>CM064424.1:10000000-12418556 GCA_032690845.1 Eleusine coracana subsp. coracana
CCCCAGCCCTAATCCCCCGCCTCCACTCCCGAACCCGAGCAGTAGCTGCCGCCACGACTCCTCCTCCGTCCCGAAGCCAAGCAACAGCCGCCGCACCGGCTCCTCCTCCTCCTCCCCAACCAGCTGCCACCTCCTCCCTCGCGCCCACCCGCCTCCCCTTCCCTCCGTAACCCTAAACCCACGCGCCCTCCTTCCAGCCTCCTCCCGCGGACCGGTGTGCATCTCCGAAGCACGGTGCCGCATATCCGGCCACGTTAAAGCTGCGAGCGTGCAGCTCCGACACGCGGCACGGCGCATCGGGCTGTTGGCAACCTCCCGCGGACTGGTGTGCATCTCCGAAGCACGGCACCGTAGATCCGGTCACGTTAAAGCTGCGACCGTGCAGCTTATACTCCTCGCATTTGGGCACGACGGCGGGGATCTGGCAGGCAAGTATTCAACTGGTGCTTGCACATTTAGTTGTCCTCTACGGTAGTTAAAGGTCAGATGGTAACACATTCACTATCAGATTGTCTTCGGTGTAGCGTAGATCTAGAGGGTGGCGACGTCCTTAGATGCGACGCGGATCAAAAAGAAGAACCGCCTCGCGCTGGAGCTTTCTTCCCGGATCAAGCACCGTGGACTCGATTGGAAATGCAGTGTCTGGTGGGCGACTGCTACTTCTCCCAGGAGCGCCTCGCCATCGTCGACCCGGCCTCCGACGACCAGCCCCTCTACGGCCGAAAGAGGAGGAGAAGAGAGCAATCCGGGGCTGCGGACGTCAGGTACTCTGTCGCGATCCCTTTATCTCGCACTCATTGCACTATTGCCATCTCAGCATGTTTGCGTGTGTACTCAACTGAACTGACTCGTTGATGACCATTCATGTGTCTTCACTACAAGGAGCATGACGAAGAGTTTGTGGACATGCTGGACGACATCTTGACTCTCGTCCTGCTCACCCACTACGGCAGACGGTTTCGTGTGGATCTCCTTGGAGACGAAGGCTCTCCATGATGAGTGTGCGAGCACTTCGAGATCTTCCTTCCCGACCAGCAAAAGAATGACGGCTTGAGGTACAACTCTCCCTAATTCTTGGTTGAATTTATCACAGATATATGATACATCTGAAATGTTTTTAGCAGGTGTGTGGAATTAGGCAAGGATTCTTATAAATGCATGTAATCCTGTGCACTTGGTTTAGCTTCAGAATGCATTTCAGTTTTTTCAGTTATTGATTCAGTTTTTTTACCCTCTTATATAGTTAGTCATGCTTCTGTATATATAAATGATGATATGATGTCATCTAAGAGAGCTCTTGGACTGTCAATGGTCACCAAACTGAAGATTGACTCAAGTTTTTTGGCTAATTTTGTTTATCAAACACATTTTGGAGTTTTTTTTTTCTGTGGGCACACATTTTGGGGAATGAGTTGTTGATTCAGAATTTGTTTGTGGTATCAAAAATATATTAATGATATAAATCTAAAATTTGTTGTCTGTCTATATTATTATTGGACTATTACTCTTCTTTATTATTTTACTTCCCCTGTCTTTTTGTTATTAAAAATCACAGCTGATTGCTCCAAAATCCACCATACCACTCGCCATGCCAGCAGAGAGAAAGGGGGCAGCCATGGCCAGGCCAAGTGCCGGAGCTGGTGAGGTTGCTCCAGAACCTAGCAGACATTGACACCATTTGCATGTCCTTTCGGTGAAGTTTTTTTTCCTCTCTTATATGTCTTACAAAGTTACAAAAGTAGATACTACAGATTAGGCAAGCTTTTTGTTGGTCCTGCACTGATTCTGTATAAAGAGTAAATGAAATATTTACTATTGCCAATAATATGATGATGTGGTAATGACGTTTGAATCAATACTACAACAGAGAGACATATACATCCATGAGCGTGCTCAACTTCTCCCACCAGCGCCTCACCATCGTTGATCTGGCATCCGACGATCAACCCCTCTACAACAAGGACCCAATCCAGCGTCACCTTAAACGGCGAGCAGCTCTGATAGTGACTGTGAGGTAATCTTACACCTGGTCATTCCACTTGTCGCACTATTACTGAATACTATAGCACTGCGAGCAGCTCTGATAGTGATTGCAGGCTCTTTGCTTTGATGTTTCAGGTACTTCTTTATACTAAATTTTGTCATAACCTAAATGTTGTAATTTTGTGGGATATATATACCAGGGATGCCTCACCACTCGGATATATTGCCGAGTGGGCCGGGGTCCAATAAAGATAAAGCCCATAAAGATAACTACTTGGATTATTACTTGGAGTAGACAATAAGTCAATACTAGAGATAGAAAGTTAGAGATAGAATCCTAGTCGGAAATCATGTTGTAACCAACTAGGACACTTGACATATAACTGCTTTTGATATTTTAAGGCTAAATGTAAAATTTCAATCTCATGCACATATTGAGTCTGGGTAAAGGAGGAGGGTTGTGTTAGGTTTGGCAAACCAACGTCAAAAACCCAGCCACTCAAATGGATATGAAACCCATAAGAAATTCGTTGGGGCGTAACCCTCTTAGCGACGCGCTACATCGGAACCCGGGTGTGGTGTCAAATGGGCAAGGGCCGGGTCGTCACAACCTTAGTGGCGCGTCGTATCGTGACCTGGGTACGATGAATAGTGAGCAAGGGTCGGGTCGTCGCAACCTTAGTGGCGCGCTACATCTACGCCCGGGTGTGGTGAAAAATGAGCAAGGGTCTTCGCACTTTCCTCGACGGGTGCGAAGGGTAAGAAAGTTAGCCGAGCCAACTAGGATTCGTCTAGGGAGTTGGAACGTAGGGTCCCTAACAGGCAAGTTACGAGAGCTAGTCGATGTGGCAACTAGGAGGCGTGTAAATATCCTATGCGTTCAAGAGACTAAATGGAAGGGCCAGAAGGCGAAGGAGGTGGAGAATACGGGCTACAAGCTTTGGTACACGGGTACAACATCGGGTAGAAATGGTGTAGGCATCTTGATCGACAGGAGCCTTAAGGATGGAGTCGTAGATGTTAGGAGGCACGGGGACCGGATTATCCTTGTTCGGCTGATAGTTGGAGATTCGGCTTTAAATGTGATCAGTGCATATGCCCCTCAGGTAGGTCTTAATGAGAGCATCAAGAATCAGTTTTGGGAAGATTAGATAGCATGGTTAGTGGCATACCTATCAGTGAGAAGCTTTTCATAGGAGGAGACCTTAACGGCCATGTGGGGACGTCTAATGTAGGGTTCGAGCGGGTCCATGGGGGGTTCGGGTATGGTAGTAGGAATCAGGAGGGGGTGGATATACTTAATTGGGCGCTAGCTTATGACTTGTTGGTAGCGAATACCATATTTAGGAAGAGGGAATCCCATCTAGTGACCTTTAGAAGTGCACAACACTCGAGCCAAATCGACTTTATCCTTGCCAGGAGGGAGGACAGGCGTGCTTGCTTGGACTGTAGGGTGATACCTGGGGAGTGTGTCGTCACTCAACATAAGCTTGTGATGGCGGATTTTCGTTTTCGGGTACGGGTATACAGGGACAAACGTACCAAAACCGCGAGAACGAAGTGGTGGAAGTTTAGAGGGGAGCTGGCGCAAACTTTTAAGGAGAGGATGCTAGGAGAGGGACCCTGGGAGGAAGGAGAAGGACCAGATGACATGTGGCTAAAAATGGCAACATGTGTTCGGAAGGTAGCTTCAGAAGTGTTTGACGTGAGTAGAGGAGGCAAACAAGAAGCAAAAGACACCTGGTGGTGGAATGATAAGGTGCAAAGGGCTATCAAGGAGAAGAAGGAGTGTTTCAAACGCCTACATCTTGACAAGAGTGCAACCAACATAGAAGGCTATAAAATAGCCAAGAGGGCTGCAAAACGAGCAGTGAGGCAACCAACATAGAAGGCTATAAAATAGCCAGAGGGCTGCAAAACGAGCAGTGAGTGTAGCAAAGGGGTCAGGCATATGATAACCTTTATCAGCGACTAGGCACGAAGGAAGGAGAGAAGGACATCTATCGGATGGCTAGGATCCGTGAGCGGAAGACGAGGGACATCAACCAAATCAAATGTATCAGGATGGGGTAGACCGACTCCTGGTGAGAGATGAGGAATCAAGGACAGATGGTGAGAGTACTTTGATAAGTTGTTTAAACGGAGAGGAGGAAGGTCCTATACTTGAGTTGGATGACTCATTTGATGATAACAACAGACGCTTTGTGAGAAGAATTCAGGAGACAGAGATAGAGGAAGCTTTGAAGAGGATGAAGAGTGGTAAAGCGATGGGCCCTGATGGTATCCCCATCGAAGTATGGAGATGCTTAGGTGCCAGAGCCATAGTATGGTTAACTAAGCTTTTTAACCTCATCTTTCGGTCAAACAAGATGCCGGAAGAATGGAGGAGGAGTATAGTAGTACCGATCTTCAAGAACAAGGGAGATGTTCAAAGTTGTACTAACTATCGTGGGATTAAGTTGATGAGCCATACGATGAAGCTCTGGGAGAGAATCATCGAGCATCGTCTAAGAAGAGTGACAAGTGTGACGCAAAACCAGTTTGGGTTCATGCCTGGAAGATCAACCATGGAGGCGATTTTCTTAATGCGACAATTGATGGAGAGATATCGGGAGCAAAAGAAGGACTTACACATGGTCTTTATTGACCTCGAGAAGGCATATGACAAAGTGCCAAGAAGTGTCATGTGGTGGGCCTTGGAGAAGCACAAAGTCCCAACTAAGTATATTACCCTCATCAAGGATATGTACAGGGACGCGAGGACGTGTGTTCGGACATGTGATGGCGATACCAATGACTTTCCGATTAAAATAGGACTACACCAAGGATCAGCATTGAGCCCTTATTTATTTGCTTTAGTGATGGACGAGGTCACACGAGAAATACAGAGTGATGTCCCTTGGTGTATGCTCTTTGCTGATGATGTGGTGTTAGTTGACGAGAGTAGGGATGGGGTTAATAGGAAGTTGGAGCTGTGGAGGCACACATTAGAGTGCAAGGGTTTCAGACTTAGTAGGGCCAAGACCGAGTATATGATGTGCGAGTTTAGCGTGACTAGACATGAGGATGGAGACGTTAGCCTTAATGGACAATTGGTGGCCAAGAAGGATACATTTCGTTATTTAGGATCGATGTTGCAAAAGGACGGTGACATCGATGAAGATGTTAGGCATAGAATTTCAGCCGGCTGGTTGAAATGGCGTCAAGCATCCGGCGTCTTATGCGACAAGAGGGTGCCACAAAAGCTAAAAGGTAAATTCTATAGGACGGCAATTCGTCCGGCGATGTTATACGGTGCTGAGTGCTGGCCTACGAAAAGACGACATGTTCAACAACTAAGTGTAGCAGAGATGCGTATGTTGCGTTGGTTTTGCGGGCATACAAGAAGAGACCGAATACGGAATGAAGATATCCGGGACAGGATAGGAGTGGCACCTATCGAGGAGAAATTGGTTCAACATCGGTTGAGATGGTTCGGACATGTCCAACGGAGACCTCCGGAGGCGCCGGTATGTAGTGGGGTTCTAAAGAGAGATGCTAATGTTAAGAGAGGTAGAGGCCGACCTAACTTGACTTGGGACGAGTCGGTTAAGAGAGACCTGAAGGCGTGGGATATCCCTAAGGAGCTAGCTATGGATAGGAGTGCTTGGAGACTAGCAATAGACGTGCCGGAACCGTGATTCTCTTCCTTTTTGGGTTCCCATGGGTTTCATCTCTAGCCTACCCCAACTTGCTTGGGATAAAAAGGCTTTGTTGTTGTTGTTGTTGTTGTTGATGCACATATTTAGGGGGAGCTTGAAGTATATCCCTGTATTCTCAGTTTTGATTTAATTGTGAAGCTTTAATCGGTTGTCATCAATTACCAACCAGGGAGAGATTGAAAGTACATCTAGACCTCCTAGTGGGTTTTGGTATTTGAATAACAAAACGATTAAAGAGCTAATACATTTGTTGAGTTGTAACAGGAAATATGATGATACTAATGAGAATTTATGTATCAAGACATGGTTATATATGGATATTCTAAGTGCATGTGACATATGCCATATGTCAAATATTGTGATGGATGAAATGGAATGTGTCACTTTGTAGATATTCTTTATAACAATATAAGTGACATATATGACTAAGCAATTGTTGATGATCAAGCAATATGACAAGAGACAAAAGGAGCTAGTTGATATGTCGAGCATAATTTTACTATGGTCATTTTGATATTGACCTTATTGTTTGCTTCACATAAAAAGGAATCAAATACATCTACACAAATATAGCCAAGTCAATCATATCAAGTGAGTCAAGTCTTCAATGTATCTCCAAGTACTTACTAAAGCAAATTAAGCACTTTGTAGTATCCAAGTCATATTGGGTTCTTAAATGTTAGTCATAAGAGATTTTGATACTCAAATGGTCTTTGTATTAATATTACGTGTACCAAAAAAATTAATAATAATAGTGTCATTCCTACCCTTTTAATACATGCACAACATTCATATAGATATTAAGTATATTTTATATTTGTTATTTGATCACCAAAACATTCATATCTTTATGGTATCATCACTTTAATAGTCATAAAATTTACAGCGTATTACATGGGGCGGGGGAGTTAGCGCGGGCTGCCGCAGCCTTGCGTGCTGGCATCAAGCCCTAACAGGATTTCCAACCGTTGTTGTTGGTGGCTGTAAGCCGCGGTGGTGTTGACGCGCGGGCTTGGCTCGATGCGAAGCGTGCCCCACATCAGCACTGGGCATGTCGACACCGGCATAACATGCGAAGCAACAGTAGATTCATTGCTATATCCATTGAAACAAAAAATTTCTTTCTAGGTACTGCAATTTCACTCAAAATTTGGCTCCATTTTTTTCTAACTAGATCCAAGAGATGGTGGTATAAAAATACTTTGATACTTTGAAAACTTGAATGGAATTTATCTTGTGTGATGGTCATTCATGGTTTAACTGAATCTGACGTAAATGAATATGGTAATATCGACTATCTGAATGTTTAACTGCAGGTTATTTCAACAAAAACCTGGACGCAAAAGAACACTCACCGTAAGGGGTGGCAATAAAACTTGTAACTCGATAGCACGCTCGACTCGAAGGCAAACTCGGCTCGACTCGACTCGGCTCGTTCCAATTTAAAACAAGTTGAGCTAATTTATTAGCTCGTTATGTTAACAAGCCAGCTCAAGCGGGCTCGTGAGCTGGCTCACGAGCCTAACGAGCCGTGTAATATTTAAAACTATAGCCTACCTATGACTATGGACCATGGTTTAATCTATCACAAGTCAATTTAATGGTATAAGTAAAAACTCTAACTGTATAAAGATAGTAATAACCTATTTTTAATGAGTTAAAGTGACAAATTTGATGTTGAAGCACTACTATTTTTTCTTTTATATTGCTTATAATGAATATACTTGGTTATAAAAATATATTTTTTCCTATAAAACACATATATTTTAGTGTCCAAAATTAATGAACATAGAAATAAGTAATGTTTGATTTACAATTTAAATACATTTGTTGGTTTAAAATATATGATATTTTATATGATGTATGTTATTTCTTTATTTTTTATTAATAAATAAAATAATTTTTTAAAGTAAAGCTCAATGAGTCATAATGAGCTAGCTCGTGAGCATAATGAGTCGAGTCAAGCTATAATATTAACTCGTTAGTATAATGAGTCAAACTGAGCTAGCTCGTTATACTAATGAGCTATAATAAGTTGGTGCCAAGCTGAGCCGAGTCGGCTCGACAGCCAGCCCTAGACACATCTTTAACGTGGCATTCATTCAGTCCAAACAACAAGTTAGTTGGCCTAGATACCTGATATCCAAATTGGCGGAAAGAGAGGTGCGCCCTCGCTTATAGTTAAACACAGGTTCCTATTTTCTTACGAAACTTGCAATCAAACACATGTTCCTATTTTTCAAATACTTCATAATATACAGAGTAGATAAAGAAAAAAAAATGGTTGGACGACGTGTTCAAACTGGTGCTAAACAGGCGTACAGAAAGAAAAAGGTATGGACAGATCAATCAAGGATAATGATAGGCTGATCATCAGAAGACATATGATAAAATTGGATAGTTTCAACTGGCACCATTATCCCTTCATTAATTTGCTTCCTTATCTTGTCTCTCTCTTCTTTTGTGCGTGGATATTTTGTTACCAGACGAGCTTGGCATTCCGCGCACCAGTCATCATGCAAACATATCTTTTCCAAATTCACAGCAGCATTCATTACCCGCCTTATATACCCCATGAATTTGTCTTCCGCTAGAAAGCCAGTAATCTCGAGCACCGCCAAGTTTCTGTGCTTGAAATCAGATAACTCCCACTTTGTATTTTCCCTCTTGCTGGTGCCATGTAACTTTGTTAACATCTTATCCATAGGTATGCATTCATGGTTGGATACCTGCATGGACATATATAATTTAGTAAATGCAATGTTGGCGATCAAGTATACTCCTTTTTTAGAATTTCAAATGCAAACATAGAATGGAAAGAAGGATTCAAATGCGAAGTTGTCCGAAAAGCTGACTTGTTGAGAGTTACGAAGTGGGGAACAAAATATAATAATCGTCTTCTTTTTCTGATTTCGTGGAGAATGTAACGAAATCGTACAGTTCTCTATTTGTCTGTCAGGTTCCTATCTATCCTTATCGCTTTTTTTCCCTTGCTTCAGGAACACTGGAAATTAACTTGAAATGGAAAAATAGAGCAGGAATAGCAGCACCGTGATAATACCTTAATTTGGAGCGTATTCAAAATTGGTGCAGCTTGTAGCAGGAATAATGTCCAAGTAAGGTCACATTCTTTGAAAATGCTTCCAAGACTAACGACCTTCAGGTTTTGCAACAGAGGGGCTAGTTGTCTTGGGCGTTCTGGCTGAACCCAAATCTGCATCAGACAAAGCCAAGAAATGTCAAAAGCGATCACATAGTCTGCATGAAAGAGAACATGGCGTGATTCTTGACTCACCCTGTAAATCTGAAAGTCGAGATGCAATTCACCGAGCATAGCATGATTAACAAGCAGCTCGCTTAATTTGAGAGTAGGGTAATGACCATAGTCGGCAGTCAAGAGCATTAGCCGACGAAGCTGTGGGACGTGGCCCAGCAGCAGCGGGCGTCCGGTCCGGGAAGGCAACCAGGTGTGACAGGTCAGCTGAGACAACTTGGGAAGCCACTTGAGCTCGATACAATAACAATGGCAGCTTACAAGCTTCAGCTCGGTGAGCTGGGGATGCTCAAGGACCAGCACCTTGTCGCGGCCGGTGTCGCAGCTGCGCAGAGACAGCCACTGGAGTCCAGCAGCTTGACGCTCTCCACGTGCAGACCCGTGAGGCCGGCGAAGGCACGAGGGCAGGTGTTGAAGTAGGACAGGAAAAGCTCCTCCGTGCCAGGAGGTTCTTCGCTGCTCGCGCCATGGCCTTGTTCTTCCGAGCCCTGACGGACAGCTTGGACTTGGACTTGATGAACCCGTCGTCGTCGACGGGCTTGAAGTCGAACGAGTCCACTGTCGGGGAGCACGCTGGGGATGTGCCTCCACCGCCTCGACAGGACGCTGCTCCTGACGGCGTCGCGGAGGTCCAGGCGCTTCAGGATGGAGAGCAGGACGTCGTCTGGCAGCTTGCCGAGCATGTCAGCTCCTTGCTCGAATTCCTGGATGATGGATCCACTGTTTATATTATTACAAGAGAGGTAAAAATTAATGTGATTATTAGAGGAAAATGGGGAATGACAGCAGTAGCTCTTCATCAAATCAAAGTATATATACGAGAACTGGATGGACGAGTCGAAACAATCGGGTACCTGCTGGCTGATCGTCAGCGCGTCGCTTGTCGCCGCCAAGGATGATGCGCGTGGTGAACCGACGACGTCGTCCTGGGCTCCGCCTCCGCGAGAAAAAGATGTGAAACCGTAACCTGCACTGAACCGCGTGGTGAGAACGTACGACGGAACCGCTGCTATATATGTAATAATGGCCGTGTCATGGAAAGCATCGGCCAGTTCGCATCCGAGTCGATCAGGTGCGAGTAAGTTACGACTCCCGATTCGGAGATGAAGTGCAGGAAAAAGCGATAGTCTCCGGTGATCAAGCACCATGGCCGTTGCTGACGCGTATCCCGCGGCACGGCGCCCATGGGCGCGGGCGAGGAGATCGGTACCCCCCTGACAGTAACAAGAACAAGAGAGAGGGCGCGAAGCGTCATCATGAAAGAAAAGAAACCATGTTTCGTTGGGGTCATGGGGAAATCAATTCTCGTGCGAATTTGTGACACGTGAACCAACAATAGACATCGGTTAGTTTGGTTGCTGCCTGTCTAGTGCGCTCCTCCTGCGTCAGGCAGGATTGGTCAGGCGTGAACCAAACTGCGAGATCAACCAGGAAATTGCGTCCTGCCACTTGTACACCACCGTCGTGCCGTCGGCAGGTTGAAGAGATGTCTTCACCTATCATCTCTATCTCTACATCTTATTAAAAAAGGTGGTGTCATCCGCCCAGCCTCCTGATATTATTCTGCCAAACCAAAACAACGGACGTAAGTACGAAAGGGAAAAAACAACGCAGAGCCCGATCACAACTGAGAAGGATCCTCTGCCAAACCCACGCAGAGTCCGATCATAACTAAAAAAAGATCTCCTGTCAAACCAACGCAGAGTCCGATCAGCCAAAAAAAAACCGGACGTACAAAAAGATAACCAAACAACCAAAGAAAAGATCCCCTGCCAAAAAAAAAGACAACAAACGAACATAGAAAAGGTTAACTAACACAAAGTCCATCACAACTTAAAAAAGATCCTCTACCAAAAAAAAAAAAACGTACAAATGGAGACAAGATTGTTTTACGTGAAAAATAAAATAAAATAGAGTCCGATCAGAATTAAGAAAAAAAACTGTAGTCCAATGAAGGGGTGTTCGTTTTCCCCTGCTAAAGTGCTAAAAGATAACTTTAGTGTTAAATTTAGTATATAAACTACCGAACAGGTGTGTTAAAATTTAGCACAAGATGCTAAAAAGTGAGCAAAACTTTAGCACCAAACTAGACCCTAAAGTGTGCTAAAAGTGGGCTAAAAAAATCTGGACACTACCTACCCCATGTGCTCTCTCTCTCACTCTTACTAAAAGTGCATGGTTGAAATAATTATATTAGGGGTAAAAGGGTCATTGTTTAGGAGGAGTGCTAAACTTTAGCACTAGAAATAAACACCCAAGTGCTAAAATTTAGATGCTAAAGTTTAGCACTTTAGCTGCTAAACTTTAGCACCCTAAAGAAACGAACACCCGCCAAGAATAAGAAGTGCAGTCTGATCAAAATTACAATTAGTTTACAACATGTGCTGATTTCCAAATAAAACCACACAAATAGACTACTGGGTACAACGATCAACAAAAAACAATCCACTTTGTTACACCTACCTGGAGAGTTTTTTAAATCCAGTTTTTTTTTCAAAGTTGCCCTCCTGTCTGTTGTAGTACTTCACCCCGCCAATAAGCTTCACAAGTGCACCGGTGCATGAGCCTCCTTGTGTAATCCATCCATTTAGGTGATGAATCAATGATCATACATTTGTGTGTGTGTTTTATATTTGGGGCAGAAAGAATTTGCATGTAATAAAAAACTGTTAAATGAACGGCAAATATAAATAGACACATGAGAGCCAACCAATTAAGCAACCAGTTTGGAGGTGAAAGCTACAAGCGAATCTTCTACTCACATCACTAAGGTGGCACATATTGTCATCACTATAAGGCTGTAAAAGATTTTTTTTAAATTTTACTTTCATCACAATGCAATCAAATTTCTGTTGTTTTGTAAGTTATGTTGTTTTCATCACAGTTCAATATGTGCAAATTTGCTGGAGGAAGGTTATTATGGAAGTTCATATATGTGTGTGCTCTACTAATATACTCTCTCTTTTTAATTTCTCTACAGGCACATGGATCTGAAAAAAATGAATTAGATGAGCCATTCGCAATTTATAGATAATAATAGCATGCAATTTGTAGAAATGATTCAATTATATATTCAATCAAATGTGTTGATTTTATATTATCACATTTCTTATCTCTAGGAGTTTCCTGTCTTGTTAGTAGCAATGGAAAAAGACGGAGCCTCTGAAAAAGCCCAATGGTTACACACCATTTGCAGACTTATAAAAACCAGCAGCCTAGGTAGTTCTAAAATTTTAATAGTTTTTCTGAAGATATTAAGTGGACATGCAAATGATCTAGATCTACCATGCACATGGTGCTGATGACCAGAGGAAATGGAGTCACCACACCTTAGGAGTTTATCTGCATCACATGCCTTAGGATGTGACCCTGACCACTCATCACCAGTTCAACGCAGCTTACAAAGAATATAGCACAAACTCAAAAGGAGTTGTGTACTTGCTCAGACCATACTTGCAACACCCTGATCCACTTTCAATATAAAAGACAACAAAATGCAATTAAGCCCTCCGAAAATTTAAATGGCTTGTTACAAGGTCCTTTGTTCTGTTTTTAATTAATGAAAATACCTCCCTAAGTCCAATTGAAGTGGGATTTTAACCATAGGTCGTTGAAGATATTTTTGGGGTCTTAGTGGGGTCCATTTGGTCAGATCTCATGAAATTGTTTTAGAATAAAATTTTATTTGAACAAGGTTTCTATACTTTAATTAATTAATTAAGGCATTTACATAAGTTATAAAATTCTCATTCTTGGTCCAAAAGTCTCTTTCATTATTCCCATCATGCTTGCTAATTAAGGTTTAGCACTAATTAATTAAGGATTAGTCATGGGGTGTCACAACTACATATGCGAAATTTATAAAACTTCAAAATTGAAAATGCAAATCAAAATAAAAACTGAATCCTGACGCAAGAACTAAAAAAGAACACTTGTATCGCTGACATATGGAGCTCATAAGGCAGTAACTGATCTCTCACTTGTAAGTGGGCCTCCAATGTATTATATATTTGCTCCATGGGTTTCATCTCTCTCTCTCTCTCTCTCTCTCCAACCCCACTGCCCGCCACCCCTCTTGCCCTCTCTCACATGGCGGCTAGCATTATCCCTTTGTCGCTTGGCAGCTGTAAGCTTCATGCCCATTGAAGTGTTGCCACCCAAAAAGGTATGAATGTTTTGGTGATTGGATGATAAGTATGAAATGCACTTAATGTCTACACGAGTATTGTACATATATGAAATTATCTATCAACTCAAGTTATAAAAACACGGTGATTGGTCGTCTTGGTGATCGATGTGGACTCGGTGGATTGTCATCAAGGCTATGTACTGCTAGGTCCAAGTGTGTTGTGAAAATCAGACTATCAACAAGGCACGAGTCATTCTGTTAGGTCTCTCTAGTGTTAGGAGTGTTGGGATGCTCTTGGACATTAGAAGTGGCAATATAGAAGGATCAACCAAGGTTGGAAAACTTGGAAATGGGGTAAAGAGGACAAGGAGTTGCAACTTCAGAACAGGTAAGGTCCATGGGAGATGGACTCTCTGTACACGTAGGTATGTGGGTGTCACTGTAGGCTGCGGAGGTTAAGTCACCATATGCTATGGTGAGTGCCAAGGAGTTGTACAGAGAGGTCTCAAGTCTCTGGACTGGCGCTTAGGAGGTCAGCGTAAGTGCGTAACATACGGTGTGGTTGTCGTAGGATATGATGAATCAAGGAGTAGTGAAGACCATAAACTAAACATTTTTGGAGAAGTGACGGAGTGGTTGTCGTATGGTACGGTGACCTAGAGGAATAAGTTGGCCAAAACTTAGAAGGAGCCGTTGAAGCTACGTCTGGATCACCGTAAGCTACGGTGAGCCAAAGGAGATGTTGGACATAATTTAGACGCCTCTGTTGAAGATACGCAAGTCGCTGTATGCCTGTATGTTACTGTGGTCCATGGAGGATTTTGTCTAGAGAGACACTGGATAGCATTGATCGCCGTAAGGAGGAGAGATGGTCACCATATGTTATGGTGACTGTGCCTGGAGGTCACCACTTATAGTGGTATGCTATGGTGGATAATTCATAGGTCGCATCTTTTTGGCAATGACTAGTAGAGTGGTTGTAGCCTATTAATAGTTGTTGCCCGACCCGTGGAGAGCTCTCTTGGCTATTTGAATTGTTGGGAGAACCTGTAGAGGGCCAAGAGGAGAAGAGAAGACACCTTTGCCAAGATTAGAGGGCTATCTTTGGGTTAGGAGAGTAACAAATACATCCCTTCATCTCTAGCCTAGAGCGGTTGTAGAGAGTAATTAGTGTTGTTACTTTTGGTTTATGACAAGGACTAGACCGGTTAGGTTTTGCACATGTAATGCTTACTTTGTCAGTCTTAGGTTACTGATTGCCTTGTTGAAGGCCAACATGCTTGACACATCTCCACCAGGTTTTTCTGTTTTCAAGGTACCTAATATGATTGAAATCCCCCATTACAAACCAATGAACATTATCTGGGTTAATATTATTTCAGGGTTACTGGTTATAAACAATACAATATATATAATAGACCTATGTAATGCAGTGCTTATAACAATCATATTAATAGTCTTAGAGTCTTGGATAGTGGATCCCGCCCATTAAGAAAAGTTAGGAACTTTTGTCGTGGTTTCGATCTCTGAAGAATAATAAATGTAGATATATATAGACGACAGAAGAGCTGAAACTAATTGACATTGAACCAAGGATGACATCATATTTTTATAAGTACATATATATGCCATCACATCATGTATACATATATGCTTCTCTTAATATATAGACTCATGGAAAACAATGCGGATTTGTAGGGACTGGGTTGTCGTGACTACAACTTTAATATCCCCTTCATTGGCAAGGATCATTATTGTGCTGGCTGTGTGCAATTGCATTTTGTCACATAATAGGAATACAATGGACGACCTCGTTGCAGACCCATTGTGCATGAGTGGACGGATTGGTCACCTCAGAAGCACACAGTGGATGGACTTGAGGTTTAAGCATCCAGCTACTGTACTCGGTCGTAGTAAGATCCTTGCCTTAAGATTCGTACATTTTCCTTAATATATAACTGATAACAGTAATAGTGCATCTGGGTACAAAGTATCTCTCAGTTCTCCATGGTCCTGATATCCATTATGACTCAGTCACCTTTCTCCATGTTTCTTGCCAGTTTCGCCATCTGTTAGTACATTGCATGGTCATTCAACATATGAGTAAGAACAGCATATGACACATGGATACTATGTTCTTTTGTAAATTTAAAGGTAATATCTTTTTGGTCTTGCAATTAGTAATAATAAATATTCAAGAATTTCTACCATATAGATTTTATATAAGATTGTAAACGTGTTAAGAAACCACTAATACCTTTGCCTGTCTTGCCTTGTGGAATCTGTAGCCCTGAAGAAGCAAAATAAGAAATTAGCTATCGTGACAGATAGTATAGTTCAGCAAAATAAGTAATTTTGACAAAAAAAAACTTTACTAAAAAAGGTCATCCGTTCCTAAGACAAATGCACCATGTGATTTCAGTAACATGAAAATGTTATATGTGACGTGACAAGTAACTTTAAGGCAATCATTTTACTGTAATCTAATAATCATTTTTGTGGATACAATAGCCAATCAAATGATCATTTCTCATCGGGTATGTTTAGTACGGGAACTCTCTCAAGCACTTTGTATGACACGGGAAATTTCCTCTAATTCATTCTACAACGATTTTTTAACAAAATAGGATAGAAACTCTTGGTATATGCTAACACCGACTATCAAAATCAGGTAACAATCCTATAGGATAAGGGTTAGGTAGCAACTCTATAGAAACATTGTAAATTGATAAAAAAAAATTATCGCACCTTAGAGACGTAATTGTCAAGGAAATTGGAATTTAACTAATTCATTGAAAATACAATCACTACTATGTAGAAAATGTATAGAAATTATTTTTAAGAAAAAACCCACTCACTACTCATTATAAATATAGCAACTTGGCAAAAAAAAAAAAAAGAGCATCTCACAGTCCTATGACGACTAAGCTCTAGTTCTTGGTCAAAAAGAAGTTTTTCTAAATTTCTTGGAGTACCAGCAACTATTTAGCTTGCTGGTCACCGAGAAAACAGAAGAAAACCACACAAGTGGCCACAAATACATCTAACTTGAACTTTATGTGGTAGAATTCGGGAACAAAATTACTTCAAATCATTTTTTGAGATTCATTCTTGATTAAATAATATAAATAGATGTTATGTACCGGATATTCCCTTGAGTCATAAGTGGAACAGAATATATATTTTTGAAAACAAATACAAATATCACTTCATTGAGCTGATAGTGCAAGATAAATGCAAATTAATCCTTTTACAGTATAGATAAAAATCAAACAATATGCATCACGTTCAGCGTGAACAAATGGACTAGTGCAACACAACACCAAACATCTCGATAGGTGGGATGTCTTAGGCGAAAGCGACTTGCTGTCTATATCATGTTTCCTTATTATCCCTGGTGTCGCATTCTAGACTTTTATGGCAGGTTCAATGTTGTGTTTTGCATGCTGTGATTTTATTTTTTGGTACTGAATAGTAATTATTTTTTATGTATACATGTAATTATTAATATAATAAAGCACGGGCTCTTACTTTGTCTGTCTTGTATAGGTAATCACAGTAGGTGAAAAGTGGAGCGAAATTGCTCTGGCTGCTCCCTCCTACAAAGTGATGATAGTCATGGTATTCTGCTCCGCCATAGAAAGGGATTAACTTTCCAGGGCCGATTGGAAAGTGGTAACTGCAATTTTCAACAATTCATTTATCATGTTGTTCACGTTAAGTCTTCTTTCTTCTCAATAAATGAAAAGAAGTGTAACGAAATAAGCATACTAATACAAACTATGTAAATTATATAGGTGAAAGAGACATAAGTTAAGTAATCACCCGCTGTGTATGTTAATGCCCTCAATTAGGCGGAAGGTGAACCAGAGCCAGTGCGTGGTGATGTGGCATGGCACAATGGATGGGCCAACCAAGGCAGGGACAGAAAGGGCGAGGTTCTCAGCCCAGTGGCTATACGACATGGCAAAGCCTGTAGGAGCCGTGAACTCATGGTGGACACGGTGGATTTTCTCATAACCCCACTTGGTGTGCAGAAGACGATGGATCCAGTAGCTGAGGTAATCTTCCATGAGAGAGTATACCAAAAGTTGCGCAGCTACCTCGTTGACCGATGGCAATGGAAGACCCATTCGAGTACCCATCATCTGATACACCTGTCGTGCAAATAAGAAAACCCAAGTCAATCATGATAAGCTGAACTTTTTTATTCACTGAAAAAATATATATGTGAACATATGATCCTTGTTGAAAAATTACTTTATATGAATACACAAATCTGAAACCGACTAAAAACGTTTCCTTCTTTTTTCATTTAGAAGTGCTATATCCGGCCAGGTGACTGAAGTTGTACTCTGGATTTCTTGAAAACATCTGGGTAACATTATTTCAAACATGTCGCATCAGGCCTTTTTACTAGATATGTAAGATCCGTAGATTAATAAGATGAGGTTGATGGTGTTTCATGGGGACATTGTTGAAATGTGTTTTGGGATATATATAATACCTCTGGATGTTCAAAATGTCATATTTTTATGTATACTCAGATAGCGTGCTGAATATATTTTTTAGACAAAATATTTTGCTGAAGTTGTGTGTAGTGTCCTAATGAAGTTATATTATTAAGGAGGGGGGGGGGGGGGGGGTCAGAGGAAGTATTTCTGTCTGTAGGTGTTTCTTGTTATAGTTATAGCTTATTTTGTTAATTAACATAATAAGTAGAAATTTTCCATGTAGGTTTGAGTATGACGTTCTAAAAAATGCCACAATATTTAACTTAGCATGTTGCGATAGTTCTTCATGTTTTGTGAAGAAATGTTTATTTTTATTGTAAAAGGTCGTAAAAAATTGCCTACATTTTAGGGAGGTTTTTCTATATACCTAGCAACAAGTACTCTTGTAGCTGTCTAACACCTGTAATAAAGTTTTATAAGTTTTCATATCCCCCTCTGGCAGTTTTGAGTGACCGACATGGCTCTTGTGTGGCCCCCAACGCCGCTCCGGATGCTTCAGCGTCCATGAGTAAAGTGAAAGAAAAAGCAAAAGCGTAAAGATTGTGATATGTATGTGATCCACATAATATCAAACATTACCGTGGTATGGTAGACCATCCGGGACCCCAGTGGAGGCACTGGTCAAGACTGCCATGTGGGAATACAAAAGCAGATAATAAATATACAGATGTTATAGTAAAAAAAAAATCCGCTTAGCGCCTATAATAATTAACCTCGACATAGGACTCACGCATATATATAAGAAAAAAGGGCAAGTGAAATTGACGATGCTATTTTTGGCATATGGTTGTCCGCAGCTATCTAAACAGCGTAAGTGTGACTAATAGATGTACTACATCAAGACACGTGGCCACGGGGGGACAAAAAAACGAAATCCTAAGAAGAGCAAGTTGCATTTGAAGCTAGCGCAACGTCCTAGTCCATGGATTCATTCAACAACCTGGCGATGCATGCATGCAAGAGTGGGTTACCTTAGCAACGGAAGGGTGGAAGATGATCTGCAGCGGGACGGCAAAGATAAAGAAGAAGGCCGCTTCGGCGAAGCATCGGAGGGAGACCGTCGGCGGGAGCAGCACCTTAGGCTGCAGCTTGTACGGCAGAACGAAAGCCGGAGTGAACGTCTCGAGGAGGAGGAGAGGCAGTGGCGCCAGCGTGTAGACGACGAAGACGATGATGGTGGTGTGGCAGTAGAGCCAGTAGTCCGGCATCGCCGCCGAGTACTCAAACCACTTGGTTTCTGCCCATGTCAGGGCGCGTCCCAGTGACGCCTCCGCCTCAGCCACCGTCTCGTACTCGATCATATTCTTCTTGTTCTCAGCAGTTCACCTGCGCACTGCACGCGGCATATATAGCTCACACTAGTTAAGAGGTTACCACACTAGTAGCTACTACACTTATGAGTCGCGTGCTATATAATAGCTAGCTACCCGGCTGAGGTCGATCTGGTCTGGTGCAGCACCTGAGAACTCCCGGTCCGGCGCTTGCACTGCTTTATACACGATGATCCGAGGAGTGGGTACAAGTGTACAAAGCAGGTGCAGCCGTTTTCAGCAGCACGTCTCAGTTTTGTCCATCTGTTACTCTAAAAAAAAAATAGCAATAGTTCTCTCGGTTAAAATGGTGCGGGAGAGAGGAATATTACTGCGTCACCACATGTTGAAAATTACGTGACAGAGACAGCATAACTTATCCCTTGTGTAGAATCATCCAAACATTGTAATCAGCACAAAATGCGTACAATGTTTTTAAAAAACATATGGAGTGATAATTGTTGAATTATTGGTGGTCCGAGCGGATACGGCTGTCTCTCTTGGCGTCTGCGCTCGCAGCCGCGTCTCACGCTGATGATTTTGCTCCATCGCCGCGTCTCCTCTCTACCATGCCAGCACGATACTTTTGAATCCCCTATCACCAGTAGAGCTCATTAGCTCTCAACGCCGGCGACTCCAGCTAGCGCGACACCACCGCTGCTCCGCCCTGATACTAGCCATGTCGCCCGGCGTCTCAGTGGCGAGGGCAATAGGGGCGGCCGACTAGGGCCCAGCATATGTATCTTTGCCTGCGAGGGCCCAGCATATTATGCCTATATTCCAGGTAATTCAATATTCAATTCCCTTTATTTTCTTTTCTTGTCTTTTTACTAAAATGATGAATGGTTTTAATAAATAGTTTTCCAAGTGAAACACATCTGCCATATTGTAGCATCATGCCGAGCTCCTTCTCAGCCCAGTCTCAACCCTCCCCACAAATCTGACCTCGCTAATGGTGATGAATCAACTGCTGATAATTTCAGATACTTGGGGAGGAGGCTTTTCGTATTCTTTTTCTTGGATTTGCTGAAGCCAGTTAGTGCTCTTAAACCTATATACCTGAACCGCAATGCTTGTGCTCACATGCGACCATACTCATATATATATATATATATATATATATATATATATATATATATATATATATATATATATATATATATATATATATATATATATATATATATATATATCCAATACAATTGGCGAGGAATTAGTACTCCCTTCACAAACAAATACAAAGCATGCATATTTTCAGAAAAAAAAACAGTTGAAGCTTGTATATTTTGACCATTAGTAAAATAATTATAATTATTTTTCTAAAGAATTGCACTGACGTCATAAACCTTTAAATAACTCTTTTGAATTGTTCATGAATTTTAATAGTTGCTAGAGATATGTGGTTCATGGGGTAACACTCAAATGTGTGGTAAAACTAAATTACTTGATAGCTATGAGTAGTAATGCTGATATGTTTTCGTCTACTTATTACATTGTCATGTTTGATCGAGGATCCTTTCGAACCTAGGATTTTATACAGGAATAATCTCACATGAGTCAGTTCAATTTCACTAGAAAAATGCAGGATTTGAAAATAATTCTAGCTATATATCCAAATGATTAAGATTCAAATTTCAACCTAGAATCAAACCAAGGAAATTTTAATGGTCGTCAATTATTGTACCGACCCTATTGACACTCCAAAAGACGGCTGGGCCTTGTAACGGAACATATAATATAACATTCGACCAATCATATGCCCCTAGCGATTCCCAGCAACCATGACCGAAAGACCAAGAAAGCTACCCGTGAATGGATTAGCATCTCTTCAGGACATTACAAAGTACTATGTCATTATAATAATCTTAACGTTTAGAAACAAAAAAAAACGCTCAAATAAAGTCCAGATGGCCCAATGCTTTGATGTTGACCCACAAGTCGACCTACTTCACATCTGCGCATGCGCAAGAGTATGGGAGGTGGCAACCTGCTCGCATATATGCGCATCAGTCTCATAGATGCTGCTTATGATCCATGGACACCTGGAGCCCTCCGGTGCATACATTTGCTCTGCTTTAATGCCACAGATGTTCCCTTCATGCACAGATAACATCACTGACATAATCCCTGAGAAGGAAGAACCAACCACCAACCAATCGTGATATTGCGCAAAAGGAGTGTTCTAATTTTTTATTTGAGAACCTCTGCTATGCCACGTATGGATAGTGTAAATCGAGTCCGTCCGTTGATGTATCTATAAGCATCTAGAAACTTTGTCACATTTCGCTGCGTCTTTTATGAAAATAAATAAAAATCCCGTAATCGTAAATATTGCATAGTTTAATGGATTTTTGGAACGAAGTGAACACTATAGCTTTTAATTTGCTTTGATTCTCAAACAATGCATTTGTTTACAAGATCCTCTTGTTCAGTTCTATTTCTTATGTAAGCTTAGCTGTCATCTCAAGATTATCTTGTTTTTGGATATTTTTTTCTGTGGATTATTAGAACTCGTTGCGACATGTTCCCCACCCGCGATCGATCCCATCTTCTTATGCGCAAGGAGTAAAAAAGCTGTTGAGCAGTCGGGGCTCCGTGTTCTTCGTGCAACCACCTCATGAGACCATGCGTTTGTTGTTGCCGTCAGAGGTGCGACTCATCTCGCCACCGTGCTGCACTGCACTAGTAGATGGGGTATTTTGCCGTAGCGAGACCACTGGTCCTGATGTGTGACAGGGTGCATATTGCCCCAGTAGTCAACATCGTGCTCTAGTGTGACGATGGGCACGGTGGCTAACGACTGTAGCGACTAGCAAGCGTCACAGCTCATGGCCTGGCGTCACCAACCAACACAAGTTGGGCAGTTGCGATGCGTCTGCTCTGGAGAGACGGTCCATGTCTTTAGAATCATTGACGATGTCCGATTTCTTTGCCAATATATATACCAGCATAAAATCAATTTTTTATGCGCTTTGCCTTTATGATGAATTGCGCGGCCCAGAGCTGGTATATATATATGTTAACTTTAATTAACGAAAAATCAACTGAGTCTCTGCAAAAATAACATGGCAAAAGAATAACGTGTTTATTAATTCAAAGGAGAAGAACATGGGAACGACACATGTACGGGAAACATCATTATGTGCTTGCTGCAAGTGTCATTTTATTGTGTACACTACTCGTATTTTTTTTCCATTTGGCACACAATGTTAGAAAGGTTTAATAAGACGTTTCAAACTATTTCCAGTTCATTTTACACAACAAATGATGGATTATGATCATCCAATTCATGGCATCGCTCCTTTGCTAACTTTCATTCATCTCCCATGCATAGAGCCATAGAGTGGCCTTTGCATACAAATACATATGCAATTTTAACGCATAAATAGATCTTTAAACCTGTATATAGGTTAGTAAGAAACAATCTAAAGCAAACTACAATTATGGTTGGAGGATAACATGCCACTCCAACCTAGTATGAATCACTAGATTTGATGTGAGTGAACAGGGAACTGATGCTATTATTGGATTTGAGGAAAGCTTTCAAGGGTCGCCAGACAAAGCTAAAAAAATACCAACTCACTGAATGGTTATTGCCAAACTTTCAGCATGAATGGGATCAGAGTTTCCATCACAAAAATGGATGATTTGATAGGATTAGATCATTCCTATAACCACGTATAAAAAATATGTGGGAAAATCGGATATACACCACTCTAAGAATTCCACTGCGAATATTGTAGTGCCATTCAAAAGACGTAACAATGACACTTTTGCCACTTTGAGTCTTTTTTATTATAACTCGACAATCATGGGGTTGCAATCGAAAATTCATTCATGGCTGCACGAGTTAAAAGAGTGGCAACAAAGAAGCTGAGGGAGCAAAAAGTTAGGAGATGGGCAAGACGGATCATTTGCAACAGGAAACATTGAAGAAGTAAACTCAATTTGATTCGTGTATTCAGAGAGAGAGAGAGAGAGAGAGAGAGAGAGAGAGAGAGAGAGAGAGAGAGAGAGAGAGAGAGAGAGAGAGAGAGAGCAATGTACAGGACAAAAACATCAAACATTGTCTGGATCCATATTCGAAATAACCAGAGAAGGTTCAGAGTGGTATAGATATGCAAATAGCACTGAGTAGCATTAGAGCAATTACATTCTTTAGTGGCATAAAAGGTGTGGACCTTTAAACTGCATATATTCCATTCTTCCTAAATATAAACTTGGAATACTGAGTAGCAGTTTGAAGGTTCAGTTATTTACATGACGGTACAAAGTGCCAAACACTTTTACTCTTAAAAAAACTATAAATAAATGATAATAGGGCAGCCTACCTTTGATGTGTGTAGCACTGGTAATTCCAACATTCAACATGGATCTTAGAATCAAGCAGACTAACTCAGCCTATAATTTCCATAGAGCAAAACATAAGCTACTCAATCCATCTGTGCACAAATGAACTGGCACATAAATGTTTAAAACGTTACCTCACAAGCACCTTCTGCAGATAGAGAATCCAAGTACATAAATAAACTTCTCAGAAAAGAAACCCCATGACTCCAAGCTATCTGCAATAAGGCATCGCCATCAAAAGAACACCGATGGAAAGTTTGCATGTATATATTTCAAGTATCTCAAAGCACGCTTCTCAAAGCACGACTTCTCGATATCAACACGTGTCACCTTGTCCCGCGATCCTGACCGCCGACAAGTTTCTCCCAGTCCCTGTCCATCGGGCCCCCTTGTCACTTGTACCGGCATCCTGTTCGCCTTGACTTGGTCAACACGCCTTCTTCATCACCACCACGGTTTTGAGGCTCAACCGTGAAACCGTCCGTGCTTCTTGCCTCTCCATGTGTACGGTGTGGATCACCCTTGACTTCACCCGACATCCCGATCGTCTGGCCCCAAGTCCCCTACTTGTGCCCGATCCTCTCGCCGTTGACCGCCAAGTCGACTCTAGTGACCTATACATCATGAGACAAACAAACACATTTTCCATCTTATGCAATATCACCAATATCTCCACCAACTCCGATTAGTCATAACCATGATATGCAAACCCATGCAACCCCTGGATTCCCGTATTTCAACTCAAACATCAAATCTGCTCAAGTCAATTACTCATCACAAATATACCAAACCATGACACATATCCACATGGTTTCTCAATCTCCCCCTTGATGAGTATATTGACAACACCAAATGCACAAAGATTAGAGATTAAAATGTGAAGCCGGATAAGCACATCCAAATGGCCAAACCCAAAGAAAAGGTGAAAACAAGCCATCTAGCAAGTAGGGATCACAAAACCAAGAGTTGACAAAGAAAGCAACTTGAGATGCAAAGAATGTGAAAAGCGTAAGAAAATGCTCAAGATCATGAAATGCTCCCCCTCAACTTGTGGTAGGTTTCATGTAGTGCAAAATGGATCATTTTAAGTTTCTTAGCATGATTTGTGCATGACCCAATATTTTCTATCATTTTAAGTTTCTTAGCATGATTTGTGCATGACCTAATATTTTCTCCCCCTTTGACAATGAACTCATCAAAGAGGCAAAAGAACAAGCAAACATGCAATAGATGAAAATGCAAACCTAAGGAGCTTCAACAATTATGCAAACAAGCATTTAACTTTGCTAGCCATAAACATAGAGTCATGAAGTGTAAAAGTAATAGCTCCCAATCATGCAAAGATCAAAAATAGATAACAAGGCATAAACACCAAGAGCTCTACAAGCTAAGCAGAAAGATTGACTAGCTTGGGTAGAATCAAATTTGCTTATCATGAACAAAGCTGCCACCATATGTGTAAGTACTCCCATTCAAGACAAAACAAGCATCAAGTGAATCATAAGAATCTAGCCAGTTTCAATCTCAACTAGAGCAACAAGCATTCGCAAAAAATAAGCTCTACAAACGCTCATATATGCAACAGAGACTTAATTGATCAAGTGATTATTGTTTATCCTCATGTGTCCTCTTATCCATGTAGAGGGTCGCACGACTGGGTACGACAAACACCCCGATGCTTCAAGTCACAGTGTTTGGATTAGCATTTCAAAATTGTTTTTGATCAAAGCACTTAGCAGATTATTCAAGTTTATGCACAAGACAAAAGAGCATGCCTTTGTGGTAAAAGGAACACATGTTCCCACAATGTTACATCATAAGCTAAACATTTGCAAAACCTTCTATTTCACAAACACAAGATGCCAAAGCCAAGACATCCTCTAGACTAGCCTCAATGCAAGTTCCAATAAGGATGAAAGCAATTATACACATGGTGAGCAAGTTTTAATAAGATTAGATCATAAGGTTCACAAAAAGCTCAGTTTACCTTTAAGATTAGCAAGTTGCTCACCTGAGTCTATAACAGGCCATCTAGAAAATCTAAGTATGAGAGATTAACATCACATTCACACAACTTAGCTCAAGCACAATCATAGCAAAGAGGAATGCAAGAAAGCATAAGAATCAAAGCTCATCAACCAATGCATATATTACATAAAAGATGCAATGCATAAAAGGTGAGATACATATATACAAGGAACACCAACACCCCCTCAAATGATGCCATAAGGATGACACACACCAAGTCCCCCCCCCCTCCCCCGCGAAGAAAAGCATGTCTAGAAGCATCTAGGGGCTTGGTGAGGATATCAGCTAGTTAATTTTTGGTATCAATGTATTTGAGCTCAACATTCCCCTTCTCAACATTGTCTCTAAGGAAGTGAAATCGCACATTTATGTGTTTGACCTTACCATGTTGGATTGGATTTTTGGCTAAGCATATGGCACTGGAGTTATCACACATGATTAGAACACCCTTAAAAGTTAACCCATAATCCCTCATGGTAGATATAACCCATAGGATTTGTGAGCAGCAGCTAGCAATAGCTACATACTCAGCCTCTATGGTGGATTGGGCAACACTCGACTACTTATGAGAAGATCAACAGATCAAAGAAGTACCTAAGAAATGGCAAGTACCAGAAGTGCTCTTCCTATCAATTCTACACCCAGCAAAGTCCTCATCCGAATACCCAATGAGATCAAGAGATGAAAATGCAGAGTACCAAAGACCAAACTCAAGGGTGTATTTGAGATACCTGAAGATGCGCTTGACAGCCTTGCGATGAGTCACCCTTGGGGAAGCTTGAAAACGAGCACAAAGACACACCGTAAAGTGTATGTCGGGTCTTGTCACTGTCAGGTACAAGAGGGAGCCAATCATGCTCCTGTACTCCCTTTGATCCACCGCTTCACAGTCTTCATCAGGGTCAAGAGTTGTTGTAGTGGACATTGGTGTAGACAACGGCTTCACATTGACCATGTCGAACTTCTTCAGGAGATCCTTCGTGTACTTGGCTTGATGGATGAAAGTGCCTTGCTTGCACTGCTTGATTTAAAGCCCAAGAAAGAAGATGAGCTCTCCCACCATCGACATCTGAAATTCACTTTCCATAGCTTCCTGAAATCTGGACACAAGAGCATGAGAGAAATCACCAAAGATGATATCATCCACGTAAATTTGAACTATTAGAAAGTCATTGCCATGCTTTAGAGTGAACAAGGTTTTATCAACACACCCCATGACAAACTCACGCTCTAGCAAGAAAGTCTTAAGCCTAGCATACCATGTCGTAGGTGTTTGCTTTAGCCCGTACAAAGCCTTCTGAAGCTTGTACACACGGTTTGGGTATTTGTGGTGCTCAAAGCAAGGGGGTTGCCTTACATACACTTCTTCCTCTATGAAACCATTTAGGAAAGCACTCTTGACATTCATTTGATAAAGTATAATGCCCTTGGAGGCAGCAAATGCAAGCAAGATCCTAATGGCTTCTATGCGAGCAACAGGAGCAAAAGTTTCACCATAATCTAAGCCCTCCACTTGACTAAAATCTTGAGCAACTAGCCTAGCCCTGTTTCTCACAACCTCACCATCCTCCCCATGTTTGTTTTTGAACACTCACTTGGTTCCTATGACATTGACATTTTTGGGAGGCTCTACAAGGGTCCAGACTTTGTTTCTCTCAAAATTTTCCAACTCCTCATGCATGGCATTAACCCAATGTTCATCAGATAGTGTGTGTCCAACATCTCAGGGTTTAAAGGTTGCAACAAAGAGAGAATTGGTAAAGCAGACGAGATATGCAGACCTTGACCTTGTTGTCCTCTTATAGAGATTACCAATCATTTGTTGAGGTGGATGTCGAGGCTGAATGTGGTAAGGAGCCTCTCTCTCAGAGTGTACCTCCCCCTCAACCACAGCTGGAGCTCACTCAACAGCTGCTGAAGTTGATGTAGAAGCTTCTGGACCCTCTGCTGGAGTAGTGGTAGCAACAGGAATAAGCTCAGATGAGAGATGAAGTGATTCATCGTCATCATCATCAAAGCCCTATAGGTCCTCTTCTACAAAGATGCTTTCCTTAAGCTCCTTGTCACCTGCAGACTCAATCATATTCCTTACACAAGAGTTTGATTCATTAAAGGTTACATCGTAGGACTCTATGATGGTGTTAGTCTCCAAATTCAAAACTCTATAGGAATGACCATGAAGTGAGTAACCAAGAAAGTCATATGCACATCGAGCATCGTCCGAGCCATCTCCACCAAAGTTCTGTTCTTTCTTTCGACCACTCCATTCTGCTGGGGAACACGAGGTGCTGAAAACTGATGCTCAATACCATGCTCAAGACAGAAAGCATCAAAGGAGGAGTTCTTGAACTCGGTGCCATTATCACTGCGGATTGCTTGTAATGCATCAGGGAGTTCCTTGAACAACCTCAAAGCTTAGCTCTGAAAGTGATGAAACACTTTATCCTTACTCTCAAGAATGTAAACCCAAGAGTAGCGAGAATAGTCATCAACAATCACAAGAACATACAACTTCCCACCTGTCGAACGAACCCGAGAAGGACCAACAGTGTCCATGTGAAGCAACTCTCCAAGGCGTTCAGTCATCATCAAATTGATTGGTGGATGAGAAGCGGCAATCATTTTCCCATAACGACAAAGAGCACAAACCAAATCCTTATCAAATTTGAGCTTAGGCAATCCTAGGATCAAACCTATGCCACTCAAGCGACATAACAAGTCAAAGCTCATGTGATCTAGTCTCCTATGCCATTTCCAGAGCTCAGAAGAAGATTGAGCAAACAAGCACTTGTGAGAACCAGGAGAACCAGCAAAATCAGCCTGAAAATGCCAATGCAAGAAATCCCACAAACTAAGGAACCACTCGAATTAAGAACACAAGACGCCTTCGACTTAAAGTGCACTTCCAAACCAACATCAAGAAGCTGAGAGACAGAGAGGAGATTGTACTTGAGATACTCAACCAAACCAACATCCTTGAGAATGAATTTTTCATTTACCTTTACCGTGCCTCTTGCCTTCACTCTCCCTCTCTTGTCATCTCCAAAGGTCACATACTCCCGCCGCTTCAAGGGAGTGAGGCTGGAGAACCACTTTTCATCTCCGGTCATGTGGCGCTAACACCCAGAGTCTATCAACCATTTGTTCTCCAGGCCTCCACCTGCTGCCTACAAAGAACGAGAAGGAAAAGTCGATGGCTCAGTGCTGGGGTTAGTCAAAAAAGATTTGGGAATCTAGCACTTAACCATACAATCGGTAGTAGTTATCACAGTTCTTTGCACATTATCATTCGAATGCATAGGACAAGAACCACGATGGGGAAAACATGGCCTGTCAAAGCATCTCGACTTAAACCTTGGGTTGTAAGGATAGAAGTCATCAATGTGAAAGCCAAATCCACGCGAATGACGCTCACCACGATGAGGAAAATGTGGGGTGCCATAACGCTGCTGCGCAAAGCCTCTGTTTCATGAATCAAAGCCATATGAAGAATGACCCTGTCCACGATAGGCATGAGAAAAGGAGCGAGGCTGAAAGTCAACAAAATCATCATAAAAAGCATCCCTAGTTAATTCAGCTTGTTTCCTCTCAATCCTCTTATGCCTATAACAGAATTCATCCAAGTGGCCCTTACGACCACAAAATATATAAATGTAGACACCCTTAGGATTAGACTTGGTTTGCATGGCAGGCTTAGGTTTTGGCTTCTCTGTTTGCTTTGGGTTGAAGGAGGGTTTTGGATTAGGTGAATAGTATGTGTTAGTGGGTTTGATGGTGTTTTCCTCATTCTTGTAGCTGGAGCTAGGAACAAACTTACCCACATTCTCACTCTCCTTATCACACCTCTCAAATCCCAAGCCCAAGTTATAGGTTGACCTAGAAGCATTCTCCTTCACTCTTGCCAAATCACTCTCAATCTTTTCTTCACTCACTAGGGTTCTCTGGAGCCTAGAAATAAGATAGTTATTTTCCTAAACTAGGACTTTATTTTCCTCCCTAGTGATTACTAGCTTGTCCTTGAGGGTTATACACACTTCACACGGATATGGAAGAACTTTCAAGCAAGTTTCATGAAGCAACTTGGACTCAAGCTCTTTGATTTTGAGGGACTGAGCATCCAACTCATCTGTGAGCTTGGGGCACTTCTGACATACACCCAAAAGAGTTGGTATAGCTTTGAACTCATCAAGCTCCTTGAGGGCACTCTCAAGCTGACTGGCAACTTGAACATGCACACTCTTCCTCTGTGCAAGATCACTTATCACAACTTGACAAGGCTCACACTTAGCAACAATATCAACACAAGCAAGCTTAGACCTAAGCGAAGCAATTTCAAAATCAGCACTCTACAACTTAGACTTAAGCTCTCTACTCTCACGAACAACACTGCAAAGCCTATCATCTTGCAAGAGCAAAACATCGCGCAAATGATCAAGTTCAGAAGAGAGCTCATCAAGAGTGGGAGGTACCTCACTTGTGTCAGAGTCGGATCCAGAGTCGGTGTCGTGGTCGTTCTTTGCCATGAAGCAAAGCCCGGTGAAGTCATCCTTACTCTTGACACATGGCTTCTCAACCTCCTCCTTCGGGCTTGAAAGGCCTTTGTTTGATGTGAGGTCGACATCGCTCAAGACGGCAACGCAGGTGCATGCAATGGCCTTGGTGAACTTCTTGGAGTTCTTGTCCTTCTTGTAGAAGCGGTTCTTCTTTCGCTTGAAGTCTTCAGTATTGTTGTCGCGGTATCCAGCCTCCTTCTTCTTTTTGGGACAGTCAGCAATAAAGTATCCCGGGTCACCGCACTCGAAGCAGGTTCTTGAATCACCTCCTCTTGTCTCCTTCCGGTTGTTGTAGAGCTTCCTGAACTTCCTTGTGAGTAAGGACAGCTCATCATCAGGAATGCACTCCATCTGTTCATCGGAAGCTGCAACAAGAGAAGACAAAGCAAACTCCAAAGAAGACTTGTCAAGTGAGGGGTTAGTTCCATAAGAAGCACAACTATGATCATCCTTCTGAGAACTAGAAAGCAAAGCCAATAGCAAGATTAGGATAAGATTTCCTAGACAGTTCATGAGATTTCAGCTTGCTATACAGTTGCTCACAGTTTAAGATATTAAATTCAGCAGTTTCTTCTAGAGCAGCAATTTTAACCCCCCCAAACATTTTTATCAAGTGAGTATAGCAGTTGCTTAGCTCTATCATTATCATTGTACATAAGGTTATCACAAGCCCGCAAGCTGCACACAATTACCTCAACCTACAAAAGGTGTCATCTAGTGACTTGTCAGGTTTTTGTGCAAAGGTTTGGTACTGTCTATTGCAAGAATCCTTACGCATAGACTTGACTTGGTTGGTACCCTCATGGTAAGTACAAAGCTTAACCCACATAGCATGAGCAGTGTTAAGGTGTGCAACCCTATCATATTCACTCCTACCAAGTGCAGAGAGCAGAATATTGACAGCTTTGGAGTTGTTCTCATAGCTCACTAACTCACCTGCAGATACAGTGTTCAGGTCTTGTGGTATAGCATACTCCTGCTCAACAATCTTCCAAATTGCACGTCCTTAACTCAGCAGATACGCCTTGGTCCGCGACTTCCAGTAGGAGAAGTACTCTCCATCGAACATCCACAGCTTAATAGCACACTTCTCCATGTCGCCTTCGGATTATAAAGCCGGTGAAGGTCAACTAGTGATCAAACCGGCTCCGATACCAATTGAAAGATCGAGAAAGCGACCAGAGGGGGGGGGGTAAATGGGAGCTAATCAAAATTCTCCAAGAGAACTTGCCATATGTCCCCAAAACAACCCAAGTCAACCTCCGAACCAATCACCAAGACTACACACACCAACTTGTGGTGTACTAGTCCTAGAAGTGATCAACCATAGCAAAGAGACACAACAGAAACAAAAAGGAACAAGAAGCGCTCAAAACAGATCAATTCTGGACTCTCATCAGTAATGCCAGTTGGCACCATCGGCAGTGCCGGTCATGCCCATCGGCAGTGCCGGTGCGGGACACAGGACTTTCTGGAACCTGTAGACAAGACAGATCTGCAATGCCGATTGGCACAATCGGTAGTGCCAGTGTGGGGTTCAGACTCTGCCTATCGGCAAGCCAATTTGAGTTCAGACCTACCGGCAGTGCCGATCATCCCTGACAGAACAGCAGAAACTTTCGGGAATTTGGTAAATCTTCTCCAAAACCTAACCAAACGAATTTTATCCCCGACAGAATAGCAAAAATTTTTAGGAATTTCACGATTTTTGGACTAGTGAATCCTCATCACATCATGATCCTAATCCTGGAAAATCATCTCAATTAGCTCAAGGAATCATTACGAATTTCAGATCTTGTACCAAGAACACCAAAAAGAGGAAACTTGAGAAATTCTTCAAATCGAAGGTGCTAGAGCTATTGATTCAGTCAAGCATCTATAGAGGATTGTTCTAGCTCATCCTAGCAACAAGTTTCTCAAGAAATCCGGACAAAAAACTTGTCCAAAAATGAAATAAAAAATCACCACAAAAATAGCTCCGAAAATAGGAAAAAGAGAATTTTGGAATTCAAGTGAAGAGGGAAATTTTGAGCACGAAAATACTTCTCATATCATAGAAAGGTGCTTATAAGATCCATGAGTACAAGGCTAGTAAGCCACCCTCTTCCTCCCACTATTTGGAAGAGTAAGAGATGTCTCTCACACACCCACTACTCTCCTCTCAAAGATGAAGTCCTCTTCTAGCACTTTGAATGGAGTCCTAACACAAGGCTAATGGAAAGAGAGACACCTCTCCCACTAGCCACACCTCTCCTTATATAGGTTTAGAATCTATTGTCCACATGATCACTCTATCCTTGACCTACATAACACACTCACCTATCACCGGAGGCATAACCGTCCATCTTTTTCCTTATCGCCCGAATGCCATCGGACGCTTCACTTCTTTGCTTCGTCTCGAAACAAGCTCTGTGATGGTGCCACGTGCACCATCAACCACCACCATCGATTTTGAGGTCCAAATCGAGAAACCGCCTTGCATGCTTCTCAAAGCGTGATTTCTCGATGTCGACACATGTCACCTTGTCCCGCGATCCTGACCGCCAGCAAGTCTCTTCTAGTCCCTATTTATCGGACCCCCTTGTCACTTGTACCGGTATCCCGTTCATCTTGACTTGGTCAACACGCCGTCTTCATCACCATCACGGTTTTGAGGCTCAACCGCGAAACCGTTCGTGCTTCTTGCCTCTCTACGTGTACGGTGTGGATCACCCTTGACTTCACCTGGCATCCTGATCGTCTGGCCCTAAGTCTCCTACTTGTGCCCGATCCTCTCGCCATTGACCGTCAAGTCGATTCCAGTGACCTACACATCATAAGAAAAGTAAACACATTTCTCATCTCCTGTAATATCATCAATATCTCTACCAACTCCGATTAGTCATAACCATGATATGTAAACCAATAGAATCCCTGGATTCCCGTATTTCAACTCAAACATCAAATCTGCTCAAATTAATTACTCATTACATATATAGCAAACCATGACACATATACACATGGTTTCTCACTTATCTTAGCCAAGGATCATGGTAGCTGAAGTGATTCGGATTTGATCACAAAGGCAGAACCATTGTGGGGGCAGCTAATTATTTTTTCCAACCTGCAGAACTATTCGCCGTTGCCATGGGTCCAAAGTACCAAGATGTCGTGCGGCGAGCACGCGGAAGGCCTCCACTGCTGTCGAGGGTCCATGAGGCAGGACAGTAGGACACGATAACTGCGGGCTTCCCTCCCCAATCTCCTTCCACCCTGGCACGTGAGAGAGATGCGGAGATGCACGATACAGATCTGCTGACCGGTGAGCTCGAGGAGGAAGAAACCGGTATGATCTTTTACTTTTCATGGTTTTCATTGTGTCTTAATAAGTTCGGTTTATCATACTAATTTCTCTCACCTTAGTTTTAGAAAAACATACCAATCAACGGCCTTTTTCTTTAATCATACAAATCAACGAAAGGAATGATACTTTAACCCAAGCAAATCAGATCGAAAGAGCCTTGCTTTTCTTTCTGTAATTGGTTTTGGCTTGCATATAATATCGTAATCGTTCTTGCTTTGTTTCATTGTTCACGTCACACGTGTTAGTCATTGCCTTCGCTCTTGCGATCTGCTCGCCTTGCTCACCACTGGTCAAGAAAAAAATGTTTGATGCATCGTGCATGCAAGTCAGTCGACGGCTTGCCGCCTTTGATCTGCTCTCCCTACTTGCCGCCGGTCGATTGCTGTTGATGGCAGTATAATTGTTTGAGAGCTAATTTGGTTCTTTTACTCTGCATGTTCAACAAAGGTTAGTATCATAGTATACTTGTATCTGTCATGCTTTTATAAAATAACAATATTTCTACAGTCAATAATTGTACGTATGATGACAAATTTATTTAGAACTAATTATTTGTATGGTCAAATATTACAAAGTCATTTTTTGTAAAGCTATTGTAGCAAGGTTTTTTTTATACCAACACATATATTCGTGGTTAACGTTGTTTGTAAAATCATATATGCTTATGTTATAGATTTTTTTATAGTGACACATATTTGAGGCTAACATTGTTTGTAAAATCATATATGCTTATGCTATAGATTTATTATTATAAGTTTTTCTTTACGCCCGTAGCAACACATGGGTACTTTCCGTATTAAGAAAAGTATAATGTAGAGAAGAGACAATATAGAGATTAATCTCATGTTTATGTACATTTTTCATAATTACAGGTAGTGAGATTCTGTAGGTCTCCATATAAGAGTAATATACACATAATGTTATCCCCAAAACATAAAAATAAGGAAATACCTAATGATATCATTCTATTGACTCTCTCACTTAAGTAAGAATAATCAGATAGATAATTAGATATCAATGACTCTGTTCACTATCTTTAAAATGAAAGTTTTGTAAATATAAAATGTGTAGCACAATAGCTGAAGAAAACACATTCCATAAAGATACAGTCATCAGACGTCAAATTCAATTGTAACAGGTGAGGATGACCTCCAATTTGAAATCTGCTCTCGCGTCTCATGAGTCTTTGGATATGTCGTTGAAGGAAGGAATTGACAGCGTGCACAGGGACGGCTTCCAAGCAATGATACAATTCGTAGATTCAATGTCGTTTCCACGATATACTTAATGTAACTTGTTAGTTTTTCTTCTATCTGAAAGCCCTCGATGGTAAGCCTACTCAAGTTATAATGCTTGAAACTATCATGCGCTTCCCAATTCAAGTGATCACTTGACTTTCGAAAGATTGCTGATCTTCGTAGCTCCTCACGCTCGTCCTCTTCACTTGCGTAACATTTATGGCTCCATATCCGCATGAGATAAACCTTTTAAGTAAGTAGTATGTGCTTCTAATTGTGCAAATGAGCATGAAGCCTGATTGAGTAGATCATCATAGCTGCTGGTAACTCACGTTTTAGGTCACATGAGGATTTCGATGGTACTATTACGATGTCTTTGGAAATATGAACAACTTTCTTACCGATGGGATGGTTTCTAGTGATATTAAGGAAAGCACTGACGGTTTCTTTCATGAAGGAAATGAGGTAAAACATTTTCGAACAAAACTGACCATTTCTATACGGCTCCAAATGCGGATTTAATACAACTTGCCTTATATTGAAAAAAGAAAATAAAAAAACTGAATGACCGAGAATATACCTGTGTGCTGATTTCCTTTAGAAGGGTTGCGGCTTCTAGGAAAAACATTGTCCAAGTTAAGTCAAACACTTCATGAACATAAAAGAGTTCAAGCACCTGCAGATTCAGCAGAAGAGGAGCTAATAGTTTTTGACGTTCTGGTTGAATCCAAATCTGCACCAAATGCACACGGGAAATAATTAGAAAATTCAACTATAGACCTACAAAAACATGTGCAATAATGTCGTAAGTACTCACCCTTTCACAGAGGAAATTCAATGCCAGTTCGCCTATAACCACGTTCGAAAGGAGCTCGCTCAGCTTCGATGTTTTGTGCAAAGTGGTGCCTGGATTAGATAGGTGCAGCATCCAGAGTTTTGGAACGTTGTCTAAGTACAGCGGATAGTGATCTCTTGAATCTATCCAAAACCGAAATGCCAAATGTGTGTGTCTCGGAAGCCACTTGAGTTCTACCTTCTCAAATCCACAGGAAGAAATGTCCAGCTCAACAAGTTGCTCGTGCTCTATCTGTAAGACCGATCGGAACCCGGCGTCGCAATTTTGTAGGCTAAGATATTCCAGCCTGTTACATGTCCTGAGCACATTAGGAATATCCGATTCGCCGAGCCTCAGACTCTGCACGTGCAAGTATGTGAGACCAGCAAATGCACGTGGATAAGCATCAATGAACGTCATAAAGCGTCTTCCGTAGGCGAGCATATTATCATCTTCGCAGTACTTATCGAGCATCTCCGGTAAGAAATGGAGTTCTGCTGCCACGACCTCCCGGTTGGCCATGGCACCGTCCACGGCGCGCATGATGTCGATCGACTCGTCTCTCAGGTAGAACCTAACGCTCAGGTAGGTGATGGCGCATTGGCTCTTGTGCGCCAGGATGCTCTTTGTTGCCTCCACCACGGTGGCGTTAGTTTGCATTATCAGCTCTTCAAGCGTGTACTTGGAACCGTCGTCCTCCTCAGGCTCAAAGTCGCCAACGTCTAGAACAATCTCGGAGAGCAAGCCTGGTAGATGCCTCCACCGTCTCGAAAGGATGCTGGTCCTCACAGCATCACGTAGAAGTAGAACCTTGTCCAAGATGAGCAGGAGAACGTCATCAGTAGCGATGGCATCGGGGCGGGTTCGGGGCGGGTGGAACAAAAGCTCACCCATGATGAGAGATGTTGCGGGTGGAAATCTTCACCTGCGCCCACACCCGTGGGTGAAATTTCACACCCGCGTCCGCACCCGCCGGGTTTTGGGCGGGTGATGGATCCCCCGTGGTTTTTCTTTTACATGACAAAATACATCTTTAGTTTAGTTTTACATAAATGTTTTATATAATAAAAAATACTAACTCATTCATAATTTAATAATTAACACAATATGACAATATATATACATGCAAGAATTATTAGACTCATATAATTCTTACTCTCACAAAAAAATATTAGACTATAATTATTTATGCGCCTTTTATTTCAGTTCCTGCGGGCACCCGCGGGTGGGAGGGAAAACCCGCACCCATCCCACGACTATGCGGGGCGGGTGCGGGTGAGCCTCGCGGGTGAGAAAGTGCACCCGCACCCGTCGGGTGCCAAACCCTACGGGCCCCGCACCTAGGACCCGAATTGCTATCCCTAGTCTAGTCATCAGGAAGTGCGCTGAGCCTGTCTGCCTGCTCAGCAGATTCCTGGAAAACGAAAGAAAAGCAAGTATTAGGGGGTACACGAAAATCAAATAGGATAGCTAGTGGCGATCTTGAAAACAACTCAGGGTCCCTTTGGCACAGCTTCTCAACAAAATGGATTCTTCAAAAAACAGGTTCTCCAAAAAATAGATTCTACATAAAATTAGATTTCTTAGAAAAAATTGTTTGATAAAATGGATTCTGTTATGTATATTTCATATAAGAGAAGCTATGAGAAGCTATGTTTTAGATGCTTTTAAATTCTAGTACAAATTTGAGAAGTGTTTCTACAAAAGAGGAGCAGAATCTGTTTTTCTTAAAACCCTTTGGCTATCTTCTTAGCAATAGGAGCAGAATCTGTTTAAGAAGCTGTTTTAGAAGTGCTGCCAAACAGTCCCTCAATTTCGGTGATAATTTTAGATCTCCGCTGCACTTAATAATTGTGAGTTCTGCCCAAACGCCATGGCCTCCAACAGGACGACACATGCCTACTTTATGACCAGCAGCCTAAACATATTTAACACCTGTTGTTCCATTGCCCAACACGCTTTCATGGCTGAATCTTCTAAGAGCATCTCCAGCAGGTGTCTTAAATCATCTTATACTCTATTTTTTGGGAGTTTCACTAAAAAAAAACTCTAGCAGACCTCCTACTGAGCCTCTCATTTTGCAAGGACTCTCAAAATCTTCTCTCCAAACCCTTAGGTTTGAGTGCCCTCCAATCTCTCCTTCAAATGCCGGTGGCAGTGGGGCCTATCATTTTCCTCTCTCTTTACTCCGGCACCGATTTCCACTGCTTCTATCCGCTCCCCCACGTGTTGGGCTGCTCTGTTGCCACCGCCTTCATCCCCGATCACTGTCGGAGCCCTGACTTTGTCAACCGCCATTAGGGGAGGACGCGTGAAGCCTGGATATACGCATTGGACCACTTGCAGGCCTGGAATGGCATGATAGGGTGGCGCGGCAAGCTCACGCGAAGGTCGCCGGAATGGCGCAACAGGGCGGCGTGACAAGCTCACTCAAAGGTCGTCTGAATGGCGCTACAGTTGGGACTTTCTCGCCCACCCCTACCTCCTCCGTCTGCAACGAAGAGTCGTTGTCTCCTGGTCATGGCATTGTCCCACTGCCATGTGCTGCCCCTACCCGCTTGTTGCAACCAGCAAGCCCAGCCCCCACGCCGCCATCCCATGCTCATCGGGGAAGAGGGCGACGGGGGGTGGGAAGACGACGAGGGGAAGGGGGGAGGGGCAGTGAGGGTGGCGAACAAATGGTGGGTACAGGCGTGAGTGGAAGGAGCAGCGGCGTGACAGCACAACGTAGCTCGGCGGCAGCATGGCGGGCAGGGGTAGCGCCAAGGGCAGAGCCCCTGTTTCGCGAACCTCGTGGTGGTTTGGGTCACTGGCGGGTGGGCCTTACTTGCCAAGAAAAAAATGAGAGGCTTCTTTTGAGTAGTGTTGTTGGAGTTGGCAGTAAAAGTATGTACCAAAAAGTAGAAGCTAACTCTCAAATGTTAAAGTAGGCGGCTTGATTTGAGAAATGCCGCTGGTGCTACCTCCTATTTAAAGCCCTTATTTTTTATTTAGGAGCTGACTTCTATTTTATAGGAGCAAAATTTTATTTCCTATGGTACATCTGAAACTATAGCTCCTACTTTTCTTATGGAGAATGTGACCCACTTGTCAGTGACTATTTACTCATAGGTCCCACACATCATTGCAAAGAGCTCATGGGCCTCACAGCTAAGTGTAATAGAGGCAATAGGAGGATGCCAGGATGGCGAGCTCAGCGTCAGGACTCAGGACGCAGGGCCGGTCTTGAGGGGAGGGCTACCAGGGCGACTGCCCAGGGCCTCGAATTCAGAAGGGCCCCCTCCCTTGGAATACGTTATACATACATGCAACATTTTAGCTAGATCTGTGAGCAGTCCGACACAACAATTATCAACGCAAGCAACAACAACAGCTTCCTCGTTTGTTCTGGTTACGCATTCCAGAACCACACGCACGCATCTCTTATGCTTTGCGGTCGTGGCGCTAGAACTGTAGCCTGTTCGAATAGTTTATGTGAAGGGGCCTCTTATTTTTAGTGTCATCCTAGGCCCCTAAATTTACAGGAACAGCCCTGTCAGGACGGCCTCGTCGGCGAGCTCGTTGTCATGGCGGAGCTCTTGGCTGCCGACTGCCGTGTGTGAGGTCCAGGTGCCGACGTGAAAGCGTGGTGCAGGGGCTGGACCACCACTGCCAGGAGCTTGGTGCTGGTGCGGCAAAGAAGGCGCACACCCACATGTTTTGCACCTGTTGTAGTTCCACAAAGTGGGTGGCGCGGTCTTCATCCTCGCCGACGATGAGGAGGGCAAGGGGGACGAGGTAGACAAGTGGCACGGTCTTCATCTTTGTATGTTGGCAACTATGGAAGGAACATAACAACCACATTCCACAGTCCAGAATGTAGCGGCATCCATCAGCGAGCGTATCGAGGACGAAGCCCGTGCATGGATCACTGAGGCGGCACCTCGGTGGTTTGATGTTGTGAGAGTAGGACCTTTAGTTTGTTTTGCTAGGTTGTTTCCTAGTTTGATATCCTGCTGGTCTTCTTGCAACATCAAGCTTAGGTTTGTTAGTGAACCGACCTCTTAGAAAACCAGCCACGGAAGCGATACCCTAGAATCATCAGCCATAAACACAAGATCACAGAAAAGAGAATGACGCCAATACATGATACTTTTTAGCGAAGTTCAGTGATGTGCTTACATCCTTGGTGCATGAATAAGGGCACTCCTTCCTATAATATTAGTAGCAATACCGGTATCAGGAGCACACCGACGCATGACTTGGCCACCCCTTGGGTGCACCGCTCTGGCCGCTGCCGCCCCTTGCCTACTATATATGTTGTCTCGCCGGTTATAACGGTAGTACCCCCACGTATATATGAGACCTAGGAATATAAGTTTGACATAAACTCTATTCCTAACCAATAATATAACTCTTAAGTCTAATTTGTAACTGATGTGTGTATACGTACTCGACACATATACAACATCCAAGTCACCTTGTGTAAGTGATCGTTGACCACAAAACTTTTTTTCTTAATACAAATATGTCTAGTTCTCCTATATTTATTCTAAAATATATATAACTTGTCCTAAAATTTTCATTACTTACAAGCAATGAAATTACAAGAGCCATTACAAAAGAGTAAAACCATAGTCTGAAATAAGAAACTGAAAGAGAAATAAACAAAACCAACAATTGTATCTAGTTAGAACATCTCCAACAGAAAACCTAAACTAAAATAGCTATACCTAAAAAATTACTAAAATAACCCCTAAACTGTTACAGCATAAGAGCTAAATGGATACCTATACCTAAAACATTTAGGTTCCAATTTTCTCTATTCTAAACCCAAATATGTAAGCATGATAATTATCTTGCTGCGTAAAGGGATGGTAGGGCAATAGATGTATACCTCGGCAGCCTCTTGGAGAGTGGATGAGCCTGTCATGTCCTTGCCTTGTTGCAGCACGGTCCCGTGTTCTGTGACTCCCGCTGAACACTGGACAGAATTGGATTCCTCGATGGGAAGCCAGTGTCGTCGTGGCCGTGGTGATTCGTCGTAGCGCTCATGACTCATGAGGAGAAGTTTCGTTATATGAACACACCCGAGATCTCGGTAGTTTCTGCTTCAGAGTTTACGTTGCTTGCGATATGGTTTGTGGGTTACGCCAGGATCAGGATATTGGGGCTTGAGGTTGTTCGAGTTAGAGACGGCTACACTCGCTCGTCATTCCCCTGTCCTCATAAAGGGAAACGACAGGGGTGGAGGATGTTCAATACAATTTGGCCCCAAATTGCAAATTTAGAGATTTTTGCTATTTTGACCATAAAACTATAGGCTTCATTAAAATGATCACGAAACTGTGAGTTTCTTTAAAACAACCACAAAACGATGACCTCTACGCTAAAATGATCATTAGTTATTTTCTAAACAAAAATACCCTAGGCTTCTTCTCTCCCTCTCTCTTCTCTCTCTTCCTCTCTCTCTCCCAGCTGCAGCGCCGCCGTCTCGCGCACCAGGATCGACAGGCCACGCGACCGATGAGTGCCGAGAGGCGGCTTGGCCCCGCCATGGAGGGAGGCGACTCCCCGGAGCTCACACTGGCGCGAGACAGAGCAGCGGCCGCCTCTCCCTCTTGTGCGTGTGGCAGGCGATGCCGGCAGCTTGGAGGGCGACGGCGGGCGGCATGGCGCGGCGGGGTCTAGGGCGGAGGTGCGGACGCACTGTGAGATGAACTTTCACGTCTTCGTCGATGTCTGGCAGAAGCCCCGCGCCGTTGACCCGTCATGCACGGCGACGCGGGCGGAGAGGGCATGGGCGGCACGGTGGTCCTGCATGGCGCGCGAGGTCGGCAGCTTGCACCGCGAGCGTGTAGGCGAGGTCCGACGAGGGCTCAGAAGAAGAGGAGGGAGAGGAAGTGTGCTTCGATTCGGGAGAGAGAGGAGAGGAGAGAGAGAGGAAGAAAGAGAGAAGAGAGGAAGAAGAGGATCAGAGGCATTTTTGTTTAAAAAATATCTCACAATCATTTTAATAAAAAGTTATTATTTTGTGATTATTTTAGAGAAACTCATAACTTTATGATCATCTTAACGAGAACTGTAGTTTTCGTGATCAAAATAACAAAAATCTCGTGAGTGTGACACGTGAAGTCTGCGAGTGGAGTTAGTTTGGTTGCTGCTTGTCCTGTGCGCTCCGCCTGCGTCAGGCAGGTTTGGTCAGGGCATGAACCGAATGTGGGATCGACCAGGAAATTCCTGTGGGCGACCAGGAAAGCAATCATGAGTTCCTGACAACACATGGAAACGGTTTGCAACTCCTGCCCGTGACACGTGAAGTCTGCATCATTTTAGAGAAGCACGTCGTCCGTCGCATTGTCCACACCAGCCGTTGGCATGCTGGATCGGCTCGGTCAGAAAGGCATGACGTGTGGGTCGTACGTGTGGGCTCACGCAGAGCTGGCAGTGACGAGCTTCATCTTGCCCGACATGACGTGTGGGTCGTCGCCCCTGTGGCACTGGTGATGCGCGACATGCATTGCAAAATAGTTCCTGCAATGTCACGAACTGACTTCAGCTCCATTATCTGCAAGCATTCTTTTTTCACTTGAAAGGGAGCTTTTTTAATCAACTGCAGAGTTCATACAGGACTCACTGGACAGACGCTCTGCTAAAACTAACTTCCCGTATACATGTTGGGAATTCTAGCAAAAGAAACACAACAACTCTGCCCCAGACGGCCCGCCAATCGGGCAAGCTCATGCGCACACTTGTTCTGCTCCCTTCCAATCTTCCGCACCACAAATGCAGGATACCGGCTTCCTTCTTCCTTGATGTCCGCAACTACCGCAGTCACCATGGATCTATCAGCCTCCTGCGCACACAGTTTATTTGCCATCGTGGCACAATCTGCAAGCATTTGGATGTACGTCGGTACTGCATTCCACCCATATATAATTACGTATGACCATTGACCAAAAGATGGAGGAATGCTAAGTTGAACATATAATAACTCTTAACAAATAGAGTGTAAAAAATCTAAGGGGTATATATGCATGTACCCAAGTCTCAATAAAAAAACTACTATAGTTCATTTGATGAAACTCAACGAGTGGTTCGAGGGCAACCTTAGATCATCACTAATTTGCATCCCCACGAAAAAATGCTAATTCTCAAACTTAATAGATGAGGATCTCCGTTCTGATATTTGCTTCCTTATCATGTCTTTCTCTTCCTCCGAACATGGATATCCTGTGGAAGGATATAGCTGACAACGTCCACACGGATGCCTTTTAAGCAGTGAAACAGACTCTACATTCACAGCCACATTCATGATAGATCTTACGTATCTTGTGAACTTTTCTTCTGCTTGGAAGCCTTCAACGGTAACCTTTTTCAGATTGTAATGTTTGAAACCATCACGCACCTCCCAATTTAATGAACCGCTTGCCTTTTGATAGATTCCTCGTAATTCGTCATCCTCCATGTATTTTGAATTGCATGTATGGTCCCAAATCTGCAAAAGATAGACAAAGTAAACTTGCAGTGGCATTTATTTCCTGATTGTGCGAATGGACGATAATATTTCTTAGGGCTTGTGTTTAAACAACACGACTCCAGCTACTTTATTTGAGTCCAACTGAAATGAACTTAATTTTCATCATACTATGCTATGCAGACCTAAGTTAACGATGACAAGTTACAGAACAGAAACTGAAACAGTGAGGAAAAATCATGCATGAACTTTTTTTGTGTGTGTTTTCACATCCACAAACTAACAAATCATGGGCGTATCAGGATTGAAAAAAAAGTAATAAATTGTACTGAGTTATTTTGAAACTACTAAAAACATGATACCTGCACATGTAGTTCCTTTAAGAGGGATGCAGCTTCTAAGAAGAACATTGTCCAAGTGAGGTCACATTCTTCATGAATGCAGCGGAGTCTAATAATCTGCAACTTCTGCATTTTAGAAGCTAGTAGTATTAGAGCTTCAGGTTGAATCCAAATCTGCAACAGATAAAGTAGTCTAACTCAGAATCTTAATACAGCCAAAAATCATAAATAAAAAGAAAGAAACATATCAGGTGCAACATCAGTTTTACTCACCCTTGTTCCATTATGACCTCTGCTGCAAGTACCTCCCGATTTTCCATGGCTTTGCCCACGGAACGAACAATGTCGATCGATTCATCTCTCAAGCAGAACCTTATACTCAGATTCATAATGGTGTGCCGACTCTCGTGCGATAGGATGCGCTTTGTGGCTTCCACAACCAAGAGATTGGCTCGGACCAGCTCCTGGAGGGTACACCCGATGCTATGGACTTCTGGCAGGTAGCGTGAGATGTCCAAAACGATTCCAGAATGAAGACCTAGTAGATGGCTCCACCGTTTTGAAAGCACGCAGGTCCGTACGGCATCGCTTAGCAGTTCAAGCTTGTCCAAGATATGCATGAGGATATCATCCGGAAGACTGCTGAGCTCTATCTTCCTGATCATGTTCCTGCAATGATCAAAATACGACACAATGAGGAGATATTAGTATTAGAAGACAGTAATAACAGAAGTACTAATTGGTGCGTATCTGAACGTAACAGCCAATCATCTCATCAATCAACGAAGTAAAAATAAAACTGATAAACTCGACGGCACTCGCTACCTGAGTCTCCGGCGCTTTTCTTCCGTCGCCAGCCTGACCCAGATTTCTCGTGGCAGCGGCGCCGATTCTAGACCGTGCTGCCGTGATAAAAGAGGAAAACAATACGGGGCGCCCTGAATCAAAAGTACTAGTAGTAAAAATAAATACGGCCCATATTTGTGACGTGCCACGTTAAATTAAGTCAGCGCGCATTCGCCCGGCCAAAACTCTGCGACGAGGACGGACGGAATCATATCGGCGCCGTCCTGGACTTATCATGGTCAGTCGAGCTCGATCAGACTACTGCCGGCGGACCTAGAGAAGAAAAAACAAGCGCACGTGGACAAACTGTATCTAGTTTGATTGAATGGCTTAAATCCTGGCTGCAGGACGTGCATCAGACGGCTCTGAGCGACCCTGGACCTGGACGGTAAATCAAATACCGACCACCCCCTCCGGGTGCTCTAGTCGCTGCGCACGGCGAGGTTTGGGCATCGAGCTATTGCTTGCGACCTAAAGAAAGGAAAGCAAGCGACGTGGAACTAGGCGCGCAGTGGCAACGGTTAGTGAGCTCGTTCGTTTCCCGTTGTTGCCGGTCTGGTCCCTGGGAACGCTTGGCGCATTGGGCGTTTTATCTCGTTGTTGCCCGGATCGACTTGGGACGGGATCCAATCAAGACATATGATTAGTAGGCAATTAAGCCTTTAATTAGTAGGAAACTTGGTCGTTTTGATTAAACCTGCTGAGATCAATTCCAACACTTTATCTTTGTCAGACTGTACAATCAGTAGTCACCACCCTTAGTGCGTCCTCTAACTTGAGAGTTGAAATTCAAAGCACAAAATGCAATCCATTTTCATGGCACATACGAATTGAGATTCAAGGCACAAAAAATACAATCTTGTGCATGAGAAACTTTCGGTAGATGTGTGGATGTACGCACAGAAATACAATCTGGACGCGACCGAACTTTGACTTCCGCTTGCATTTGGAAATGGAAATAGGATTGCTCTCGTTTCAAAAAAATAAACCAACCTCTTATACATGAGAAACCTTCGGTAGATGTGTGGATGTACGCACAGAAATAATGCAACTGCATCGGACACCCGCCAGTACATGATTAAAGAGTATAGCTTCTCTTTTTTTTTTCATTAAACTATCAGTTCCTTCCTTGACATGAAAAAGGTCGAAGTTGTCTTTATACCATCACCAAGAACTTTTATGTCTTACATGTCACTAACGTTAGTTTGTGCATCTAACAACGTTAAAAAATAGTTGAAAAGACAAAAATACCCTTATAATGATTACAAAGATGTTTTTATGTGCAATTATTTTAGAATTTGCTTGCATGTGCAATTATTTTAAAATTAAATTTGAAAGTATCATTACGTGTGTAGGAATGTAAATAAAATTCTCAATGTCTACCTTACAGGGATATTTTTGTCTTTTTTCTGTTATTTAACATTACAGTTTGGCCATTGCGTCTCCAGTTTTTCTATTTCATTCATGTCAGTAGATGGTGTAATGAGGTTGCACATGTTTCAGCATGAACAATTGAACAAAACATTGAGTTGATCTGGTTTGATGTACCTCGAGATGTCATCTAGACTACTCTTTGTAAGGATTGTCATTAGTAATGAAGCTACCCGTTAATCTAAAAAACACAGGTTTGATGAAACAGCATGAACGAAACTTCCGCACAAGGGAAACATAGGATTACACGAAGACAAAACAAAGCTCCCATGGAACATGTAATATTGAAGTACCAATAAAATTTGCCACTTAAGGGATATCGTTACAAACCACAAAATAGATTGAACAGGCTCTATAGGTACATCAGGTAACAAAGCAATCACAACTTACTTCCACGCAAGGGATATCCTTACAAACCACAAAATAGATTGAACAGGCTCTAGGTATTTCAGGTAACAAAGCAAACACAACATACTCCCACGCAAGGGATATCCTACAAACCACAATAGGCAATGCATCGCAGTCCTGACCTTGGCCTTGATCATACTTCCTCATGGAGAAGTACTTCTCATGCTTATTAATTTGTCATCTTCAGAAAAAAGCTGTGGCACAAATCAATAAAATGTAGAGTCAGTCTGGTTAAACTAACCCAAAAACATCCATGTCAAACAAATTTCTATGTTCATGCAAAAACAAATTTTGGTTTGAGCATTTGCTCTATTTTTATTTTGAGTTACCTTTTTAAGTTTTGAAAATAATATTCATTATAATAATTTCGAGTGGGTTATTATTGGAATTCTTGTTATTAGTTTCCATCCAAAATATGATGTTAAAGTAATATATAGATGATTAATTATTGTTAGTATGAAATATCAAATTGAAATCGAAGTTCAATTTAACAAAGGATTAGAAAATTATTCAAAAACGAATCAAATTGATTGGTGATTGTAGAGATTAATTTTCAGAAAAAAGTCCCTCGGATGCAAATGTATCCCAGGCCCGCGTTACTACTGGGCCTTGACAAAATTTGGCCCAGCCCTCTTTCCGCTCTCCCGTCACCGAACGGCGAACGCCCTCCCATTGTCTGTCCCCTTTCTCCCGTGAGGTTTTAGCACCTCTCCGCCTCCGCTTCCGCCTCCGCCCTCGCTAGAGTAGAACAGAGAAGTGAGGCAGAGAAAGGGAGGGAGACACAGCTCGAGCTCGAGGCGGCGGCAAAAAGATGGGGAAGAAGCAGAAGAAGCCGGGGAAGGGGAAGGAGAAGACGGAGCGTAAGACGGCCAAGGGTGAGGAGAAGCGCGCCCGCCGCGAGGCCCGCAAGATCGGCGAGGAAGACGACATCGACGCCATCCTCGTCAGTAATCCCTCTCTCTCTCTTTCCCATCCCGCGCGCTCGTGGTTGCTGTCGATCCTCCTGCCGCGGCTAAAATCACCCTCTCAGCCAGCTTATTAGCGCTTAATCGGCTTAGCTCTGAAAATATGTTTGCTTCTGTTTGTGCATTTTGTCCCTGATACAAGTGCTTTGCATCCGATAATGGACTGTGGTGTTGGGAAACATGCGACAGAACAATAATTTTTGAAGCTCTGACACTACTTTGATCAATCTCTCAGTTACTTTATGCTGTTGCTTGCAACTCATAGTTCCTTACTGTCTGATGCTTTTTACCCTGACTTTTGGTTTCTTTCATTTGTGATATTTGACTGCAGAAAAGCATACAGAAGGAGGAAGCGAAGAAAAAGGAGGTCCATGTTGAGGAGAACGTCCCTGCACCATCTCCACGCTCCAATTGCTCGGTAAGGAACTGGCAGAGCTTGAATCACATATGAACCCATTCAATTTGTGTCTAAATTTTCAGCTGTTCAGGTAAATTGGAATGGTTTGATGTAAATATGGCGTCTTTTGTTTTCTAGCTTACCATAAACCCGTTGAAAGAGACAGAATTGGTTCTGTATGGTGGAGAATTTTACAATGGGAACAAGGTGAGGACCATACCTCTCAAGACTTACCTTTATGTAATCTACTTGAATAGTTCGACTATTCTCTTTCCAGAGGCTGTTCGTTATTATTTTTAATTTAGTCACTGCAATTCCCATCGAAATGTTCAAATGTTGTTTAACCTGGTTCTTAGATTTTCCTCACTATATTCTTCATTCTAACGTATTCTAACAAACTAATAATGAATAGCATTGGCACTATTTTTTGTACAGACCTTTGTTTATGGTGATCTTTATCGCTATGATGTGGAAAAAAATGAGTGGAAGCTGGTATCTAGTCCCAATAGTCCACCTCCACGAAGTGCTCACCAGACAGTAGCCTGGAAGAATAACATATACATGTTTGGTAATAGAACATTACTATTGCAAATTTCCCTAAAAAGTTACTATTGCAAGGGTGTTTTATTTGTAATAGTGTTGTTTCAGTGTCAGTGATTTACTTTTTCCCTTTCACTGATGTTTCAGGTGGGGAATTCACTTCACCAAATCAAGAACGTTTCCATCATTACAAGGTACTAGAAAACTAAGTACACTCGTCAAGTTTGCTGCTTACTGTTTTGGGAGGATTTCTTGGCATGATCCATTTTGCATGTCTGCAATGATACATTTTATTATTTTTATTTTAGTAATTAATATGTATGTTTGGCTTGCATTCTCAGTTGAACTCAGATATCAATACTCAATGATTGTAGTTCGAAGCTCTGCAATAGAGACTCGCTAACATATTGAATCTTTCTACAATTTATAATTTGAGAAGGATATTATCTCTTCAGCATGCTTCATTATCTTCTTCTTCTTTTATATGCATACGTAAACACTGTTTTTTTTCCCCATTTGATCTTTTCTTTCTCATTTAACATTGGATGCCAAAACATGGTGCGTCAGAGGTATGTGCTGTTCCTTGACTGATTTTGCATTGTAGGACTTTTGGACACTGGATCTGAAAACAAACCAATGGGAGCAAATTCTTGCAAAGGGGTGTCCAAGTGCACGTTCAGGACACAGAATGGTTAGTTCTTCCATGTTTGAATCATCTGTTCACTGTTGTAGTCTCCTTCTCCAGATATTTTTTGCGACATGAACACCGGCAAGCGGCAAACTATCTTTCATTTAGTACTAGAATTGTGGGAAACATAAGTTTTGATGCAAGCTGAAGATAATGTTCTGCACTTTGTTATGATTAACAATAGATTTGGAAATCTCAAGTAGTTAAATACAACAACAAACAACAACAACAAAGCCTTTTCTGTTAAATATGATACTAAAATTTTCTGTTGATTTTATGAAGTTTTTAAAGTCCAGGATTGAATTAGCATAATTTTACCTAAACTATAGATCAAAATCAGGAAGGACAATTTGTCTTTCCATATGAATTCCATGGATTGCTTTGTCATCTTCCATTTAACCACTTTCATGCCATTCATGTTTCTTTTCCTACAGATTCTGTACAAGCACAAAATTGTGCTGTTTGGCGGTTTTTATGACACTCTTAGGGAAGTGAGGTGAGTATAGTTAACTTGTGTGTAACTCTTGTTTATACCTAAGGATCTAAATATTTGAGTAAGATTTATATATGGATCATGTTCGGGAGGGAATAGGACTTGCCTCAAAATTTTTGATAATACTACTTTGACTTGTTACTGTTCATGATCCATGAAGTAGCACATACTGAACTGGTGCTATGTCATCTCCTGAATATATAATGCCTTATCTGAAATTACTTTGCTTGATAATTGTATCCGTCCCCAGGTACTACAATGATCTTCATGTTTTTGATTTGGATAATTTCAAGGTAGGTTCATATTGAATTATTGATCTTTCAAACATGCTATCAACATAATTTATCTCTTGGTGGTACATAAGGCCTATAATTTTTCTTTTGATGGTCATAATTCTTATTGAGAGGTTTTGTCTTTTAGTGGGAGGAAATCAAGCCCCGTCCTGGGTGCTTGTGGCCAAGTCCAAGAAGCGGTTTTCAGTTTGCTGTCTACCAAGATCAGGCAAGCATATATTTTCTGTTTTCCTTGATAGTTAACATATCATCAAGTATTTATTTTCAACTTTAACTTTCAAATGTTAATTGGTCATGACTGTTTTAGAGAGCTCTTTCATTATTGAGAAGTATTTACCACTTGGATCTTGTGTACTGTTATATGCTTATATCAGGGATATTTTTTTAATATTAGAAAATATCATGGTAAAGACTAAAGAATAAATGTAATCCGTTGACCTGTAGGTTTTGTTGCTAGTTGTTGTGGTAATAGATGTGCAGATCTTAGTTCAATCAAAATCATTTTTCTCTACTCAACAAGTTATGGCTCATTTGGTTCCCTGTCAATAGCGGTGCACCCAATATTATGGGGTTATGGTGCATGTATGCTGATAAGATTGTTCTTGTGTTGGGTTCTTTTCTACTTGTCTTGTTTGCAAAAATATTTATGCTCACTTTATCTGCAGATATATCTGTATGGTGGGTATTTTAAAGAAGTTTCTTCTGACAAAGAAAAAGGAACAGTTCATGCAGATATGTGGTCTCTTGATACTCGTACTTGGGAGTGGAATAAGGTGAACACCATATCTAACCGTCCTAAGTTTTTAATACATTTTATGTCCAATATTTTTTATATTGATATATTGATAACGTTTTCAAGTTGGCTTCAAAATCTGCATGTCGCTGGTAAATGTTTTGCTTATTTACCTTCTTTTGACTGAATTCTTCACAGGTTAAGAAGACTGGGATGCCGCCTGGTCCCAGAGCTGGGTTTTCAATGTGTGTCCACAAGAAAAGGGCAGTTCTTTTTGGTGGTGTGGTAGATATGGAGGTTGAAGGTTATAACTGAACCCTGCTTCTTTGCTCACACTCGACTGAATATATTTTTGGAATGTAATATATTCTGCATTTTGTTGACTGAAATGATTGTATCATCTGTTTAACTTGTTTGGGTCTACTTCTGTTCAGTGATCGTATCATCTGTTTAACTTGTTTGGGTCTACTTCTGTTCAGCCGCATATTTCCAAATTCTATTTTTTTGGAAAACTCCTGCTGATCGTGCTGCCAAATTTCTGGGATTGTAGGTGACGTTCTTATGAGTATGTTTATGAATGAGTTGTACGGTTTCCAGTTGGATAACCATCGCTGGTATGTTCATCATATCTTAAATATCACATTCATTTTCTCTCCCAAGATAAATTAAGTTATATCCAGGTTATGTTTGTTGTTGCTGCTGCTTTTTGGTCTATTGTTGGTGTCGACTCAGTCCACAAATTAATGCAATTGCTACTTCCAGAGTATATAATTGTCAGAGATGTTAGGGTGTTAGCAGTATCACATAGTCATAGCCAGGGATTTCAACCATTAGAATTTGGCTAATTCTAGGCATATTAATCATATAACTTAAATGGTTGCAATTGATGCGTGCTTTTTTTTTTTTTGCTGTTCATCCCATTGGGTTGAACATTCCTCATTATCCTTAGTTGGTATCCATACTTCAGATAGCTTAAGTATTTCGAAATTCATACCAAATACCCTTGGGATCCCTTGCTCCTAGCAGATATTTTGCTTTGGAGGAATTATTCAGTGATGATTATGTATTCGTCTGGCCCTATTAACATTTTCTGTAGTTCACAGTTTAAATGCCACTGGAGCCTGCATGTGGAAGACTATATTTTCTTATTTGTATGTTGACTGGACTGTTCCCCTTCAATCTCTCAGGTATCCGTTAGAGCTCAGGAAAGACAAGCCTGCTAAAAACAAGGTAATTCCTCAAATGTAACCATGTGATCAGCCATCAATATTTGGAGTTGATATACTTGAAATATCAAATTGAAGTGTATTGTAGTGTCTATATCAAATAAATATGTTTCATCAATTGAAACATCAAGAATAAATTTATTGCACAGAGGGAGAGGGTAGTTATTGAGAATATGCATATGCTTTACATTTTAAATGCAAAGTTTACTATAACACAGTAGTAATATTTTTTTTCATGAATAGGCAAAGGATAGCAAAAGAAAAGAATCAGCGAATGATGTTGAAACTAACCTGGCTAATGAAGATGAGGTCATGGAGGAAATAGAAGAAGCCACTGATCGACAATCTGAAGTCCATGGAGTTTCTAATCACCTGACCAAAAGTCTTACCATTACTAAAGCTGGTTCAAGCAAAAGCATTGATGTTCCCTCTGATTCAACCACACAAGAAGCACTGCCTGAGGTTAGTTTGATCTCTGGAATTTGCTTTGCAATGGTATTTCTGTTGCTCATCGACTTCTGATACAAGCAGGCTGTGAAGCCTAGTGGCCGCATCAATGCATGCATGGCCGTAGGGAGAGATACGCTCTACTTATATGGAGGGATGATGGAAGTGAAAGATAGAGAAATTACTCTTGATGATCTATACTCACTCAACCTTAGCAAACTTGATGAGTGGAAGTGTATCATACCGGTCAGTAGCAGATTGACAACCTTTTGCATTTTTTTTTTGTATTACTTAGCATTGCCATTTATTTCAATTGGAATACTGGTACGCGTCTAATTGTCTGTTACACATATCATAACTGTACCTATTCGTCTTTACTATCCTTTTATTCAGGCATCTGAATCAGAGTGGCTAGAAATTTCTGAAGATGAGGATGACGATGATGATGAGGTTGTTGATGATGATGATAGCATGGAGGATGCTGAACAGACAGATGAAGATGAAGATGAGGTACACCTTGGTACTCAGGGTTCTCAGTTGTTGCTTCATGGAATCCGATGAGATCCCAGATTAGATTATACCGCATCATTTTGTTGCGTAAACACTATACAAAGTCAATGAAATATAGTATTAGATGAGTCTAGTCAGGTATTGTATTTCTTATCATACAAAACACGCATCAATGAAATATAGTATTAGATGAGTCTTGTCAGGTATTGTATTTCTTATCGTACAAAACACACATGTTTCAAGAACAGGGAAGGGATATTAACTTACCTTGTTCCCCATTACCACTAGAAGCCAGTCTGCTAGTTATGTACCTGTTGTGCCCGATTTGAGTTTAGGTGTTTGACTAAAACATTAGATGCCTAGGGAACCATTTCATTCATACTTTCCGCCTTAGGATTTGTAATTGTGGTTTTTGAAGTTCATGCTTTATTCATACCATATAGAAGGTAGCTGCCTGTAGCGAAATGTTCAGAATTATGTAGGCTCTGATCCTAGTATAGTATGTTCATATGGCATTTGATATGTTAGTTCTTGAATGTTAAGTATAAGTAACAATGTTGTACATAGTACATACTTGACTTCACTTGAAGTTGAAGATATAAAGGCAATATATTGGCTTCTACATTGGCTTGAAACTTTTGTCACATCTAGTTTCAAGTGCATCATATTTCCATTTCACTCATCTAAGACATTGTACTCAAGAAGACATAAGATGATTCAGTCACTCAGGCATGCTTTCTTATGGAAGTTACCAAACTTTTTGTTTCTTCACTGTTTTAAAGTTGTAGCTTTGTGTTGGATACTACTTTGCTCACAAACAGTGTCGGATGTAGCAGCAAAACCCAGACTTTTTAGGAATCAGACTAGCTTGATATTTGTATCTTAGAAAAGGTGTACAAATGGATGATTACTGTAATGCTGATTTGCTCATGTCATTCTTTGATTCTTATCTATCTTTTTTAGGCTTATACTTGTTTGCCTTTAACGATTATAGTTTGCTACTTGCACTATTGTTGTTCCTGATCGTGCCTGTGTAGTCTGATGGTGATGCTGAGAAGAATGTAGATATGGCCAGCGCTGTATCTCTCCTGAAGGGTGGAAGTAAGACTATGCGTAGAAAAGAGAAGCGTGCCCGGATAGAACAAATCAGGGTCATTCTTGGTCTTTCTGATTCTCAAAGGACTCCTGTGGTAATGTTGAAGTTGAATATCTTTATTTATTTTTCTGTTTCTTTTAAACTTGTTCTTTCCTGTGTTCCCAGCTGTACTGTTAAGCGTCCCTTTTATATATTTATTTGAGAGGAATTTTGCCAATTAGTAGTTGTTACATGCAGCTAATAGAACCAGGTTATCTTATACTTATGTCCATCTGTTCATTTTGACAGCCCGGAGAAACCTTGAAAGATTTCTACAAGAGAACAAATATGTACTGGCAAATGGCCGCCTACGAGCACACTCAACACACCGGCAAGGTCAGTTTCTGTTGCTTGAAGCTTCGCTTTATTCATAGCAATCACGAGGTCCAAGATGTGAAATCTTTGATATTCAATGGCAGGAGCTCCGCAAAGACGGCTTTGATCTTGCTGAAACTCGGTACAAGGAACTCAAACCCATACTTGATGAGGTAATCATTGCACTCCCTGGAATTGTTGAAGTGGAACATATGCAGGTCGGTAGTATATATTGACTCACTCTGTCGCATCGTCGTATTCAGCTGGCTGTGCTGGAGGCCGAACAGAAGGCTGAGGAAGAGGCCAGCGCGGCAAGTAGTTCCAAAAGGGACACGAAGAAAGGCAAGCAGAAGAGAGCAGGAAGATAGTTATTATTTTTTTCCTGAACATTTTTAGACGTATTCCACAAGCTCGCTCCAGTTCCTCTGACTGAGAGGAAGTTTTCCTGCGAGCCCAAGTATCCTGAAACGTTTTTTCTCTTTTTCGAAACAATGATTATTTGAATTGTGATTCACGTGATTTGGTTGTGAAACATGAGGTGGCGGTGACACAATTATTCCTATGAATTGTTCGACCCTTACCATATGTTGCGAGATACTTTTTGCTACCATCAACCAACGGACAACTGCCGGCAGAGCATCAGACCAGCCACCCTCCCTCTCGCTATATCTACTGCTTGCCTTCCTCCAACCCCGATCGCACGTTAACTTCTCAAAAAAAAAAAAAAAAAAAAAAAAAACACTCGATCGCACAACCGCAACCGTCTCGGAGAACGGGGAAGCTGCTGCACTCTTCCATCACTCCAATTTTTCCATGGCCGGGGCGGCGTGGGCGCTGGCGGCCGCGGGTCTCCTGGTGACCGCGCGCGCCACGTGGCGCCTCGCGCTATGGCTGTACGCGGCGTTCCTCCGGCCCGCGCGGCCGCTGCGCCGCCGGTACGGCTCCTGGGCCGTGGTCACGGGCGCCACGGACGGCATCGGCCGCGCGCTGGCGCTCCGCCTCGCCGCGTGCGACCTCGGCGTCGTCCTCGTCGGCCGCAACCCGGAGAAGCTCGCCGCCGTCTCCTCCAAAATCAAAACCAGCCACCCGGGGACCCGGGTCCGCACGTTCGTCCTCGACTTCGCCGCCGGCGAGCTCGCGGAGAAGGTGGGCGCGCTGGCGGCGTCGGTGCGCGGGCTGGACGTGGGCGTGCTGGTGAACTGCGCGGGGCACTGCTACCCGTACGCGCGCTACTTCCACGAGGTGGACCAGGCGCTGGCGCGGGACCTGGCGCGGCTCAACGTGGAGGCGGTCACGCGCGTCACGCACGCGCTGCTCCCGGGAATGGTGGAGCGCGGCAGGGGCGCCGTCGTCAACGTCGGCTCCGGCTCGGCCTCCATCCTGCCGTCCCACCCGCTCTACACCGTCTACGCCGCCACCAAGGCGTCAGTATTACTTCTCCTCCTCTCAATATATCACTGTTTTCTGTCCTCGAAACTCTTCTTCGTCAGTTATTCATTCAGTGGCCTACTGCTAGTTCCATCGTTCTTTTCGAAAGCTGGAAGAATGGCGGGAACGTTCTGTTTCAAACTTGAAACTGGCCTTTCCTTTTTTAAAATTAAATGAACATATAATAAAAACATTAAATTTTAGGACGGGAAATAATGACATAACACAAAAATCTGACGAAACGAGAAAACAAACTAAGATGGAAATGCCAGAGTGACTAGAACTGCACGACACGGCCACGCTGAGAGGTCAGTCGGCAGTTCTTGTCACTATACGGAACAGAGCACATTTGCTTGTTCTAGTAATCTTTTGACATCACTGGTCGCTATATTGCGTTTGTCTCAAAAGTTCAACTGAAGAAACATATTCCGTCACATATAAACATGCATGTTGTGCATCCTTTTTGTTTTGTTGTTGTTAAGAAATTTTAGAAGTTGTGATAAACAGTGGCCTTCTTTTTAAGTATATGCCGTCTGTTGTCTTGGAAAGAAGAACAAAAAAAAACTTTCACACAAAGTGAAGTATGGACATTCTGTAATATTGATGCCTGCATGACCATATAGAATCTCAGAAGGGTTGGTGATAAGTTTGCTCATTTTTTAACATTGAAGCTCGCTCATGTACTATGTTTATGGTTTGTCAGCTACGTGGAACAATTCTCGAGAAGTCTGTATGTCGAATACCGGAGCAAAGGCATCGACGTTCAGTGCCAGGTATGAACTAACCTCTTCTTAATTCTCTTGTGCGGTAGTTACATGTTCTGCATTTCCAATATTGGACCATCCTTCCGAATTGTTAGGTGTGAAGTAAGGATTTCTGCACTAGGTTCACGCCCTTGTTTTCTTTTTTTTCTGGAGGACTTGAGTGCGTTTCAGTTGTAACGATCTTTTGGATGAGTTGTCATACTAGTACTAATAACAAGATCAAAAGCAGGTTAATTACCGGGTGTCGAAAAACTAGGGAACGGTTTCCAGAGAACATGGTTCTTGTCATGCTGTCTCCTACCGGATTGGCATGATTGTCCCACACTGTCCAAGTGACTCGTTGTCTACTTATTATTGCTGCAATCCATGAGTCTTTCACAACCTTTATTTTATGATGCCGGGAAATTGATATGTTTACTTGCCTGAAAATCAAGCCCATAACACATCTCAGTCCTGTTGCTGTTGCATCTTCCAACCGCACGTAGTCGTAACATGGGAAACACACGTGAAACAATATATCATGAGGCTATGCATGCCCAGCACACCTGAAAATCCACTCTGGTGTTCCTCACAACCAAGAACTAATTCGACATCAACTGCTGAACAGAGGAGCCTTTGATTCAGACGTTGATTTTTTTCTCTAACCCACCACACGCTTTAATGATCAGGTGCCCATGTACGTGACGACGAAGATGGCGTCCGTCCGGAACCCCAGCTTCTTCACGCCGTCGCCGGAGACGTACGCCCGTGCCGCCGTCCGCTACATCGGGTACGAGCCTGTGTGCACGCCTTACTGGCCGCACGCGCTGCAATGGCTCCTCTTCTCCCTTTTCCCCGAGCCCCTCGTCGACAAGATGTTGCTCAACACGGCCCTTGGCATCCGAGACAAGGGCCGCGCCAAGGAGGAGGCGAGGAAGAAGAAGAAGGGGCAGTGAACAGTTTCCATCGGTAACGACGGCGGCCTGACCTGCCTCGAGATTCTTTGTTTGCTATGTGGAGAAAGAAGCATCAAGTGACGATTGGCCTGGCGTTTCTCGCCTGCGCATAACATGTATGGAAATAAGTTCTTTTATTTACGTGTGTGTTTGTGTGCCATACATTTCAGAATGTGATGAGCGGATGGAAATAAAAGTACGATGATGAGAAATACTAATGTTAATAATTGACGCTCTTTGATTTCATATTTCACATCTGTGTCACGCACGGGTGAGCGCCATCGTCTCACTCCCATTCCGGCGGGACACGTAATTTGGGTTGATTACACCGGCTTCGGAGCGTAAAAAGACGCCTCGAGCTGCTTCCACTCGCCTGTTGGTCACTCGCACGCGATTCCAGTGATGGCCGGACCCTCGTCGAGCAAAAGCACCCCGGTTCCCGGTAGATGATGAGGCGGTGGTGGACAAGTCGTTAATGAGTGTTCGTTGTCTCACAACAAAGTTCAATTGCTACATGAGAAAGTTCAATTGCCTGATGCGCAGATGCCGTTAACACTTTCCAAAATCAAAAAAAAAAGAGGAAAAAAAAGGATATGTTTTGTGTAAATAAATTAAGAGAACACTAACAAAAAAACTAGTATTGATTTTTTGCGATTCATTAGTGTAAATAATTGATTCATCATTACTACTGTATATATAAGTAACTGATTTTTTTTTGTGGAAATAACTACTTGACGAAATTTTTGAGTAATTGAAAATTAAGAAATTCATTTGAGTAATGAATGTGCTTCCAAAAAGTTATATAAGCACCCATTGAAGACGAAATTGATAGAGTTTGATAAATGCGTCGAAGCACTCGAATTGCGGCTCAAAATAACATGTCTTGACCTAAAACTACAGCGTCAAAACCCTGCGACGCTCCGCCTCTCTCGGCGGCCTCCCGTCCCTTCGTCTCCGTTTCTCCCACTGGTGGCGGCCGCTTCCCCGCGATGGCTGCCCCGCCGTCGCCGCGGCCGCAATCTGACGGCGGCGGCGCTCCCCTCTCCGTCTTCCTCGTCACCGACCTCGGCACCAACCTCGCCATGCTCGTCGCCCCCGACACCTCTATCCGCACCCTAAAGTGTACGACCCTGACACGCCTCGTGCCTCCCCCTCCTCCGGAACTGCCGTATCGCAACTGATACTTGTGTTGATCTCTGCGCAGCGCAGGTGGCTGCGGAGCACATTGCGGCCTTCCCCCAACACGGCCCCGTCACCGTCAACTCCCTCCAGGTGCTATTTTGGGGATCTGATCGGCGTTTGTTTTCACAGCGAATCGTTGTGATTGGAATAAGCTTATCAGGGTCACGTAGATGTATTTGGCCTTAGGGCAGAGTTGATCTTGTGCTGATAAGTGTGCCTCATAATTTCTCAGTATTTCAGTGATCTTATAGTTAGTTTAGTTGGGGAATGGGTTTTAGAAATGCCAGGTTCTGGTGATGTCAATGTCGCATGAAGTCTCATATGCGAAGATTAGGCTAATTAGTACTAGTATACTACTTTGTTGTGGCAATATTATACCTGTTAATAACGGTTTTTCCTTTGGCAAAAGAAAATCGTCTCAGTTTTTTTTTTTAAAAAAAAGGTCCTTTGGAATGGTAGTCTCTTCCTTGTTAGTTGGAATAGATAATGTAGTTATTAGTTAGTGTCTCACGGTAGTTGATTGTGACCTTGGGAACCAGTCTTCACCTATTGAACATGATAATGCATCATGTCCCTTTGCATGAACCAAAAGGCATGATTTTCAAAGAATCAGTTTTGGACAGTTGATGGAGTAACTAGACATTTAGCATTTACTATGTTATATATCATATAAAACCCTTGCAAAGAGTAATTCAAGCTTCTAAGAATGTTTGATTTTCACCAGGTCCGCCGGAGGGATACATTGTTTCACCTCTCAGAATCAATGACAGTCATGAGTGCCTTCACCAGAGTCAAGGGTGGGTGCTTTCTTCATGCCAAGATAACAGAGGCAAGAGTGGATATGCACTGCTGCCAAGGTACTCCAGAAATCGATGGAAGGAAAACTAGTGGTGGTCATGCTGGGATGCATGTAGAGAGGCATACCAGGGAGCTGCTTGCTGCGACACCACACGTTGCTAATGATGGGCTTACTCATGGGCTTGGAGGTACACCCTAGTAATTAATTTGTGACATACCAAGTTAACATTGCTGCTCCTTCCCATCTTGCCTTTTGTTGCTGAAAGTGTTACCAGTGTGCTTGGTTAATTAACCGTGCCATTCATTTGAATTGGATTTATGCATTCTATGCTGATGAGTTGTCGCATGCCTCTAGCATCAACATCAACATCAACAGAAATGGCGGAACTCCATAGACCTTCTATGCTGATGAGTTGTTTTGTTAACAATTAAAACATTCAGTATATATGCAACTTTTGTTAGAAAAGAATTACTCCCTCCAGTTCCCTAAAAGAAGTCATTTTGGACAAGATTTCAGATACCAAAACATGATGAATATTTTCACGTGCACAAATTTCACAATAAAACTTAGCTGCCTTAGTGGTTAGAGTATGGCGGGTCAATCCATGCAGCCAAGGTTCCACTCCCTGCAGCCACTCATTTTTGCATGCAAAGCCTTTTTTTCACATGGGAAACTAGCTACCATTAATTCCAACACAGATAAATGTTCCCAACGACTTGTATTAGGGAACTTTGAGCAAATCACTCCAGCGATTTGTTTTAGGGAACCGGAGGGAGTATGTAGCTAGTACTTTTGATCCATCACCTCAAAGCTTGAGGTTGTAGCTGCTATTTTTCCAAATATAATAATTTAGACTATTTAGTCCCTCTTTCATGCTTTATATCTTATTACTATATTATCAATTTATCTCTTTGACTTCTTTTGAAGGTGGTGATGCAACTGCAGAGTTGAATAATGTCCATGCACGTGATGCAGTGCTGTATAATGTTCTGCCGCCACCCTCATCACTGCTGGATACTAAAACAAAGAATGAAGCAAGTCTGGCAAGTGATGTAGATATCGATAAATCGTCGAAGCAAACCAATGTATCTCATGTTGTGGGGGCAGATGCAAAGGATTACTTCTTGCATGGTGATAGAGACCATGATGTTGATGTTAATGTTAATGCCAATAAGCAAATTAAGATGAAGGAGGAAATGTTGGGACAGGTACATGCGGATGATATTTCTCAAGGGAAAGAGCGCAAAAAAGCTAAGAAGCGTAAGATAACTGATTCTGCTTTCACGTCAGCTGCATGTGCTAGAATAAGTAATGAGTCGTGTACTATGGATATAAATAAATCAATTAGGGCTCCATTGGAAACAAACCCTACTCATGGGGAACTTTCAAATGTTTCTTTTGGGAAAGAAGTAATTGACAATATACCTGAGGATTCATGTCAAAAAAACAATATACCTGAGGATTCTCTTCAGATAGAAAATCTAAGTACTGTTGGAAAAAAGAAGAGAAAGAAAAAGCGTCTGTCTGCACCTTCTGAAGCTGTTTCTGGTCAAGAAACAGCAAAATTACCAACGGTGACTGTGGGGTTAACAAAATCAGGTAAAATTCCATGTCATAAAAATGTCCAAGGGCAACATTGCAGCAATATTTTTGTACGTTATTTTACAGTACACTACTCATACCTTCTGAAGTTTGTTTAGAGGTTATTGTGAGATACTATGTTCCATATGTATTATTTATGCTTGAAGCAATCACAAAGATTTTTGTGACATGATATACCTTGATGCTTCTACATGCCAAATGTTTAGCTTTGATTCTTGCACTGAGTTATCAATGCAAAATTGTTCAACACACTGTTTGGCTCAAAACTCTCAGAATGCCCTGTAGTTGTCTGTAATATAAAAAAAACTGCAAATTCACCTCATTATAATATATTCTATCTGGAGTCTTTTGGTTGCTAATGTAGAGATGCTAATTTTCTTTTTTCTCTCAATTATTCAGGTGCTGATGCATATGAGGTTGACATGATTAACGGAGATGGAAGTAAAGCCAGATCACCTGTTTTGCTTTCATCATCAGAACCCAATGATGAAAGCCAGGGAGGAAAACAAGTTCAGTTTGTGAACAATGCTCAGGCATCTACTGATCTGACTTCTGAACAAGAAAAATTTGGTCATATGCATAATGGTGATAGAAACCCTTCCATACAAGATGCCATTAATTCCACTGCTGAAGTTCCAGTTAGTGGTGAAAGAATTGCAGAAGCAAGTAATGGCGCTTGTGATGGAGCGGAGGAGCATGAAGAAACAAAACAACATAAATACAATGACAGTAGTCATGATGCAGATGTAGCTGAAACAAGCAACATGAAGAAAGGTGGCAAAAATATAGATGCCTTGGAGGAGAGGCCCACAAATGATAATATTTCTAGAGAGAAGAAGCGCAAGAAAGTGAAGAAGGTTAATGTTGTTAACATGGCTTATATTGATATTGGTGGTGACCAACAGATTCTTGGGCATACAGAAGATGCAGGAAAAACAGATAAAATTTATACAGAAAGGGAGATTCTCCATGGCCTTTCTGTGGGACCTATCTCTATCTCAGACAATGTGCAGCAAGGGGATTCAAATGTAATAGAAAACCAAAATGGTCATGGAATGAGAAAGAAGAAAAGAAGACACCATTCAGAATCCTTAAAGGGTGTTGATCCTAATCAAGATAAAAAATCATCTGAACATGTTATGAGTGGTAGCTCGATACAACACACAAATTCTGCTCCCTTAGATGCAAAACAAGCAACACAAGGTAGTGTAGGAGCAATAGTTAGTGACAGCAAGTTTTGTGAAAACCTGGATAAAGCAGCAGCAAATGCGATTAATGAGGTATTGGCAGATCTAAAATCAAGAGACAGCTTAAGTAAGGAGTTGATTGGAGATCTAGTAACAGGACAAATACACCTAGACGACAATCTGAATGCACTAGAATTTCCTGCATCCACTGGCAATAAAGCTGATGATTATGCAGCATTACCTCTGAAATATCCTGATGCTATTCACTCTGATACTCCTGCCAGGTCTTGTAGCCACAAGAAGCCTAAGGGAAAGCAATCAAAAGTGCTGCCGACTATGATCAACTCATCTCATAATTCATGTGGTATGCCTCAAGAAGATGCTGATACAAAATTAAAAGAGTCTGATACTTTGAGGTGTCCTGGCAAAGCAAGTGATTTGAAGGATATTTTTACTGGAGATTATGTAGTGCAGGCTGATGATAAAACCAAAAGTACTAAGCGACAGAGTAAGAAGGTTAAGAAGGTTCCCACAGGTAATGGTAAAACCACCCAATCCTTAGATGAGCAAGTCAACCAGGTTGCTCGAGAGGACATCGAGGGGGGCAATGCTGCTATACAAGCAGATTTGGTTCAAGCAGGTTCTGTGATTAATACTTCTATGGGAACTGTTGCCAAAGTACAGCATAAAGGCAAAAGAAATTTTGAGACTCAGCCTTCTAAAATGCAAGAAACTAATCATTTTGCCAATGCAGCTCACCATAGCCAGGATGAAAATGCAATTGGCATCACTGGGACCTATGATAACAAAAATTCATCTGGCCATCCTACAGAATCATCTGCGGTTCAGAAAGATGCTGCCACTCTCAAATCTTCCAGCCCTAGTGCTCGAAAGAAAAGGAAGAAACCTTTGAAAACTGGACTTCAGAGTCAGAATTCTGCCATGGAACATGATTCCAGTTCAGATTTGTTGCACTGCAATGCCGAAAAGGGTTTGGTTAGTGCTAAAAATTCTTCTGAACCAAATCATGTTATCACGACCCATACTGAGAGTGATAAGATCAATTTCTTGGACCATTTTAGCTTGGGTGAAATGAATGATCGATTAATTTCAGCTGAAAACATACAAAACAATGAAGGTGAGATTATGGAAGCGAAGAATACGAAGAACACAGGTAGCACTGAACCAAATAATCTTCTAGAATCTCTTCCTCCTGCTGAAAAAACTAGCTTAACTGATCACTTTGTTACCAGTGAAGTGGTTGTCCCATCTGCCAAAGCAGAAAATATGAACAGTGGCAAGGAGAAAAGGAAGAGAAAAAGGAAGCCTAATTCTGAAGGGCCTGCCACTGATAAGGAAAATATTGATGCTGATCATCAAAGCTCTGGTATTGGTACCCAAGATGCACTTGATTCTGTTGTACAGAATGGAAGAGTGGGGCAGGACAATGGAAATGAGAACAACAATAAAGTTACTCACAATGTCAGTGTAATGGAACAGGAGCCAGAAGATGCAGCATTGGATCATACTGTTGAAAAGAAGCTCCACCAAGGTGATGTTGATAGTCAGAACGATCCGCCCATCAATAAGGATAATGCAAATGAAAGCAAAGAGTTACAGAAGTCGGCTTCTCAGGAGAAGCCCCATAACCTTGTTAAGAGTTTTGCCATGAGCCCGGCAGCATCCAGTGATAGCACAGAGGCCACACCACAAATTGCTAAACGACCTAGACTTGCAGTACGAAAAGTTTCAAAACAAAGGTATGAAGAAGCTAATTTGAAATCCAAAAAAGAAAGTGGGAAGGTAGGCTCTGGTGCTTTATTCAATAATGCTATCAGTGAAGAACCTAACAATGTAATGGACACCAAGGGTGAAAAGGCTGCCTTGGGAACATCATTAGATAATTTATCTGCATCCGCGAACTCAGGTAAAAACTAGTATCACATGGAATAGGTATTAGTTGGCAAATATTCTGGTGGATAACATTTGCACTTGGTTATGCATAAATTCATTCCTTGAAATTAAAAATCAGGTCCTCTTATTTATCTGGTGTCTATTTGTACTTCTTTGGAGTGGATGCCTTATTCTCTATTAAATCCATATATTTAAGAGTGGTAAAAGTCCTTCACAAACCTTAGCAGCCAACATCTGTTGAATGCTAGTTATGTTCAGGTGTTGCAAGTTTCAACACTGATACAACTTTTTATTTTTTCCATACCATTTGTTACAGTTGATATTGATGGATTTGAACATTTCTGAAATATCATATTAATATTTTTGTTTCTGATATTAATCTTCTGGTTGATAAACTAAGGTCCATGCTGTTATGCTTAATAAAGATAATGAGTGTCAGCCTGTCAGTAGCAAGCTAGGGACCTACTCCTTTTAGAGCTGGTTAATTCATAGGGCTTATTCCTTCAGCTAAATACATTATACATACGAATTATTTTCTGAAGTTCATCTGTTGGCAGCAGCATCAAATATCTATTCCCAAGTTTATTTACTCATGATATAATCGATGTGCATTTGACAGGTATTTCATCTATGGCCTATGATGAAAGCGATGTGCCTGATGATGATGAAGCCTTATCGTTGTAAGTTCTCTAGCATGTTAACAGAGAAAATAGTTATGCATATTATTTAGGTCACTGTAGCTTGATACAGGGTACAATATAAATGTTACCTGGTGAGCATAATACATTGTCGGTGTCAATCAATTGTGATCGATAATCACCTTATATATTACTGTGGGCAGAAGATTGTGCAGTTACACTCTTAAGAATCTCCTTGGATGGTTGAAACATCATCTATCCACTAATCTAAAGCACTTGTATCAGAACTTTTGTGGTTAAAATGCGTCTAGCATTAGAACACATGTCATTTTTGTTCTCTTCAGCTAAATCACTGACACCTGAGTTGCTTTCCTCTCTCTTTCAGATCACAGAAGAGTCTGAGAGATCTGGACATTGGTTCCATTCTTCGTGGTTCCAGGAGCTATAAGAAGGCGAAACAGAAGGAAGCTGAACTGTTGGATGATGATACCGAGGTGCCTGACAGCCAGCCAACTGATGGCTTGTTTTGGGGCTGAACCTGACTTGGAAGAAAAGCATGGGTCAGGTTTTAATCCATCGGATAAGCTAATTAAGTTCATGAAGCTCCCTATGATGGGCATTGCATATTGTAGCTGAACCTATCTTGCTATGATGTGAAAAGGCAATCCAACTTTGTAATTTGGTGATGGCAGTTTTGTTGGCCGCGGCAACTGTTATTGATAGCTCACATTTAATACTGGCTATATTTTGGCAAGTTTTCAGCTTCCCGTGGTTTAGTTGATGTACTCTTTTTCAGTTTATGGTCATAACTTGCATAGTAAGAAATTAAAAAATAACAAGATATTTTGTGATTTCAGTTTATGGCCAGGCATCTAAAATTGCATTACAGATTATATTAACATTCATTGCATGCATATGGTGCACAAATATAGAAATCATACAAGAACATGGTTAGAACTAGTTTCAAGATGCAGCATCTCTTTACAAAGCTGGAATTGACATGTGAAAAGGTTATCTATGCTAATATCAGTATATGTCACATTATCAAACTACAAACTATCATGGAGCAAGAGAAGAGCTTGTCATCTGCGCTTCTGGATCTTCATCCCTGATGTTTGCTGTCTTGCCCAAGGATTTCTGGCTAAGCATCCTGGCGACAGAGTTTCTTAACCTCTGCGCTTGGGATCCATTGGTAGATTGGCTGCCCCCTATCGTCCTCTCGAGCTCTGATAAGAGTGCCTTCACGAGGACATCAAAACGACGCTTGGCTGTAGGATATCGTGATATTGATTTTGTGATTCCTTGCAATCTTGTAGAAGCATGGAAGGAGCAAAAATATCAAAACACCCATCGATCCATCAAATCAAATAATAAAGGAGAGGCAGTACCTGCGTGCAAATGCATCTATGTCTGCTCTTTTACGTTCGTTCAATGACGGGACATGAGGAAGAGTGCCCTTGATGCGATCTGGATCACCAACAAGCAGAACTCGCATTTTCAAATACCCTTCTTCTTGTTCAGTGAAATTCTCAGCTTTTATCTGTTCTTTGATAACCATGAGAGGATCAAAAAACCAATCAAAGAGAGTACTTCTAGGTCTGTTGTCAGACGTAATCTCAGATCCATCACCTACAAATTTCCCAGAGCAAGTCAATCTAAGGTCATATAACTCAGCACACTTTTTTTTTTGGTGCACTTACTTAGGATTATGCCGTCAGAATTAGCTTTTGCAGACCGAAGTAGCGCATTAAGGATAACATACGCTGGTAAACCAACATTCAAAACACCACTTCCAACTTTGCCTGACTTTGTTTCTTCAATATCTTTCATTGTTATCACTCCTTGATTAACCAAAGCTTCCCCCTGGTGCCTGCATTCGGCAAATAGGTGGTCCAGCAACTGCATGATAATATCATTCAGTATATAATGTCCAGATTTTGTAAGTTACATATACTGTAGTAGAAAGAATTGTTCAATGAAAACTAAGGGCTGAACAACTATTCTAAGCATGTTATTGTATTATACATAACTTGAAGCTGAATCTGGAACAGCTGCAGTGTAAATAACAATGGCATCACAATGTGCCAGTATGATCTGCTCTGCTCACTATTAGGAGGAGAGAATCACCTTGAAAGGATTGAACTCGTCAATGCTATTCTTAAATGAAGTAACACGAGATGGAGGTTTTTTCCCTTCTTGCTTCTCCTTGTTGAAAGAGGCTGGCCTAGATAATGGTCCACCATGTGAAGACTCGTCCTTGGCCTTCCGATACTTAAACCTTAGAGATTTCAAAAGTCAAAACCAAGCAACTATTCTTTACCACATGAACTAAAGGCATGCAATATAATTCACACCTTGGAAAGCAAGACCCAGGTGCCATGTCAAGAACGTCATTCGTGTATTCATCAAAGATAGACACTGATGAGGCAACATAGGCAAGTCCCATTAGAAGAGATGATTCCTGGCACATCAACAATATCAAGCTCCATGAGACCATGACATTAACTAGCAATATGTTGAATCAACCGAAATAAGTGGCAAAGCTTGCTTCGTCATCAAAAGCACAACGCCTAAATAATTACAATAATACTTTAAAAAAATCACTCATATACATATACCTGATAAGCCACAACAGCACCATAAGCACCAAAAGGAATACTGGAGAGTATGGAAGCCAGAACAGATCCTAAAACAGCAAATGGCCAAAGAAGAATAGCAAGACCAGCGAATGGCACACAAGCTGTCTCCAGAAAAGGCCCTGCTCTCCCAATCATATCCTGGATCAGCCGTTTCCATCCTTTGAAAAGCATCACAGGGCACTTGTAGAAGGCTATTAATGTAAACATTATTCCATCAAGTATGATCCCACATGAAGCTGCTATTAATGCTCCAGGAAAATCTAGCAATCTGGGAGCACGAAAATTATGTGTCAGTTTATTATTAGTTGTGCTTCAAAGGAAACAAAATAAGTGTCATCTAAATGGAAAGCACTGCATCTTGAGATTACCTATACTAAACAATAAAGTCTGAATGCATGCTTTTTTGCGAGTGTTATTTCAAGTCTAGCATAAAAAGTACAACTGGACTATTAAGTTGAAGGCCATATGCTAAAAGTAAAAAAAAAAAAAAAAAAAGGAGAAAGGTAACCAGAAAAGTCTGTAATCTCGAGGAGCAAAGTTATAAAAATACTAATCAGGAACAGGATGGAAACCTTATCTCATACGGCTTCCCATCAGGAGGTTTCTGAAGGCGAAGGTCATCCATAATTGAAAAATATGAGTGGAAGAGCAAGTCTTTCACATCCCTGACTACTGTGCAGCTTCCAGTGATAGTACTCCATGTTCCATCCTGCAGTTCAAAATAGCAAATAGCAATAAATGTTAAAAAAAAGATGCTACCAACCCAACTCAAAATAAAACAGATTAAATTGGTCACCAAAAGAAAAATCTACCACAAAACAATGAATGAATGGTTTTTCTTTGCCCTCTCCAACTGCACCAAATGTGGCCATTATTGGTGCTAGAAAACCATATACTAATCCAGCAAGGACACTTCCTGGAATGCCAACTATCAACCATAGGATCAACATTGCCGTAGCAGCAATAAGAAGCAGAAGCTTTACTATCGGTCCCACCAGCTTAGTTCTGTCTCCAAGAAAAGATGCGGCGAAATGTGAGCACTTTGCTTACTAATTTAATGAAGCTGCCAAAAATAGAACTGCAGAACAAGCACGCTGTACCCGATAATGCAGTAGTATGACCAAATCAGATGCATGGGCCATAAGCCCAGAATGAGTGCTGATAGTCCGATTGCCATAATAAGACATGCCCAAGGGCACAGCAAAACACCTGGGACAGAAATAATATGCAATGAGGATTCCATCATATCAGGGTTTAAAATGAATGCATCCGCAGCTGTCGGTATATATAAGGATATAAGTGTTCAACAACACAATTACATTGCATTTATAATATATAAATCAATATCGCGTGTTGTTCCATCATTCATCTACAAATTTACATTAGCTTCGTCAATCAAAGCTGCATGCTACTCTACATGAGTTGAATGGCTGGTAAATGACTGAATTTACATTGATAAATTAGGGGCAAGACATTGAACTGAAACTCAATTTTTGAGGAATTACATTCTATACAGAAAAGGAAAAGAACATTTTCTGATCATATTTCCTAGCTTTCAATCGATGGTTTGTTACTTTGTGTTTTGATTTTTCTTTTGTAGGATTATCTGTATAATAATTATAAACCGTTGGATCTAGATCCGATGGTTCAAAGCGGTGATTGAAAGTTGCTCAAACTGTCAATCAGCTGAAAATTAGCAAGTCCCACTCCCTGAGATAGATAATAACAGTTTTAAGCAAATCCAACCTTGATTGTCCACGTCAGAGAGTACAAAAAAATAGCCATTAAATCAATACAGTTAACTGAAAGCGTGCTGATCTCAGGGCAGTTCAGTCCTGGAATAACAAAAACAAGAACAATACACCGACTATTTAGCTAGGTTCTAACTAAACTATGTAATAAGCGAGAGGAAATGATGAATCAACCATCCTCTACCAGAAGAACAAGAATCCTAGAGGCTAGAGAAGCAACCTTCCATTCGACCACTAATCAAACTAAATTCATCAATTTGTCTAAAAAAATGCATCAGTTGAGCGCACACGAGGGGAAAACAATTGCACTCATCAGAGAAAATCAAGTACTACCAAAATGAAGCGAGAGAGTTGAGCATCACAGCACCTTTGATGACACCGAGTATGAGGAGGCCGACGAAGTAGGGCAAGAACTTGAGGAAACTCAAGACAGCTTCCCGGAACCCCCTCGGCGGCTCCATTGCCAAACACCTTCAAACCAACCGAGACGGGCCAAGACCCAAGCTTTCCTCCGAACCACCAAAGGGCCTCTTCTAGACAACAGAACCCAACCCCTCTCGGCCAATCCGGCCTCGAAGCCGCCCCTGGAAGAGCAGAGGTCCGCAATTCCGCAGTGCTGTCGAGCAAGAACCCAACCGCAAGAAAGGTGCGAAACTGCACGGCGCCTCTCAAGAATCAGCCACGGTGCTTGCCTCCATCACAACTCAAGAACCCTGAACCGTGGAGACCGAGGCCGAACGCCGAAGGTCAAAACAAACCTTGGGGTCGCCCAGGAGCGAGAGCAAGAAGACAGGGGCGGGGCAGTGGGGGCCGCTCCGGTGACACACAGGCTGTGCTCTGTACTGATGTTGGCAAATGGCCGGAACTTGAGGGAGAGGTTAATCGTCCAGGTGAAAGGTGGATGAGTGGGGAGGATGCGCGGTTGATTGGTGGTAGTGGCGTGGGTCGAGAGGGTAGTTACCACGATCGGCAACTCAATCCATTTGGTTATTTCACACACACAAAAAAAAAGAAAAAAAAACTCAATCCATTTGATGCAATGGAGATGGAACTGGCTGGTTCTAGGGAGGAATTCTGGAACTGGTTTGATTGCCTGGATTAGAAACCGGCGTAGGAGGGTTTAGAATAGTAGAGAGAGAATCGGATGCTGGCAAGCCGTGACAGTGAGGCTTGATTCTTTACCTTTGAGCGGGGGTAAGAGGAGAGGCTGCGCTGCGTGTGCGCAGCATGGACAAAAGTTGTTGGCTTTTGATTTGTTTTGTTTTCTTCTAGTGGAGTCGTTCGAGAGGGGGCGTGTGACGCTTGCGCGGTTGCTGTGGACGGGCGGGCGGATGGAGGGAGCAATTTGCTTGGCTCGGTGCAGGCGACGCGCAAGAACCATCCCGTCAAAAAATAAGTCAAGAATCAACCAACGGCTGCTGAAAATGTGACCGTTCGCCTGAACAAATTCAAGTTTTTTCTGACTAAATTTAATGGCAACTTGAACTAACTCCTCCCGTATGGTGTCACCGTCTGTTGGCATAATCTCAATTTCCTTTTCTTTTAATCTTTGATTGATACTAGAAAAGAGGTAGCACGGGTAACATCAATCACTACATGTTGTCCTGTTGCAGGAGACGAGGACTGACAGGTGGTGCGGGCGGCTGCTATAATCCGCCACCCGTCAAACTGTTCTGCAAGATCCAAGAAGAACTATGTGCTCTGTGTTTGCTCTGTGTGGGTCTCACTTGAAATGGAGGAACTGCTCCTATTTCAGTCCATAGAGAGTAGGGAGAGTAGCGATACGGCTGTCATGAACCTTTACCTGATTTGGTGAAAGTAGCTAAGATCCCAACGAAGGTGTGCTACAAACCGTGCAATATATGTACTACATGTCACTGTGACGATATCGCTGTACCCGAACATTCCCCCATCTAGAGAATCCAGAGGAAGAAGGAAGAGAAGACGACCACTCCCAGACCTCGAACAACCACCCATGTCCATGTGGGGTGGGTGGGCGAAGCCGAGAGATTCCACCGGTCGAGTCGCCCGCGCGTACTGGCAAGTTTTCCCCTCACCAAATTAAACGACACGGAACGGAGCGCGTGGCCCGCCCTCCAACCAGGTCGAAAGCGACTTTTGACTCCCCACTCTGCTTCAGCCGTTCAGCGTCCGTCTTCCACGCACATCATCAAAAAGAGTGGTGCCTGTATGATGATGGTCCTAGGTGTGATTGCAGCCCAGATGTACAGAAGCGTCTCCATGTGGCATCATCATGAACTGGATGGATGCGTCAAAGGTGCCCCCGCTAGCTATTTAGGATTCCTTTTGTGGTGCCTGTACTACAGAAGCTCATCCTGGATACCAGTCCATAGATGGAGAAACTGATGCCACGTAGCCGTGGCACTATTTTGTGAAGAATCTGTCCTTTCGGGTAACGTACATGTCCTTGCACTGTTGCCGCTCCGAAGAAGGAACACAAGGACAGCCACCAGTTTGCGTGAGAAAGGAGTAGCGAATCCTACCGGCGGAACCGTTCGTGCGAGTGCGACGGCGCGAGAGATTCCACCCCGCCCGGCCGCTGAGTTGACTAGCTAGACACCGCCAAGTTTGATCAGCGAAGAAGAAACGACTGGAGAATTGATACGTAGCGGGGCGTGCTTCTTTCCAATTCTGCGTAGTGCGTGCACCTGACCTGTGTCGTCGCTTTCGGGCGCATCAAAATCCAGATCCAGGCGATCGAACAACGGTGGCCGATGGCGCCAGGCGGTTTCCAAAGTCGCAATCGTATCATCATCCGAGCTCATGAGATGTTACACATCATCATGGAGATCACCAGGTGTTATCGCTCCACCATTTCTGCCTCCATCGATTCGGTTTTCGGGCAATTTCGCATGACACGTACCGTGCAGTATAGCGATCGAGACCGACGAGGACAGGAGGTGAATCAAAGTCCGTGCTTTTGAGGGTAATGTGGGGCGCCTCGGAAAAGCGAGATAAAGCACGCGCTCCAGCAGACGGCAGACGTTTCGTGGACGTTCCTTCCTCCCGTCCCGGTGCTTTTGCCGACGCGACGTCACGCCCCACCCGCATCCATGTTGTACTACGTGTCATCAGCCGTGGCCCCGCCGCACGCGTCAAGTCAAGTCAAGTCGTCATCATGGAAACCACGCAGGGAAACTGGGCAAGGCATGACATGGTCTCACCACCGCACCCGGCGTCCGAAGATCAGATTAACAACCTTGGTCGTGTCGTGTGTCATCGTGTTGATGATCTGCCCGGCGTCTCTTCCTTTTTTTTATACCAATTCTTAGTCCGACGAGCAAGTGTCAGCTATACTCGTCAACAAGGTTGGCAGAGTGGCACTTCTTCAGTTTCTTTTTTATAAAGGCAACCGAACTCTGCATCATACTGTCTCTATGACGAAACAGCGTCTTCTGTACCAAACGTTGGCACACCGGGGCAGATTGGTACTGGTGTCCCCTTGCCAATGAGATCCAATGGTGTACTCCAGCATGAGGCACGCAGCTGGCCGGGAAGACGGAGATCCAATGAGACCGTGATCGATGATCAACCCTGGCCACGAGAGATGGTACGGTAGGGCCGGTAGGCAACCATCTTCTTTAAGAATTAACGCATACTTGATATATAGTTAGCAGTGTCAGTCACATTCCGATCCGTTGGTGAGATCAAATGTTTGGGCGATGACAAGATCTAGGCCTTATTTTCGTTTGTGCTGCAGTGGTTGCAATGGAAGATCTCGCAAGGAGCTTCAAGAACCCACCCACCTCCAGACTGAGTGGCCGGGCATCCTTGCCTGCCGAGTTGGAGTAACTCATGGATAAGCATTGTTGCTACTATCAAGACAAAGTATCATATCCGTTCAGCTGTTAGAAACTTCTGTTCAAATGCAAAAAAAATTCGGCCAAGCAACTTCCTTACGCATGGCCTTCTGTAAAAAAAAAGCAACAAGTTCTATTCATCCGTTAAAAAAAAAAAGCCTTGCTATTGCTAATGTGACCCATGGTCTTTCAGGATCACTTCCTGACAGCAATGGGAATTTGACTGGGCTGAAAACAATGTAAGGAAGAAGAGTAAATGTCCAAAAGAGATCGATAATTCTTAATTTTGCCTAGTAAATTTTGACTGCAGCTATGTGTTTGGTCTGATGTACTAGGGTGGATGGCACGGGGCGGCCCTTTTTTCCTAGTGTTTGGATGAGAGTCAGCTGGGGGCGAGGCGGACACCGAAGATCGATTATTCGGTCTGATTCGGTGGCAGCGCCGTCCCCCAAAAATGAGCGGATGGCGCTGCCCCTGTTCCTCGCGCGCGTTCAGGCATGGCCGCGCGCACGTTCCTGCTCGGTGTCGTGCACTTTCCCGTGCTGTCTCTTTCTTATCCTCACCCCATGCACAATTCAGAAAGAAAAAAGAAAAGACCAGAGGAGGCGGCTAGGGCGGCGGCGGGCAGATCTCCAACACCACCCAGGCCGGGTGGCGACGAGGAGGGCCCTGACAAGCAGCCGCAGCAGAGGGCGCGACGCGGGCAGCTCTCTACCACCAGCCGAGCCGATGGCAACGGGAGACTCTCCACGAGCAGTCGCAGCAGAGGGTGGCGGTGGGCGGATCTCTACCACAAATCAGGCCTGGCGGTGATGAGGAAGCTCTCCACCAGAGCGGCGGCGAGGCTCTGTTTTCCTCCTTCCTCTTCAAGTATGCGGCGCACCCTCGTCCTTCCTTGAGCTAGCTTGATTTGGTAGGAGAAGCGGAGAAGAAGCAAGCAATTGGAGCGCTAACCAAAGCCACGTTTTGGCTTGATTTGGCAGGAGAAGCAGAGAAGAGCTGGCTTGATTTGGCTTGATTCTACGGAAGAAAAAAAGGAACAGGTGGCAGCAGGCCGGAAGGGAGAAGAGGCAGGCATTGCAAGCATGTATATATGTGGTGGTTGGTAGACTATGGGTCTAGATGGAGGCTTTGCTGGATGTATATGTTCTTTTGCATATAGAATTTAGGCTATGGCTAATATATATGTAAGATATGAATGTATTATGTCTAAGGTTATAACTTCCTAATTGTATGTTAATTATATCTTTTATTTATTTCGGTTGTGTATGAAAAATTTGTTCATATATCTTGCTCTTATGTGCGGGTAAACTCACCACCATAAAAGTATAGGTGATCATATTCATGTGCCTATCCAAAATCATCCATCCAAACAATGAGTGGGGCGGCCTCATCCTTTATTCATCCCTCATATCACACAGAAAAATGGCTCGTCCCGTCCCTTCAATCAAACAGCAGCAGGGGCTGCCCCGTCCCAGAAAATAAAGATGACCCGTCCCATCCCACTTTGATCCGAAACCAAACACACCCAAGTGGCAACAAACTCTCAGTCTCAGACAGGCTCCATACCTGATTTGAGTGGCATGCGCATCCTTACTGCTTTGTAAGCACAAGCATGACTGACAATGCATCCTAGCTAGGATATTTTCTCCTTTAATGACACTAACTTTTCTGCATTTCAGAAGGCACCTGGATGGCAACCAATTCAGCGGCACGAGTAACCCATCAATGGAAAAGCTCATCAATCTAAAGGGGCTGTAACTACCGAATTTCTCCCTTGTTTTAATGGCTATAAGATTATATCCCCTCACTTCGTTTTTGCCTTGTGCAGATACCTGATTACAGGCCAGATACCAGTCGGCCTGAAAAACAAACGTGGGCTTCATCTCAGTTATGAAAACGATGCTCAGTTTGGCTCTTCACATTTTTTTTTTCTTTCTTGACAATTTCTCCCCCCTCCTAAAACTTTGGTAGAATTTAAACCACATTATTTTTGCTTGATGATTTATTTTGCTTAAAATTATATAACTGAGGGGAACAAATTTGGATGGGGCTGGCAAGGAGGAAAATATTCTGATGCTAATTTCCAATCTGATGCTGCAACCATGCATGCAGAAGACAGTTCAATAATGAAGGGACATGAGAGCCTTCAAAAGTTGTAGGATGGTATTGACGTGAGATGTAGAAGTAATCACGTATGTGAGCTGAAGATTAATTAGCGTTCCTACAAGCTATTTATCTCCAGTTTTTAGAGTTTCACTGTACATGTTGTATCATATGGCATCAGTTTAGGGATACTTGTTAGGGGAAACAACAATTCCTTTAATCATCTAAAAGTGAGAAAACATGTCAAGGATAGTAAAATGCAGAGGCTACACAAAAAAAAATGCTGATTGCTCAAACTTTTTCAGTTTTGATTTCTCAATTCGGGATCCATGCATACAAAGTGATATTATATTACATAGCAACTACGCATTCAGTCCTCATAGTTAAGTCCTAAAGCATACCCAAAATACTATTCTCCATCAGAATCCCATTAGCAGCAATGAAATGCATAGTCATATTACATAACAACTGCGCATCCAATCCTCGTAGTTAAATCCTAAAGCATACCTGAAATACTATTTTCCATCAGAAACCCATTAGAAGTACTGAAATGCTTTAGATGTAACCTTAAGCATACCCAAAATACGTTTCTCCATCACATCTGTTAGCAATGTTGTTGCATGGTGCGGTCACTCAGCTACCTCATCAGAAGCTGCTCGGATTATATGCACCTAAGAAAGGCAAGCATAAGTAAAGTATATCCAAATAAGATTGATGTTCCTAATTTAAACTACAGATTACTCGGGCAACATAGTTGAGCAGATTGTACGTTGAAGGTCGTAGGGTTGATCAGTTGAAAAATTGTCGCATCCCCATCCCGTATCCCATGGCTCAAAGCAAAACCAGCCCAACCACCACTTAGGCCCTTCTTGTAGGCGAGGTAGTTGGTGTCGAATTCTTCATCTTTCTCATCCACCAAGGTGATAATACAATCTTTCTTTGGCATATAAGTGTCACAGAAATGGCTAGGGAGACCCTTTTGAACATGCACCATACAAAAATTAGTACGAATGAAATAGTAAATAGAAGTTAGAGGGGAGAGCATATACTAGTACAGAACTCACCAGCCAAAATCCTCGCACCACATGTGAATGCAGCATTGCTTTGACAAAGGAGGGAACTTCAGGGTCCAGTTGTGATTCTAGCTCCTCAGCCTTTCTTGTCGCCTCCAGCCTCGCTTTCATGGAAATTGATCCATATCTTGCCAAGTAGATGCTGTCAGTTGGCTTTCGAGGAGTCCTGAAAAAATGAAAGTAAATTTCACTTGATGGGTGAAGTAAAACTTTCTCATTCTAGTCATGGTAAGGAAATATCCACATACCTTGCCATCCTCTCTGAACCTTGTGGTGCTATCTGTTTATGAATTTTACTTGTCAGTTAAAGTGTATGGATTCCAATTGATGATATCATGGACGCTAAGCATAACAGCATATCTTTTCTCAAGTCTTACTCAAGAAAAAGAAGCATTTTGTAGCTAAACTAATTAAGTCAGAAAAACTCTTAAATTTGATTGATCCGGCATAGTTAGCAGTTTCTTGATCAGATGAACAGAGCTGAGCAGAATTACACACGGAGCTGATATATGAACCGAGCTTTTCACACAGCAAAACTGGACAATCATATGAACAGAACTGAGCAGAATTACACACGGAATTGCTGTAAGAGCGGAGCTTTCACACACCAAATTTGCACAATCGTAAGCTCAAATAAAAATTTTCATGCTTGACAAATTTGTGAACTGTATGACCAAACAACCAAATCTGTTGATTTCGAGCCTATCGGAAGTAAACATCACACATTAAACAGAAGATATACCTCTGCATAGTTGACATCAGGGAGCTTAGCCAGCCGCCGGGACCTCCTAGATGGCGTCATAGGCACGACTGCCGCTTCGATGATCCTGCGCCTCTTCTGCTTCTGCTCGTCCGCAAACCAGAATAAAAAAAAAGAAGGTTACCGCGTAATCAGTGGGTTAAGCGATGAACAAAGGATCAAAGAAATGACAGCGCATAGCAGGGTGAGGCAAACAAAATGAGGCCGCGGATTTGTGGCATCACCATGGGGGAAGGTGTCTTGGGCGCCATCTTGATGGCGGCGGAGAGATGGTGCAGGTTGAGCGCCTCCATCTTGCGCTTGTTCTCCTGCACCGTCCTCTCCCTCGCCGCCTCGTACGCCGACATCCCCTGCTCCCCGACCGCCGCCATCTCACCTTGTCTCTCTCTCTCTCTCTCACCCTTCGACGAGGCACGCCGTACGTGGAGGGGAGCTAGAAGCTGGTGGATTCAGGGTGGCAGAGAGCTCGAGTTTGGGGAAGAGGGGTTTAAGGGAGGACGGCGACTGGGTTTTCAAGGCAGGGGACAGCGGAGAACAAGGAGCACGGGAAATTGACCGTTGGAGACACCGAGGGGTTAAACGGTAACATTCCTATACCTAGGCAGAGGGTATGGTGGAAAATGTTTCCTACTATTTTCGTAGGCCGGGTTTCTCGGGGAAAGGTCCCTGAAAAGTGGAGCAGAGATGGGCTGACTCAACAGAGGAGGAGGAAATTTCCGGCCCATCAAGAGACACTGGCAGCCCAGGCCCTTGCAATCTTCGAGAAAGAGCTGGCAACCCACGGCCCAGCTACCACCCACCAGCGCTCGTCGTTGACATTTCGCCGTCTGTTTACTCGGCTCAGGATCAGCGGCGGTGTGCTGCTAGCTGCTGCTGCAGGCAACAAGCGCAGAGGTCTGCAGCATGAGGGTGGTGGTAACGGGCGCGTCGGGCTACCTGGGCGGCCGCCTGTGCGCGGCGCTGGCTGAGTCGGGCCACGCCGTGCGCGCGCTCGTCCGCCGCACCAGCAACGTCTCCGGCTTGCCCCCCTCCGTCGAGCTGGCCTACGGTGACGTCACCGACGCGGACTCCCTCGCCGCTGCATTCGACAGCTGCGACGCCGTGTTCCACGCCGCCGCGGCCGTCGAGCCGTGGCTGCCGGACCCCTCCGTTTTCCTCACTGTAAGGATAAGCTCTTTGGTTGTTCAGTTCCGCATACGCAGATCATAGATCCTTTTCACCTGTGCTTGAGCTGACTTGAATAAAGTACACTCAAAATTTGGCTGGTGAAATTGATCTGTGATATAATTTGAGAATTATTCAAACCTCACACCAATTTCATATACGAGACTGAAAATCACACCTTTGTGTAGCAGACCTAGAAGCACATGACACAGCAAACTGTTCTCTTGGCAACTTTGGGGGTACTGTGATACTTTTGATTGAGCCCATAAATTCATCTCCTTGATACCGTTTCTTTAGATAAGAGACAAGGAACGGAATGATTGAGTCATCTTGGTATGGAAAATGACCATAATGAACATGTTCACTTTTCTCCATGATTAACAGGTTAATGTGGGAGGGCTCGAGAATGTGTTGAAGGCTGCCAAGAGGACACAAACAATGAAGAAGATAATTTATACGTCAACATTCTTTGCAATTGGGCCAACTGATGGTTATGTTGCAGATGAGATGCAGGTAAGACCATTTTCCCAAATCCTAATTGTAGGTTTTTGCCATCTTCATGCTTCAAAGATTACTTTGATACTACTCTGATGATGTTTTGTTATGAATGATTTTGAATCTACAACGTTGTCTCATATAGTTTCTGGTACTTAGCACATATATTGGCATACCTCATATCTTGCTAGGCTGATCCTTGGCTCCTTGCTTCAGTCAATATAGGATGGCTGCCTTTGGACTGCAGGGGTAGCTTTTCTGTATGACCAAATAATTATCACTATAATTACAGGTACTTGTTCAAAAGTATATGAACCAACCTTTTCCATTTATATTTCCCTCCCTCATAGAAAAGCTCTGCTTGATACATTGAAACCTAGCTGACTTTCAGTCATTATTTCCAACTAAGGCTCCTTTTCAATGAATAGGAAAACTCAGATTATTTGAACTACACATTTTGGTAGACAGGCTTTAACACAAAACTTTGCTGCAAATTATAACATACTTAAATTGTTATAAACTGCAGATACATCAAGGGAAAGCATTTTGCACTGAGTATGAGAAATCGAAGTTTCTTGCAGACAGAATCGCACTGCAGGCAGCAAAAGAGGGGTTGCCAATCACTATTGTGTACCCAGGTGTCCTTTATGGCCCTGGAAGACTTACAACTGGAAATCTCGTCTCCCGCATTGTAAGGGAAACTTTTATGACCATGAGCTTGCCAAAGATCTATTATGTATTTGTTTGAATTATGAGATGTACAGTCTCCTATAAATTTCTCATAAGCAGATACTGAACCTTAATGCTTCTTGCAGCTAATTGAAAGGTTTAACGGTCGCCTACCTGGTTACATAGGAGATGGATATGATAGAGAATCATTCTGCCATGTTGATGATGTTGTAAGTGGGCACATAGCAGCCATGGAAAAGGGTAGAGTGGGCGAAAGATATCTCCTTACTGGGCAAAACATGTCCTTCATGCATATTTTCAATATGGCTTCTAATATTACAAACACAAAGGCACCTAAATTTCATGTGCCTCTTTGGTTGATCGAAATATATGGGTGGATTTCAGTTTTTGTTTCTCGCATCACTGGAAAGCTCCCACTTATCAGCTATCCTGTATGTTCCATTAGTCTCAGTTTTATTACTTTATTTGCACATATGCAGTGTTTTTTATTAATAGTTCGTCCGTACTGTATATTGCAGACAGTTCATGTTCTTAAACATCAATGGGCATACTCATGTGACAAAGCTAAGAGGGAGCTGGGCTATAGTCCCAGAGACTTAACCGAAGGTCTAGCAGAGGTGCTCTTATGGCTCAAGGATGAGAAACTGATCAAATTTTAGTGATCCATACTTCTCATTTTGTACTCACCTGTAAAATTTCACATATGATGTATGCTTAGATGTTGCTTTGAATGTTTTGCGTATTTGATTGTGTATATACTGATCTGGTTTTGCATGATGCTGTGCCATAAAGATCAGAAGTAATTGTGTAATGTTGATACTATCATGCGATGAAGGAAGAATCATTGTTAATTTCAGTCAAATGAGTACCTCTTAGCTTGATCATCTGTAGCTTCTACTGTAATTGATCAAAGGTTGCTGTCCTCAACATGATGCAACACCAAAGGGTCAACTGCAAAGAACTGTCCTAGTGATTCAATTATCATTGGCTGTGTGCAGCATGGATGACAAAATTTGGCTAATCACCTCTCCACTTAGTAGTGAGCACTGCACATTGATCTGGACATGTGGCTCCGGAACTGTTGAAGAAACCAAAGGAACAGGAATCTATGTAAAATATTACAATTTTAATTTGATCTTTTAGCCTATCCAGAGACTGCTACTGACACACCAATAATGGCGCCGGCGTCCAGCATGCGCGGCAACTGCTGATCTAGCTAGTACATGAGCTCATTACACCATCTACTAACACGGATGAAAGACAGCACAACTGGATGATAATTCCGGTGTGTGTGAACTATCCACCTGCTCAGCTTGAACCTTTTTTTATCAGTGACAAGCAATCCGTAGAATATTGCCTGTTTATATTGGAGGCCCAAAAAAGTGGACACCCTGCCTTAATGCTGTGGCTTCAATCGCACAACATGCTGCCAATTAAGGAACTTTAGTAACAGATAATTCATGTACAGGTCCAGACCGGTATGGTCATCTGAATTCTTTTCCACTATTGACACATTTCTCTTTTATCAGGAGCACACTGGAGTAAACTGACCCATGGAAAAATGTCCAAACACATGATGTCAAGCCAATTCTTGCAGCAATTTCTCTAATGCATCAGAAAAAAGAGGAATACGGAGGCAATCTTGGCCATCTGAGTGCTTTCTGGTCTTAATCAGATCATGATCTTTAAACTCCGTCAGGTGAGAGTTCAATGTCACTTGGCTGCTTACCAGAAAGCGTTCACGGCATTTTGTATACAAGCTACTCACAGGCATACCTGAGAAAGAAAACCAGTAAAGTATCAGTGTACAGCCACCTGAACTCATTCAGAAACTAAGTGTACCCTGTACCGTGATCTCACCTTCCTCCTTTTCATTTGCCAACTGATATTCAGCAAGAACTCTGAAAACACTTTGTGCATTTGGTGTCAAACTTTGCAGAACAACGAGGGCTGTTTTTGTTGATTGAGCATGATCGCCACTGGCAAGGATCAATGGGTAGAAAACACATTCCACCTTGTAAGGTGCAAAGGTGGGGACGTGGTACCAGCTCCACTTGAACTGTGTGTGAACCATCTTCTTGTCCCACACTGCAGTACTTTCCAGTTTAGCATGCCATTAACAGAAGCATCAGTCAAGAATGAGCTCAATGTGCAAGGGACTTACGTAAAGGTGCATTAACATGGTCTATTGATGCGACAACATGGACATGCGGCCAGCAAGAAATTTGTGCTAGCCATTGCTGTGATTCAACATCATGCAATGCAGGTCCATCAATATTGTGAATTAGAAGGCAAACTTGATCATCCACATCATCAGATGTCTGGCTTTTTAGAAATGAGATGATGTCATCTGTCGATTGTGAAGGAAAGGGTTGCGATAACTGGGACCTTGTTCCTGGCTGACGTTTGCGCTTAGCTTTTATTTGATTCCAGAATATTTCAGCAAATGTTGTTATGACCTGAAAATGAAACAGATCAAGCCAAAACTGAATATTAATAGGTCCTTTTCGAAGAACAGGTAGTAGCATGAAATGGAAGTACAGTGAGCAATCTAAATCAAAGGCATACACTAAAGGTGTAGCATTTCAAGATCTAATCAGTTTATTTCAATAAAATTTCCTCTCTAGAACAACATATAAATTAGTACAATTTACCATAGCAGGCTAGCAGCTGAAATCTGAAATGAAATACGCAACATAAATTTTTAAAAGAAGATTTTAAAAAACCCAAAAGGCAAATATGTAGGTCCAGCAGGCAGCGCATCCTCTAAGACGCAGAAGGGGCTTCCAACACAAAATTAACACTAGTCAGCCTGCTTCAAATTATCAAAGCTATCTTTAAGCAAAGGTTCAACTTGCGCAATGCAGATCAAGTGCACAATGAATTGCTCATTCAAGTATCAAGAAATAGAAATTCAACTCGTGCAATTAACTTCACACAACTGTTCATGCCTTTCTGACTCTTAGTTTAGTCTGCCTTTTCCATACGGATTAGAATTTCAATGCCATCCATGACACATACTTAGAGCATTTGAACAGCAGCACGGCAGTGCAAGTCATTCTGTAACCTCGAGGTTAAATGGACAGAAAGCCATACCTGCTTCAAGTTGATGGACGGAAGGTAGCCATTGATTACAATGACAGTAAAATCAGTCAAGGTAGTGGAAGCAAAATCCTCAAGCAACTGCTTCTTGGATCCAAAACCGTACATCAAGAGACCAAAACCGCACCTACAACAAAATACTTCGTCGATTATTCACTCCAATTTACAACAAATTTTAGCCAAACTGATACCAAGGCTGTATTTGTGCTGCGGATTTTTTGACAGAACCTTAGCTCAAACAGCCATTTGAGGTACTGCTCCTTGTAACTTCTCGTCAGAGCCTCAACCTCCTCCTCGTGCTTCGGGGGGATCTCGGCGAGGGATGCACGCAACACCTGAGAGCCATATAGATACCATATTACCCAAATCGTACCCACAGATTCCCGCCGCAATAGATCAGGAAATGGTTTGGGGGGGAGGGAACCGGACCTGCTCGTCAACGAGGTTGAGATCGGAGAGCTTGCCCGCAGCGGCGCGGGCGCGCTTGTTACCGGAGGAGGGCTCCTTCTCCTTGGCCAGGAAATAGCTCCTGGAGAATCCCGCCTCCTCTTCCTCGTCCTCGGAGCCGGAGCTCGCCGCCGCCGCGTGACCGCCTCTCGGGGCCATCAGATTTCGCTTCCGCCGCCGCCGAAGGCTGCCTGATGTTTCCCGCGCTTGTCTCTTTTCGCGGGCAATGGCTACGTGGGCTGGGCCTCGATTGGCATTTACTGGCCCGTTAAGCGATCAGTGCAGTGGCGGATCCAGAGTTCCAGACGCCAATGGTAGGGGAGCTGAAAAATATAAACTCAACTTGTCTCGTATTAAATTTGAAATTTGAATATTCAAAGACATAAATATTAGGCGAGGCTGCCACACGGGGGCAAAGATCAGCAAAGCCTTTTTTTTTTTTTGAAATGAGATCAGCCTCGCCTTGATGCCCCCGCACGCCTCACTCTCTCATGAAACATGTAAGGCTTGTTCCGACCAGCCTTGAGATTCGGCGGAGGGGTACACGTGGCTCCAATGCAGACAAGATTGTAGATGGATTGGTTTACAAACCTGCTGTAGAGAAAAAAAAATTAACGAATGTTAGTGCTTAGTCTTGCGCAGGAAATTGAAATGGTATTTTTGATGTGCAAGTCTCGTGCGCTTCAGGCTTCAGCATCAGAGTCTTCATCAGACTTCATTTTGCTCGCGAAAACACTCTCCAATTGGAAAGTCAAAACAATCTTCATGGCTTCATGATAGTACATACTTGCAATCATTCTAGCAAGCCGGAAGGTCTTACAGTGCTGACAATACAAAACACAAGGTCAAGAACAGGATCATTTCCGATCCACGGGAATATATTCCTGAACAAGGCCCACACACGAGTGCTAGTCTCATATCGCTGAGATGATACAACACTGACATTACAACACATGCGCCATCAAGGTTGCATCTTTTTCTTCAAACCAAACTTAGCATGCAGCATGACAGGCACACCCAGCACTTTGTAAGTGCTTCTTCTACCTACAACTCACGAGACATAGCCACACAGCTAATAAGAAGTGCTAACACTTCTACTGCTCTAGTTCTCACATGAATGGGCACTTTGCCCTTCCATGGGGCGGCACTTAGCACTGATAAAACACAAATTAGGAGAAGCAGATCTCACCACACCATACACGATCAAATAGCTGATCTTTACTCTAATCCATGAAGTAATAAGTTAGCGCGACGATGGGCCCGTCAGGGCGGCCTACACCTTGATATAAGTCTGGTACGGGCTCTGTACCGCGGTGGCCTGGGCCGCGAGGGCGGCCCGGAGTTTCATGTCCTTGAGGGCCGGGTCCTCGAGGAGCAGCACCTTGTCCTTGTCCCGCACGCCGACCATGTGGAGGTGGTCGGTGTCCTCCCTCTCCTTGCCCCTGAACAGCAGCCGCTGCTCCCGGGGCTCCAGCCCTGTCACCATGGACAGCACAACCTTCAGCTCCCCTGCAATGATTTCATATAGACATACGTTAGGCCTTGATCAAGAGTTATGTCATGTTTCGTGTTTAGTTTATTTTATTCAACTAGCGAGCTAGAGACAAACTGATTTCAGACATTATTTCCAAAAATTAATACTAAAGTTGAGAGCTTATGCTCCAAGAAGACAAAATGTGGGAAGGTTCCACTCGGGTTCCTAGTCTGAATCCTGAGTTGGCAGTGCCGGTGGCAAGGCAGACGCATCGTTGATAATTCTGCAGGCATACCCATGTCATAGTCTGTGTTTTCTACTACTTTTATTTCATGAGCAACGTGGCCATCTACTAGTTCCATACTTGTGGAGTTGTTGGGACAGGGAAGGTGACACGGCCGTGCTCTTTGTCAGACATTTTATTACCGAATTAGGTGTGAACTTCGTAAACAACATGTGTGTCTTACATGACCCTCTGATAAGACTGAACAGTTCAGACCTTAGAAGGGTCAGTGGGGAGAACTGTCCTCTGTGCAAACACTAAACAGGCTGAGTGGTGTTTAATTCTTGTCGCGCATTGGGAGCCAAACTGCAACTAAAAATGTGGGCAAAGCTGACAGGCTTATCAAGTGAGCTCGGCACAACCTAGTGTTATACTTCGTTTTGCATCCAAAATGGAACGACTGAACTGGTACATCTACCAATACATCAGTCCTCTGCTCTGCAAATCTGAAACCTTAGCACAAACATACTGATGTCACAGCCTTTGTTCGCTTGAAAAGCAAAATGCATGCAACTAAACATCACAACGGCTGAAGAGTTAGAGACTCAAACAGTCAAACTGAATCATGTAAAGGAGCGCCAATGTGCTTTCAATTGCCACTTTCAGTCCTATAACTGAAAGCCATTTTCCGTGCTTACAGAAAGTTCTCGAGAGAATATTCATCTTTTTTACCGCAAAAAGGCGTGCTTAAGGTAAGGTTTTCTAGCAGAGAAGCCCCAAAGAGAATCATAGCTCACGACCAAATCAACTTATAAAAGTAAAAAGGGAAAGTATAGTCTAAAGCATGTATTGCGAGCATTGTGAAAGATGTGAGAAGAAAAAGGGAAGCTCTGCATTTTGTACTCACCAAAAGTGCAGGTAGCCCCAATGGAGACGTCGTGCCAGGAGAAGCCGGTGGCCACCCTCACGGTGATCACCTCCACTTCGCCCCTCCCGTCCCTCTTCTGCACCAGCATCCCTCCGGGCCTCACCTCCCACTCGATCTCCCCACGGCTCGCCGTATCACCGTCGCTGCTGCTGCTGGCGGTGCTGCTCTTGGAGGAGCTCCTCCTGAACAGCTTCTTCGAGTACCTGAACTTGATCATCTTCACTGAATGAGCTCTCGCAAATGCTCTACTCCTGCAGGCTTCTCAGCAATGGCGGGCCACCAGTGGGTGACGGTTTGGTGCTGAACCGGTGGTGGTGGTCTCTGGCCTTGGAAGCAGAGGCTACTGTGTATATATAGCCAGGGGGGGAGAGAGGGACCGGCCAGTCGGCCATGGCAGCATATGCAAAGGGACAAACTTTAGAAGCGTGCGTTTGTTCAAAAAATAAAGGCGCCGTTGAGGAGGGAGGGGGACATTGTGGCAGGCGATCTTCGCAAAGTCCAAAACGGCTAGCTCACTCACAAAGGTGAAACTACTTTGCTCCCAATTTGCAAGGGCTCTAGGCTGTAGCCTGGGTGGGAGGGCTTCCGTGAAACAACGGGCAAGGACTGACAGGTGGGGACCGACTCGTGTTCCATGCCCCGGCTAGCTCAAATACTGAGGCAGTGCTGCTATACTGTCACTGGTAGGATCAAGTACATTCGCTGAGTAAAGAACGAAATGGTAGGAACCGTTGCAAAATCGATGTGAACACAGTCACCAGTAGGAATCCCACACCGAGCTCTTGTGAACGCAGAACGCGGTTACGTCTCATACATACAGCACAATTTTACTGCTCTGGCGCGGCTTGTAAAAGAACTGTGGAATGTGGTTGGCGTTTGGGTTCTGTCAGGTAAAAGTGTGAAACATCTTGGATAGAATAGACTCCTCGATTATGCAATCCGACCACATGGGAGCTGGCAAAATGCATGCATACGCGCACGAGTAGCTCCTTTCTAGAGGTCGGGCCGCAGGACATAGCACGATGATTAGGGCGGTCGGGTTAGGCCGTAAACCTACCGGGATTATTGTAATGGCCGGCGGTTGGCCGCAGGTTTCCCGCCCTGTGTTCCGCGCCTGCTCGCCATTGACGACGCACGTACGGGAAGAGAGAGAGAGAGAGAGAGAGAGAGAGAGAGAGAGAGAGAGAGAGAGAGAGAGGGAAAAGATGATGTCGCGATGATTATTGTTCCGAGCTTTGTTACTTTTAATTTGTACGTGCGCTACCAAGCTGGAAGTGCAGATTAATGGTAGTTAGGTGGTGTTTGCATTGCTGATCAAGATATTAATAAGGTGCAGTAGTACATGTATTATATTGTTTATTATAAGCTCAGCTTAATCTAGGGGCTGTAGCGGTGGTTAAGGCAGCATGTGGGGCTTGAGATGTTTGATTTCTTGGGGTTGGACCTCAGATTAGTCCAAAACATCTGGGATAATTTAGCATATCTCTCGTCATACCTTTTTTTACCTTTGAGGATACCTTTCGTCATACAGTTGTGCTGCTTTGATGTTCTTGTATGACAATCATACGTGTACGTAGGTGTAGGTCGGCTGGGCTGGCGCTCAACGGAAAGTATAAAAGCAAATTCTTCTTTTTAGGTCAACTTAGGTTGTTTTAATTGATATTCTACCTATGATATGAGACGACAGGAATGTGGATTATGGTCATCAGAAGCTTTTCTCATGCATCAGAAAGATTTTTCTCATACTTTACCGAAAGATTATGTACTCTTTAATGAACAACAATGCATGGCACCACAAAAAAAAGGAGGGATTGAAACTGCATAAATAATTATCAAAAAAGTTTTTGCTTTTCAGGAACTGAATATATCATTATCCAAAAAAAAAACAAATTAAACATCTCCACATTCAGGTAACAAGTGCTCTGGTTCAGTTCTATTCCATTTTGATAAAATAAAACAAAATAAAAGGCTTCATGGCTGATTAACTTCACCATAATTTGACAGGTGTACCCTAATTATTTATCTTGTCCCAAAAACATCGTGTACCCCAATTATGCAACTAGTCGCTAGCCGACACCTCCTCCAGGGAAGTTTGTTTAACACCTACCTGATCATACACACCAACACCATCACCATGCATGCATCTCTCCCCCGTCTGAACTGAACAGTGATTGGCATCCGAGAAACTCACCGGCTGGCTCGTGCATGTGATCAGCACACTCAGCAGGAGAGGCCTCTCCTGTCTCGGCTCTTCAGAATGCAGAAGGAGCGGCGCAGGGCATGATGATCGACATACAAGAGAACGTTACTTTTGTCGTGGTGCCTCGGCATAATTAAACCATTATTCTGCTTGAAGCTAGAAGTTAACCCGGGGCGTCTCTCCCGATGACACGCGGGCTCGCGACGCACATGTGGGGGTTTCATGGATCAGGATTCCTCTCGCCGGACGTGGCGGCGACGATCTATCTTATTGGCAGAGGTCCTTAGATCGACCCCCATGTGCCCGTGCGTGCGTGCGATGAGATGAGACGGCGTGTTCAGACTATTCAGACATGTCCACGTATGGTCAGTACATTTTGGTTAGGTGCGGTTGCAGTGATTACATCTGGATGGAGAATCTTTGGTGGGCAGCATGTTGTCAGGAGAACAGTGAACGGTGCTCTGCATTGACCATTGATTTATCGAATATTATTAGGACAGTTGAGTAATCAGAAAGAGTTGCAGTAGAGAATGCATGCAGGTCTACTTCTGAGTATCCTTAAGTGCAGTTTTGCAGTCGGCTCAAGCTCAGCATCTCTCTTTCAATCTGCGCGAAGCCTGCATTGCGCACCCCAGTCGGCCCAAAACAATGGAAACAGACCAAACGGGACGATTCTGACGACGACGTGTGGGCGCGTGGCGCGGCTTCTTTCCACACGCCTCCTTTGCCTGTGCAGAACGGGGAATCCACAGGCCCAAACGAAGCCCAACCAACTGGCACCATCCATCAGCAGCGCAGAATCAAAATATCTGGCTGCCATTCCCACCGCCGGCGTTCTAGCCATACAACACTTTCACGGTTCATTCATACTCCTTGCAATCCGGCGGCACGATCGATCAGCTCCATCGAATCCTTCTTCTTCTTCAGCAGCAGCGGCAACGACAAGCATGGCCATGGTCGCTTCCACTTCCTTCACGTACCATAAGGTTACTAGCTTGCAATCATCGAGGAACGAGCGAGAGACATGCAGTTGAGCAAATTCCTGCATGATGAGGATCCTGCAGTTGACCAAAATTCATTGTGAAGATCTAGCTGGTTGACTGGCTAATCGGTCTGCTTCTTGTTTCTCTTTTGCAGCTGCCGCCGCGTCTCGCGGTGGTGTGCAGGAAGAACAGGCAGGACGGGAGGGACAGGGAGCGGGAGCGGGAGCGGGAGCGGGAGAAAGAGCACAAGCACCCGTTCAAGGTCGTGGAGATCACGCCGCCGCCGCGATGCCTCGGCGTCCGCTGCTTCCCCACCGTACGCAACCCTGTCACGCTGTATCTCTGTTCCTACCTGTTATTTTTCCTCTTCCAAAGCTTAAGCTAGAGACTAACAGGCTAGACAAATTGGTGTGACATATAGAATGCTGAATATGAACGTATCGTGCACCTAGTATCTCTCTATCAATGTGACTTCGAACAGACCAGTGCTTAAGCCTGACGGAGTAGTAAGCAGTTACGTGCAGCATCCTCCCCTGAAACCTTGTTTCTGATGTCCTGCTTGCCCACACAGACATTGACCGGGCTCAGCAGCACATGGAGTTTTTGTGGATTGTGGGACTTGGTGTGTGGTAGTATCATGACTCCATCGTCCACCCTGAACCAGAGATCAAGCACCACTATACACCTATGTTCCCTCTCTGGAGATTGCATAGCCTCGTGTACAGTTACAGGCTGCCAGGTTTCTTCAGAGTCTTTGGCACGCATGGCCTGTTGCCTGATGACTGTCCGGCAACTTTACTGTCCAGCGTGTTGATTCTGAACATCCTTCGCAGCTGTTTTTTCTTTTTCTTTCTTATTTCTTTCCTTTTGAAGCAGCTTGACGACGACTGGTTTGCCACGTCCATGCCGTATTACAATGATACAGTAGTCCCCTACTAAAATTTTGCGCTTGCTTTACTCAATAAAATAAAAGAAAATGTGCTTGTTCTCTTCGCTTTAACAGCTGCAATCACCAGCAGTAGTAGTAACTAGCTTCGCTTGACGCGTACGTGTTTGGCATGGTTTGCAGAACATCCACTGCGGCGAGAGCGTGACGATCGAAGGGCAGGCGTACACGGTGTCGGCGGTGACGCACCGGTACCAGCTGCGGAAGGGGCGGTACGAGCCCAGCGAGAAGCGCCTGGACGTGCTGTCCACCGGCAGATACATCCTCAACCTCTACCTCCAGAACCTCATGGACCAGTCCTAGCAAGCAGTCTTTCTTCCGTTCATTCTTATCAGAGCAGCACATCTTCACACTGTACTACTAGTAGTTTGTAGATAAAGTATAACAATGGAGAGAGCTTGTTGATGGATGAAGCACACTTGCTTGTCTCACGGGAATTAGCTGATGATCGTGGCATAATAAAAGAAAAGGTTCAGTGGTAGTAAAGATAATCTTCTTTTTCACCCGTCGAGAAAACGCTCGTCAGTAAAGAGCTAGCTGACGACGAAAGAGGTTGGTTGGGAGGGGAGGGGATATGTATGTCCTGCCAACAAGATGCGGTGCGTCGGATGATGATGATGATGATGCCACTTCACTCGTGTGCGTGCCTTAGCTTGCTTGATTAGCTTACCTCGTCCCGTCTTCATCGTCCGCAGGCCGCACGTTCCCACTCCCAGTGCAAGATCCTTTCCCCCTTTTCTCGGTTCTGTTGGGGCTAATTCTGTCGACATGCGTGGAGATAAGCCATACAGCGTGGAAAGGCGTCAGCACGCCCCAGGGCCCCGGGCCCAGGCCCAGGCCCAGGCCCGGCCATGTGAGATCGGACAAGGCGCCGTGCGGGTCGGGTGGGGTGGCCGAGAGAAACCCGCCCGGTGGAGGCGACGCGACGGTTTCTGTTTCTGTTTCGCCGTCGTCTGCTGCTGTGCTGCCCCCGCCTTTTCCTCAAGCTTTTCGCTTTCCGTTTCGTACCCCCCTGCTTCGCCACGCGGTCGCCCCGTGACGTGGCCGGCGCGGTCCCCACTCCCCCGTAGCCCGTCCGTTTCCGCGCTTCAGGGCGAACGTTTTTCTTCCCAGTGGAAGTGGAATCCAGTGGACAACGTCCACTGCACCGCCCACCGTTTAGCGGCCGCCCGTTCCACGCACCGTTTCCAGAGACCCACCGGTGCATGCGCCCGTTCCACAGGCCTCGCGGCTTCCCCCGGGCGCCCCACGCTACGCGCACCCAAACCGTGGCGTGTACTGCCACTGCCGTGTGGGGCTGGGAGAAACTCCTTCTCCGCCGCCACTCCTGCCAGTTTCACGGCGCCCTCTCTCTCTCAAAAAAAAAAAAAAGTTTCACGGCGGCGGTGCTTGGGAAGTAAGCAAAGCAAAGCCTCGCTCGGGCGTTTTTACGATCTAACCCCCCACGGAGGCACAGAGGGTTTAACCCGTGATGGTAATTAGAGAGGGGGGCCGCCGCCGATAAATAATGGGCTGTCAGAGTGTGGGGGAGGACGCCCAGAGATAAAATAAAACGAGGGAACGCCTCTCCCTCCCTCCCCTGCCCTCGCTCGCGTCCCCTCCCCCTCCACCTCCTCTCGCTCGCTCGCTCGCTCGCGCTCGCCGGCGTCGGGCGCGCGAGATCCGCGCCGGCTCTCCCGCCTGTCGCCGTCACCCAGCCGCCTCCGATATCCACAGGTACGGACGCCGTCCCGTCCCCGCGAATCGTCACATTCGGCTTTGATTCCGCTCGATTCGGCGGTGATTTGATTTTTGGTACGGGGGTTGTGTTCGGGTGCAGGACTAGCGGAGGAGGCAGAGGATATGGCGGCGGAAGATGGGGCGATGTCGCCGACGAGGATGCTGGCGGAGGGGCACCTGCGAGTGGCCACCGGCGGGGGCGCGCCGGCGGACGGCGGGATCGCCGTCCGTCACCTCCCGCACCACCACCCTGCTAAGAAAGGTGACACCTTTTTTCTTTCTTTTTCAATCTTCTATACGTTATTACTTTCTCTGTATGCTCTGAATCACTGAATTGTGTTGTGGGACGCTGTTGTCATTAAAGAGCTAGGCTAGTATCGACGGAATTGTGCCTTGGGGGGCTTATGACGCTAGTTTTTTACTTTTTTTAAGATGGAAAGCGGATGAAGGATCTGTTGTTCTTAGGGTTTCCTATCCATATGCATGCTTGCTTCAATCTAGTGTTAGTGGTGTGTTTGATGAGGGTGAGGTGCCTGAGGTTATTCAAGTGTTTGATGTTGGTGACTTGGTGCCAGACTAGGATTGTGTTTGTGCTGTTTGATCTTGTTGTCACAGGGTCTTCGATCGAGTGGCGGGAAAAAAAGACCGATTTTTGATTTCTTCAACTTCGTATCGATAGCGTCCACGTGTAGTACGTTAGCGGCGGTTTTTGGTGGATCTAGGTTGTCCTGTTCTTGTCAGTAGGATTGTTGTTTTATTTCTCCGTTACATGTCGTTAGCGCCATCGTGTGGTACGTTAGCGACGGTTTCCAGTGGATCTAGGTTGTCTTGTTCTTGTCAGTAGGATTGTTGTTTGATTTCTATGGTTTCATGTCGTTAGCGCCCGCGCGTTGTACGTTAGCGGCGGTTTCTATTGGATCTAGGTTGTCTTGTTCTTGTCAGTAGGATTGTTGTTTGATTTCTACGGTTTCATGTCGTTAGCGCCCGCGCGTTGTACGTTAGCGGCGGTTTCTATTGGATCTAGGTTGTCTTATTCTTGTACGTAGGATTGCTGTTTGATTTCTACGGTTTCATGTCGTTAGCGCCCACGTGTGGTACGTTAGCGCCGGTTTCTAGTGGATCTATGTTGTATTGTTCTTGTCGCCAGGATTGTTGTTTGATTTCTTGAGTTTCATATCATTAGCGTCCACGTGTGGTACATTAGCGGCGGTTTCTGGTGGATCTAGGCTGTCTTGTTCGAGTCGGACATGAGTGAAACCTAAGGTTGGTCAAGTGCATTCTTTTTTATTATTGGAAGTTAGTTCAGTTTCCGTTTCAGTTCGTGCAATCAGTAGTGCATTTATCGGTGTATGTACAGTTTGTGATGATTACTGTTATAGTAGCACGTCATGATTGGTTGCTATATTTGCCTACCTGTCTATAGTAGCTTAAGCTCAAGCTTGAAGCGACTAAAAGCTGGCATTTGAATACTTGGTAACGGTTTCTATTAATTCTTAGCTCTGTTCTTTTTGGCTGAAGCTATTTTTATTGGAAGCTTTATCCTACTTGTTGGTACACCATGCATTTAGTAACACATTTGTCGGTTTTGCATTTGGACATGTTGATGCAAGCAGTACCTTTCTGTTCCACAATAGTTGGTATTTATAGCTACGTGTTTGTTGGTGCTTATGTGTGAACAGAAAACTGTCATAGGTATAAGTGTCAACTAAGTGTGTCTCCCATTTTTCCATAAAAGGTTATATTTTAAATGAAATAGAAGGGATATGCTCTCCAAAAATTCAGGATTGCATTATGTAGTTGAGATGGGAGATGGGTTTGTGTAATTTATTATCCTAAAATAATCATGTTTAATTGTTGTTTTAGGCAATATTTTTCTGTTTTTAATGAATGTGTGGTTTTATGTACCATGCCGTGTCTGTCCTGTCTCCTGTGTCTAGTATCTTTTGACATGTATTATTTGTTGTGATATTTACATTTATATTGTTATACATTCATGATACTAGAAGTTCTTTTTGCGATATGAATTGCGAACGATTGGTGACCATTTATTGGCTTGTAGTATGAATGAACAAAATGTTAACTTTCTTTAGACAGAAAATATTAATAATTTTTCTTTGGTAACATTCTGTTCTAGAGAAAACAAAACCATATTTTTTACGAAGGGTACCTGTATATTTTAAGTGATGGTGATGAACTGTGACGCTGTCATATACTGTAATTACTAATGTGAGTTGACAATAAAGAAATGTTGGTGTTAAGATTAATTAATGAAATCTGTTATTTTTTTAGTTTTTTACTGGTTGGTAGTACATGCTGATGTTGTGCTAACTCTGGTTACTACTTTCAGATGGTGTTGGTGGGAAAACGGAACAAGGCAACCTTGAAGATGCAGCTTCATCTCAAGAGTTGAACAAACTAGTCAATGGGAACAGAAAGGTTTGACCTGGCTACTCCATTTGATTACTGCTTGCATTTTGTTCTTTATTTATATGGTCCGCTAATCTGATAATGCTGTCTCTGCAAATGCAGGTTCCTGCTACATTAGATGACTATAAAAAGCTTGTAGTTCCAGTAGTTGAGGAGTATTTTAGTACAGGAGATGTGGAATTGGCAGCTTCTGAGCTAAGAGTTCTTGGATCTGATCAGTTTCAGCATTACTTCATCAAGAAGCTCATATCCATGGCAATGGACCGTCATGACAAAGAAAAAGAAATGGCTTCAGTTTTGTTATCTGCATTGTATGCTGATTTATTGAGCTCCCATATGATGAGTGAAGGCTTTATGATGGTTCTCGAGTCAACGGAGGATCTGACTGTTGATATACCAGATGCTGTTGATGTCTTGGCTGTTTTTGTTGCACGTGCTGTTGTTGATGAAATCTTGCCACCTGTTTTCATCACTCGAGCCAGAGCACTGCTTCCAGAATTTTCCAAGGGTCTTGAAGTTCTGCAAGTTGCCGAGAAGAGTTACTTGTCAGCTCCCCATCATGCAGAGTTAGTCGAACGCAAGTGGGGCGGGAGCACTCACTTCACTGTGGAAGAAGTGAAAGTGAGGATTCAGGATATTCTGAGAGAGTATATTGAGAGCGGAGATATTGATGAAGCTTTCAGGTGCATAAGGGAACTGAGCCTTCCTTTCTTTCATCACGAGGTTGTGAAGCGTGCTCTTACCTTAGGCATGGAGAACATATCCTCGCAGCCATTAATCCTAAAGCTGTTGAAGGAGGCTACTGCTGGATGCTTGATCAGTTCTAATCAAATGTCCAAGGGCTTTTCTCGACTGGCTGAGAGCATTGATGACCTGAGCCTTGATATTCCTTCTGCTAAATCTCTCTTTGACAAGCTGGTTTCAACAGCCATATCTGAAGGATGGCTTGATGCTGCTTTTAGTAAATCTGGTACCCATGAGGAAGAGAAGCACAATGCAAGTGTTGAAAAGATAAAGCGCTTTAAAATAGAGTCTGGGCACATAATTCAAGAGTATTTCCTCTCGGATGACGTCCCAGAACTCATTCGAAGCCTGGAAGAGCTTTCTGCCCCAGAGTACAATCCCATTTTTCTCAAGAAACTTATCACGCTTGCAATGGACAGAAAGAACAGAGAGAAGGAGATGGCCTCTGTACTGCTTTCTTCACTCAGTTTGGAGTTATTTTCCACTGATGACATCATGAAGGGCTTTATAATGCTGCTGCAGTCTGCAGAAGACACTGCTTTGGATATTGTGGATGCTCCCAGTGAACTTGCCCTCTTTCTGGCTAGGGCAGTGATTGACGAAGTCTTGATTCCACTGAATTTGGATGAGATCAGCAGCAAGCTTCGCCCAAACAGCAGTGGTAGTCAAACTGTCCAGATGGCTCGTGCACTGCTGTCAGCTCGGCATTCTGGTGAGAGGATACTGCGGTGCTGGGGTGGGGGTACTGGCTGGGCAGTGGAAGATGCAAAGGACAAGATCTCTAAGCTCCTGGAAGAATACAATACTGGTGGAGACTTGGGGGAAGCCTGTCACTGCATCCGTGATCTTGGAATGCCCTTCTTCAACCATGAGGTGGTAAAGAAAGCACTGGTCATGGCAATGGAGAAGCAGAATGATGCTAGCATCCTGGCTCTGCTGCAGGAATGCTTCAGCGAGGGGCTGATAACCATCAACCAGATGACCGATGGTTTTGCTCGCGTCAAAGAAGGCCTTGATGACCTGATCCTCGACATCCCGAACGCACAAGAGAAGTTTGGAGCGTATGTGGAGCTCGCAACAAGACGTGGCTGGCTGCTGCCCACCTTCACCGCCGCTGCCTGAGCTTCTTCAGCAGGCGAACCTTGATGAATTCCCTGTACATCTGCACCCCATGCTGTCATTAGCACCATACCAAAAGTTTTCCTGTTCCTAGATTACCCGAAGCCGTTATGTTACTGTATACCTGGGGGATTGTAGGATGGCTGTGTGTTATTGTGTGTTTAAGATAGTGTTCAATTGGTCTGGTCTGGGTGGAATGACTTTGAGCGAATAAAACCATTTCGTTTCAGGTTATGAGATACCGTAACAGTAGAATTTGCTGTGTGCGACATACTGCTTCTGAAGCACCTTATCTGCTAGTTTGCGTTTTGTTAACTCTGTTTTCAGCATCCATGTTTGCATCTTTAGGCGCCATATCGGTGTTGACAAAGATGCTTTGCATGCATCCATCTGCTTTTGACTTCGTAGAAATCGGTGGCATGCATCCACCTGCCTTTGACTTCGTAGAAATCGGTGGCATGCATCCACCTTCCTTCGACTTCGTAGAAGTCGGTGTCAGCACAAAAATGAACGATCGTTTTTTTTTCGAACCAATTTGCAGGAGCACTGCTCTTAATCAACGATCGCTTTCTTCCATCGTCTGAGATATCACAACAAACTACGGCAAGTTGCTCCCGGCACCACTTGTAAACACCTGTATTTAAACGCAGTCCCAGAGATATCCCTCGACTTTTGCAAACCTTTTTCTTGATTTTTTTTCCAAGGAAAGAGATTGATGGGATGTGAAACCAGAGAAAATCTCCAACCGTGTAGGCAGAGGAGAACTTGAGGGCATGCCGCATAGAATCCGGGAGAAGAGAACTACTTTGCTGACATGACGCCGTATACACGTATATATAGATAGATTTCTCCCTCTTCAACTTCCGGGAATCTATAAGAGGAACTATCTCTCCCCAAATTCGTTCTGCAGCATTACCAGGATCTCAACCTTATACCAGGTATAGATTGCTCCCTGTCCCGTCGTCTCCCGTGCGATCGGATTCCGCAAGACTTCTGTGTTATCTCTCTTCCGCAGTACCCATCTACTACTGCATTCTTTGTTCTGTGTGATTTACCTGGATCTCTTTTCGAGTGGGATTTGTGGGATCACAGGTTCGGGGGAACCAGATTACTTAAGTCTGGTTAGCTCGTCGTTTTGATCCTATTTATGCCGAAAAAGAAGAGTTTGCCCTTTGTTTATCGAGTCATCCATGTTTCAACAATCTTCAATTGTTTGCCTGACGGAGGGTACTGTTTTGTGGAGTTGGATTTGGGTGACTTTTATCTTAGGAGACACCAATTATGATATTTTATCGATTTGAACTTTTTTTTTTCCGAGAACGCAGTGATATGAACTTTGTGATCGTGCTGTCGAAGTATGGCTTATTTTACGTACTCATGATAATTACTAGAATCATATTAACTCTTAATTCATTGAATGTGCTGTTGTAATCCTTTTTGGCAGTTACAATGCTCTTGTGATGCTTGATTGTGCCTTTACTTTTTCTAGTCATGTACACTTTTTTCTTTTGAGAAATAGTCATGTATTCCAGCGTAAACGAGTGTATACGCAGTTTGTGTCACATTGGTTTCCTCAGTCTTAATCTTGCATGATTTGCGTCGGTTATGATCTAATTATATGGTGACAGTTTCAGCTTCAGAATAGCTTATGCTTCCACCTCATTAACCTGATAAAAAATGCCCCCCTCAGCAGCTCTATTCTCACCGAGTTTGAAGTTCAAGGGCACTGCAAAGATAATGCAGTGCCCAATGGGTGCCAAAGAGGGCAAAGTTCCAGCAGCTATAGAGTTGAATGCGACCAGCTCCCACACTCCTCCATCAGACCCAGCAACGGATCGCACACAGCGTCATTGCTCTCGAGATGATGCCATGGAGCAGTACCCCCTCACTGCAAACCCGTCCATCCTTGTGAATGTGCTCTGCTACGATCTGGACCCTAGGGATCTGGCTGCTTTGGAGGCAAGTTTGTACAGCTAGATTATAATAATAATATATTTTCAGTATTTTTTTTCAACTGACGATGTGACGAGTTGCAATTTTTGTGACAGGCGACATGTAAATTCTTCAGAAACCCTGCAAACTTTCCCCCAGATATCGCGCTGTCTCTCCCTGAACTCGCAGCATATGACATGTGCCGTAAGAAGGCCGCGTTCAGGCCTATGAAGCATGAGCAAATGGAGCTGTTGAAGAAGCGTTGTGGGGGCTCTTGGAAGCTTGTTCTCAAGTACGTGTTGGTCGGCGAGAAGAATTACCGCCGTGAGAAGCCTCAGGTTATTGCTGGATCAGGCCACAGCATTGCTGTCACGGCAAAAGGGGACGTGTATTCGTTCGGCGCCAATAGCCTTGGGCAGCTTGGCCTTGGGAATACAGAGGACCAGCCCAAGCCGTGTCTTATAAGGTAGTAACATACTGTACGTTTCTTTCTGAAAACTAGAACTGCACACAACAAATGTCACAAACTATATATATTTCGTCCTTGTAGCTCTCTGCAAGGCATCAGGATCACACAAGCTGCAGTCGGAGCGAGGCGGACGATGCTCGTGAGCGACAAGGGAGGTGTTTACACATTTGGACATGATATCTTGGGGTGGGAGGACACCAAGGGGATTGCTGCCATTAACCACAGCAGCAGTCCTAAGCTGGTGGAATCACTGAAGGATGTGTTTGTGGTTCAAGTGTCCATAGGAAACTACTTCACTGCTGTTCTGTCTAGAGAGGGCCAGGTTTACACTTTCTGTTGGGGACGTGATAAGAGGCTTGGTCATAACACGGATCCTGTTGACATCGAGCCTCGTCTCCTCTCTGGACCATATGAGGATGCTCCTGTTGCGCAGATCGCCGCCGGCAATTGCTACCTCCTTATGCTGGTCTACAAGCCCGCTGGAATGTATGTTTTTTTCGCCGACCATATTCTTTTCTACTCTTGTTATTGATTTTTTTCGTTAACTTTAATCATTCGTCTTATTTAAAATATTTGTTTAAATATAAAAAATTATAAGTTATATCTAAATTTTATCTAGTGATAAAATAATTCATGAGAAAATATATGTTATTTTTTAAAATATTTTAAATAAGACGACTAGTCAAAACTACTAAAAAATCAATTGTCCACTTATATTGTTTGAAAAAGAAAAAAAGGTTTGAGTTTGTGTGTCTATTTGCAGGTCAGTTTACTCTGTAGGCTGTGGTCAGGGAGGCAAGCTCGGGCATGGAAACAAGGTAAGCGAGGGGATCCCGAAGCTGATCGAGCATTTGGAGGCGCCGGACAGGAGGCCGCTGTCGATCTCGGCAGGCCCCTTCCATGTCGCCGCCCTGTGTTGCGACGGCCGTGTGTTCACCTGGGGGTGGAACACGTGCGGCTGCCTGGGGCACGACGCCGACGATGGAGAAGAATGCACGGTCCTCCCCACGGCTGTGGAAGGCTCGTTGAGCGGCGTCAAGGCCGTGCACCTCTCGGCTGGCAGGTACACCAACTTGGTCATCGCCGACAATGGCGATGTTTACTCCTTTGGATGGGGGTACTCGTGTAATCTGGGCTTTCAGGTTTGTCCAATCTCTTTCTTTCCAATGCAAGTTAGACTTTGGTTTTATTTTGGTATTTGGCATTAATACATAGTACTGTCTCATATCTTTTTTTTTTTTTCTCCCAGGACAACGCAAGCGATGTTCTGACTCCCAAGCTGGCCACTTCACTTGCCGGGCTGGACGAAAAGATTGTGCAGATCAGCGCAACAAACAGTTACTGGCACAGCCAAGACATGGGCTTGGCTCACACGATCGTACTCACGGAATCTGGTAAGCTGTATTCCTTTGGAGGAGGCGTCAACGGCCAGCTCGGCCTCGGCGTCAAGCTCGCTGACGCCCAGGACAAGGTGGCTATACCGAGTCGGGTCGCCGTCGACCTCATCTAGTTCCCCCGGCACCTGCTTCATCCGTTTCCCTTGTGGTAAACAACTGGCTGTGGGGGAGGGGCCCTCTGAAATGATTTACAGAAATGTTAATAGTTAGGAACGTTTGATTCGTTTAGAGTACCGATCGAGTACACGTAGGCTTTGTGCGACCTCTTTTGCACAGTGAACAGGTAATGTCGTGGAACCTTGTTGGTTGCTAGCGTGATGGTTGTGTTTGGGTTTTGCAATGCCAACAGTTCAATCAGGGTATGCTTGAAAGATTCAGATCGCAGCATTTTATGAAGATTAGAAAGCCTCTGAAACGGGTGTAGAAATTCCGCGTGGCCTGAATAGCTAACGACAATCCTAGCAAGTACATGATAGCACAATCTTCTGTTCCATGCACGCGAGGCGTGTTGTCAAACATAGCAAGGTAATAAAATTCAGAAATAATATTCACAGGGTTTGATCACTGGCATACTGTACAACTGCCTAGTACTACATTATTCCTCACATAAACGAACCGGAAATAGCCTGTCTAAACCTCTAATCAAATCTGCGTTACGAACAAAATCTGACTAAATGCTGCCTATGAATCCAACATTAGTTCCTCAGTTGTTTTACTAAGAACAAGATCAGATTGGCAAACTTCCCCGAAAATTGCCGCTGCAGATGTCCAAATCTCCAGCTTGGGGCAAAAATGGATTATGATGAGAACTTTTATGACCCATCTATAATTTGTTCATCCTGCCTGCACATTCGTAGAGAAAGTTTTTAGAAAATGGAATTATCATTCATAGAAAAAAAAATGTAAAAATGAATTCAATGCTGGCACTGCAATTCTACACACACAAAAAAGAAAGAGTCAGATGATGTGCTATCATGATTCGCTTTCCAACAACAGCAATGCTAGTGCTGGTCGGTACAGTGTCTGTCTGCAACTACGGTTGAACAGACTGCTGAAGCCGAAGGGCTACTGGATAGGTCTGACACGAGGGGTCAAGAACTCAAGATGCCGCATGTCCACCATTAACAAGCAGTCAAGAATAATGTACCTGTATCAGATGGATTGTTTAGGAGCCCTCCAGCAGAGCATATTCGAACCAAATCGTGGATTCTTGCTCCACCTGTATGAGAAACAGAACTCTTCAGATATGTCATATGTGAGACTCGATAGTTCCCTATGAAGCATTAATCTAGGCTACAAAATAAAAGAACAGTGGAATAATACGAAGGGCATCAAGATAGCTTACAAGTCATCATCTCTTGAACTGTAAGTAGCTCGTGAATTTGATCTTGAACACTGCTCATAAGGCTCATATGCGCAGAAATACGTATCAAATTCTTTCTTTGGTAAGAAATCCATTTTGTTATGTGGCTGGATCCTCAAACAGATTGTGTGCGCTGCACCAGAAGACAATAGTTTCTTTTGAAGCTTGAGTGTTCGCGAGAAGCAGTTTGGTTGTTGATCAGGCTCCTGGATGCTGTCAAAACGACCCTGCTCGCTGACGCCCTTTGAGTAGTTAGTCTCCGACCTGCATGTTCTTGTCAGGCCATCTGTCATTGATCTGCTTGATGTCAAAGTACTCCGAGCATCATCCTCAGACCCATGGACTGTTGGTTTGGAATCAAGACGTTGAATCATATATGGTGATGGCTGCTGACTAGAGGAGTAACCTTTAAGGGGTGTTTCTCGCACGCCAAGCCTCACAGCATCTTCTTCATCAGTCACAACTGAATCTGACAACTCTTGCTTCCGTCCTGAGCAACTGAAAAAACTGAATGATTGTCTCTTCAACCCGGCATCTTTTGTCACAGGGCCTGGTACAAGTTTGAATCTGATCTCTACATTGCACCCAAGGACATGCTGTAAAGCACACTCTATCAGGCTTTGCATTTTCTCTGCCCTCGATAGGTGATCTGGATGGCCGAATCCAACTTCTGCTATGGCCAGTTCTGAAAAATTTCACATACAGCACGTCATTTTCAGCACAAGCCATAATAGTGAATTGAAATGCAGTAGGGATGGTACAAATGTTTTACCTTCAGTAACATGGACAGATGATAAGAAGCCTTCTTTCCTTAGGAAACTCTTGGCAGACCTTGACCGACACTTGCCAATGGCTCTTTTCCAGATGTTCTCAAGCTTAAGCCGCCTGCAATGTCTCTCAGAACAGTTGGACTTGTTGCTGTTGCATGCATGACAAAAATGGGAGCTTGAGTTCACCTTTGAAACCCAATCGTCTGCACACAGGGATGAGAAATGGTTGTTATTCTGCTCTGTAAAGAAACTACAGTTACACGGGATCTTGTCACTGATTGTATTTACCTGTATATCCAGTTGCTGAATGTGCATGCAAATCATTGGTTTCTGCAACGAGACTAGATTCATTGGTTCCAAACTGCAAAAGTGCCACTGTAACCCAAGTAGCTTGATTTCTTGATGTTCTCAACTGCTTTTCAGTTTCCGATAGTATTTTCAAAGCATTTCTTAATTTCTTTATTCCAACCTCTGCTACTGCATGATCATGAAAAAAAAAGTTTAATTGTCAAGGATGGCAACTGTAAGGGCTAAAACATAGCGGAACAAAGAGCTCAAAAATTTAAGATACAATTACAGTCATGATAGACCGCCCTATGAAGCAACTGTTCAAATAGCAGAATGTTCATGCAACAAAGCATAAAGAATCAAGGCAAGGAAAGAATCCATACATGCATATCTACCCAAGAAACTTTTGCTGACTTCCGTGACTGCTGACTGACAACGTCCCGAGAGAATGTCCATAATAAGGTTGGCCAGCTGAGAAACAAGCTGAAGAGGATCAATAGCCGACCCCATGAGCTCTCGAGCTCGCCGTACAGTGTTTGTTGTGTCTGATGACAATGCTAGATCAAGCAATTCGATCAACTCGTCATCTGAAACCATTCCTACCTGCAAGTAACAAAGGAAGAAACATTACAAATTGACTATATAGTTTACTCAAAGCATGTAGGATAACAGAACTCACAAGTTCATGCACAAGAGAAATTGTTATCTTCTTCCCAAGCAAACTGAGCTGATCAAGCATTATCTCAGCATCTCTAAGAGAACCATTAGACTTTGCAGCAATGAAGTACAACCCATCATGGTCAAATTCCAACCCTTCTTCGATACAGATCCTCTCCAATCTGTAGACAATATCTGCAACCTTTATCTTCGGAAAATGGAACTTCTGGCAATGTGTGATGGAAGTGCGAGGCAGACTATCTAGGTCAGAAGTAATCATAATGTAAACAGTATGCCGGTATGGCTCATCAAGACTCTTCATTATTGCTGACCATGCATCCTCTTGCAAGAGATGGCATTCATCGATTATGAAGACTCTGAAGCGCGACGAGTATGGAACAAGAGAAGCACTCTTCAGAAGTGCCTTTACTCGACCTAAACGATCCATTTTTGCTGCATCGAGTTCTTTCACATCTCTACTCTTCCCAGAGAATAGAGTAACACACTCTTTACAGAACCCACATGGCCTTTGCTCTTCCGAGACGCAATTTAGAGCAGCAGCAAATATTCGTGCTGTGGAAGTCTTGCCTGTACCCCGTGGACCATGAAATAGGTACATTGGAGCAACTTTTCCTTTGCAAGAGGAATATAAGAGAGACTGGGCAACAACATTGAGGCCAATTAGTTCACTGAAGGACCGAGGCCGAAATTTCTGGCTTAAACATCTTGGTGTTTCAGTGTATGGTACATTGCTTTGGAATGCCACCTCAGTCCCATCCGTAGACAAGAGAGGTTGCTCTGGACCATCACTATCAGAATAAAGATCTCGGTACTTCGATGCTCCTGACCAACAATAGCTTATGCCACATCCACTAAAATTTGATCCAACAACATCATTTGACCTGAGCCGTGTCTCCTCCGTTCTTCTTGACGCAACCGAGCGTGCCTCACTGGTTGATAGACAAGGGCTGCCGACAAGGCTCATTGCAGCAGAAGATTTAGACTTGTTTCTGAATTTGGAATAGCTTGGCATTTTCACTTCTTCGTCAATCTTCTCCTGCAACGCAAGATTATGTCTTTCATAGGAATTCACTTCCTCCTCCTCTTCCTTTTCCGCGTCAACATTGTTTATCATATTGTTTGGCAACTGCCACATAGAACTATGATTAGAGTGGTTAGAATCCAGTGACTTGCGGTGACCATCTTGGCGGACACGATGAACTTGTTTGTTTCTTGGTGGGTTGAAGCCTCTAATCTTGACAGCAGAGGACTTCCTATACGATCCTGTTCTGGCATTTGGTACCCGAAAACTCCGTTCTGATCCCATTGTGGCTTCAGCTCCCAAATCCTCATCTTCTTCAATAAACTGATGATGTGCTGACCTACCAAGGTCCAGAGTAACCCCATTGCTAGAAGCAGTCTCCCAGATCATATGATCGGAAGGAGATGCATACTTGCTCAAAGAGTTTGTAGCCGGATCTCGCAGCGATCTCACTCGCTTGAGCTGCACTAAGGTTCTTGACAGTGGAACATCCACTGAGTGGCGCCGCATGTCTGTCATTTTCACAAGTCTTGTTCCAACTTATCCAGCAGAGATATATGACAATATGGTCAATGCTGACATAAAGATGTGATTCTTTTCTTGATTACGACATGATCCATTGTAACAGAGTCACAGCAACCTGCAGGAAATCAGATACAAGAACCATGAGAATAGAAGCTTACATGTTCATCCTGGTCACTCCTTGCAAAGAAAAAAAGGAGCTCCCGCTGGCCAAGCCAAGATTATAGCTCAATACGGAGTACATCAACATTATGAAAACAGAACTAGATAGAACCGAAAGATGACACACGTTCACCTCGCCACTCGCTAGTGTTAAAGAAATCTAGGCCAGGACTTGGGGACAGATGTAAGCATACAAGAAGTAAACCAGCAGGCTGCGTTGGGCAGACTTGGAACATTAATGAACAGAAAAACATCAGGCCCATATCGAAGTAGTATAACAGATCCCAGGCCCCAGAGTCGTTCAATTAAGTACAGATGAGATGGAAAAACTGAAATGTGTCATTTTTGCTGTACCACGGAATCAAAGAATCAGCAGTCATTTCTCCTTTTTCTTATGGGTTGAAAGGTAAAACAGTGCAAATAATCCAAACATTCTCTTCTTTTGTAACAAACCTGGCCTCTCAGAAAAAAACAAATACCAAGTGCGGAGAAAACAATCAAAAAGTCAAATCATGCCATCCTATCTTTGTAGCTTCACCTCCCGTAGCTCGTACTAAAAAAACAGAGCTTAGCACAACGGCAGGTACCAATCACAACTTCACCAGCAACCACTAGCAGATAGTATAACAAATGACACAGTAAAAAAATCCAAAAAAAAAAAAACTAATCGAAGAACAGCACAGAATCCCTCACGGAATCTCATAACGAAGTCGCTGAAGAGTGCAGAACGCAAGCGCCAGAAATCCCTAACCCACATCTCCCAACAAACAATGGCTCTATCTCAGGACTACGAAAATGTGCAGCCCTCGCCTCCTCTGAAGAACACAAAACATGAACAGAAACTGAAACCCCACAAATCTGTGCTGCTCCAACACTTCCCCATTTCCACGCGCCGACATTGCAAATGAACCACGAGATCCGGCGCCGGAGCAGACAACGAAATGCACAGGGAAAAAAAGGGCCACGAGACCCGGGAACAGAGACCATCAGTCAGGATCAGGGAAAACGAAGCGAGAAGTGGAGGAAGCAAACCTCGGCGCGCGGCTGGAGGAGAGAAGAGACGAGGCTGTGGCGGCGGCCGCACGGGGGTGAGGAGGAAACGGGCAGGTCTCGCGGCGTGAGGCCTGCTCTGGGTACGGTGCAGCGTGGTAATGCCGGCTGCGAGTACAGTCAGCTGGAACAGCAGTAGTGCCTCAGCGAGCAGCGCGGCTGGACTCGAGAGCGGGGGGAGTGAGTGATGTGTAGCTCCAGCAGCCGCGAGGGCAGTGTGGCCATGTGCTCAGTGGCAGAACGGCACGAAAAGGATTAGTAAGCTTGGGGAGCACTGATAATTAAACAAGTGCAGTGGTCATGGCGATGACAGTGGCACCCACATCTGTGACAGTGGGGCCAATTATGCCTCGCAAACCGTGTCCGGCGATGGTGTCTCTGTATTTTTTATAGCTGCGGCAGTAGAGAGAGAGAGGAACTATAGCATGCAGTGGAGTGAGTGAGAGACCGTGTGATGAGAGAGAAAAGGCTGTTGGGCTTTTTGTTTGTTATATGTGGCGGCCGAGCCAGCAGGACACGAGAACGGTCACCGTCTGTCTCCGTGCTTCTCTCAAACAAATGTTAGGAGCGTCGTTTCTTCTACGTGCAATTGGCACCTCTGTCTTGCACTCTTGCTTGAAATCCCAACATGGCAAATGGAGGAGTTCTCCAGCAAAGGGCGTTTTCTCAAAAACCTACACGACCTGTGTCGGGTTCGTTGTGCAAATTTCCACTCAACAACTGTGTGCTCAAGGACGACAAGGCGTGTCAACAAACAGTGCGTTATGAACAGGCCGTTCGCGTCGTGTCAAACATAATGCCCGCGCGACCTCCCAGGAGTCGAGAAAGACGCGCCGGAAATGGCAGGAAATTTTCTTCGAGAAGGACGAAAGCAAGAGAGAAAACTGTCTGTTTTACGTGTGGTGCGTGACTGCGTGGGTATCATCGCCAGCGGTCTCGAGCTATAGGACGTGAAAGGCTACGAGGTGAGTGGTAGTAGGGGCAAGGGCCAGGCATCTCTGTGACGTCCTCCCGTCGTTGCCTCCAGACGTCCAATCCAAATCCAGGCTTGCGCCCTGCGGTCATAGAAAAGGTAGCACACTTTTTGACCAGAAAAGAACTGCTCTTGCGTTAGGAGTAACAGTTTTTTCTTTTCTCCAACTGCATTTCCTATGATAATATAAAAGGATGATTTTTATATCTATAACAGCAAAAAGAGTTGATTTATCTGTACGACACTGTAAAAATCATTTTTTATAGAAGATTTTTATCTTGTGCCATTCTAACAACATATTATAAAGTAGTAGGAATGAACACTTAGGGTGTGTTCATTCACCTCTGTCTTATTGAATACTCTCTCCATCCTATTTTATAAGTATTCCTAGCATTTTGGATTATCCCGAATTATAAGCATTTCTGAGTAGGACCCACGCTTATTTACTGCTCCCTCTCCACCAACGCCCATCTCCCCGAATCTTATCTTCTCGGTTTGCAAGACATTGAGATGGAGACGAGGACGAAGGCGCCGAATGGGGTGGTCGCCGGAGCTGCTATTGGTGAAGCTGAGAAGCTGGCGGCGCTGAGCAGATGCAGAGCAGACAACTTCTTGGTATAGTGCTCCACTCGAAGTCGAACGGCGACGCGGAGGCTTCATGGCTTGCGGCGGAACCGAGCGGTGTAGCGACGACTCTCCAGCAGTGGAGGAACGACTCCCTAGCAATGGAGCTCGCACAACGCCGCAAGGGAGCCAACCCTCCCGACCTCAGGCAACGGGAATAGCGAAGCTCAAAGGGAGTCAAGGTGGCGCTATTGAGGAGAGATGCGGCCGGGAGACGAGGTGCTCTCCACCCTCCCTCAGCCTCGCGTGGACCAGCGGCCCGTGCGTACACTTCTGCTGCTCTTTTGATTCACACATACTAGCTCCTAGACACAACGGAGAAGAAGCATTGGGAATCTGGAATGTTGGTCGGGATTTTTAATAAGGGCACAATCATCTTTTCCTTCTATAACTATTTTTACCTCGGCTAGGAGTGCTAATATATTGGGATAGTGGAGTATTAGGATAATAATTAGAAGTATTAAATATAGATTAATAATAAAAGTCAGTTCAGAATCTATTCACTGAATGATGAGATGAATCTATTAAATCTAATTAAACCATGATTAGATAATATGATGTCATACTAAACTTTTTTAATGATGATTTAATTAAATTTAATAAATTTATCTCATAAATTAGCATCCAACTATGTAATTAATTTTATATTTAATTTATATTTAATTATTGTATTTAATATTTGAATAATTGGTATAACAACACTAAAATTCAGATATATGTCTTAGTTAGAGTGTTCTAAAGGTACATAAAATTTTGTTCTTATTAGTTTATACACATCAACATTCTTAAGAAACAATTGTCTTAACTTATATCCTAAGATGGAGTGTAAAGTAGTTACTTCTTAGCTTTTCCTTGCTCAAGACATTATCTAACTTACATAAAACTCTGAATCTGTAAAAATTATGATGTTAAAAATTTATTCTAAAATATTTAGAATAATATAATTTTGACTAAAATTTTGAAATCTAATTATAATCTAGATACTAAATTTCAAATTTATGTTTTTACCATATATTTAAGATTTTTTTTAAAAAAAATTCAGGATCTAGGTCATAATTAGACTCCAAATCTATAGTCAAAAGATAATTATTCCAAACAATTTTCATCGATATGAAGCTCCGCCTCACTAACAGTCTGTGCATTAGAATACTGCTCTAAATTCATGCAAACTTTTTTCCTAAGAGTGGCTGATACGCACTAGCACTATATACTCACTAGCATGGGTGTATTCTAATGCACTAGCATGGGTGTATTCTAACTTTTTTCCTAAGGGTGGCTGATACGCACTAGCATGGGTGTATTCTAACGCACTATATACGGTATAATTAAACTTAATTATATGACTCATGATATACCGGAATACTTATATTTTGAACTGGAGGAAATAGGTCTTATTTGATTGGTTTGCACATGATCATTAGCTAAAACAGCAACGATTAGCAAAAGAACACAAATTTTCTGGGCTACACAAGCAATCAATTTTCTTCCCTGATTACATCCATCTAGCTGCTTTACTGATGCATCTGCGGGGCTGCCGGATTTAGGCCGGCTAGCCGTGGTCCATGAATGTTGGCCGCTTGACTTTGCATCAGGAGCAAGGAGACATCCGCGTTCTTCCAACCATGATTCACCATCATCATCAACCAGTACCTTTAATTTACTTTGCTCTCTGCTAGTAAACCACAAGCCTTTGATTACGGCTTTCCAGGAGCTTGTGTTAGAGAGCTTGCTTAGCTTTACCCCGGGGCAACATGCAATCCCTTCCGTCGAAGCAGGCCGTGTGGTAACATCGATGATTGTGTCACGGCCACGTGCTCCAAAGCCTCGGTCCCGTCCCGAAAGATTCTCTGCTAGGCCGAGTGTGGTAGTACAGTACACAGCACTGTACTGTTCTACTTCTGCAGTTGTCGCTGGTTCATTTTTATTTTACGGTGCCTGGTAAAACTGGAGAGGCCAAATTCTGGCCGACGCGCACAAGAGCTTGATGCGAACAATCTTTTTTTTTTTTTTTGATAGGTTGTTTGCCAACAATCTGATAGTACAAAACGAAACACCGAAACAGGAGGAGAGGCAGCAAGTCTCGTGCGCAACCACCACCACTCTTATCAGTCATCAGCCAGCCTCTCTCGATCGCGCGACTGCGTGCGGCCTCCCCCTCGGATTCTCGAGCGCGCGTCGAGACTCCACATGCGGCGATCGTGCGTGCCAGCGTGCAGAGTGACACCGGTGCAAAGCCAACGGAAGACGCGGTAAAATTATCAAAAGGTGCTTCTGCTACATTGAAAACCTCTCAGGCTGGTTTGTCTCCTTGCAGCTTGTCTCCCTCGGTTCCCGCCCTGATCCCCTGCCCGGTTCGATTAATCTTTTAGATTTTAGAACCCGGTGGTTTGATTAATTGGGTTCTCTCGCAAAGCACAAACGCTAGATGCCGCGCACGATATGGAACCCTGCGCGAGCTAGATAGACGTTGTTGCAGACAGTAAGCCAGCCACTCCACGATTGGGAGCTTCCTGTGATGTGCGCCTTCTTTTCGGATGATTTTTTTCTTGAGGGATCTTTTCTTTTGCGATGATGATATGCCAAAAAGGCTGCTCGCTGGGCCTAATTAATTATAACCACAAGGCCAAGGAGGAAGCCCATTACTACCCACTAATCATTAGGCCTAGTAATAAATTTCCTGGCCCATCATCCAGTTCCACGAGCCATCACCCACCAGTCCACGAGAATCAACGAGGCAGGCCCAACGGACTCCCAAGCGCACACCAAACCCTTCGCCTCAGCCGCCGGCGGAGGCGAGGCACGGGGAGAGAATGGCGGCGGAGCACGGCGGTGGCGACAAGCCGGCGGACGTCCGCGTCGAGGCCGGGTCCTCCGCCGGGCCCAGAGGCGTAGAGGCATCCAGGGGTGGCATATCGCAGGAGGACTGCGTCGCCGGCATCCGCTCCGCGCTCCAACGTACGGGCCTCCCCCCAACCGCCGCCGCCGCTACTTCCTTCCGTGGCCTCGTAAGTTGATTTCTGAGCTCCACGAACTGACACGCGCTTGTAATTTTGCTGAACAGATCCGACGGTACGGTTCCTGAGAGAGCGGATGGAGAAGGCCGGGTGCCAGGTGTGGCCGCGGCTCATCCAGGCGGCCACTTGCTCCACTGCTGGCGGATACGCAAGCGGGGCAGGGGTAAGCTGTTCTTTGCTTTCATTTTATTCTATTTTTCTCTCTAATTGGGTTCAATGCTTGATGAAGGCTAGCGTTGACGTGCGGAATCTTATGTTCACAATCCTATTTTGCTACTATTAATGTGTTTGGAGGTGTGCCTGTTTACAAGTCGTCATAACAACTAAAAACCCAGTGGAACATCATTTCCACTGGAATATGCCATGAACAGTCTGGTCTGGATTTAGCAAATGGCAGCCTCTAGCTCTATCCAGTACGATTAGCTCATGGCTACCTACAGCAGTGTTCTGTTTCAGCATTAACCATGACAGTAGAGGTTTGTCAAAAAAAAAAAAAAACATGACAGTAGAGAGATCAGTAGCCAAGTGGATCACTCAGATTTAGGCATCAGCCCTGAACGTTTTTTTTTTTCTCCCTCTAGAGTAATAGGGCATAGAATAGAGATAATTCTCTGAGGTTCGGTAATTGCTCAGTGTTGAGGTGCCAATAGCTTAGAGATAGTTAAGAGACTCCATTCGTGGCCTGATTAACTGTTGTTCTGTAGGCAGATGTAGTTCAGCTTCAATATTTATGTTAACTGGTAGAGATCCATATCTTTTCACCAAGTATGGAGCAGTTTGTTTTTTCTGAGTGCAAATTTCAGATTGCATTGCATGTTTATGCTCCATTTGTACATCCATTGGCATATTATTGTTTGATTGATGTTCGTTGCTGTGACACTTGTGCATTGAAACTTGGCTATTTGGATAGCATAAAGATATTATGCCATGTATTACTCTACTATCCATTTACCTGCAATATCAGTAGAACTTTGTTGTGAATAGAAACTTTCTTGCATTACTTTTCTCAGTAATAATGTAAATCATAACAGCTATGTGCTTATGAAATTGTCGAGAGCATTTAGCTGCACAATGTTTTTATTTTATATTTCTCTCGTGAACTACTGATGTAGGTTTAATTTCCGAATGATACATGTCCAGGTAAAAGTTTGCTGTAATCACATGAGATTTCAAGATGAGATAAATCAGGTCCTTATTCATGAACTGATACATGCTTATGATGACTGTGTTGGCAAGAATCTGGACTGGAAGAATTGTGCCCACCATGCCTGCTCTGAGGTAAGAAATATACTTACCTTGCTAAGTGCAGCTCTTATCATATTTTCCTTGCACAATGGAGTTATAGTTGTGTGCATCATTGACCGTGCGTGTTTTCCTGCCCTAGATCCGGGCCAATCACCTTAGTGGTGATTGCCATTACAAGCGTGAATTGTTGCGTGGCTTCATGAAGATAAGGGGTCATGAGCAAGTAAGTCTCTTTTTCAAACTTTATGATGTATTGATGCTATAAATCACATGTGCCTTGGGGCCTTACTTCTTAGCTGTCTTTCTGTGTTCTGTACATGCACAAGATCGTTGCATATGAACTGATGAGCTGCCAAAATCAATTTATTTACGTAGACCATAACATGTCCTGTTACTTCTGTCAAATTATAGATCATCTAAGGATTTTGACATCTTTCTTGAGTTTCCAATGGTTCCTTGAGAGCTTATTGTACTGTCACTTACTATCCTATTCCAGTTCATTTTTTTTCAAGTTGAATATAATCTGTTGTAAAATTGTGATGTATTTCTGCAGGATTGTGTCAAAAGGCGGGCTCTAATGTCTGTCAGGAACAACCCATACTGCTCGGAGTCTGCTGCAAAGGATGCAATTGAAGCAGTGTGGGATATATGCTACAATGACACGCGTCCATTCGATAGAGCTCCGTAAGGTCCTCTGTGGTACCTGAGCTACTTTTGTGCATGCCTGCTGGGATAATTTTGATTCCCTTCAGAAAATTGTAGTTTGACAAAATACAATGGTATTCAAACTGTTTCTGCTAGAGCAAACTTCTGTTTCACAGAGGTCATGAACCTGTAAACATTGTAATTCAATTTCTTTCACATGACACTTATAAGATCAGCAGAAAAATTGTCTTTGGCATGGATAGTCTGCCGTAGGAAAATGATGGTGCCGTGTTCCTTCCATTGTCTTTGTTAGCACATAAAGAAGTTAACACGGGAGGAATGTATGCAAACCCTGTCAATTTTGATCTTGTTAATTGTTATACTGCCCAATAAGGGTTATTTGACCAAGAAAACTGGCAATGTATTTACAAAGCTGATCTCGGGTAGCTCCACGGGAATGGTCCATGCTGCCATAAAAAATTCAGTAACTATCCGGATACTCAAAGCAGTAGCAGTCGCTGAATTCTAGCCTTCCACCTTATTTTTCAACGTAAAGTAACCATGAGGGCAGCAAGTCTAGCAGAAGAACTGGTCGCTCTTTGGTTCAGTGGGCAGGTTTTTCATTCCACAACGAGGTCATCATAGAATCTGAAGTTTTGTGCCATCATGTTGTGATATACTCCTATCCTATGTTATGGTATGCTCCTCGATCCTCGCCTTCTGAACGTTCCTGGGAGGCTGGGATCTTTGCAACCTGCAGGCTCCACCTCGCTCTGTGAATTTGGGCCAGCTTTGATGCCTGTCAGGAACAACGCCGCCCTCTAGATTCAGCTCCATAAGGTGCAGTGAAGTCTCTGTGCCATATGCTGCACAACAGCATAGATCTACTTCATGTCTTTAGGCCTTGTTCGGTTTGGCCGGAATGGGCCGGAATGAGGCTTGTTCCGGCTGGATTGATTTGGCCCTATTTTGATTCGGGTCCACTGTAAAATTGATGTTCGTTTAAAGACTGACAGGGAATGAAATCTGGTTTGTTTTGTTGATTTTGTAGGCTTTATAGGCCAGATTGAATCTTTATCTCTTGAGATCCGGAATAAAAACAGACGGATGATTGATTCTCGGCTCAGAACAATTCTTGGGCCTATTTCAATTCCATGGAACCGAACAAGGCCTTATTGGATGTGATGGAAGTTTGTTCCTGCCTGGTACGTTTTTGTTCCATATGTTTGCTTATGAGCTAGAGCTACATTGTTTGATCTATCCTTTGTCAGCGAGAAAATAAATGGTTGTAGTGCTCTCGCATAGACAATGCAAACAACGGGTAAGAGATGATATAGCAAGGCCTGTTACAGGGGAGTCCTCGTTCCTCATTCCTCAATGCATCCGCAGGCAGCAGCCCATGTTTCGAAAGTTTTGTTGAACCTGCAGCCTGCTCAAGGTAACAATATGGCACCTCAGGTCTCAGGATCCTGATAGGGAAAGTGGCGACATAGTCCACAATCTTCAGCACTATCATCAATCTACTTTCACAAAGCACTAATACGCACAGGCGGCAATACTGTCTGTTCTGTTCCAGCTACAGCTAGAGACAACCTAAGCAGCATGGCTTAATCCCAGACAACATACGAAGCTAGAGGCCTAGAGCCTAGCTACCCAATGATGTGTTGCATTCATCTGTATGCAAGGCAGAGGCATATCTTGGTGACCAGTACAAAAAGAGATCTCAAACGTTTGTTTTGACAGAAAACAAATAGCATCAAAGAACCATGATCGATCATCCCGACGATCACTATCTGTCAAGCTACTTTCACAAACTATCAGGGTACTTAAAGCAGCTGTAGGGCCGTTCTAGCGCCGCCTCTTTTCCAGCTTAACAGCAGTCCTGAGGACTACTACCTATAGCTGCTAGGAGTAGCAAGACAATCAACCAATCGCACTGCAAAATTTTGTAGTCCTATTCTGTTCTGCTTCTGCATAATACATAGTACACACTAACATGTGGACATTAAGTAAATTCAGGCTACACTAAAGAGGCCATGAGCCTACTGTAAGAACCTAGAACGATTACTCAAGAGCCATGGTCAGTGACAACAACTTTCCTGAATTCAAAACTGCGTCCTTGTAGTACCACTAGTTAATCCTGGCCTCCTCTGTATTCGTGCCGCGCGGCCGGTTCGCCCGCTGGGGCGAGTGGTGATCACATGAGCCACCATTAAACTAGCTGATCAGCTCTCGGCCCCAAAAAGCCATGGCAAGGCCGCGAGCTTAAACAAAAGGCGCGAGCTCCAGAAACTATAGATTCTTCTCATGGGATGCGACCCTCAATCCGAAGGCCGAGGCCGCAGAGGGGGACAGGACGGAGGTATTAAAACTCCAGGCTCTGAACACCTAGAGCCAAAAATCTCCTGTTCTTTGACTTGCGAGCTGTAAGCCCAAATGTCTTTGACTTGAGACTTGCCGCTATATATGTTCGCCCGCACGCACTCGCAGCAGATGCAAGGAGAGGTAGTAGGTGAGACGACCGTGAAGACGAAGACAAGTGAGAAGGCAGCAGCATGGCGACGATTGGGATTGTGAGTTTGCTGGCTCTGGTGCTTTTGCTACTATTCAGTTCATCATCACTTCATCATCAAGTAGGCGTTGGTGAGTTATTTTGCTTTGTTCATTCATCTTTGAGGCAGCCACTTGTACTTTCTTTGTTCATGTTTACCAGTGCAAACTATTCGATTCTGAATCATTTTCTTTTTTTTTTCTATTGTGAAGGTGCTATTAGGTTGCACGACAGAAAGCAGCACGCGAAGCAATGGGAAGAGGAGAGGAACCAGTTGAGGTCGTTCATGACCATGGACTACAAGCCCTGGCACCGTCGAGTACCGAAACACAACTGATTCAGCTTGCTAGGCCTTCCTTTGGTAGCATCAGAAAGCTTGATGCTTTCATCTCGGCTGTCCATTCTTCAGGCTCTAGAAGCAGCAGCATCCGCATCCATTGAAGCGTGATGACAGACAGGAGAAGTTCAGTTCATCGATGGTCTGCCTCTTGGCCGTTGTTCTGTGTGTGGATCAACGCATTCAGCGTGCAGAGATATGCGCGCAAATTTTGCCCCTCTGTCCAAATGTTATTATTGCTAGAATATATAGTACGCAGCTTTAGTACTAGTACTGAACAGTAGTGTTAGTATCTGTGATAACGTGTTAAGGTCTTGTAATAGTTTCGATTCCTAAAGTACATGCTTCTTCTGTAGGTGGACTTGAAAGTTGGAAATGTTTTATACTGCTGTACTGATGACATAAAAGAATAAGCACATTGAAGGAGCATTTCACATTCCACGAACGAAGTAATATCCATATGCTGTTTGTGTTTTCAGACATTGAGGATGCAGCTACTAGTTTCCTGTCGATCTCCGGAAGATGTATTCAGATAATAGCGAAAGAGATGTATGAAAGCAGTGCAATCACTGTCTGCATGGCTTGTTCTGAAGCATCTGTATCGCTTATACATTTTGTGTGAAAAAAAAAAACATTTTTGGCTGATCTAACAAGTGGAGACAGCGGCGCGGAGCACTTTTGGCTAGTAGCTCATATCTCATGACATACTTTCATTTAATTTAGACGCTTGATTAGAAATATACCCCACGAAACTTCAGTCATTTGAAAAAAAAAGGAAAAGAAAAGGTAACATAAGTTAACTGTTTGTTCATTGTATTTTACCATGGAGAAGTTAAATTTAGAGCACAAAGCGATTCCTCTGATGCACACATGCTCATCAACAGACACAATACGCAATCAGCACACGTATGACGATACAAAGGAGGAGAAAATAAAAACCGTAGGCCGCTGAAACAACGACATTCCCGGAAAGCCAAAAATCCAAAATGAGAGAAGGCGTGCTCGTAACTCGTACGTACGTAAACCTTCCTGCTTTCTGCTGGAATTTACCGCGAAATCGCCGGTACGTAAGCGTAACCACGTTGCTGCTCGTTCACATCGGCGGCGGCGGCCTCGCTTTTACTTTTTACCACGGGACAAAAAAAAAAGGTTGACACCACCCACCGTATACGTACCGATCGATCAAAAAGCAGCTAAGCAGCGATCACGTTTCACATGGATGTTCTAGGGCTCCGCGGGAACAAAGGCACGCAAAAACGGCGACTAGGCTTTATTGACCGATGATCGATCACCGGCTTCCGCCGCGCTTTTGACCATGGCCACCGGCGTGCATGGGTGCTTCGGAAAACGGCGCCTTTTTCCAGGCGTATCTACGGCGCGTGAGATCGCTACCTTGTGCAGGGGAGTATTTGTTACGCTGAGGTTGAAATGTTAGTTCAGCGGCCACCCAAAGGCCATATGATATGACAAAAGTGATGGGCATGGAAGCTGAAATGTGCCGCCGGGCAAACAATGGATCGCACAGAAATTAGATTGCTCCTGCTTGGAGAGCTCACTTTTGCTACACGTACGCAGCGCGCCCAGCGGCAATGCGCGCTCCCGGCACTACACGAACCGGGAGGCTCGGCCACATGATAGGGACGGACCGGACCGGACTTTCACCACCACCGAATTTTTAAGCTCTGCAGGCAGCTCGGAAGACGAGGGGCAGAGCAGGTGGTGCCGTAGTTTCATTCACCCAAGGGGACGCCACGCAGGGCCCTACGTACAGCTAGGCGCGCGGTAAAAAGAAAAACAAGCACGCGATTCACGGTGGCGCGTCGGGGCCAGCGAGAAACGAATTAGCCGGAAATGACAAGCGCCCAACCGGAGTCTGGCGGTGGTGCCCTGGCCGAGGCTGCCACGAGAGTGGACGTGGTGGCGCTTGCAGCGCCATGGCCGAGGCCGGGAGACGTGCGGGGATGCGGTGGCCGTGGTGAACGAGGTGATCACATCGGGTTCCGGCGAACCGGACGCGCGGCCTCGACACGAGTGATCATCCACCTCCCTTTCCCCCTCGGAGTCCATCCGGCCCCCGCTCGCCCCAATAGATGCCGGCGCCGCCGTTGCTGCCTTGTTCCCTTGGACTTGGTGGTTCATACATACTACATTCACACCTTCTGTTGCTGTTGCACCGGTGAGTGGCCAGCGGTCTGAGAGACCGCGAGCCGCACGAGAAATGCTCTGGACGCTTGTCCTATCGAGGATTCGCGGGATTTTTTTTTTTTTTTTTTGATAGGAAAGCTTTTCAAATTAACCACGGACTCCAGGAAACGGATTCGCGGGGTTGGAGAAGCAGAGGAGGCCACGCCGACTACTCTGCTCCAACATGGATGGACGCCGACTACTACTCTGCTCCTACGTGGGCCTGCTGGTGAATCTGTTGTGGCTCACTGGCCCCTTGTTCTTCTCGGAGGAAAGGAAGAAGTGTCGTTGGGCCTATTTGAATCAATATTTGGGCCTCTATCAGTGTCAGCGCAGACCTCAGAAAATTTTGCAGTCCACAAAATAAGCAGGCCTCATTCAAGAGCCTTTTCCACCTACGTATCCGGCCCATGAAAAAGTTGATGAAATGATGCTCCCCGATGTTAAACTTTTTATATTTTGGTCCTTCATTGAAACCTTTTTTTTTTTACATTTCGATAAGCTATACGGAAAACGACTGACAAATTCACTGACAAGCTATACAACACTAACCTAGTATTGCTTTCCTTATAAAATAACATATACTGCTAGTACTATGTATCTCAATTCTGCCTAAATTCTGCATTTCTTTTACATGCGGAACTTGGTCATATATCTACTGTTACAGTGTTCCTTCATCTCATCTTCGCCCATCGGCAGCTGACGCTGCTGTTGAACCTCGCCCATGACACGGCCACGACCTCAGGCACCGGCACCTTCGCCCTGTTCGCCAATGAGGCCATCGCCCTGGCCCTCACCACCTTCTTCACCAGGAGCCGCCACGTCTTGTCCGCCTTCTCCGTCTCCATCTTGGACTTGAAATGGCTGCGCGCAAATATCACAAACTCACATCAGAACCTGAGTTTTTATGGCCCTCTGTCTCATCTGACAACGCGAAGAAAAATCTAGCGCTCGAAATATCTGCTGGCCACAGAATCTGATTTTCGTCGTGGAATCTAAAGCGGCGGCGATTGGAATCTAAAGCAGCATCGCGGGGCGCCCGTTCGTGTTGTTGTCACGGAAATGGACGTCGGTGTACCCCGACCGTACGAGCGAGTGATTCCTGGTCGCAGAAAGGACATCTCGCCAGGCCAGCCTGATTCTCCGTGCGCGGCTGGCGATCTAGTGACAGTGCCTCCGACCTTGTACGATTTGCCGGACTCTTTTCCTGTCGTCAAGCGTGCAGCCATTCATCGAACCGGACCGGGATCCGTCGAATTCAAGCACAAATATCTCGTGTTGTACTACTAGTAGCTGGCGTGAGTTCAATTTGTTTTGGTGAAGAATTCAGATTTTTATGTTGGAGAGAGTTAAATTCGAAATTCATATTAATTTTCGTCTGTGTTTTTTCGGGACGTGTTCTCACCTGCAGAGTGGCACCCGGCAGGGCTTCTCCTCCTGCTCCGGCCGGTCGCAGACGGAGGCGTGGAGGCGGAACAGCTGCATCATCCGCTTGCACCGCTTGCATCCGCCCGGCGCGGCGGCCTTGCGTTTGCACGCCGCGAAGTGCCGGATGAGCATCCGCAGTCCCCGGCACGCGCACGCCGACGCCGCAGAGCAGCAAAGGACGTCCTCCCCGGCGATTACAAAGATGCGGTCGAGCGCGTCCATGGCGTCGCCGAGCCGCCGACACGCCTCCTGCGCGGCCCTCTCCCTGTCCCACCGCTCCTTCCTCTGGTCGGCGTCCTCGAGCATCTTCAGCAGCTCCAGCTCCAGCGCCGGGTCGTGGCGCCGCGCGAAGCGGTACCCGTCGGACCGCTCGACGCCGGAAAAGTCCTTGCCCGCCAGCCGCGCGCACCGGAGGCGCAGCCGCGGCGCGTCGCAGAGCGCCGCGAGCTTGAGCATGTCCACGACGCGGTCGGCGGTGAGCCGCGCGCACGCGGCGGTCTCCGCGGCGTGCTTCAGCCACGGGACGCGGTACGCGTGCGCCAGCGCCAGCAGCGGCGCCGCGTGCGTGCCCACCACCTCGTCGTCCTGGTCGTCGCCCGGCGCCACCCTGCGAGCACGTCGTTCAGGTTCCGAGCGAAAGGGAACGCGCGATTTCCGATCAGCGGCAGCAGAAAGTCGTTGAGTTGAACCTTACCTGTTGGCGTAGAGGAAGTGGAGGAAGGCGAGGACGGCGTCGGCGGAGGCGCCGGGGATGCGGATGGTGCAGCCGGAGGAGCCCCACCCGCGCCGCGCCTTCTGGATCATCGCCTCCAGCACCGGCGACGCCGAGGCCTGTATTGAAATCGAACCAGCACAAGAAAAATTGATGATCAGACACCAAGTCACGCGACGAGAAGCGGCGTCCATCAAACCTTCCGATGATTTCATTTCGGAAGGAAGCGCTGGCTTACGAGGACGTAGGAGTGCGCGGCGATGGTCTGCCCGTCCGACGTGACGATCCGCACGTCCGCCGCGGACGCACGCAGCGCGTCGAGGTCCGCGTACAACCCCCTCGATGATTTCATTTCTCTCCCCTTTGTGCAAAAAAATCTTCCGAATCTCACTCCTGATGTATCCTACAGTTGTACTCAATTATCCAGACAGGGCCTAACTCAAACTGAGAAACGAGCACGGAACGAACCTAACGAGCTGACGCAAAAATGAAATGGAACGGAATGAAGGAAGGGGGTGGGAATGTGGGGAGCAGCTCGAGCTCAGCGACAGCTATTTATAATAGCCGTCCCGTCCGCAGTGAAGGAGCGGCGGATGCAGACAGCTTTGCTTTGCTTCGACGCGGGTTTGGGAGTTGGAATGAAACGATTTCTGCCAAAGGCGCGGGCGGGCGTTGAGGAGCGGCGCCGACGCGTCAGATGGCTCGGATCCGAGTCACCACGCTGATCGCGTGGGGGCCGCGGCTGGGCCCCGCCGCCGCAGCGTGATGAGAGGCCGCGCTTCGCCTGGCCGGGCCCGCCGGGTGGAGGTAGGCGCAGGCCAGCCACTAGTTTGGGGGTGAGAAGAGGTTTCAGACGGGTTTGGATTTCGTTTTGGTTGGGGACGAGGCTTCTGTGCTGACTCGGATACACGAGCTGATCAGCAAACTCTATCCTCGACGCGAGCTACTGCTATTATTTTTATAGCACTGGTGTAAAATTCGAAGTACGTGTGGCTGATTTCACACGGAGTAGTATTTATCATTTGAATTTTACGGCTCTTTTTTCTTTACTTTCGATATCGTCGCGTGCTACGTACAGCACGCTGGATGGGTGAAATTTCTCCAAGCTATTCACCCGTATTTTTCTTGGCTTAATTGCAAAAACCACCCCATAAACTATTTAGAGTTATAGATTCTCACCCATAAGTTATTTAGTTGTAAATCTCCACCCACTCAATAAGTTTTATTGTAAAAATCACCTCATTATGTAAATGCTCAATTAATTTAACATGTTTTTATTTATTTATAATAGCTAATAATGTTTTATGAAACATATAAAATTTTGAAAATGCAATCTTCATATTTTTTCCTATAGAGAATATACAATAAAAATATCAATTAAAGTTCGAATGGTGTTCCATAAAGTTTAAAATTAGGATAATTTTTATGAAAATAAGAGAAATTTAACTCACTAAAAATCTTTAACAATGTTAAACTTATTTACTTTAACTTATTTTTAAATTTACGTCAATGAAAATATATAAAATTAATTAAACATGTGTCAACTGGGGTGGTTTTGCAACAAAATTCATTGGGTGGGTGAGGATTTGCAATAAAAAAAGTTTGGTGGGATCTCAAACTCTAAGTAGCTTATGGGGTGGTTTATATAATTAAGCCTTTTTTTTTCCTACTATTTTGCTAAGGTACTGCGGGCGCGGGGCCATCGTGATCTATTCGTCTGCTTCACTCTTGATTTTGTTACCTGCCCCGCTAATGATAGGCTTTACTACTAGATCGAACAAGATGGTGTCCTCCAGATCGGAGTAGTTTCCCTTGGTCACACTCACACTGATAGCCAATCACGGTTGCGCGACAGATCGGTTGATAGGCGAGGTGGGATATCATCAGTTCCAGTCGGTGTCACACGTCACACGAGCCAGTCAAAAAACCAAGTTGCAGCCACGGCGAGAGCGACCCCGGCAGGTCCCGCTCGCACGACGGTGATTGCAGCGCCCTTCGTCGTCGGCGATCGTCATGTGCAGGGAAAACTGACGGACTGCTTCGACATGCATGGTTGGCTACAACTACAACCTCTCGCAGTGGTTGGCGCTCAAAGGCTCCCGTGAACCGTGCATGTCGCCGTCGTAGCATTTTGGTGGCCAAAAAGACAATTTGGCCGACGAGATAAAACTTGGGCCATTCCAAACGGGTATCTCCGACTCCGAGGAATGTTTTCGTATCAATGTCTGTATCTGCCACTCACCACCCGCGACGTTTTTTTGACATGTACACAATCCACAAACAACGAGATGAAGAATTTCTAGGCCGTTGGATGCTGCAGCGACAGTCAAGATAAAGCAAAAAAAAAAGTACTTTTTTAGTTTTTTATGTGTTTGTGGATTGTAGAGGACACGGAAAAGGCGGCGGAAGGATAACAAATTGCAACGCTGGATGACACGCAACCACCAAAGCGGTCATGTGTGTCAAGATACGAAGTAGCCCGATAATCGGGCGCACCCAGCCACAGCTACGAGATCCAGAAAATGGATGCGCAGCGTTCTGTATGCTCAACGGATCCAATTGATTGCTCGTTAATTAGGAGTGGAAAAGGCCAAGCTTAAAAATTCCAGCGATGCTTAAAATTCCGATGGAACTAGTCACAATTTTAACGAAAAAGGGGAAAAAAAAATCAATGAGCTCACACATGGCGCCGGACTTTCCGCCTTCTGCGCTTGATCGGTTCCGAATAATTAGCTTCAGATTTCAGATGCTGCCCCTTATAAATATCGGATGAGTAGATGATTACGATGACTTTGCAGAGGCAGTCATCGAGAACTCAACATCAGAAGCGATTATCACTTGACGGATGAAAAGGTAAACGATCCCAATCGACCCTGCTTTCTTCCTGTTCCTGTTGTTTCTTCCATAGTCAGATTCAAACTCGTCTGACACTTGGATGGTACTGCATAGTCTAGTCAAAATATATTTGATGCATGCATCCATGTATCAAATGAGATCAATTATCCAGATACATAGAACATCCTAGTAAAGTTGTAGGGCAGTAGTTGGTGCTGTCTACGTGAGTTGTGTATCAGATTTGTAGAAAATCCTAGCAAAGCATATTTGGATTACCGCCTGCAGAATACTGTGTTTTTTTTTTCGGAAGACCAGAATACTGTGTTTTGCACGCTTATTTTTCTGCTCTTTCAGTTTTTGCTGTTTGTAACCTTGTTTGCTTCATTGGTACTATCAGAATCTAAATGGAAATAGAGACTTGTAAAAACGTCTTTTCTGAACTTAGTGCGTGCCATATATCTCCAGAGTCATGTATCCTTCCTAATGGCCAACTAACGGTATGCATTCTTGTAGTTGTGGTATGCACAATGGGCAGAACTCTTCAAGTATCAGGATTTGATCTAACTGACAGTGCTGACAATGTCAAGGATCTCTTGGAACGAGTTGCTGGCAAAGGCACCGTCTTTGCTCTCAAGCTAAGGCGTCCAAAGAACGTTACTACAACCTCTAAAGCGTTTGCTATAGTTCAGTTCGACACTCAGGAAAGTGCTTCACTGGTAAGAAGTGCGGCAGATAGAAATGCTCTTCGGAGTGGACGCTTTTATCTAAAAGTCAGGCCTGCGGAGCGTGACATTGTTCCGAGACCAAGAACTCAAATGTTTTCTCTTGAGAATGCAGTCCTGCATATGGGTTGTTTGGTTAAGGAAGATGTACTGCATGTTCTTTGGAGTGCGAAGAATGTTTCAGTAAAGTTTGGATTTGATATGAAAAAGATTCAGTTTTACCTGACCTACTGTTTTGTTAGATATAAACTTGAAATTTCATACGAGAGTATATGGGAGATGAAGCTTCATAGTCCACCAGCTCACAGGTCTCAGACAAAATTCCTTTTAATTCAGGTGGGCTTCGTTATACACAAACTTCCTTTGTAGATATTTACTTATATGTTGCTATTTGATGAAAGTTTTGAGATTTACTAGAGTTTAAATGGACTATTTCTGTTATGTGTCAGGTTCAGGCGGTTCCAAAGATCTATGAGCCCCTCCCACGCAGTTCTGGTCTTATGTTTGAGGGTCCTGCATATAACTATTTTAGGGATGACACAGATGATCAATGGTCCAGAACAACTGATTTTACGCCATCAGCTAGCATTGGGCAATCGTTTATTCTCTGTCTTGAGGTGCCACAACAGTGTGATCTCCCAAACATTGGTGACTACTTTTTCCACTACAAAGAGTACAATCATGATTTTGAATGTCAGAAAGGGTATTCATATTCTTGTGATACCCGCATTGTTCCTGTTGTGAAATCACCCAATTACATTGATGTCCCCTATGAGATACTCTTCAAAATTAATAGTATGGTTCAGATTGGAATACTTAGTGGGCCAACACTTAATGCCAACTTCTTTCATCTGGTTAGCCCAGATTTTGTTCCTATTGATCATATTAATCGTGCTCTTTTAGCGATGCCTGATCTGAAAAGTACATGTTTGAATCCAACAAACTGTTTATCTGTGCATTATTCAAAGACCAAGAAATTACGCAATGCATTCCAAAAATCACCTCAGATAGCTTTGGATGACGGACTGGTTCGTGTCCACAGGGTGCAAGTTACCCCAGCTAAAGTCTATTTTTACAATCCGGAGATAAATGTCTCCAACCGTGTTGTAAGGAAATTCTTGGATGACAGACAACTTCCATCGGGTTTCATTCGTTGATGAGAACGGTGAGAAGCTCCGTTCAGTTGATTTGTCACCTCGTTCTGTTTCAAGAAATAATTCAAGGAGAACTGCACTGTATGATAGAGTTCTGTCAGTCCTTTCAGATGGCATCAGTATTGGTGACAAGCACTTCGAGTTTCTTGCCTTTTCTTCGAGCCAGCTTCGAGATAACTCTACATGGATGTTTGCTTCTCGGCCGGGATTAACTGCCAATGACATCAGGAAGTGGATGGGGGATTTCAGTGATATAAAAAATGTAGCAAAGTATGCTGCAAGGCTTGGTCAGTCTTTTAGTTCGTCAACTGAAACCTTAAGAGTTCATGAGAATGAAGTAGAAGAAATTCCAGATATAACTAATGGCACGAAGTACATATTCTCAGATGGAATCGGAAAGATTTCAGCTGATTTTGCAATGGAGGTGGCTATGAAGTGCAAGGTGAAGCGCTCTGCTCCATCTGCTTTTCAGATAAGGTATGGTGGTTACAAAGGTGTTGTCGTTGTTGATCCAAGATCTAACCGGAAGCTTTCTTTGAGGAAAAGCATGTCAAAATTTCGGTCACAAAATACCACGCTGGATGTCCTTGCATACAGCAAGTACCAACCGTCCTTCCTAAATCGTCAGCTGATTACTCTTCTTTCTACCCGTGGAGTTGCTGATGATGTCTTTGAATTAAAGCAAGAGGAATCTGTGAGGCAGTTGAACAGAATGGTAACTGAACCACAGGCTGCTATTGAAGCAATTGAACTTGTGCCCTTGGGAGAAATAACCAATGTGGTTAAAGAATTGTTGTTGTACGGTTACCAGCCTAGTCATGAACCTTACCTTTCTATGCTGCTGCAAACTTTTAGAGCGTTCAAGCTGCTAGAATTGAAAACAAAGTCAAGGATATTCATCCCATCCGGACGGGCAATGATGGGATGCTTGGATGAAACCCGTACACTGAAGTATGGCCAGGTATTCGTTCAAGCTTCTTCCAGTGCAAATGAGCACAATAAGTTCGTGGTGACAGGACAAGTAGTTGTTGTAAAAAATCCTTGCCTCCATCCGGGTGATGTCCAGGTTCTCCAAGCTGTCGATGTTCCTGCTCTGCGACACATGTTTGACTGTGTTGTCTTTCCACAACAGGGACCAAGGCAAGTATTCCAATACTTGCATGTTCATGCTCTTTTCTGTAAAGTTTTTTTTTAAAAAAAATGCACTTAAAGTGATACTATATATTACAATCCAAGTTCGCTTCAACTGTAATTTTTTTAATGAAGAATGTTTTAAATTTTCAACTGTTACATGTCTTATATTCTCCTAAAACTCTTTTCTTAGGCGCATGTCATATTCACGCGTCGTTTGTTCTCTAAACTGTTTTTCGAATTTGATTGTTTGTGCATGCAGGCCTCATCCTAATGAGTGTTCAGGAAGTGATCTTGATGGAGACATATATTTTGTATCTTGGGATCAATCGCTCATCCCAACTCGTAGGGTGGCACCAATGGACTACAGTCCAGCACCAACAGAAACATTATATCATAATGTTACAATTCAGGTATTTTAATTTTTAAGTTTATTATCAAAAAAATTCACCGTCCATATCATTCTTTATAAGTTCAAAGTTCTTTTTCTCGCATCACTGCTATCATTAAACTGTGTTCTTTTATGTAATACTCCCTCCTTCCAGATATATAGGGCGTATTCTCCTAACTTCATGGGAACGTGTGTAATGGTCCCAACACTAACCAATCGTGTTGTGTGATCACAGCAACATCTGCATGCACTAACCAATCGAAGCAACATGCAAGTTAATGACGTAATTAAGGTTCTCAAGATCCAACAGCCACGCACACAATACTAAGCCATCAATTAAAATACGCCCTATATACCTGGAATTTTATTTTCTTCTAATACGCCCTATATAGATGGAAAGAGGGAGTATTATGTAAGTGCATAATTATACCTGTGGCTTTTCAATAAATCTCATGCCGTGCTTTTGAACGATGCATCATATCATGTAGGAGATAAAGGAGTATTTCACAAATTACATAGTCAACGAGAGTCTGGGAATCATAGCCAATGCCCACGTAGTCTTTGCAGATAAGGAATATGTGAAGGCTGAAAGTGCGCCGTGCATTGAACTGGCCAAGCTCTTCTCTGTAGCTGTTGATTTCCCAAAGACAGGAGTACCAGCTCTGATTCCACACGAGCTTCACGTCAAGGAGTATCCTGACTTCATGGAGAAGCTTGACAAACCCACCTACATATCAAAGGGTGTACTCGGGAAGCTGTACAGGGAGATAAAGAAGCACACGCCTCACGTCCAGCACTTCACAAAGGATGTAGCAAGACGGTCTTACGACCCTGATTTGATTGTCAGTGGCTATGAAGATTACATTACAGAGGCTTTTGAGTGCAAGGAAGAGTACGACTTCAAGTTGCGTAATCTGATGGGCCACTACAGAATTAAGAGTGAAGCTGAGATAGTAAGTGGATGCATACTTAAGATGTCAAAGATTTTCACCAAGAGTAGTGACTCCGACGCGATAAGAGTGGCAGTGAGATCATTAAGGAAAGAAGCGAGGTCATGGTTCAGCGAGATGAGCTCAGATTATGGCCATGATGCCGTAGATGCCATGGCCTCTGCTTGGTATCATGTTACTTATCACCCAGACTACTGGGGTAGCTGCAATGGAGGATTTGATGGGCCGCATCTTATCAGTTTCCCATGGTGTGTATATGACAGACTTTTAACCATTAAGCAGAGGAGGAAATTGAAGGCTGATGTGGCAATCTGAATAACATGAAACGAGAGTTCTGGAATTTGTGAGTGTTTGAGGACAGGCTTTGATCTTATGCAATAAACATGTTATGGTCCCATCGACGAAGACGAGAAAACTACTAGTATCAACCTTCCTGAAATTTTTGGATGCTGTCGTGTTACCTTATGAATTTAACATGTTTCGCATTGGAACCCTCTATCCTTTTCTGCCTTATCGTTATACTACTTTGTAAGGTTTATCTCTTACCGGGTTGGATTTATATTATCGTGGTCGAGGCATAATTGGAGGTTCCAGGTAGTATCAAAGCGTATATGTGTGTACTTTGAAGACTCCAGCGAAGTTTGCTTAAATTCTCATGTCATACATTCTGTTATGGTGTTGACGTAAGAATAGATGACCCCAAGAATTTAATGAAACTGTTTTCATACACTCTTCTCTTATGTCCATCTGATATTCAACGTCAATATGAAATCGGTTCGGAATAACATTTACAGGACCCGTAACAAATCCACAGATCATGTTTCGTTGAAAACAAGAAGAGAAATTCAAAACATGAAACATCCGTCATTGGACCTGCAAGGCCGGAAGAAGCTGCGGGCTAGTATCAGTGTCGCTCTCGGCGACATCTGAAACCTCATTCTGCTTCCTCTTTCTTTTTAATTCCTTTTCGAAAGGATGTCGTCAGATTTATGTCTTGAGGAAACTACTCATCCTTATGTTCAACATTTCGTTTTAATTTCTATATAATAATCAATAATATAGCTTGACTTGATACATTTATCGGTCAATTAATAAAACGTTATTACTGTATATAATACACCCGTTGTGGCCCAAATATAAATGCTGGTTAGATCCACTTGAGTTTCAGTTGGAGCGAGTACCCACTCCCCAAACGTCACCGCTAACCGGCATAAATAAACTGGAAATGCAAAGGCAAGTGGTGTTATAAAGCCAAAAGAGCGGGACATAATCCAGCGTCTGGTGACACACCAGCTGTGCACCGTACCACTCAAACAAGAAAAAAATTTGGCGCAGGCTCCTGCAAAGTCCCATCGCTGCAGGACGATGCTCAGTGACGGACGCGTGGCAGACTCACGAATCCAAGGATCACGCCTGACGCCGGAGCGAAGACGCACGGAAAGTCAGCTCGGCTCAATTGTCGACTCATTTTTGCAGCTCGTGAGTGCACTGCTATCGGCTCGCCTATTAATCTCTTTGCCTTCGTTCCGACGGCGACGTGTGCTGGGCCATCTTCTCTCTCTTCCTACAGCTACACCAGCATCGTCTCTTCAGACTAATCTGAACAAGTGAACAACACTCTTCATTGCTAGACTTGATCATGAGTACAAGTACCTTGGGTACGGTACAGCTTTGCTGCATGGCAGTAATTTGTACAACAACATATATACTTCATCAATTACAAATCTAATAAATCTTCAGTCAAACTGGAAAAACACTTCATGCGGCTAACTCAATGCATCAGCTGAGAATAAAAAAGTGGGGCCGCAATGTTGTCAAACAATATAACAGAGTTATATGCCATAATCTCAAATAATATAAATAAGTTACACGTCATATATCGATAACACATTTATTATGGTCCCAACATAGCACAAATGAAAATAAAATTCAGTCTAACATGACAAGGTCACTTGTTTCCTTCATCTGTCAGTTCATCAAAATTTAACTTCTTAACAGCGGGTTATAAAGCAGCAGCTTGATCAACTCTAAGTAGTAGACTAGTATATCCTCCTTGGATATAAGGAGCACCAACAGTAGAGAAATTATCATACATATTAAAGCGCGGCATTGTGGTGTTGGCATATTCTTCTTGTATCGATGGAGCGACCATAGAAGAAGATTGTCCAAACACATTATTTGCAAAGTTTGACATTATACTATTAGCACCAATGCTATCAGCGTTAAGATCCTGGTACAGAATATGAATTGATTATTAAAAATATGCATCTAAGCAAATCAAATACGAAAAGAGAGAATATATAGTCCAGGTAATAGGGCTTACGATAAATTTGTCTGGATTAACACCTTCATCTCCATATTCTATTGAATTCTTTGAATCTTTTCCTATAGTCAAACATGCAAAGTTAACTATATAGACAAGAATGGAAATGCATGCTTGTTTCTAAAAGATCAATACCTTTATTTTTACCATTTTTCTTTTTCTTCCCTTTATTCTTTTCGAGTGATATGGTTCCTCGTTTATTTTTTGGACCTTTTACCACTCGAGGAATTCTAAATGATATTTTACCATTTAATATACCGGCAGGTGTAGCAGCACAATCAATAGTTACTAGAGGAGTCTCACTAGCTTTTTCTTGTATCTTGACTAGGGAATTATCTACTTCTAGGTCTAACTTATCTATGGCTTTCTCCAAATCATCAAGAAGTTGTTTGGATGGCGAACATTTCAGTGTAACAGATGTTGCCTTCCGTGAGATACGCGCAGTTTGCGTTTCCAAACTTTCATTATTAGTTCCATGATTCTCAATATAAAATTCTCTCTTTACATATTTTGTCCACCTGTTCAGGATATATTTTGGTGGCAAAATAAAAATATCATTGATGTTGAAAACTTTGAGGGCATGCTTGCACAATATAATTAGTATTACAATTTTATCAGAGAAGGACATCATACTTCATTAATTAGTATTACAATTTTATATTATTGCAATTTAAAATGTGTAAACATATCTATGGATTCGAACTTTCTACAAGCACAATTAATAGTCATATCATTTTTGTTCAATATAATTATTGCTCCATAATCAGAGAGCATATGTGTAATCGTATATGTGAAGATTGACCCTTCATGGTGTAGTAATTTAGAAGAGAATGAAAATTGTTCCTTAAATTCCTTCTCAAACTCTAAATACATCCTCTTTGTATATGATTCTGCCGCAGCTTTCAATAGCGGAATGTTTGTAATCGGGTTCTTTCTACGTGATTTAAAATCTTCATCCAATTTATTTTCACGAAGACTACGAGAAACCTTCTCACATTCTACAAGAAGTTCTAAAAGCCCAAGTTTCCTACAAAATTTTTTCTTGAAAATATTATTCATACCTTCGCTCCTTTGAGTAGAGTTTATATCAGCTGTAAATAAGTCACGGTATGTAGCAGCCCACTTTTCTCTCAAATCATACAGGTTTGGCATCCACTCATTGTTCTTGAGCTTGTACTTGTGTAATAATTTATTCCACTTCTTTTTAAACAAAAACTCAGAGCTATCTTCATAGACACATCTCTTAAAATCAGGTAGAAACTCCTCAGGATGCTCATGAATGATATGACCCAGATGTTTAGCAGCATTAACATAAATATGCCACAAACATAGACGATGGCTTGTATTCGGGAAAACATAAGCAATTGCTACAGCCATGACCGTATCTTGATCAGTGAAGATTGTGTTTGGATGCTTGCCTGACATTGCTGTTAGAAAGGTTTCAAAGAGCCATACAAATAATTCAATAGTTTCATTAAACAACAATGCAGCCCCAAAGATTATCGTTTGCTTGTGATGATTTGTTCCAACGAATGGAGAAAATGACATTTCAAACTTATTAGTTTGAAACGTGGTGTCAAATAAGACAGCATCACCAAAACATGCGTAATTCATGATAGATTGATCATCTGCCCAAAAGAAATTAGTAAGGCTACCATCTTTAGGATCTATGTCAACGGTATAAAAAAATGTTGGATCCTCTAGCTGCTTCCTTGTCAAGTACTTCAACAATGTTTGTGCATCATTGAATTCTAAATACTTTTTGCGCTGGCGACCAATCACATTGTTGTAATCCATTTGTGAAAATGACACTTTGTTAGCTCCTCCATAAAATTCCTTCATAAACTCATAAACTTGTGCTGACTTTATCCCGTTTTCCCTAATTTGAGTAATTAATTTGATATTCGCCTCTGTAACAGTTGGGAGCTCAGCTTATACCTTTTATTTGGACTAGTAAGATAGTGATTATGATCAAGTATAACCTTCTGAACTGTCCATACCCCCTCCTTGCTAACACTAAACTGAGCACGAGCATTGCAACCCGTTCTTGTGGTACCCTTTGACGACTCAGCTTTTGAGTGACCTTGGTTACTACAAACCATATATTTCAGATATATACTATCATCTCTTCTGCACTTTGTATCACTCTTTCTAATACTGAATCCAACATTGTCGGCATATGTGTTATACATTTCATAAACTTTATCCTCAGATTTAAAAGCCATTCCAACTTGAGGAACAATTTTATCCACTTGCTGTACAATAAGTCAAGAAATAAATATTGCTTATAACTATGTAATGTGAATTCAAGTTAATATATTTCTTGGCTATAATATATATTATTCTAAATTTTGTTACCTCTTCTGATGCTTCATCTGCCATGGTCTCCAAGTTGGACGGTCTGATGGTCTGTGCATCGTAGCATATAGTCACGAATAAGACCACATACGATCGAAGATACAAAATAAATTAACAGAACATGCATACACGATCGAACAATACAAATGAATAAACAATATAGATGAATAGACTCGTACAAGTGTTGTTTGCTCCCCGGCTCCACGATCCCCAGCGGTAAAGACGTCTCCGGCCATGCCTTGCGCTAGGGTAGATGGAATTGTGGTTCCAGCAGCTGTCTGGACTATCTGATCGCCGCCGCCTCCGACCATGGCGAGTGCGTCGTCCTCTTTGCCATCTGCAATCAAAACAGCGCTGCTTTCGGCCATGACGAGTGCGCCTCCTCCGATCATGGCAAATGTGTCGTCGTCTTTGCCTCTGACCATAGCGAGTGTGTTTTCCAAGAGCAGACAAACGGCGCCGCCGGAATGTAAGTCAAAGTACGTAATCTCAGACCTAGGCTAAGAATAGATGATATTGCACGCGCGAGTTGCAACAATTGAGCCGAGCTGACTTTCCGTGTGTCTTAGCTCCGGCGCCAGGCGTAATTGTTAGATTCGTGAGTCTGCCACGCGTCCGTCCGTTCTGCAGTGATGGGACTTTGCAGGAGTCCTGCGCCAAATTTTTTTGACTAGCGACGCTGACGCCGTCTCCGGGCAAAGCCGGTGGTTGTCCTTGGGCGCACTACAAACACCACCGGAACTGCGGCCAGAAGCCAAGGACAAGGATAGGAAGGTCGAATTCCCTGACATCCTCGCCGTACCGGGCGCCTTCAGCCTGAAGAGCATCATCTCACAAGAGCGGGGAACTGTGGCCGGTCCATCCCGCGGCCGTGCGACTACATCGGTTGAACTGGCAATGTTCCTATGAGCATGCCGCCAAACAGGCATCTCCTCCCCAACTTTTTTTTTCATTTTATTTATGCTCATTAGTTCCTTTCCATTTCAGTATAATAGCTTGACTTGATACCACCCCTTGGTCAATGATACACAAACAATGTGATCCAGCTGGTTAGAACCACGTGAAGTTCAATTGGATCGAGTGCCCAGACGACGTCGTTGACAAACTGCATAAACAAATTTGAGTGGAAACAAAAAGATAAGTGATTGATTATAAAAGCCCAATTGATCGATCAGGGACTTGATCCATCACAAGACAAAGCCAAGTGACGATCGATGGCGACCGACGACAACCCGGCCCTGGCGCCTGACGCGGACGCGCCGGCCGGCGATGGCCTTGCGGTGGCGCAGTTCGCGGCGGGCTGCTTCTGGAGCGTGGAGCTGGTGTACCAGCGGCTCCCCGGCGTGGTGCGCACGGAGGTGGGGTACTCGCAGGGCCACCTCCACGAGCCCACCTACACCGTCGTCTGCGGCGACGGCACGGGCCATGCTGAGGTGGTGCGCGTGCACTACGACCCGTGGCGTGCCCCTACGCCGCCCTCCTCGACGTCTTCTGGGCCAAGCACAGACCCACCTCGCTCATCAGAGAAGTGAATTGACCGACCGTTTCACTCTGTGTAACTAACTGAGATGAGTCATGACCACTCACTCTGTTTGCTTGCTCCATCAGGGCGTGGAGGCCGGGACGCAGTACAGGTCGGGCATCTACTACTACACGCCGGAGCAGGAGAAGGTGGCGCGCGAGTCCATGGCGGCCAAGCAGGAGGAGTGGAAGGAGAGGATCGTGACGGAGATCCTGCCGGCGAGAAGGTTCTACCCGGCGGAGGAGTACCACCAGCAGCACCTCGAGAAGGGCGGTCAGTCCGCCGAGAAGAACTGCACCGACCCCATCCGCTGCTACGGCTGATGACCCCCGCCCGGCCGCCGTTCGAGACGGCAGCCATGTTCTTTGTTCTTGTATCCGCTGATTTAGTTCCGGTGATGAAGTCGAGATTGCCGCGTGCTTGCATTGTGCGGTGTGTGACCAGCCCAGGATGATATTCTGTTGTGATTTGTGTCCGCCAAAGTTTGGTTCCGTTGGAATAAACACACAGTCGTCAATTCTCTTTCAGAATTGGCATTGCTTATTTCTAACAACGGATATCATTCAGCCATCGGTTCCTACATCCGGAGTACTCGCAAACACGATTGCTGTTGCTGCCTCTTCTTCAGTGTCCTGCGAACACGGGCAAGGCGGATGAGCTAAGAAGCATGGGCATGGGCATGGGCATGTCCATGCGGGCGGGGCTTTGAGCCCCTGGCCTGCACTTTGCCTCCCAAAGACAGCGCAAGACTGACTCTAACAAAGGAAGTCAAATGTATTTTTGACTCTCTAAAGACTATTGTGTATGTTCAAAACGTCTCCAACAAAGAGAGGTAAAGGTGCAGCTATTTTGCATCTGAGGAGAGAGAAAAGCCAATAAGCCAAAATTGGCCTCCCTCTCTCCTCCAATGCATTCACTAGCTGAATCAGATGCCTCCACGAAGCAGATACGGACGAGCGCGCCGGAGCAGAGGACGCCGGGAGCGGTAGCGGAGTTCGGCGACCATAGAGGCATGTGGGCGCGCGTGGATGCAGGGTCGCTAGCTCGCACGGAGGCGGTGACTTGAGAAGCGGAGCGAGGTGCGCGGACACCAGCGACGACGGGGAGGCCGACAGCGCGCTAGGCGAGCGACCTCGTGTGGAGACGAGTAGCAAGAGCGGGGCGGCCGGCGGCGTACTCGGCGAGCGCGGGGGGGGGGGGGGGGGGGGGGGGGGGGGCAGGGGGAGCGGACGTGGCTTCCGGAGGCGGCGGGGCGAGCGGTCGTGCTGGCGGCGCGAGGTGGGAGCGGGCACGGCTTCCAGAGCGGCGGGGCAAGCAGCACGCTGGGCAAAGCAGATGCGGCTTCCTGAGCGGCGGGGAAGATGGCGACGCGTTGGGCAAGCACGAGGGCGAATGACGGCGCGCTGGGCAAGCACAGGGGCGTGGCGGGGGGTTTGCAATCGGGAATGGCTATCATTGTTGGAGAACACCTTATTTGCTTCTCCCTTCAGCCATTGTACATCTGAGACAAAGAATGATTGGCCTCTCTAAAATGACCATTGTTGTTGGAGTCAGTCCAATGTGGTGCATTTTTTTAGAAAAAGAGCCAAACGAAGAACAATCACAGGAAGCTGACTTCACTGATATCAATATCATGCTACGCGCTGTCTACAAGGTTACTCCTAAATGAGAGTTTCATTGCTATTAAATAATATATATGTCACATAAGCAAATTTGATGACGTGACAAAAAATTTATAAAAAAAAAGATAAGAAAAATTTCATCTAGATAAAAAAAATTAGATCTACAAGATTTCCTAAATTTGAAACAACGTAAAACTAGCATTGGAGAGGAGTAATTGTATTTTATTATTTAGACAACTAATAAAATCATATATAAGTAAAAAGTGTTATGAAACACTAAAATAAAACTATGCATTACAGGAATGATTTTATTCATGATTTCAAAATAAGAAAGATGATGGCACTCTTACAAACATCGAAATGAAACTATCTATTAAAATTAGGCTAAGTCTAGCCGAGATATCGAGCATGACATAGTTGGCCGCTCAAGTCCAATGACAGGTTCATATCCTCTGCTATAATCACTGATTAATGTAGGAGAATACTGTCTCAATGATGAGGAGCATGTTTGGTTTAAATTCTAAGACACTCTATGGTTAGGTTGCACGGGAGACGTCCCATATCGTTTGACCATGCTCCTTGAATCCCTATTTATTTTTATTGAATATACATCTTATATTTTACCTATTTTGTATTTAAGTATTTTTCTCGTTATAATCTAGTGTTAAATTGTATTTTGTTTCTATCTCAATCTGATTATTGAGTCCAGTTGAGGCAAGCCAAATTTCAACGAGCCTAAGAGCTCCCTTTTGTAATGAACCTGCTGTGTACACTATCCTTGATAGTATAGAGGTTGGGAACTTTTGTTCCATTATCTAAAAAAAACCAAATTTCAGCGAGCCAATATGAGTGGTCTCCACCTTTGGTTGTAGATCAACATTACCCTTTTTTGATGCAGTTTTATAGAATTGTTGGTGGAAAAATAAAAATTGAGTTACAATTTATTTTGATTTTGCCCAAGAGACATTTTCGAGGTTAACTTTTTAGATGTTTGTTAGAAATGCTCTAATAACTTGACTTGATACTGTTTCTCGGTCAACAAAAACTATTGACATATAATAAACCTCTCTGTGGTCTAAATTTCATCACTGATAAAGAAAAATACAAGTGACTATAAAAATGAACTTGAAAATTCCAATTGGAGTGTATTCCCAAACGTCACCCGTGACCGCTGACAACCGGCACAAATAGAGCAGAAAAAAAATACTCACTCCTTCCACAAAAAGAGGGCGTATTCTCCTTTGGTACAAAGACCAAGGAGTACCCGCTAGGAGTTAATCTCTGTTTTTTCTAATGACAAGACTCAGAAACGCTCCTTAATTATGTTCCTGATTTGCGTTGGGCATGCAAACTTTTCACCGGGGGCCACATGTCATGCAACATTGAATATTTGCATTAATATGTAAAGAGTACAACAAAGAAACGCTTGCATTAGTATGCATAGGAGGGGAGAAGGCAAACATAATTACTATGGCCTTCATCCAACGGTGTAGCCCAAGGAACGAGGAAAAAACTCAAAAACGCCTTCTTTTTGTGGATTTGATTATTGAGGAAATACACCCTCTTTTTTTTTTGAATAGAGACCTCCTGGTTTATTGATTGATTGGGATTGTTACATCATTGACTAGGAGTTCTAGAATAGAACTCGGTGGCTCTTCTAAGCACATACAAGATTGACTTGAGCTAAGAGCTACCCGAGCCAAACTATGAGCCACTACATTTGCTTCCCTATTACAATGCTCAATTGAAATAGACGTGAACTCATTCCAGAGAATGATGCAGTCCTCATATATAGCTGAAGCTGCTGTCGCCGAGAAGCCCCCGCCCAGTATTGTATTCACCACCTCCAAGCAATCTAACTGGACAATGAGTCGGTTGCATCCCACTTGCTGCGCAAGTGACAGACCCTCCCTCAGAGCAATAGCTTCTGCCGATGGGGCATCCAGGACATGAGATAGATAGCTTTGGGCTCCTGCTATGAAACAACCCTTCTCATCCCGGATGACAGCCCTAGTACCACCCGTTCCTGATCTCTGATCGAAACTTGCATCAACATTCAGTTTTAGTTTGCCTTCCGGTGGCTTCTTCCATCCTTCCTTCTTCACGCTGGTTTTCTTCTCCGCATTCTTATAATTAGTTGTCAGTGTGGCTATTGACATAGCTGCCCGCAAAGCGGGTTGTGTTTCTTCCCCGTGTACCAGTAGACGTTGTTGCCACCAAATAAACCAGCCTCCGATCAGCAGCAATTCTGGGAGGCCCACATTGTTCATTGTTGACACTCTTCTCCCTTCCTGTATCACCTCCTGTACTAGGATAGAACCTGAACGATCTCTTTCTATAATTGTCTCTATCATACTCCAAACTCCAAACTTTCTCCATATATCCTGGGTATGTTGGCATGTAAACATGATATGCTTTATATCTTCACAACCCTGGGAACAGACCGGGCACCCACTCACATTCCCCACATGCCGGTTTGCTAATATTCCTCGGCATGGGATCAATCCATGCAACGCTCTCCATCCAAAGATTTTGATCTTTGCTGGTAACTGTAATTTCCATAGCTTCGTCCACACTTGAATATCACCAGATCCACTTGCCTGCAATCCATGGATGCTTCTTCCAAACTTATGTTGCCATTGAGAGTGATATGCCGACCTTACTGAGAAAAGCCTATTCCAGTTATGATGCCAAGCAACGAAGTCCTTTCTCCTTGAGATTGGGATTTGTAAAATTCGTTGTGCATCAATCGACCAGAACAGGTCATTCACCAGATCTACATCCCACCCGCCTGTTATCGGGTCAATAAGTTCATCCACTGTATTAAGTAGATTATGCCCTCGTGGTGTCATGATCTTGAGATTGTGACTAGATGGGATCCACCTATCTTCCCATATCTTGATCTGAGTGCCATCTCCCACCCTCCATATATACCCTCGCTTAAAACACTCTAAACCCACCAAAATACTCTGCCAAGTAAATGAGCTACCACTCTTCAATTTAGCTTTCAATAGATTTCCATCCGGATAATATTTAGCTCTCAGCACTCTAGCACACAAAGAGTCAGGATCGCTCATGAGCCTCCACACTTGTTTAGCTAACATTGCTAAGTTAAAACTATGTAAGTCTCTGAATCCCATCCCCCCTCTACTCTTTGGGATGCATAGCTTCCACCATGCTTGCCAGTGCATTCTCCTCTGTTCACCAACATCTCCCCACCAAAATTGTGCAATGGCATCTGACATGCCTTTGCAAATGCTTTTCAGAATTTGGAAAACCATCATAGCATAAACCGGAACAACATAGGCTATTGATTTGATTAGCACTTCCTTTCCACCATACTCAGCATCTTCTCCTTCCATCCCTTCGTCTTTTGTAGTACTCGATCGATTAAATGTTGGAAACATTCACTCTTTTCTGCTCCAATCAATGCGGGGAGTCCCAAATACTTACCATTAAGCGATTCAGTCAAAATATTAAGAACTTCACAGACCTCTGCCTTCATCTCGACCCCTGTGTTGCCACTAAAATAAATACTTGATTTTGCCTCGCTCACCATCTGCCCAGAATTTTCACAATATCTGTCTAGGATGGATCTTAGCCCTTCTGCATTTTGCTTGTTCGCCTTCATCAGAATGAGTGAGTCATCTGCAAATAATAGGTGTGAAACTGTAGGGGCATCCCGACATACTTTTATCCCCTCCAATTCTTCTCTTTCTTCTGCCCCTCGAACTAAGCTTGAAAGCCCTTCTGCTACCATTAGGAAGAGGTAGGGGGATAACAGATCTCCCTGCCTTAGTCCTCTAGATGGCATAAAGTGTGTTGTTTCCATAGAGTTGAATCCTACCGTATACCTCATCGAATTCACACAGGGCATTACCTTCTTTACCCATTCTGCTGCAAAGCCCAATTTCAGCATTATCTCCTCCAGAAACTTCCACTCCACTCTGTCATATGCTTTGTGCATGTCCAGCTTCACCGCACATAAACCTTGCTTGCCCTGTTTCTTTTTTAAGCCTGAATGCACTCATAGGCTAGGAGGATATTATCAGGAATGAGCCTACCGGGCACAAAAGCGCTTTGGTGGTAGCTTATAATGTCCGATAAGATATTCTTCAATCTATTTGCTACCATTTTTAAGATTACCTTATAGACAACATTACATAGATTAATTGGTCGAAACTAAGTAATTAAGATTGGGGTTTTCATCTTGGGTATTAACACGATTGTTGTGTCATTCCATCCATCCGAAACCTGTGCTTGGTTTACCGTTTTCAGAACCTCTCTAGTCAAGTCTGCACCCAAAAACTCCCAATACTCCTTGTAAAAGATAGCATGCATGCCATCGGGTCTCGGTGCCTTCAGATCCCCTATCTATCTGGAACATAGCCTTTCGAACTTCCTCGCCCGTAAATGGAGCAAGGAGCTCATTGTTCATAGTCCGAGTTACTCACCTTCGGACATCAGCGAAGTTACTTGGATCCGGGGAGCCCACCTCCAAGGTGAATAGCCCTTCAAAATAATTTTTTACCAGCGTACACATTGAGGCATTGTCTTCTAATAACACACCCCTCGAATCTATCAAGCCCTTTATAGTGTTCTTCTTCTTCTTTTTAGAGGCAAAGTTTTGAAAAAACTTTGGAATACGCCCTCTTTTTTGGACGAGGAGTATTTACAAGAATGCACTTGAATTCCAACTGGAGTATATTCCCAAACATCACCGCTGACAACCGGCGAAATAAAGCGGCAATAAATAGGCAAGTGAGGGGATAAAAAAAAAGCCGGAAGAGACCGGGACGCACACAACGCAAAAGCCTTGTTGAGCCCCTGACAAAGTCCATCTCCGTCCCCCGCTGAAACACCACCCAAAAAATCCACCGAGACAGATCGATCGGCCGAGACGGGGCTCCGGGCTTCGCGTCCCCTCCCCGGCATGGCCACCGACGACGGCAGCAACCCGGCCCTGGCCCCGGACTCCGACGCGCCCGCCGGCGAGGGCCTGGCGCTGGCGCAGTTCGCGGCGGGATGCTTCTGGAGCGTGGAGCTGGTGTACCAGCGGCTCCCCGGCGTGGCGCGCACGGAGGTGGGCTACTCGCAGGGCCGCCTCCACGCGCCCACCTACACCGACGTCTGCGGCGGCCGCACGGGCCACGCCGAGGTGGTGCGCGTCCACTACCGCCCCGACGAGTGCCCATACGACCTCCTCCTCGACGTCTTCTGGGCCAAGCACAACCCCACGCAGCTCAACAGACAGGTGCGCGCTCTTCCTCTCGACACCTGCGTTGTCTAGCAGTGCACGCCGGCGCCGGCCGATCCGTTGGGTTCGGGTCGCCGGCGTTGAATGCGAGGTTAGGATGGGCCGTCGCCACTTGTTGTAAAGGTTCGATGAACCTGGACCCTCTGCATCGGAACGCGCCAGGTCGTGACGTTCGTGACCGTTAAAACCGCAGCAGCGAATCTCTGGATCGCTTTGGACGTTCCTGATTTATCCGCGTGGCCACTTTTATTCCAATCCCCAACTAATAGGCCCCAACCACCGCTTTGGACGAGATGCGCGCGATGTGTTCACTGTATTGGCACATTTTCAAATTGACTGCACGATGCGAACGTCTTCTTCCTTCCTACAGTAAATCCTAACTGATGACACCTCTGTTTACTTGCTTCCGAACAGGGCAACGACGTCGGGACGCAGTACAGGTCGGGCATCTACTACTACACGCCGGAGCAGGAGAGGATGGCGCGCGAGTCCATGGCGGCGAAGCAGAAGGAGTGGAAGGAGACGCTCGTCACGGAGATCCTGCCGGCGAGGCGGTTCTACCCGGCGGAGGAGTACCACCAGCAGTACCTCGAGAAGGGCGGCCAGTCCGCCAAGAAGAACTGCAGCGACCCCATCCGCTGTTACGGCTGACGACCGCCGCGCCCGGGGGCCGTGCGCATGACGCGTATGTGTGTCACTGTATCCGTCGATTCCTGTGTGAATGCGTGTGACCGGGATACATGATGGTCCTTTGTGATGATTTGTGCTGGCCAATGTATGCTCTCGATTGTTGGAATAAACACATGGATTGTGAAGATATGGTTATGATAGTCACTTCCCCAGGGCCAGGTTCATGTCACTACAGTATATCCATAGAGTCCAATTGCTCGGTTCAACGGAAATCATACAGCAATTAGGCTCACCGTGAATCTCAAGAGAAAAGGACGGAATCGAAAATGCCAGCAAAGTCAAGGTGTCAAGGAAGAGCGCGAGTGTGTATCCATCAACTGTTGCTGGGCCACCTGTGTTGTCCGCTGATCTGCATGCATGACGCGTCAGTGCGAGCATGTGACCATTGCCAATTGCCATTTTTACCCGGTCCACAATTGACAGTGTTTTAAGAGCCCCCTTTCCACACAAGATAACACAAGTTACAGTAATAACAGTCACTTGCCCATGTGGGAAGATTAGGTGTACCTTAATGCCGCTGAGGTCCCTCATGTTTAACCAAGCCTGTATCACTGTATGCATTTGACATGAATCATGAAGGCTTTTGAATAGAGTCAGAATGTTAAACTTTCTCCAAGAATTTCAAGAACAGCTGAAGATTAGTAGTCACAACCACAAAAAATATCTCGAGCACATTCACAAAAAAGAAAAAAACAACAACAAATATCTGGAGCTGTACCCATCGTTTTCTTTAGCGACATTTTTTAAATGAACGTCGGGCCCCCGCCAAACGGTACACGTCGGGCCGTTTCCCCGACAACCCAGTCCGAAATCCCGATATAATGCGCGCTTCTGGATCGGAATCGGACCACCGCAGCCCACCGGCGACGCTGGATCGAATCCTTCCTTAGATTGGAAAAATGGCCGCCGCCGGCGACCTGCGCGCCCTCGTCGCCGTCGCGGCCGCGACGACCGCGTCCATGTTCTACGCCCGTTCCGCAGCGCGGCGGCTCCGCCCGGGCCTCCCCCGCCTCGCGGCCTTCCTCCCGGTGCTCGCCTTCCTCCCCTGCCTCCCTCTCGCCTTCCGCGCCCTCCACCCGCGCGTCATCTCGGGCTTCTTCCTCGCCTGGGTCGCCGAGTTCAGGCTCCTCCTTCTCGCCGCCGGCCACGGCCCGCTGAGCCCGTCCCTCCCGCTCCCGTCCTTCGTCGCTGTCGCCACGTTCCCCGTCACGCTCCAGAACAACCCCACCACCAAATCCACCAACCCCAAGCCCGGGCCCACCGCCTACGCGGTCAAGGCCGCGCTGCTCGCGACCATCGTGTCGATGTACCGGTACCGGGCCGAGATGAGCGAGCACCTCCTCCTCACGCTCTACTCCCTCCACGTGTACCTCGCGCTGGAGCTGGTCCTGGCGTGCGCCGCGGCGGCCGCGCGCGGGCTGCTGGGCCTGGACCTGGCGCCCCAGTTCGACCGGCCCTACCTCTCCTCCTCGCTGCGGGACTTCTGGGCCCGCCGCTGGAACCTCTCCGTCTCGGCCCTTCTCCGGCAGTGCGTGCACCGGCCCGTGCGCGCGGGCCTCGGCGGCGGCGGCCCCGCGGCCCACGCGGCCGGGATGCTCGCGTCGTTCGTCGTGTCGGGGCTCATGCACGAAGCCATGTTCGCCTACGCCACGCTGCGGCCGCCCACGGGGGAGGCCACGGCCTTCTTCGCGCTGCACGGGGCGTGCGCCGTGGCGGAGGGGTGGTGGGCGGCGCACGCGCGGTGGCCGCGCCCGCCGCGGGCCGTGGCCACGCCGCTCACGCTGGCGTTCGTGCTCGTCACGGGCTTCTGGCTTTTCTTCCCGCCCATCACCAGGCCCGGCGCCGACAAGCAGGTCGTTGCCGAGAGCGAGGCCATCGTCGCGTTCGTGCGTAACGCCATGGGATGGGCGCTCGGCTCTGCCCCGTCCGTCTTCTCCATCAGCTCCTAGATTAACTACACTAACGGGTGCGCAAAGGCATGGCAAAATGTATACAAACCGAATAATGGATCATTTAATCACCCTTTTAATTGAAGAAAATTATTTGAGTTGTAATATTCATAAACTGAAAAAGGCTGGATAAACCAGATTGTTATATATCCTATTTCGTCCTCGTTTTTAATTGAATTATTTAAAAAATATTTACAGACAATTGTGTTTTGACCATAATATGTGGTAGAAACGTAATTCCCCCTATGTTTTTACACAACTTTTCTCCAAAACATTGTGTTAAAATAAATGCAAATTTTGAAATTTTTAGCATCTATATCACAATAGACTCCAAATCTATATTCAAAACATGACGTGCCCAAATATTTAATTTCTTACAAAAGGGTTGCAAAAATTTTATTATTTTCAATTATAAATCATTGTTGCTAATGATATATATGCTGTAATTGTGACGAGTGCTCACTGCTCAGCTCCGCCCTTGTAGTTTTTGTCCATCGACTAGTATATTAAATAATAGATGTGCAAAAGTATAAAACTGAACAATAAAATCAGTCGATTTAACAGTTTTTTTTTCATTTGTTGTTTGATTAACTGTTAATACTTAAAAGCTAACAATAGTTAAATAAACTAAAGTGTTACATATCTCATTTATAATTACTTAAACTATTTACTTTGATTTATTCATAAGAATATCATTTTTGCTATCATATGCTATGCTTATTGTGATAATATTAGTATGTATTTTTTAAATCTGTTTTTTCTATCATCATGATTTTGCTATCTCTGCTCAAAATACGATGGGTTGGTATCTATCTTTAGTCAACCGGATCAGATCATTCTTAGAGATAAACAACTTAAGGCCTATTTTGTATAAAGTATTTTTTATGGTTTCTAGTAATATTTTGGTTAGAAAATATACAAACACTATAAAACACTTTGACATGTTTAGATAGAATAAAATAAAAAGCACAGTTATTGTAAATTATAATAGTTTTTACTACATGGCCACTCAGCGAAGCCGAAGTGAGTTTGCGTGTGCATGATTCCTCTCAAAGTCTTGCTCCGGCGTCAACATTTTCCTCAAATTTCTGATCCAATTGCTTTCTCTCAGCCCACGGCCGAGGGAGACACTACAGATAATAGGCCGCCGCTGCTCTCAATTTACTAGCCCACCACAATTGCGACATGCGGGAGCTGGAGGTGTTGCTAGTGCTACTGCGCTTGTTCCTTCTCGCGCTAGCCCAGCTGCTGCTTCTGGTGGCCCGCCACCTCCCTGGGTTGGTCATCACGGCATGGCGCGCGCGGCCCTTCGCCCCGAGCGATCGCTCCACCACTCCGCAGGAGGACCGCAAGCGCGACATCATATTCCATATGCTACTTGCTGTTCTCATCGCTTGGTTTGTTCTCTCGTGGCTGCTGCGGCGGCGCAACGTGCGGCCCTCGCCGCCGCGCCCCTCGGGGGAGCCCGATCCGGGCGGGGAGTTCCCAGGTAAGTGGTTATTTCGATTTCAATTTGTTCTTCCCCGTGCATCGCGGTTGTTTCTGAGTCTATCACTGAAATTCCCGTGAACCTTATTGAGTACCCGAAGATAGAATCAGGGGATTTGATTCCATTCGTTCTGGGGTGCTATTTGAGAGTTGGAGGATTTCAGATTTTCCGGCGGCAATCGGAAAGTGAGGTGCAAAGTGCTATTTCGTCCAGGAATAAATAGGGGTTCGTACTGTTCTTTTGGTAAACCCCAATCCGGTTAAAATTCGTTGCATCCCAGAATGGGAGATTAGGTTCTCGTTCGGTTATGTCAGAAAATGAGACTTCTCGTAGCATTTGATGGAATCTGGCATGCCTGCCTCGTTGTTTGGGTAGGGATCAACATTTCGTGAGTTGGCTTCTTAGTTGGATGTTTTGCATCCAACTAATATGGTGGCGGAGTGGATCATGATACAGAAATTGGGTGGCTTATTAGTTTTCGTTTAGTACTATAATTTCTTGCTAATGGATGTTTTGCAGTCTAAGTTATCAATTCTGTGCAGTTCTGTAATAGCAAAAATGTATGCAATTTATCTTTAATCCTCGTATATGAAAAGCATGCCAGTTGGTTGTTTTCACTGACTCTGGGAGCTTGCTATGCAATGATACTGAAATAGTATATGGAAGATACTGTGAGTAATCCAGGAGCCGTCTGTAGGATAATTGATTGCATAACTCTATTTCATATTTGAATATTGACATGATTTCCATTTGCGATTTGCTGTGGAGCATTGAATTCTAACTCATCCATTACTTTGCAGCACGTGACTCAACATCTTGATACCCTGTCTGCCTCATCATTCTTTGTTGTTTATGATGGCCATGAAGGTACCCATCGAATGGATGCTTAGCTATTTGAATTCATTACATTCTGTTGACTACATTACCTTTATGGACTCAAGATGACTGTTGACTCATTTGTTCGTTTGTTTTGGCAAAATTCAACATGCTCTGCAATATCTATGTCTGATGACCATCTGAGTTATTTATATTCTATCTCAGGGCCTGCTTTAGCAAAGTATTGTGCGAAACAGTTACACAGTGAGCTGCGTGCTAATGAAGATTTTCATAGGAACATTGCTACTGCATTGGAGAACCCTTTCTTAAGGTATTTAATTTAATAACTCACTAAATTCATGCATTCCATATTTGAAGGTCAAATAAGTTCTCTCCCATTGGTATGTGAACTGGAAACATCAGGCTGAACTATACCATCTGTTCATAGTTAAAGTTGTGTTCACTGCACATGGAAATTATTTTGTCCAACTGTTCTTTCTTACTGGTGCAGAATGGATGTTATGTTGAGACATAGGAGTGCTGGGAAGGAATTATCTAAGTATGATGGTAAAGATGGACGATGGAGAAGATATGAAATGAAAAATATGCTAAAAAATGTTATATGTTGTGCACAGGTGTTACCTCAACTATACGTTTCAAAGAAAACCTAACGTACAAGAAATGGTGATATTTACTTTGTCTTGGGTTTTTGCCACAGAAATATGTCTATGAGGTCCCAATTGATGATGGCTGTACTGCTTGTGTGGCTCTTATTAGAGGCAACCGTATCATTGTTGCAAATGCTGGTGTTTCTCGTTGTGTAATCTCAAGGGATGGTCAGGTGAAGTAACTAATTTTCTTACTGTCTATCTGCTGCCGAATCAGCATGCTATTTTCAATACATGAATAGTTATATATAGTAACTAAATTATCAAAGAAAACCTAACGTACAAGAAATGGTGGTATTTACTTTGTCTTGGGTTTTTGCCACAGAGATATGTCTATGGGGTCCCAATTGATGATGGCTGTACTGCTCGTGTGGCTCTTATTAGAGGCAACTGTATCATTGTTGAAAATGCTGGTGATTTTCGTTGTGTAATCTCAAGGGATGGTCAGGTGAAGTAACTAATTTTCTTAGTGTGTCTATCTGCTGCTGAATCAGCATGGTATTTTCAATAGATGAGTAGTTATATATAGTAACTAAATTATCTTTCTCCATTGAATGCAAAGGCAATTGCTCTGTCCACCAATCAGAAACCAAACATTCCAGCCGAAACCCAGAGAATACAAGGTGCATGGTGTCAAGTAACTCAAGAGAGAGGTACCACTTATCACATTTATAATGGAATTAAGACTACGAGAGCAATTGGTATGGTTCATTGTTGTGCGACACAATTGATTTTGCCGTAACTGGTGTTTCTACTTCCTCACATGTCAGGTGATGACTTGAGATACAAGGATAACGCACTGGCCATTCCAGATCAAGCTGCGACTTCTTTTCCTGAAGTTCACACTGTAGGTGTTACTAAATTGTGCCACTGAATTATAGTTTTAGTGTTTTACCCAACTCGATGCCATCTTAATGCAAAATTGCCTTTATTTCTTTTAGGAAGCGAGAATTGCTGGTACTAAGTTTCTTGTTATAGCATGTGATGGAATCTGGTAAGTTTTCATCCAAAAAACACAGGTGCAGTGTTCTATTACATTTTTCTCCATAACTATGGCTCCATGGAGAATACACTATAACTTGAAATGACAATATCCTCCACACTTTTTTTTTTTTGCTTTTGGAAAGTCCCGAGATGGAATAATACTTGCTGATAAAAGGGGTGTGTAGTTTTGGTTTGAATCAATTTTATTTTGCTTTAACTAGTCCAATCACCATGCCTATTTCATTTTCGTATGGTTTCTCAAAGTGGTGGATTTAAGCTTGTCCTGCGTTCAATGTGATGGGTGGGGAGGGGTCAGAGTTATAGCAATCCTTAATATATGTGAATCCTTGATGTGCTAATGCATCCTACTGTCAAAATAATTGTTAGTTCCACCAGTTTGTTACTTATCATGTTAGTTGGCTATAAATGATCATCATATCTGACTTATTTTCGAAGAACTTACTTAAAGAGCATCATTCTTAATTACTAAATTGATTTTTCATATAATGCCATAACATCAGTACCTACTCAATGAAACACACTGGTGAAGTCAGTGAGGATCCAGGCCATCCTGAAAAGTATTTACAGATGTAAAAATCTCTGTGATATTTGCTCCAAATTGAGACACCATTTGTACATTTTTGGTTGTGTGTGTAGGGATTGCATGACAGACCAGGAAGTTACTGATTGCATACAGATATACACTAATGATGTGAGTGTTCTTCCCACTCTGCACACCTGTTCATTTCGATGATGATGCATTAGAAATGAAATTGCAGCATGTTTTTCTGCTGAAAGCTGGCACCTGGACCTCGCACACAACTTTAGTGTAGTAGTTCAATTTTTATCACAAAAGGAATCGGTCTGATTGGGCTTAGTATCTTCATTTGTCATTGTTGTTGCCTTCATAGGTCAAGCCGGCGGCCATCTGTGTGCACCTTCCTGATCACTGCCTATCACTACTAAGAGGGATTGCTGAGCTCTCGCGGGCAGACTGCCTTGCAGCTCGCAGAGGCAGGTGAGTTGCCCAGCCACCTAGGTTGGAGCGTGGCATCCTCTTAAAAAAAATGCCATGGACGTCTCTCCCCTATGTCTTTTTTTTTTTTGAGGGATCGGCAACATGAGTATCATACTGGTTGTTAGGTTGAAGAGGGATGCCCAAGCTGCCATCAACCTTGGCGTCCACCTCTACCTGCATCACAGCTGACAATCCACACATCGCCTGATGAGAAGACAAAGACTGGGTCCTCTCCGTCCTCCTTTATCCGGACAGTTGGCGCCACAAGCTCTGGTAGAGTCCCCGATGCTTCACAGCGCTCCAAAAGCTCATCCTGATTCGTTTATGGGTGGTGCATCTTAAGCCCCTACGGATCGAAGTTTTGGATTAGTTTTATTAGGATTATCTTATCAGTTGTATGTCTCGTACTAGCTAGATATTGACAACAGATATTTTGACCCGAGGCGCAGATTTGGTTTAGTACACCCATATGATTGTGTTTCAAACTCTGGAGGATGCTTGACAGTTGAATAAGACATTGCCAGTATATGAGTTCTGCAATTGACAATGACATAGGGAAGCGCATGTTGTTCTGTTTGTTTTGTGCTACAGTTTTAATAGTTCTGCATGCTTCTGGGAATTGGACTAAACCTGAGCTGGACGTGGTTTGGCCGTTTTCGCGGCAATGTGCATCAAGGGCATTCGGTGACAAAATGCGTTGATTCGAGTCAAAGTCGTGTTTCATTGGTTAATGTTCCAAAGCGTGTTAGTAATCTGTTTTGTAATAAAACTATCCAAATTCAGATAAACGTAGGGTGTGTTTGGTAGGGCTTATCTTTATGTTAAAAATGATTTATGTTTTGACTTATCTATGAAAAGTGCTTATTTGGTTTTTTTGTCTTATTATAACATAAGCTCTCAAACCGTTTGGTAAAATAGCTTATGCATGGCTTATTCTAGGAAGGGATGGTCTATAAGCCCAAAAAGCTAATGTTTGTTGACTTTGCTATTCTAGTACAAAAAGACAAATAACTTATGAGGACTTATTGTAATAAATATTTATACAACATAACTGTTTGGTAGAGCTTATGACTTATCACACTATAAATCACTGCATAAGTCATTATATAAGCCCTGCTAAATACACCCGTAACCTTTCTAGAAAAAGAGGTCAACTTGCCCAACAGCGCATGCAGAGCGAGAAAAATTACATCATGAAATTATAGAGAATACTGACAAGCGAAACCAGACGTTTTCAAAGTTCAAGAACGTACACAAGGTCGCTACCGGCTTGCTTACGACCTGTGATTGTAGAACAGCAGCACGAGCGCAGCAAGGGTAGCCACACCGTGGAAGCAGTTGAAAACTTGGGCCAGTGGGTCGCCAGGTTGCAGATGAGTAGCGATTGTAAACCAGTGCCATTGCAGCAAGCACAGGAGCGGTCCCAATCACCTTGGCACGTGGCCGGGGGCTCAGACGGCGCTTCTTCCAGAAGTTGCTGAAGGCGGCGCGGAGCGATTCGGCGTGATCCATGGTTCTCGGCGCTTCTTTCCCATCTATCTCGACAATCTTTGACTCGAGGTTGAGGAGTTAATGATCGGAGCTCCAATGCGATGCATTTATTTATAGACCCAGGCACGCAAAGATTGAAGCCGAGATGGCAACAGGCAAAAACACGGCTCGTGTCCCTTGCTTCAGATTCCCCATCGCGAGTTCCACCAACTCGCTGTCCTGAGTCCTGACCGGTTTGCCGTAGCCTCTGCGTTCTGACCGACTCGATCTGGTATTCCGTGGATTTCGTGAAAGGATATGGCCGGCCGTTCATGTGCGGTGTCGGACCACAGAATGCTTCTTTCGTGACTCGTGTTGCGCAAGTACGCGCTTGTGTTGGAATAATGCATGGATCATCATGAAGGTACTTGTTCATACCTTTACCTTGTGCTGGAGCTCACGCAGTCACGCTTAGTTCCCTGCACGAGTTACCTCGCGGGGGGGAGCACGTCTAGGCCTGGAGCCGCAGTTCGACCGGCCTTACCTCTCAACGTCGCAGCAGGAGAATTTCTGGGTCCGGTGCTGCCATGCCGGAACGTGGAACCTGTCGCTGTCGGTGTCGACCCTGTTTCGGCAGTCTAATGTGTGCACCGCGGCCCGCGGGGATGCTCGCGTCTTTCTTTGTGTCGGGGCTCATGCACGACGTTATGTTCACCCATGCCACGCACGGGGTAAGCGACGGCCTTCTTCGGCACTGCACGGGGCGTGCGCGGTAGCGGAGGCCGGAGGGCTGGTGGGCGGCGCACGCCCCCCGAGGGCCGTGGCCACGACGCTCATGCTGGCGTTCGTGCTCGTCACGGAGAGCGAGGCCATGGTTGCGTTCGTGCGTGACACCGTGGGATGGGCGCTCGGCTCTGCCCCGTCCGTCTTCTCCATCAGCTGTGGGATCTGTCCTTTTAACTCATGCACAAACACAACAAGAAAATTTGTCAAAAAAAAAGAAGTGTCTCATTCTCAGATGACTTAGATTTTGCTAATATCTAAGTCATCTTTTATGATATAGGATTTTAATCCAACCATCCAGATTTTTCATTCAGTTGTGTAAGAGAAATATTCTACGAAAAATAAAAATATTCTACCTAAAAAATTAATTGTTCTACCATTACATTTTTATTGTTCCAACAATATATTTCTATTGTTCCAACAATATGTTTTTATTGTTTTGAAAATATGACTGAGACAAAAGAAAAAAAATTAGCTAACTACTAATGAGCAAATCTAAAAAAAAAAATAAAGAACAAAGATGACAACCACCAAAAAGTATCGGACCGTGCCAACAATTAGATTGACTTAACAGACCCTATAACAATAACAAAATAAAAAACATATATACCACGAGAACCCAAGCCAAAAACCCATCCACACGTATAGAGGTACGGTGAAGCTTAGCCGTGGCTATTTGATTGCCTCCTTCTCTTGCCCAGCAAAAACTTTTAATTTTACTATACAAATAGAAATAGTTTATGATTTTCTCCATTATTTGTCCCTTGTTACAATATATTCTGCCTTCTTGTTGTCCATGCCTCCCTTGAAAATCTAACACAAGCTTTGTCACTACATATTAGAGGCCACACGTGTAGCGTAAACTTATAATATGTAGTATGCATTATCAATATATATATATGCTCACAATTTCTGTTGAAGGTGAATTATGAATAAGTCAAATAATATTTTGCTTATTTAATTATGTTTTTTTTCTTTGTATTCCTTAGATTATTAGGTAGCTAGTAACTCTTGTGAGACCATAGCCTTTTAGAACTAAATAAATTATAACATATTGACCTTAATTATTAAAGAATTACCTAGCCCTAGGTGTATCAGCCATTAGTATTCGATATAAGTCCGTTGACATGTTATCTAGTACATTTTATTGAGAAGTAGAAGCCACACATTGGTTTTCCTCAATCCCATATAAAGCTTCATTCTCTTATCTATATTCTCCGTATAGGTGAATCCTTGAGCGTTGTCCTCATTAAAAAGTCAATGATAGCACATTTGATTATGCTACTCAATGGAGTTACAGTTAAAATATTGCAAATGTAAGAAAAAAAAATCTCTAATACATATGTAATATGGTAGATGATACATTTTTACTCAATATCTTAGAGTCTAGAATAGTTTCTATTTATCTTTATAAAAATGGTCATGAGAAAAGAATGGATGCCAATCCTTATTTCTTAACATTATCTTAAATTATTGTCTTTTATAAGTTTCAAGTGACCTTATGGTTGTTATCTCTTAGCCAGGAGTTGTAACATCAATTACTTACTTCATTCCAAAATTCTTGTCGCCGTTATTTTTAGTTACGTTTTATCATTCGTTTTATTTAAAATATTAGTTCAAAGGTCAAAATTATAAACTATAGTTTTTATTTTTCTAGTAATAAAAATTCATAAAAATATATAAAATATTTTTTAAAAAAATAACATGAATAATCAAACACAACTAAACAATTAACCACAAGGAGGGAGTAGGTTTTTTGACGCAAGGCCTTTCTTGTAGAGGCAGAAGGCCTCAAATACAGCTTCTTTACCTTTTTGATCCACTTCAGCTTCTCAAACAACTAAACAATCTTGTTGGTTGAGAGAGAAGTATACTACTCTAGTTTTATTGTACTCCCACCGTTCTAAAATATATATGACATTTTAGTCATCTCTACCTGTTCTAAAATACTTGTCATTCTCACTTTTCGATACAATTTTCTCTCCTTCCAATATATCTCTATCTCTATCTTTCTTCTCCTTGTTTTGTATGCACCCAACTTTTACACTTCTCTTTAATTTCCGTGTTTAGAGCTAAAACATCAACTATTTTAGAACGGAGGGAGTATGTATGTAGAACACGTATTTTTTTTAATATAAATATTTCGGGTCATACCTAACTGGGCCTATTTTCTACTTTACCGGGCTGACAGTTAATTGGGCCATGCTTGTGCCGCCCGTTGGATTGAACCTTTGGTCCAAGCATGGCCCGTAGCCTCAGATCGGGCGTCATGTCGTGCTTGGACCAGACCAAAAAAATCATGCTTTGGGTTCGACCCGGCTGGCACGACTTATTTGGACAGCACTATCAGGAAGCGAACATGTGTGTCAATGTTGCAGGGTAGGGCGACACCCAATTGGGAATTATCGCCCACGGTGAGTCTATCCAATAGGGGCGGAGTGTTGTGACTCGACGGGTGGTACAACGTGGCGGCAAGGACATCGCCGATTCATAGTTATTGTTGTGGGTGAGTTGGTGCGAGAGAGGTGGAGCGTTAGCGGTGACTGGGTGCGTGATGGCACCGTCGCTTCAATAACTGTATCGCCGACAAGGGTTAGGGTGTCTAGATTGTCAGAACACACCATTCCTGATGACTATAGAAGTTTATAAGAGCAGTGGCCAGCTCGATAGTGGGTGGCGGCACGGCGGTGTTGCAAGGCAGCGCCAACGTTGTTAGAGCCATAGGTGGCAGGGCCTGGACTAGTAGTTGATGGTATAGATTGAAAAACCAAACCACTGAAAACTGGTGGTGTTTACGGTTTTTTGGTAAACCAGTCCAGTTCCATTGCAAAACCCAAATCTGATCACCTTAGCATAAACTATTTTTGTTAGTTTTTTCAGTCATCAATCAATTTTTAGCGATAATAAAAACTGGTATTCAACGATGGAAATGAATACCATGGAAGGTGGAAGATTTAGGAGGCATTGGTATATGACCTGTCGCCGGTTCAGTTGTCCAGTTCAGCCTAAAATAGACGAGACCCACAAGGGCGAACCGGAAGAACCAGTTGTAAAGTTGGGCGAACTAATGAGATCGACCAGCGATTGTTGTATACGTACCAAATTACCAATGCAAGTAGATCATCGCAATAAAAGCGATTCGAATCAGCTCCCATTGTAGGCTGTGCTTCCGGTAAGCTTGATTAATCGCCGCCACCTCTTGCGTCTTGGTGGACGCTAGCAGGGAAGCGTGTTGGAATATGATCCAAATTATAGATTCCTTTCTCTCAACCCTTCTTATGTACAAAATGTATATATAAGGGTAAAAACTAGAGATAAACTCTCTAAACAATACAGCCCGTAACACGAAAGAATCCCGTCTCTCAAACCTCCTAGATGTCTCTAGCAAGGACTCTATAATTCGGATCATGTTCTAACAAATTTCACCTTGAAACGAATTCCATCTTATAGCAAATGAAGAATCATCAACAAACTTTCTTCAATATTATATAACACCGGACGCCAACAAGTCACTAAGACTCAAACAGTAGCACCAATCAAGCTTGAACATTGCTCAAATATTCATAACTCTATATTTAATGGAGTACTTATACTCTTTATGATGAAGAATATATCAGAACTATTGTTTCCAACAAAAACAACATAGCCCATAACCATCACTGATCCAAATAACAAACCGTTATCATAGTCTAACAATCAAATATAAAACTAGGTAGAAACCATGTCAAAGAACAAACCCAAGCAATAAAAAACAACATAGCCCATAACTATCACTGATTCAAATAACAAACCGTTATCATAGTCTAGCAACCAAATATGAAACTAGGTAGAAACCATGTCAAAGAACAAATTCAAGCAATAAAATTTACAACAACTCTTGAATGCTTCAAGTGCACAAAGTAAAATATGCAGACTCCTAATACACCTCCGTGTACAACCATCATGAATACCAGAACCAATAACTTGACATGAACCTCGAGTGCGGGCAGCAAAAATAGAACAGGAATTCTTCTGGTAAAAGAACGTGTGTACATGTAGCAACAAATCTCCAATGTGCACACGACAAGAATTCAAGAAACAACAGCGGCAAGCCGGCAACCAGAGACGAGCGGTAGATTCTGCACCTCGGGACTTGAAGGAGCGAATATCAAAGTAATGCCACACGAATTCAACTGATCTGCTTGGTAAAACCAGCAGTTTGATAGCTCTGCACCTGCACAACATGGAAACAAAAAACCATCGACTCCGCCTTGAACTCGAGCAGTAAAACGCCGAGTCGCCGAGATGATCGACACGGAACAACAGCAGGTATTGACAGAATGACAGAACTCAGAAATCAATTCATCGTGGTTGAAGAACTGAGAACTCCAAAAAAAAAAAAAAAAACCTCCCGTGTTCGTGCAGTATAATTGGCTAAAGAAACCAGAAATCACGCACGGCGGGCAACAAAGCAAACAAATCTCCTAATAATCTTGATCTGCACGTGGCATGTAGCAGCGCCGGTTAAAAACCAATTCTACACGTACGACGCATGCAGGCATCAAATCTCCTTGTAATTTGCAGCATGGTGATTGACGGACTCAAGCGAACAACGTCAAAAAAACAGCACCGAAGAACAGCAGCAGCGAAACGACCTTTGTAGATCGATAATCTCCATGATGACTGCTTCGACTCGGCTTTAATCCGTTTTGGACTCGATGCGTATGCAGCCGAGTCGCCGAGGACGGCGTGGAATATGGAAGCCAAATAGAAACCAACTCCGTCTTCAAATCTACCACGCGTAGAAACACACCGGGATCGATATGCTGAGAATCGCCGAGTTGTTGAGTAGGAGCAGCACGGAGAAGCCACTTGCTCAAACGTGTATGACACGAGAACGAATCCCGTAGAATCCCCAGCAGAGAAACGCCAACAACAGGGCAATCGACTTGGCCTGTGCGAGAACACGTGTAACAACGTGTAGGAACAACGGCGTCAAGAATATAGATCAGATGGACGGCGGCGGAAGAAAAAACAGGGAGAAACCTAATATTTTTTAATTAATCTTGTATCTAGCTTATGATACCACTTGTCAGTAAATCTCTATCTCTATCTCTTACAATCTATTAATTGAGGTACGGTCGTTTACTTCATGTCCACAAAGTTAAAGATTGAAACCAAATCAGTTTTGTACCTTTCATATCAAGTATCGAACTTCAAAAATCATAACTCTCTCGTCCGGAGCTCAAATTAAGTAAAATCGGACTCTATATTATAGCTCTCAAAAAGTTCTACAACTTTGGTATTCAATATAAGTACAGATCCCGCCGTTTTGGTTTCTAAATATGCGATGCAAAAATATTTGTTCTGATTCGGACTTCTCTGCGCAGGTCTCTGTGCGGGATTCATATCTTCTAGATCCGAAGTCCAAATAATATGATCCACATATGTTTCGAAAAGGTCTCGACGAGATCTACAATTTTTATATTTTAACTTTTTCCATTGAAGCAAGTTTCCAAATTCAAAATCGCGTTGCAATGCAGTGCTATTTTATAGACTGTGTAAATTGATTTTTCCTTTCGGATAAAACTTCTATAATATGGTAAAAAATGTTGAAAAATTATTACTTTTGACATATAAAATAGTATACTAAGAAACACTAATAGTAATATAAATATGATCTTTCATGTAAAAAATATCAATAATATTGTATATATCTAATAATTATATTATATAAATAACTTATATTTAAGTTGTAAAGAGCGTTTTGTTTTTTATGTCCGTAGCAACGCACAGACAATTTGCTAGTAATACATAAACAAGATCAAAATATGACAATAATTTTTTTTTTAAGTGATCAACGGGGGACTAGGTCCTTACCTGATTTTTCATTTCATAAAATGGGTGGCTCAAAAGACCATGAAGATTTACAACATGGTGACGTGGACAGAATATATTATATTATTTACATAATTAAAAGAAAAAAAAGAGCACCAAACATCGGTTACGGATGCTCATCTCGTGGCAGTCGGCAGCGCCACAGTCTTGCTTCTTCTCTACACGATCGTTGCAGCTGCTCCAGGGAGAGGGGTTCAAAACAGAATAGGAAAGCATTCCTGTGCTTCCAGATCATCCAGCAGCAGAGCTAGAGGAAACAATGGTAGTAGTTCTAAGGTACTCTTTCTGGTCGAGCAATCTCTCATATGTTCTGTACACTGATGTTGTTTGAGAGCTGAACGCCAATAGCAGCCTAGAAGGCTCTGGAAACTGTGCAATGGAGCACGAGGTGGTCAGCCATCTCAGCTGCGTCACGATAGAGTTCGCAGGTGGCGTCCTGCACAACATGCTTTGTGAGGAGTGTCGATCGGCTCTTGATGCAGCCCTGAACTATTAGCCAGTTGAAGAATTGGACTCGAGGCGGAGAGCAGTTGCACCAGACATAATGTGCATAAGGGCAGGAGTGATCGGTGCCTTCCACGAGCATCTTGTATATCGGCGTTGTGCGTAGTATGTTGCCGTTGTCGATGAGCAAGCTACAACGCTGATCTGGTGTGGTGGAGATCTGGATGTCGGCAAGCTAGGCAGTCGCAAGTTGCAGTTCAGTCTCGGCCACGCGCAACAGACGCTAGGTGAGATGTGATTGTGGGTCGTTAGTGATCCCCGTCCGCACTGACGAGCTTGGTGGCTTCAAGGCGTGGCTGAAGAGTGCGGGCAGTTTGTCAGAGAGCCTGCCTTGTGGTAGTTAGGAGTCATTCCGGAAGGAGCAGGTGCGCCCGTCGCCAAGCTTCACTGTGGTCAGTTCTTGACGTGAAAAACTTTTGCGGAAAAAACCACGGGTGTCAGATCGACAATCTTTATTATTGAATTACGTGTTACAGCTGGTTTGAGAAATGGAGTTCTCTCGTGTTACGGGTCGTATTATTTAGGCAGTTTATCTCTAATTCTAGCTTGTTGAAAACAGAAAAATATCAACTTCACTCCCTTCAAGCTGCCACTATGTTCCAACTTGCAGTGAGTACTATATGCAACCGTACAAAATATATGCTTCTCTAAAGGGTACATTCTAGATTGCATGGCGTCTGCGCTGTTGTAATTCTCTTGGTAAGCTATGTTATATGATGTACATGCAGGTGGATAATGGTTAAATTTAAAAAGGAGGGGCACATCGAGAAACAGCAGAGGATGAGATAGTTCAGATCCCATAATCTCATCTAGCTGCAACAGATAATTAGTACATAGCTAGTTAAATTAGTAAAAAAAAACTGTGCAATTGATGATTAGTCTAGGTCAACTAGTAAGAAAATATGATCAATATTCTCAGTGTGGTGTCTCAGCTTATTTGTATAATTACCTATAATGTGCCTGAGTGGTTCTAGCAAATTTGGATTCAACAAATGGTTGAAGCTATGAGTCCTGTGTTGAAATTATTAATTTTTGATATCAACTAATAATGTTGTGATTTTACTGCAGAAACCAATTTGTGTGTCCATAATAATTGCATTATTTTCTCCTTTTAAACTGATGTTAAATTAATTTTGTGGTTGTCGTTAAATTTTTTTCTATATATATATTCTTTGACCGTGGTTCATAATCTGACCATACATATTATAACCACTTGCTCTTTTTGGGCAGTGCTTTAGATATGCTACATAGTTGTTCATGGAGATTTAATCTAGCCCATTCTCTTGTTTATTGAATATAAATACAACCAAAGCATTTTTGTTAACAAAACAAGCTTTAATAAAAATTTTATTGCTTCTATTAATGTGGATGCTTGTTAATATATGTTATATAGATAAATAATCAAACGTGTGATGCATAAATCAAACCTATTTTTTTCAAAACTTTGATGGCGTTTCTTGTTTTCTTCTGTCTTTTGCTCATCAGTCATATGTTGTTTCTTTTGTGTTTTTTGTTCTATATCCTTTTGCCTCAAAAGTTCCATTTCACAATCATTTTTGGGTGATAGCTCAACAATTGTACCATTATTAGGTGTGCTAGAATTGTTTGATATATCAGAGCACATAGTTAAATCTCTGAGCAACCTGCAAAATATATAAAAAAACATAATGAATTTTAAGAAATACATAATTACATTAAAACGTAGGTTTTTTTAAAAAAATATTGACTAACAAAAATCCTTCCTATAAACAATATCATGAATTCGGGCATTGGTGGTAGAAATATTATAAAAAAACAGGGATCAATCTGTGAATTGTTCAATTCACTTAACAACCACCGTTGATTCGGAGATGGATGGCTAGAATTTAAAACATGAAGGGGTATGCTACGATCTAACAGGAGCCGTTGATCTGGAGATGGATGACTACGATTTAGAAAACGAAGGGGTAAGCTACGATTTAATAAGAGCCGTTGATCAGTAGATGTACGTCTAGAAAAAAAATCAGCCGGCTCGCGATGACGAACGGCGGTGCCGGACTCAACAGAGATGGCGGCGCTATTGGAGGGGCATGCCGGAGCTCAAAATCCGGCAATATGAAGCCTAAACTTGTAAAAAAATTGTCCAGGACAAAGATAAATGAGACCTCACCTAGGGCATTTTCGTAGTCAATGGAATGCCAAACTGTGTTCAATGAAATATGGTGCCTTAAACTCGAATTTCAAATGTTTAAGCTGTAGGAGACAACTACTACGAAAAAATTGAATTGGAGTCGGCTTAATCAGTTGGAATCAGTGGAAATCGGTTCGGATACAAAAAAAAACTTAAAAACGACTGGAGATAACCGTGGATAGTATCGTGGAAACGAAGTGGATGACCACATCTCAATTAATAAGTTGTAGAGATATTGCATGAGAAGAGTTGAGAGAGAGGAATTTATTGTATTCCCTATGTTGTAACTCTCTTCCAATAGTGACGATTACTGGTAGTTTTTTCTATAAAGATTTTCCATGTTAAACATGTGTCGTGTTTTGATTTTGTTTATGCATTATTTGCTAACAAAGCGAGCCGTGTTGAGGGCCGCAGTACTTCTGGAGTCAACGCGCAACAGATTTTGCGTGATCCATGGTCTTCTATCTCTAGAGTTCAAGTCGAAATAGATTGTGTCTGCGAGAGTCCAATATATTAATCGTGATTGATTTATAGATCCTGGGATGCAGAGACATAAGCCGGAACGGAGACGAAACAGCAAAACTCGCTGTACTAACTCGCTGGAACGTGGAGTGATCTACACTCGTGTCGCCGCTTCCGAATCGAATCGCACCAAGTCGCTGTACTTCACGCCATTGAGCACCGTTGTGTATGGTCTCAACGGGTATGAGAAGTGCATGTCCTTGAACACGATCCGTCCCCTGATCGATCACGTGGCGGAAGTTTGCACCGACATTCTTGTGTTTCAAAACTCTGGAGGATGCTTGTGCTCTGCTACATTGCAATGATATGATATATCAAATTAGTTTTGCAAAATGGTTTACATAGCAGTTTCCTAACTCCTTTTAAAAAAATCACGTTGTGCCACTACTGGTTCAGCGGTACGCAGCAGCAGGCTACTGGCCACTCACGAACAGGCAAACAGCAGAACCGGCGCGCGCGAGCAGCAAAGTAGGCGGCAGGGCGCCCCGCGCGGCTAAAGTGCCGAAGGACGGTGAGCTAGTGATCATCCACTCAGGAGGATGGTGCCAGTGATGATTCGGAGATGGATGGCTAGAATATTATAAAAAAACAGGGGTCAATCTTGGAAAAGAAGCACCAAGCAATTCCAAGATGGTGCCAGTTCCTTCTGCACCTGCTGCAATGGCACTGGTTTACAATCACCTTGTCGCGTGGCCGGGTGCTCAGGGGGCGCTTCTTCCAGAAGTTGCTGAAGGCGGCACTGAGCGATTTGGCGTGATCCATGAGAGTCTTGACTCGAAGTTCAGTAGTTAACGACGTGGCTGGAGTGGAGTTCGTCCGCGCGAGATGTCCAATTGTCTCACTGAATCGATATTACGATCGAAGCTCCAGTGCGATCGATGGATGTATAGATCCTGGCACGCGGAGACCGAAGTTGCTCCCGAATCGAGTTCCAGCAACCTGTATGTGTGTGCGCCTGTTGTGAGAGGGACTGGACCTTGTATTATTCCGTGGATTCCCAGTGATGCGGATGTGGCCGGCCGTTCATGTGCGGTCTCGTGTTGCCGAAGTACGCATTTGTTTCGTCTCGGACCAGGATGTTCGTTCGTGATTCGTGTTGCCGAAGTATAAATTTGTGTTCGAATAATGCGTGGATAATGATGAAGGCAGGGATTGAAAAACCGCTGAAAACCGACCGGTTTTCATAGTTTTCGGCAAAACCAATCCGACTCGGTTTCAGCGGATATCCGGTTTATTGAAAAAACCAAAACTAGGCAATAAAAAAAAACAGTTTTTGGTTAATTTTCCTGATTTATCGATCAGTTTTTAGCGAGAAAAAAATCGTTACGGTTTTTGAATCCTTGGATGAAGGTATGGTTGCTTGTTCTTAAATCTTAACCATACCATACCTTGCTGGAGCTGACGCTCTACTCCCTGCACGTTCACCTCGCGCGGAAGCACGTCCAAGTGCCCGGCCATGGAACCGCAGTTCTGGTCCGGTGCTGCCGTGCTGGAACCTATCCGCGTCGACCCTCCCTCGGCAGTGCGTGCACCGGCACCGCGGGGATGCTGGCATCGTTCGTGGTGTCCGGCCTCGTGCCGGTCCGGCGGACGGGACGGGCGCCATGGCAGGCCGTGTCCCAACTCTCCCAAGCACGAGGTGATGTTCTCGTACGCCACGATGGGGCAGTGCGTGCGCGCGCCACTTTGGTCTGGCCCTGGAACAGCAGCTCGACCGGCCTCACCTCTTGGCGTCGCGGCAGGAATTTGTGGGTCCGATGCTCCCGTGCTGGAAGCCTGGAACAGGAACCTGTCGCGTTCGACCCTGCTTGGGAAGTGCGTGCATCGCGGCTCGCCGGGATGCTGCTGGCGTTCGTCATGGCGTGGTCGGGGCTCATGCACGGGGTGATGTTCTCCTACGCCACGACGCGGCCACCCACGCACGGGGCAGGCGCCCGCGTTCTTCGTGCTGCATTCGTCTTGTGCGAGTAGTCCCCCCCCCCCCTCCCACACACACACACACTGACACACACATAACTGTCAAAAAGTCAAACATCAGTACATCCATGATGCTACTATGTAGTTAGAGTAAAAGTATTTTAAATCTCTACTTCTTTACAATTTAGATGAGGTTGTTATTGATGTTGCTTTAGTTGAATGATGTTGTCTTCACTCTTTCATAATTTAGTTGGATTAGATTGATACGAGTTTGATTTGTATACGTATGTTATGTTACGACTAGCCACGACATGAGTCCGACTCATGTACATATGTTACCGTTTATAGTCAGTAAAGATTTTTTTTAAGAGAGAGCTTTATAAAAGTCAGAAAGTTTACACATATTTTATATAGGAACAACTTTTTTCTTTTTCAAACCGGTAGCAACGCATGAGCCTTTTGCTAGTGTATAATATATGAAAACATTATTTAAAACAATAATTCTTTTGTGAAAGTTATCTAAAATAATTATGGTAATAATCCCTTTGATATTTAGTAGGACTCACTTTATGTAAATATCTTAGGTTATACGATTAAGAAGAATTTATTTTTTTATATAAAAGAGGTAATGGAAAATGAATGGAGGCCAGTCCTTGTTCATTAAGTAAAGAGCTCATAATCCCAAAATTCCCTTAACGCTTTATAGTTGTTACCTCATTCTGCCTCACGAGCTAGCCGTTGCAAAGTTTCAATTAGGTTGATGGCATGAGTGAGGTCTTTTATTATGGAGACCTTCGAATCCAATCTCTTATTTTCGCCTCCTTCACCTTACCCATTATATTTTTATTCACATCTTGTTGAAGTTCTACTTGTATAGTTCTATAACACTTATTTGCTATGAACTTATGTAAATTAAAGCAATATGTATTAGTTATATATGAATCTTATAAAACAACTAAAATCATACGGTGGATATATCAGTATAATTGTTCACCCTTATAAATCATTTTTAGAAGTTAATGCATGATTTAACTCAAAAGTTTGTCCTAAAAAAAGCTTATAAGCTTTCCACTTATGTAAAACTATATGTATCAACAATACAATATAATAATCTTACCCAACAAGAAGCCAAGAACTACATCGAAGACAAATTAAACTTTTTTGTAACAATATCGATCTAAAATAGAGATTCAGAAATATGTTACCGAGACTTAGAAGAATGCACGGGGACATTTTCCTTGTATGAGTAGATCCTTGTGTTAGTGGTAGGAGGCTCTCCAACTAGGCTTTGCAATATTTTTGTCGAAAAAAAATCACTCTAAGCCACTAACTTTGATACACTTTTGTACATGTGGATTATTTTTGTTACAATTTTTTTTAATATATATTTTGCTTTTTGTGAATTAAAAGTTAAAGAACCAACTCTCTATGAGGTTTTTTTACTTTTATTTTATATCCTTAAAACTAATTTTCAATCAAATTTTGTTTGTTTCAGACAAAAAAGTCATGAAAATATGAAGAACAATCATTATTGTACATCCATTTCTAACAAACAAACACCACATTTCTAAAATATGAAGAACAATCATTATTGTACCACGAATTGGTGAGGTCGAACGATGATTTTTGTATATCAATGCAAGTAGATCGCGATCTGAATCAGCTGACACCGTAGGCTATGCTTCCGGTGGGCTTGGCCACTCCCAGTCTCACACTCGCCTCCTCTTCATGCGTCTTGAGCGCTAGCAGGGGAAGCGAGACGGCGTCGTGAGCGCTGCAATACTTACGGAGTTGGCGTGCAACCAATTTGGCTTAATCATCCACGGATTACTGCTGCCTCTTCCCTCCCTCTCTGTCTCTCTAGAATCGTGAAATACGAAAACCGACGTGGGGGGTGCGTACGCGCAATGCTGATACGGTGATACCAATTTGCATCGATCGGTGTAGCGGTGTATCCTACCGAGAGAAGGTTGGTTTCTTTGTGCTAGCCCACGGTGAAACTTAGTAGGAATGAGCCCTGTGGAAAAAAAAAATATCCATGATCGTTTATTTCTTAAGATGTGTTTGATACCACTTATATCTAAAATATGGTGTTTATTTTGTTAAAATTACTTATAATGTTTATTGTAACATAAGCAATTAACTCGTTTAGTAAAAGTGCTTACGTTTATCCAGTTTAAACTGTTTATGTTTGTCTATAAGTACTAACGTTTTGTTGCTTTATATAAAGTGTTTATGGTATTATAAAATAGTAAAATACTTATAGGTGCTAATTTGTTACTACATCATGGGACTAGGTGACGGTGACGCGCCGTGTTGAAGCTTGATGAGGTTGTAGTACATTCCTCCACGTCCGGCGGCGATGAGCTCGCCGTGCCGCCCCCTCTCGACGACCTTCCCGTTCTTCACCACGGCGATCATGTCGGATTTCTGCACCGTGGAGAGGCGGTGCGCCACGACCACGCAGGTCCTCCCCTGCAGCATCCGGTCGACGGCGTCCTGCACCAGCCGCTCCGACACGGTGTCCAGAGCGCTCGTGGCCTCGTCCAGCAGCAGGATCCTGGCGTTCTTCAGTATCGCCCGCGCCAGCGCGACCCGCTGCCTCTGCCCGCCCGACAGCTGCGCCCCTCGCTCCCCGACGCGAGCGTCGTAGCCGCCCTCCATCCCGCTGTAGTTCGTTGCAACAATCCCAAGGTCGTTTCATCAATTCAGTAACGTTCCAAAAACGACAGGTGATGTCATGATCGCGACGGAGATTTGTGGTAGCATCTGTTTGTACATACCTGATGAAGTCGTGGGCGTTGGCGAGCTTGGCGGCGTTGACCACCTCGTCCTCCGTGGCGCGCTCGTCGCCGTACATGATGTTGTCGCGTATCGTGCCGGAGAAGAGCGTGGGCTCCTGGCTGACCAGCGCGATGCGGGACCGGAGGTGCGCCAGGCCGAAGCTCCTGATGTCCCTGCCGTCCACCATGACCGCCCCTCTCTGCGCGTCGTAGAAGCGCTCGATGAGGGCGATGACCGTGGACTTGCCCGACCCGCTGGGCCCCACGAGCGCCACCGTCTTCCCCGCGCCGATCTCCAGGCTGAACCCGTCAAGCACGGCCGCCTCCGGCCGCGTCGGGTAGCTGAATCCCACGTCCCTGAACTCGATCGCGCCCTTGACGATCTCCTTCTTCTTACTATTTTTCCGTCCATTATTGTTGCCTTCATCAATTCCACCGTCGTGGTCGTCGTCGTCCTGGATGAGCGGGTCGCGGTCGAGCGTGTCGAGCACGGCCCGCGCGGCGTCACCGCCCTGGGCCAGGTCGGACGTGAGGCTCCCGGCGTCGGCGATGACGCGGCCCATGGTCATGAGCATGAAGAACACCTGGAACACGTGCGTGGGCGTGGCGAGCCCGGCGGCCATGAGCCTCCCCCCGTACCACAGCGCGAGGGCCATGCTGCCCGTGTTGCTGAACTGGCACAGCGACAGGCATGACCCGGACACCCACGACTGGGCCCGACCGTCGCGCCTGGGCCCGGCCTGCGCCGCCGCGTACAGCTCCAGCACCCTCCGCTGGGACGAGAAGGCCGTCACCGTCCGGTGGTTCGCGACGGCCTCGCCCGCCAGCTGGCTCCCCCTCGCCTGCGCCTTCCGGGCCTTCCTCGACGCGGAGGTCATCAGCACCTTCTTGAAGTAGAAGCTGGCGATGATGAGCGGCTGCATGGCCATCATGACCAGCGCTAGGCGCCACGAGACGGAGAGCGAGAGGGAGAAGCCCAGCGCCGCGTTGGCGCCGGCCTGCACGAGGAGGGACATGCGGTCGCCGACGAGGGACCGGAGCTTGGTGGCCTGCGTGGCGAGGCGCGCCGAGATGGCCGCGCTGGAGTTGGAGTCCAAGTCGAACCACCCCATCTCGAACGACAGGATCTTGGCCAGCATCTGGCTGCGCACCCGCTCCGTCAGCCGCTCGCCCATCACCGCGAAGTTGTAGTGCTGCACGATGTTGGCGACGATGCAGACGATGGCGATGCCGAAGAACACCAGGGAGTACAACCTGGTCTTGGAACGGATGAGGCCGTCGTCGCCGAGGAAATAAACCTCCGGCAACGAGCCGAGGCTGTACGAGTACAGTGGCATCACCGCTCCGAACACGACCGCGCCGGCGCACCCGAGCAGCGCCTGCTTCCACTCCGGCCGGTTCATCTTGAGCAGCCGGAGCTGGGACGGCTTATTATTCCGGGCGCGTTTCTCATCCTGCCCATCAATCACCGAGTACTCGGCCGACCGGAACGACGGCACGGGGCTCGGGTGGAAGCTGCTGGCCACCGACATGATCTCGACGCTCCGAAACGACACCCTGCTGCTCTCATCATCCGCTTCCACTTCCACCACGCGGTGGCGTTGCTGTTCTGCTCTCGGCGCCGCCGCGGAAGACGCCTTCTGCATGTTGGCGTACACGCCGCCGTCCGTTCCGAGGAGCTCGTCGTGCGTGCCCTGCTCCACGACGCGGCCGGCGTCGAGCACCGCGATGGTGTCGGCCTTGCGGAGCGTGGAGAGGCGGTGGGCCACGACGACGGTGGTGCGGCCCACGGAGGCCCGGTCCAACGCGTCCTGCACGGCGCGCTCCGACTCCGAGTCCAGCGCGCTGGTGGCCTCGTCCAGGAGCAGGATCCTCGGGTCGCGGACCAGCGCGCGGGCGATGGCGATGCGCTGCTTCTGCCCGCCCGACAGCTGCGTCCCCAGCTGCCCGACCTGCATTATTCACCCAAACGAACAAATTCGTTGTAACTTCACTATCACTAGGAACTGCATTTCGTGACCACAATCACGAATTATTCCATTTTGTAGTAACATAGGAGTACGTACATTGGTCTCGTATCCGTTGGGCAGTTTTGTGATGAACTCATGCGCGTTGGCCATCTTCGCCGCGACCACGACCTGCTTCAGCGACGCCGCCTCGTTCCCGAACAGGATGTTCTCCCTCACGGACGTGCCGAACAGCACGGGCTCCTGGCTCACGAGCCCCATCTGGCCCCTGAGCCACTCCACGTCGACCGCGCCGACGTCGCGCCCGTCCAGCAGGATCTCGCCCTTGTTCGGGCTGTAGAACCTCTGCAGCAGCGAGATGACAGTGGACTTGCCCGACCCGCTCCCGCCCACGAGCCCGACCGTGGCGCCCTCGGGTATCGTCAGGCTCACGCCGTTGAGCACCTTCGTGTCCGGCCGCGACGGGTACGAGAAGTGCACGTCCCTGAACACGATCTGCCCCTTGACGTGCTGCTGCTCATTGGTGCCGAGTCCCCCTTTCTTGATTGTCGGCGGCGGCGGCGGCAGCTTGTCGATCATCTCGCGCATCCGTGCCGCCGCCGTCGCGGCGTCGACGAAGTAGCGCAGGTTGGGCAGCGCCATCATGACGGACATCCCGGCGAGGACGATGCAGATGGAGGCGACGAACACGTGGCCACCCTGCGCGTTCCCGTGGATGACGAGCACGCTGCCAAGCCACGACAGGAATGACCACACCGCGAACATGACGCCCACGCTCCCGATGACGGCGCCCTTGACGAGCCCCTGCCGGATGCCCAGCGCCGTGCTGCGCGCCAGCGCGCCGTCGAACCGCGCCATCGTGCGCCGCTCGCCGCCGTACGCCGCCACGGTCCGGATGGACGACACGGCCTGCTCCGCCACGCCGCCGGCCTCCTCGTACGCCGCGCGCGCCGCCCCCGCCGCGGCCGCCATGCGCTTCCCGAGCACCACGCTCGGGACCACGAAGAGGAGCGTGAAGGGGAGGCCCGCCAGCGCCAGCTGCCACGCGAAGACGAAGGACACCACCAGCGCGCCGAAGAAGAGCGTCATGTTGGCCAGCACGTTGGGGAGCTTCTCGGCGAGGAAGTCCTGGATCGTGTCGGCGTCGTCGGAGATGGTGGAGATGACGCGGAACGTGGTGGCCTGCGAGGACGAAGACGCGGCGTCGAAGAACTCCACGGGCTGGCGCAGCACGGATTCCAGGTACAGACGCCGCATCCGCGACGCCTGCCGCTCCGCCGTCCGCGTCCAGCACAGTCCCTCTGTGGAGCGACATTTCATTTTTTTTTTCCATCACGCGAATGATCATGATGCTCAGGTTAAAACTGACAACTGAAACTAGTGCTCGGCTGTTTGTTCCTTACCTAGGAAAGCGCAAGCGCCCACTCCAACCGCGACGTACAAGAGCCGAAGCGCGAACTGCAATCGCCCGCGCACATGATGAGGTTATACACAACTAGTACCTACTTCATGCTTCAACTCAACGTGGCAGAGCATGCCTCGTTTAATTTACCTTGTCTACAGCGCCGGAGCTGAATGCGCTTCCGGCAGTCCCTGAACCGCCGTAGCTGTTGATGATGTCGCCGAGCACAAGCATGGAGAGCGGCTGCATCATGCCGTCGCCAAAGCTGCCCAGCACGCCCAGCGCCATGAGCCACCGGTCGCGCGAGTCGGCGTAACGCACCAGCTCCAGCATCGACGGCTTCCCCTCCTTTCCCCCGGCGACTGCCATCGGACCCCCGACCCGAACACCACGACTCCCCCTCGCTCCGGACGTTGTTGTGTTTGCCCGGTTCGAAGGGAACAATCTATCAAAATTATTTCACTGGGCCTTGTTGTGAGTTGGGGACAGATGGAGTACTGGAAGAACCCAGCTAGTGATCGACTGACTGCCACTGCAGACCGTAACGCTCCAATTAGAGATGGCTTGATCCGAGTGGCGTTTTGTCACCTAGCCCGGCGCAGCGCGGAGCTTTTGAAGACAAGAATATGCTTCTGGCGATCGAAGCAGACATCGATCGCGCTTATTCCTCAGGCCTGGATAGGACAGCTTCTTTGGGCGCTGGTCTTGTCCCGGACGATACGGTCAAGTCGAGTTCAAGCCGTAGCTGGGGTCGATGACGTCAGACAATTCGATTGATGTCATCAAACGTACTAAACTATAGTTGAGTATATTATAGCCATGCTTGTTCAGCAACAAGAGTGCTTGTTATCTTCTTCACATGATCGATGACACCACACACACACACAAGGCTGTTCCTTTGATCGCGTTGTTGTAGGATAACGAACCGGAAATAAACAACGGAGCTTCGTTCGGATTGCACTTTTGGAGGACAATTGATGATTGGTTTTAATTTCTTCAGTAGCCGATGCCGTTTTATTCCTCGAAACGAGATGAGGGAGTCAACGAGCTACACTTGTACGCAAGATTGAACGTGTATTATCAACTACTCTTGTATTCTGCCGGCCTTGTTCGTCGTTTTGTCTTTTCGTATCTGCCGCGCCTGTTCCCTTGTAACGATCCGAGGCCATTGACGGCGGAAGTGTCAAGCACCAAATATTTGCGTTTTTCAACAAAAAGAAGGGGGAAAATGCTCGATTCATAACTGTTTTTTTTTTTTTTTTTTTGGAATCAGATTCATAACTGGTTGATGGCCAGCAAAACATAAGAATGGGCCTGGGCCTAAAGTGAGGAACAGCGACGTCTGGACCTAACGTTGCTGTGTGGGCCTGGTTCACTTTTAGGCCTCACCGGGACCGATTAGGGAAGCGGCAAAAATCTGTTTTTGAAGCATCCGAGCACCAAATCCCGTTTCTCAGCGGGCACAGAACGGCAAGCAACAGCCCTCGCCGAAGCGGTGCTCCGGTTCCACCGAGAGATACGGCGAGGACTCGAGCGATGGACACACGTATTGGGGCTCCAGTGCACGGGCACAAGCAAGTGACCGTCCCCGTCCGTCATCGCGGGCACTGTTATTCCCGTGATAAAACGAGTGGACGATCATCCAGCTAACCTGACCCGGTGTCGCGGTCGTCTCCACCCTGCCTGTTCGTTCCATGCCCACGCTTGGCTAAGGTTAACCAAACTCGCTTCCGATTCGCGCCTTGCCCATCAACGGTCGGCATAAAGTTCCCTTCCCTGGATGGGTGCTCATCCGCCTCGATCGGCTTCATGTCCCGATTTTACCTGCCTCGACTTTCCTTCCATTCGGAGCGGGACGCGCGGCCGCTCGCCGAACGCCATGTGCCCCCTACGTACACCGCCGTGTAAGGTCAGTGTCTCAGTGAGAGGTGCTGTCCTCCCTGATCTGAGCGCGGATCGCACGTCAGAATCGTCGTGGAGGACCCGCCAGGCCCATCACGTCTCTTTGCACCGACCACCGCGGAGATCCGAAAGCGCTGTCTCGCCTTTGCAGGGGGGAACCGGCCAAGAACACCAGCACACGCACCGGAGGCGTCAGGACGACACCTCATGCGCTCAGTCGCTCACCCCCCACCTATAGCTAGCGTTTCCCTTTCTCCTAGATTGATACTAGGTCCCCATCACCTGAGCACCTGACGGACGGAAGCTAGCGCGCGAGACGAGCGACGCGTCACCAATCGCCGCTCGTCACGTTGTGCGCCACGCATGTCGTCCGTTTCCCTTGTGGCGACTGACTACTCATGGTGGAACAGGCGTCTTGGGAAACCGCTAATAAGCTGCTCGATCGAGTGACATGATATATACAGTACTGACCACCACCGTTAACTTTGGTGTACCGGCTTTGTCATGCGGCCCACGGATCGAGCTAGCGTGTCTTGCGAAACCGGTTTTATTCGTCGCCGGCAAGCATTAAAATCCCTTTAGAAATCTGACTGAGCAACACCATATGACCCTAATGACATGAAAGGCATCCACCATCGTTATCTCTGAATCTGACGATGTAACCGCTGACAATTACCTGGTCGGCAGTGTCACAGCGAGAAAAAAAAATTGCGTCTACCTCTCTTCCCATTTCCGGATCGACCTACTGGAGACAGATTCGCCGACGAGCGAGACCACACCACACTCGTGTCGTCCTTCTCATCATGATAATCAGGATCAACAACGAACAGGCAGCAACCGGGAATCAGGCAATAATCTGAGGCGCGAAAGCGACGCGTAATCTAGGACCATTTCCGGGGCGTCGTCCAACGAGGCCGGGGCAGGTGTTCTCTGCCGTGGCCGTGGTGGGCCTACTACCTGACCTGACCTCCGAGTAGGCACGCATGCATGTGCCAATGGTCCGGTACCGCGTGGCGCGCCGTGAGCGAGGACGACCCTGTCGATTGTACTCGTCCACCAGCGAGCGCCGAGCGGTGCTGCTGCCTTTGTTTCTTTCTTCGTGCTCGTTTGATTGGTTTCAGGCTTCAGTCCTCTACTACTCTACTTGATGCAGCGCCTGACTGACCGCTTGGAAGTTCGCCACGTGGAGGGCGCCAAGCATGGACAGCACCGCCGAAGGCGGAACCGCACCACTCAGCACAATGATGTTGATGGGACATTTTGAGCTTTGCTTTTGAGGATTCATGGTACTATGTAGCAGTAGCAGGTAGTGCATCCTGTAATGATCTGCCCATTGTTCATTTACATACGAAATCGAGATTTGTGAAACATCTGTTCCTCTGCTTTGCTTTGGCGCTCCGCTACAAAAAAAAAAAAAAGTACTAAAGGGGGAAAACTGCTCCCAAACAACTCATATTATTGGTACCCTTGGCGTTCCTCCATCCACTGCCCACACTTCGCAAAAGCCGCTTCTATGCCCTTCAAGTTCAGTCTCTATGCCCCGAGAACGAGCAGGCGAACCACGAAACGGCGAAAGTCAACACACAGCCTCCTTTGTCCGTAGTATGGTCCAATTCAGTTGATCCAAACACTCGTTTGATCACCAAAAGCACAGTCATCGTGTATCATCCATTGTTCCATACCGCTCTCGCCGACCAGCTATGTTGGATGGGGTCATGCGGCGAGAAAGCTAGCAACGCAATATCTCTGGACGATTTAGAGTGTCCTCCAAGGAGAACGGAGCAGGTGTTTTTTGGACATGGCCTACCTGAGCACAGCACAGGTGAGAGCATGTGCGCCGACCTGGTACATCCCTGGTGTTCCACGAGCATACCTCGTCTGCCGCAGTGCAGCCCCCACCACCACTGGAGAGTCTTCCTTTCTTTTCGCTGGCCGATCGCACAAGTTTCTGACTTTCAGGAGGGGTTCATCAGGTCCCTCCCCCTACTCGATGGACTTGACGAAGTTTCTGACCTGAGTTCCGGGAAGCTTGCCACCTGGAGGTATGGATGATGCCACCGGCGAGAGGCAAAAATCACACCGAACACAATGATACCGACAGCCATTGCACCGTACGACGATATATATGTGAACCCGCATTTGGGGGTTTGCTTTTGGCGATTTGCGATTCGCATAATGACCAGCCGCCGCGATTATTTAATCGTTCTGGCCGTTGTTAGTTTGTGCATCCAAATCGCTTTAGTAATGTTGGCACAAATCCTTTCCTTGCGTGAACACCCATCGAATATAATGTTGCCTTTGCCTGCTCGATCTTTTGCTCGTTCTTTTTTTTTTTACTGCTTTTTTTTTAAAAAAAAAGATCTTTTACTGCTTTTGCACACCGGTATGCTGATTACCCAGGAGTGCAAGCAAACGCTTGGAAATGAAGCATTCGAGCTTGTGCTACTACTTTCCGAGCGAGCTGGCTGGTGCAGCAACCGCTAAGAAGCTTTACCTAGCGAAACATCTTTCTTTCTGCTGAACCTTTTTAAGAGCTGCCCTACACTCCAGCTCACTGCGACTGGCCTGGTTGACATCGTGAGATCGATGTCACGCTCACGCAAGAGCTGGCCTTGATATACTCGTATCCCTTTCAGGAAGACTACGTACTCTCGTTCAATCATCGGCCGCGGCGCTATATATTTCGCCGTCGCCGTCGTTGCCAGTCAGAGGTGATCGCAGTGAGGCTAGTAAAAGATTGCGTAATGCAGAACCAAAAATGAAAATAAACCATGATCTTTTGAATGATATTTTTCTTCGCCAGTTTATTGGAAGCAAGCAGTATGCCAAAATGTATCAAGGAGATTTGAACAAGATCCCAATCTGTTCTCTGCATATATTCTTCGCTGCATCTCCACTCAAATATTGTTCTCTGCAAATGATCCCAACTTGTCAAACAAGGCCCCCAGTGATACACCACTCGAGGCCTTGATATATGTCCTCTGCATCTCCAAAATGACAAACTGGAAGATGACAACTAAAACGCCGGCGAGAACGTATATTCTTTGCTGTTTTCTCCACTCAAACATGCACCACTCGAGGCCTTGTTTGACAAGTTTCTCTGCGAGCGCCGAACATTTTGAGATCCGAGCGAGCAGACTCAGACTGAAATAAGTTAATACCACTTCCAGCACAGGACCGTATTCTAAGCGGGCACAAAAGCTGGCAAAGGGACCAGAAGGCGGCTCAACACCTGCTAATTTGATTTTCTTTGCGGAAAGTGAAGAGTATAGCAGTTGGGGAGCAGAGATTGAGACATGATCCTCATCATCTCTAGCTTTTTCTTCGTTATGTGGGATCGATCGAGCTTTATATATAGATCCATCATACTAGTATATATTCATATTCACTCTCACACCATATTTTATCTAAGATTTGTCCCTTTTTCCCTCCATTACGTGCTGGAAGATAACGTTTTCAATCGCCCTCTCTTTTGGATGAACGTGTTCGATTGGATCGAAATGGAGGGCATGCATGTTCAGTGGCATTGGTTGCGTACGTCGTCCCCGGTTCCCGGTCGTGGAACAGAGATGAGCATTGTCGTTATGCTTGTTTCCTTCTCGCTTCAGACAGAGCTCCATTTCTAAAGGACGATGTACTGCGGGCGCCCATCATGCTACGATCTTGTCTTTTCACGTTGTACTAACACACACATAAAGTTGTTATTTCTCCGAGAGAAAGCCTGTCGTTAACCTCCACCCGATTTGGGCAGTGTCGCTTTCCTAGATTTTGTTCTCCAACAATCAGCAGCTTTTACGAACATTTCGATGAGGCGTTACTTTATTGAGGTAATTGTTTATACTACTGCTAACTCACCACCAACAGTAGCCAAATTTAGTTACGGGCACACACTATATTACGGTATACTAGTATACTGAGTACTTGTCTCATGGTTGATCGAACTGGCGTTGCGTAGCCGTTGACCTAACCACGTTGAGCTATGCGCATCGAAAACATCATGACAGGTAGGTGGTCTCAAAGGAAAGGAAATTCAGGGCACCGCAGAAGTGTATTGCTGGCTCTGCAATTGCGAGTAGTAGATTCCTATATAGCATAAAATGTGCCACATTTCAAGTACCGAGGATTCATATCATTGCTACTATGGACCAAGGTAAGCGGGAGATCGGGGATGGGTACCGACTATAGATTAACACATCTGAATCACTTATCACAGTGGCCAGAGGCGGGGTTTTGTTTGTAGCGAACGAACTAGTACACATGAATTTGGCCGTAAATTCAGTGTATGAGAACCGCGCGCATTCCACATCTTTGAACTGACTGAAGACTTGCGGCGTCATAAGTCTGCCTCGTCACTGTTCAAACATCTGGGTCACCCCCCTGATTTGGACTTGCTGGAATCGCGAGCGCACACACACCCGTTCATCACATCACGAATTTGACGCGGCAGCGACTCAGGGGCAGCGCCGTCGCCGGTCACCGGTCCTGAATAGCCTCCGACACCTTGTCCCGAGCTGTCAACGACCCGGGCGCGTGCCGACGGGTCACATCACGGTGATCCGGGCCGTCGAGGCTCTTGCCGTATGAAATCGAGCCGTCGGATGCCCCGGTCCCGGGAAACCACGAGCTGTACAAATAGACTCGTGTTGCCATCGTCGCCCACGAAGAAGTGGTAACCCGTCGCGGTCACGCACGCACTCCTCCGAATGCAGCTTCTTCCGAAGCTCTGCATGGCCGCCACCGCCGGCGACGGCGATACCAGCAACAACGGTCGTAGTAGTAGTAGTAGCAACAAGCAGCTGGCCACGGCTGTGTCGTCGTCCTCCTCGTCGACCGTCTCCACGTCGTCCTCCGCCGCCGCGGCGGCGGCCGCCGTGTCGGAGGCGTCGTCGTCGTCGACGTCCCTCCCTTCGCTCCCTTCCCTCTCCGCCGCGACCATCAACACCGTGTCCTTGGCGCACGTCACCACGCTCCTCCCCCTGTCCACATCCTCCTCCGCCGCCGCCGTCGCGGCGGCGGCGGACGGCTTCGTCGTGGCGCGGCCGGCGTGCGTCGCGCTGCACGACGTGTCGACGCTCGAGGCCACGTCGTCCACCTCCGACGACGCCACGTCATCCGCCGGGTCGTTGAAGTGCGCGGCGCACCTCCACGCCGGCGCCAGCAACGGCGCCTTCGTGACGGGCCACCAGGACGGGCGCCTCCGCGTGTGGCGCGTCTCGTCCCGCGCCCCGGACCGGCTCCGCCTGGCCGCGACGCTGCCCACGCTCGCCGACCGCCTCCGCCGGTTCCCTGTCCCGTCCAACCACGTGGCGGTCCGGCGGCACCACCGCCGGCTCTGGATCGAGCACGCGGACGCGGTCTCCGGCGTAGCGGCCTCCGCGGACGGGCGCCTCCTCTTCTCCGCGTCGTGGGACCGCACGCTCAAGGTGTGGGCCCTGCCCTCGCTCCGGTGCCTGCAGTCGCTCCCCGCCCACGACGACGCCATCAACGCCGTCGCCGCCGCGCCCGACGGCACCGTGTACACGGGCTCCGCCGACCGCCGCGTCCGCGTCTGGGCGCCCCGGCCCGCATCCGACAAGCCCAGGAGGCCCGTGTACCACCTGGTGGCCACGCTGACGCGGCACGCGGCGGCGGTGAACGCGGTGGCGGTCGGGTGCGGTGGCCACGCGCTGTACTCGGGCGGGAACGACCGGTGCGTGGTGGTGTGGGAGCGGGAGGACAGCGCCACCCACATGGTCGCCGTCGGCGCGCTAAGGGGACACCGGAGGGCCGTGCTGTCCGTCGCGTGCGCCGCCGGCGGGCTCGTCGTCAGCGGGGCCGCGGACCAGACCGTGCGGGCCTGGACGCGGGCCCCCGACGGGCGAGGGTACGCCTGCGTCGCCGTCATCGACGGACACGCCGCCGCAGTCAGGTCCGTGGCCGCGGCGCGCGTCGTCGTGCTGCCGGCGCAGAAGCAGAGGGACGGCGAGGAGGAGTGGCGGGTGTGCAGCGCGAGCTTCGACGGCGAGGTGCGGGTCTGGTCGCTGCGGGTGGCGTCGTCTTCCCCGGCACGGTTGTAGTAGGTACGATTTGGCGCGATCTTTTTGACGTAGGGTAGCACGACGCCTACCGTATTCTATTCTATTCATTTTCATTTCTACAAGGTTTTGGTTTTGTTTGGCATTCCGATACGGCGGCAGGCACCCTGTGTACGTAACTGTGTGTGTGTACATACAAAGAGAGGTGGATTTTTTTTTGTCTAGAAGCTTTGTTCTACTTTTGGATTCTTTTCCAAGGCCGTATCGCGATTGCAAAATTCTACAGGGGAAACTCAAGGCCAGTTTCCGCGCTGTCTTGCCTGGACTAAATATGCTGCCGCCGATTGTTAATCGACAAAGTGGGCAAGACAGCAAGGGAACATCCCAGTTGCTTCTTCAGGTCCCATGTCCCGCTTTCGATCGCCACTTTTCCGAAAGCAAAAGCGAAAGGAAGAACTATTCCAGTGCCCTCTTATTCAAAGCTACTGATGCTAAACAGAGTGTCAAGTTCCATCTTTCGTTTTTCTTTCTCAAACAAAAAGAGGTCGTGCAGTTCCACATATAGAAGGATAGAGAGATAAAATACTTGAGACCGGAGAAACAACCTGCGGGATTTGCTGATGCTCTAGCAAAGCGAGTGATTTAAAGTGCATGATGTTCTGCAAAAAAGAACATTTGCAGAAATTTACACAAAACGATCTAATTGTTTGTACTACTTCCATTCCATACCAAAAGAAACACTGGTATTAATTAACAGTTCAAACCTCCACTTTATGTAGTCCAAAATGTTTTACTTAATTAAACATGGGCAGACTCCACACGCCAAATAGAAATCTTTCTCATCTCGTACCACCACATGGACCTCAAATGCAGGCTAGTACAACCTAAAGAATTTGGATGCCAGGTGCCCATTCCTCGTGCCGCTGTGCATGGGTGCATGATTGTACTACCCACTTCAGGGCGGATGGCACACACGAAATGTATGCTGCTGTAAAGCGGGCCTTGCGTGTTGCTGCTTGCATTGAGAGCTACCAATCGAGGTCGTTCTCATATCTCATGGTCGTGTGGCAGATTGGTGCCGACGGGAGCGTATCGACTTGCTCCCTCCACTCTAAAATTGTTGTCGTTATTAACTTTTTTTATTATCTTTGATCATTTATTTTATTCAAAAATTTTTAAAAAATATTATATATTTTCTCATGATTTGATTTATTACTAAATAAAATTTAAATATAACTTATAATATTTTATATTTAAATATATATTTTAAATAAAATAAATGATTAAAAATAATGAAAAAAGTTAATGACGACAATAATTTTAGAACGGAGAGAGTATGAGCTAGTGCTGCATTGGCAGTCTATGATAAGATTCCACATGACCTTTAGCGACGATAGATAATCATCCATAGATTTCGCCTCACCCCTGCAATCTTTCGGTCCTTCTTAAGCAGTATTCTTAATTAGTTTCCAGATCGTGTAAGTTTCCATATTCCTATCAAAAATTCAAAATACGATAGGATGGAAAAGAAGTGATATGTCTGCATCTAGTAGCACAGTGTGGGTTGATTCAACACATTTTCAGGTTGCACATGTGTGATCACTGATGACTGGCTTTGTACAAGCTCTTCAGATTCTTCAGGTGGAGCATGCGATGCATATCCCCCCCCCCCAGTAACAGGCAGCGTTAGCAAACTGCGTATCTTTGTTTAGCTTATCCTTTAATTTGATGTTGTCTACTGGCAGGTAACCAACGAATGGAAAGGAACAAAACGTATATGCTACCAGATATTTTGGCAGGGCGGTTGGTGGAGAGTGGTGACTCCCATGAGGTGGATGACACACCTGATTGTTGTCAGAGAAAAACGAGGCTGTTACAACCTCCGCCGATTTATTTCCAACTGGAACCAAGGTACTTAGCTGAAATCAGCCTGAAATGCTGAACTGAGTCGAACCGATCGTAGTAGCCTAGTAGGCGACAAACGAGCACGCCGAGCTGGATAGAATAAAGTAAACGCGCTAGTTGCGGTGAGCCGACGTGGACGGAGCTGGGTCGTCGCGACAGGTCTAATCTATCCATGCAGCTTGGAGCAGTGGTATGCGCAGGAGTGGAAATGGTTTGTATAATCGCCCCACTAACTGACGTCTTGCATTTGCTCCATTTTGGACTGTGCAAGGAGGTTCTCAGTTTGTTCGTGTGTGGACTCAAATTAAAACATAAATACTAATCAAGCGCGTCAACTTGCATCATAAATTCAACGCAACACAGGAACTTGAGTGAAGCGCATTTCTATGCTGGAGCTGCCACCAAGGCAAAAATTGTCGGCTTATGCTACTTGTTCTCTTAATTTAAGACAGCTCTCTGGACAGTGAGTGCATCTGCATGCAACTTGTAATAGTAGAGTAGTATTGAAAAATATAGCGCGTCAACAAATACAAAAAAAAAATCTATCGTTGAAAAATGCACAAGGTGCTCATCTATATATCTGCAGGTACAGTAAGCATCCAAGGATGCTGCTTATTTATATTTGTACACTGCACCCCAGAAATTAAGGAAATTGTATACGGTTGGTGGCTTGGTGCAGAGACATGCACGGGAACAATTCGGGTATAATAATAAACACAATCACACGCCCATTTTATTTCATTGTTGCACTATCGCATTTTGCATATGCTTGAAAGATGAAGCAATCCAACCATGCTTGCGAAAAATGCTACACAAATCCTTTAATATAATAGTACATATATTAACAAAATTTGTATCAGAGAACCACTCTGATGCATGCACAATAGTGTGAGAAGGGACTGGCATCGATAGACACGTACATCTCGACAAGTTTCATAATGTGAAGTTTGGCGGGGCAAATGGCTGAATTTTCTTTCTTTCTTTCTCCCCATTTTTTATGGGTAAATGGAACTCTGCTTTTGTCGATTTCAAGAGCCATGTCACCTCGATGGATCGTCATAGTCAGAAACAAGAGGCCGGTGTTTTGTCTGGAAACCTGAAACCACCGTCCATGACCATGACCCTGCGCGGTTTCAACGGACAGCGGGGCTCGGAAGCATGCAATGCATGAACGCAGCACATCACGAGCGCTCGTAACTGAGATCGTGGGCATCTAACTACATGTAGATATTTGAAGGTAGCAGCTGCACATGGTCCATCGGAACTCGGAATATTCGTCCACGTCGATTGTCTCATCACCAACTATTCAACTGGATCAACTGCGCTGGCCAGTTAGGCGAGTCTTATCGGCTACGTTGACAGACAGATGAGTGCCATCAGTCTACATGCAATGCATGTAACTGTAGTGTTGCGTCGCCTAGTTCAGGTCCTGCTTCTACAGGCCGCCCGCCCGGCCCGGCCACTCTCTCTATGCTGCGAACGAACGAACCAGTAAACTTGGATTCGATCAAATTCGTCAATGAGCATGCATGGCTGCTTATTAGCACTTGAGGATCGAGCTTTAACCGTTCGGCCAGTTATTAGTAGGTCCAGACACGCGGTATATCTCTCTTGTTCCCTGCAAATATCGGAGGGTTTTTAGAGAAACAAGTACAAGAAAAGAGAATCCCTTTATCGTCTAAGAAAATCTGCACTCTACGCCGGATGTTCAGGATAAAGTTGAAAAAAAAACTATACTACATCGAATGAATATCCATGATGACAAAACAAAGGATATGTTTACTACATCATCGTCTTGGAACTCGTAAACCACATATGGAAATAAAATAATGGACTTGATTTTCATTAGCTCTCCTTTGTTTGTTCCCCTTGCGCATTCAGTGAATTTGGCGTGCACATTTGTAGGGGTTAGATTATTTCTATAACTTTTAAAAATATGTAGGTTGACCGTAATTGATTGCGATTTAGGGTGTGAGAGAATGACCATGACGAAAAAATTTAATGTTAATGACTCTTAGAGCTGTTGACACCTAGTCAAGCTACATGAATACGTCTGTGTAAAGGCTCTGGAGTACCAACAACATAGAAACTGGTATGACTAGTTGTGCTTGATCGTTGCCTTGGAAAATTTGTTGGTTGGAGATGAGACCTCGTCGGGAGGAGCCCGCCTAAGTGTTATCCTAGGCTTGGCAGGCCAGCTAAGATGCATTCTTCGTCATGTAGACGAGAGAAGAACAGAGAATATGATTGGAGAAGTAAAGAAAAAAAAAGGTAAAAAGATAAAGATACCTTGATCGATTGGAGTTGGATGCCCTCAATTGGCCCTGACCCCCCTCCCCCGTAGTTTTATGTGAGGGGCGGTCTTGCTGCATAAGAAATTAACTTTTCTCGTAAATTTTGAATCAAAACACAACTTTTTTGTTTGGACTCTATCCAAGATGGTCTAACCGGTTCGAACAACCAGTCTAACTGGTTGTTAGATTTTTTGAAATTTTTGAACATCTAACTTTTGCATATGGAGTCCAAATTTAGCAATCCATGTATGCGTTTTGTTGACTACCTTGACGAGCTCTACATAATAATAAAATCTAGTTGAACATTTGAGCACCTTCCAAAACCGATCTGTTCAGTTTGTGAAACCAGTCATATTGGTTTTCACTACTTCGCCGGGTTAAGACCAATTTTGATTATTGTCAACAAGAGCATATGTTGAAGCAAACTTATTGATTCATCACTACGGGGCCACATAACACACTTATTGAAGTCTACAGCCAACTAGGGAGGTTGAAACATATTACATAATATTTGCACTCAAACTAAGCAAAATCGAACTCGTAGAAAAAGGTCACCTAATGTAATAAGTTAGGAGTACTTAGTACTAGATCTAGGACTAGGAGGAGTAGACTACGGTTATATTATGGGGGCTAATAGACAGGCCCATGATTGGACCTGATATATTCCCTTCGAGAAGCTTCAGTGAACGCAAGGCGCGAGGGGAAGGAACAACCGAACAAGTCGTTAAGAAATGAATTGAGCTAGCCCGTTCGGTCAACTGTCACCAGTGGTGGTGATGCGTGGCCCTGGGATGGGAGCAAGCCGACAAGGGAGCGAGGCCCCGTCCGGTCTATGGCGACTTTTTTTTTTTGAAACTTCTATGGCGACTGTTGGGTTGGCAAGGATATGGCTGTGACGACTGTGATGAACATGGTGCTACAGCTTGTTCGGAGATTTGGAAAGCTAAGCTAGCCAGCATTGGCCGGTGACGCTAGGAAGGGAGCAGATTTGACCTTTGAAAAGGACGTTCACGCCCAACTCTTGCAACTCGCGAGCACCGTGCTTTGGCTTGGCGCTTGGAGCACTGTCAACATTTGTGACGTGGTATTGTGCGGTCATGCGTGTCCTAATACTCCACTCCGGACTCAGATCCTCTACTTGGTTGTTACTTTACCCCTCTTCTCCATCGTCGATTCGTAAAAGAAATAAAGGTTCAGATTTATTGGTATAGCACAGACGCTACAGTATCTGGCAAACAATAAAAATCAACAAAGAGAAATAGCTAGTGTTTCATGAACAAGTAATGGTACCGGCATTGTTTACCTAGACACAAATTACTGTTCTGTGGTGCCTTTACCCCCCGACGAAAGAGGAGTCGAGTCCACTCCAGTTGCACGCATACGTTGAGATAGACGCGTAGATTATACAGAGCCAGCGTGTTACTGGCTCGTTGGCTATAAACAGTTGGTGGATTTTGATTTTGATCCGCATGTTTTTCTGGAAGGGATACGATTGGAAAATGCACCCAGGTATCAACGAAAAGTTAGATACAGTCATATATACTACTGTCTCCAGTCCAAAAGGAAGAAAAGGAGAAAAAAAAGGGACATTCGATGACCCTGGCTAATGACGGTCTCAGATACAGAAACGCTGCTTAGCTTTAAGGATTGACGGCTTCGTGATTCCTTTCTGTGGCGCGTACCATTTAATAAAGCCCAGCCCACCAAACTGGAGCCCGTGTAAAGGCCCGGATCCCAAAACAGCCCACAAAGCGCACTGGAGCAGCACTCCTCCCAGCATCTCCGCCCTGCCGCCGGCATACCGCACTGCCAGCCATGGACGAAGACGCGACGACGGGCGATGCGGAGACCTTCGACCCGGTGAGTTCTACTGCTGCTCCAACTCATTTCCGACCTTCCTCCCTCCTCGGATTTGCCTTTTGGGTGGATTTGTCTTTGGTTCTCCGAAATGTTGGGCCCGATGAAGCGCGCTACGGCCTGTGACTTATCTGGGGGCGATTTGAGCAGGAACTGATCCACGCGATCTTCAAGCTGGTGTGGAAAAGGCGCGCCGAGAAGGCCGGCGGTGGAGGCAGCGACGATGTCATCGACGTCGAGGTGATTTGCCGGTCCATTCCGAACCCTAGATGTCCAGAATTTTATTTTGGACTGTCCCTCTTTCCCCCCTTTACTAATTGGTAAATGTACTCATTGTTCGGTGTATATCCGAATTAAGTCTTCTTTTTTTTTTTTGATTGGCAGCCGGCTCCGGAGACATCAAAAAGAAATCGGAGTACAACTGGTTAGTGTCTTAACTACTGAAGGAAATTGTTATATCCTTACATGTTAGGAATTCAGTAAACAAATAGCTTCTAGTAAGCTAATTCGTCTGGTGTTGGGTGCAGTTAAATGATAGACAGTTTGCATTGAAAAACCCTTTACTTGACGTTTTTCCAGATTAATCTGTATTCTGTATTTTATAGGTGAAAACTTCGTGTGAACAGTAGATGACAGCAATGTAACGCCCGTGCTAAAACTTTTATCTGGCTATACGGATATCTGCTTACCTAGTGTAGAATCACCATTTATGGTTAAAGCATATGTCTCCTGGACCAAATTTACAGTTAGAAGCTCCTTCTTAATTTGATGGAGGCATATTATAACAGATTCAGGCTTCAGTATGACAAGCAGCAAAACAATTAGTTATTCTTTAGTTAATCTTTCATCTACTCTGAATTGTTTTCCTGAGACGGTTTCATATACTCTGATTAGTAGTAACAATAGCCACCTATCAGGATCATATGGCCTATAAAATTATTTCAGCTTTCAACCATTTTATGTTCAGATACATGGCTTCTTGTATTTTTGAATGTCAAGTATATTATTACAGTACTTATAGTTACATCTAGTTTGGCACTGACTATAATAAGTTGGTTAAGACTTCGAAAAGAATGAGGAAACGGAAAAGCTGAGAATTATTAACTATACCAAATCAAGTACTCGAGGTATGCAAGCACGGTCCAGTTGCTGTTTAGTGTTCACATACATATTGTGGACGGTAAAAGAAATGGTAGTCACTAGATTCCTAGGCGCCAAAAGGAAATAAGATTATCATATTTTTATGAGTATTTAGTGTTCTGTGACTTAATCTTTTATTCTCATGTAAATGAGGCATATTGATGCTGAATGAACATTTAATAAATCTGATTACTAGCTCGTTAGCAGGAGCGCTGTATCATTAAGGTAGGAACAAGAGTCTACAAGAGCCTAGTGCAAACGAAACAAAAGTACAAAAGAAGAAAGACTTTAATAACAGTTTTCCAAATTGTGTCCTAATATTTTAACCTGAGAGCTCTATTGAACTTTTCCAACTCATTGAATTTTTGCCCTCCCCAGTTTTTTGGTGTTGTAATTATTTTCGTGTTCAGAAGACAACTGCCTGTTGTTGATGTGTCGGGATCTTTCCCTTTCCAAAGATAACTCCTAGATCTGTGAATTCTCTTATTGCCTGCATAGGAATTTTGAAGGAGGTTAGAAAATAGGTGCTTTTGGAAGTGGTCATAGCCTCATAGGTAACATGATGCTTGAGTGCCTATTGGGGCACACCCATTGTTTTCGAGTAATGACTGTATTAATTTTTCCTTTAAAGTTCTTTGGGCAAACACAACTTGAATGCTTTGTGCTAATGTCTCATGGTGTCTTTGTGACATCTGTTTTTTTTTTCTAGATTGTAGTTAGAACCGTTTTAAAGTTTACATTGTAATGGTATTTTAGTTCTTTAACAACTTGGAGTACTAACATTGCTTAGATGGATGTAACAAGCAAAAAGTTGGGTAATTCAGGTTTACATTTTAGAAATTAATCATCAACACTTGAAAGAGCTAGAAAGCTGTATTTGACTCTAATGTTGCCATCTTCAAGTTTCTGTTGGACAGGACACTTTGAAGTTAATTATCTGAAAATCTCGTTGGATTCTTCATGATATCCTGACATGCTATTTTTCCTGACAGCCAATGCAAGTGCACTTAAAGTCAGCTGTGAACTTCTAAGGATATTTGTCACAGGTTTGTTCCTCCGAAAAATGCTGCATAACCTCATGCTAGCAAGCAAAAACAGTTCCATTTCTGTTGCCTAGCGCTGTAATCTCTCTTGATTCCGTTTCTGTAGTCTAACAGTATAAGTTTTCTTTCAGAAGCTATTCAACGTTCAGCCTTTATTGCTAAAGCCGAGGGATCTACTGTCATTGAACCAACCCATCTAGAGCGTATACTGCCCCAACTGCTTCTGGACTTTTGAGGTGCCCCAAATCTGCTTCCAAATTCACCTGTTTTCGTCTGCGTTGCATCGTTGACAAAACAGGATTATGATGCTCAGTGTCCTTTACTTTTCGTAGGAATGCGTCAGCAGAACCACTGGACTAACTGTTGTCTCAGTTAAAGCTTCGCAAAAGGGGAAGGTTGCATAAGCAGGGCTAATCAGGGCAGCAGGCCGGTTGTATCAGCTGATGCTCTCTATCCTGTGATGAACCTCTTACTGCATTTCTAGCCTGTAGCTTCAAGAAAGTTTCTTTTGAAGTATTCTACCTTCGAGCACCTTGGGCTAAAATGGAACTTTGATAATGTATCTCTGTAAGTAGTAGTTTCTGGCTTTATGGAATTGCAGGTTCAGATTCGACTATGTTCGCCTTAGTATGTCATTTGAACAAGCGTCGCCTTGTTTAGGATTGCCCTTTTTATTCTCCTCCACATATTAGCATGATGACACTTGACCCTGAGAAATGGTGTAGTGAACTTGCACTCGGACTGATCAAAGAAGAGGAAAAATGGTACTCACACGATTGGATTCAAATAATAAGAGGAGGAAAAGTGGTACTAACACGATTGGATTCAACGATTGAATTGCATCGTAGACTCTCGTAAAGTCAGCGTCTTAGCCGGCGCGTGCCGTGCAGCCGGGTTCGCCGCGCGGGCGCGACGTGCACGCCTCCGCGCGAAGCTTGGCGCTGGCTTTAGGACAAGAACTAGAAGAACTGCGGCGCGCGCCCACCTGTCAAGGTGAGGCTTCTCCAAGCTGCCACCCCCGCACCTCTTCCTCGCCGCCGCCCCCGCACCCGCGAGGCCGCTGCCACAGCTGCAGCGCTGCATCCCGTTCCACCGGATGGCGGTAAGCGCGCAGTTCCATGTCCCCTCTCCTCCTTGACTTCGTCCCTTCTCGTATTCCTTACTGTCCCTTTGTAAAAACAGTCTGCAAAGTCTCGAGCCGCCGCATGATTAATCTAGTTGTTACTGTGAATTGTGTTTGTCTCACTTTTGCAGTAAGCAGATTCAATAGAATGTATGATTAATCTAGTTGTTACCGTGAATTGTGGTTGTCTCACTTTTGCAGTAAGCAGATTCAGTAGAATTGACTTTCATGTTTGCTTTAAAGGGACATATTTTTGCGAGGAAGTTTAGAGACAAATCTGAGAGTAGAATTACAAATCTAGCTACTAGCACTGAAGGTAGATGTGGGAGACATCATGATATACTGTTATGGCTTGATAACTGAACCTTTTTTTTTTTGTAACAGTTTCATGATAACTGAACTGGCCGCTGGATATTATATTGTTCAGTGTGCATATGCAGCTGGTGAGATTTTTTTTTTTTTAATGTTGAACCTACACCACATTGAGCTATTCTGGGAGAGAAGGTTCTAGCAATGGAAGTTTGAGTTGACGATGGCAATACCTCCGTGTTGATAATGTGTTCGCTTTTTGAAATGTCCTAGTAAATAGACATAATTTATTATTTTTGTTATTATAACTTGTAGTTACTCCTACAAGACATATTTTGTTTAAGAAATAAAGTGATATCAAACTGTCACTGTGATGGTCTGTTTATTGCTGCATTCTTACCCTTTTTTTAATACATTCAAAGGAGCACATCTCACAGTTTCTTGCTTAACTTTCAGCAATTTTGGACTCTAACCGTCACTGGACAAGAACAAGGCTCTAGTTGAGTACCTAAAGCAGTATGGTGCTGTTAGAACTGATAAAGTGGCTGAAGTAATGGAAACAATTGATAGAGCATTGTTTGTCACAGAGGGCACCCCTTACATCGACACTCCTATGCCTATTGGTTTCAATGCGACAATATCTGCTCCCCACATGCATGCAACCTGCTTAGAACTGTTGAAGGATCATTTGCAACCAGGCATGCATGCTCTGGATGTTGGATCAGGTGTGTTGCTGATACTATGTCGCTGTTTATTAGTGTCCATTGGGTTCTACAGCTGAATGAACGTCTTTGATTTCTCTAAAAGAAAATATTCTCTTTTAACTACTGTCATCTCACATGCATTTGTCTTATGACTGTAGATCTTTTCTGCAAACACATGTCCACACGCTCCATAATTACTGGCGTATAACATCTTACTTATTCATGTTAGTAATGTTCTGAAATCACCTGAAGTTACAAGATGTATGAACGTTCTCAATCTGCAGATGGCAGGCTTGGCTTTCCAGACGCAGCGCCGTACGATGCAATTCATGTTGGTGCAGCAGCGCCTGAGATCCCTCAGCCTCTGCTGGAGCAGCTGAAGCCCGGCGGTCGGATGGTGATACCAGTAGGCAGCTACATGCAGGAACTGCAGGTGGTGGACAAGAACGCGGACGGTTCGATCAGCGTCCGGAACGACGCGTCCGTCCGCTACGTCCCTCTGACCAGCCGTGCTTCTCAGCTGCAAGACCCATAGGGCCCCTTTTGCTCTGGCATAGAAATGCCTGTACATATACGAACACGTCGCCGTGTTCAGAGTATCTGCTAGGTAGTTTTAGTTCGGTGATGTGTGACTAACAGCTTGCTTTCCGGAATAAAATGAGTTAGCATCAAATGGCATCTCTGTTTCTGAACTCTCAAGTATGCGCACATCTGGAAAGCACTATTCATTCGTCTATATTGTGCATACATATAGTACAGTTTCAATGTACATGCCTTTTTTATCAATCAGGAATTCACATTGGCTTGAAGTTCCTGTACGCGATGACGGCGTAGAACGGGTCGGAGCTCGCCATGCCGAACAGCCTCATCACGGCGTCCAGCGGCGAGGCCGACGACCCGCCGCCGGGCGAGGGCAGCTTCCTGATCACCTCAGGCTGCGTGAACCCCTCCACGCTCTGAAAGTACTGCGTGACGAGCTGCACGCGGCTGTAGGCGGTGCCCTCTCGCCACGCCCCGATCGCCTTCTCGTAGAACATCCGGCTGCTGAAGCTCACGATGCACACTCCACCCGGCTTGAGCACACGGAAGATCTCCGCAAACACCTAATTGACCAAATGAACCAATATCAGAGATATCAGTTCATCAGTGCGTCGCGTCTGTTACCGAAGTGATGGGTGCTGGCTATGATGAACGGCGGTTGAAAGAACGATTAGTATAACCTTTTCGAAGAAAAAAAAGAAAGAACGAATTAAAGTACCTTTTCCGGGTACTGCAGGTACTGCACGCTGACGGTGCAGAGCACGGCGTCGAAGCTTTCGGTGTCGAGTTCGAGCCGCTGCTCGCGGTTAAGGTCCTTGACGAAGAAGTAGTCGAGGCGCGGGTTGCGGGCCAGCTCCTGCGCGTTGAACCCGTGGCCCACGACCCTCCGGAACTGGACCTCGGGGGGCAGGTGGCTGACCCAGGAGCTCATGAGGTCCAGCACGTCCCACCCGGCCCGCAGGCGGTCCCGGTACAGGCCCGTGAGCGTGGCGATGAAGCCGTCGTCCACGTGCGTGACGAGGCGCGGGAACGCGTAGAAGTCGCGGTCCGGGCGCGGGTCCAGCTTCGCGCGGCCCTCCGGCTGCAGCACCAGCCGCCGGACGCTGCCCGAGCCCGGAGACGGTGCGGCGTCGCTGGTGGAGGAGCAGGGGCGCAGCTAGAGAAAAATAGAGGGGGTGCGACTACGCGCGTTTCTTGATTAATCATAGCAAGTATATATGATATAATAAATTAATAATAAAATAGCAGCTATAGTACATATCTTTTACCAAAATATAATAGACATTAATAAATTGTAATTCTCAACCAAACAAGTGACATTGATCTAAAAAAACAAACAATTCAATTTAAACAAAAAAATCTATAAAATGTATCATAAAATAAAAAATAGATGCATTACCTCTTATAGATTAAATCTACGTTCCTTTCCTTCCATGTTCATGAAACGATGAACCACTGCTTCATTTGTAACTTTGTTAAATTCTTCTTTCTCCACATAGCAAATAAGTCTATTACTCAAGTGTTTATTACCCATACGGTTACTAAGAGTTGTTTTCACAATCTTCATGGCCGAAAATATTCTTTCCACTGTTGCAGTAGCAATTGGTAATACCATCACAAGTTTTAAAAGCCGATAAACCAATGGATAAGTGAGATTTTTTCTTGTCTCTACCATCTTTTGTGAAAGCTCACTAATAGTATTTATGTTAGAGAATCGATTATCTTCTCTCACATCAGCAATGTAGAGGCATAGGTAGTGTCTAAGATCCCTCAACTCTCCATAGCTAAAATCATCAGGATATAGTTTTGCTAGGTTTATCAAACTCTCCATATTAAAATCATAGAACGAATCTCTTGGATTGAAAGCTGCCGAGCAAACAAGCAATTGAGAACTTGTCTCATTAAAGCGACCATCAAGCTCTTGAACTAACCAGTCTATAACCTCATTAAAACAATCCACTTCATAGTGATGCTTATTTGTAATTCCAGAATTCTTCCTAGATTTCTTGGGATCAACATATGTATCTTCCATTTCGAGCCTTGCAATATCATGCCTCTCACAAAACTCATTGACTTCATCTAATAATTTGGCCCACCCATCTCTTCTAAGGTTACACAAATGCAATCTAGTTGATTTCAAACACTTCATGGCATTAACAATGTCTTGATCCTTGTGTTGCAATGCTAGTGACAATATGTTTGTGATGGTTAACGTGGTCAATAAGAGGTGCAAGTAAAATACAAAGTCAAAAGATTGGAAGTAGACAAGAATATTTGATGCTTGGTCTCTATTTTTCCAATCCCTATCATCCTTTTCCATAAATTCTAGCACTTTAACAACTGTTGAAAACATGTCAACCAGACTTTTTAGAGTTCTATAATGAGAACTCTAATGTGTATCTCCAGGTCTTTGAAAATATTGTTCTTGATTTAACCCTTTTCCAGTTTCTAGCTGCCCACAACCTAAGGCTTTCTCCATGTTTTTATGATTGATATCTCTAATCATGTCCCTTCTTTTGGCTGATCCACTCACCACATTTAATAAGTCATGAATCTTGGTTAAGAAATTGCTAATGCCTTTATGCTTTCTCACAACAGCCACAATTACTAATTGAAGTTGGTGAGCAAAACAATGAACATAATAAGCTGATCTACTTTCTCTCATAATCAATGATTGCAGTCCATTCAACTCACCTCGCATGTTGCTAGCACCGTCATATCCTTGGCCTCTAACTTGTTTTAAGCTCAGCTTCAATTTTGCAAATAGAGAATCAATAGATGACTTGAGACAAGAAGAAGAAGTTTGAGTCACATGCTCAAGGCCAACAAATCTCTCTTTCATAATTCCATATTTATCAACATATCTCAGGACCACAGCCATCTGTTCTTTACAAGAAACATCCCTTGATTCATCGACTAGTAAGCAAAACACATCATCTTCAAGTTCTTTAAGAATAGACTGTAGAATTTCATTTGCAAAACACTCAACAATGTCTGTCTGGATTTCATGAGCCACCATACAACTATTACCTCCACTTCCCACCGCTTTCCCCAAATTTGGATCATGGTCTGCTAAGCAATAAAAAAACTCCAAAAAATTTCCTTTGTTCAAAGATGTCATCGACTCATCATGCCCACGAAAAGCCAAGCCTTGCTTCAATAGTAACCTAGCAGTATCAATGGATCCATTTAATCTAGTAAAATAAGCTCTCTTAGATTCATCACTTTTCTTCTCTAAATATACATCTATGTGTTGTTTTCTCTGTAACAAATCATCACACTTCTTCATAGCAACATAGTGTGCTCCACCTACATCGCCAACATGCATCTTTAGTCGATCTTTCCTGTGAAAACCATTCCAACCCTCAACAACAAATGCTTTATATCCTGCATCCTTCTTTTCTCTAAACAAGAAGCAACATAAATAATATGCTCTATCTTTTGATTCACTATATTCAAGCCAACTTTCAAACTCATCAAACCATTCAGGTTGAAAGCTTCTTGCATTATTTGTTTTTTCCCCAATCTAAATACAGGGAAAATTACATGTGCGAGGTTGGCATGGCCCATTCTCCAAATATTTCCTCCTCACCCTCTCTCTTTGGTTAGGATGGTAAGAATCAATTTCCTTTCTTAAGCCTGGATCAAATTTGATCTCCTCTTCCCAATTAATATCATCTCGACGACATAAATTCTTTGCACTACCACTGTCTGGTGCTTTTCTTTTGTAAAATCTTTCCATGTTATTCCTAGGATCCACAATAACATTTAAATTTTAGTTACTTAGATTGCTTTCATAAATATCAGTTATCACATATCACATAAGAAAAAAATAATTATAGAATCTGGACACATTAATGGAAACTGAAAGAATAAGAACAAAAATTTTAAAGCATTGGACGTTGGACAACAATTGCAATTGTTGGCAATTGAAGATTTGAACTTGCTTACAGAGAAGAGGAGACCGGCGTGTGTGTGCACCCCCTGTACTGCGCCTAGCAGCTAGTAGGCAGGCAGGTGAGGACATGCAGGCCTGAGGACGTGAGTTGCAGCAGCTCGCTATTTGATTGGATGATCTGTTTTTGTTTTGTTGCGGCGTCCTCGTCTCGCGGCGGCGGCGTCTTGTCTTATGATCAAGGGAAGCGAGAAGGAAAAGGCATAGAAAGAAAGGATACGGTGTCTTCGCGTACGAGCGACGAGCGAATCTGCCGAGCCCCCACATATGGGCTGCTGTTATGTGGTCTGTGGGCTTTCTTTGGCTCGGGCTCTGGCCTATGGGTGCCGGGTGCGATCAACTGAACCCAATGGGTGTGAACATGGTGAAAATCTAAGTACGCTACAGTGTTTTGTATTTTTCTCTGGGTGCGGCCGCATCCAGTCCGCTCGCTGTAGATCCGCCCCTGTGGAGGAGCATCGTGGCGGCGCGGGAGCGAGACGCCGACGCGGCCGCAGCGTTTGGGGCGGCCTGGCGCAGAGCATGGTCGCTCGTGGTCCACTCGTTGTGCCTCGCGGCTCGTATGGCGCGTACGTAGTTTTATCTTGGTCGGGCTGGTTGGCGTGGCAAGCGAGAACAATTTGTTGGCCAGTTCCTGATCACTAAGACAGGCGAAGCTCAAAGGCCCATGTAATAATCCGGCCCAAACGCACAATCAACTAGTACTGAATTCTTGAAATAATGTAGTACTACTTTCTTGACCAGTGAAATTAATCATCAGCGACCATCAACTCCTGTTACAACTGCTGGTAGGAATTATACCGTGCACACATCTTTTGACTTGCCGGTTCTTTATGTTTGTCTTTCTGGCGAGAGATGAGTAGTATGGTGTACGTAGCTACTGAAAGCGAGAAAAGCTGTGCAGCTAGTAGGAGTTGAGTGTCCTCTGGCGCTCCCTGCGTTCCTCGGACAGCATCCCGGCGAAGCGCGCGAGCGCCTCCTCGTTGGTTTCCTCGCCGCCGTCGATGGGCTCGTACTCCCCGGTGTCGATGTTGACCCTCGACACCGGCTTCCCCAGCAGCTTCTCGCCGATCCCGATCAGCGCATCCATGTTCTCCTTGGTCGCGACGTCCACCATCGATGTGCTCCCCGTCAACGTCTCGTCCTACATATACACAACGATAGCACATGCACAGACACTTGAGATCTACACTAAGCGAAGAATCTTATTAACAATCTTTCAAAACGACCCGCTGCGCTGACGATCGATCTGTGCCACTATTATTATATACGAGAGTCAAGAGTCAGCAGAGCAGTGAACCTGGATCCGGATGTACTGCTCCTCGCAGCGGAGGGATTTGAAGAGCACGGACGCGTGGATGTCGACCATGTCGGAGCTGGCGTGCGAGAGGATGTCGATGAGCGGGTTGAAGTCGCCGTCGTAGAGCCACCGTAGCAGGCCCCACTTGGCGCACTGCGGCGCCGTGTACTTCTCCGACTGCTTGGCCGCCCCCGTCCCGACGGAGACGACGAGGTACCGCCGGAACTCGGCGGGGTTGTCCGTGTGGAAGTCGAGGTTCTTGCACAGCACCTCCCGGGTCAGCATCGACATGGCCACCATCGTCAGGTTGTTGGCCGCCACGCCGCCGTCCACCAGGTGGAACTGCCGCGACCTCCCGGTCTCGTCGTCTCGGGTCGTGAAGTGGTGGGCCGGGAAGTAGGTCGGCGCGGCGGCGGTGCTGATGCAGATGTCGGACAGGTGCGCGTTCTTGAGCGGCTCCTTCTTCGCCTCGTACGTCGTGAAGATGACCGGCTGCATTCTCTTCACGTCGAACGCCGGCACCACCACGTTGGTCACCGTCTCGGATATCGTCACGTCGCGGGTCAGCGTCTTGATCTTGTCGTGGAGGAACGCGCCGTCGTACTTGGGGCCCATCAGCAGGCCCACCATCTTCGCCACCGGGGTCAGGAACCACAGCCTGCACCACGCATCATCATCAGTTCGTATATGCATCCCGCCGTACCAGTAACAAGCAAGAGAAATCGAATCATTGTTACTTTCTCTGGGGGAAGATCCTGGGCCCGTTCTCGAGGTAGAACGTGGTGAGGTCCTTGGCTTGGAACAGCGGCCGCTTCTTCTCGTCCGGCGCCGCCAGCATCGCCGTGATCAGCGCGCCCGTGCTCGTGCCCGCAATCACGTCGAAGTAGTCCGCGATCCGGGCATCCGGCCCGTCCAGCTCCTGCGATCAGAAGAGCACGCACAGCTCACTGTAAACCAGGCTTCCAAAAATCGACATGCTGTCCCGGCGGCGGTGTGACCCGGCCGCCAGCAGCTGAAAATTGAAACTATGGGATACGATGAGACACGTACCTGGAGCTTTGCCTCGAGGCACGCGAGGATGGTCGCCGGGATGAGCCCGCGGATGCCGCCGCCGTCGATGCTCAGCACCGTGATGAGCTTGCCCTGCGACGGCGGCAGGGCGGCCCCGCCGTGGCAGCCCATTATTGGAGGGACCTCCAGCGAAATGGAAGTTGGAACAACACCTAAGCTAGTAGTCAGGAGGGGTCGCACACTCTGATCTTGTGCAGGCTCTACGAGCAACTACAGCTCTTTATTATAATATTTTTTCTAGCTTTCAAAGCTTTTAATCATTCTTTTATTTTTTGATTTTTTATAGAATTATTTATATAATAATTATAAATTCTTAGATGTAGATTTGATGGCTCAAAATAATAATTGAAATTTACCTAAATTTTCAGACAGCTAAAAATTAGCAAGTCCCTTATTATAAACCAGCGCTGCTCTTATAAATTCGCAGCATGGCTGGCATAAGCCTCATTCTCTCATGCGCTGGCAAGTGATATAATTTTTTTTTCCTCGTCGAGGATTGCTCGCGAGATTAGCCTTGTGTCACCCTCTCCGGGTTCAAATACTCCTTGTCTTTCACGTTTCATGTGTTTGAGCTCCTATTCGCCGTTGACATCCTCGGATCGAGTTCGCTTTTGCTCGCTGGACACGTGGAGTATACACGTTGTAAATGCGACCACGTGGTCTGTACACAGCAAAGCTTATCTCAATATTTTCAATTCACATGGCAGCAGATGTGTAAAAAAGAAAAACCTCCATTCACCTCCAAATGGTTACGATTTTTTTTTACCATGCAAAGTATGGAGAGAGGCGAGAGATGCGCAAGAGTCACAAAAAGGTAATCTCTTCATTTTAAAATTGTTGTTGTTATTAACTTTTTTATAAACTTTGATCATTCATCTTATTCAAAAAATTATTTTAAATATACAAATTATTAATTATATTTTAAATTTATTTAATAATAAAACTAATTATAAAAAAATATATGATAATTTTTAAAATATTTTAAATAAGACGAATGGTAAGTAACAAAAAAGTCAATGACGATAACAATTTTAAAACGGAGGAAGTAATACTGAACCCCACACAAAGTACTAACCTGGTCAAACCTGCTTAAGTTTTCAGCCGAAACTACCCCCTTTTTTTTGTGCCACGAGTTTTTTTTTTTTATCGTCACCAAGCTAGTAGGTAGCTCCTAGACACCAAACTATTCAAATCAAAATTTTTCCAACAAGACTATGATGAATTCCAATTCTACAATATTTATCACATACTCCCTCCATCCCTTAAATATAAGGATTCGTTGAGACTTTCAGATATCACGTTTGACTGTTCATCTTATTCAAAAAGAATTCAAAAATATAAAAATAAATAAATCATATTTAAAATATATCTAATGATAAAATACTTCATAATAAAATAAATAATATTTTTATAATTTTTTTAAATAAGACGAGTAGTCAAATATGATGTATGAAAAGTTAACAAATACTTACATTTATGGGATGGAGGGAGTACAACACTATAACAACGTAATTCTGAATCAATTTTCGGCTGTAGTCAGTTGATTGTTTGACAACGATGAAGAAAATGAGAACATATTATCTAGAAAGGAAAATGGGTACAAATCTCCTGCTCGATAAACTATGTCAGTGTTCAGGATCTCGCACGGCTCCTCGCGTTTTTTTATCCTGGACAACAGCCTTTATCCCGAATGAAAGAGATGTCATCCTGTGATCAAAAGATGTGAACGTCCCAACCCAAATGAATCAAAATGAGACAAAATGCGCTGCGCTCCTTGCTTACAAAACTGTTAAAGGCTGCAGCATGTGTGACTTATAAGTTATCAGGGTCAGCTGGCCTGCCCACCAACACTAGAAAAAACATATATAGGATTATCTTTCGATTCCAGCAGAGATCACGGCATTAACTAATAGTAAATCAACAACTGTGTCCAAGTATTGCAAACTGCCAGTAGTGATGGAGTGGAGCTTCAACAGAAATTCAGAGGGAGCCGTGCTTAGAAAGAAGCTGGGGTGACCATTTGCATCCTCCGGACCTAAATTCTTGACGTTCGGACATCGCTGATGAACTAAAATTGAGTTATGAAAATTGTCTGAACGATAATAAAAATCCGGAGGACGCAACCTTTTAGGCAATAAATTATTTTAGTGGCCATTATTTACCACTATGTACATATTTTTTTTTAGTGAGTAGCGAGATGCTTTGTGGTGACTTTATGAATCTGAAAACCAACGTGCTAAGTCTACTAGAGGCCAAGGCTAATGTGTCTATATGAGTTACCGTGTTTGAAAAAAAAAACTATATAAAGTATTAGGGATCGGAGAATCTTGAGAAGTTTTAATTGATGACGCTCGAACCAATTTGCCAACTCGAAACTGAAGAAATAACATAACTCTTAACAATAATCAGACGGGGTCTTATATTTCGGAGTCATTGCCATGCATGGATTCTGGCTGGCATCAGCCACAAGATAAGGCTTCAAGAATAAAACAATTGATCAATTTATGTGCAGGTAGGCGTATGATTATTATGGTATCACACGCGATGGTTGGATCTGGATCGTGTATATATGATTCGACAATGAACCGCGTCACCTGGGTACAAACTCCTGATTATAGCTAGGTTTGTACTGTATATAAAAGCAAGTCATGGATCGATTTAATTAACACGGCGTTGGGGCATGCAGAGATTTATTTAATGATTTAGCAAGTAGCCTTTGCAATTAGTTCTCTTGTGTGAAGCTCGTTGTGTTTATTCAATGGACCCGTTAGGTATAACCTTCTCCACACAAGGCGATGAGACTTGATAATTATAGTTGGCTATTTACTAAACAAAGCAACAGTTGGTAACCTTCAGTATGCATATCAGCATTAGCATGTTTCTTTTTACGAGTTGAACATAGTTCAAACACAAACACTCACATACAGCAAGAATTGATAATGCATAGTCGATTAATCTTGGAGCTATTGAAGAAACAATCAACAAATATTACCTCGAATTGGGCAATGGACATCTTGTTTATAGAATCCGATGCATGCACATGCTGCAGCTCAGTTGTGATTCAAGATTTTCTTTTGTGGAGAAGAAATAAAATATCTGATGGCAGTGGCGGACCCAAGGCCCGGCAAGCCTGGGCGCCTGCCCGGGCTCCTTTCCAGTGCCGGGCATGAAGCAGCCACATGATTAGTGACTAATCTAATTTACTGCAGTCCGGCACTGATGACGTTGCAAGGAATGGACGGTCGGCCTGCTGCAGCGTTTTGTCCCTGTGACCCAGGAATGCTCACAGGAATGATGTGGTGTCTTGTGGCGGTAATCGGGCTGGATCAGATTGACATGCGATGGCAGTTCCGTGCTAATTTACTACAAGTTATATGCTAACACAAAATATAATGATTAGTGAATAGTGCTAATTTACTGATGAGTGGAGGCCAAATGATACCAACTTCTTTGTCCCTACCGTCGTGACACCACGACTATTAGGTTGTCTTTTTTGCATCAATTAGTACTCCCATACTACGGTTCGTCCTCCGTGTACTCACACCATACCGAGTTATGACAACTTTTTTTTAGTTTTAAAACTATCATGATTATTACGTATACTTATATTAGCGATTCAAATGTTTGTGAGAACCTATTATCTCGCCCAGGCTCCATAAAATTCCTGGGTCCGCCACTGTCTGGGTGTAGCAGTTTTGTTACTTGTTCTATTAATCGTCGTAATTGCTGTTGTAACACTGTTGTTCATGAGTTAGCAAAGTTAGAAGCAGAGCATAAGTTAGTGTTCCTGGTATGATTCAGTACGTTAGTTTCAGCGCATATTTCAGGCATTATAATGGGCCCACAAATAGTCGATCAAGAAAAGCCCCACATTCAGTAAAGAAAAATGACACTAGAAAAGTGTTAAAAATCATATAACGTATGCTAGTTTATGTACATTCGATATTTATCTCAATATGGAAAAAATGATTTCTAGTCTCTCTTCCTCCTTTTGTAAAGGAAGTGTGAAAAACAATAATTTGCACCAAATGTGGGGCACACAAGGGAACTCTGGTTGAAGCTCTTGCGCAAATATGGTTGGCAAGGCTCGGCACCACAGGTGGAGGATATTGTGGTAGTGGTGGTTGAGTTGAGGGTGCACAAGATGGTGGCCAACAGACATGACGATGGGCGTTGGATTCTCTGGTAGTCCTCGGACTTTGGTGCTGATGGCTCGAACAAAATGCTGGAGTTTTCAGGAACCGTTCTAGAATAGTGACATAATTGGTAGAGCAAGTTTGAGAAGAAGCTCCAGCCCGGGCTAGGGCTAGTTTAGTTGGAGAGTAGTCCCTCGTGTTTCTCGGTCCGATGGGCCGTGTTGGACGGGAGTCCCCGTTCGGAGCCTCCCAACCGTATACAAAGCACGATCTTGAAAAAACAAAATCGTTTTCAGGTTCATCCGAGCTCTCTGACTTCTTTTCCTTTCTTTTTTGAAACACTCGACCGCCAAGTTAACACGAAAATGAGCTGGACATTTGCTTGTGTTAAAGTTTGGTAGGGTGTCTACTTCAGTGGTAGTGTTATAGTTTTGCTTCTTGCCTGGTTGGCAGGTCATTCTCGGACAGTGGAAGATTGTCTCAACTAGCCTATAACAGCGTGCCCGCCCCGATGGAGCGGCAGCATTCTCTGAACAGTACTTGTACTTACTTGGTTAGGTTAGCTGTGGTTCTTTTTTTATGTGAAGTTGAATGTATCACACAGAATGCGACACAATGCATGCGACATGAAACATGTGCGCAAGTACACACATCGCTCTTGAATCGTGACTATCCATATCTGCGATTGCGACGCCACCTTCTGGAAAAAGTAATTCCCAGTGCGACACGGCTACCTAACTTTCTTGCAGATGAATCTGATGAACCGCTAATGCTGCAGACAGATCAGACTTTCGTTCATCTCTTTATCTTTCTCTCTGCGCGAATTCCGTTCCGTTCATGTCTTTTGGAAAGACGGGCCGAGGAGATATGTATATGGGCCCATCTTAGCCCGGCCGCACAAGCAGGCCTACTTTCCAACCCAGCACGGCTCGGCCGTTAAGTGGCCCATGGGGTGGCACAGGCCTCCATCACGGTGGCGGGCAAGCTGCTAGTGGGACCCACGACACCACCTCGGGCTCGGTCAACGCCAAATCCGAGAGCTATTTTTTTTTTTTTTTTTTTTCTTTTGGTGATTGATCCGCGAGCATTTCTCCTCGCCGCTGCTTGTTCGCCTGGTCGGTCGGCAAAGCCCGTTCCCGCCAGCGTTCGTCGTTCTCGCGGCAGCTTCGGGATCGTTCCCGAGTCCCGTCGCCTTCGCCTTCCCCACGCCGCGCACGTGACTTCCTGTGCACCAGCTGACTAAGAAAATAATTTAGCTTATCCGGTCCCGCGGGACGGCGGGGGTTCAACGCTTCCTACATGGCGATGACGAGGCTGCTGGCCATCCGCCTCCTGCTCCCTTCCTTTCCACCACCGCGCTATAAGACCCCGCGGTGCCGCGGCCGCGGCGGCCATCTTCGACTCATCCCAATGCCGGTCGTCGCCGCAGCTTCCCATAGCCTTAGCAGCGCCGCCGACGCGTCCCCGTGCTCGGGTCAGACTCAGACGATGGCGCGGCTGGAGCACGGGTCCCTGCTGGTCGCCGGGCGGGAGCTCCTCGCCCGTGCCCCACCCAACGTCACCCTCCGCCCCGCCGGCGGCGCCGCGTTCCTCGGCGCCAGGGCGGACGCGCCGTCCAGCCGCCACGTGTTCTCCGTCGGCACACTGGCCAGGTGAGTCTCGGTCGCACCACTGCGCAACCGATCCTGCCGCGGACTCGATTGGTGACCGACGGATTATGGTTCATGGACCGGTGGCCGGCGGCGCAGCGGGTGGAGGTGGCTGTCCCTGTTCAGGTTCAAGATCTGGTGGATGGTCCCAGCCACGGGCGCCGGCGCCGCGGCCGTGCCGGCGGAGACGCAGATGCTGCTTCTCGAGTCCAGGAGGGAGGTGGGGTCTTCGACTTCGGATGAGGGCGTATTATACGCGTTGATGCTGCCGGTCCTTGACGGCGGATTCCGGGCCAGTCTCCAGGGGAGCCCCGAGGACGAGCTTCAGTTCTGCTTCGAGAGCGGTGAGCTTCGACTGCTGCGACCAATGTGATTGAATTTTAAGTGATCAGCCGCGCCAACACGTGCATTTCTTGTGAGTTCTGAAAGAGGAAACAAATGGTGATGTTGCCTCTTGGTAGGCGATCCTGAGGTTCAGACGACGGAAGCAGTTGAAGCAGTATTCATCAACTCAGGGGATAACCCTTTCAAACTTCTGAAAGAATCCATCAAGTAATGCCCCCCACTCTAAGTCCTAATGTAACATCATGTCAAAATTCCCTCACGTGCACATTCAATTTCTTCATTTAGGACGTTATCGAAGATCAAAGGGACTTTTGCTCACATAGAGGACAAGGAGGTAAACCTATTCTCTTTCCTGTTTATGTCAATAGTTTAGACTTTAGAGCAGCTTTTTTCTTTTTGTATTTTCTCAAGTACGCTTAAATCCATTAAAATATCAGATCCCTGCAAACTTGGACTGGTTTGGATGGTGCACTTGGGACGCATTTTACAAAGATGTCAACCCAACAGGGATCGAGGAAGGACTTCAGAGGTACAGAAGAACTAACTCTATCTGTTTTCTATTCATGCCACCTTTTTATGATCTTAGAAGAGAGTATGAATTCTTTAAAAGAAGAAGAAGAAGAGATTATAGAAGTGTAAATTATGTGTCCCATTTCTAGTTGTCACTCACTGATGAATGATGATTGGTTCTGCAGTTTGTGTGAAGGTGGTGCTCCACCAAGGTTTCTGATTATAGATGATGGTTGGCAAGAAACAGTTGATGAATTCAAGGAAGTTGATGAAACCCTCCGTGAGCAGACTGTGTTAGTGCTCCATCCTCTGTCAATTAAACCATAAAAATCTGCACTGCACCAGTTCCTCATCTTGAATGCAATATTGCCAGGTTTGCACTGAGGCTGGCTGATTTGAAGGAGAATCATAAGTTCAGGGGAGATACCTACAAGAATCTCAGGGACCTTGTCAAGAAAATTAAAGAAAAACATGGAGTCAAGTACTACATTCTTTTTAAGTACTAGTTCGGTTATAACAAAGTTCACAGTTTTGCTGATTAAAATGTATGAAACTACAGATATGTGTATGCGTGGCATGCTTTACTTGGGTATTGGGGAGGTGTTCTTGCAACTTCTAATGCAATGAAGAAGTACAATCCAAAGCTTGTTTACCCAGTCCAATCTCCGGGTAATGTTGCAAATTTGAGGGATATAGCCATGGACAGCTTGGAGAATTTCGGAGTCGGTGTTATTGATCCTGCCAAGATATATGACTTCTACAATGATCAGCACAGCTACCTTACTAGCATGGGTGTGGATGGTGTGAAGGTTGATGTGCAGAATGTCTTGGAAACTCTCGGTCAGGGGTTTGGTGGCCGTGTTGCAATTACTCAAAAGTACCAGCATGCTCTTGAGGCTTCCATTGCTCAAAACTTCAAAGGAAACAATCTAATATGCTGCATGAGTCACAACTCTGACAGCATTTTTAGGTAACTTTAGTAGCATTTCATTAGGTGTTGAAAACTATAAACTATGCACATAAAATCTGATATGATTGTGGTTCGTTCTAGTTCCTATAAGAGTGCAGTTGCTAGAGCCTCAGAAGATTTCATGCCTCGGGAACCAACATTTCAAACTCTGCACATTGCTTCTGTGGCATTCAATAGCCTTTTGTTGGGTGAAGTCTTCATACCGGACTGGGATATGTTTCATGTGAGATATTGGCATCTCCACTATTTTGTTTATATACTGTTGCTATCCTTCAATGCCAGATAATTTTCAAAATTTAGTTCTCGTGCAGAGCAAGCATGAATCAGCAGAATTTCATGGAGCTGCTAGAGCACTAAGTGGGGGTGGTGTTTATGTCAGGTGATTTTTGTAGGATATTTATCATACTTTTAGGCTGTTATTTGCTTTTGAGTGAAATACACCACAGGTCCTTAAACTATTTTGGAATAATCACCTAGGTCCACAAACTCTCAAAGTGACCATCTAGGTCCTTAAACTATTCTTGGATAGTCATCCAGGTCCATGAACTTTATAGTAACCCCGTAGGTCCATGATTTATTTATTTTGTGTCAACTAGATCCTCACCGTCGTGCATCCGCTCTCCAAGCACAATGCCACCATCCGACCGTTCTCTACACGGATGTCACCGCTGTACAACCGCTCTGCAAGCGAGCACTACTGACGAGCCTACGCAACGATGCCAACTAACTGAAGGTGTGCTCTACTCGTCACGACCTCGCTCTCCCCATCGAGGCATGTGCCTGCCGACTGTGGGAATTCCCGTCTGCCCGCCAGGCGGTGACGATGGCGATGTGTCACGTGTGAAGGGCACCCTACATGGAAGGCAACCCGTCATCCCGGGTAGTGGGCAAGCCATCTTCGTGGTTAACGAGTAACGAGCGTGAAAAGATGAGGTCATGTGGCCAGATGGATAGGCAAGGCCACAACAGGCAGAGCGGAGCTGCTGCTAGCTAGTGTCATCGTGGAGGTTCGACGATGCTCGCGTGGATACTGGTTGTGCAGCGGCGGCAATGTGCATGTAGAGCTGGTGGGTGACGACGTTGTGGACCTGGTTGAACAATATAAATAGATCATAGACTTGGGGAGGTCACCATAAAATTCATGGACTTGGATGATCATCAAGAAATAGTTTAGGGACTCAAATGGTCACTTTAAGAGTTCATGGACCTATATGAGTATTCCTGAATAGTTTAAGGACCTATGATGCATTTCACTCTTTTGAGTGAAATACACCACAGGTCCTTAAACTATTTTGGAATGCTTTTTAACAATGTAAGTATGTTAGTTCATGACATACTTCTGTTTGCTGTGGTATGCAGCGACAAACCTGGAGTGCATGATTTCAGTGTTCTCAAAAAGCTTGTTCTACCAGATGGCTCAATCCTAAGGGCAAAACATGCTGGTCGTCCTACACGTGATTGTCTGTTCAATGATCCAGTCATGGATGGCAAAAGGCACGAGCTGAAATCTAGTTCTACAAGTTCCTGATGTTACTCAGCCTTTGGCAGAGAAAACTAAAACTAATCGTTTAATTCTTCTGCAGTCTTCTAAAAATATGGAACTTGAACAAGTTCTCTGGTATCATCGGAGTGTTCAACTGTCAAGGAGCAGGGCAATGGGTTTGTCCAGTCAAGGAAACTGCTTTTGTTCCAACCACCATTGACATCACTGGTCATCTCTCGCCATCAGATGTGGAGTCTCTCGAGGACATATCTGGTGATAATTGGAATGGAGAGACTGCAGTATATGCTTTTAATTCATGTAAAAGTTTTATCACCTGCCTGTTTCTTGACACACATATCTCTAACACCATACCATCAACAACTGATTCACCTTTCATTTGTTCCACAGGTTCTCTTTCAAGGCTTCAGATGCATAAAAAAATGGAAGTTTCCTTGTCTACTATGCAATGTGAGATCTACACCATTTCACCGATAAAGGTCAGATTCGTCTCTTTTCCTTTCCTACATGTGCTGAAAACTGTAGATCATATTCTTTGTTTACAAAAAAACGCCTTGGTATATGGAACAGATTTTCAGTGGAACTGTTCAGTTTGCACCTCTCGGACTGATCAACATGTTCAACTCTGGTGGTGCACTAGACGATGTTTTGAGCACTACAGATCCTTCAGGTACTACCATTCACATCAAATGCCGAGGGCCAGGGCGCTTTGGGGCGTATTCAGCTATCATGCCAGAGCTTTGCAGAGTTGATGGAGTTGAAGTCCAGTTCACTTACACAGAGGATGGTCTGCTGGCATTGGACCTTCCCCACAGCTCATCCGACGTTAACTTGTGCAACATTGAGATTCTCTACATAGTTTCCTGAACCCATTTAGTCTCTCTGATCGTGACGCCCCCATTTCTGCAATATCTGACGTGCTTCTTGACAACCATTACACGTGCAAAGAGCGATGCACTTTTATTTGTTGTATTTTTTTTCATGATTGCTGTGCTGCATTGTGGTTTGTATATCGTGCATACTGTTGTACACCTTTGGCATTTGTAATCTGCCGAGCGGTTGAAAAAAAAAGGAGAAATTTAACATGATCAACAGACTCTGTGTCAACTTGAAACTAGTGAAGCGGCAATCTATCATCCATCACTCATCAGAGATGACTTCCTCACTGTATAATTTAGTTAGTTTATTCCTTAATTTGGAACAAGTATTCCCTCATTGCACAAATGAATCGTGCAAGTTGAAATGGATTCTGCCCAAATGCTGACTAGTCACCTCAAGAACACTGCTGCTCCAGTTTTTGTGCAGCGTTCCTCTACTCTCATCGTTCTAGGACGCTCTACAGGTCGCGTGGTGTGAAGCTCACTGATTATTCTGTCGTTCATTCAGATGTTAAATTCAAAGCGACTTGATGTTGCCGGTCTTGAGCTTGAGCGGCAGCTGCGCGAGCATGGATGTCTTGGTAGCCACGCTCCTGGTGCTGGTGACGAGCTTGAACCACTGGCTCTCCGGGTTGCAGCCGTGGTCGCCGCTCAGGCACCGGCACGGGTTGGTGACCACGCTCCGTCCGTCCGCGCCGACGTCGAGGCAGAGCAACCCGCCGCCGTTCGCCGAGGACGAGGAGGAGGACGCGTTGACCGCGACGTGCAGCTTGGAGTCCGACACGAGGCGCCACCTGGCCATCGCGTCGGAGCACGTCGCGCCGAGGCCCGCGGGCCTGCCGGCGCCCTCGGCCCGGAGGCACGTGAGCCCGGTTCCGCCGCCCGCCTGCATCCCGCAGCGCGATCCTCTGCTCCCGCGCGCTGTACGCCCAGGCCCCGGTCTCGTCGCACGGGCCCAGCTCAAGCGCCCCGCGCGCCACGACGACGACGCACGTCCCCGTGGCCGCGTGGAACAGCACGGTGTACGGCGCGGCGGCCTCGGCGAGCCCGGGTCCGCGGAACGGGCGCTGCAGGGCCTGGACCCTCCTTAGTGCCGTCTGGTTCCTCGGGCCGGCCCATGCCCGGTCCAGCACGCCGTACACCTCGTCCGGGTCCCGCTGGCCGTCGCGGAGGTAGTAGCTCCCCTGCAGCGTCCACAGCGCCCAGTCCAGGTCGGCGTCGACGGCGGCGGCGGCGACGCAGCCCCAGAAGCGGTTGTCGTTGTCGTTGACGCCGCGGTTGTCGACGCCGAACTCGCTGAGCACCACGGGCCAGCCCTTGTCGAGGAGGTAGAGCGCGTGGCCGGTCACGCCGGCGGTGAGGCGCCCGCACACGTCGTTGGCGTTGCCACTGGACCAGTCCCCAGGGTTGGTGAAGCTGTACCAGTGCAGCTCGAAGGCCGCCTTGCCCGTGAAGCTCAGGTTCACTGGCCGCGAGTTGAGGAAGCTAAGGTCGTTGTCGTACTGCAGGCCCGAGAGGATCACCAGCGCGCGCGGGTTCGCCGCGTGCACCGCCTCAGCGCCGCGCTGCATGTACCTGTTCATCATGCGTAGGCATGTGTCAGCCTGCTAGTATAGTCAAAACTCTGCCTGGACTTGTTGGCCAAAAATGCCAGTGTCAACCGTGTGGCATTGAAAACTCGTCTGCGATATGCAGAACAGATGAATTACTGTACTGGTTGTTGTTGCACAGTGTCGGACCAGGACCGAGGGTTCACATGCGGTGCAGGAACAGTAGTAGTAGTCCGGTGCACCCGCAGCAACTAAAAGCCAGCTGCCAACCACCAGGTTCATTTACTGATTATTATGGACACGGCAGACGGCACATCAACATGGTTGGTAGCACAACGCCGACCGCCCGTGTTGTACCAATACCCAATAGTAAGCTCTTTGTTTCCTCCTACGCAATTGCTAATACTCTATGCTAAGAAACAATTTTCTCCCCGCAAAGAATAGTAGGAGTACGAAATAAGATGAACTTTTTGCAACAACATGAACTGTTTACGACGAGACTTGACTTACTTGTACCAGTCGTTGGCGTTCTGCCTGGCCCCCCTGAGCTCGTTCCGGAGGCTCATGCCGACGACGTTGGGCGCGCCGGCGAACGTGGTGGCCATCTTGGTGAGGCCGTCCACCCACACGTCCGGGTCGAAGAAGGCGTCGCCGAAGAAGCCGTTGCCGTCGGCGGGGCCGCAGCACCACCCGGGCTTGCTCACGTGGTTGTCCAGGATCACCATCACCTTGTGCTCTCCGAGGCTGCTCACCACGGTCTGCATTATTATTACCAACACAACATCAGTGTCACACGCGTACGTCTACTTAACAAGCGTGTACTTAACATCAGTTGTTGCAGCAAACTACGAGTAACTAGTAGTAATAAGTAGAAAAGATAGTGTACTAATTACCTTGTACGCGTCGATGAGCTTGAGGTCGACGATGCCGGGGTTGTTGGTCCTGATGCCGTCGAGCGCCTCGGTGAGGTTGAGCCGCTGGAACGACTGGGCCACGGTGAGGTTGGCGTTGGCGGCGTCGGTGACCAGGAAGGTGGGGTACGTGAGCCGGACGCAGTTGAACCCCATGGCGGCCACGTCGCCGGCGATGCCGCCCACGGGCCGCTTGCTCAGCCCCTCCGTGACCATCGGCTCCATGTGCGACGGCCAGTTCACGCACGCCAGCTTCACCCGCTTCCCGCCCTCGTCCACGATCCACCGCGACGACGTCGACAGCTCCGTCGCCGCCGCCGCCGAGGCCAGGGCGGCGACGAAGGCGGCGAGCCACCACCACGCGGCGAGAGGGGAGGGGGATGGTGAGCTCATGGTGGCCTGGCGCAGATGATATGGCAATAATGTGGAAGAAGAGCGGCTGCCTGTGCGTCTGGCTTTATAGCACGGCCGGTTTTTGCTTGCTTCACACCATGGGAAGGATCAACACTACACTAGTCGTGGCTGACAGGGGCGCCGCTGAGCCTTGACATGTGTGCAGGTAAGGTGACTGCCTACTCTTTGCCGATGATTCAAGGCTGGGGAGTTGCAACAGACGGGTTTACGGCAAAAAATTCTATGCTTCAAGGAAGCTCATTCTAGTTAATGTGTAATGAGATCAGTGCTGGGCTTCTAATTCACATCGCGGGTACGAAAAACAAATCGCCAAGCTCTGTGGCCGGTGAAGGGTTGGAGTAAAATGGCTACCTAACTCTCTGTTGCATTGCAGCTAAATTTTCTGAAACAATTTGGTGTCGTCCATGCTGGCAGCTTGCTATAGTAGTACAGCGGTGTACTGTACTGAAATGAACTCAATAGCTGTTGAAATTTAAGCAGTTGCACAGACTTGCTTCGCACTCGCAGGAAGCAAAATCAGGCAGGAGAGCGCGATTTGCGCGAGACTGCACTTGGAATCTGTTTACTTCCTATTTGTGGGGAGTACCTCGTCCACACCTGATTGTGTCGTATTGTTCGCTTGTAACCCAAGAATGTACCGTTCGAGACTGGAGCCAGATCATGCAAACTAGTATTTGCGGTTCCATCTTCCATGTGTCTTTATCGAGTCAAATAAGTAATGGGGATCTTGAATGCGCGCAGACAAATGCAGGTTGCGTTCTTCAACTGAAGGAAAATTAGATGACATGAGAATGAACAGAGAGAATAATTTGAGCATTCTAAAGGCAAAAAGGATATTCTTTTCTCAATGGTAGCTCAGGTTCATACTTCACACCGAAAGTGCTTATTTCTTTCTTTTTGAATTATAATTCAAAAGTAAATTGTATCTTTCAGTAGTCATTAGCAAGGTCATAGGATTCATCTTAGACCAAATGATCCTGCCGTGATCTGCTCAAGTTCTTTTCTGACACTAAAGCGTCACTGAAATTATCATATAAACATTCAAACGAACTATATGCTGAATTTCAGGTAGACAACCAAATTACGTAGACCGTTCATACTTCTGACTTGTGGCTGGGACCTTATTGTTCCATTATCTAAAGAAAACATCTGACTTGTGACCTCAATAACTAGACACATCCCTTCCACTTTGCATTTGTGATATTTCATCAATGAGAATATATAAAGCTAAAGAATGATCAATGAACAGAAACAAGATATGTACATTCCATTATTCTTTGCTGTTCTGTATAAACGAGATGTATCCTTAATAACATTAGAAAATCACTTGAATTAAATGATGACACATTACAGCAACGGTACAAGCAATAACCTCTCTCTCCTCTTCCAATCAGGCGAAAACAATACAGGACTTGACAACTTTGTGGATTTTCCATTTCTCTTCTATGTCCATCAATGATCACATGAAAACGGGCTGTTCTCAAACTTTCATGAACTAAATGACTTTGGAGTAAGGCGTCCAAGTGATGGCAACTGCAAGATGGAAAAGCCCCCAGGTATATCTCTACTGCTTAAGATAATTTTGAACCACTGACTCTCAGGATCACAGGTCGGATCTACGCTTAGGCACTTGCAAGGATTTGTTGTGATGGCACCATCAGGACTAGCCTCCAAGCACAACCTGGTACCGTTTTTGGTAAGCTCAGTTGAAACATGCATTTTCGAATTTGATATTAGCTGCCACTTTGAATTGCATTTGCTGCAATCAGTGCCAAGCCTGGCATTCTCACCCACAGACTTTGCCTGAAGGCATTGTCCACTGTTTTTCAGAACCAGCTCATATGCTGAGGTGTAATTCCAAGCATCTGACTCATCACATGGACCCAACTCAAGTGACTTTGAAGCCTTCACCAAGACACAGAGCCCAGTTAGAGGGTGAAATATTACATTGTAGGGCTCTCGGCTGTTTGGTAGACCAGGACCTGTTTAAAAATACAGTGTTCCATCATGAACTTGTTTTTGTTTTCTTTTGAGGAACAACCATCATGAAGCTATCGAAGAAAGTTCAATACACATTGCCATGATCAAAAGTTCAAAATGACAGAAGTTTTACATGCCATGAGGTTCACATTTGCGAAATGTATTGCTTGTGTCATATCTATACATATTATCAAAGTGACCTGGTTAAAATCCATATCAGTATACATCTTATACTGGTTAAATCAGGATATAAATGCTGTCGAATGAACGAAAGTTCAAGTGCAATTTCTTTCATGAAATAACTACTGGGAAAAAATTAACTTCTATCATCAATTAGTATTCTGTAGAAGAATGTATCAGAAAAGTATGGCATGTTCAGATATCTGTTTCAGCATAGTTTTATCAAGAGTGTAATAACAGAATATTTTAGCTATTTCTCACAATGTTGCTTGATAAGACTGATAATGAGATATATGAACTGTCATTCGTTGAAATGGTGATTGCTTGATAAGACTAATTATGAGATACATGAACTGTCATACCTTGAAATGGTGATTGCAGAGAATTGATCCTTTTAATGAAGCTGGGATTTCTAGCTGTACACCAGTCCCATGATAGCAACCCATAAGATTCATCATAGGCTAAAATACCCTCTCTGATATAATAACTCCCTTGCAGAGCCCAAATTGCCCAGTCCAGATCCATTTCAGCTGCCACACTTAAAAAGCAGGTAAGATAGCGATTGTCACCAATATGTGTGCCAGACATATCAAACCCAAACTCAGAGAAAAACAGTGGCCAGCCTTGTTGAAGTAGGAACAATCCTTTAGTCCTTATTGAATCAATAACCATTCCACAAACATCATTTTGGTTCTGAAATTCCCAATTGCCACCATCTGAGAAACCATACCAATGTTGCTCATAAACTAACTTTCCAGTAAATGATATTCCAACTTTTTTCGCAAGCAAGAAGCTGAGAGTTTTGTCATAATCGAGTCCCGACAAAATTACAAGGACGTTAGGGTTTGATGCATGCACAGCTTCGGCACCAAGTTGCATGTACCTAAGATGGAATATAATTGTAAATAAAATTGTCTCTAAGTGTCACATGAGCAGAAAGGCTTTTATGTCAATGTACCTGTACCACAAACTTATGTTTTGATTCGGGCCCCGAAGCTCATTTCGCAGGCTCATGCCCACAACATTTTCTGTGTTCTTGAATATTTTGGCCATTGCACTAAGGCCTTTCAACCATTCATCAGGGTCAAAGTACTTGTCTCCAAAGAAGCCATTACCATCGGTTTTGCTGCAGCACCATCCTGGAGTGGTCATCTGGTTATCAAGTATGACCATAATATCTTTGCTGGCCAAAGCTGACACCACTTCCTATGTTTATTAAATTGGGGCAATGTCAGAAACATTACAAGTATAGCAGGCATATATCCTGGTATACAAAAATGGCCTTTTCATCTAAGTTGATTTCTCATCTGGTAATATATCCTCCAAACATTACCATTTGTTTATTACCAAGTCAACTATATAGCTGATTTGGAAAATGAGCAAACCCCACCTAACCCACCATCTGTCATCTGCCATAATCATTAAAAAGAATCATACAGAGAATGTCTGTTCTAGCTAGAATATGAGACTTGCAAGGCACCCTCACACTGGACCATCAATTGGTGAGCAGTAGGTACATGCAGTATATATGTTCAAACCAATTGCATATAGAAAGGAGAGAGGTGCTAAAGAAGAAAAGATGATTGCATCATTCTTGATTAGGCTTCAGCCTCCAGCTTGTAGAAGATGTTTATTACTAAAAGAAGAAAGAGATCCAAATATTTTTTTTGTTATCCCATGATGAAAGGATTTACTTTCAGAATCCCAAATTCACAAAGTTTGGACTCCTGAAGCAAAGGCAACTTGTATGAGTGAAATGAGATAGCACCCACGATTTTGTTTTCCTTTTGTGCATTCAAGTTTCCTCTTCTCAGCAAAGTATTGAGTTCTTAAGCAACTTATTTAAGTGAAATACATTCGGAAATTTTTTTGAAGTGAAATACATAGCATAAACTGTTGGGTTCCAATAATTCAATTGATTCGTGAAAATCTTATTAATGACAATATAAGGCAGTAATATGTTCGACATCATGGTTTAATTTCCTCAAACTATGCAAGGACCTGAACCGATATTTTGTTGCTTGTGGCAACAAAAGACTGTTTATTCCAATCTGTCCGTTTTAGCAGGTAAGACATTGTTAAATCCAGTTTCATTTTCGCGACTGCAATGTGCAATTGCAAATTAAAAGATAAGTACAAGCATCCATTTCTTATTCTCAATAGGACCAGTCGCAATGTCGCATTAATAATGCCTGATAATGGCACCAAGGCCAGACGAAGCCAACAATCCGAGACGAAAGCATAACTCTAGCAATCCACTGAGCGACGGACACGTACCCGGAACACATCGATGAGGGGCATCTCGAGGAGCGCGGGGTTGTTGACCCGCACGCCGGCGACGGACTCCAGCATGCCGAGGCGCTCCAGCGACCACCGCAGCGGCAGCGACGCGAGCGTGGCGTTGGTGGCGAGGTAGGTCGGCCAGGTGAGCCTGACGCAGTTGAACCCCATCGCCGCCACGCGCGCCGCGATGTCCCCGACGGCGCGCCGGGCCAGGCCCTCCGCGGCCGCGGGCTCCAGGTGCGACGCCCAATTGGCGCACGCCAGCTTCACGCGCCGCCCGTCCGCGCCCACCACCCATCGCGACGACGTCGACAGCGGCAGCGCGGGCAGCGAAACCGAGGCGGCGCGCGCGGGCGCGGCGGCTGGTAGGAGGAGGAGGGCGAGGAGCAGAGAAAAGGCAGAGGCGGCCGTCATGGTAATTTACTTGGCCTGCGGACTGGAGAGAGTGGAGAGGCCGATCTGGAGTTTAAATGGTGAGCATGTTTCTCTGAGCTGCGGGCCCGGGTAGTTGTGAACCCGGTGTCAGTGTCAAACAGTGTTCTGTTGGATAACTAACGAAAGTCAAGTGCCGGTTGCTGCGTGCGGCTAAGCAGTCACAGGCGAGCTCGAAAATGGCCACCGCCGTGCACACGGCGGCCGCGCCGCCGCCTCCGCTTGCTCCGCCTGCCCAAGCGAAGTTCCGCCACGTTCCACAGCTCCACGCTCAGCTGCTCAAATCCGGCGAGCTCACCGCCTCGCCCGCATCCTTCCACTCCCTCCTCGAGGCCACCGCGCTCGCGACGCCCGCCGTCTCGCCGGCGCACCTCTCCTACGCGCTGCGACTGTTACGCCTCGGTCCGCGACCGCCCTTATCCGCGCGGTCGTACAACATTCTCATGCGCGCGTTCCTTCGCGCGGGCCAACCGGGGGACGCTCTCCACCTGTTCGTCGAAATGCTCGACGCCGCTTCGGCCTGCCCCGACCAACACACTGTTGCCTGCAGCCTCAAGGCGTGTTCCAGGATGCGTGCTATGGACTTGGGGCATGGAATCAAGGCGTATGCTGTCAAGCGTGGGCTCACGGTGGATCAATTCGTGCTGAGCAGTTTGATACATATGTACGCGAGCTGTGGGGATGCGTGCTGCTGTTCGACGCTGTGGAGGATAAGAGCGCGGTCATGTGGAACGCGATCATCTCAGGCCACTTCAGGAACGGAGATTGGAACGATGTGGTGGACGTGTTTAAGCACATGCTTGAGGTAGGGGAGCCCTTTGATCAGATCACATTGGTAAGTGTTGTCACAGCATGTGGGCGGATAGGGGATGCTAAGCTAGGGGAGTGGATTGGGAGGTATGCCGAGGAGAATGGTATGATGGGGAACCGTAACTTGGTGACTGCGCTAGTTGATATGTATGCCAAGTGCGGTGAGCTTGCCAAGGCACGAAGGTTGTTCGATGGGCTGCAGTTGAAGGATGTTGTTGCTTGGAGTGCAATGATTTCAGGGTACACACAGGCCGATCAGTGCCAAGAGGCTCTCGCTCTCTTCAGCAGGATGCAGGCCACTAAGTTAGAACCAAATGATGTTACTATGGTTAGTGTACTCTCTGCTTGTGCTGTACTGGGTGCCCTTGAGACAGGGAAGTGGGTACATTCATATGTTAGAAGGAAGCATTTGCCTCTCACTGTCGTTCTTGGTACTGCATTGGTGGACTTCTATGCAAAATGTGGTTGCATTGACAGTGCAGTGGAGGTATTTAAGTCAATGCCTGTTAAGAACTCTTGGACATGGACAGCCTTGATAAAGGGCATGGCAAGCAATGGAAGGGGCAGAGAAGCACTGGAGCTCTTCTCATCTATGCGTGAGGCCAAATGCGAGCCCACAGATGTGACATTCATTGGTGTTCTTCTTGCTTGTAGTCACAGTGGCTTAGTTGAAGAGGGTCGTTGGCATTTTAATAGCATGACCCAGGATTATGGAATTCAGCCAACTATGGCTGTATGGTGGATCTTTTGGGGCGGGCTGGTTTGATAGATGAAGCATATCAGTTTATCAGAACCATGCCAATTGAGCCTAACACAGTTGTCTGGAGGACTCTATTGTCTTCCTGCACAGTTTACAAAAATGTTGAAATTGGGGAAGAAGCACTGAAGCAGATCATCTCGTTGGACCCCAGACATAGTGGTGACTACGTACTTCTGTCAAACATCTATGCATCAGTGGGACAATGGAAGGATGCAGCAATGATTCGAAAGGAAATGAAGAATAGAGGGATTGACATCCAGGGTGTAGTCTTATTGAGCTGGATGGGACAATTTTCGAGTTCTTGCTGAAGACGGTGACCACCCCCAACTGAGTGAGATATACGAGAAAGTTGAGGAGATGATTGACAAGATCAAGATGGTCGGGTATGTCCCAAATACAGCTGATGCAAGGGTAGATATTGATGAGTCCAAGAAGGAAGTGTCTGTTTCCCATCACAGTGAAAAGCTGGCCATTGCTTTTGGCCTGATGAAGTTGCAACCTGGTGCAACAATTCGGTTATCGAAGAATCTGAGAGTGTGCACTGACTGCCACTCAGCCACGAAGTTGATATCCAAGGCGTACAATAGGGAGATTGTTGTTCGAGATAGGAACAGATTCCATCATTTCAAGGACAGTTATTGTTCCTGCAATGGTTACTGGTGATACCTGTTTCTCTGCAGTGGTGGATTCATTTAGATGAGAGTGGACCCCAGGCACTCCGTCCAATTTGACGAGAAATAGTTACCAAAATTTGTAAATACAAACAGTGTAGTGCGTACTGGAGAGCAAAAGAGAGAAAAAAAAAACAGTGTAAATACAAACAGTGTAGTGGCTCAGCTCGCAGCGGCCGCGCTGCACACCTACTGCCTAGCAACGCGAAGCACTAGGGCAATGTTGGTAGCGAGCGAGATGACGCTCAGGTTGGCCACTCCCGCCCTTGCTTGCGCCAGGGAATTGTTGCCGCCTCAATGGCCATGGCACTGGCTGACTCATCGCCACCGAGCCACAACTGACGGACACGAACCTGAGCCGCTGAAGCGATGAGGCGAGGTCACAAAACTTGTTTTGCTCGTCCAGCACCCATTGGATCCTCTATGCCTGCCCATGACGTCGATGAATGAGGAGGGGTGCTGGCCAATGGTCGCCGTCAGACTCACAGTTCACAAAAAAGAAAAAGAAAATGATCACCCTAAATCTTTTTACCTTTGAAAAAATTAAATTATAAGTTTTATATACTTTATTTCTAATGATACCCATATGATACCTATGATATCTTGCTATGATACTTATAATACTAGTGGGTCGATGAGGTATCATATGGAGATCTAGACCGTTGAATAGAAAAAATGAACAGTATACATCTGTTTGGGTCTATAATAAAAGTCTAGGTGTCAGATGCACATAGAAGAAAGCTTAAGTGACAGACGAAATAATTGTAACTAGCCCGCTCCTGAAAGCTAAAAACATGTCTCTCTGAAGAAAGCTTAACAAACTGCAGAAACATTATTTCACTTTCACATGCTTGTACTTCTTTTGGTCGGGGCCATCGGCGATCTCAATTACGAACTCCGTAGAGAATATGTTAGCAAGCTTGATGCCGTAGCCGTTCCTCTCCTCCTCTTTCACTTCGTGGTCGCGGTTACTGAGGTGGCCGAAGATCACCTCCGGCGCGTAGACGCCCTCCTCCGGGTGGACCTCGATCGGAACACCCCTGCCGCTGTTGAAGACGGAGATGCGACACTTGGCGACATCGACGTCCACGCGTAGGGTGTCCATTGTGGGGTCGCGCTGCTTGTTATCAGCGGCGTAGACGAGGATCTCGTCGAAGATCTTGAGAAGCCCTGGTACATAGGTGACCACGCGTTCCTTCATGAATATGCCCTCGCAGACCCGGAGCTTCCGCGTGCTTTTCTCCACCGAGCCAATGTACCCATCCGACTGCAGGAGGATTTGTTCCCGCGAGGTATTGCCGCCTGTTCCCGCCGTGGAACAGGCGTAGCTCGACGGCGGCTGGGGTTCCATGTTGGCGCGGCGAGCGCCGAGCCGGCGAGTTGCAGTTTGCGTCTGGCGTGGAGATGAGATGTGTTTTTTTTTTTTTTTTTTTTTTTTTTTTTTGAGGGGAAGTGGAGATGAGATGTGGGAGGTTGCCGGTTGCTCTCAGGAAAACAACTACACCCAGCCCAATCGGCCCATTGTGAGAGACCTAATATGGCCCATATAACGTATTACAAATACTGTTAGAGATTCTCTGTGTATTATATATGCTCTCTGTATGACAAATACGTTAATCAACAATGTTTGAAGTCTATCTCAACTTATCAATAATTAATGCATGGTACTAGTTCAATTTTATTTTTCTTTTTGCTAATGTACTAGTTTAACAATTTTTAGTACATGCTCCAAAGCTTTACGTGTAAGTTGTTTTAAACATCTTCATAGGTACAGTACAATTTGCTAAAAATGTAGATTCAACAATTCAAAAAACACGAGTCAAAATTTTTGTGAAACTAATTCAACATGTCATAAATTGTTGTAATGGATTATCAGAATTATAAATCTCCGCTCATGCTGCTCCGCCTCGGCTCCGTGCCGACGCTCGTCGTCTCCACCGCCGACGCGGCCCGTGCCGCGTTCCGGGCACCAATAACGACCGCGCCATGTCGGGCCGCCCGGCGCTCTTCGCCGCCGCCAGGCTCTCCTACGGCCTGCGGAACATCTCCTTCGCGTCGCCGGACGCGTTCTGGCGCGCCGCGCGCAGGGCCTGCCTGTCGGAGCTCCTCGGCGCGCCGCGGGTGCGCGGGTTCCGCGGCGTCAGGGAGGACGAGGCCGCCGCGCTCGTGGACGCCATCGCCGACGAGGCCAGAACTACCGGATCTCCGGTGAACCTGAGCGAGAAGCTCGTGGCCGCGAGCAACAGGATCGTGCGGCGCGTCGCGTTCGGCGACGACAGCGAGGCCGGCGTGGAGGTCCGGGCCGTGCTGGAGGAGACGCAGAGGCTTCTGGGCGCCTTCTTCGTGGCAGATTACGTGCCGTGGCTCGGGTGGCTTGATGTACTGCGCGGCCTGCGGAGGCGGCTGGAGCGTGACCTCGACGCGTTCTACGAGAGGGTCATCGACGAGCACATCGACAAGCGCGGAGAGATCTCAAAAAAGGAGGAGGATGAGGAGGAGGATTTGGTTGACGTGCTACTGGACCTGCACGGCGACCCGGCTCACCGGAACACGTTCAGCAGCCGTGACCACATCAAAGGCATCCTGACGGTGAGTATGACGTACCGCACGTTCCACGTAGAAAAGAAAAAGGAGGAAAATGTGCAATTAAAACTCCTACTTTCTCGGTATCATGTGTTGCTGAACAGATTGGTATGCTTGTTGTCAATCGGCATCATGTGTTGCACGTTGCAGGACATGTTAATTGCCGGGACGGACACGTCGGCGGCGACGGTGGAATGGACGATGACGGAGCTGGTCCGGCACCCGGATGTCCTGGCCAAGGCGCAGCACGAGGTCCGTGGCCTCGTGGGCGACAAAGAAATGGTCCACGAATCTGACCTTCCGCGACTTCCGCGACTTCACCGCCTGCGTCTCCAACCACCAGCGCCACTCCTCGTCCCCCGCGAGACCACCGAGCCGTGCTCCATGCTTGGCCACGCGATTCCGGCCAAGACACGGGTGCTCGTGAACGCCAAGGCCATCGGGCTGGACCCCGTCGCGTGGGGCCCCGACGCGGCGGCGTTCGTGCCGGAGCGGCACGAGGAGGTCGCGGACCTCGGCGACCACAAGCCGTGGCACGACGGGTTCGCGCTCGTCCCGTTCGGGGTCGGGCGGAGGAGCTGTCCCGGCGTGCACTTCGCCACGGCCGTCGTCGAGCTGATGCTGGCCAACTTGCTGTTTGCCTTCGACTGGCGTGTGCCTCCCGGTGGCGTGCTGGATGTGGAGGAGCAGAGTGGGTTGACGGTGTTGAGAAAGAACCCTCTCGTGCTCGTAGCGGAACGGCGGCGCTTGCCGTAATACACTTTCACTGCCGGAATCCGGCAAGGCAAAGGCAATCGCCAAATAACACTCGGTATCTCTACAATCTATTAATTAAGGTGCGATCGTTCACTTCGTGCCCACAAAGTTAGAAATTGAATCTAAATCGGTTTCGTACCTTCCATATCAAGTACCGAATTTCAAAAATCATAACTCTCTCGTCCTGAGCTCAAATTAAGCAAACTCGGACTCTATATCGTAGCACTCGAAAAGTTCTACAACTTTGATATTCAATAGAACTACATATCCCGCCGTTTAGGTTTCCAAATATGTGATGCAAAAATATTTATTTAGATTCGAATTTCTCTACGCAAGTCTTTGTGTGGGGCATATATCTTCTAGCTCGAAGTACAAATAATATGATCCACATATATTTTAAAAAGGTCTAGACGAGATCTATAATTTTCGTCTTTTAACTTTTTCCATTGGAGCAAATTTTCAAGTTCAAAATCGCGTTGTAATACAGTGCTATTTTATAGACTGCGTAAATTGATTTTTTCTTGCAGATAAAACTTCTAGAATATAGTAAAAAATAGTGAAAAAATTATTACTTTTGACATATAAAATGGTATATTAAGAAGCATCAACAGTAATATAAATATGATCTTTCATATAAAAAATATCAATAATATTGTATATATATAATAATTATATTGTGTAAATAATTTATATTTAAGTTATAAAGAGTGTTTTGTTTTTTAAGTCCGTAGCAACGCACGGACACTTTGCTAGTAAATTTATAAAAATCACTTTGCCGAGTATTTTCCGTCAGGTGCCAAGTGTCAAAATAAACTCAACAGAATATAAATAAAAAATCTAATAAAATAAATAGCAAAAAAAAATTACGCTCAACAACCTCGTCTGCTCGTCCCTATTGCAAAGCCTTTATCGAATGTAAAACTCAGCAAATAACACTTAGCACAAATTTACTCGGTAAAGATTGCACTCGGTCTAGAATTAGTATCGTGTCTTGCTAATCAACAAGTGTCCTAGCGCCGTCACCGTCAGAGCTTCTAGACGCCGTCCCTGCTTGGTCCCCCTCCTTCTTCTCCAGTGCCAACACCGACAGCGAGGAGGAGCGGGGATCCACCCTTTTTTATAGTAAAGTTATCCTTTTCTTAGATCGAGTCTTAGGTTAGGATTGAGATCTTCTCCATATCAAGTTTTTCGGTATTGGGAATTTATTTTCTCCTTTTTCTCGCTGGTCACATCGAGGATAAAGGGTGGATTTAGTCTCTACATGACGGCATTAATGGAGATGATGGCATCGGTGACGTCGTCCAACAACTTTCGTATTTTGGCAATATGGAGATTTAATTTTCTGGACAACAACATCAAGGCGGAGATGATGTTGCTAGCATAGAATAAAATTCTTCGGTCCCTTCTTCGGTTTATCATGGTTGATCTCAATCATGATGAAGGGTTTGTGAGATCAGATTTAATATTTTCTTCTTCTTCAGTGACAGAAGAAAAAAGAAAGACACAAAAAAGAAGAGGATTATGCTCGATTCTACCTACAGGAATGTTGGCCGCCGTTTCCTAGGCACCTATTCTTAATCTATTTGCTGAGTGTTTGCCTATGTGATCATCTATATGAATCTTCATACAGGTTTAGGATTAAGTTTTAGAGCTATATACTGAGTGCATTTAGTTATAATATATTTATATTTTAGAGTGCTTATAACATGAAGAACTACTCAGACATTATTTAACATAATCATTTTTTTTATCTAAAAAAAGGTTGCACTCCATAAAATATAAATAAATAAAAACCTAATAAAATAGCAAAAAAAAAATGTGCGTACCAACCTCACCCGCCCGTCCCCGTCACAAATCATGGCATTTTTTTTCGCACGCTACTTGCTAAGTGCAGATGGCGTGATTCAAACCCGCAACCTCCACTTCGCATGTGTAGTCACCTACCACTACACCATAGTTTTATTTGAGTATATATTTTATTTTCACTCTTTTTATACTATATCTTTTTGCAAAGTGTTTTATATCAGATACTCGACAAAGACTCTCTTTGCCAAGTGCAAAAAATAATATACTCAACAAAGGCAGATAATACTCTCGACAAAGACCTTCTTACGTAATTCAAATGTGTTTTTCATTGATAATATTTTTTTAAATAAAAAAAATATTGAACTGTATAACTTCTGAAGATTTATGCATCGAGAAGTCAGACACGAGAGATCCAGAGTATGCAAAGAATAAGGTTGGAGAGTAAAGCAGTGGTAGACAAAGTGGGCAGGGGGCACAGATAGAGCCTCGAGAACCGAGAAGATCACTTGAAATGGATAAAATTTGAAATGCTAAGATGACTGTTGAAGTGGGACAAAGGGAGTAAATAATGATGGTAACATGTGCCTGTCCCCTAGATTCTTTTACCTTGATTTCTGTGTGGGTAAATTGGCCCATATAATTTGTAAATTTGACAACTATAAAGATCATTTTTTATTAAATAAGATATCACATAAGCAAATCTAATGACATGATAAAATTTATGGAGAGGTGATAGGAGTTTCATCTAGATGAAACTGGTTCTACATAATTTTCTAACATTAAAACACTATAAAACTACTATTGAAGAGGAGTAATTTTATTTCATCCTTTAGACAACCAATAAAATCATATATAAGAAAATGCTATGAAACACTAAAATAAAACTATATATTAGAGGATGATTTTAAACCACTAAAAATAACATGACACTCTTGGAAACATCAAATAAAACTATCCATAAGGATTAGCCTAACATGACAGAGGGAGTAGTATGTTGGCCTGTGTAATTTGCTCGGACAGACTTAATATCAATTATAGTACTTTATTAAACTACACCTTTGATCAAAAGATGAATCTTCAAACTTAATAAATTGTCATGTTGGCATATAAATATTATGACAACATTTTTTTAGATAATGGATAACTTAGAGCATCTCTCCCAGATTAGGTAAAACTAAATCTAAATTAACCTTTTTTAAGCTAGTCTGTAAAATAGAAACCACCTAAAAATAATCATGGAAACCTACAGACTAGCCAAAACTAACTTCAAATCTATTTTTAAACTTGCCACGTTATTGATCTTTATGTCCTGGCCCACGACTTGTTGTCTCGTGCCTGCCGTCATCGCTTGAACGAAGCCTACCGCAAGTCCCGATCTATTACGCGTGAAGGAGTCGCCGCCGCAGTCTTCTGCTACACCATCTGATCCAGAAACGCCGGTGAGCGGGACTACTCCGTAGTCTGAGTTCTAGTGAAGGCGGCAAGAGGTCCTCCTTTACTACTGTCGTGGTATGTGTGACTGAATTCTGAACGTGTTCTTTCTTTCCAGTCTAATGTAGTGGGATTGGATTACTCATACTCTATTCTGAATGAAGCCAACGACGTGTTCTGAACATGATTATTTCATTGTTTCATCGATTGCATTGATACTTAATATACTACATGTAGTCATGGATGAGTGATCTTATTTTTCTTCTCTTGCTTTAATACAGTATGGATTCAGGAGACAAGTTCAACAATTTTGTTCTCAATGAATTGATTGACTCATCGTCTTCAGATGATGAGGATAATTTTAATTTCGATGCTGCAAATAGAATAGCAGAGGAGGCTCTCAATGAGCCACTTCATCGTGGTTCTATCATTGGACATGCTACTGTGGATCGAGATCGGTATTTGTGACACTTCTTACTTTATCGAGATTATTTTACAGATAATCCTATATATGGTCCTGAATATTTCAGACGGAGGTTAGCATGTATCTGTAATTATGCTAGAAAAATGTTTTGTCCGTATATTATGGTTTAGCTAAAATTTTTATTCATGAACAGATTCCGAATGAGACGGCATATTTTCATACGTATAATGAAGTCTGTTGAGGAGTACGATGACTACTTTATACAGAAGAGAAATGCAGCTGGTAAACTGGGACTGTCTTGCTTGCAGAAGGTGGCAGCAGCATTTCGGATGTTAGTTTATGGAGTAGCGGCTGATGCTATAGATGACTACGTGCATATTGGTGAGAGTACTGCTCTAAAATATCTAAGAAGGTTTGCCGCAGCCGTTGTTGAGGTATTTGGGCCCGAATATTTGAGGTTGCCTAACGAACAGGATACTACTAGGTTACTTCCAATTGGTGATAGCAGAGGTTTTTCAAGTATGCTTGATTCTATTGATTGCATGTATTGGGGTTGAAAAAATTATCCAACTGCTTGACACGATATGTACAAGGGCCATAAAAAGAAGTCAACAATTATATTAGAAGCAGTTGCTTCTTAAGATTTATGGATTTGACATATATTTTTTGGGATGCCAGGCTCACACAATGACATTAATGTGCTTCAACGATCTCCAATTTTTGCGAGACTTGCTGAAGGTGAAGGTCCACAAGTTAATTATAATATTAATGGAAATGATTATACAATGGGTTATTATCTAGCAGATGGTATATATACGTCATGGGCTACATTTTTGAAGACCATACCTGAGGCACAAGGTAATAAGAAGAAATATTTTGCCAAAACTCAAGAAGCGTGTAGAAAGGATGTTGAACGAGCATTTGGGGTATTACAATCTCGCTTTACTATTGTTCGGGGTTCAGCTCGTTTGTAGGATGAGGATACCCTTGGGAATATAATAATGGCTTACATAATTATGCATAACATGATTATTGAGGATGAGAGAGATAACTACGTCGAGGATTTCACCAATTATGACTACATGGGAGATAAGGTGGAAGCATCTCATGACGAAGCACCGGAACTTGCTGCTTTCATAGCAAATTACAAGAAAATCAAGGACAAGGAAACCCACACTCAACTTAAAGCAGATCTAATTGAACATTTATAGCAGAATCATCCAGATTTATACAAGAATATTAGCATTGAATGATTTCAGATATTACCATGTAATAAACATTGTTTCAGTTTTTGTGTTTTAGTTGTTGTCAGATATTCTTATTTGAGCTACTATAATCTACTATAAATATTGTGATTTCAGTTAGTATTCTTATTTAAGCTGCAAATATAGTAATGTTCTAAATCAAGAAATCATATATAACCTATGATATATTCAGTACTGTTCAAAATCAAGAAATTTTAACGTGTGTCAATATTATGAAACTCAAGAACTGATCTGTATATGAGGCATCTGAATTCAGCAGCCGAAACAGACATTCAAACTTTAACCACAATCTGATCTGAACATGTTTAAACCACAATCTGCATATTTGATATGACTTACACAACTGAAACTTGAATTAGAAATTGATAACTATGATATAAACCTAAAGTTCAAACTAAATGGCTCCTCTAACACAAATTAAATGTTCAATGACTTGATTCATCTAACACAAACTGATAGTTCAATGCCTAAATGACAACTCTAACACAATCCGAAAGATCCATGACTAGATTATAACTCTAGTTGTTTAGATGTTTAGAAAGAATCTCTTCCTGGCGGCTTTCATAGTACTGTTGTTGCTTGTAGTTCAGAGTACTCATGTCGATGTTCATGATTCTCTCTTCTTCAAGTTGCCTTTTGATCTCCACCCTTTCTCTCTCAATCATGATCCTCTCTTCCTGCAAAGCAAAGGCCTTTTTGCACCTCTCTTCTTTCTTCAAGTCTTTCTTAGTATCTGCTTCCTTCTTCTTAGCTACAAAGTACTCCATTGTTTCCATGCTTGCATATTGCCGTAACATCTGCTTCTCCTTCTTCTTCCCTGGAGGTCTCTCTTGTGCAGTTCCTGATGGCTGACCACCACCTACATTGCCAGCTACATAAACAAGTGCAGCTGTTGAAGGGCTTGCATCTGCTGTTGTCTTCTGCTTTTTACCTCCACAATTTGAACTGCTACTGTGCTTGCGCCTCTCCATCCACTTGAGCTTGTCCTTGAGTACCTTTCAACAATGCATGCATGCAAAATTCCTATGGGTTTTATCATCCTCCTTAAACATTGCACATGCACTTACGATCTGTAAAAATAACAAATGAAACCATATATCATGTGATGTACTAGTAGCAGTGCTAAACAAGCATTAAAGTTCTAAAGAAAACCAACAAAGATAAGGCATGGACTATGGGTGTGTTCGTTTCTTGGGGTTTAAATTTTAGTGGGGTCACATCAATCATTAAAATGCTATATATGATTATTAAATATATATTAAATATAAAACTAATTACAAAGTTGAATGCGCATCAACGTGACAAATTCATTAAGCTTAATTAAGTCATCATTAAAAGATGTTTATTGTAGCATCACATTATCTAATCATGACCTAATTAGTCTTAATAAATTTGTCTCGTCATTCAGAGGGAGGGTTATGGACTGGGTTTTGTCAGTAATCTATATTTAATACTCCTAATTAGTATCACAATATTCGATGGGACAGGTCTAAAAATTAGAGGGGTAAAAATAAACATACCCTATATCTTACTTTGTCATCAATAGAACAGCCACTTTGGTTTCTAGCTTCAATCTTGGAAATGCAACCACAAAAGGCATTCACATCATGTAGTATGCCAGACAAACTTAATAGTCCTGGCGTTTTCTAATCTAAATTCAGATTGCACATGGCAAACACCTACCAGAGAAGTCTTTGTTGATCTGGACAGGATCAGCAACGAACGGCGGCAGCTGGCCACCCAAACCAGCGAGAGCAAGGACCCGATGACACAATAAATCCCTCCCAGCTGAACTCTCACCTCCAATGGCATGCTCTGTACCTTGTCCGACGAGGTGGGACATCAAACGGTGGGGAGCCGGAGGAGGAAGACCAACGGGAGCAGGCGTCGATCTATGGGATAGTGGTGGCACGGAGCAGAGATCTGGCTTGGCTTCTTTGTTCGTTTAGCAAGGATCGACATCGCGGCAGAGGTTGTAGCGCAGCCGCCGACGAGCCGAAACACGATTCAACCGGATCTTGTAGGGGATGAACTGGAAGAACATGGATGCGGGGGATTAACTAGGCAGGAGCGCGCGTGCGCGGCGTGGGAGAAAGGCGCGGGAAGGGAAAATCTGCGCGGGAACCAGCGGCGGGTGCGGCGATGCCGCCTCGCCATGGATGGCTACCGAGAAGTGCGGGATAGAGGAGAATCTATTTTGGCTTCACGGTTAGCTAGTCTGTTGGAACGGTGCTTTGAGAAAAAAAAAAAAGCTATATTTTTAGAAAAAAACTGTCCTTTGGCTAACCCGGGAGAGATGCTCTTATATAAGTTTTCGACTTTTTACGTACATGATGCATATAGCCATAGTCACATTATTACAGTATGGAGAACCTCAGAACAATAAAAGGAAATTAAACGAAAAGCCTAAGATTATATGGCCACCCATTATTGGCGAAGCACTGCATTGCCACTACTTACAGAGAGCGGCAAGCCATCAATATATCCTCCCAGAAGGTGCCTTCTTTTTATAGAAATCACCAGAACCTGAACTAGTATGTCCTACGAAAGATAGCCTGCATAAAGGTGATCCAAATTTTTTTTGTTAAATACCATGTCATTACGGTAAAGCCAAATAGACCAAACAATGACTGCCGCTCCGATCAAAAGAATTTCTTTATTTTGATTGTCAACCGTTCTTGACCAATCATGTAAAATATGATTAATATTAATTGATCAAGGTATTTTCAAGGCAATGTAAATAATCTGCCATATGGTTTTAGAGAACATTTAGATAAGCATCATTTTGTCTTCATCATGGCCCTACTACCCGTTTGTTCTTCAACCTGGATTATTTTTTGGAGTGCCGAGTTCTTTAACCATCGTCATAGCTGCATTTCTTCTCCATCTCAAGTTCGCACCCTTGGCTTTCTTCTATTTCTCAACAAATATCAAACCTATATATGAGAGGTCTTGTAACATGGGTGGCTTCAGTGCAAATTTATAAGCATTACTGAGTGTTTGGAGTTGCTTATACATCCATGTTGGCGGCCTTTGCCATCCTTTATCTTATGGAACTTGATATGTGGGCTCAGCGCCTCAGCCCCATGTGTTAGTGATTAGGTAATATGTAACTAGAGCCTTGTCATATGATCATTCCACTCCACTGATAGTTACTGCTTGCTTTAGTGAGTGTGCGTGCTACTTTGTCCATATCATCACCTACTACTCTTAAAATTTCCACAACATCACTTTATGCTAATGTTTCCAATTTGCTACTGCGTGCCATCCAATAGTCCCAAAGAACTACATGATCAATTCGAAAGATGAAGTGTTCTGAGAAATATGGAGTGGCCATTAGAACAATTTCTAGGGGAAAAATCTCTTCACTGGGATGTGAGCAATCTTGTGCCAATTTGGATCTCCAGCCTTCTGGCAGCTCTTCATGAACGACAGATCACAATTTGTAAGTTCAAACGATCGTAGAGATGCAGGCAATGTCGGAAGTGACCGAACACTTCTGCAATAATCCAAATGCAAATGCTCTAGGGATGTTAGTGTCGCCAAATTCTCTGGCAAGTGGTTCCAGTTACAGCAGCTAAAGTCAAGACATGCTAGCGAGCAAAACTGCTGTAGGATTTCTTCCTCTCTCAGTTCCTCTGATTCATGAATCCTGAGACTCCCCAGGGATGAGCAGCCTTCTGCTGAAAGCAGCCGTGCCAGAAGGGGTATGTTATCAACGGCAACACCATGAAGACCGCACACTTTTTCGTCAAGGGTTGCAAGGTTTGGGCACTTCGTAATGCTGAGGTGTTGCAGTTTAGTGAGACTGTTTAAGCCTTGTAAAAGTGTAAAGTTGACACATTCCTCTATGGCGATATCAGAGAGCTTAGGAAGACATTGCATCACCTCTGAAGGGATTGCTGTAAGAAAGGGTAGACCCCTTAGGTTCAAGCTAGTTAGGGATGTAGAGCCTCTCAATGAGTTGTGCAGGACAGTGTCTGTGACGACGCAGTATGAGATAATGACCCTATCCACTAATGCAGGGAGCTCAAACTGAGAGTATTCTGCCTCTTGTATACAGTTGCGGATAAGTCTAGTTGGCAAGCTCCCACATCTACCAAAAATGTCGGACAAGATAGTGCCGAATCTATCAGGCTACTCGTTAGCAAACGTGTTTATTTCCTCGGCATGTACTGTAGTATTCAGGGATGGCTCATATTGAGAAGCTCGTCTGACAAAGAGCGACCTTACCATGTCCACGTCTTCCCTACATGTAATAACCAAGGCGTCACACTGCTGAATGTCCAAGCTCTTGAGGCTGTTTGGAAGTGTTGGTAACTTTTGTAGCTTGGGGAGACTAGCAATTTTAAGTCGTCTGAGATGAATGAAAAGATTGCCCATTTCTGGAAGAGCTTCCAAATTGTAACAGCAAAAGAGTTCGAGACATTGCAGGTTGCCAATTAGCCCGTCTTGAATTTGTGTCAACCAACTAGGAAATTTGTGTCCACCATAGCAACATATTTTCAGTTCTTTGAGTTGTGATGGCGGACAGAGGCCCTCAAGTATGTCCACATGTTGGTTCAGATACAAACTATGCTGCCCCGGGCTAGGCCGTGACCATTCAAGTGACAATACTCTGAGGCGCTCCTTGTCAATTAGCTTGGCTTCTAGGGCTGTCTCCTTATTTTCCACACATTCTAGGCCACTGATTCTTAGGCTACCACTAAGGTGATTTATATCCTTGAGCTGCTGCAGTTCATACCCTGTCTCCTTCCTCACTCTGAAGTCGCTAAGTTCTCGAAGTGATTTCAGCTTCCCAATGCCAGGAAAACCAGAAACATCAGAGTTGATGAATGAAAAGCCATGATATCTAATGCTTCGCAGGCTAATCAGGTGACTCATGTTTTTGACATTAGCGAATTCTAGAACACCTGAACCACGAAGTTCTAGGATTTGCAAATGATAAGTTGTGCTCAAGTTTTTAGGCAAATGGATCTTCAGCGACAAGGGATTATGAATTCTAACAAAGCGCAGATGTTTCAGATTACATATACTGGATGGAATGGTTTTCATGTATCCTTCGATATCCACTTGAATCACACGCAACTTCTTTAAATTCTTCAGAATGTTTTCAAGTTCTTCTATTGTTATACCCAGTCCACCAATATTAGTAACAAAGATCAGTGTGCGCAATTTTCGCAATTTGCAAATCTGCTTCGTTAACTTCATCGGATCTTTTGAGCGAACAAAACAGATGGCGAACGTCAGGAGGAATTTCTGTGATCATCTCACAACCTTCAATTCGAAAGCAGTCGCTTCCAGCAACCCTTGCTGCCAATTCATGTATCAAATCATGTAAAGTAAACCACTCATCCTTACTACCATAAACATATTTTTCTGTTGAAAGAAATGAGCATGAAACAAGTTCATCAAAGCAGTTATGACCCACATTATCTATTTGTTCAGACTTTATAAAGCCTTCTGCTATCCATAAGTCAATTAACTCTTCACATGTAAACCTGTACCCCTGGGGAAACATGCTAAAGTAAGCAAAGCAGCGCCTAACCTGATCATCAAACTGTCGGTAGCTCCACCACAGAGCTCCCATGGTATCGTGCAACATGTCCTGATCCCCAATTCTTCTCCAAGATGCAGGTTTTAATTGTTTGCGTAGCCGTGCACCCACTATTCTTGCTGCTAAGGGTGACGCCTTTCGTTTTGCCACAATCTGTTTTCCAATCATTATAAATGTTTCTAAATCTTTGGGATCAAAGTCTGCACCGTCAAGTGCGTAGTGCATAAAAAGATTAAAGAAATCATTCTCACTCAAGTCAGGTATTTTCATTGGGAGACAAGCTAGAGAAGTAGCTATCTCTGTAAACCGAGTCGTAATTAGGACCATGCTCCCTTTCCTGCCAACCTTCAGAGGAGAAAATAGCTGATCTAGAACATGTACATCGATCCCTGCCCTCATATTGTCCAGTACTAGAAAGAATCTTTTGCATCTCAACTGTTCCTCAAGTTTTGTATGTAGGTTGTCAAGATTACACCACTCATGAGATGTACTCCCTGAAGATGCCATAGCAGCCTCAAGCATCTGCTGATAAATTCTACTGACGCTAAAACTCTGAGAAACATGAATCCACATGATAGGGCTAAAGTAGTTATCATTCCGCTCATAAGTACAGACATACTGTGCTAGGGTAGTCTTTCCGGACCCCACAATACCATAGATGCCAATCACAGTATAACACTTTTCTTGGTTGTTACTAGAGCTTGGTTCAGAATCACTTGATCCTTTACGGAGTATCTCTGTTATCTTATCACGATCCTTCTCTCTTCCAAATACGGTATGTGGGGGAGAGGAAATAGTGGCAATCTCATACTCATCTCTACCACAGCTTGTTGTGCCATTACCATTATTTCTGCCACTGCTAATGGTGCTTGCCAGTGGTGCCGTAAACTTATACCCTTGTTCTATAACTTTTTCCAGCTTCTTTAGAGCTTTCTTCAACTTAAAGAGTTTTTCCTGAGAAGATATGTTTTGCACGATCAATTGCTGAGTTATTTCCTGAATAAGAAAGGACCTGCATTGCAATAGTACATGTCCGGTTTCTAGAGTCCAGTTGAATGCAGTAGTATATGCAGTGGACTCAGCGGTATGCAATGCAAGATTTTCATATGGTTAGCACTACAAGACAGGCTTAGCGGTATGTCCTAATGGATGCCCTGCAAGTGAAAGCCTTATCCTGATCACAATAAATCTTGGGGGGCAAATGGGATTCAGTAATATAAACAGTAGCGACATATTTGCCTAGCAAACAATCTCCATTCTTTTGCAGATAAGCAATCACATCTCTGACATCGGATCACAACAGGTTGCAAAAGAGGAATTGGTCACACTTTTACTCCATCCCGTTTCATTAAGGCCTCACTGATTTTCCTATAATAAGATTTTATTGCTACACTCAGATTTGATAGCAATTCCATCGTTCTCAAGAAATATATCAAGTTCAGTATATGACAAATTAGTATGCCTAAAAGACTAGATGACAGCGTTATGGAAGGAAAGGAAAACAAAATCAATGGCAGATAGGGAACTTCATTTTTTTTCAATGACAAAGGAAGGAACAAGTATTATTTTTAACATCTTTCCTCTTCTTCAATAGACTTAGAGTTTGCTTTCAATTTGATATGATTTTGTAATAGGTTTTTTTATAGTGTTTATTTTTTGTACGATTATTATGTACTAGTAAGTAGGTGGAAGAAAAAAAATCTGTTAATATATAGACTATAGAAAAAATATTTTTTGGAGACCATCTGATTTCAAGCTAGTAGTGTTGGACATCAATTTAAAGATTCCAAAACTTTCAATTGACTGAAAATTAGCAACCCCTTTTGTTCATAGTGAAAAAGGAATTCTCTCAACTAATTACTTGGAGACTACGTGCAACACAATCCATGTGACCTCCTATGCATTTTTGCATCTCTACACTATAAGGTAGGCACCTCCCCTCCCAACTTAAAAAAAAAATAAAAAAAAACTGGTTGAATTCTCATATAATTGCACATGTCTATATCATAACCTCTTACTCCCTTCATCCCAAAATTGTTGTCGTCATTGACTTTTTAAGAGAAATTTGATCATTCGTCTTATTCAAATATACAAAGTTATATGTTATATTTGAAGTTTCTTTCGTGATAAAACAAACTATAACAAAATAAATGATATTTTAAAAAAAAATGAATAAGACCAATGGCAAACGTAAGTTAAAAAGTTAACATCAACAACAATTTTGAAATAGAGGAAATAGGTATGAAAGTATATCTGAAAGTTACATTAGAAACACATCACAATATTGAATTCCAGTGTTGAACGAGAAGGCGCAACTTGAATTTTCGAAAATTTGTCAGGAAGCAACAAATATTTGTGAATTGTAAATATAGAAAATGTAAAAAGTAGGCATAGTCTACACAGAAAAACTGGGTAATATTCTCTGGAATTCTTTTGGTGTTGCGTATATCATCGCTTGATAATATTAATTTACTCGATTTAAACAACCACTTTTCGGTGGACTGAAATATTCTATACTTGTAGTATACAACTGACAAAAAAATGCAATGTTAGGCCCCAATATTTTTTGCCACGGTTTGGCACTTTGAATAACTCTGTCCTTTTGTTCTGTAATAAGAAAAGGTTTGACAGATTCAGAAATTAACCTGCTTCTGGAGGCGGTGGTAATCAGCGATGTCCAGGATGTCTTCGGCGTCGTAGAAGGCCGCCCTGAGCATCTTTGCCCACAGCTCTACGTGACCTCTCTGGCCCGCTGGGATCATCTCCGGCAACTCCAGCATGATGGCCAGCTGCGGAAGGAGACGAGCTTCCAAGTCACGCATCTTCTCGTATTCGTCGAAGCCGAGGAGAGTGAAGCCGTCGGTGATGAGCCGGGTGGCGATGGGCGATATCATCCAGCCCAGCACGGGCATGATCCACGCAACCTCCGCCATGGAAAAGAGCTTGGATCTGCCTACGTTCCACTTCCACCCCAAGAGGAAATGGGATATAAGAGTAAGCGACAAGTGGAGAGAAATGGGCAAATGGCTCTGATTTTTGTCTATGTTGGCATTATTGGGTTGGTCGGTCAACTTATTAGGCTTCTTCATTCATTTGTTTATACGAGATCTTAGCACTAAGCACGTAACCCAAGACGATAATGATAACATCACGTAACCCAAGCTCATTATGTTTCGTACATAAGTATAAATATGGACATAAGGTTTGTTTATTGAGTAAATTTTCCAAAACTACATTTTTTATTACAAAACTATCACAAATTACAGGTTTAAGAAGATGTATCACAAAACTAGTGCACTTTTACATCACAAAAATTACAGATTTAATAAGATGTATCATAAAACTATAGATTTAAGGAGTCAATTTATCACAAAACTACAGATTTTAACTTTATAAAATCTATAGTTTTACGATTCACACAGATACTAAATATGTAGTCTTGCGATAACACGTGTTCAATCTGTAATTTTATGATAAAAGGTACACTAAATCTATACTTATATGATACAACTTTTTTTAAATTTATAGTTTTATAATAGTTTTAATACAAAACCTGTAGTTTTGTAAAAATTACTCTTATTTATTCATGATGACTAACGAGTTGTGTCGGCTTGCATTATATTCGGAAAAATAGCCTATTTTATGTTTTCAAATACATTCAGCTTATCTATTTTGCACTAAAATCTTACCAACTTAAATCATTTGGTGTAGTAAAAACCATTATTTAGGATGCAAAATAGATAAAAGTGAAATGTTTGAAGAAGTAGACTTCTTTCTTGTACTCCCTCCATTCTGATTTTGTTGTCGTTGGTTAGCTCAAAATTGAGTTAGTCAGCGACAAAAATAAGAAATAGAGGAGCATTAGCTATATAACCATATGCTACTGTCAATCTTAGCTCCAATATAATTACCTTTGGCTTTGGTGAATGTTAATTCAATAAGCGTATGTACATCTGCATGTTCAGTGCCAGCGTGCATGCTCACGCACCAGAGTTCTTGGGTGCATGAACTGGATAACTGAAAATCAATAAGAAAATTAGTTTTCCAATGTTTGGTTCAAATGAAGGTGATCTCTTCTCAAAGTGTATGTGTATCACGCCATTTTTCTCATGACATATTATTTAGCATGGTGCATGTTCATGAGCACCATAAGCATTTGCATTGTTAGAGTACATGATTGTTGCCGAATTAAGCAATGTATTGATACCTAAAAAAAATTCTAACAGTACTTAAAATATGTCATATTTGAAGAATTTTAATTATTTTTTCTACAACTCATTTTCATGAGTTCCTTATCAAAATGGATTTATTGCTCCTTTCTCTTTCATTGCAAAAATGAACATGATTTTTCAAAACCCATCATTTCAATTAAATCTGGGGCCTATCTCGTTGGCGCACCCTACGCAACTGCCTTTCTACCAACCGGTGCTCATGATCGAAGGAGCAGTGGCCGCTTTTCCCGGATATCTTTTTGGGCTCCATATTATTTCGGAGCCTTGATGGCCTACGTGCCCGCTTTCGATCTTGGGGCGTGTGTGCCTCATTTATTTTTTCGTTTAGTTTTCTCTTCAGACTTTATAGCACCTGCTTTTCTTCTCTTCCTAATTTAAGCGTCCATATGTTCATGTGGCTTTCAAAAAAAAATGATTTGTCTTTAAGGTATATTATCCCATTCACTGCACCTTATCAGTTACAGATCTTCATCATACAGAAAACTAGTTGATGGGGCGCGCTCTTGCGCGCCTAATTAAATAAAAAAACAGAAGAATTTGATATAATAGTAACTAACATAGTAAAAAATCCGTGTGTAATAATAAAGATATTCACATATCAAGACGACATAACTTTATACATAAATTTATATATTCATAAGTACATGATATTTTATACAAAACACAATACCATATGTATCAAGGCAACACGAACCACACATATAAGATTCTATTAGATCTTGATGACAAAATGAACATGTTAAACAACAACGCGAGAGTACATCTTGGCGGTGATATCTATTATAGGTACATGCTATTATCAACAACCTCTATGGTCTTTTGATGAACATTAGCTAGCTGATGGTAGATGCTAATGATTGACTCGAAGTCGACATCTATTATAGAGATTAGCTCTTTTCCTGCTTCTGATGGGACTGGAGTAGTAATAATTTCATTCACTGTGTTAAGCATGGAGTAGAGTCGTATAGAATAAATAGGCACTGCAACATGGAGCAGAGGCACAAAAGGATTATTTTCTAAAAAGAAATTCCATATAGAAGAAAGCATGTTACCTAGAATGTTAACTAACAACGCTATAAAATACAAAACTGACAATATTTTATGTTTCTAATAATGTAACCAAAGATACACATGAAAACCTTAGCTGATATGAAGAAAAAATCGAACACATAACCAATTATAAAATCTTCTACAAGCAAAAAAACAAGGAACACTTGCAATATTTCAAAGCAATGAAGTCAAGTAGCACTTAGCTCCAAGTGATCCTATAATATATTGATGATTCACATCTTATTAATGATGTAGCTTGCAGTCTAGTAGCATGAGATTGATATAAACAACCATCATCTCTGGTTTCAATTTGGCATCAAATGCATGCTTCAGTAGAATCAGAAGAGTTCTACTATAACTAAAACAGAAAGAACATAAGCGAAGTTTAAAACTATACGAGCAGAAAAGATACACACCTCATATGGAACCAACAAGGCTCATCAGTACTCAGGACTGTATACCAAACTCTGTAGAAAAAAAAAGAGAGGAAATCAGAATGAGAACCCAATCATGGATTTAAAGTATCCCTACACAAATCTTGGTCCACGTGACTGTTACAAATTCACATATTGCCATATCTGTAATGATACAATGTGAAATTCTCTAAAATTAGTCAGCACATGTCCAACTGAAGAAATTACCAGGCGGGAGGAGGGGGGGATTCTTTTGGACAGTTTTGAGTGATAATTATTTAAGGCAAAAGGTATATTACATGTATAAATAAATCTTCAGTCTTTACTACTACAAACACAATATTTATGTAATGTCCCAACCATCTGCACGTGACTGAATTCAAGAAAATTATCAGGGAAGTACCACATGGGTAATCGTAGGCAACATTTTGCTTGGAGCTGCAATAATGTAATAATTTTCTTTGCGACAAGCAATTCTGTCCTATAATGAAGTACATTGCTCAAAATATATCATCATATTCCCATTAAAGCTCAAATTATGTGGTGAGGATGGTCTACCGAACTGATTAGAGCAAGGTTACATAGTCACTGTTATTTCTTCTACATATATCACATAGAAGCAAGTTTGGTCCTGAAGTTCGATATTTAATGTGTAAAAACACCATCACGCAGAAACAAAGAGTTCTCTACAAAGAATAATATAATAATCTGCAGCTTGCACAGTGAAAACTATTAACGCAAAGGCCAGTATATGTAAAAGCACACCAGTTATACTTTCGTAGTCAGAAATTGAGTCTGATTCCATCATGATAAATTTGAGTGCCTCAAGAAAACTACAATGGCAAAATTTAGGAAAGTAATAGAAGTTATTAGCACACCTGTAACCACAGAATTTGATGACGCGCCTACAAGCACGAAAAATGTCACAATTCCAAAACTAAGCTTGAAGGTTCAAATATTTTGGCCCATCTGCAAGCCACAAAAATGTAGTGTTAAGTAATTAAAAGAAAAATAATTTCAAACTATGCATGGGATAAAAGTGAATAAAATTGGATCTTACATCTCAAATTATGCATGTTCCAAACTCTGAAAATATCTCAAATTCTCAAGGTTGATTTTTAAAGTTGTCTCATGCTTCACAAATGCAACTATAAGCGTAGGAAAATATCTGTGAAAGAAGTACTAATTTTTAAAGCATCAAATTGAGGGAAGGAAGAAGCAAATTACATAGCGTGCTACATATGAAAGAGCTGAATCGCAGTTCGTGTACAGGATCGAAGAAACAAACCATACAGTGGTGCTGCCGGATGCTGCATATTGTCTCAAGTTCGTCTGTATCAGCTGCGGTACGGTGCCACAAGGTATCCCCCTTCCATCCTCCAGTTCGTGTGCATGCTGCATGGTGACAGACCTTACTGTTGATTATCAACAAGAAGATATGTTAGAAATACATGTTAGTATAAAGTACATTTTTAAAGAACTAACTTTCGAAGTAGGAACAATAATGGTCTACATGGCTCTACAAATGTCTCTCTCATGTTCGATCAATGGTCAATGGTCATTATTTATCATAAAATATCACAGTATAATTTCAAAATAAATTTTGTTAGAATATATAAGATGTTAGAAATATATGCCAATATAAAGTGCCTCCATTGCCATGATGTATACTAATGAACTAAAAAGATAGAACAAAAAAAAAGAAAAACGAGGTTTGGTTGATTAATTAGTTTGTGCCTGAAGCCTGAAAGGTTAATGATCATATAGAGTGACAAACAATATTGCAAGAAAATGAATTAGAAACTGGAGTTCCAAAAGCGAAAGAGCAAAACTATTATTTTTAATGATGTCCTGGACAGAAGCTAGCAAATTTACCATTCATGGGCACAACTTTCTTCTACTTACGTGGGAGAAAACAACAATACTGACCTGAAGGGAAAAAATACATTATAAGACCAACACCTGGTCGGCAGACCATCTATCATGTATTTGTTGTTTCATCCACACACATTTTTTTCTGAAATTTGTAATATGGATGATACATAGTGAGATAACATGAATTGCACACACAATTTAGCAGCACGGATTATTATTGATCTGAGTGAATATTTCTAATAGGAAAATAAATGATATGAACAATGACAGATACTGAATGGAACACTGGCAGTACATGGTAAAACAATACACAAGAATGAAGTTATATGGTGAATGGCTGGTTGGACTTTCAGAATAGCCACGAAAGCGATTAGAGTAAGGTATGAGGGAAACACAGTAGTGCCATTGCAAACACAGAGATACATCAGTGGCATTGCATGACCTTGCCATTGTATCATTGGTATTAATTTGACAATGAGTAATCAACAATTCAGCAAAAAAGGTCACCTACGTGGTAGATAGCATGTAATTTACAGCAGTAAGTACAAAGTATATATCTTGAGGCATCCTGATTCTTCTCCTTTCAACCAACAACCAGTGTAACAACTGCAGCACTAAGATATTTTTTTCCCAACCGATCAAAGAGTAAACAACTGAAATCGTAAAGGGATTAAATAAAAAAAACAAAAACCATGAGGAAAGACCGTGATTTTGAAATCACAAGGAAGAACAGGACCTATTCACTGCCATCGGAAGACAACTTGAATTCTTGCCACAACCCAAATTAAATTCCCATCCGAAGACAAATCGAATCACTGGCACAAACCAAATCAAATCCCAGCCACAGTACAAATCATGAGTAAACAACTCGAATCCTCGGTAGATCAAATCAAAAACCAAAAACCTAGCCCCACAACAACTCAAGAACCAGATCGAAGAAGAAACAAAGAGAACGAATGGAGGCAAAGCCAGCGGTGCACAATTGAATCAATGGAGGTCGTCGGGAAGGTGCTCACCACAATGAGTCGCCGGCAAACGCACCCAGAGGCCCGCATCTGGAGGCCCGCCTGTGCCTTGAACCTTCCGCGGGGGGGGGGGGGGGGGGGGGGGGGGGAGAGAGAGAGAGAGAGAGAGAGAGAAGTCGTCGCCGGCCACTGCTACCTGTGAGCCGTCGGGTGCCACCTCCACTCATCGCGCCGGCCTCCGCGCCTGGACCGCCGCCTCGGTGCCCGGTTCGTCCGCACCGTGCTGCCTCCTCCGCACACCAGTGCCGCAGGTCTGCGCGTAGGCCGTTGCCTCGCTCCCTGACAGCGTTGCAGTTCCTCCGCGCAGCGAAGCCTGGGCCCTCTGCATCCGCCTCCGACCTCTGCCTCCTCACGACCTGTCGCCCACCTCGTAGCCACCGCGCTACCTCGTGGCCCGTGCCAACTCGCCTCCTTTGCGCCGCCGTGCCTAGATCCGCCTCCGGCTACATCCTCTTCCATTGCGCCGCCTCGCCTCCTCCGCACCGTCGTAAGTGGATCTGCCTTCATCCGCCTGTGTGTGTGTGTGTGAGAGAGAGAGAGTGAGTGAGTGAAAGAAGACGAGGGAGCAGGCAGAGAGGGAGAGAAGTGGGAATCGCCATATTGCCTCAGCTCCGCCGTACCACCACCCACTATCCGCGTCCAGATCCATCCGAGGGTAAGACCTGTGCCGCCGCCCCACTCCATGTTCCCCGACCTAGATCCACCGGAGGGTTGGGCTCCACGCGGCTCCCCCATTCCGGCGCGCCTCAACTCGCCGCCCGGCTTTCACACCCTTGCACCGCCTCCTTCGGTCGGCCGGCGTGGCCCGGCGCCTCCGCTCAACCGGTGGAGGCACGCCATGACGCTTCACACCTGGATCTGTCCTCGGCCGCCGCCTCCTTCGCCTGAGAGAGAGTAGAGAGAGAAGATGAGAGGGGTGGGTGGAGAGAGAAGCAGGGAGAGGGAGAAGATAAGAATGGAGCGGCCGCCGTACAAATTTTTTTTTCACGGTTTCACTTTTACCCATATGAGCGCACTCACGGGCGATTTTCATCCGACGGTAGAAAAAAAATTACTGACATGGCCTATGTGTCTGTGTTGGGACGAGCTCACGTTTAGAGAAGGAAATGATTCAGCGAGGAAGCCGTCAGATCGCACTCGTGGATAGACGGCTGCACAGCGGCGCACTACGCCCGACCCATGGACGGCTGGGCGTCCACGCTGGGCGGCCGGGGTGGTTGCTCAGGATCCACAGCAAGGTAGTGTTGGGGGTCAGCTACAGCTGCTTTCTCCACCTCGAGGTATCCGTATCGGGCATCGGCACATTGGCCGAATGTGACTTCGTTTCATCTCTTCGTGAATCCTTGAATTTGAAGTCCTTTCTATGAGGCACAGAAGCAGATGCGAATAAAATAAACAGAGGAGAAACTAAGCCCAAACATCTGATTCATTCTGCAACAAATTAGGATTGAAAGTCCAGCTTACGCTAAATTCATGGGGTACATCATAGGAGTGTAGACTGTAGTTGAGCATTCAGATAGATAGATACACAAGCAGTACATGGATACAATGTTAAGATAGACAAATATCTTACCTCTTGTAGCGGTACATAAAAGATGATATATAGTTTGTTTTCATGATTATGTCATCCATATTTATGTTTTTACAAAACTGTTGCTGGGAGAGCTCATGCGTTCTGCTGACAGGTGACACAGCGAGCAAGAGCATATAAGAACTACGAGGTTGTGCATGACGTTTTTAACAAGCTCAAGATTAACAAGGTGAAACTACTTCATTCCCTTCTCTTGAACTCTGCAAGTTTGGGAGAAATCTATTAATTGATTGAATCAAATAAGTAACTATGTTTTTTGTATGCTGATTTTCAGTTTTAACAAGTTCAAGTTATTATTTTTTTGAAACGAGATCATTCCCCCTTCCATTTCCAAAAGCAAACAGAAGAGCAAGTTCAAGTTATGAAAAATTGATTATGGTTGAGTTTTTAGTTTCTACTGGAGAACTAATCTGTTCAATAACGGATTTTTAATGAACTCCTGGACAGAGTAAACAATAGTGTTCTGTAGGTTTGGTATTTGATTTTTAAAGTTCTGAACAAGTCGGTACAAATATCTCTACTAAGTTTGTTGTGGTTACAAGTCCAGAACAAACACGTAGTGAGCGAGTCGAGGGCTGGTAAGACCGAAGGTCCCTCAAACAAGCTTTTATGGGAGTGAACAAGACTGAACAATAACACTACGTCGAAGGGTTTGGAGTGGCGTCCCTCGACTAACGAACTTTGTATTATTTCATCAGAATAGTATACGAAGGTTTTGATGGTAGAGAGATGTCTTGTCACAGTCAGAACCGCAGGTGAGCATTTATAGATCTATGCTCATCTGTCCCCCGGGTCTGTTTACAGATTTGCCTCGAGCCTTATTACATATTCTACTGTTTGAACTAAGGGTATTTTAGTACTTCAATCTTCATCCGGTCACATGTCCCGACTGTCACTCTCCGAAGTCTGCGCCTGAGACCCGCCGCGTCGTACGGAAGGCCGTACCGGCCTTCAGCACCTATTGGGCCAAAGGTTCTTTGGGCCATTGGTTCACCTGAGCTTTGTTTTTTATTGATGGGCTGCCTTGTGGCTTTGGAGAAATTAAGAGATGTGCTTTCCCCCAATAAAGTTTTATATTATTTTTACTAAGCGCTTTTGTACTCTGATTTTTTAGTAGTCTTATTTTTATTTGAATCTTGAAAATAAAATATAGTAAGATAGAAGTTTGGATGTTACAGTACTGTACTGGTCAAGACATGGGAACCGGTGATGATATGCAGCTTGAACTGTTTTTCTTGCTCTCAAGTGATATCTGCAGACTTTCTGTGACAGAACCATATTGAATTTGTATTACGTAGGCTTGGACTTACGTATTTTAATGGGGCTTTGATGCTTGTGGTAGATTGGTGATGGAAGAGAAGCCGATATATAGGGGCAGTTTGGCAGAGGTTTATGGAGATGAGAATCAGGTAGAATTCGTGGAGTTCTGTAAATATAGTTTTTTAGGAGAAGTGATTCTCTGCTGATTCTAAGAAGTGATTCTCTGAAATGAACTAAGGAGCTGAGAGGTGAAAAAAATAGCTTCTCCTAATTTTATGAAGTGATTCTCTATCCTGATTCTAAAAGTTTATTCTAGAGAATAAAAAGAAATCATTTTCAATAATAGAATCACTTCTCAGGAGAATCAGGAGTGGAGTTTTACCAAACTGCCCCATAGAAATATCGTCTTGAGAGCTTTTGAGCCTAGTTCTGTCCGAGAAACTGTCCGGTCAGTGCATGCTATATAAATCAAACATTAAACACGGAACTTGGCACTTGTAAATATTATTTTAGAAAAGATTATGCTTTTAAGTGAACTCTAAAATTTGACATTTGCATATATTTTTAGTCTACGAAGTCCTGGTCAGCAATTATCCTTGGCAATGATGCCGTATATGGTGATTTTTAGGGAATAGCACCTCTTCGATCCTTTAGTAAGCTGACACTACATGCTACTACTATTTAGCAATACTGTAATTCATCTTTGTAGTTCAATTTATTTTTTGTAACAATAAATATCAACGATGATTTTTTCAATCTTTTTTGGACACAAGTTTATAGTACCTCAAGAAGAACACTAGAGGTTTCAGGTGGGCATGGACAAGAGAACGCGAGGAGGTACGAACTGGATGACCTACTTATGGTTCTTGCGGCGGCCGCTGAGTGCACATCTCTCCAGCCTTTTATATTTAAAGACAAATCTTTCTCACCATCTCATTTTTTTTTCTTTCAGATATCTCTTCTATTTTGTTAGGATCAGCCAATTTAAATCTTTGATAGGCAAACTGGCTTGCCACTTTTGAGTCTTTGAGGACGTCTTGTACTTAAAAGAAGAGGTGACAGCCTGATAAGTGAGTGAGTGTGGTTCAGATAAGAGATAGCTCCAGTTGATCTATTGTTGAGTAGCTGGTGTATTTTTTTCACTTTTTTGAGCTGTGGCACCTACTTTGACAAATTTCCTCTTTTCTAATATGCTTTTATTCTTATGACAACTGGTTTTTGTATTGTTTTGACTCCTGAGAAACAACATGGTTGATCAGAGGATCAGAAGCTACTCATGCTTCTGAATGTTGTAACATTTTATAGCTGATAGCATCTGCTTCAGGAAGATAATACAAGATGATGATACATAATATTAGTGTAGAAGACATTGGTTTTCTCAAGCAGCATAGAAGCAATAGGTTGTGATCAAGAAAACATTGCTGGTTGTCAAAGGTAAAGCCTGACATCACTATTGTTATTATTGAACTGTCATCTGCTTGTGCTTTTATTTGAAGCAGGATAACTGAGTCTTGAAGAAAGTCACTGTATTGTTCGCTGAAATGCTTCTTCATGCTTTCTCTTTCTATTGATTCTTTAGTGCATGATGATCACTTCCTAAAATTCTCTTTGAAAGAGCGAGAATTACCTCTTATATCTGTGTTTTTGTAGGCATGGGCACTGCAATGTGTTTTGAATTTGGAGGTACAGAGTTAAATGAGTTTGCTGATCTGCAATGTGTTGGAAAAGCAAACCTATAGCCGGCTAGGGGTGTTCAAAGGCGAAACTGCCGAACCGGCTAAGAAACCAGCAGTGTATTTCTATACACGAGTTATTGTTCATTAACTTGATTACTGTTCACACCATAGCTTTGTCGAGGGATACCAGTTTGTTACAGGTTTAACCGGACCGTCGGTGAACAAGACCAGCCGACACCAGGTGTCAACCATGCTGAGTTTGCTGTCTGGAGTGGAAGGGCAAGGAAGAGAGCAGTGAATGTTACTGGTGTTGCAAGCTTTTAGCCTACTTCGTGCATGTGTACGTGTACATGAGCCAAAAAATATAGTAACATATATTCTGGATGAGGTTAGTAATGGAAATGTATTCGAATGATTTGTAGTTTTTTCATACATTGTTATGAAACAATATAGCTAAGCTCCGGGAAACAGGAGAATAGCAGGAATAACTCTTTCTATCGTCTACGTTAGCACGGGTAATATACTAGTTGGAAAAATGAAAATCAATAAGAAAATTAGTTTTCCCAATATCTAAGTTCAAATGATAGTGATCTGGTCTCAAAATGTATCTATAATATGTTATTGTGACATCCCTTCTGGAATAACCAGGATCAACTTTAGAGGCAGACAAACCGAAGCTCATTTAAATAGTATAACATACATACAAACTTACTTTAGAACATAATTATAACACGAGTTTATTACAACAGAGTGTTGAAAACAGAGTTGATCACAGCGGAAGTCTAAAACTATGATACATCTCCAATAATTCGTTGTATGCACAATTGTAATCTTTCCAGCAACCTCAATATATTTGCAGATATGTTGATTTATTCGAAGGTTTGACAAATATATATTTTTTTAGCCGCCGTGATCATTGCTATTTGCTAGTTGTACAGTCTTTCCAGGAACCTTACTATTTGCGGATTTAAAGTTGGAAGATACAAAGATTCATCAAAAATACAAAGATTCAACGGTTTGACTATACATAATTTAATAGCCGCCGTGCTCATTGCCGGTAGTAGTTGTCAAAACAAACAGCACCTGCCCCATGCATTAGTCTACATATAGTCCACCGATAGAAGCACTATTTAGCCGCTTCAGGAAGCTTCAGTTGACACCAAGCTAGAAGGCAACAAGCCAAGCATCAACCAAAACCGTTCTCCATGGAGACGCTCCAATCTAACGAGCTCTTTGCAGGACTGCTCCTCCTCCTCGTTACAATCCTCCTCCTGAAGCAACTCCTCCCCGCATCAAAGGCATCGTCAACGAAGAGTAAGAGCCGCACCACCTCGCTGCCGCGCCCGAGAGGCCTTCCCATCATCGGCAACCTCCACCAGCTGGGCGCGCTCCCGCACAACAGCCTCGCGGCGCTGTCCGCCCGGCTCGGCGCGCCGCTGATGCTGCTCCGGCTGGGCTCCGTGCCGGCGCTGGTCGTCTCCACCGCCGACGCGCTGCGGGCCGTGTTCCAGCCCAACGACCGCGCCATGTCGGGCCGCCCGGTCCAGTACGCCGCGGCCCGGATCACCTACGGCATGCGTGACATCGTCTTCTCCCACCCCGACGGCGCGTTCTGGCGCTCCGCCCGCCGCGCGTCGCTGTCGGAGCTCCTCGGCGCGCCGCGCGTGCGCGGGTTCCGCGGCGTGCGCGAGGGCGAGGCCGCCGCGCTCGTGGACGCCGTCGCCGACGAGTCGAGAGCCGGATCTCCGGTGAACCTGAGCGAGAAGGTCATGGCCACGAGCAACAAGATCGTGCGGCGCGTGGCATTTGGGGATGATGAGGAAGGTGACGAGAGCATCGATGCGGGGGCTGTGCTCGAGGAGACGCAGTACCTTCTGGGTGCGTTCTTCGTGGTCGATTATATTCCATGGCTTGGGTGGATCGACACCCTCCGTGGCCTGCGGAGGCGGCTGGAGAAGAACTTCCGTGAGCTCGACGCGTTCTACGAGCGCGTCATCGATGATCACATCAAGAAGAAGCGCGGAGAGGAGTCCAAGGAACAGGACCTGGTTGACGTGCTCCTCCGACTGCACGATGATCCGGCGCACGGCAGCACGTTCGGCAACCGTAGCCACCTCAAAGGCATCTTGACGGTACGTACAAACGTGCACGTCACACACACACACACACACACACACACACACACACAGAATGAGAACGAGACTAAAACCGACAGGAAATGTTTGGCTTTTCTTGTGTGATTTGCAGGACATGTTCATTGCCGGTACGGACACGGCATCGGCGACGGTGGAGTGGACGATGACGGAACTGCTCAGGCACCCGGACGTCCTCGCCAAGGCGCAGAACGAGGTGCGCAGCGTCGTCGTCGTGGCCGGCAACGGCAGAGACGACGACGACGGCATGGTCCGGGAAGCCGACGTCCCGGGCCTCACGTACCTGAAGCAGGTGATCCGCGAGGCCATGCGTCTACACCCGCCGGTGCCGATCCTCGTGCCGCGCGAGACCATCGAGCCCTGCACGGTGTACGGCCACGCGATCCCGGCCGGGACGCGGGTGCTCGTGAACGCCAAGGCCATCGGGCTGGACCCCGCCGCGTGGGGCCCCGACGCGGCGGCGTTCCTCCCGGAGCGGCACGAGGAGATCGACGACCTCAGCGACCACAAGCCGTGGCACGACAGCTTCGCTCTGGTCCCGTTCGGGGTCGGCAGGCGGAGCTGCCCCGGCGTGCATTTCGCCACGGCCGTCGTCGAGCTGCTGCTGGCCAACCTGCTCTTCTGCTTTGACTGGCGCACGCCGGCTGGTGGCCAACAGGTTGACGTGGAGGAGGAGATCGGGCTCACCGTGCACCGGAAGAATCCCCTCGTGCTTGTAGCTGAGAGACGTGCAGTGAAGTGATATATGTTAGGTCTTAATGTCTTGCTATATGATGATAAGGACATTTTGTCTCTTTGTGGTGTGTAGTTTCAATTCATAAGCATCGTGAAATCATGAAAGGAACGTTGTCCCAAATGTATCTATAGTCGACCTCAAATACCCAAATGGCTCTGTACGTATCACTATCTGATTTTGAATTACTATGTACATCAGTACACGTCTATTACCATGTCCACGTACATCAGTCCTCGCTCTTCAATCCCTTAAACAGCTCGGATGAGTTCGTTCTCCATCTAAGAATGGTTAGTACATCTGCTGCCAGTCGCACCTGGAATCAAACTCCTGGCCGGCATCCCTCGGCGACAGGAAGCCGTTTGGGATGCTTGATCGGCCGATCCGTTGACTGGCGGCCGGCGAGGCCGTGGACACTGGTCAGCCAAGGGTATAGCTGCGCGCGCGCACGTCAAGCCCGTGCGGTGCCTCTATATCTAGAGGAGAGACAACCTTGACAAATAATTCCACCAAGCCTTGAGTCCTCGAGAGGTCACTTTGCAACTGCAGAAGTGCATCAACTTATGCCTTTTGAACTTAGATGATTGCATATATGCAAGCCAGACGAGCGCCTACGCAGTCTAAAACTGGCTCCAGCTAGCTGCTAGTCCAACAAGCTGTGAAACTTGCTTCAATAATTTACTGAAAACTATTTTTAAAAAAAATGCTTTTCAAAGAAATTCTGATCGACAAACGAAACAAAAGAAACATGGAGGGGGGCATCACGCCTTTTAATGAAAGAAGTTGAGAGTGCATCATAATTATTAAGAAACTGCATGCATCATACATACATCATGCATACATACATACATACAGTAAGCACAAACCCTTTGTCAATCGCTACCCTTTCCATAGGAGTAGCACATAGATCTTGTCCTCTTCATGTACGACTTGGAAAAGAATAGATCTAAGCACCACTTGAACATCAGTTGTGCTCCCGTGACATGGAGATTGAGCAACAATGTTCCATTTATGTGAACTCAATCGTCATGTGTGGACATCGTCACCATTGAGGTTCTCTTTTGCAACCTATTTTAAGAACCAATGTCTCATCAACACACGCAATGAAAGATGGACTAATTAAAGAAGTTAAAATGAAAATGCCCAATTGTGCTCTCGCGGGCCATAGCTTCAATAACAACACTATATGTCCCATCATAGAGATCTTTTGTTTTTTGCAACATGTGTTTGACAACAATGTAACATCAGCACGCACAATGAAGGATGAAATTAATGAAGATGAAATGACAACATCTTTTAGCTTTTGTTTTAATTCTGGCAATTCAAAGTTACTGCCATTTTGCTAAACTACTGTTGGAGAAACAGATGTCACGTTACGCGGGCTGTTTAATATTTCATCAGAGTTCATAAGTACGTGATCTGATGGGACTATTTTTTGGCGGATACTTGATTCGTTTTTAGCTCGCTCCGAAATAATTTTGTCTGAGGTTCTGGTCAAATTACTACTACACCATTCACCCGTCAGTTATTCCGTTCTTTCAACGGTAAGTAGAATTTAAATGCCAGATCATATGTTCTTTTCCTTTTTGCGACTAACCAGATCATATGTCCTGAAGCTGCTGGTAACAAAAAAGTGACTAACGAACGCGTTGTCGGATGTCGGATCACAGTCACACTCCCACCCACCAACATCCTTGAATAATAATTGTGTCATAACTAAGATCATAGTCCTATAACCTCTTTGAGTTTTAGCTGATCGGTGAAAAACAATGACATGTTTGATTAGTTTATGGAAATGTGACTAAGTTTTTTTAGCCATGAAAATTATGAATCTGAAATGGTTAAACTAAAAAAATGAAAAAAAGGACGTCATTTTATTTTTATTTTTATTTTTATTCAAATTTGAGTCTAGTGATGTCGAGCATGAAAAAAACCAGTTTTGAAGTGTCTCAGTGCTCAAAAGCCTCATTAGAACAAAAGAGAAATCACTAGATAAAAGAAAATCTAAAACGGGAGTACGTTGTTGGTTCTTCTGGCAAGGTTCTAAGTTTGTGATATGCTTAGAAAATTTTGTGAAGGCTTGATTCACTTCCATGTATGAGAAGATTCGCTTTGAGTATAAACCCAGCTTGAGCTTTATGATGCTCGGTGAGATTAGGATTCAGAAATTCGACACTTCGGAACTCCAACATGGAGATGTAAGACACTTGCATCGGGCTCACCGTGCATCGGAAAAGAAGAGCAGTTTTACAGTAGATTCAAATAAATGCACACCATTAATTTTTGCCTCACGTGGAATGGGGAGCCGATGGGAGACGCAGCAATCCGCTTCCTACCGGGACAAGGGGAGGATATGGTTGGGGCAGCTGACTCCAGCGAGGATCCGGTACGGCAGCGGCGACGGCGACCGACTCCGTCGACGATGCGGCACACTGGCGGTGGTGGCGACCGACTCCAGCAGGACCCGTGGCGGCAGCCAACTCCATCGAGGACCCGTGGCGGCGGCAGCAATGGCGGCCCACTGCAGCTTGCGGTGGCGCCCGACTCTAGCAAGGACAGGTGACGGCAGCGGCGGCCGACTTCTGCGAGGGCTGTTGGCGACGGCGGACGCGACGGCCGACTCCGGCGAGGGCTATTGGTGGCGGCAGCGGCGGCTCCCACTGCAGCTCGCAAACGTGCTCAGGGATGCCCTTACTATAGAATAAGATAGAGTGTTTTTTTAAGGGAGAATAGGATAGTGTGTTTTCTAATTAACCTATTGATTAATTAATCTTAAATTATTCAATAATTATAATTGATGCTATTCTAAATAAAAGGTTAGATTTAATTTATGATACTTCTATTTTATATGTATTATTGTCTATTGTAAAGGTGCTCCCGGAAGAATCCCTTATTATCTTAAGGTACGACAATAAGGACATTTTTTCTCTCTTTGTGGAGTGTAATTTCAACTCATAAACATGGTGAAATCATAAAGGTACCAAAGGGCTACGAAGGTATCTATCATATCTGTAAGAAAATAGATGGGGAATAATATGATGGATTATATTGCATTGAGCCTCTGACCGGTATATATGAGAGTACAAGACTTGGAGGGCAAGACACCTCCCAGAATACATATGGAAGTCCTAGATATATATTATCTAAACTATCAAATATACTCTAACATCCCCCGTAGTCACAGCGGGAGCACCACGGACGATGAGACTAGAGAAGAAGCCGACAGTTGAAGCGTCAAGGTACGGATGCTGCGACTGCAGAGAAAAATAGCGAGTAGCACATGCAGATGATAGCCATTTGTGCCGATGTCGAGGAAGCCGAGAGTGAGGGCGAGTAGTCGTGGTCGAAGAAGCTATTCTTGAGGTAGCCGTGGTTGATGTAGCTGAGGTTGCCGATATCGAGGAATCCACACATGAAGCCACGGGCACAAGGAAGCGCCAAGATAGGAGGATGCGCGAGGATGCGACTTGGACAAGAACGGAGACACAGTCGAGGCACCATGAAGAAGAGGGTCGATGCCGAGGTCGATGTAGTCAAACCACCATGGACGAGGTGTCCTTCGGGTTTGCCAGGCCCGGGTACACGTCGTGGACGAAGGCACGCACCGGTGTTGCCAATACCGAGCGTACGTAGGTAGGGACCATCACGAACAAGCGTCAGTGTTGGAGGAGATCAGCAGAGAAGGCCTCCACGACGGTCGTGGCGTAGAGCGGCGAGGAAGGAGAGTGCCGGTGCAGACCGCAGTTGTTCGAGTAGACGAAGAGGAGTCGAGGTAGAGACTGCAACTCTGGCGACGTGGTTGTGGTGGACAAAGATGAAGTCATAGATGTGGCAGTACCGGTGATCAAGATTGGCCACACGGGTAGCCTCAAGAAGCACGACGACGGCGGTGCTCGAAGTTGGCAAAGAAGAACCATCAGCTTGACAAAGACCATGTGCACGGACGATGCCGAGTCGTCGATGCACGAAGATGGCATTGATGATGCAGCAGCGAGCATCACAATAGCGTGACGACCACAGGAGGCGGCGTTGCAGCCCGAAGAGGCGACGCAATGGTAGCCCGAAGCTCGAAGGCGAGGTACACGACCTTGACATCGTTGCACACGTTGTCGGCTGATCAGATCGATGATACGCACAGGAGCACAATGATGCCGCACAGGTTGGAGGTGGTGGCGACGATGTTGAGGACGTCCGGAACAGGAGCGACGACGAAGCCAACTCAAGGATATACGGTCAAGGCGGCCGGTCGGTGATGCATGAAGGCGTCCCTTGAGCATCTAATATCCGTCTGCACCGCACGTGTCGATGATGAAGGGAAGACCGAAGTAGTCGATGCCGATATCGGAGAAGAGGCTCATGATGTTGATGGCAGCGGGCGACGCAATCCCGAATCAGTGATCAGATAAAAAAAGAAAACAGCAGCAACAGTTGAAAAACTCTTCGTGTATCACAACCTTGTACGTATAGCCTTACCTCCCTAATCACACCCTTGCGGTGGCAAAGATCAGAGAGAAGGAAGGCATGCACATGCACCTCGCTGGGCCGTCCGAGTGTGTAGGCCCTGCGCAGCATGAAGACACGTAGCTCATGATCCGACTGGGAAGCTGGATCGCATGGTACTGCTAGTCCTGGGACTCGGGCCTGGCACGGCACGGGCCATCGTGCCGTGCCTCGAACGTCGGGCCATGTCGGGCCGTGCCGTCGGGCTGGCCAAGCAAAAAATAAGGCCTGGGCACGGTCCAAGGCATGGCGGATCGCTGTTGGGCCGTGCCAAACCCAATCACGGCCCAATTTTAGTGAAGACGTCTCAAGCAATAGAGAAGGCGTAATTGTAATGTTTAAATTTATTATTTTTATAGTGTTATATAGATCAAAATATTTATAAAATTCTAGCAAAATTATATCAGTTTTTTAAGGTTATATTACATTTGATTAACAAATTTAAATTCCAAAATCACCATAATTTAAGTGCAATAAAAAAACAAACAGAAAATGATTTTTTACATTTTTGTATCTTCAAAATATATTGAAATTTGAACTCAATTTTGGTGTGGGGCTGTTCCTAGGCAACACCAATCTCCACAATTTATGGGGATTTTTTTTTGAATTTTACTTTAAAGTGTGTTTAAATTATACTAAACAATATAGAAGGTACGAAGTTTGGAGATAAATGAAGAGCAATTTAAACTTAAACAAGCTTAGGTGTTTTGAAAAAAATATTCAAAAATTCTATGAGGGGATATATAGAAGTTGTACATATACATAAAGTTTCATTTGAAATTTCAATTTCTTTGAGGATTTACAAAAAAAAAATAAAGAGAATAGTGAATAGTGTCTATTAATGAGTTGATGGACCATTGAAAAATTGAACTAAACCAATAAGATGAAAAAGCTTCTTAGTGACAGGGCACATTTTTGTGAGATTGTAGAAAAAAGAATCATTGAATTTGGATTAAAAACACGAAATCTATACAAGTTTAAAATTTTAAACAAGAATCAAAATAAAAAACAGAAATATTTTAGACTATTGGGCTGAATTCGTGCTATCGGGCCGCATTTGTGCCGTGCCGGCCCAAGCACGGCCCGGAATCCTTGTCGTGCCATGCCAGGCCATTGAGCCAAAATCCCGGCACAGCACGGCCCGATGTGTCGTGCCGGGCCGGCACGGCCCAAAACTTCCTCGTGCCGTGCTGGGCCTTGGGCCGTGCCAAATGTCCATGCCATGGGCCGTTCAAATTTGGCCCGGCCCAAGTCCCAGGACTAGGTACTGCTAGGGAACCCGACAGCGCGATGGTGAGCTCCGTACGCCACATCCATCGCAACGCACAGAGATGTTGTTGAAGAGGACGAAGAGCCTTCTGTCTGTCGCTGACGACACTTAGAACAGCAAGGGCGATGAGATCAAAAGGATCTGACGCAAAATAACGGTGCTACCCCTGGCAGAGATCATAGAGATCGATCTCCCCTGGGGTGCACGGTGCGGAAGCAAGCGACAGCTAGGGTTAGGGAGGGTGGACAGAAAAAAATCGATTTAACTTTATATCATGTAAAAAGAGAATAGATAAAAAATAATATGATAAGTTGTATTGCATTCAATCTCTGATCGGTATATATGAGAATATAAGATTTAGAGAGCAAGACATCTCTAAAAATACATATAAAAGTTCTAGATACATAATATCTAAACTACTAAATATACTCAAACAATATCCACGTACGTACAGTTTTCTTCGTTTCCAAAACAGATCGGACGATCGAGTTCACTGTCCGTCTGTGATTGGTACATCTGCTGTTGGTCTCCCCCGTCTCGATGAACAAGGGCTACTGCCAAAGCGGTCTGATCTAGTCACCACGGGCAACGCCAATGCAAGTGCATGCATTGCCCGGGCGGCGGCCGCCGTTTCGTAGCAAACTCCGAATGCCTCACTACTGCCCGGCATCCAGGACGCTTTGGGCCGTGGACTGACGGCGTGGTAAATCCTAGTCACCGTGATCGGCGTTTCCAGAGGCATGTATGCATGGTAGCTGAGCTGTCGAGACTCCAAAAGCAAAGAGACCAAAAGCAAAGAGACGTTTTGCACGTCAACCGACGTCCGGGACAAGAAGTATGAGGTTTTTTTTTTATAATCTTAATCTATATGAATTGGAGCGGATTGGGTAGAAAATAAACTAAATTTCTTTCTAATTCCTCTTAACCCAGGAGTGTATTATTTAGTATCTAAATAAGGTCTGACAGTTTTTTTTTTCCTGCCAAGATCACTTCCGTCCCCCCGGGACCGGCACACGCGGGCACAGTCGCCGGCAGCCCACGCGCAAAAAAAAAAAAAGTGCTACTACTTCTCGATCGCTTAACATTGCTCATATTTCAGACACAATCAAAGCGGAAACGTGAACATCAGCTTTTTTATGTACGTTTAGTTGGAAGTGTGCTCTAAGTTGTCTTGGTTGGAAGTGTGCTCTAGGTTTGTCTTTTCTCTAGCATAAATTTGTCCATAATTACTTGGGGAATTAAGCAACATAATTATCGTTTAAGAATGATGAAGGTGCATGTATCACGAAGGCTAACACCTGGTTGTTGAGCGTAATTTTTTTTTTGCAATAGGGACGAGCAGACTTGAGCGTAATTTTTTTTTGCTATTTATTTTATTAGATTTTTTATTTATATTCTGTTGAGTTTATTTTGACATTTGGCACCTGACGGAAAATACTCGGCAAAGTGATTTTTATAAATTTACTAGCAAAGTGTCCGTGCGTTGCTACGGACTTAAAAAACAAAACACTCTTTATAACTTAAATATAAATTATTTACACAATATAATTATTATATATACAATATTATTGATATTTTTTATATGAAAGATCATATTTATATTACTGTTGATGCTTCTTAATATACCATTTTATATGTCAAAAGTAATAATTTTTTCACTATTTTTTACTATATTCTAGAAGTTTTATCTGCAAGAAAAAATCAATTTACGCAGTCTATAAAATAGCACTGTATTACAACGCGATTTTGAACTTGAAAATTTGCTCCAATGGAAAAAGTTAAAAGACGAAAATTATAGATCTCGTCTAGACCTTTTTAAAATATATGTGGATCATATTATTTGTACTTCGAGCTAGAAGATATATGCCCCACACAAAGACTTGCACAGAGAAATTCGAATCTAAATAAATATTTTTGCATCACATATTTGGAAACCTAAACGACGGGATATGTAGTTCTATTGAATATCAAAGTTGTAGAACTTTTCGAGTGCTACGATATAGAGTCCGAGTTTGCTTAATTTGAGCTCAGGACGAGAGAGTTATGATTTTTGAAATTCGGTACTTGATATGGAAGGTACGAAACCGATTTAGATTCAATCTCTAACTTTGTGGACACGAAGTAAACGACCGCACCTTAATTAATAGATTGTAGAGATACCGAGTGTTATTTGGCGATTGCCTTTGCCTTGCCGGATTCCGGCAGTGAAAGTGTATTACGGCAAGCGCCGCCGTTCCGCTACGAGCACGAGAGGGTTCTTTCTCAACACCGTCAACCCACTCTGCTCCTCCACATCCAGCACGCCACCGGGAGGCACACGCCAGTCGAAGGCAAACAGCAAGTTGGCCAGCATCAGCTCGACGACGGCCGTGGCGAAGTGCACGCCGGGACAGCTCCTCCGCCCGACCCCGAACGGGACGAGCGCGAACCCGTCGTGCCACGGCTTGTGGTCGCCGAGGTCCGCGACCTCCTCGTGCCGCTCCGGCACGAACGCCGCCGCGTCGGGGCCCCACGCGACGGGGTCCAGCCCGATGGCCTTGGCGTTCACGAGCACCGGTGTCTTGGCCGGAATCGCGTGGCCAAGCATGGAGCACGGCTCGGTGGTCTCGCGGGGGACGAGGAGTGGCGCTGGTGGGTGGAGACGCAGGGACTCCCTGATGACGAGCTTCAGGTAGCGGAGCTGTGGGAGGTCGGGTTCCCGGACCATGTCTGCGGCGCCCACGACGCGGCGGACCTCGTCCTGGGCCTTGGCGAGGACGGCCGGGTGACGGATCAGCTCCGTCATGGTTCATTCCACCGTTGCCGCAGACGTGTCCGTCCCGGCAATTAACATGTCCTGCATGCAACACGAAGCCAAAATGTTTCAGTACATCCATATATACCTGGCTACGGCTGCTGAACAGTCGGAGGAGGACGTCAACCAAGTCATCCTCCTCCTTGGAGACCCTACTGCACTTGTTATTATCAAGATGATCATCGATGACGCGCTCGTAGAACGCGTCGAGCTCACGGAAGTTCCTGTCCAGCCGCCTCCGCGCGCCGCGGAGCGTGTCAAGCCACCCGAGCCACGGGACGTAATCCGCCACGAAGAAAGCGACCAAAAGCTTCTGCGCCTCCTCGGTGGAGACGACAAGCGTGGGCACGGAGCCGAGGCGGAGCAGCATGAGCGGCGCCGCGTGCTTCGCGGCCAGAGCGGCGAGGCTGTTGTGCGGGAGCGTGCCCAGTTGGTGGAGGTTGCCGATGAGAGGGAGGCCTCGTGGGCGTGGAAGCGAGGAGACGCGGCGTCGTGGTGCAAGTTGCTTGAAGAGGAGAAGGGTGGCGATGACGAGCAGGGCGCATCCGAAGAGCTCGGGAGCTCGGAGCGCTCCGTGTAGCCATCTGCAGTTTCACGTACTTGCTCTGGATTCTGGAACGCATGGCAGTAGCAGCGGCGTTCCGGCCAAAGCAGAGAACCCGCGCATCGAAGCCAGTCCAAGGTACCGACCACCCTTGGGGCCGCTGTACACCGTCGAATTGGATAGGTACGGTGCGGAGTTGGCTGTGAAACTGGTCGTTTCCTGTCTTCACGAGGGCGCCGCGCCGCTAGATGCGTCTTCATGGCTGCTACGTTTCTCCTGAGCATACGACGACATCGACGCTGTTGGGGACGCCATGCCGACCTTGCTTATATATGCTGCCCTGGTGCCGAGGCCTGTTTGGTGAAACAACAACAGTCGACTCACGGCGTCGAGGCCTCATCCGCGGTGATCGCGTCGTAATAGCTCAGTCCATCCAGTATTTGTGCTGGAACGTTTCATAGTGGCTTCTGGAACGCGATGGTGCTCTCATGCTCTGGAACGCCGCTGGGTCGGGCCCGTTCTCCCCGACGCGTTCGCCGAGGAGCTCCGACGGGCAGGCCCGGCGCGCCAGAACGTGTCGGGCGGCGCGGAGGAGATGTTCCGTTTTCCATTCCTGCAGGCTTGTGCGAACCTGCGAGTGAACGCTGAGCTCCAGGGCGGAGCTGAAGCGGGTGATGTTATGTGACGTGGATTCCCTATGACAAATTCGCCGGAGACTTGATGCGCGGTGTCAGGTTGCACCATGGAAATTGGAAAGCGACGCAAGCGAAGGGTCGGAAGACGTGCTCCTCGGAGCGCGACTGAACAGAACAGCCGTCCGGTTCGAGTCAAGCTTCATCAGATGCCCGGCTTGAGTCAAGCTTCATATCTCAGTCCAGTTTCCAGATGGAAAACAAACTGTCGTGAATTTATTCTGCTGTTGCCGCTAACTTGCATATCGGGAAAATACTGAACGAGACCACCGAGCAAGATGGGACCTGCAAGTCGTGCGCCGCGATGGATTCACTAGCAAGATCAGCGATCTTTCCATGATGTGGTATGTGGCACAGCAGGTAGATCAAATGACGCCCAAATGCCCTGTCCGGCAAATGGCAAACGACGATGACCACTGGAATAAGTAGTCATGCTATAACTAAATACAAAATCGGTCATTGAACACTCCTGGCAAGAATAGTAAAAGCTTGTTCCTCTGCTCTATGAAGGAAAACAAAAAGATTACTTGCTTAACTTTCCCATATAAATGTGCTATCAGCGCTCACTCATCTTTCTTGGGTTTCTTCTTCCGTGAAGCGAAGCTGCTGGGTCCTACAGCCTCTAGTGTCATTCGCTTTGTCCTGCTACAAGAGGAGAAAAATCTCATTTAGTTATGGGGGAGCAAGCACTATTGATCTAACTGAACAAAGTCATATGAAGATACCTCGCAGCAAGTTCCCTAGACTCAGCATCATCCTTGTCAACCATATCATCACCATCATCACCACCACCAGTACCTATGAAATGAGATGAAAGAGGTCAAAACTACCTCTTTCAAAAACTGACGTGACTCAAAATGAAAACTTATAAATAAGTCCAGAAAGGATTAAGCAACTGAATGTAAGTTCAATCAAAAGGCAGCAGTCTCTTCAGAGTATTTGAACAAGCTTGGAACGGTATATGAATAAAAAGAAGGTCGAGGAACATGACACTTTGCTTTTATTAAGTGAAAGATTGAAAAATATTCCTGTCAGTTGCTCCCTGAAAAACAAAGTGATTTCACGTAGAATACAAAACCTGTATAAAAAAACCTTCTATTTAGTAATTAACACTACAGGCATACTCTATTCAATTATCTACTTTCTGAAAGTTAATAATTTCATTAACTTTCAGAAAGTTTTTAATTAACACAAAACAGCACCAGCAGTTTTTTTATGTATTTCATTCACCACCAATTTACTGAGTGAAACTATTCTTCACAATCAATTCTTATTAAGGGAATTGAAGAGTCTAAAGATATAACTGCAAATACTAGATTCACTTCAAATATTGACAATGAAAGAACCTTGGATGGTAATATCTTTTGTGCTTCTTGCATGGAAGTTAATGTGAAAAATGCTGCCGAGTAACATAAATTCCTCTATGATCTGTACTTCAAACTTTATGTTAAATTCATAAATTCATCTAACAAGATCTTGGTTGAAAATCATTGTTGCAACAAAACAACAGGTCTGACAAACTATGGTTTACTATTGTTACTCCGGTAACAAAACAATACACACCTCCATTCTCTGCTGCATCTTTTTTGCCCGGAGAGGACTCCCATCGGTCTTTCCCATCATCATCATCCCAACGACTTCCAACAGGTGGCACCCAGAAATCTGGATCATCTGAATCATCCATCTCTGGCTTAGGTTCTCGTGGGGCGGTAGGGCTGACAACGGTAGATTTCTTCTTATCCTTTTTCTTTGACTTGGTTTTCTTGGTCGGTTCATTTGACTTGGCAGCTTCTCCTTCAGCCATCTCACCAGAAGCCATCTTTTCTTCTAATTTTTCTGTTACACCAGGTTGAGCATGTCAGATGTAAATGAAACCAGAAAATCATAGTGCAACAACTTCAACTCAGTAGTGTGTGGGCTCAGAACTTTATCCACTCTGTTTGAAAACATTGCAATCAATATAAGCAATATATCATTTCAATATCAAAGAGAGAACATATATTAAAGCAAGAGCCAAAGCCATTGCACAGCAATGCAAACAGTCCAGTCAAACCAGTGGCAAAGCCAGCGCATCAGATCAACAGGGTCAGCAGGCGTGAGCAATGGGTTCAGATGCCTTGTTGAGCAATGGTTAATGGTGATTTACCATTGATTTGGCCGAAAGTCATCAGGGTCAGCTGACCCCAATGATTGAACGTAGCTTCGCCCCTGAGTCAAACAATCATTTGCTATTGACCCATAAAGATTTTCTATCTGTGAAAGGCCAACTATTCATCCAACAATAATATTAAGTATTAACTCTACTTTTTTGGAACATTGTAGGCGATATTACATAATGAAAATCACATAACTCTAAAAGAATGAACCAGAAAAAAAGGAGAGCAGTTGTATTGGAACAGCAAAGATTCTAAACATGCAAGCAAACACAGAAAAACAAAACCACACCTTGAGCCCGATGTCAGCATATCGATTGTACAACCTTATTTTCAGCTCATTCCAAATTCCAATAGATATTGTAGCTGAACTATTATACAAGTGATTCAGTTGAAATTTTTTACCTAGTTTGTTCAGAAATCTTTTCCCATTGATGTGCTTCCAGATGTGTTCCTCTGTCTTGTTAACGGTATCTCCCGTTATGTTGCATATTAGCTTTGATCTATAACACAAAACAAATTCAGTTCATATAACATCACGTCCTCATGAGTCATGAGCAATAATTAATGTGCACGTTCTAATACATAAGCATACATAAACTTTCTGTCAGTAATTTACTTCATGATACAATCTGCATCTTCACATCATCAAATAAAATATAACTCCAACTGAAACCCTAAAAATCCTTAGGAAAACACTAACAGGTAGTAACTCAGCACCCAAACATGCATTAGGGTAAACCACTGAGCTCCTGAGCAAATCCAGAGCAAGCGGAGTTGGGTAGAACGCGTCACGCAACGATACAAAATTAGAGAACAAGAGAAGGAGCAGTACTTGTGCTCAGGGTGGGGCTTGAAGGCGTTGAGCGGCGCCTTCTTGCGCGCGACGGCGTTATCGATGAGCGCGAGGCGGCAGGCGCGGGACCGCGCGTAGGCCTCCTTCTCTCGCTCCGGCAGCTCGTGTCCGGTCTCCGCGCACCGCCACCGTCCCCCGCCGGCGTCCTCCCAGGTCGGCTGCCCCAGCAGGAAGCTACCCTCCTTTTCCCCACTGCCCTCGCTGCCGTGGGCAGAGCCCTGGGGACTCGATACGTTCATCTCCTCCGCCGCGGCGGCACCTGCTGCCTTGCTCTTCTTCGCCATTTAGGTCGTTCGAGGCTGGAGGCTGGAGGGAGGGAGGGGCGGCCGGGAGGGGAAACCGGGAGGCTGCTGATTTCAGGGGCCGAGTTTGCTCTTCACATGGAACTCTCGGTCCTGCCCGTCCAAATGGAGTATGAACGACCCAAACCAGGGTTTAAAAAACTGTTTGAACCGAAGAAACCGGATCACACCGATTTTATGGTTTTCGCAAAAATCAGAAAAACTACTTGATAAACCACTCAAACATCAAAACCTAAATTTGGACGAAATTTTAGAGCTAACCAATCGATTTCTTCGGTTTACCGACCGGTTTCTCCAGTTTATCACTCAGTTTTCTCGGTTTACTACTCGGTTTATTGAGAAAATTTCTTCTTTCAAAAAACCACTCGATTTCTCTAGTTTATCATTCGGTTTCTCCGGTTTATCGCTCGGTTTTACCGGTTTTTAAAATTACAAAATTTTCCAAATTTTCAAATTTTAATAAATAATTCGACCGAAAACGATCGTCCGCTAAAACCGGACTGGACCGGTTTGGTCGAAAACCATGAAAACCAACCAGTTTTCATCGGTTTTTCAATCCATGACCCAAACTGACCGCTACAATCGAAATGCATTTTGCAACTAATATATATGTATGAAATGAGCATTTGATGACCATTTAAAGACGGATGATGGTATGCACTGCAAGCTACAACTGGAAATTTACAGGAGCAATCCCTCCAGACATTCTGACAACAGACCATGATCAGACAACATAGCCATACCCGAAAACAAATCAGCACTATATCCACAGCGAATGAAATCAGATAGCTCAACTATTACAGGAAAACGGTAGCAATAGCATCTACATCTACTCTATAGTTGATACAGGGTACAACGGAGCTGTTGTGTGCATTCACACAGGATGTTACAAAGGGTTGTTGCGACATCAGACATGTAACTCTGAGAAATCAAATGCTCAATTAGCACCTTTACAGACCGCCCCCAGACAGGCAACCCTGCTACCTACAGTCAGAGGGAGATGCAGATTGGAGGGACAATTGACCCCAGCCGACTCCTTATGAGGTGGGTTTGTTTAGGAAGAGCTGCGTAAGCACTTCATCTCTCGGCAAGGAAATTCCAGCCTGAAATGCTTGCCCCAAGACGTTAAGCCAATCATTGATGAGAGATCCTTTTATTTCCTGTATTGTGGTGTACTCCTGGTCCATGATCGCCTCTAACTCCTCGAAGTGTTTGATCTTGTATTGTATCTTTTTTAGCTGGCATACATATAGAGGCATGCAGATGTCAGCATTGATTAAGGCCATATTTCTGAAAGAGTTCTGGAACAACATGAAAAGTTCACTACATTCCAAAAAGTCCAGTCCAAAATAACACACTGTTAATATAGATGCAACTTCTATCAACAATAATTACATGGCTTAATCGACTAGTAAAAATAAAATAACTATGCTTTAATAAAGCTATTACTTGTACTCCCTAGAAGAGGTGGAACTATGAAAATGAAATCTACATGAACAGCATATTAACCCAACCTTTTCTCCATTAATGACATCCTACAGGTTTATATAAAGGGATCAACTGTGAAAGTGAAGCAAAATAGCCTTCTTTCCTAAGATGCCCTTATTGGGGTACATGAACTTCCCATTGCTTCATCCTTCAATTAGGCAAGCATGAAAACTATGATATATTATATATTCTAATAAACTTATCATGTCAGTCGGCCAAGGCAAGTAGATAGGAATCCTAAAATGTAGCAGTACTTGAGTGGAGTGGAGTGGAGTGAATTACAAATGAATAGTCATAACACAATATAAATGTCATTTTCAGAACAAAAGGAAATAAGAAAAACTACAATAAAAATACTATCATTTAGGAAGAGAAAGAGTTAGAGCCTTACCAGAGTCTCAATTATGGATGCCATTAGAAGCTCCATTTCCCTCTCTTCCTGGTCCGCAAGCATTTTAGCACGGGCAGCAGCTACACCAATAGCAGTGGCAACAGCTGCCCTCACTTGATATGCAGTAGTAGCAATGAAGTTCGTGTCCTGCTTCTTATCTGAATCATGAGTGGAAGACATAAATTTTAGATTAGCAGAAAACAAACACGGGCAAGGTACTTATATTAGGTTTGAACATAAAAAATATTTTGACCAACCAGTAAGAGTTTGCCCTTGCATTTCCATGTCCTGACCGCCAACTTTGTGATTGCTGTTAAAATGGCAAGCAAAAATTATACACACCAACACTGGCAAAAGAAGAAACATATGAACAATATTTAACTATTCTTACCTCTTTTGGACATGGTTAGAGGAGAATGCCTTATTTTTGTATTCTCTCTCACTTCGACGGAAGGCTTTCCTTGCTTGGGGGTTTTCATTGCCCAATGCCTTGGTTGCAGCATCAGCAGCTGCAGCAAGAACATCTGGGCTAGTTGCTGTAGTCAGCAGTGCTAACTGAGGTAAAATAATCAAATGTTAGTGATCTTCTCATTTATAGAACACATATGTGTGCTCAGAATATGAGTTTGTTGGTGTACTTATTCTGTAGCAATTACCTGTTCCAATAATGAAGTAGTAGCATCCACTGAAGAAAATAATCGTCTACGTTTTGTAGGATGTTCGTCGGCAGATTTATCAGCACTATCTTCCTTGACATCAATCTGGCTCGAAGACTCCTTCACAATTTGTTGATTCATTTTCCCATCAGTTGTTTGATTCACAAGGAGTCTACTAACAGATTTACCATTTATTGTCCCCAGCATATGTTCACCAAAAGGCAACTGAATAAGTCTTGCTATGCATTCTGATTTATTCTTTGTACGGACATGCTGGGCAATAAGATCCCAGTCATCTCCATGCTTTAGGACTCCTTCTAAAAGGAGTAACGTCTCTGCATCTGTCCATGCACCGGAAGCGTTACTCCCGCCCTCTTCTTTGTCACCAATACATTTTGCTGCTGCTTCCTTATTGTCATTATTCGTTTTGGAACATTTCAAGCATACTTTAAAACCATCCTGAAAAGGAAATGCAGGAAATGTTAATGAAAACACATCAAGTATTTCTAGATTTCATCACTGATTGATAACATATTCTAGATTTCATCACTTATTGATGATATCGAAAGCACAAATAACGCCAAATGTTTAGTGAAACATATCAAGCAATCCTAGATTTCATCATTGATTGATAGCGTCTAAAGCACTAACAATGCCACTGATCATATAGCTTAGCGATAATGAAGATCAGTGAGCAGGTAAAATGTGCAGAACAAGAGCTATAAAGGGAATATCCATTCTATCGTCTAATAACAGAACCTAGTAGGGTAGTCCAAAAAAGAAAATATGGGTAATGTTAAAAGAAAATCCCGTGGCAATAACTATCTACAGAGCATTAGCAAATGAAATGTCCAACATTACCAAGTCATAGATTAAAGAGCTCCAATTAAAAACCAGGATTTACAGTCGACTCGAGCATTTATGTTACGTATTCGGCATGCTAATTGACTACAGTAGCACAACAACTATATTCTTCTGATTTTAATTTTGTCTGACTGCACCGGGTACCGACAAGGTAGCTCCCCACTATAATATCTAGACAAGGGCGGAGACATCAGTTCCAAATAGCCTTGCACAAGCAAAAATGACATATCCATGGACCAACACCATTGCACGATTTTTGTTTCTGATTTATTATACTCCATTATTATCAGTACAATTTTGTTTTCAGTTCAATTTAATGTTTGCTATCGCTGTTGTCGCATTGCACATTCCACGTCACAGGATTCGGTATTTGAAAATACAAAACCTGAAAAATCTATTGAAGAGCATAGTTCTATGCAAGAAAACATTTCAATATTTGTTAGTTTTCAAATAGGAAATTTTATCAGTACCTCCAACGTTTCAAACTCCCCATCCTTGCAGTCTTCACCGCAGAACCCGCATATAGGCGCCTTCCCAGGCACCCACTCTCCAAACACGTCGTTATAGGAGGTCAGCGGCGGAAGGCGGAACCCGCTCTCCGCACCCCCACCCTTCTTCTCCTCCGCGAAGTAGGACGCCGGTGGCCGCGGCGTCACCTGCAGCCCCACGGGCGCTTCTACGACGACGCCAGCTTCCTGCTGCTGCCCCGCGGGGCGAGTGGAGGAGGTGGTGGCCGAGAAGTTGATGAGGCCGGACGCGTCAAGGAAGGCGAAGAGCTTTCGGAGGAGCGTGACGTCCCCCGCGAGCGCCTTGCGGACCTCGGTGAAGGTGAGGCGGCGCGCGGGGTCCTCCCTGTACTTGCCGATGATGAAGTCGCGGTACTCGCGGTAGATCCGCGGGTTCCGCGTCGCCGTCCCGAACCCGGCGCCGCCCGCGCCGCCGAAGAACTCCGGCAGCGCCTGCCGCTCCGTGTCGTGGATCGCGTCCCACCGGAACCAACCTGCGAGGAGAGCAACGGAGGCGCAATTCGGTCAGGCAGCTTGGCACTCCGTTTCCACGAGCCCGTAACCCTAGGTGCGAGACGAGACCAGCGCCTGTGGCCGTGGGACGGGAGGGAGGGGAAAGGGAGCGAACGCTTACCGGAAGAGGCCGGGATGGTGTAGAGCTCGCGCGGCGACGGCTGCGGCGCGTCGCCGGAGGTGGCGGCCGCCGGCGGCGACATGAGGGGAGGGCGGGAGAGTGGGAGAGGAGAGATCTGGGCCGTCCGATCTCAGATTAAAGGGCGGGGTGGGGTTTAAGCCGCCTCTGCCTCTCGGCTCGGGCGGGCGGTCTGTTCTGGTCTGGTCGGAGAGCAGCGGCAAGGAAACGCTGCGGTAGCGATGAGACGACGATGACACGGGCGACGAGGATGTCTACGATGGGGCACGTGTATAGTTCTGGCCTTGTAGGTCTCGTTCGTGATTTGGTGGGCCTTTACGTGCCAGTTTCGAATTTGTTGGGCCGACATGCACGCAGATTGCACGGCCATGTCCAAGTCCGTTTGACGAGCTTATTCTTTTTTCTTTTCTCTTTTCTCTTGGTTGACGACCCTCATCCTTTCCTTCTTTTTTCTTCGTTCGAATGAAAATCGAGCGACTCTCAGCTTATCTGCATCAACAGGTATCAATTATAATGCCATAGTAATAAAGATTATTTTAATATTAAATTGCACTAATAATATCTAGTTATTTAGAATTATCATCATTCTACACAATATGGGTAGGCTCATCCGTCTATTTTTGTTAGACATTAGTGTTGCACTAATCTTGCTGTCTTAACGACATCACTTTCAGAATGGAGGAGTATTGGACCGAATGACCCTCCAAAACTATCCGATCTAATCCAACAACAAACATACCCTTAGTAATGATACATGCTGAGCTAACGTCTGGTACCCTTGATCTAAAAAATCCAGGTTTTTTTTTTAAAAAGAAGAAGCAAACATCCCTTACCTTCTTTGGAGGCCATGTAGGTTCCAGGATTCAAAACCTGGTCGGCTCCCTCGCACCTTGATCTAAAAACTCCAAGTTCACATGCTAAACCCTTGTTGGGGTACGGTGTGTCTAATTTCATTTGGTAGAAATCTGCGCCTATCCGGTGCACGCAATATTCAGGGTACTGTGGTACAGTACTTGTCATGATATCTGCCGGGATAAACATGATCACGCCGTAAGTACATAATTTGTCAACGCACGAGGCACGGCGGTGGTCTTCAGCGTGGACAGAGTGCGCGCGCGACAGGTACTCGATGGACAGCGGTTGCCTCTGAATTCAACGAGAACAAGAGAAAGTTTGGGAAGGCATGGCAACGCTGTCCCGATCTTGACACATTTGACCTCACTCAGTGGCAAGCAAGTTGCGCTTGACTTATCAGGCTCGGTGTCTGTGTCGTCCTGCCGAAACCAGAGAGCAGAGAGAGGCTTTTCAAAATCTCGGCCATTTGCACACCACACGCACGGCGGAGCTCTCCTCCCACGGCTCAAGCTCAAGCTCAACCCAACGAAACTGTTCGTGCAGCGCCTATATAGCGAACCCTTTCGCAGCGGCCTCGTCGTGCATCTCGCAGCCCACACCCGCGGTCGTCGTCCATCTCCAAGCGCGAGCTCATCTCCGCCGCCTTCTCACTAGAGCTACGAGCGTCGTTAGCTCATTGGCTGCAGATAGATATGGCTCGGCTATTTCTCGCGGCGCTGGTGCTCGTTCTTGGCGCTTGCTGCGTCAGCCCGGCAGCCGCGGGCCGCGCCTCTCCGCGCTAGCAAGGACACTCGTCGTCCACGCGTCGCCCAAGGCCGGCCAAGGTGCGTTCGTGCTCTGAGATAGCCCTCTGCCTTTTATTTTCTGTACCGAACCTGAATCCTTGAATCGCCTTGGTGCCTGCGTGGGTTGCTAGACATTTTTACCGTGGCTGTGCTACCGGTTACGCCTCGTTTACTGACTTGACACAGTGTTTTGCGCACATGCTCACCAGTCGTGCACGCCGGCGAGGACACCATCACCGTGACGTGGCGCCTCAACGCGACTTCACCGGCCGGGTACGCGGCGGTGAAGCTGGTTCTGTGCTACGCGCCGGCGAGCCAGGCGGACCGCGGGTGGCGCAAGGCCGACGACGGCGACCTGAGCAGGGACAAGGCGTGCCAGCGCGGGATCGTCCAGCAGCCGTACGCCGCCGGCGCGTTCGAGTACAGGGTGCCCCGCGACGTGCCCGCCGCGTCCTACCACGTGCGCGCCTACGCGCTGGACGCGTCCGGGGCGCTCGTCGCATACGGTGAGACCGCGCCGGACTACTTCGACGTCGCGGGGGACAGCGGCGTCACCGCGCCCATCCGGGTCGCCGTCGGCGTGTTCTCCGCGGTCTCCGTCGCCGCGCTGGCTGTTGTCCTCGTCGTAGAGAATAGGAGGAAGAACAAGTGAGCGTCCGCGCGCGATAGCCAGTCCATAAAGTATGCCTGGCGCGTGGATTTGTGTAATTGTCAATATTCCGCTGCCTGTAACCCGCCCGGGGCTTCCATAACCACATGTTAATTACGAAGACAGAATGTCACCGATGGCCGGTTCATCAACTACCGCAGATGTATACACCGGCTTCAGTCAAATCAGATGAGAAAGGGCCTTTTAAGCGATCCCTTCGACTCTGATTAGCATGAAACGGAGATCTGAGCTTTGGGCAATTACATTTCTGCAGCTTCCTGATCCCCTTTGTTCTCAGTACTCGCCCATCAGCAGCACAACGGTTCACACGAAAGACTTCATGCGAAATTATGAATCAAAAGATAAGTTTGGAATGGACACTTTTGTCTTGAAGCAGGAAGTAAACTAATGTGCATCTCAGAAATAAAGTAAACTGACCGAGATCACTAGCTGCTGTCTTAACCATGCTGTTACCCTTTATACCAAGAGGAATCGGCAAAGCTCATAGTGACTGGCACAAGTCGGTGATCATAGTCTCCCCCAATCACATGCAATGTATTGCATATTACAAACGGATAAAACACGAGTCAAACTCTACAGCTACAGGATGTTACAACCTAGGCGGAACAGAGCACTGGCACTGGAATCACTTGTCTGCCAATACAACATATACAAACACTGATAAAAAACAGAGCACGGTACGGATTCACGAGGCAGAGAAATGGCAAAAGCGTCAGACAGAATCATGCCCACGAACCAAACATACGCAGATACTGGTATGAGAAATGGACAGAAAAGAGATTTCCAACACATACATCAATATAAGAAGGCAATTCAAGGTCTCCATTCCTGAGTTCTTGGATAAAAACAACTTGCGACAAAAGCTAAATTTGAATTCAGTAAGCATGAAAATAGTTAGCATTTAAGGTTGCAGGGTCATGTCTTGACATGGGAGTCAACAAAATAGGAAACAAAAACATCCTATGAAGGTGATAAATCAACAGAATAACTCAGAGTTATCTCCATCCTCCAATCATCTAGATCAAACAACTTGCCAAAAGAAAATGACTTATTATGGCCCATTCTTTTGAAACCAAGGTAAGGGACCCGGAACCAGAAGTTTCCTTGACACTTACAGTAGATACTCAAGGTCCGATTCTCACCATCTCTGCCTTGTTGTTGACCTGGAAATAAAAACAATTGATGAAGAACTGCACATCTACAAGGGCAACAGCGCATGATTGAACTAGTAGAAGAAGCAGAGAATACTCATTTGCATCTTAAATAACAGAAGTTACGCTGTGTTGGGAGCTGACGAGAACTAAATGTATAGAAATAATTACAAATGCACAAGACCAACCCATTTTCCGATCATCATACAGAAACACTATTACATTCAAACACAGAACCGAAGGGCCGTGCTATCTGAATTATGATTATGCTATCATGGTTAACCGACCAACATGCATTTCTATGTTGATTACAGTCAAACTGCATACCTAAGAACATGATTTAACAGTCACCGTATAACAATATTAAGCGACAAATGATGGAAAGTAACAGCACAGGCATGCAGATATTAACATATCATGTTTAACTATCGATGCTCAATTTTTTTGTACAGTGCAAAAGGCAAACATGACCAAAATTAAACAAGTAATCTGCACAAACCTGTCTGAACTGCTGCCTCCACCAAAAGAGTCCCTTTCTCTACCACCTTGGAATCCCCATCTTTCTTCAACTGGCTTTTGGTATGGTTCCATACCACCACGAGAACGCGGTCTGTCACGAGAACGAGGTCTGTCTATGACGGACACTGTAGCTTGAGGTTCCTCTGATAAACTAGATCGCGGAAATGTTGTAACCCTGCCTGCACCAGAACTAGGTCTTTGCCCAAACCGAATCTTGTCATCCAACTCCCTTGTAAGTAGCTCGAGCTGCTTCTCCATCTCAGATATCTTCTCTGTTAGATTTTTTGTGTCCTCTAGGGAGGCTTGGTCAGAACCACCACTTATCTTCTCCTCAATTTCTTTCAGATCCATCTTCAGAAGGGTGATTTCTTCTTTCAACATCTTTTCTTCATTTGACTCTGGCCTGAAAGTTCAGCCAACTAATGTTTAAGTATTATGGGGATTGGAACCGAACAAACTAACAGAAATACTTTCGAAATGATACAAGTTTATGCCTTTCAGAGAAACAAGTACCAAAGTAGGTTTCTATTTTCAAAGACAGGTTGGATCAAACTAGAATATGTCTTTAATACTATTTATTAAAGAAAAAAGTCAGTGCTTTATGACATCATGTTGAGAATAAATCACCAATATGGAAAAGTTGTGATATGGTATCAACCAAAAATCATTTCTGCTTACATTTTTCATGTAATTCATGTGGTTTAATGATCAGTAGACACCATGTTGAGAATAAATCACCAATGTGGAAAAGTTGTGATATGGTATCAACCAAAATAATTTCTGATTACATTCTTCATGTAATTCATGTGGTTTAATGATCAGTAGACATCAGATATTTGTAGCCATAAAGCAAAATAAATCATACTCAACCAACAGTTCATCATGAGAGTTCAAGAATAAATAAGTCATACTTGATTAATATCTTGATAGTACAAAGTCACTAGGGAAAGAAAGATCAATGTAACTGTAAGTACTCTTACATTCAGTAGCACTACTGTCTACCTAAACTAACAAAGGCCAAATCAATATAGAACCATGGAGAACATACATGCCATGCATAATTAGATAAGCCTCTTCTTTTGTCAGAGATGCTAAAAAAATACTCAACAATTGGTCAGTGTTAAAATGGAAGTTCTAAACTAATCTTTGTACTCAGATTAGTTATATAAACTATATATATTGAAAACCCAACAGCCAGGTGGCTAGCAGATCAACAAGGTAAGGCCAATTTTGAACAGCAACATAAGATTACAGGTTACATAACTAATATCTGACCTAAAATCAAATCTGTTTGAACAACCCAGCCTGTTAAGAAGGATATGTGTTGTTATGATGAATGCCATTTAATCGTATAATAATGCATCTGGCCCATAAATCATTAGTACTTTTGCAACTTGTGTTCACTTACATGAAGTGAGGACGAAAGTAGTGTGATATAGGGTGGCAATGGGTTTTGATAATGTCATGTACCCATTTTCCATCCAGTAACTTTTGTTTGTAGACACTAATCACCAGAATTTAATAGCCAAAATGACAGAACGACTTGTATAGTTGACATGCTAAACAATGTATGCTACTGCATCAATAAACAAAATGAATGCTTCACGCAAAATTGCACTTTCCTAACACATCTATCAGTGCCGGTACCTGGTTGCATTACCATAACAGCGAAAAGTGATATATATCAAGTTGCAAGTTCCCCACACAACATACCTATTCACAGCACGATGCTCTAGCTCAAAGTCAATCTTCCTCCAGTCTTTTCCTTTTTCCTGCAAAACCACTTCCCTTGGTTTGGCATCACCAAATGGATTTACCTTTGGCCTTGTCCTCGGTGCTCCCTCACTCCCAGCTGCTGAAACCTGTGATCCAGGGCTCCCTGGGCGCGAGGAATGTGCGCTATTTGGTCTGCTGGAGTGAGAACTGGTAGGACGGCTGGTTTTTTTCTGATCAATCTCACTATCAACCTTCCTCCAATCGACCCCCTTTTCAGCCAGTACAGCTTCCCGGGGCCTAGCAGCCCCAAATGGGCTCGGCCTGTTCCGTGCCACCTCGGCAGGTGGTGCAGGAGCAGCCGAGGGGTCACGTTTCGGTGGCTCGAGAACAAGGCGGCGCCTCTCACCCTCGCCGTTCTGTGGCATTGGGGTGAAACCACCACCTCGGACCCAACGATCAGAATCAGAGGCGCCAGGAGAGTCTCTGAAGCCCGGGGAATCACGGAAGCCACCGCCAGAGCCGAGGCTGGGGTAGCGCGAGGGGAGGGGCTTCTTGTCGCGCGACCAGTTATCAATGTCATCAGCACGGCCAGCTGGAGAGGGCCCACCGAACCTATCGCGACGGCCGGAATCGCTGGCTGCCGGAGTGAACTTCTTGTTCGTCGCCCAGTTGTCGGCCTCGTCCGCGCGGGAGGGCAAGTCGAGATCCCGCGACGGACGGCGGTCGTCGTCGTCGAACCCGCCACGCCGCTCCCGGTCCCCGCCCATGGACCCGCCGCCGTAGGAACGGAACCCGCGGGAGCGGTCGAGCTCCTCTTCGGACCGCTCCCTGGGCCCCGTGGGTAGCATCATCATCTCCTGCGGGGTGAGCCCTTTGGGCTCCGCGGGTGCCGCGCGGCGCTGCGGTGCGCCGTAGGTGGTGAACTCGGAGAGCGACAGCGTGGTTCCCTTATTCTTCTTCTTCTTGCCCCCGCTGGCCGCGGTAGCGGCCGCCTCGCGGAGGCTGGGGAAGCTGGCCGCGCCGCCCGCGGCCGCGGGCAGTTGGGGAGGCGGGAAGGACGCCACCTGGTCGCTCTCCTCCTCCTCAGCGCGCTCGGCGTCCAGCGCCCACGCGCCGACGCCGCCCCAGGGCTTCGCCATGGCCGATGCGAGATCTAGGGTTTGGTTGGTGGCCGGAGGCGGACGGAAGGCGAGAGGGCGGGTGCGGGTGGGTGGAATCGAGGAGAGGAAGGCGCTGCTGCTGCGGGGTGGGTTCACTGCCTGGGTTGGGTTCGGTGGTAAAAGCAGGTAGGCGCGCACGCTAATCGCGCGGCTCCCAGGGGCGGAATTGCAAAAGTGGCGCGCCCACCGCTTCGCCTTCCTGTCTCTGAGCTGTGGGCTCACCCGCCGTCACGGCCGACGCGAGGGTGCGGTGGCGGGGAGAGGAGTGGCCAACTCGTCGAAGGGCGTGCGCCCTCGTGCGCCGTGCAGCCTGCACATCGTGGTCATCGCCGACGGCCTCAGCACACGGGACGGGAGGTTCATCGCCGACGGCTTCAGCACACGGGAGGTTTACCAGTGAAAAGTCATTGTGAATATAAAACCGTTAGTATATTCAATGCAGTAGAACGATTCACACGAGACTAGAAGAAAAATGATGTTACGGAATTCTCTATTTGGCAAATGGCGTCTGAAAGAATTTTGGCACCGACATGCTCACAGGCTCACGAGCATAAGAATCTCTATCCTTGCGGCTACAAGGAGCCTCGATTTTTTTTTTCATCAGGTCGCTATATATTCCACTGCTGTCAGCAGACAGAAAGGACGCCAGAATTATTATGTGGTTCTCCTCTATCTCTTTCTTTTTCGTATTATACAGTACTCTTGATTTATTTATAAGTCCGGCCATGAAATTCTGCGGTGTTAATTGATTTTTTGACTGTAGGCTGTATTCTAACGCTTTTTGGTTTGTTTAAAATACATAGTACAATCTTCATCTTATATTACTTATTATTTTCAGCTTAGTCATATAGATAAAGGAAAGTGAAAAAGTTAAGTATAAACAATAAAAAAAAAGAAAAAATAGAGATGTATAAAAAAGAGAAAAAAATATAAGATGACAAATAATATGAGACAAAAGTTTTTTCTTTTTTTATAGAATACGTAGAAGAGTTATGTATCTTTTCATTAAGAGAAAAAAAAATAGATGACTAAATTAGATATCACGAGCTGCTTGTTGATAGTCATACAGTTATGTGCATTAATGCTCAATATGCTAGTATCAACTATGAGAAAAAAAAATACTTAAGAAAAACGATTTTTTAAAAATATAGAGAGAGTACATATTTTAGTAGAGCTTTCGCCGCAATCATGAAGTTACTAAAACTGTTTGTATATTTGTTGTTGACCCCCAAAGTCATCCATCACCTTTCCACAGATGCGTACGTGGGGCTGATTATAAGTACGAAAGGAATTGAAAAAGACAGGGGAGGTCTACCGGTAGGCGGTTTGTGAAAGCGTAAAGAAGTTAGCTTAGTTGGCCATCTGATTAAAAAATCCTTTCTTTTTCAGACGTACGTCGTGCAAGCGCAAATCTTCAATGTAACAGATGACTAATGCAGCATATTCTGAGCATATGATTTGTCAGAGGATTATAGTTCCGTTTAGGGATGCAAGTTTTATATTTTATGGATTGGTAGATCGGCCTAAAACTCTCTAAGATAAACTAGAATTTTTCTCTTTTTATTAAGTTAGTACAACAAATAAGAGACTTGATCCAAACTACCCATTGGGTACCATCCCTAGTTACGTTACTTGCCATCAGATTTATTTTGTTCTCCTATTTTATCGATGAAAATCACAGACAATCAAGGCTAACTTTTGGGGATGTTTCGGGGGGAAAAAGGCTAATGTTTGGGGAAGAGCACGCTGACACCACAGCACTAAACAGATGCAATATATAATGGCTTTGGCAACTTGTCTGAAAAGAACGTATATGAAGTTATGAACTCGTTCTGATCAACCTAAACTTATGCGCCATAGCAATTGGCAACGTGTGCACCAACAACAGCAGCAGTTGGAAGGGAATTTTCGCTGTCACAAAGCACTACAGGGGGACGTTTGCAAGCATGAAATTTGACGAAAAAGGCCATCCAAGAGACTTTCCACCCAGGCCGAAATCGAACTTTCTCCAAAAGTCGGTGGAAGATGATGAAATTTGATCTCGCAAGAGAAGTAAAGCGTGAATTTTCACTTAAGTTCTGAGCAAGCCCTTTTAACTTTTTGCCTTTTTTATTTGATTGATGGAGTTTTGCTTTGCTTTTTTTTTGAGACAAAGTTTTGCTTTGCTTATATGAGAATCTTTACAGAAAAATATTACAAGGAGGGCCTGTTGGGACCGCTAAATATCGACCCATTCCGGGCTAGAAGTTGGCAGTATGTTTTTGGCCCACGTACGTCGAATGAGCTGGATAGAAGATAGAACTTCCTGATAAACAGAAAAGAAAGATTCATCTTTCGGTATAAAATAGGCTAATGTTTGGGGAAGAGCACAGTGAAACTTTTCTGTAAAGAAGGTAAACTGTAACGGGCTCACATAATGAGAAGATTCAAAGTTTCAATAGGCAGAACGAATCAGAGAATTGATCTCAAAAAAAAAAAAAGAACGAATCAGAGAATGTACATTCATCTTCTTGAGCACTACATACAACTAGTTATGCAGATGTGATACATGAACGAATTGGAATATCACACAATAAACAAAGCTATCAACATAATCTGAACAACACGGAAAATGGGAATGTCGGAACGATTTGAATTTCAGCTTGCGTGAATGAATAAAAACAAAAAAAAAATATCGCTGATGCCATTCCACATCAACCGACCGATCGACGGAGACACTGCTTACTCCGCCACGTCAGAGTTGCCAAGCTTCCCACCCGCGTCACGCACACGCTGCAGCTGGCCTTCCTCGCTACCTTCGTCATGGCTGGACTCGATACCTGGTAGAAATAAAAAGTTGCAGAAATTTAGGACAGCAAAAATCACTCTCCTTTTTTTCAGCACAATTACACAAAGCAATGCGATTTGCAGAACTGCATTGCAGTATTGCTGTATGAGCACTGCAAGACAGTTTTTATTTTTTTACCATCTTAACTAGTCAATGCTGCTAAATGCTAATATTTGGCCATGCATGAACCTTGCAGCTGAAAATCAAAACAAGCTTGGCTTGGAGCATCGAGATGAGAATGCAATCAATTGAGACATTCTGTTTTCTCCAGAAGCTGACTAATTTTTCAAGGTCAGGGAGAACAACTTTCAAGGAAACAAATACCAACCAAGACTCGCTTAAATCATTTGCACACAAACCTAGTAAGCGCAGGTAAATCAAATCAAACAAAGAAAGGGTCTGTGGAATACCTCTGATCTGGAGCTGAATCTCTTCAACAGGTGCCATATCACTGGCTGAGACTTTACTGAGAGATCTAGCTAGGCTGCTTCAGCTTCAGCTGTTCTGAAGATTCTCTTGAGACACACACTCCTTGTTAGTGAAAGCTGGTGGATCCCTTGCTCTTTGCCATCGTTATATATAATACTCTGAAGACGAAAGCAGCATCATATACAATGACCCTCCATGTTTAAAAATTGCCAGTGGACACCTATTTCCAGCATGATCTTCCACCGTGCAAACGCGGTGTGGTCTTATTTTTCTGAGACAGAAGAATCATGGTCAGCGTTGTAACGAAACCACATGTTCGTTGACCATGCATCCAGGTTTACTTGGAGAGTATCTATTTTCCCATAAAACCCAAGGGGTAGCAGTTTTCTGACCACATACTCATATTTTAAACCTGGAAATTCATGATGTACTGTTGGATAACTTGTACTAGAACATTTTGCCATCAAAACATGAAATCTTCATCCGACAACATTAAATCATCTTTTGATGAAATAGAGTAGAACATTTGGTGGGGAGGAACAGCCCATATAGGTCACTTTTTTTTTTAGTAAAAATCTACTATCTCTGTCATTTTTATCACATTAACCTTCTTATACTATGTCATTGTACACAGTTGGATTTCAATTCCTCCAACTAGTTCATTACGGAGTACAGTGTATACCTTGCGTGATCATTTCCTTGTATGTCTGATGATGTGCCATTGACTTATTAGTATGTCTGAAACAGCTAGGAATGCATTCTCTATATTAACAAGGTTATGCATATGAGCAATGAGGTGTTTGACTTCCCGCCATATCGACCGCTTCTTCACAATGGATTTCCCTTTTTTGGACTTCTTTAGGACCCTTCTTCACATGGCTGCACTCACGCATTTGTTGAAAAGGCCGTCGATCACCTGTAAAATAAGCGGTCAGTTAGACATTTAACTCGAGATATACTCAAGTGATGATCCAACCACGTGTAACATGATACATTTATATACTGCTTGATTTGTATATCAGTTTCCCGCCAGAAAGCGTGTAAACACGGCACAGATCACTTTGCATCACAACAATTGCATAACACAAAGGGACAGGAAAGGGGTGGAGAGGCTGCATATCCTAATAGTATGATATGCCCTGTTATGGAAGTCAGGATGCGGGAATTCAGCTCATCAGTGATTAGAGATCAGACAATTTGGAATGATCCGTGTGTGTAAAGACAGAATGGATCCAGGATATTGTATGTTTCACTAGGATATAATTATTCCTTAATGCACAGAATATTCTGAGCAAAAGCATGTGATAAAGATGAAGAGGAGCCTACCTAAAGGACAATAGCTTTTTGTCATCCAGATATTTGAGTTTGTATATATAGCACTTGTCTTTCCTTTTTAAGATGAAATAATGTGTGGTACCATCATCTGAAGCAGGTTATGAGCATATAGTTGATGGCCTCATATTTTGCCACTTCTGCATCGATGTTGGATTTCTTCGTTATGCAAGAACCATAGACATCCAGTAACCGTTGTATGGGGCCTTCATATGATCCACAGAGATGTGAACAACCTTGTACTTGCAATGAATAGTGGGCAGAAGCTTTCATTCATTTGGCACATTGAGGAAGCCTGCCTTCCCTATTCTTGCCGGAGTACCAGCTGCAGTTGCTCAAGAAAAAAAAAACAGCTGCAGTCCTTCCTGATGCAGAGGAGCAGTATCAGAGTTAGCATAATGGACCAAAAATGAGGCACACGTCTCCGTACACTCGCTGCAGTACCAGCTGCAATTCTTGGATGCACAAGAGCCGCGTCCTGTATGTGCTGCTCATTTACAAAGTCTGGAAGGAAAGTTACCACAAATTGTTAGTTGTTACAACTTGATCGCACTTTGTACATGGAATGAATACCATTACCATGTAGACAATTAATCATGTTCTACAAGTTCTACATAAAGATCACTTTGACGTATCATTTTGTAACTCATTTTTTTTTATTTGCAGATATACTATCTCGGATCAAAGAGGGGGCCATAAGGTTCAAGGTACTAGTGATGCACTGATGCATTTGCAGCTGCCATGTCTAAGGAAGAAACCTTTTGAGTTATTTAATCTATGGCAATTCTTCTTCTCATAGCAGACGACATTGCTTTTGGTCCGTCTCCATTGCTGTAAAGAAAACACAGAACATGACAAGTTTATGATAAAATGGCAACTCATAATCACCAAGCTAACTAGTGTTAGAGATTGAGGAATGGAGTATGCTACTTGGAATTTTTTTTTGATAAATCAGGAACTAGAATGTTCCCCAATCCCGCAACAGGACAATCTGGTGACATTGTGCCATCTCCATATCTCCTACAAGGAATGGATAATGGAATTCAAGAAAATTCAGTCTCACCATTTAGTAGGGAGTACACGATGCAGCTTACTTAACCAGATTGAAGTTGAGACAAAACTTGGGCACCATGTTGCATAAAGATTTTTCTTGTTCATGTATCTATCCAGTGAGTTGTCATGCATAAAGAAGGAAAAATAAACTTTATTTGTCTTGAGTTCAGAAGAATAGAGAAACTAATAGGCACAGAAAGGGAAACAACAAAACTCCTATAAGATGAAGGCTCCATAGCTTCAGAATGTATGTACTTCATGATGGCTCCAAGCTCCATAGCTTTTTCTTAAGAAACGGATGGCTCCATGACTGCGTGGAAGAAACCAAAATGTTAGAACAGAAAGTAATGTAAACAAAACTTTATAATTTTTTGTTCTTACTGGAAACCCTGGGGCATCCATTAGCCTCGCCATTCTGGTCTTCCGGAACAAAAGAAAAATTCAAATTACTCCAGTACCTATGTCCGGCGGTCCGGCCACTGCAGGTTGCGGCTCCACCAGATCTTGCGATTCAAGCCTTGCCACTACTGCATCTTAGGAAAGCGGAGTATCAGGGGGGACGCAGCGGGGGAGATTCGCCGGTAGCGGGAGGGGAGAGCCTGAAGTACGCTGGCCAAGACCAGCTAGCCGTTCCGTCGCCGTCATCTGAGAGCCATGGACAGCGGAGGCGCTACGGGAGTATTTCCAAATTACCAACCAAAACAGGGGGTTTTATGAAAATAGTTGAATCGTAATCAAAGTAGAGGAGTCTGTAAATAACTGGATCACAATTATTAGTTGTGATCCAAATAAGGAGTATTTTAAGATAATAAAATTAATTTAGGGGGCTTTTTGATAAAAGGTTCGCCACGCCCGCCGAACCCACTCGTGATGGCCGCCAATCTCACCGGCGGCAATCTCACCAGCGGCAATGAGGGCTCCAGATGGGACCACCCACTCTCGAAATCCAATCCCGTGAACCGCCTTCAATCCACACAGGAGACGGCCAATCAAAACTCTCCTTTTGTCATTCTGGAACCAACTGCACCCAAAGGAGAAGAAGGTGAGGGAGGAGAGGGATCGAGGGTTGAAGCAAAATATCATTCGCGTGGCGAGGCGCCATGAAGCTCAAGTGTGGAGCTGATGATGAAGCATACAGCAACGGCGCCCCCAGCATACAGGTATAGGACATGCCGACAGGCAGCTTGTTGTTGTCACTCCTACATGTTGCAGCCTATTGTGACAGAATTAGAGCGACATTGCTCCAAGGAGGGACTTCACGAAAGGAGGCGAGCTTTGGAGAAATTGGGGAAGGAAGCAGAACGGCAATGGCTGGTGGTGCTGCTGCCTTGTGGGTCCATGTGCTTATCGTGGACCTACATGTCAGTGTCTTCGTTTTAAGAGGTCAGAGAAGTCCTGTGACGTTACCCATTTCAGCCACGCTCCATGGCGCCAGTTAGGTGCAAATGGCGAAAGGACCTGTAGCCTAGTGGTTATAAGAGCCAGCACCTTAGTTCCTGGGTTCGATTTTCCGTGGAAGCAAATTTATTAGGATTTAACAATATTGTACTTTCAGTGGTAGTCAACGCTCCCGTCGACAGCGAGACGTTAATGGTGACTTCGTCAATCTCGAAGATTTGCCGGCTCAGTTTTCGAGAATGCTCATAGGGGTAGAATTTACGTACATGTGTTCATAGGATTAAATGTGTATGTGTTATGAGTGTATGAGTTATACTGTATAATCTTAAAAAAAAAAGTTAGGTGCAAATGGACGGCAAGTGCCTGAATTCTCCAATGGCGGAAGCAGCCAGAGCAGAAAGCTTTTTGCGAGTATTCGCCAATCGCCGCATTTTATTTCATTTTCATGGAGCCGCAGCGGAGAGACGGAACGAATCAGATTTACGCAAGATCACGGCGCGACATGCCCTTCTACTCTTCCAGCTCAGATCCAAACGACTTCGCCCCCATCACTGTCGTCATGGTGCAATTGGTGCATGACGTTTACACGATCTCTAAGCAGAGTTTAGTCCTATTGCGATATACTGTATCGACTTGATCAACGATTGAAGGAATCAAACGTTCCGGGATTGCTCTGCCATGTGAAGAGTACCTCCTGTGCAACTAGTAATACAGTAATTCATTTGCGGGAGCCATTTGGAGAATCCAAAGTCGACGACCGTATGTTGTCCCATCTGAAGTCAATTGTACATTAATCGACGAAAACTCTGTTTAAGAGTGCAGAATGGGTGCAACGCACGATCTTGAAAAGGAAAAAAAAAACTCAGAGCTCTTTTGGTGGTCGAGAAGAGTGCAGAATGGGTGGTCGAGGAGTCAATACTCGGTCAGGTTTAATTTCATGAATTTTGTCGATCCTACATGAAGCAAAATGAAGGATTGGCAGGTAATAGTAGTCGATCATTCGGGATTCGAATACAAGACGAGCTGCTAAATGCCCGATGCTTAATTAGAAGTAAAGTAGTAGTATTCAGTCCGAGAGAAAAGTCGATGATAATTGACCTGACAAACTCGTATTACAAAGTTTGTTTAGCTGGCCTCTCATGCATCATTGATGAGTAATAATTGTAGGAATAAGGGGAGTGAATCCCAATGACACAGTTGTTAAACTGGTTTTCCCTTCTGTAACCGAAAATATTGCGGTCAACCCTTTATGACATTCATTAAACTGGCTCGGAACAGCAAAATACTGTGGATCGGAATAGCAACCCCTTCTGGGTTTTGTTCGTGGCATCTATAGTAGTCAACCCTTCATGGATGCAACTGAAGAAAGGGATAAGATGTACAGTAGATTTGACTACGTCAGGCCTACACCGTTAGTCAGTTTTGAACTGAATGGGAAATGTCTTAAACTTTACACATGGTCTCGGAGTATTTTGTACTAAAACCAGAACATCTATTTTCCTGCTTAAATGAATAGCAATGCTCCTTCTCATTTGTTCAGAAAAAAAATCTCAGTGAAATTGCACCATATTTTCTTTTTATGTTGCATATATAGTTCGTGATGTTCTAATAGTTCTTTGTGTCTTTTATGGAGTATATAAAACTGTATGTTGAAATAGTTGTTTAACTAGTAGCTATGTTTGCGTCTTGAGATCGATTTACGTTGTATATAGGCAATAATTGTTTTACATGTCAGAGTAGACTATTGTATTGCTGCAATAATCAACCTTACAATAGTTATGGTTCTTCGACCCATGCATGTTGCAAACTAATATGTGTGCATGTCAAGATAAGTACTTCAATTTGCTACAGTAGTTATTTGCAACCTTACAGGGAGACAATATAATATAGCAAGATGAAACTGATGATATGTTTATAAGACAATGCTGTCTCCAAAAGTGCTATATATAAGTAACCTTACGATGTGTTTTGGTAGCAGGACGTATAAAGAACACCGTGGGAAATAGTCGTGGTAGCGGCCTATTATATCATCCAGCTGGTATTGAGAGTTCCTGTCAGAAATATGGCACACGCTCAAGAAATTCAGCTCCAGATAAGAGGTAGGCACGCGGCACGATCTCTTTTCTTCGTTTTGCTGTCTACGGCTTCATTCACTACTACTCGCAGCCAATAGTTGAGGTCAAAGCAAAGTCATGCATGCATGCACGTCCAATTGCAGAGGATCCTTGTTGAGCGCGTAATATGGCGCCACATCGTGGCCCAGTTTCGATCTTTTACTGCCTGCCTATAGGCTATATAGCTGTATCTGTACTATGTGTGTTTAACTTCTTCGTTTGCGCCTAGATATTTCGAGCGAGGATTCTGGGCACGGCGAGGTGCCGGGATCAGCGACGACGTGCGTGCGGAAGAGGCGCAGCTTCCGATGGTGGGCGCTGGTGCTGGCGGACATGCTGATGCTGCTCTGCGGGGAGGCCATGTCGCCCCTCCTGGTCCGCTTCTACTACAACTCCGGCGGCAGCAGCTTGTGGATGGCCACGCTCGCGCAGTCCGCCGGCGCGCCGCTCCTTCTCGTCCCGCTCCTCCTCACGCCTCGACCCTCCGCCGCCGCTACCGCCGGCGAGCCCCGGCCGGCCGCGGAGAAGACAAAGATAGCCGCCGTCTGCGTCGGCATCGGGGTCCTGCGACAACCTGATGCACTCGTACGGCATGCTGTACCTGCCCGTCTCCACCTACTCGCTCCTGTCCGCGACGCAGCTGGTCTTCAACGCCGTCACGTCGCGCCTCTTCAACGCGCAGCGGTTCACGGCGCTCGTCCTCAACTCCGTCGTCGTGCTCACCTTCTCGTGTTACAGGTCTGCACCAACGTGGCGGCGTCCACGGTTTCGGTGGTGGCGCTGCTCGCGTCGGGCGAGTGGCGGGGGATCCGCGGGGAGATGGATGGGTTCAGTGACGGGAGGGCGCGGTACGTGTTGACGCTGGCGGGGATCGCGGTGGGGTGGCAGGCGGCGACGCTGGGCGCCATGCGGCTCATCGCCAGGGTGTCGTCTCTGTTCGCGAACGTCACGGGCACCCTGGCGTTGCCGCTCGTGCCAGTGTTCGCGGTTGTGTTCTTCGGTGACAGGATGACGGGGATCAAGGTGGTGGCCATGCTCATGGCCGTGTGGGGGTTCCTCTCCTACGTCTACCAGCACTACCTCGACAACCGCCGCGCCCGCGCGGCGGCAAGGAAGGCCGCCGGCGGTTGCAGCGTGTGCGCCGCGCGGATGAGAAGCCAAGCGGTTTGTGCCTGCTCGGGTCCTCGACGAAGAGTAGATCTTCGCCTTCTCATTTTCAGTTCGCGCTTTCGACTGAAGAAATCTCACGAGACTGCAATTCTTTGAACAACAATGGAATGAACTCGATCTGTTTCAACAACTTCAATGGTTTTTTCTTAGGCCCATTCAACTTTAATCTTTTTAAACCAACAATTTGTTCAAAATGAGTTCTTGGGACATGGATCTACAACCATTACATTCTGGACATTTTTTTCGCAAGTCTTCAAGCAACACTGCGGAGAGCTGATTAATTTTGTTACAGCGCTCTATTACTCACGAAGACACGATCAGGGAAAATGAAGTAAAGGGCCGAAAATGCAAAGATCGCATAGGCAATCTGGCGCATACAGTCATACTACTGCCCAGTGGCCTTAAGAGCCCAACTTTTATCAGCCTGGTTCCTCCGAACCAGCCTGCCGTCGGCCCATCGCCCAAGTCCGAGCACCGCAATGGCCGCAAGGGCGACTGCGACGGGCTCCTCTTCGGCCGCGCCGCGCGCCCGCCCGCCCCGCCCCCGTCGCTCTCCGACGACGACTCCGCTCCCGTCTCCTCCGCGCCCTCCCTCTCCATTTCCATCGCCGGCCACGCCTCGCTCGCCCGCCCCTCCTTCCTCTCCGACCCCCTCGGCCGCTTCCATCTCCACAAATCCTCCTTCGCCACCGACGCCGCGGTCGGATTCTTCTCCTCCCGCCGCCGCGCGGCGCTCCGGCCCTCCATGCGCGAGGCGGCCCTCGCCCGCTCCCTCTCCGAAACCCTTGCCCTCACCCACCCCGTCGTATTCCTCCTCGTGTCGCCCTCCTCCTCCCCGGACCTTTCAGTCCACTCGTGTCGCCCTTGTGCTCACTTGGAACTGTTTTTCAGTTTTTCTTATTTCTGGTCTTTGATCATTTATTGTAGGAATGTCAGAATTCGTTGTCAAGGAAACTATTTGCTGGACTGAAGTAGAGAGATTGTTTTTTTTCTGCAAGGTACAACTTGACTTGCTCCTTTACTTCGTCTGACATGGAAAGTTTCGTTTATTTGTTCTAGATCTTCCTGCTGTTTGTTTCACTTATTTATTTGCTCTCTTTTGATTGGCAACTGCATATTGCCTCACAATTAGTCCAAAAATGTCGAATCGTACTAGGGAATCTACCATGCTCAACTTTGTATTTCAATGACATAAAAATGACTTTCTTTTATGTGATCGTGTTATTTGCTAGAGTTTGAGAAATGGTGTGAGGAAGATGTGTCAGCTTGAATGGAGTAGGGCAGCAGCTGGCCAAGAGGCACTAGGTTTGGTGTGAAAGGGAGGACAGGAGGCTATTGACATATAGATAGAATCCAACATATTAGACGTCACACTCATTCTCTAATTAAGAACAAGATGGCTTGACTCCTATTAGATTGATTCCTTATAGATACTATAATACAATCTAATTATAGACATGTTCCCTCTTTAAGAACCTATTAAAATATTAAATGACCGGGAAATCACAATTGGTTCCTTCGACGACAATTTATAGTGGAGAAGCACTGCCACGTCCTCACCAAGGAACTTCATGACTGTTGCACTGAAATTGCATGCTGAGATGCTACAAAATTCCAAACAATAGGTCTTAGTGAGCCTAACCATTGAACACCTAGAATAAGATCAAAATCCCAAGGATATCATGTAACTATGAATAGAAAAATGTTGATCTGGCAATACCCCATACTAGGCACATGATCGCCATTGGCAGCTGCAATTAGAACACTGTCATTGAGAGGAACACTAATAATTCTAACTGTCGGCAAGTTTCGAAATTAATAAAATTATGAGTAGAACTAGAATCCAGAAGTACAGTTACCGTACAATTATTGATATGAGCATCCACCTGCATGGTATGATGTATATTAATTCATATTTCCTAGCTTTCAGTCAATGGTTTGTTACTTTGTGTTTTGATTTTCTCTTTTGTAGGATTATCTGTAGAATAATTATAAGCCATCGGATCTAGATCTGATGGCTCAAAGCGGTGATTGAAAGTTGTTCAAACTTTCAGTCAGCTGAAAGTTTACATAGGCTGTCCACTGTCTCTGTCAGTGGGCAGTGCTGCAGGGAACAAGTTTCCTTGTCTGGTGCTTGATCTAGCAAGGCCCTAGCTAATGAAACAACATCCTCTAAGCAAGCGGGTGACTGTAACTCCAACATCAAAGATTCCAAGTGATTGTCAGTAGGAGGTCCAAATTTCAGTCCAAGGAGTGCCTTTGTTTCGTTCCAGAATCATTGACCAACACAGAGCATGAATCTAGATGGAAGGAGGCCAACAGAGCTTTATCATTCTCCAATCTCCAGAACATGGATCAAAAGAACTTCTCACAACGATAGAGCCATGGGAGGACCCGAAGAACCATCAAAATCTGGAAAAGAAAGACTGTAAGTATGAGTTATGGTGGCATGATAGATGGTTGCAACAGAAGAGGGCGATACACTTTTGCTGGCCATGTCTTTGTGGTACCGGAGGAAGAAGAAGTGAGGATCCTAGTCTCCCCTGAAATCCACTACTAGAGATGGATCTTAATATCAAGTTTTATGTGCCAGTTGAGAGGCGTGAGAGTTAGAGACTTAAAGTTGGCATGCTGAGTGAGCTAAAGAACATTTCCTTTAATAATAGATGGGCTCCTTTCTCTTTATATATAGAGGGTAATTTGACACAAGTAAAAAGATGACTTGACTGCTAAGAAATTAGTATATTAGATTAATTCTTTTAGATAGAATTCGATACAATCAGGGCCTGTTTGGACCAGTTTTAGTTTTTTAAAAAACTGGTTTATCAATATGGCTTCTAGAAACTGATTTCTAAAGATAAAACTGGGTGAGGCTGTTTGGATCCTGGTTTCTTAAAAAATGTTATCCAACTGACTTTAGCTGGGGTGAACCAGCTTCTTGGTTTAGAAATTGGATATCTGGTTTTTAAAAACTGGATAAAAAAATGACATGTTTCAAACCATTTTCAGTTTTTAGAATCTGTTTTAACAAACTAAAGGGATCCAAACAGTCCATTAGGCTCATTACCTAATTAAAAACCTGTCTTTTTATTAAACTAGTGGGACCATTTGGATCCACTTGTCTTAACCTAAGCGGGGCACCTGATGGCGGGGCTGTTCTCAGATAATTTTTCTCGTTTTGTGCTGGTGTCGAAGTTACTCGCATCCTCCTGAGTTAAGATTCCCTGCTGTATCGTCCACACTTTACATGTTTTGAAGCACAAAACTGACTTTAATGTTCCATTTGAATTTGAGGGTTAAACATCAGTTGGAACGCCAGTACATCTTATATGCTGCTTGTCACTTCATGCTGATGTTTCTATTCGTCTTGTTTGTATAGGTTGCAAAAGGGGAGAGAAAGGTTCCAAGGTAGAAGGTTCTTTGTCACTTCATGCTGATCTTTCTATTCATCTTTCTCCTAATGAATTGTGAAGACTTTGGAAGTTGCTCGTGTTCGTTGTCCACTGAAAGCAGAAGATTAAGAGATCTAAGGATTGAAACTGGCATGAAATTTTCTGTAGGGGGCAAATGCGGTTGTGTACATGTTGTGATGGGATATGGTGGAGTATCATTGTCCAACTGCCGTGCCATCTCACTGGTTGATGATCTCTGTTGTACAATATGCGTTGAGGAAGAATATATTAGTTCTACTTTCGTTTGGTCCGTTTGTACTGAACAAAGAGAGCCCAGCTTCCTGATAAAAAAGAAACAGAGAGCCCAGCTTTGCTACTTGCATCTGACCATCACAAGAGGGCGGCCAGACAAATTGACCCTAGTATATCAATTCGCCTAAAGAAAGAAGAAAATCGACCCTAGCATACGAGTTATGAGAAGTTCGTTCAATATATACTTTATTTACAGTCTAATGCTGCATCATTTTGATGGCGACGGGCCCTCATTTTGGAAGAATGGAACTTTGCTTTCCTTTGCTCTACCAAAGATTCTCCGAAACACCTAAATGATGGGCCCATTTGTCAGAGACCATAAACTATTCTTGGGAAATAAGCTTAAATCAACTCAATTATTTGCAAAGCCGAGCAACCCAAGGGCTAAACCGCAAATTAACCCACGTCTCCATCTTCAATTCTCCACCTTCACTTTCCTTTCTCCCTTCTCTTTCCCGGTCACCACCTCCCTCCCCTTCCACCCGGCCGCCCGCCTCCGCGATCGCAATTCGCCTCCGCCCCGCGATCCCCGACCCCACCGACCCCCGATGGCGAGGCGATCCGCCTCTCTTCTGCGCCGCCTTGTCTGCTCCTCCACCCCGCCGCCACCTCTGCCGGGCCATGGCGGCGGCGCACGCCGTACAGTGACCTACATGCCGCGTCCCGGGGACGGCACCCCGCGCGCCATCACGCTCATCCCGGGCGACGGCATCGGGCCCCTCGTCACGGGAGCCGTGCGGCAGGTCATGGAGGCGATGCACGCCCCCGTCTACTTCGAGACCTACGACGTCCACGGCGACATGCCCGCCGTGCCGCCCGCCGTCATCGAGTCCATCCGTCGCAACAAGATCTGTCTCAAGGGCGGACTCGCCACCCCCGTTGGAGGCGGAGTCTCCTCCCTCAACATGCAGCTGCGCAAGGAGCTCGACCTCTACGCCTCGCTTGTCCACTGCTCCAACATGCCCGGCTTGCCCACCAGACACCAGGACGTCGACATCGTCGTCATCAGGGAGAATACGGAGGGCGAGTACTCGGGGCTCGAACACGAGGTCGTGCCCGGGGTCGTGGAGAGCCTTAAGGTATGGCCAATCGCGTTCGCGTTTTGCTCCGTGTTAATTGGGGAATCGCAGTGGTGCATTCATTGATGTGTGTGCTTTTCCTGATGTTATCATGAAATTCTTGGAGCCTATGGCTTTTATACTGTCTCCAGTCGGTAGATTCTGCAGGTCTTAGTACTTTTCATATGAGAACAAAGTTTTCTATAAAATATAAAACAATTGCCAGTAATTTTGTTAGAACACCAATTCTCGTCAAATTGAATTCATTTGAATTTGTGGCCTCTGGCATTTTTGTCTGTCCAGTTTTGTGCATTGTTGTAGTAATCACTTCTGTCTCTTAAGGTTGCGGTTGGAACAGTATAGTTCTAGTGATGGAACATTGAACTGCAAAACTCTGCCTGGAAATTGTGTCTCATGTAGAGGAGAGCGAGATGATGCATTTCACTCATATTTTTCTTTCCATGCTTGGTATTGTGTTTGGGTTTTGCATCTTGAGATGTAATTCCTAGGCATACTTTTGGCAGTGTAGATCCATTTGATTAAAATTCACAGGTCACTATTGGGCTTGTAATCTTTAACACTGTATAGCAATACATTTGCAGTTGACTCAACTTTAAATGTGCTAGTTTAGTTCGTGTAAGTGCATTCTGTGCCATACACTATAGGGACTGTGGACCATGTACTGTTGTGACTAATTGGTTGGCCGGACTCTGACATTTAAATGAAGTTAGGTCATGAATTCAGAATGCTTAGACCTAGGGAATTGGCTGGTGTGAAGAGTGTTTATTTATTGATTCCTTTATATCTATGTATTATTATCAAATGGACCAAAATTATGGCTAAGCGTGTAAACAGTTTTATACTATTATGCTACTTTCCATGAAGTGATATAGCTTGCTCGAAGAACTGTAATTGAGTAAAAATAACTCATCATATGTTTGCCTCTTCAGTTCTTATCTGAACTTTTTTCTCTTTGTACTTTCACTAATTGGGTTTCCTAGGTGATCACGAAGTTTTGCTCTGAGAGGATCGCGAAATATGCTTTTGAGTATGCTTACCTTAACAACCGAAAGAAAGTCACAGCAGTGCATAAAGCAAACATCATGAAGCTTGCTGATGGTTTATTCCTGGAGTCTTGCCGTGAAGTTGCTTCAAAATATCCTGGCATTCAGTACAATGAAATCATTGTTGACAACTGCTGTATGCAACTTGTTGCAAAGCCTGAACAATTTGATGTTATGGTATGCATCTAAATTTTAAGTATTTTTCCTTAGATATCATTCAGTCTGCATGATCTCTATCTGTTAACTCCTTTGGATCTCTTTCCTTTTCTGCATTGATTTCTATGCATCTGCTTTATACAAATCTAAAATGTATTTTTTTTTTGTTATTGAATTATGTCCTCCAATATCCAAATGATCTGGTGCATAGTATACTAGAGGCCTAATTTTAAGTATTGATAAAAGAACAATATTTGGATTGTGCTCCTTCATTTATTGATAAAGTCATGTTCTTTTGTTTTCGTGTAAAAAGCCTTCTAGGAATTCTGGAACCACATGCATATATAACATGAAAGAAAATGGGGAATGCCCTGGTTGAGTTCCACTCTCGCTAAGAAAATACAATATTCTTGATAACATTGAATAAATCAAATTACATTTTTTTGTAAAAAATATTTAAAAATATTCTTGACCAGTTAAAAATATTTAAAATAATGCAAGCATAATATTTCAGTTAAAATGTAAGCAAGTAGTTGCCCACACTTGCTGAATTCATATTTTTCTTATTTATTGTCATTTCTTTCTGCTTTCTTGAATTCACTAGTGTTTCTTTTCAAGTCTTGTGATGTATTTGGATTACCTGCAGAATTCTTACTTGTTTTCTTTGGACTTATTGGTAGGTTACACCTAATCTTTATGGCAATTTGGTGGCTAACACGGCTGCAGGTATTGTTGGTGGCACCGGTGTCATGCCTGGAGGTAGGAATGCATATCATACTTCTGTTGTGTGCATTATATTTTTCCTTCATACAAACAATTGACACTTTCAAAAACTTCTTTTTTTTTTCTGAATAATGATTAGTTGCTGAGTGAAGTGCTTTCAGTAGATTTGAATCATCAGTTCATCACTGAAATAATACTTCAGTGTCCGTAGTCTCCTATTGTGCCTATATGCTTTGGACTCTATGAACCTTTTGTGGCCTATATGAACAATTTTTCTGCACTCAATGTTCTGCTGAGCCAGTTTTGTGTTCTTCATTATTTTGCAGGTAATGTAGGTCAGGACCATGCCGTCTTTGAGCAAGGTGCTTCTGCAGGAAACGTTGGAAATGAGAACATCATAGAGCACAAGAAGGCTAATCCTGTCGCTCTGCTTTTATCATCTGCCATGATGTTGAGGCACTTGCAGTTCCCATCATTTGCTGACAGGCTGGAAATAGCAGTGAAGCGTGTTATAGCAGACGGCAAATTCAGAACAAAGGATCTTGGTGGCACGAGCACCACCCAGGAAGTTACTGATGCGGTGATTGCCAATCTGGATTAGATTCCAGGTGCATGCCTGAAGAATTAATTCTTTTGGGGGACTAGTCGTCTAGTCTTGACTCCTGAATGCTATTTGTTTCACATAGGTTTAGATTTAATTTATTTCACGCGTTCCTGGAGATATTGCGAGGCATCCCTTCAGAATTTTGTCTAGAAATAATTGAGAAACTTTACAAGGATTATTGCTCACTTATACTTTGTTGCAAGGTAAAGACCTTGAGTTGCAAAGCCATCCTTTGCCAGTCTTCAAATAACATGAATCGAGAATTTAGTTGCTTTTGAGTTTCAATCTGTGGTTGTTGATCCATTGGGCATTACTATTTGAGTTATATATAATATGAGCATTACATTGATATGCACATTGTATCCAACAACCCCAATGTGACCGACGATTTTTTCTCTTTTTTTTTTTTTTTTTTTTGCCCAGTTCAAAACATAACCCCCTTGTAATTCAAAGTTTGTTGTACTCAGGTTAACATGGTACTCCTTCGATGTAGTTCGAAAGTTCCTTTGGATTAAAATTGTATATATTCCGGATTTTGTTTGCATCGAACTAGATCGCCGGGTCAGTAAGTCGGTGCTGTAGGATAATCGAACCAATTTATGAACACATTGGCCTGGCTAACCCAAACTTCTTTTTTTTTTTTAATTCTGGCTAACCCAAACTGGATGAACATTGTCGAGATTTACCAAAGCAATACTATGCTCAACTTGTCATGTCCATGACAAATTTTTATTTCGAATACTTGGGTGTGGCCGAACCAACACTTCCCATAAGATAATTGCTCATACCTTAGGCCTTGTTTGGATCCTCTTGGTTAAATTTTAGCCTCTTAAAGTTTTTATCTAAAGTTTAGCCAACTAAATTTTAAGAAGTACATATTTAGATCCATAGCTAAAATCTTTGACTAAACAAAAAATAGACATGTTTATCCTTTATTAACTAACTAAAAAATAGATATATATATGGGTTAAAGAAAAATATCATATATGAGGAGGGGTAGTTTTGACTTTAGTTGTTTTTTCTTAAGTTTATGAGATTTCTTTAGAAGGGTTGGAGTGATTAGAGAACTAAAGTTTAGGAGGTGGGTTGGCTAAACTTTAGAAGATTTTAAGAGGTCATGTTTGGAGTAAAAATGAGTAAAAATGAGGTGGATCCAAATAGGATTTTAGTTAGCTCCTTCGTCTCTTTTGAGTTTTAATTGGTGCTGAAAGTGTTATCTTAATAATATCCTTAACTAAAATTATAAAAAAATAATAAACCATTAATAAAAAAGCTGATGGGAGTACATCGTGTTTGTGTTCAACAAATACTAGTATTTTTTATTTTTTGGAATAAATAGAAATATTTTTATCGTGGAAAATTATAATTGCTTCAGACCCAGCCGGACCAGGCTCCCGGCGCTAGACCTCACAGCGCATTGCTCCTCTTTACTCCCGCGCCGGCGCCGCTGAGACAGCCGCCAACCTTCTTCGCCGAAGCACGCCGACCACCGCGAAGGTACTTTCTCCCGTAGCTGTACTCATCGCTCTCCTCTTCCTTTCTCCCCTCCGCTGGTATTCGGTTGCCGCTGGGATTTGGGGCTAGTTTCCTTGGTTGGCGAGGAACCCTAATTTTTTCCTCCATCATGAGGAGATTTCATCCAATCGGGGATGAGGACTTCTTCCTAGAACGGTCGCCCCTTGAAACAACTCATGCGGCCGGCAGCGTCGCCACCAATGCCAGGCAGCTATATCTGACGACCTAGGGGGGTGGGGCGGAGGGAGTCTCTCCGCTGGCGCTAGGTGCTGCCCTACCTCTCTCAATCGCCTGTAACGCCTGTGCCCTGCCCCGATCTTTCTTTTGGTTTATCCGCTAATGATGCATATATTGTTTATGTTGCAAATGTGCTAAGGTTTTGCGATGAGCCATTGGAATGGAATGGTGAATCATATCTTGGAGTTAGACAAGTCAAAACGTTTACAACTTAATTAATATTGGGTTCGTTGAAGTAGCTGCTGCTCTTGCCATCCTTGTCACCTTCCTGCAATCGTTGACTGTTAAAACAGCTGCCATGATTTCTTAAGATAGATTTGGCTTATTCCTTTGACATGTATAAATTTAAGGCTGTACATCTTTGTAGGGTGCACATGTGTGTGCATTCAACTGTGATGATGAATGAATTCACTTATCTTCACTGCTGGCATGTTGCATAGATGCAATCACTTCCAGTTGTGTGGACTTATTTTTAGGAATGATTTCTCTTGCCTTGGAGAGGAACATCCTGGGAACGCACACCCCGGATAACATATATGTATATGCAAAACTCGTAGATGTGGAATTTGCTATGCGCTTCCATAGTCAATGTTGGGTGCCATGTCAATTGGCCTGGTTGGATATGTGCAATTGTTACTTGCACTTATCGATTCAGCTCCCTTTCTAAACAGTATTTGCTTTTTTAGGATAATGGCTCGCCGTGGGCACCTAGATGGGCTGAGTGCCCACGCTCCAAGCCTGATGCGCCATGGTTCCTTTGGCGCAGCCAGCCTCCCTAGCCATCCTTTGGACCCTTCAGCTATGCTGGAGATGCTGGAGAACAAGCTCGCTATGCAAACTGCAGAGGTAGAGAAGCTTATCCGGGAGAATCAGCGATTAGCATCAAGCCACGTGGTCTTGAGGCAGGACATTGTTGAGACTGAGAATGAGATGCAAAGGATCCGCACTCATCTAGGTGAAGTTCAGACAGAGACTGATATGCAAATTAGAGAATTACTGGAGAGGATTAGATTAATGGAGGCAGACATACAAAGCAGTGATGCAGTGAAGAAGGAGCTTCATCAAGTGCATATGGAGGCAAAGAGACTTATTACTGAAAGGCAGATGCTAACCCTTGAGATAGAAAATGTGACTAAAGAACTTAAGAAACTCTCTGCCTCTGCTGACAATAAAAGCCTTCCTGAATTGCTTGCTGAGTTAGATGGGCTACGGAAGGAGCATCATAACCTGCGGTTTGTGAAAATACTCCTTACTTGCATTTTTCGTGCCCATTGAGCATTGGTGCTAGATAGATCTTTGCTGATGTGATGTCATTTTCTCTTTCCTTTTTCAAGATCCCAGTTTGAATATGAGAAAAATACAAACGTCAAGCAAGTTGAGCAGATGCGGACAATGGAAATGAACTTGATAACCATGACTAAAGAGGCTGAGAAGTTACGTGCTGATGTGTCGAATGCCCAAAAACGAGCACAGGGTAAATACCCTCATTCACTTAATGTTTTGCCAGCAATTTTTCCCTGTTCCCCTATTTGCTTCTCGTAGAGTGGCAATATCATTTCCATTCTGAAGGTCAAAATCAGGGATGACTTCTGGGGAAAAAAAAACTGAGTGGGCAGTTCGTTGTGCCACATTATTTAAAAATGAGTTTAAGTGCTGTTGGAGCAATGACCTCTGCAACTGTTGGATTGTTATTGTGTTGCCATTGCTTACTATTTTGTTACTAATGCATGCTATGTTGATTGTTATGATGTTGCAGAGAGCCAGAGATTATGTATCGATCCTAGAACTATACAGGCAAGAGTTCATTGTGAACTGAGAAACTGTGTTACTTACCATGATTTTAGTGTAGTTTTGCGCTATCATTAGTTGTGTGCCATAAATAGAGATGCTTCAGATTCTGTAGTGAAGTGGGTATGCTTACTATGCGCCATCAGAAGTGGTTCTTCAGAGTCTAGTTAATTGGTATGCTGACTATGCGTCATCAGGAGTGGTTCTTCAGATTCTGCTGTTAATTACGTACATTGGCTTATTTATGTAGGCCAGCTTAAAGAGAAGCTTTTGGTAGCTTTTCTGCTTAAGATGGTTACATGTTTCTGACTTGACTGATGGAAGATTACCTACTGTTTGTTTACCAAAGAAAAAATATAAAGATAAAAAGCTTATCCCACAATCTTTTTGGGGGTTTTATACTAGCTTTAGGAACTTATCAGATAGCTTATTGCTTCATGGCTCTAGGCATCTGATGCTATTAAAAAATTGGCATAATACATTTTTGTGCATGCATATATAATTTTCTTCAGAAGATATACATATACACGTATTTTGCTCCTTAAGTGTTTAATCAAAACTCTAATGCTTCTATTTAATCTTATTTTCAATGCACAGCAGCTGCAGCACAAGCGGCCGGTGCACAAGCCGGGATAGCTCAAGCTACAGCAGCGCCAGCGGTCACAAACCCATATGCAAATGCATATGTCTATCACCCCTCAGTATATCAGCAGGGAACCCAGGCTGGGGCTTATCAGCAGGGAACCCAGGCTGGGGCATACCAGCAGGGAACCCAACCTGGTGCGTATCAGCAGGGAACCCAACCTGGAGCATATCAGCAAGGAACCCAACCTGGAGCATACGCCTACACAACACCTTATGATGCTGCAGCTTACCAAATGCATGCTGCTCAAGCTAGCGCATATGCAGGCTATTCTGGATACCCAGTTGCAGGCTATGCACAAGGTGTAGCGCCCAGTTATCCTACTGCCTACGCTGCACCCCCACAACCAATAACAAGCGGCGCAACTACTGATGCTGCAAGTCTGTATGGTGCAGCGGGTAGTGCTGGATATCCTGCTGGGCCAGTTCCCCCAAGCAGTGCTCCCGCTCCCCCCGCAAATGCAGGCCAAGCACCACCACCACCTCCTTCAGCACCTTATCCTGGCACGTATGACCCGACAAGAGGAGCCCAGCGGTGAAATTCAGATACAGATCAAATGTCTGTTTATCCGACAAGAGGAGCCCAGCGGTGAAATTCAGATACAGATCAAATGTCTGTTTATCAAGGAGCAGATTGACTCCTGTTTCTCTAATGTAGATTCATTCAGGGATAGCTATTGAAGAGTTGATGTGTACTGAATTATGGAATATGGTTTGATACTTAAATTGATTGGTCTCACCGTTTGTTAAGCAGCAACTCGATCAGCAATGTAGCAGCTCAATAAGGATGGGGCCATATGGCATTGATAGTGTATGTTCTTATACTTCTGTTTATAGGTGCAGATCCGTAGCTCCTGCGTCATACATATGCTGATACTGTGATATGAACATTTTAGATGGAGAATGCAATATCAACAGCGTTGATTGTCCTTGTAATCAGGTGGAAGTGTAACACTGGCTTAATAACCCCCAGAGAGGCCTGAAGATTTTAAGCAGTAGAAGCAGATTGATGTTGTATTTTACAATGGTTTCAGAACGTTAAAAGCGATCCGGATGTGCATAACGTCCCTTTGGAGAATGAAATATCAACAGCGTTGATTGTCCTTGTAATTAGGTGGGAGTGTAACACTGGCTTAATAACCCCCAAAGAGGCCTCAAGATTTTAAGCAGTAGAAGCAGATTGATGTTGTATTTTACATAATGGTTTCAGAACGTTAGAAGCGATCCGGATGTGCATAACTTCCCTTTCCATCTAACGTTATAAGCAATTTAGTTCTTAGTGCAACATGGCAAATTTCATTGAGTGGAATCAGCAAAGAAAAGAAATCTTCTCCGGGTGACTGGATCGCCCCAGAACCACAAGCAATCCAATTCAAGTCACCAGAATATGGTACTAGTTGACAAGGGACAGCAGGAGACGCCTCTCACGGCACAGATTCTTACCATGCAACAATTTACATACGATCAAAAGTAAAGAAAAAGACCAATTACATCCATTCTGAATCCTACCCTAACCTGGTGATGGAATAGATGTTTGTGTTAACTATTGTAAATCTATTCCAACTATCATATCACGTCGATACAGGTGTTCAGCAGAAAGGTTTTTCAATAGCATTCTGCTCCTACAAAAGTCATAGGGCTCAAGGTTGACTTAGCCATGCAACTCTGAGATCTCTCTTCGCGCTGTCTGTATCAGCGTATGCATGAATATAGAAGCATCGCAGCATGACGGATTGGCTGCAGAAGCATGTGCCAAGAAAGGGAGTTTTCTCAATGATCGACCACTAAGACCCTGTGAAACAGACATCCATCATCAGCCAGATGGTCTACTGGTTTACAGCAAATAGCAGGTCTGCAGTTTTACTATTTACCTCGCACAGTTCAGCAGCTTCATAGAGTAAACTTGAGAGATGAACCGCACCATCGGATTCTGCAGCATCCAGAGAATGCTTCTTCTCCTTCAGCGTTGAATAGTTCAGAATACATGGCATACTACAGCCCTACATTTTGAGGGGAAAAAAAACCATTTAGGATTCACATATTGCAAGAAAGTTGGACAATGATACAGTATTATTCAAATTTGGGGACTAAATTGGTATGAAAGGACATACCTGACGATATGTAATAATACCAACTCTTAGGAGTTCCTGTATACACGACCTCAATATCTCATATCGTGCTTGAAGTGTAGGGGGTCCAACATATGCCTTGATGTCTGCCCTATCAACAAACGCAATATCTGCCAATAGACGAGTTAAACTTGTTAGCTATTAAAGTGCTAGTCACAGACTGTATGCCTAAACAAAGCAAGAAGATCAAAATCTGAATGTCCAGAAATAAGCAGTGAATTGAGGTGTAGTTGGTCCAACAGATAAAAAGCCTACTAAACACTGGTTGGTCTTTCCACTGGCAACAAGATATTTAAGTTCAGATGTGATATTATGTTAATTTAAAAATGCATGATAGCTTCTGTCAAGGAAATGCACACTGAAGAATCTCATAGGAAAGGGATCGAAACAACCGACTAATGGAATATTTGAGATACTGATCATTCAACAGCACCACATATAAGAGCAAGTGGAAGAAAATTTAGTACCAATAGCTGTGGTAATGTTTGATGTTGTTAAAATGATAACATTTGGCCAAGACTTCAGCTTGTCCATCTGTGTCAGCAGCGCATTTACAACCTGAAGTTGCACAGAGAAAAAAATACAGAGTAAACTTTACATGAAAAATCATATGTAGCAAAAGAAAAACAGATAGAACTTTACCCTAATGGAATCTGAAGGTTCAGAGCCAGATATGGCAGCCTGTCTTGCAGCAGCAAGGCTTTCAACTTCATCTACAATATTACATATCATATATAGGATTGAGGTTCCAAATACACATTATGAATAAGTCAAATCCATCTCTTTGGAGATATCTGATGAAAAAAATCAAATCCTCTACTTCCTCGCAGCTCAGCCAGCATTATATAGTAGAACTGCTTGTGCAACATGTTTGCTAATTTGAAATAAGGAGTATTGCCAAAGTTAAGTGAAACTTTACACGTTTCAAGAAAGACAGCTTACGAACTCTATTTGGCTAATCGTTCTCCAATCATAAAAATGGATAAAGTCAACAAAATAATCTAACTAGTTATTATGATTCCTTCACCCACATGCATACGCTTATACTCTCTCCATTATTAAATGTATGGTGTTTAGGAGGACAACAAATCTAGTTCATTTGAACCAAATTAGCTGTCTAAAACATCATATAATTAAGGATGGAGACAGTACAAGATGAGAAAACAGAAAAGGGTGGACCATGAATACACCTAGTCATTTAAGGCCAAACAGAGAAGACCAGTCTTTTCTTTAGTTGTTCTTCAGCTTCAGATTAGTTTTCACAGAGTGCTGAATTTCAATTGTCACTGCTCAAGAACATACCTATCACACAAATACTAGGTTGCTTTCTTCCTCCACCATCTCATGAATCTTCTGAAGTCATCTCATGAATCTTCTGGAAAAGTTTGGCCACCTAAAGAAGACGATAGGAAGTACAATGTAACATATAAGTAAATACAGTCCAATAAATTACAAAAACTGAAGAATGTGCCATAAAAATATTTCTAGCACAAAAGCTGAAGGCATACCAGTTTTCCACTTTCTGAGAACCACTTGCTGAACAACGAATGAGCATTGACTTCAACCAATTGACACATGGAATACCTAATAAAATAAGTGACAATAATGAGTAACACATTTTTAGCACAAAAAAGAAAACAGAATAGTATCCAGTTAGCACACACCTGGACTTAAAGCGTATTGAAAGTTTCTGAGCTAATGCTTTACACAAGGAGGTCTTTCCAGTACCAGGCGGACCATGCAAAAGTATAATCCTGCATTTGTGGTACAAAACACGTGAACAAATCAAAGAATGAAAAATAATAGGCTTACTCAGAATATGGCTCGTATTCTCTTTAATTTTTGGAATAAGACTCCAGATGTCTATAGCTATGTGTTAGAAGCTTACCTGTTCCATGAAACAAGGCATGGGTCCACACCTCTTTCAGTAAAAAGCAAAGCACTGGCAGCATATCTTAACAACCTTTGCTTGAGACCAACTTCATACAGTAAGCTGCAAATATTATTTAGATCATCCACAGAACAAAAAAGAAAAGGTAAACTGGTTGTGAAGAAGCAGTATCCAATCAAACCTTTCCCACAAGCCATCAAATTCTTTGGCTGGTAGAGCCCACTCATTGAAGCTAGAAAGTGTATCATCCTCACTTGGTTCCTCACCTGGACCATCTTCACTCAGCTACAGCATAGCCAAACGAGATTGAAGTAAATAAATCTGGACCGAAATAATATTAGGATGCAAAATTTAATTTTGAATGAAAGGCATGAACTTTACCCAGAACAACAGCTAGTGTTCAGCAGTATTGAGAAAATATGTTATGGTGTCCAGATAAAATTACTGTACTATAACACTGATTTAAGAAGCTATAAAACCAAGATGGAAAGGCAGGCACAAAAAAATACCCTCAGTTTTGGATAGAGCTGTATGTAACCAAGCAGTAAATGTGAATAGGTGCATACCTGGAACACATGCACAACAGGCTTAACTTGCCAAAACAACAGCACTTTGTGATTCTCAACCCACTCATCTGTGTTAATAGTAAGCACTCAGAATAGGGGAATAGAGACCAACAACTAACACTTTGTAGATTATGTAAATGATCAAACCTGTGTCACAGATTTGGATCCTTTTAACGTTTTCAATGAGAAATGGGTCACCGGTAGGAATTGGCACAGGCCCATCAACATAGCTTAAGCTTCGAGCTTCTAGCATCCTGATAAAATGATCCAATGCAAAAAGGTTTCAGTATGAACAACAAGAATCAATGGTTAATGAAGGAGGCAGCAGTTATGTTGCCAATGATTCAAAAAAAGTGCACAAGCTACTGCCAAATCCTGGAACTCTCTTGAGAAAGTTATGTTAATTGTGGTTTCAGCTATAATTACAATAAAAAAAAAGACCAAACTAAAGTTCTATCTTCTGAAGTCTGAACATACCACTACAGAGTCAAATTTGAACTCTACACCTGCGAACCTGAACGGCGCAAGCATGTGCCCGTCCAGAAATCTACTCCTGATTGTTAAACGATTGCAGAACTTATAAATTATCTACCATTTGTCTCTTCAATTTGCCCCTACTCTGTGATACGTATCTACTTGAAACTCATGTCATCTGACTCCTGATCTGCCACCTTGTTTTACAACAGTTCCATTGGGCTATAACTAATGCTCGAAGAAAACGTTAAACTGGTGTTTGCACTAAACGCCCTATGATAAGAAGATTACTAATAGACAACCATACGGCTATCTCACAGCAGAATAGCATCTTCAACAACTCATTCAGTCAAGCCTTCCTCATTTCAAGAATCCTGCTATCTCTAAACCAATCCACCAAAACTGCCCATAAATCCGCAAAACCAGACCACAAGATTAAATTCATACTAACAAAAATCTCACTAGAGCGAGCACGGACCTCTCGACCGCCGCTTGGACCTCCTCGTGGCGAGCAACGCTCGTGGAGTGCAGGAGTACCTCAACTGCAACAGGGAAGAAAAAAACCAACAAATCAGAATCTCCACGGCAACCAAATTCCACATCGTTACGATGAAAACCAAAAACGGGAGTAAGGACGCATACCCGAAATGTGAAATCTATCGTCGGCAGGGGAGGGAGCGACCGCGGCCGCTGCCGGCTGCGACTGCGGCTCTGGCTGCGGCTGCGGCGAGCACGAGACCGCTGCGGCGGGCACCGGTGGTGGGGCCGGGGTGGAGGCGAGGGAAGCTGGCGCAGATTCCGGAGGAGGCGGGGGCACTGAGAAGGAGATCTCCATTGGGGCGCTCATGGCGTCGAGCTGCGGGCGGGGCAAGAGATTTTTCTAGGGTTTTGGGATTTGGGGATGGAACTTGAATAGATGTGCAGCCGGTGGGGAGGAGGGAGGAGGAGATTTTGGGTTTCCCGCGCTCGGAGCGTCGTAACTCGTAACGGTGGGAGATGGGCTTTGGTGTGGATTCACCCCAGTTATAGTCTGCTACGGATGGGCCTTATCTAACCTGGACTGAGTTTCACAGAACCGGGTTTGTACAGAACTGGGGTGACACATTTGTTAGCTATGGGCAGTTTTGGTAACGGTGGGAGCTAGGCTTTGGTGTGGATTGGACATTTGGACCCCAGTCAGTACAATGAAATTCATATGTTTTAGTTTCAAGACATAAATTGAGTGAAACCATATACATTATTAAATATATATAAAAATTAAATTATAACATGATTAATTTTTTAGACTTGGAGAACTGAGTTTTGTTTCATGCGTTGAATAATATAAAAAAGATTGGAATAAGTTGGGTTTCGTATCACACCAGGCTAAACCGAACCATCATTCCGTGCCGGAGCAAATTTTAAATATATCTGATCCATCCATATGGTTTGAATTTTTCTGAATGTCTATGGTTTGAATTAAAATACATGACATTCCGTATCTAACCGAACAAGCTTCAGTCTGCTACGGAATACTGATGGGCCGTATTTCAGGTCGTTGCCCAAACAAAACAAGCAAAAGGTTTTTTTTCTCTCGATGAAAACAACAATCCATTTGCACAAAAAATTCATATTACCAGTTAACTTATGACTTGTGATGTGAGCTAAGCTTAGTTGCTGCTCGCATGGCCGTCCTCGCAAAACTGGTCAACTGTTTTTTTTTTCGCGTAATAGTTGGTCAACAACAATGCACAATTATCTCCCTTTTTTTTAAGATGACGGAACAAGGTTCCTGTCACAATGCGCGGTTATCAATCAATCGATCAAAGGATCCTCCATTTGTTGTGTGCATCTGTTATTTCTTTACCCAGTGAATGAATGAATGTTCCCACGACGTTATCTGAACATTCCGCCCCGCAGCAGGTCGGCATGTCACTACTCACTAGTAGCACATGTGTGCAGACCGTGAAATTTTGCTGCTCTAGATATTCCTACAATCAACCCAGATACTAATAGTAGGTAAGTACAGCAAGCTGAGCCGAGGCCTTTTCCTCTTTCCATATCGCCGCGTGCAGTTTTGATTTGCAGGTCGATCGCCGTCAAGGGGGAAAAAAAAGTTCGAGCGATTAGTGTCATGGGCTCTGCTGTTCCAATGCTAATCGGAGCCACCAGTTCCTGGACGGCGTAACCGGCAGCTCAATCAACACGCTGACACTGACGTCAAATCTTTGCGACGCCGCGAGCGCGAGTGCGGCAAAGAGCGGAGAAGTGGAGGAGGATGACGACTGCAAGCAGAACGACCCGGTGACGGCGACGCGCCGAGCCCGTCCACCTCGGCTCCCACATCATCATCGCTGGCCCCGTGGAGCGAGTGAGAGGGATCTGGCTCGGCGTGCGAGCCGGGATGGGGATATTGGTGGGCGGCGACTGCTGGTCTTCGTCTATCTTTCTCGGGCCTTCCTCCCCCCAGCCACGAACGAGCTGCATGATGCGTGTCCCTCCCTTGGCCCAGACAGCGACTCCTCCAGGCGTCGTCGTCGTCGACATGTCCTTTTGTCACGAGGCACCGCTCCTTGAATTGAACGAATGGTCGATTGGATCAGTAGTAGGCTTAATAAGACTATAAATCCGTACCAGCATGAACGTTAAATTGGCGACATCTCTTTGCCAAGCTCTAAACTAGTACTGAAAATAAGCAGCAACTGCTCCCAGGCTGTGTTTTTAACACGGCTGTAAACTAGTACTGAAAATACAAAATTTCCATGTAAGAGCTCTCCATATAATCAGTGCCTTCTTTTCTGAAAGAAAATAGACAAGTGGTGGTATGAAAAAAAGAAACAATTGTTGTACTGTAGTATTTGTAGTAGTTAAAATAGTTTGTAGTTGGTAGGTACTGGTACAAAAGAGATTCCAAATACGCTCTCGTCCAACCGATTTCTCAAACCTATTTGACTCCGCCCAGCCAAATTCCAGACCAATCGCAATTGAACAGCAGCAGAGCAACGAAGGCTTTTGGATCCTGCCATGCGCCGCACGTAAACAACCGGTATCAAGCTATCGCTGTCCGGTGTGTTCGTTTTTTTCTAAATTTTAATGTGTCATATTAATCATTAAAATGCTAATATGATTATTAAATATATATTAAATATAAAACTAATTATAGAGTTGAATGCGCATTAGCATGACAAATTTATTAAACTTAATTAAGTCATCATTAAGAGATATTTACTGTAGCATCATATTATCTAATCATGACCTAATTAGTCTTAATAGATTTATCTCATCATTCAGAGGAAGGGTTATAGACTGGATTTTAATAATAATCTATATTTAATATTTCTAATTAGTATCATAATATTCGATAGGACAAGTCTAAAAATCAAAGGGGTGAAAATGAACACACCAGACGATGACGACGACCACAGGGCAGGGCCGCGAGAAAATATCGCCCCGATAAGCCCGTCACTGCAAACAAACAATTTGGCAGCAGCAAATTGGTCTGCACTGTATGTCAGGCTTTAGCTTCGTCGCGCCAACGCAAGGATTATATTTCATTATTAATGAAACATGCCAGCCCGCGCGTGACACGGGCATACCTGGATGCTACTTGATCTTACCGACCGAGTCCAAGCCCAGTTGGATCGGAAGAAATGTTTGAGCAGTTGTTTAGGGCTTGCCATGACTTTGATTGTTTGGTGCCAATTGTCGTGAAAGGATAGTTCTGATTACATGTCAGGGACAATAATGCGGAGTAAACAAAAATATGTTATATGATTTGCCCCTTCAGTTCTCGATCGATCAATTGAGGTGGACTGACGGCGAAGACCGCACTGTTTAGGCTGCGTTCCATCGTTGCATTTCTACGAAGTTTGAAGGATTACCAGATACTTCCTCTGTTTGTATTTGTTGTTGTTCTTGTTTGCTTATGTGTGAAGATGAGTTGAAGGACACTTAGGACGCTGATCAGAATCATACAGATTCGTTATGGATTATTAGTTTGTGTTATCTTAGGATGACTTGGCATGGCCTTTAAGCAATTCTTTCCTTGATGCGGACCTCAAGATATATAGGAGCCAGGTAAGAGCCAGCAGGACAGCAACGTCGTCCCCAGGCATATTACAGCCAAGACGTACGCCTATATGCAGCGGCATAACCCGAGCACGAAGCCTCAATTTGCAACAATACCTCTTGATGAAGCTAACTAAGGCCTTGCTTGGCAACACAGGGGAGGTAATAACCCAGTGTCTGTCTCTTTCAGGCACTTCTCCGATGCCGTGGTTGGAGGACTTTATTATCCAGCTAACAATACTACATCTGTCTAAGAACATAAGTATTTTTGGGTTTTATCAAAGTCAAATAATTTTAAGTTCAACTATCAATAGAGAAAAAATTATGATGATTAATCAAGTATAAAAAAAATTGTTAGATTCATCTTAAAAGCAAATATCATAATATGTGACTCTTTATATTTATAACTATTTATTTTTAGAGATATTATCAGATAAAATTTAAAATATTTAACTTTAACTAAAGCTAGAAATACTTATATTCTTGGATAAAGGGAGTACAAGATTAGCAAGCAGGCGAACCGTATTAACTAAAGAAATGCCATATGATGAGTGGGTGCTCCCAGATTAAGAACGAAGACAGTGGCTCGACTTGTTTTGAGCTAACTAGTCTCGAATTGTTTTGAGCTAACTAGCTAGTTAGTCTCCGTGTAATGGACCGCCTCCATGTGGTGGATTGGAGTTTATGGGGAACATGTCATGTGGATGGATTGGCTTGTTCCTCGTCTTAGCATCAGCTCTTTTCCTCCTCGGCTGATGATGAATGCCTCCAGAATACGGCGCGTACTCCTCGGTGGATGACTTGCATATGCACCCCGTCGATGGAATATGCCAATTACACTCCACACTCCATGCGTCGTGTTAGCAGAGGACCGTCCAGATTCATCTGTCCTTTCTCGCGGTGCTGGCTCATATATGTCCTTAGAGCAATTTCACTGGAGTGACTAAATGAGCCTCTAAAACCTATTTTAGTTATCTAAATTCAAAAACACAACTCTAACCTCTGACTATATAAGACTCTAAATTTGGTGACCTGTCAAATTTTGGAGCAAACCCCCTAGATCTGGTCACCTACTATCCCCTCCTCTAAACATGGATCCCACTCATTTTTTTCGTTTCTCTCATCGCCAATTTTTCCCTGATGACTTTTTTTCCTCCGACGCTGCCACCCGTCGACATCGGAGCTGCTCCCGCCGCCGTAGACCTAGCCCAGTGGAGAAAGGGCCGCTGGACGCCTAGGCGAGGTGAGGGAGAGGCGGCAGGAGTAGGAGAGGGAGCGGCGGTGGCACGAGCCAGCGGCGACTTGGGCGGCGGGACTCGGCGACGGCGAGAGCGGCGACGTCAGGTGTCGCGTGAGCAGAGCAAGAAAGAGGTGTCGCCGAGGCCCTTCACTCGCTTCTCGACCCCAACGTCGACGGAGACGTCGCCAACCCCCCCCCCCCCCCCCCCCCCCCCCCCGCCCACGCGCACCTCTCCAAGGTCCTCCCTCTCCGCCGGGGCTGCCCGCTCGCGCGCTCCCTGGACGCTCCTCCGCCACCGCCGGATGCGGCGCGGGCCTGGCACCTCGCGTGGCTCCCGCCCTCACGCGTTGCCGGGGTGCCTCCAGACGTGTTTGTCTTCCTCGGTGCACGTGGCGAGGGGACAACAAGGAGACGTTGACGTTGACGAGGGGGATGGCGCAAGGGTCAGCGATGCGGGGGACAAATGGGAGCGAACAGGGAGGCCGGTGTGGCAGTGCGTGGCCCTGCACGGGGAAGGGGATGACGAGCGAGTCGGATGCCTTGGGAGAGAAAGGACGTGGGGCCCACAATCAGTCGGATAGTATCTCTGTTTAGTTAGTTGGGTTGGAGCACAAGTCCAATTTGATCCTCTAAAATTTTAGAAGTCGGTCCCAAAATAAGATATAGAGATCCAAATATTATCAGTGGGCTGGAGTTACTCTTATTGGTACTACAATAATAATAATGAAGTAAATAGAAACTTCTGATGAAAAGAGTAAACTCTCAAAGTGTTCTGATCTTCAACCGTGTGCTGCATTTCCGAACTCAGGCCAGTTCATCAGTCCTAGTACGAATTTTCGGTCGCCACGGACCAACCTGAGTCTTAGTCTGGCAAAGTGGCAATTGGCATGCGATGCAAGAGAGAAGGGGCGGATGAGGCAACAACCTTTTAGTTTCAAGAAAGATCGATGAAATCAAGCACTAACCAACCACCTGCGCTGCACCATTTTTTTTGTAACGCAGTTGAGACACGGAACACCGAACCATGTGTGACAGTATCGTTTCGGCTGGCGCTTAACTGGGGCAGGGCGCGTTGTACATGGCTTCATTATCTGGGGAACGATTTAGAGTTCGCGTCACCTTAATTGCACTATCAGGTTCCAACTGGTGATGAAAATACATAAGCATATCGCTAAACTTGAGGACGGTTTGTGGACGGAGAATTTAATAACCAGTCAACACGTGAGTGGCCTCTGTCTATCACAGAATACGATTTGCCCATACATGATTACGATGAGCTGCTGATCCACCCACGAGAGAGTGCGCCACGAGGCGCGTGCCTGTCAATTGTCGACCTTACGACGGAGCACCAGTAAAGCGCGCTGCTTTTTCCCAGCGACAGCGACCGGCAGCAACACGGCATGTAGCGGAATTGCCCGGAATCACATCTACTCGTTTCCGTGGTTCTTCCTGTTGCTTGCGCGATAAAGGAGCATCTCTTTTTTTTTTTTTTTTTTGAGATAGTAGGAGCATCTCTTTTAGTAGTATAGATTAGTGAAGTCACTTCCCACGCGCAGAGATGATACGGAAAGAAAGGTATGTTGCTGGTACAAAAGGTGAAAAGGACACGGAAAATGCAGTATATGGCGTTTACTATTAAGGGTCAGGTCGTCTGCTGCTAGTCAGGGTATATCAGTCTTGTTTATGACAACTGATTATCAACGTTACTAACTTAAAGGACCTTTCCAGGATGCGACCCGCGCGGCAAGTTACGACTATTGGAAGCCTGTGGTGCAGTGGTGTGTGTGAGAGAGAGGTAGAGCGACAAAGCCTACCAAATGCCAAGGGGATCAAACGGAAACATCCCTTTTGCCCAAATTTTTAAGCCACGCTACGCCCTAGCTACGCGGTTGTCAGCTTCTCCGGCGCCTCGTCCGGCCGTCCCTCGCGATGTCCGGCGCTTTTTGGTCCCAAGCCGAGCGAACAAACAGGTCACCGCCGGAAGCATGGACCCGGACGAATTTCTTTCCAGTTTTTTTTTTAAGCTTGCGCATAGTTTGCGTCTTCCTTCGTTGGCCACGAGCCCACAAGAAACGGCAGGAACGAAACCTCAATCTTTGTTTAGTACGGCTGCCCTGACGCTTTTACGGTGTTCCAGGAAACAGCCACGCCTCGTGCCTCTCGCTACCGCGGCGCGACCTGGTTATCACAAAAAGTTTAAGGGTCCATTTGTCATCGCTTATAAAGAGTTTATTGTTTTAACTTATGATATTATAGCAACAGTGAAACTACTATAACAATGAATTATTTTTACATAAGTCATTCAAAACTGGTATTTTTCTAGCTTTTTCCGCTTATACGCCTGTCATAGGTCGTTTGAGGATAAGGCCTCCCAAACGGTCTCGGATCGATCTCTGCTGAAAAAAATTTCGGTACAAATACTGCATCATGTGTTGCACACGTCCCGGTTCTCCGGAAGATGCCACCGGGACCAAAATTCTGGCCTCGGTATTTTCGAATATGATGCTTCAAATAGCTATAGGGATGCGAGTCGTGCGGAGTTTCGGTTAGTGGAAGCGGACAGGGACGGGGGACTGGAACTTTGCTGCGAAATTTGTTCCGTTTTCTGATCCGGCGGACCAGCGAACAAGGGAGTAGTCCAATGCGATACTAGCCTGGTAGAGGGCATCTCACCTGGATGCCTTGGCATCATCACATCCAAGGTTCTTCTCGGCACCACTGGGCAAGATCATCCTCATCATGAATCCGTCATAAATGATGAGCTGCATTGCAATTCTTGGATGCCCAATAATATGACCTGATACAGTCCGATAGAAGCAAGTGTTGGACAAAAAGGTGAGATGCGCTATATATACTCCACTAATACACCTTCATTTTTTTTTAATACTCAGGTCGTAGCTTCATTCATCATTCATCAAGGTTCAAAATTACAGTCTTATTGAAGTACCACATGGACGCCTGTCTACCAATTAACACCAAAAACGTACTGTAGTTTGTATAAAAAACACATTTAAGTATCATTATAAGATTAGATATATTATTTATAACTGGAAACAATATTAAAGTGGATTTATAAAAAAAACTGAGCTTATGAAACAATACATCTTTTTTTTTAAAAAAAAAGGCAACCTATCAATTCGAATGGATGGGGTAAGTGGATAATTTTTTTGGAAGACTTTTGTGCACTTCTATTTCCTCATATAATATGCACCTTGCATGTAGACTTTGTTGATGAACAACTTTACTTCTAAAAATATCTGACATTTGCAACTCCTAATTTAGTTCAAATTGATCTAGACAACATAATTATGTATTTAAAACTGGAGGAAGCTGTATAACATAATTAAGAAAAAATACACCTGTACTATCAAAGTACCACCTACATATTAAAGTAGCACGAGTGGCACTATCAATGGTGGTGCGGCCCTCGGCCTGAACCTGTTTCCACCAAAGCGTGCGGACAAAATCACCCAGCTCGTAAGCGCCGGTCGGGGTTGGGGTCGGGGCGATGGATATGAGGGGCCGCGCCACCGCACCGCAGAGTCGCAGGCCACCACCACCCAAACGGCTATAATTAAGCGGTTCCAAACGAAAACGTCCTCTCGCTTTTGCGCCGGCGACCCCGCGAGTCCCCGCTAATCACCGCCCCGTCCCGACCCGAGCCCCGCCTGCAGCGGCGAGCGGCAAAAACCGAGGACTCCGGGGACCGGAACCGGAAAGAGCGCCCAACAGCCGGAGCGTCCCCCCGCCTCCGCCGAGGCGATCGCCGGGGACTTCCCGCTTCCCCGGCGCTCGGTCCGATCGCCGCGCCATTGGAGGCGCTCCCGCGCGCCTGATTGGATTTTGCTCGTCCTCCGTCCCTTCGCTTCCTCTGATTCGTCTGCTTCGGCGTGGAGGGTCGCGGTCCGGGCGCCGCGATGCCGGAGTCCGGCAACTACGGGTACAAGAAGACCGACGGCATCTGCGACGGCGTGTGCGGCGAGGTGAGCCACTCCGCCCCCCTTCCCTCCTCGTCCCCACTTCCCCGTACCTCCCCTGTCAGATCTGCCCCGCGCGCCGCGCCTGGTTGCTGCTGATGCGTGGCGCATTCGGTCCTGACTGCGCGCGCGCTCGTGCCCATAACCCGCCATGATTCCAGTCGTGCGGCGCCGGGCGACGCGTCATGCATGGGGGGCGTTGCATGCCGGTCTCCTGCGAAGTTTCGGTTTTCGGATGGTTGGATTTTAGGGGCGGCTCTGGATGCGAAGGCAGTTGTTGTTCCGCGCTCGTGCGTTGGCGTTCATCGGGCGAGAGGGGTTGGATTAGGTGTTGGTCGTGGCGCTATGGAGTTCGAATTCTTCACGCCTTTTGGGTGGCAGAATCTGGCGACGTGGCGGAATTGCGTGTTTTGGCATGGCATTTACGGGCCCTGGAATATATCTTTTGATGAGTTTGAGAGGTTTTCTTCTTTCTTTCTTCGGCCATGGAGACTTTGTGCTGCCGAAGTTTCGGGCCTTTGCGAGTTTGCAGAATTATGAAACTCCGAGTTTGCCACCATTATTACCACTAATGGGTATGGAGCGTTGTTGTTAACAAAGATAGTTTAGTTCGGTTTTAGCTTTTGCATTGCGATTTCATAGTGCTCTAGGTCTGGTTATTGGTGTTTTACTAGTTTATATGATTATGCTAACCTTGTGCATGGCCGGTGTTGTCTTTAGCCTTTTTTTTGCTGTTGTGTATGTTGATGTGGCATATGTTTTCATTTGTTCTTTGCTACTTTTATGTGGTTGTAGTAAGGTTATCGTAGCTTTCGATGCTTTCCGGAACATAACAAAGTGTTTGGTGAGGAAAGCTGGTGTTTGAACCTTTTCTTCAGATGTTTATACCTTTTCGGTAACCAGGCCTCGGTGTTGTTAGCCTTGTGACCTAATTGGTTGCTTTAGGGATAGAGTACAAAGTGCTAATACATGTATATACACTATATGTAGAGTTTAAATTTCGTTTACAGAGGAGTTACCATGGAGGTAGCTGGTGTTCACCTTTGTTTTACAGTTCGTTTTTCATATATTCCATAGAGTTACTTGTTTGAATTCTTATTTGCTTTATGAATTCATGTGCAGCCTGCGTCGAAGGCAGTTCTCACCATGTCAAGGCTAAAGTGCGTGCTCCGAGGATTTGATTTCAGGGTGCTGCTGGCCCTACTGATTGGTGTGCCATTCCTTATCTTAATGATATATGCGCATGGTCAGAAGGTCACATACTTCCTCCGGCCAATCTGGGAATCTCCCCCCAAGCCCTTCAAGACAATTCCCCACTACTACCATGAGAATGTCACCATGGGGAACCTTTGCAAGTTACATGGCTGGGAAGTCCGAGATACCCCACGCCGAGTCTTCGATGCTGTACTCTTCAGCAACGAGCTTGATATCCTTGAGATCCGTTGGAATGAACTTAGTCCATATGTCTCAGAGTTTGTGCTGCTTGAGTCGAACTCAACTTTCACAGGTCTGAAAAAGCCCCTCCACTACAAGGAAAATCGCCATCGATTTGGGTTTGCTGAATCACGATTGACATATGGCATGATTGGTGGAAGGTTCGTGAAGGGGGAAAACCCATTTGTTGAAGAGTCATATCAGAGGGTTGCCCTGGACCAGCTTCTTAAGATTGCAAAAATAGAAGATGATGACCTGCTGATCATGTCTGATGTTGATGAAATCCCCAGCGGCCACACAATTGATCTGTTGAGATGGTGTGACAACATTCCTGAAATACTTCACCTTCAGCTCAGGAATTACCTTTACTCATTTGAGTTTTTTCTGGATGACAAGAGTTGGAGGGCTTCAATACACAGGTACCGAGCTGGGAAGACAAGGTACGCACACTTCCGGCAGACAGACGAACTTCTTGCTGATTCAGGGTGGCACTGCAGTTTTTGCTTTCGCTACATCAGTGATTTCGTCTTCAAAATGCAAGCTTATAGCCACGTGGATCGGATTAGGTTCAAGTACTTCCTGAACCCTGATAGGATTCAAGATGTGATATGCAGAGGGGCAGATCTCTTTGATATGCTTCCAGAGGAGTATACATTCCAAGAAATCATTGCCAAATTGGGGCCAATCCCAAGTACATTTTCTGCTGTTCATCTTCCTAGTTATCTGCTAAAGAATGTCGACCGGTTTAGATATCTTCTACCAGGCTATTGCAGGAGAGAGAGTGGCTAGTTTTTTTGGTTTTCCCTGCAATTTGCCGTGCGTGGGTGCCACTGCAAATGCGTACAGAGAGACACCGGATGGCTGTGGTAGTTGGATCTGATATGATTGGCTAACGTAGTTGGACAATTGCTTGGGAAGTGGTTGTTGGATGAGTGAGTTCATGGATTTTATGCTGTGTAATCGAACATGGGAGAACCTCCGCAGACCTAACAGCATAGCGCATGCTTGGTTCTGGCTGGCGTACCTTCCAGATGAGCTCGACAGTGTGTGCTTACATCTGGCTGTCATTGTCATTCATTACTTCCCTGATTGATATATGGAACTTAAAACTGTTGCAGATTGCACATCAAGAAAAATTTCAGATTTACATGCTGTAGAACTGGCACTTATGCTGATAATTTGACATATGTTTCTGTTTTTAATTTCGCCTTTGATATTCTGATGCTTATGTTATGTCCCTGCAACCTGGGAGACAGTCGACCTGTTTCAAGTTGCGGTATGACTGCGCTAGCACTTTGTGGTCCTATCATCGACTTTGAAGTCTGAGGCAGGTTGCAATCCGGCTCTTCAGTGGTGGTTTATCGTGCCTGATATAAAGTTGAGCAATTGTGATCGACTGATGGCACGGCATTTGTTGTTTATTTGTGCTGACAACGGAAGTACTCAGTTGGAAAATTAGCGTATGTTTGTACTTTGATAGCCTGACCTTTCACAACAACAAAAAATACTCGGAGCCTGAAAAAGGTCCAAGATGTAATAAACTGTCTGCTTCCTGTTTTCCGATGTCTGTCCATGTCCGGGTATACATCTGTTGTCTCTTGTAGCAGAGTTTTTTTTTTTACCTGTCTTTTATTTATTCACCATAGAGCTAGTGTTATCACGTCTCACTGAAACAGTTACAAAATCGGGAAGATGAGTCCAAACAGGGAAGATGAGTCCAAACAGCGAACTGATTCGGGTTCCAATCCATACCAACGCGAGCAATATCATGAGGTAGCATGAAAGCAAAAGCGATAATTATCGGTTTAGCAATGCTCATTTCGCATTTTATCGATCACAACATGTAAAAATAATATTCCGAATAAGTGAATAAAAATGATAGTAATTCGTGGAAGTGTTAGTGAAAACAATTTTGAATTCTTTTGATCGTTTTCGTAAATTTTCATTTTAACGTGGAAATTACTGTAGAGCAATGTAGTTAATTACCGTATTGAATATTTTAATTATAGTAAATCTCTCTAAAAGACAAGTAATTCTTCTAGCCTAAAATAAATCATAAATTTTTTAATATAATTATCTACTTTTTATTTTTGTAGATGCTATTTTTCATACATGTACACACAAATTCAATAATTAGTACACTATAGTCAATTTACCCTACTCCCGGTGCCGTTGTCGAGATACAAGCATGACACCTTCAATTTCTCTGTTTTATCAGTGTTATATTTTACTATTCATGTTTCCGGTTGTTAATATCGATTTTTGATTGATACTGTCTGTTTTAGTTACAATAATATTATTTCTGACTTTATTGAAATTCTGATACCGTATTTGTTTCCGTCAGTTCCGTTATCGATTTTGCTTTTAGAAGAAAATATGAAAGCAAAAATAATTTAGCCATTTTTTGATTGTTTCCGACTACTTTCATCCCTATCATGAGCTACTGAGTGATTTTCCTGATTTATGAATCAACCACTTCCTGGTTTTCCTTTCTTTTTTGGCATGGGCGCATGAACGCACAGTAGTCTATAAAAACTCTACGTGATTGCGAGCTGGATGGGCAAATGTGGCCCAGCATTCTGTGGAGGATTTCTTTAATTGCCACATTAACATGTATACGTATAATTGAGTTAAGTTACTCGAATATTAAGAAAATGTCAATTACGTTTCCTCCAGCAAAATCAAAACAATAAAATATTTCCATGAGCTGTTTATTTATTCAAGTACCATATCCTTCAATACATGCAAATCTTAACATTTATAGTGGAGAAAGATAATCATGTTTCATGATTTTACAAGTATAAGAAATAATGACAATAGTGATTGTAAAACAAATATTTTGATACAAGGATGATCGGCTGCGTTGTAGAGTGGATGAATTTGTTAAAAGAGAAATTCTAGTGACTGTTAATCTAAAAAATATAATTCAGGTTTATTTCAATTGAGAGAATAATTCAGATTTAATTAATTAATTAATTAATTAATTAATTAATGTCGAGACTAGCGGAGCATGCATCTCGGCAGTTGTTGGCCCATGTTTGTATTGCTCTGTGTGTGTGGGGGGGGTGGGGGGGGGGGGGGGGGGGGGGACAAACATGACCTCGAGGCTGTGACGGACACAGCCCAGGAATATCCAACAATTTTGTAAAATGCATTACTAGGTATAAGTGTGTATTTTATATAATTGCAAAACAGGTTAGTAAATATATACTACAAAAATCAGAATATGCAGCTTAAGGCCCACGGGGATAGCCAACAGCCCACGACGCCGAGGCCCAGCGTGCATCGACCAATTCCTACGTGACTTTATCTTTGATTTGTGCGGCTATTCAACGAACATCGACGAAGAACAGAGCAAGCGCACGCGTTGAACCTAGGCGGCGCACCGGCCGACGAGCTCCGACGGCAACTTCCTGAAGAGATCTGTTCGCCGACACGCACGTGAGAACCCCCCCCCCCCCCCCCCCCCCCCCCATGAAACCTAAAATCCATTGGTCTGGTGGTCGATGTAATAATGTTCGGATACGTTTGGTTGAACCTTAAAGTTGAATTGATTATCTTATTTATATTTTTTGAAATGAGACTATCCAACTTAGTGTCTGTTTGATTGGATAGGGTAATTTAAGTTTTTTATTTACTTGAAGTGATAAAAGAGGTTGGATGAGAATAATTAACTTAATTATATATCTTAATTATCAATAATAGCAATAAAATACATACTAATTAACCTATTTAATATTTGTAAATGATAATTTTATTATAATAATACTTAATTAATAAAAAATATGCAAATTACCAATAATCAAATTCTAATTCATGTACCTTTTATACAATAATTAACATACGAGTTCTTATTAATCATAATATGATAATATAATATATTAATTAATATGTTATGCTAATAATCTTTAATTATTCACTAATGATAATGCTTAAACAAGTTAGTCAGCGTTGTCCGGCTAATTTTCCTGGACAAGCTTATCCAGTATCTATGAAGAATATTTTCTACTGTTGTCTATCCTATCTAGGTTGATAATGAAACAAATACTGGATTGAATGAATCTATCTAAGTTAATCCAAGCCAATTCAGTAAAATAAACACACCCTTAATGACTAGAGTTCAGAGTGTGGCATCTGAGATGATAACTCAACGGTAGTGCTTTCCGCTGAGGAGCCACTGGTCCCGGGTTCGAGTGCTGCTCAGCGTAGGATTTGTATCAAAAAAATTATCTCGCCTCTCCCATGTCCAAAGCACGTGGTAACTGGCTGTGTTGTTTGCGTCGCAATGACTGCACCAGCGCGCTTTGTGACGGATCAGTCTCACCTGGTGTTTGAGCTCATGTAAGGATGGGAGGGGGTTTAGTAATTTTCTTGACATATATGTGAAGGTCTTCTTTCTAACAAAATACCCAGGGTGTCATACCCCCGTAGGTCAAGTATTTTTTAGAGTTTAGAGTGTGACCATTTTCTCTATTAATTTAGTAATATACTATTATGGACGTATTCTGATTATGGTCTTTGTTTGATTAACCGGCTCGGGAATACCCAAGTTTCTGAAGCTAGATCTGTCACTGCCGAAGGTCAAATTAGTCAGGTCAAAACAGACCAACAATGGTTGATTGACCGGTGTCACCTCCGCATCATCCTTGTAAGGATATTGCGGATCTAGTGGATGAACAGGATTGCTTCAATACAAAGAATAAATTATGTTCTAGGTAGCAGTGAATCAATATTATAAACATTATTTTGAGTTTGTAGCTACATTGTTTTGTTGTATTGCTTATTTATTATTTCTTTATTTATATTCCTTCCGTTCAATATTATATGATATTCTAGCCTTTTAAATTTTTTTCAAATTATAAGACACCCTCACTTCCCAATGCAATTTTCTCTCTTCCCAAAACACCTTTATCTTTATTTCTTTCCTCCTTATTTTCTTTGCACTCATTTTTTTTTTACCCCTTTTTAATTCCCGTATCCGGAGTCAAAACGTCCTATAATATTAAATGGAGGGAGTTATAATAGCTTCGTTTATTTTTTTATCCAATATCATAAGAAGCTCGTAATGCCAGCTATAGTACTCCTCTGCATTTGGATCTGATACTGGCACCGCACCGAGATTGGAGAGCGGATAGGCGCGATCGATTGCAAATCAGGTAAGAGTTTCAAAGTCGTATGCTGAAAAACTGGCCTTGCTCTCCACATAATCTGCACAACAATCTCATTCTTGGGTTGGGAATCGAGAGGATTGACGTTCGCACGTCGACGGAACGACAAAATCCGGTTGACATCATCTCTTCTTGTGTTGCAGCAATTCAGAACCACGGTTGACATCATCTCTTCTCTTGTCCTTCTTGCCTCGCTAAACCCAAAGCCATAGGGTCGCAGTGACCTGCCTGCACGGAGCCCTATGGCAACTTCCCTGTTGCGGCTTGCGGAGGCAGGTCGTACTGTACGTCGCAGTTTGCTGGCAGCGTGAGGGTTCGTGAATGTGAGACGCTAGGGTCTGTTTGATAAAGCTTTAAGCTCATATAAAAAAACAGCTTTGACTTTAAATTATTAGTTAAAAGTAATTGTTTGATTTATTATAGCTTATATAGCTTATATAATCAAATCGTTTGACAAAATAACTTATCTATATTTTCAAAAACAGATTATACATATGAAATGACTACTATTTTCTTAAAAGACATTAGTGATTGAATATACGTTACTACAAGTTTACCATGACCTAATGTACATGATCATCAAAATATATATAGTGATATTGATACTATCATTGATCTAGAAAGAAAATTTGACTTCAATTTTATCACGTCCTGCTGATCCCCTACCCGGCACAGGGCCACGTGAACCCGTTCTTGAAGCTGACTAAGGCCCTGCATGCACGGAGCTTCCATGTCACCTTCGTCAATACTGAGTACAACCACGCACGGGGCTTCCATGTCACTTTCGTCCACGCGTGCAGGTCCGCCGCCATCGCTGGCGTTGACAGACTCTGGTTCGAGACCATCCCTGACGGGCTGCCGCCATCGGACCTCGACGCCACGCAAAACAATTGGGTGCTCTGCGAGGCCACATGGCGGAGGGGACCCGCCGCCTTCAAGGAGCTCGTCGAGCGGCTCGGCCGCATCGAGGAGGCAGCAGGGGTCGCGTGCCCATGCCTGCCATACCGTGCGGCGGGCGAGCAACCATTTCACCCGCCGTCGTGGGCACCAGGATGCGGACCCACAGCCGCGGCCATGCTCGCGTAGGCGCCAATTACGCTCGCCCCAATTGCTGTCATGCTCGTGCCGGCTTTCAGGCTGCTAGGGGAGCCCGCGCCGAATCCACTATGCGTGGCGGCGTCCTGACCTGCGGTCCCGATTACACCTCGATGCAGCCGCCGAGGAGGTTGCCTGCGCTCCGCCACTGCCGGATCGACTATCTTTGCGTCAGCTGGTCGTCCTTCCCCCCTCTATCTTATGCCGCGTGCTGTGGATTCATGAAGGCTAAGGTGCTCCTCGGTGGAGTCAAACGGGAGGGAGACAACAAAACAGGGGAGGCTCACGGGAGAGAGAAGGGAAAAGGTTTTTTTTTTTTTAACGATCGACTATCAGCGAAGTAGGAACGCCCGCTTTAGAGAGCGGTAAAAAGCAAATTTCTACAATTTCGCCTCCGCAATAGAAAATGTTCACCGCTTATTACTATTTCTTTACATAATCAGTTTTCCTACTCCTCTCTTTGATACAACTTTACCTCAAAATAACTCATGAAGCTATTACATAATCCCTACAAAGAACCTAAAACGTTTTGTGAGACCCTCGTGTCCGACGACCTGGCGACGTGCCCGTTTAAGGCTTTCACATGTCACGTCTGCCATCGTTCCTTGGCCCAAGGTCACGCGATAGCTTCTTCGGGCTTGCTTCTCGGTAGCGCATGCAGGGAAAAGACACTTGCAGCTCCTCGCGGTCAAACCAGTCAAGTCAGGGCCCGACAAATGAATCCACGCAGGGTTATTGCTGTTGACTGTACTTATGACCGGGTGTCTCTTTCCACGCAGCGATGATGAACCGAGGCCCCACAGAGCAGCGTCCCGCGAGTTCGCTGTCGCCTCCCATCGTGTATCCTCGTGGATTTCCCCGTTCCCCCATACCGATCGGAAATTCGGCTTTTGCAGTCTGTACGTACTCACGTTGTTGACGAGACGCGCCGCCGCCTGCCGCGAGCACGTCGAAATTCGAGACTCCATTGTCGCGGGGGACATGCGGCGGACCGCAATCTCTTTGCGCAGCGGGGAAGCTGAGGTCTTGAGCGAAACGGAAGACTCTGACAAGTCTGACCTGTGGTAGTGCACATGTTTCGTCTTTCTTCAAAACGGATCGAGCCGCTGTATCTATCCATGGCTATCAAGGTTTTGGTTTCTTGTTGAGAGCATCCGAGGATACGAAGACAATGGTATGTTACGCAAGTTTCTCACTGGCTATTGCTTCATCTATCCCTTTTTTAGAAAACTATCATGTCGCCGTGCTCGACTCCGGCTGCTTGATCTTTTACATCGGCGGCGCATTTAGTACTGTATCTCGCATGGCTTGATTTGGTATCATTTGGCAATATCGCGCATAGTCAGTGGAACACAGGATCTATGATCTTGTGTGTGCCCGAGGGTGGATGTGAGGGAGAGTATGGTGCGGAGGAAGCTCCGGGATAGTGTAGCCGGGAAGGAGAAAGAGGAGTGGTCCTTGAAGAGACTTAATGAGGGCACAATAGTGAGTGCAACGCTCAGGACGACAACGGGTGTGGGGTGCTACGGAGAACACCCAAGAGCAGAAGACATCAGTGCAACAAGAGGGGCAGGGAACAGTGGTAATGGCGGCGGCGGCGGCGATGACGGTGGGTGGAGATAAGGATGAGGGAGCGGGTGCGTTTTCCTTTTTTTTTTTTGATGTGAACAACCTTGTGCGGTTTAGGGAGGGGATGGTCGGTGGACCATGGGCCCCATCTGTCGGTGACAAAAATCTTCACGAGAAATGGATGGAAAAAAAAAGAAACAGACTAGCGGGTCTGCTGGTTTGGTAGAAAAACAAAGTTGAACGTATATGGGTTTAGTGGGACAAAAAAAAAACGGAAGTTGACAGTCTGTTGGTTCTTGGAAAGACATGATGAAAGCGGCCACGACAAGTTGTAAGGCCACGGCGGTAGCGTGGGTGGGACGCAGTGGAGCACATCTGAGAGCAAAAGCCAGCGGCGGCGACACTGTGTGCAGGTAGGGGGAAAGGGAGCGCCTACGTTTATTTATTTATTTTTTGGATGTGTATAACTAGGTTGTACTAGGAGGGAGGTGGCGGTGGGTTTCCATCTATCATCAATGCCGTCCCCCCAGCCCCAAAAAAAAATTTACGAGAGATGGATATGAAAAAAAAACTAGTGAGCCCATTGATTTGGTAGGAAAAAACCAAAACAAAACTCCCGCGGGTTTAGTGAAACAAAAACAGAAGTGTAGTCTCTGTGTATTTAGTGGAACAAAAACAAAAGATTAATGTCCGTAGATTTTGTGAGACAAAAATGGAAAACCAAGTGCTGGAGAGATAAGGATCACCCACATAGTAAAAATGTTGAAACTTCACTACAGCCCCTCTCGATCAAATGTGTTCTTTTCGCGTGAGAACCAGCCCGGCCTCCTCCTTGAACTGTTAACGTTCCTAGGAAGAAAAAAAAAGAGAACATAGGTCACCATCCGTCTGCGTTGAAAAACAACATTGGAGCCCGCCTATCCGTGCACGTGAGAGAATCTTGCCAACCTCGGGGATTCGAACCAAAATGTATGCTCCCGTAGTCCCGTGCACTGTCTCCCATGGTGGGAAGCCGCTTGCCGGTGTTTGTTTCCATTTTCCGGGAGCCACCGGGCACGGTGGCTGGAAAGTGCCTGGCGCGTTTGTCTTGCGAGCCAAGAAAAGAGCAGCGCGGAGTGACTCGCCCCCGCCTCGGCCAGTGATGTGGCAGCACCCCGAGGACGCAGGTGTGGTGGCCCCACCACCCACCGGCCACAGAGTGGCCCGCGCGCCTGCTTGGCTGCTGGCTCGTGGCTGTGCGTGGCGTCTCTCCAGTGGCCTGTGCGAAACGCGCTCGGTGGAGCCCGTCACCCCCTGCACTGCACCGACCTCGCCACGTCGAGGTGTGAACCGTGCATGCACGCACGGACCCAATCGAGCACCGGTGGATCGCCATCGCGGGTCGCGGTTCTTCCCCCCGAGCGCCAGCGTGGCAAGCACAGACCACAAAACCAAAACGGGTGACCTCCAACCCGTGGGCCACGGTCCGCGCGGACCCCGCAGCTTCGCGCCAACCGCAGCAGCGCAAAGACCGAGAGAGCGGAGCAGCAGCTGCAGAGTGAGTGAGTGAGTGAGTGAATGACCGAGAGGTTGCTTGTCGCTGTGGACAAAAGCGGGTTGCGCGTCCGACCACGCGGGGTCGCCCCTCTTCTTCACCCATATATAAACGCGGACTGGGCGGCCACCAGCGCACACACACACAAACTTCCCTGAAGCTGCTGCGCCTGCGCCGCGCTGCTCTGCCTCGGGTGCGCTCGCGGCTGCGGCGCTCTCCGCGGCTTCCGTCGCCATGGAAAAGTAAGCATGGGTTCTGGGAGGGGTTCTCTACCCTTTCCCTTTCGTTTTTTTTTTCCTTCTGTTCTAATCTTCCCGCAGTTGCGTTCGATTCGATTGGGTGCTCCCGTCCTGGCGAAGGAGAAACATGCTCGCTGCGCAGCTTATTTTCCCCCCTCCTCTCGTATCGTACGTGCTTGGTGTGCCTGAATCGGGGGCTAATTGGGGACAGATGGATTTGGGAGTAGCGATTGATGTGGGTTTCTGTCGGAGCTCGATCGATCTGAAGCTCTTGACCTGGCTTGCAGTTAGGGGATTTTTTATTTCCTTGCGGCGAGATCGGCGGAGAGCTGCCGGAGATGGGCCCGTGGACGAACGCCGAGCAGCTGGATGGCGTGCGGGTTCGATTCTCGGCCGGGAAATGCAGGATTTCTGCAGTGTGTTGAGGTGCAACAGGAATCTTCCGCTGGAAGCAACCTGGGGAAGGGTTTTAGAGCGGTGCAAGAGGTATCGTACGCTGGAAGAAAGCAGAGGAGGGGTTCTGTTCCGCGAGACCAGATCGGTCTTGGGTGTGGCCCGGTCGCCGATGATACTGGGCTCTGTCGATCTGTACTGGCTGCGATTGGGAAGTTGGAGATGGATTTTCAGATTGTTGTTCTTGCATTGCATACGACGATGTGGAGTTGTGGACATTAACGTTCGCTGCTGGAGGTGGAAAACAGAGTAATGACTGGTTTGTGCATAGAATCGCTTCGCACACCCATCTCAATGTGTGTTCTGGTGATCATGACCCATCCCCATCCACGTGAATGTGACTGTCTGACAGCTGATTGAAGGAGTGCTCTCTGATTTGCCTCCCGTAGTCCTGATGGGTTTGTTTGTGCTAGAGCAGAATGGATAAGTGCAATGCTGCTGACATTGGCCTTCGCTTGCTCGATCTTAATGGGGACAGAATGTGGCAATGATTCCAGAAGCGACCATCTCACTGGATGTTCTTGGGTTGAATCATTGGATGTTTCAGAACAAAAAAAGCAGTTCAACCGTCCCTCCTCCTGTTTTTAATTGATGAATTTAAGGCAACACCTTTTGTTCATATTTGGACAGAAAACGTTATCCTAACGACAGCAGTCAAAAACCGGAGGGAGTACTGAGTAAATATTTCCAGGCACCGACAAAATCGATAACATTTAATTACTCAACCGTGAAATTAGTCTTTTAGTTAGCCTGACGATGTGATGTTAGAACAGTTAATTTCTTGAGATTGATCTAATAGTTCACTTTCGGTTTGGAAGGCGTCTGATTATTGCTGCTTAGCATAGTCCCTGTGTTCCACTGACTAAATTTAGGAAGTGTTGTAGAGATAAATCACCCAGTTGAGATTGTATTTTAATGTTTATATGTAATTGCAACTGTCTTCATACAGTTGATCATCACCTTCGAGTGCACGTTAGACATTATCCAAAATCCTAACGTGAACAGATGTTTGCACCCTTTTTTTACAGGCCCTGGATTATGAATGGGAAGGGAATTGTTGAAAAGTTAAGAGACCCGACTCAATTGTCCTATCCCCAGCTTGGTGAATTGGTTGAGGAAGCACATATCAAGTGCCCTACGTGCCAATGTCATGTTGATTGTAGTCATGTAAGTTGAGTTAACTATTTAGCTATGTTTTTTGTTACTGCTATATTCTCTTAATTGCTTAGTTGTTTGTTACTGCTATATTTTCTGAATGCTCAGTTGTTTGCGCCTTTCCCAATATCATCTCCATTTCAAATCCTCCGATATAGTACAAGCAGAAATTCTTCCTCTGGAGATCACTATGGCCTGTAGTTGATGGGCACTTTGTAGTTCTGTTCCACACCATAATGACATTGAAATAATAATTTCACCGTACTCACCATTGTATTTTGTTATGATTCATTTGTACCTGCATGTCCATGAACTGACATTGTGTTCTTTTCTTTCTAAAAACAGTTAAGAGATACCTTGATGAACTGACGCAGAACCCTATCATAAAACATAAGAATAGCCTTGTCGAAAAGCATTGTTGCAAGCCTAATGGCCAGTGCCAGCCTATGGAGACCCTTTTAAGAAATATTTTGACATTTCCTCAACTGTTGCACTCATGCCTTCTTAACCATATGCGATGTATGCCACAGACCTAATTTAAATGCTAGAAAAGTTGGTGTCGTCTAACATTTGGTGGCTCACAAGCTGACTTCAATTCAAATGGTTTTCTATATTATTTTACATAATGGTACTTTTCTGTATAGATATAGATTTAAGTTCACATTGTATGATACTTTTTGTACACCTGACATCAGACATATGTTTCCTTTTGTTGTATCTCACATCATTAATTACAGGTTCCAATAATGTGGCCAAAACTCCCTGTTGGCATTAAATTTGATCCATCTGATTCGGAACTGCTTCAGCATTTGGAAGACAAATCTAATCTGACAAATGTGATCTCAAGTGTACTTATTAAAGAATTTATTCCTACTATAGAAGAGCCAGGGGGAATCTGTTATACACATCCCGAAAATCTCCCCGGTACACATGATTCTTATTTTCTACTTGACCAATGCTTTTAAAACCAATTTGTAAACTCATGTCTTCTATTAGTATCTTTGAGTCGATCAATTCATATGCATATCTGTTATGCTTGTAGGTATCAAGACAGATGGGAGCAGCCGTCATTTCTTCCACAGAATATCGAATGCGTATGGTAGCGGTCCTCGCAAGCGTCGCAAAGTAGATAATAAAGAGCATACTTCCCCAGATGATAAGAATGTTAGATGGCATAAGACTGGGAGATCTAAAGAGGTTTTTGATGAGAATGGTGCCAAGAGAGGCTGGAAAAAGATACTGGTTCTTTGTACAGGTTCAAAGAAAGGCGGCGGCAAGACAGATAAAGCTGGATGGGTGATGCATCAGTAGCATCTTGGTGCAGATGAAGCAGAAAAGGACGGGCAGCTTGTTGTTTGCAAAATCTTTTATCAATCGGCATCGAAGCAAATTGGCAAGTTTGAAATGGATGTCTCTGTTATGGAACATGATGCATCTGCTGTCAGAATTGATCCTAGAACCCCGAAGACAGACCCTCCCCAGCCTCACCTTCCAAGTAACAGCCCCTGTGAAACCGAGCAGTATACTTCTCCCTTTCTGCTGGATCAGGTAAATCATTAACATCTTTAATGTATCAAAGTGTCAATAATCAAACGGTAGCTCCTTTTGCCTTCATTTACTGTGTGGGATCATGTTACTCTCCAGACTGCTTCTAATGATCGAATCAGTTCTTTTTCTGAGATCACCGAGCATATTTACTTCCTGAAACTGTTCATATTATTGTTGCTTACATTATTATGCTTCTCTGTATTTACTTTCGGTGGGCTAGTGAGGCGATCATTCATGCTCCTGCATTTCTTGTGACACTGACAGGGGGAAGCAGAGTCTAGCAGATCCAATTTTCGCATTAAGGATGAAGATGAATACCATGCTTGGCATCCTGGGTTATCACAAATTCTCGAGGAGACGGCCCAACCTGATGAACCCAGTGTTACTGCGACGCAGACATTTGGATCAGAATCCGGCTCAGGTTCAGGTGTGCAAACTTTCTTGGACAAGGCCAAGGCTACTGTGTCATCGACACAGGTGCTGAAACCTGGTGCTGGCCCAAATTCCCGACTCGGCCGAAGAAGTTGGGAATCAGGTGTTCAGGTAACCATAGATGACCCCACCCAATGCATTGAAATAACAGAAAATCTCTTTCTTCTTAATATTAATATAAAGAAGCGCAGCTCTTCTACGATTTCGAGAAAAAAATTACTGAAAATCGTCTTTAAAAACCGATGCATGATGTGCTTCCTGAGAATAACATTGCAACTGCATCATGCATTGAAGCACCTGCAGACTAGGGCACCTTAGCAAAGTCTATCGCGATCTTATGTTTCTTGTCAAGGCAAAATGCTCATGAGTTTCTTTCATCATGTGCAGGATATGCAGTCCGGATCACAGGAGGACCTCGAGGCCATGATGGCGCACTTCTACAGTTGTGATGTAAATGGGAACTATAACTAGAAGCAGCGGCACTGCGAGGCAGTTTTGTATTTCATGAGATGTTTTGTATAATGATTTTGCAGTATGCAGCCCTGCAAATTCACCATCTCATGAGAAAAAAAAAATGTACAGTAGTAGCAGAACCAAGACCTAGAGAGGTTCTAAGCCAACACCCCAACTTGGGCGACTGTTTTTTCGGAGTCTTGTTGTGTAGTGATATTCATGTGGTGTAATGTTTGAGCCATCGATGTTTCTTTCTCGACTTCTCGCGTGCTTGAGCTAAGGGTGCTTTTTTTTTTTGCATCTCACAAAAACAAACAAAAAAGGTTCGGTTAGCTTTGCTAGTCAAGATTCAAAAACAAATTCGAATGAATTTCATCGAAAACAGAACGGTTAGGAAAGCAATTTGGTCAGTAAGCCGGCCAGTTTCGTCGTTAAACCGAGGATTGTTGGTGAAAACCCCATAGTTTCAAAATTCAAAGTACAAAATAACCGAATTTGGGAAAACTTAAAACAACAACAGAAGAAATTGAAATGTTGGAAATGAAATCAGGATCTTGTCATAGTTTTTTATTTTTTTTATTTTTTTAAAAATTTAAAATTTTTATATTATTTAGGTAAAAATATAATGGACACCTTGATCGATACGGAAACCGTTAAAATTAGCCTGACCCGAGCATGGCTTTAATTAGCTCGTGCTAACCCACACCATAGTTCAGGCCATGTTATGGGTTGACCTATAGACCTGTAGTATGATACGTAGCCTGATTTAATTAGACCATGGCTCGGAACAAGGTCTAATAAAAAAAAAATAGGTCCCCTTCTGATGTTGTTGATGGGCTCTCAACTTGTTAGTGGCTCGGTCTCCCTCACAGTCGCACTTCCAATCTTTCTTACAGTCTCACACTCATTCTTTCCTGTTATTCCTCATGTGGCTTTGTCTCATGTCGCTCCGAGATCCTCCTCGCGTCACTTTGCTGCGTATTCACCCATCCTCGCGTCATCGCTAGTTAGTTAGTCCGCTCGAGGCCAAGGCTCGCGCGACTATGTCTGGCTCCGCTTCTCCCCTCTCTCTCACCCTCTTTTGCTCTCATTGGCTTATCGCTCCGCTCGAGACCAAGGCCTTTGCAACCATGCCTCCGATCTGTCAGCTTCCTCTCCCTTCTCGATTATTGTAGAGCGTTTATCATCACCACTCCACTTAAGACCAAGACCCGCATGATCCCTCCTCCCCCCCTCACTTCTCCCTTATCCCTCTTCGACTTGTCTTCTCGATTGTCATGACAGCGTAGTGGACGTCATTGAGAAGTTCATAACCTGTAGCGAACCTTCGTGCCACCAGACTCGTAAACGAAACGTATTAACATGATATAATTCATACGATTTTGACTCATGTCACGGACTGCATCTCATTTTTAAAACATGCTACAACATGATGATGTGACATATTAAGTATGTTGGGTTATTGTGGGTTACCCGAATGAGCAGCTATAGCTGAAAACGATAAACCAGACTGAAATCATTTCATCTAAAATCATAAAAAATACTGGTTCATCTAAAATCATAAAAACACTGATTTTTTATGGTTTAAAAACGATATACTTGACTAAAACTATTTCATCTAAAATCATGAAAACCGCTGGTTTCCACGGTTTTTTGAACCATGACTGGACAACTGATGTCTGGCAGTTCTTGTGTGTGCATGTGGACCAGCCTTCTACTTTATTCAAGGTTGCAAGTAGGTCCCCTCGCCCAGCACTCCATCTCCATGGCGCCTCCCACCGCCCCCGCCGCCGTGGCGGCGGCCGCTCGCGCCGCGCCCACGCCGGCCGCCGTGCTCGCGCTCTTCAAGTCAGCGCTGTCCGCGGACCGGGCCCTCTGCCCGCTCGCCGTGCTGCCACACCTCGCCGACGCGCCGTCGCTGCCGCATCTTCTGCTCACCGCCTCCGCAGCAGCCCGCCCCCACGCCACCTCCCTCCGCCTCTATGGGCGGCTCAAGTCGCTCGCCGTCCCCATCCCCGTCACCTCGCTTCACCCGCTGCTCTCCTCCCTCCCCTCCGCCCCGGCCTTCGCCCTCTTCGCCGACATCACCCGCCTCCGCATCCCGCTCTGCACCACCACGTTCAACATCATGCTCCGACACCTCTGCGCCACCGGGAAGCCCGTGCGCGCGCTCGAGCTGCTCCGCCAGATGTCCCGCCCCAACGCCGTCACTTACAACACCGTCATCGCCGGGTTCTGCGCCCGCGGCCGCGTCCAGGCGGCGCTGGAGGTCATGCGCGAGATGCGGGAGTGCGGCGGTATCGCGCCCGACAAATACACCTACGCCACGGTGATCTGTGGGTGGTGCAAGGTCGGCCGGCTCGAGGACGCAGCCAAAGTGTTCGATGAAATGCTTACTGAGGGGAAAGTCAAACCAACTGCAGTCATGTACAACACATTGATCGGAGGCCACTGTGATAGGGGAAAACTGGATGTGGCGCTGCAGTACCGGGACGAGATGGTAGGGAGGGGTGTCGCTATGACGGTTGCGACTTACAACTCCCTCGTGCATGCATTGTTCATGGACGGGCGGGCAGCAGAGGCATGTGCAATGGTTCAGGAAATGCAAGGGAAGGGGATTTCCCCTGATGTGTTCACCTACAATATATTGATCAATGGATATTGCAAAGAGGGGAAGGAGATAAAAGCACTAGACATGTTTGAAGAGATGGCTGCCAAAGGTGTGCGTGCAACCGTTGTAACCTACACGTCATTGATATATGCCTTGTCCAAGAAGGGGCTTGTTCAGGACGCAGATAGGTTGTTTAATGAGGCTGTGAGGAAGGGCATCAGACCTGACCTTGTCATGTACAATGCTCTGATCAGTAGCCACTGTACTGCTGGCAATATGGAACGGGCCTTTGAAATTGTGGCAGAGATGGAGAAGAACAGGATCACACCGGATGATGTAACGTATAACACGCTGATGAGAGGATTTTGCTTGCTGGGGCGTCTGGATGAAGCTCGTGTGATCATCGATGAGATGACAAAGAGGGGTATCCAGCCAGACCTTGTCAGCTACAACACACTGATCAGCGGCTACAGTATGAAGGGTGACATCAAAGATGCGCTCAAGGTTCGGGATGAGATGATGGATAAGGGGTTCAACCCATGTATTTTGACATACAATGCACTGATAAAGGGGCTGTGCAAGAATGGCCAGGGAGATGACGCTGAGGACCTGATGAAAGAGATGGTGGGGAAGGGTATCACCCCTGATGACAGCACATATATCTCACTGATTGAAGGACTTACCACTGAAGATGAGCGGATAGCTGCTGCAGATGCTGCAGAAGCATGAGTTTGCTATGAAGAAGATAGGCATGATCAAGACAACATGAGGTGATCCATGCATTAATGTGCAATAGAATTATGCCACATCACTATACCGTTTTCTGACAGAATGCAATTTTTTCACCTGGCAAGTAGCTGTGTTGGCAATACTGGTCAGCCAATCAGGTGACTGAAATTTTGTCCCACCAGTGGCCGTTGCTGCAGTTAGCTGTGTTGGGAATACTGGTCAGCCATCTGTGAAGATTACCTGTAATTTTTGGGCAAGAAAAAAAAAGTATGGTTGATATTTTGAAGATTTCCAGCAACTATAAGCTGAACCTACAACTCCAACTTATTTATTTTTTTATCTCACTGCCTTAACTTTTGTTCATATCTTTGACCAATCCGACAAAGTAATCTTAGACAATTGGTGCATTGTGACTTGTCACTGATGGTTACGTGAAAGTGCATCTTAATGATTTGTCCTGTCTTGCAAAGTGGATACCGGAGGAATTTTATTAGCCCCGCTATTTGAGGTGTCATTGACACCATCACAGCGCCGGCACTTTGTGTGGTCCTAAACCACATCGCCGTTCAATATGAAATTGTAGTAAAAAAAAATGTATACCTGATTTATGAACTCTGGGGCATTGATGTTATCTAGAGTAGTTGGTTGCTGTCTGAAGTACTTTTGCATGATTATCTTTTTGGATGTCTCGTTGCCATAGCCTATGTTCTTATGTGCTCATTCACTGTTCAGTATTTGCTTCCCTGGCTCCAACGAACTCCAAAGCTACAGACTGAAGTCTACTAGTATTGCTTTGGATCATCGTATTCCTTGTAAAACTGTGTAGTCGAGGTATTCATAGCACTTTTTTTCCTTCACTTTTTTGCTAAACTTTCTTTGCCATTTGTGCGAAACAATGTCAGTGACTACATATAGAACAAAGGGATGTTGTGCTTTACTCACGCAAACTTATTCCTAAGCATAAGCTGATGAGATGCTGGGGTCACATCGCTCATTTGATTAATCTCCAGTCGCTACCTCAGATACTCAGTTTTATACTTGTATATGTGTTCTCAGCCTTGTGAAGCTCGCTCGCCTATGGAGAATGGGCTTATCGTGACGTGTCTTTCTTGTTTCTGCCGCGGCCGCGCTCATCTGCTTATGCCTTTTTGCATTAGCCGGCGCGGGGCGTTAGCATATATTGCGTCGCTTGAACGGATTTGCCAGTGCAGCTCCACGTACCCCACTGTGCCAGATGGAAGAGAAACCAAAGACGGAGGCGCCGGACGCCGACGTGGAGAAGCAGCAGCCGTTGCTGCTGCCTCCGGCGGCGACAGGCGAGAAGCTGTGGTCCGGTGGCAGTGTCGTTGGCCTCGAGACGCTCCCCCGGGCGTCGCCCACGGCGACGCGGACGCTGGCGCTGGTGGTCCTGGTGGCCGGCGCGGCCTTCGTCGCGCAGCTCGCGACGCGCGAGGAGTACGCGCTCCTCGCCCTCTTCGCGTCGCAGTTCGTCGGCTTCTGCGTCTTCACGTCGGTGCTGGCGCTGTGCGCGCTCCCGGAGGGCGGCAGCCAGCGCCGCGCGAGGCGGGCGGTGGGCCAGGTGCTGCAGTGGTCGCTGGCCATGGCGCTCCCGATGAGCATGGCGTTCTGGGTGGTCCAGAGCGCGCCGGTCGCCGTCGGGGCCACGCTGGTCGGCCTGGCCCTGGCCGTCGTCTTCGCCTGCTACGCCGAGCTCGTGCGCGCCTTGTGGCCTGACCAGGGACTTTTCTGTGAGTGTGCCTCTTCAGGATTTTGAGCTGTGCCACACTAGCATATGGCAAATCCGCAACTTCAGACTTTGATGCGGCCGGATCGGATGCTCGTACTATATATATGCTGAAAGAGAGTAACAGTACATACAATTTCCCCTTGATGCAAAACAGAAAAAGAACTCGGGAGATGAATAACAAATGAACGCGTACGTGCAGTTTTTGGAGAAAGGTACCGGTGGCTAACAAGGCCATGTTTATCATCCTGTTTGGCATTGTTCAGGCGATGAGACAACGATGGCCATTAGCCAAACTGCAACTTTTTATCTGCGGTTATATCAGTGGATACTTGATACCTTGCTGTCTGCCAATGCCACCAGTACAATACACTGAGATACCATACCAGAATAGTCTTTTCATCGCTAGCACCTGACCTGCGATACAAAAGCTTTTTGCCTTTTCGTATGTTACCAACCTTGCTCTGCTGAAAGAAGAGGAAGCCACCACAGCCTGCTTGATAGCCGTGCATGTCCACATCACCAGTCTCCTCTGCTAAGCTATGACTAATCCTCTTCCTAACAAAAAGACATGACTAATCCTTGGGAGAATAAGGGTTGGGCAGGACCTGTTTGATTGATGCTTTGTGTCTACGATGCCTATGATAGCGATGAGGAATAGAGGCAAGTAAGCCAAACGTCTAGATGACTCGGAAAAAGTTAACCCATGTCCAGTGGCCAACGCTGATCTGCCGATTTTGTTTTTCCTTCTTCGAGATCATGGCACTCATGACCCTTGTATGCGGATGTACTAGGAGCTGTTGGTGAACTCAACTACTCCGGATTTGTGTGTGCGTGCGCTTCGTCTGTTACACATGCGCGTCTTTTTTTTAAGCGGCGTTTCGCATTTCTCCTCCCTGTAAAGTCGGTACTAGCAATCATAAGCCAACATGTAGTGGGATTAGCGCTCATGAACAATGATGGAACTGTCTCAAGAGAGGGGATTAAAGTAGGCGCAAAGCCAAAACATCACTTGATGTGTTCAGTGTCTCCAATAAAAAGAGAAAGAAAGAAGAATCATTGGCTAATTGTTGGCCCTTGGAAGACGGCGCTACTAGCCATTTTCTATCCTTCCTTTTCATCACTAGTACTATTTGTGAAGGTCTTTCGGTTCACTTTGATAGTGCATGTTTTTCAGTTTGCAATGTTTTTTTAGAACAAAACGCCAACGCATGGAGAATGGCATAACAAGCTGCAACCCCCAGGAGATCCATGTCACTTGTTTTGTACAAATGCCCGACACAAGAAAAATAATTCAAATTGACACCGTACTCTCCGCCGGACTCGTAAATTTTATGCTCGTCGCGCACGACGGTGCTCTCGTTCAGCTCCTGCTAGCGACGGCTCTGCCCGATGACCACAGCCTGCTCAGCATCCGCTTCGGTTTCCCCGCCGGGATCGTGCAGAACGCCCTGACGCGCGACGACGCGCTCCGGACCAGCCCCGCGCGCGCCCGGTGCACGAACGCGTCGTCGTCCGCGTCGTCCTCCTCCTCCTCCAGCTTCATTTTCAGCGTGGTGACCCTCGACGCCGTCCGCTTCAGCCCCTCCACGCTCCAGTCGTCGTCACCGGCCGGCGCGCCGCCGAGGCCTCCTCCACGGAGGCTCATCTGCACGTCCTTGGTCTCCGCGTCGGTGTTGACCTCCCTGCTTCTTGGTCTGGTCAGCAGCGCCTTCACGCCACCGGCCAGGTCGGCGAAGCGGTTATTATTATTCGTCCCGGGGTTAGACGCCGCGGCGCGCGCGTTCTCGAAGAAGAGGACCTGCACGACGACCCGGAGCGGCAGCAGCTCGTTCTGGGCGGCGTGAAGCGACGCCGCCTCCGAGAGCTTCCGGCAGTTGAGCACCCTGCACAGCTTCTTCCTCGCGCTCTTGTCCATCCCAGGATGCGCCTATCATAGCATCATCATCACGTAAATTAAACACAAGCTTGAGTAAGAGTATAAGAGTTCAAATAGTAAGAAATGAAAGAACCATCAGTGACAACACGATTCTTTTCAGTTTTCACGCACCCTGAGGTACGTGTCGACGGCGCGGTAGAGGTCGTCGTGCACGGGGCGCGCGCAGTCCGGCACGGCCTCGGCCAAGGCGACCATCTTCTCCAGCGGCAAACTCACATCCTTGGCCGCCTCCACCAAGAACCCGTCCACCAGCCTCCCGACCCGCACCACCGCGCCGTGCGACGCCGAACTCGACCGCCGTGCTCCGTCGAGCTCCGTCGCGCTCTCGGCGGACCGCGACCTCCTGTGCCCGTGCCAGCGCGCATGGCTCGCCTCCTCCTCCTCCTGCTCCCCCGCCGCAGCCGCCGCTTGCCGGAGCGTGAACTCTTCCAGTATGGCCAGCACGGCGTCCACATCGTACGCCACCGTCTCGGTCAAGGGTGATGATGGTGGTGATGACGGGATCAGGAGGTCGCTCACGGTGGCGTCTTCCAGCTGCATCGCCGCCCGCCTCGTGAGCTCTGTTTTGGTTGTTGTGGAGGCGCCCAGGATGTTTGCGGCTTTGAGGAGTTTGAGAAGGAAGCTGCAGGAGACCGCGTGCCTCTCGGCCGGGAGCAAGCTCGCTAATTTTTCCACGAGCAGGCGGTGGTTCTTGGTGACCAGCTCCGCATTTCCGTCGGTTTGCTCGGCGGCCAGGTAGTGGTGGTACCCGTTCACGGGCACGCTCGGCAGCCACCGCCGCGCGTATGTCCTGAGCGCGTCGCCCACGGCGGAGCCCGGGACGGCGCCGGTCGCCTTCACGGCCACCATCACGCGCCAGAAGAGGCCCACGTCGAGGTCGGACACGTCACGGGCCCACCACGCCGCCGACGAGCTGGAGCCAGCCGGCGCAGCGGTGGGCCCTGCCGAGACGACGAGTGCCGCGACGGCGTCGACGCACCGCGACGTGACGCCGAGCTCCTCGCAAGCGGCGGCGTACTGGCGGCCGGCGGTGGCGCGGAGCACGGCGAGCGCGTCCTTCCAGCGGCGGAGGAGGCAGGAGGCGAGGAACGCGTCGAGCTTGGCGGCAAGGTTGCCGCGCTCGGCGCCGGACTCCGCCATGCCGAGCCGCGCCGCCGCGCACCGGAGGGGGACCACGTTGTGCGCGCCGACGGTGACGGGGACGCCGTAGCAGAACCTGGCGCAGGCGTCGAACGCGTCCGCGCCGCCCGGGAAGTCCGGAAGCTCGAGGGCAACGATGCAGCTGCTGCTGCTCGACGACGACTCCGTGCAGAGAGCTTGCAGGCGCAGGCATTTGGAGAGTAGAGGGAACTGTGCCGGGTTCAACGAACAAAGATGTGAACACGCCATAAACTCTGTTGCAGAGCACCTCAAGGATGGTTTTTGCGCCTACCTTGTGGAGACGAAACAGGACGTCTTCCACCTGGATTTGCAGGTCTGTGGGCACCTCGGCCTGGACATACCTGGAACCAACGGGTCACGCCAAATCATGCAAATTCCAAACGAGACTGAACGAATCGATAGAAAATCCCCCGTGCGCACCTGACGTTCCCGGAGGTGAAGAAGATGTCCGGCCTGTTGCCGAGTTTCATGAGCTTCATCCTCGCGGCTGGGTAAGGAGGACTCAGATGAGATCGAAGCTACAAGAGTCCTGCGCGTGTGCCTGCCTAACCGTGTGGAAGCAGAAAGTGGTTCTTGGCGGCTATTATCATGTCATGCATTCGCACGAATAGATTAGATGGTAGTTAGGGAAGGATGGGACATAACTCAAACGCACGGATGGGGACTGCGGGGAGTCGCGAGGAAGCGTCCAGAATCTCACACAGCTTCAAGTGTTTGATCGGTGAGGCGACGCAACGGCCGTCCCCCGGAGAGAAAATACAATAGTAGTTCGTAAAGAACAGGGAACCTTTGTTGTCATGCTGTTCTCTTCCAAACTTCTTTATGTTCTGTGCAGCAGTGCAGCACTACAATATACTTATACTACCCCCCGTTCTAAAGTACAAGTATTTCTAGATTTCGTCAAAGTAATAAGTTTATCATTTTTTACTATTGCTAGTATGGAATTTATGATATTTGAATGTATATAAATGATGATAATAGACATACCATAAATTCAATTATCATGTTATGTAATATTTTATAATTTGCAATGCTTTCTAAAACCATTTTATGCGTGTAATAAATTATTTGTTTTAGACTCAACGGAGAGGAGGGACGATCACGGATCGTGCAACCGAGCAATTTAGGATGCGTTTGGTAGCTTTGCTGACTAGGGCGATAGCTTAGTCGGGCAAACTAGCTCCTGCTGGCGATGGTTAATTTGTCGGCGCTAAACATTTGGTTAGATTGTTGAGACATGCTAGCCACCTGGTTGTCTGGTTAATGTGATTTGCCATTGAAGGCGAGCTAATTCGCCTCTTTATCATGGGCGAGCTTTTTCTAGCCCCATGAGGTGAGATTGCCTCCGAAAGTGAGATTTGTTTTGTGGTTTCAAACGCAAAGTCTACCTCATGAGTTAGCATTTAGCAAGGTTAGGAGCAGAGCGGAATCAAGTCATAGTATTCGGTCAATGGAAAATAACGTGGAATTGCGCAAATTCTTGGTCCACAATAGGTGCATCTGAGGTCTACGTACGTATTCCGCATCTTCTCTTTAACTGCTGTATGCAAATTGCAAGCAGAGTAGATCGCTCGCTCTACATCTCTGGTTCTTTGGACATGAGCGCAGAGCACGGACGGGGAAGAGGAATGGGTACAGTCTCGGCCAGGCCGACAGAACCGTGAAGGCAGGCGCACGCTCAGCTGCTCGGGCCAAGGCAGGCTGTATCGAAAACGCAGCGGCGACGTGGCGCGGGCCGTCCAAGGTCGAGTTGGTGGGCGCGCGTAGTCTAACCCGGCCTGCCGAGGCTGCGCCTTTACTCCTCCTTTTTTTTTTCTTTCAAAATCCCCAACGTCCATCTCCCATGGACTCTCTGGAATTTTCGGACCGTTCTGCCGTTCTGCACTTCTACGTGTGCATGCCAACGAGATTGGATGGAAGCAGAGGTCAATAAAACAAAATAAAATAAGTGATTGGATGGAAGCAAGCACTCGGTCTTAAAGTCATCAAGGATAATAAAGAAAGAAGGGAATATCATTAAATTATTATGCGGTCTCAGCATTTGCATGTCACACAGTAACAGGATAAGACCAGAGATAAACGTGGATCCTTTTTTCCCTAAAAATAAAGACCAGAGACAAATGTGCCCACAGGTCAGTCACATGTTACGGGCGGTATTGTGGATGATCCCCCTCCAGCAAGCAAAGTCTAGACTGACACGAAACAGATATTATATATATCCTCCCAAGTAAGAAGTGGTATTCTAGGCCGGTCCCTATCTAACGCCCACTGACGAGCAGGGCACACAAGAAGATTCTACTACGTACAAGCGAAATTGTAGCATCGTCGCCCCTGAACAACTTCAAAATCGAAACACACCGGCGCCCATCGCAACGGCACCCGGCACAGTTCATTGACAGGTGGTCCCCAAGCAATGACGAGGGCCCAGTCGCGATAACACGGAAGCACCCGCGCAAAAACGTGAAAGAGTCCACCGCCGTTCTCCTCGCGTAAGGAAACGGAAGCGCTCGGCTCGATATCAGGGAACGGCAAGGCCTTGGCCTCCTCCTTCTCCACTCCGTCACTCCCCCACCCACCGCCACAGCCTTCTCCCTCGGATCGTCCAAGGTTTTCCTCCGCCCCCGGCCGACGCGAGTCTCCGGCCCTCCTCCCCTGCCCCCGGCCGGGTCCGCGGCGGGAGTTTTCGCGCCGCGATGGCTACCCGCTTCGTCGCGCCGCCGTTCCGCGACCGCGGGAGGGATCTCGTCGTCAAGGTGAGGCTCCGGCATCCTCGCGCCGCGGTGATTATGATTCTGTATGTGGATGTTTGATCGGGGAGGGAAGAGGGGAATGCGGCGGGGTTGTAGGGTTTGGCGGTCACTCCAGTATGCAAAAGAAGTTTTTTTTTTTCGTTCCCGATCGGTAGATTTTGCAGTGATCCGTGGTCAGTGTTCGTCTAACGATTAGTTTGCACCGTGTTTTATTTTGAGTTGCGTGGTGATTCTTGCCATTGCTACATGGGGAACTATCACCCCTGTCGATTGATGATGAAGGTGCGGTCATGCATGGACGTCAGCTGAACTCTGTTGTTTCGTGTGCACTCAAAGTAGGGGAGATTTTGCATTCCGTGGGTAGATCCAAGATTTAACGGGTTTGATCTGAGGATATTTTTTTTTGGCTTCTTAGGAACGATTTTTTGTGATAAAATTGTTTAGAGCTTTGTGATAAAATCCGGGAAGCTTTTCGTGTTGTGTTTCTTGGGATCGGTTTATATGATAAGAAAGTCTTTTAGATCTTTCGTCGTTGTACGGCTTTCTGGTTTTATCATGGTAGTTGAGTTCAATCTGACGGTTTGTAAGATTGCCTGTGCCTTTAGGTCACACATGTTATTATCTTATTTTATAGTATATCGGCAGTCGATTGGAGGTTGTTGGAATCTTGCAGCTTTGTTGGGTCCTACTGAAGTTTGTTTGGTACATCTGTGACTTGATTCTTATATAAAGTTTAGAAAACCTTGCACCTTTGGGAGCTTGACATCTTTGTTGCATCTAGCACATGTGTTCATGATTTGGTTATTGTCATTATGGTCCTTAATACTAGGGACTATCGATGATAGAAAGGAATAGATTTCTTTCTTGTTGCCTCGTTGGTAGTCTGCTGCCTTTGTTAACCACACACAATGCCAGGTTAGGAGGGGAACAAAGAGTCTGCATGTGACTATTTTTGTTTTCGAATGCTCATTTACTAATTGGTGGTTGAACAACACCACACATGCTTTCATGTGTTGCCACTGAAAAAAGGCGATCAAACAGCCATATAGACATGATAGTGAATGACTGAAATTTTGATATACCTTCTACTTATGTTTCAGGTCAAATACAATGGCACCCTCAAGCGTTTTAATGCTCATGTGAATGGTTCACAGTTTGATCACAGTCTAGTTGCCCTTCGGTCAAAGATTGCAAGTGCCTTTAAGTTCAGTTCTGATGTAGAATTCATCCTGACCTACACTGATGAGGATGGGGATGTGGTCATGCTGGATGATGAGAATGACTTGCGTGATGCTGCTATTAATCAGAAGCTGAACCCTCTTAGGATAGATATTCAGCTGAAAAACGATAACATCAAGGCACCAAGAACAAAACATCAGGCTTTGAATTCCAGGTCTCTGAGGTCAACTACTCTGGAAGATCAGCTAGTTCACGTGAAATCAGCTATTGATGAAGCAATGAAATTTGTTCCAGAGCAAGTTCCCGCTGTCCTTACAAAACTTTCTCATGATTTGCGTTCAAGAGCTGCATCATCTGTGCCATCATTGGCCGAGTTGCTGGACCGGCTTGCTACATTGATGACACCAAAGGGCAATGCGGAGGCTTCTAGTGGACATGCTTATGGTTCATCTTGCTCCTCAAGTGGCGGGCCAGAAGCATCAAGAAATACTAAAATTGAGCATGAGAACAAACTTATGACAGGTTCCGCTTCACAGTCCCCAGACATGCAAACTGCACCTGGTCTTAAGAGTGTTCTACCTGAGGACCCCGAAGCTCAAGTTGAACAAGCACCAGTATATCATTCAGTAGATTCACTGAAATTTACTGGTTCACTTGGAAATAAATCACATCGCAAAGGAAGCACAATTGCTGAAAGCATGGTAAGACGTGCTTCCCAGAGCAAGGGAAAATCTGCTACACCCTCTGCTGTGCCACCTGTTTCTTCATCTACTTATACTACTACCCCTATTCAGCACACGCCTGCTACATTTGTGCGTGAAAACAAGCTAAGATATTGTCCAACCTATGGACACAATGGATTGGTCAGTAGCGGTCTGCAAGCCAGAGGTGGACCAATGGCTCCCCCTTACTTCTGGCCCTTGGCATCTAATGGAAATATCAATAGGAATTGGCAGCCATTTCCTCCAGCTACGGATACATGCAGCCCACCCAATTTGGATATGCCGTCGTCTATTGGTACTTGTGCACCAAGCAAGGATGGTTTTTACCCTTTTAGGACTTCATACAAACACAATGTACCCTCATCAGTTAGTAATAATCCAGAAGGCAGATTCTCATTTGGGCATTCATACAATTATGGAAGCATGGCACAACCTGTGCAGCATAAATGGATACAATGTGATGGCTGTGGAGCAACACCCATTCCTGGGCCTCGTTACAAGTCTAATGTGTAAGTTTTTAAAATTAGTGGCTGTGAAGATATTTTATGCTCTTTTGACATGTCTTCTTTTTATTCTTTTACGGTAAACTTGACTTCTTTTTATTGGCAGCAAAGATGACTATGATTTATGCCTCTCCTGTTTTTCCCTCACGGGAAATGAGTCTGAATATACCAGATTAGACAAGCCGGCTTCAGTAGATGTAAGAGCATTATTATCAGTTCCTTTTTCATGATTCTATAGATAATACTTATAGGATTCAAACTTACATTCATATCACCTTTTACAGAATCAAGATCTTCACGGACATCTTCAACAGGGGGAACTAAAGCTCGAGTGTTGCTTCATAAGTGATATTACCATCCCTGATGGTACGTCAATGGGACCATCAAATCTGTTTACCAAGATTTGGCGCTTGCGTAACAGTGGGTGTGCTGTATGGCCCTTTGGCACCCAAGTTATCTGGGTTGGTGGAGATCAGTTTGGAGTCCAGAACTCCGTTAAACTAGAGGTATCTACTACCTAACATTTAGTTGTCTGTGCTTATCTATGGTTGAGTGTTTAAGGGCATGTTGTAATGACTGAAACCCTTGAAAGGCTCACTACTTCCGATTTGTTCGTTTTGCAGATTTCAATGGATGGTGTTGCTGGAGGTCAAGAGGTTGATGTTGCTGTTGATTTTCTGGCACCTGCAAAGCCTGGCAGGTACAAGTCATACTGGAGATTGGCATTACCCTCTGGAAAGAAATTCGGTCAGCGGATTTGGGTTCATATTCAGGTTGTTACCCTATCCCTGCTTTGTTTATGTCCTTGTTAGCATATTCATACATACATTTTCTAATCATTTCCATGCTGAATGGTGTTCAGGTGGAGGAGCCTATTCAAACCAATGGCAACAAACTGTCTGCTGCTATAAACCTAAACCTGCCACCAGCAACCAACAGCACGACACTGAAGCCTTCCATTGAGATGAACAGTGGGTTCAGGGATCCTTTCTTTCAGTATCCCCTGAACATCTACAATGAAATGCCCCCACGCTATCGTGATTCCATGATACACCTGGAATCTGATTCTGAGCCTGATTCACCCACAGATCTCAACTTTCAATACCCCAATTACAGTGAAGCTTTTGCACGTTTTCAAAAGCCCATTATACTCAAGGAACCTGAGCCTGCTTCAAGTACTTTGACCTCTATTCCTGCGGCAGATAAACAAGCCCAAATCCTCACTACTGATCATCATGCCTCATCCTCTGGTCCTGCATTTACATTAATGGCTTCTGCTATGCCTGCACCCGAAACCATTCCTCTGCCAGAATATATTAGCTTTGCTGTGCCTGTATCTGCTTCTGGTGTTCCGGCACCTGCCAGTTTGCCTGTGCAGACTCCTAGTAGTGTATCTACCGCAGTTTTGCCTGATGACACCATCAACCACAAGGAGGAGAAACTGCTAAGGGAGCTGGAGGAGTTGGGCTTTGGGCAGGCTGACCTAAACAAGGAGATAATCCGACAGAACAAGTATGACCTGGAGCAGTCTGTCCGTGACCTCTCTGGCCTCAGTGATTGGGATCCACTCCTTGGGGAGCTGGCTGAACTGGTAAGTAAAATCAACCTTGCTAAACAATCTTCTGAACTGAACCTAATGTTCTGATTGCTTTAGGGCTTCAATGACGCGGAGATGAACAAGGAGGCTGTTGCAGAAGGCAGCGGGGGAAGCATCAAGGGTCTGGTGATGAACCTTGTTGCAAGGGCGAAGAAAGACCGGTGATGGAGGGGTATCTCTTCTGCTCAGGCGTTGAGTATCCAGTAATAACTTAAATGTAGAAAAGTACCTAGTATGCTTGAATAACTCCACTGCAGTATGCCTGAACCTTGTGGCTGTGGCGTTGCGTTGCCGGTTAATTATCGCCAGTGATACTCTCGTTGAAGTAGCTTAACGCCAGTGATACTCTCGTTGAGTTTGTACCAGTCGTTACTGCTTCTTCGATTTGATCCTTGCTGGATCCTTTTTCGCTGGTGCGACCGGTCGTAAGCGCCACAATATACGGATTAGCTTTACGGCTGCTTTGTCCTACTGCGTTCCGTTGGTGAACCTTCAATGGTCTTAGTCCTACATATAGCGCCGTTCTTTACCGCGCTTCTGATATTCCAACGTCAATAAAAAAAAATAACAGAGGAGTACTCCCTCCATACTTAAAAAAGAAGTTGTTTATATAGGATATGATTTAGTATATCAAGGATTTATTAATTAGAAGATTTTTTTTTTCTTTGTTTTTATTAAAGATGTTTTAGAACTAACTTAATTGTGTACTCATGCTAGTGGTTCCTGCTGTGAATGCTCAGTCTATGACGAGGTTGTTGGTTAAATTTTTCACAACTAGAACATTTTTTGTTTTTTGAGAAAACAATTTGCTTTTATAAAATTAGCTATATACTTAACAACTTTTTTTAAGTATGAAGGGAGTACATTACAAGTCAACCTCAGGTAGTACTGTACTACACTGAGGTGTACGAGCGCAACAGAGCTGACGCTGTTGGGCTGAACCGGTTGGGACTTTGGACTGGGGACCTGCGACTGGGAGACAGTCCCAGACTCCCATAGTCAGAACCGGCCCAACAAGAATTATTCCTCGCACTGCACATCACACTACTGAATTACTATTCAGCAACTCCATCAGCGGCCGTTGGCGCACGGTGGCAGCGGCGTACCACAGAGGCATTTGTTGTGTTCGTACGCCGCCGCTTTGAACTGGACCATGTGCCCGCCGGTGGGTATCTCCCCGCAGAGCTCGTTATAGCTGAGATCCAGCACCGAGACCCTGGACTCCCTCAGCGACACGGGCACGCCGCCGTAGATCCGGTTGTGGCTCAGGTTCAGGAACCCAAGATGCATCGGCATCTCCACCCCTGTCAGGTTGAACCGGAAATTGTTCCCGGACAAATCGATGGTCCCTGACACCGTCTTGTGCCGCCCGAACAGGAACGACGCGTCTCCGGTGAGCCGGTTGTTGGCCACCCTGAACTCCATCGAGTTCCTCTCGAATCTGTACGATCTGGGTATGGTCCCTGACAGCCGGTTGCCATCCAGCTGCAGGGCGGCCGGGCTGTCAGGCGTGCTGCGCACCAGACCCGGCGGAATGGTCCCGATGAGGTCGTTGTACGAGGCGTCGAAGTAGGAAAGGTACGGCAGCTTCCGCAGCGACCTCGGGATCGGGCCGGTGAGCTTGTTCTTGGATAAGCTGACGGAGGTGAGATTGGTGAGGGAGAGGGACGCCGGTATCGAGCCGGAGACATTGGTGCCTATGATGTTGAAGAGGGAGAGGTGCGGGAGGTTGCCGTAGGATTCTGGGATGGGGCCGTGCAGGTCGGGAATGCTCATAATGCTCAGCGTCTCTAGCATCTCGAGTTCGCTGATGGCCGGCGGGAGCGTGGTGTTGACACTTAGAAGTTCCTTGATGCCGAGAAGGTTGTCGAGGAAGAGCTTGGTTACGCGGCCCTGCTCGTTGCACGCCGCGGGCCACCACGAGATGCAGGTCGTACCGAGCCGCCACCCCGGGAACAGGTTCGGGTTGCCGAAGTGCTCCCTGACCTTGATCAGCGCCGCGAGGTCACGGTCGGACACCTGAGACGTCTGACAAAGTGACGTCGTGATGAGCAGCTGGAAAGACAGTAGTACGGTCATCAGGAGAACTGGCCGGTTGGCCATGGTGGCCGTCTAGTATATGTTCAGCGCTACAAAACTGTATGTTATTGAGCTGCAGTGCGATCAAATATGCGTGATGCATCTGTGTATTTGTAGGCGCGCGCTGAGGTCAACTTGTATTGGAGGGTTGACAAGTGATCTTGAAGGTAACCACAATTTAATTTGGCCGAGGGTTTGCTGAGTCGTTTGTTGCAGTGGTAAGGAAGAGGAATACGTAGTGTTCCTTGACGTGCACTCATGTTAGCGACTTATCCTCGTAGTTGTAGGATCAACGAAACATGCTCGCTGCAAAATGACTTATAGTCTAGTGATTACAAGAATCTCAGTAGCATTTGAAATCTTGTGTTTGACTTTTCGTAAAAACAAATTTACTAGGATTTAATGGTATGTGTTAATAATGACTTTGTCAATCTAAAAATTTATCGACTTAGTCCTCGAAGATGTTTATAGGGGTTCAGTTTATGTACTTTATGAGTATCTGTGTAATCTAATAAAACGAAACATGCTTGCTAGTAGCCTCGTTCATCTTAAGGATCTGCAAAGCAACAACAATGTTTGTTGCCGACTTCGACATTAGAAGTGGATTGTTACAAATCCCTACAATGGTTATACTAGGTATAACGTAAGATAAGTTGGAGCCCGCTAAGAAAAAAAAAACAATTAGTTAGTCTTGCATGCAGCCGAACCGGTCTCAAGGCCATGTATGTGCTTAGAGTTGTTTATTGAATAGCAGAGAAAAAACAGTAGAAATATTGTTAATAACTGTTTTGCTATCGACAGTAATGGTATTACCAGGTTTTAACTACTACCGAGTCTTACAATATTTGCAATCGAGTAACAGGCCATATTTATTACTTACTACTTGGCTTATTCTCACATTATGGTTATCCCTCACATGCAAACGCGGGTCTTACTTGCACGAATCACGAAGCAAATTGAATGGTAGAGAAAAAACTGGCTTTCCGGGCCGGTGCCTTGTGCTTTGCATCTTCCCGAAGATGGCACCCCGAGTCCCCGAGCACAGCGGCACACGATAACCTTCACGGCTTCACCACCTCGTACCGGCCGGGCGTCAAAAGCCACAGCCGAAGATGTGAGGACTCAGAAGGAAGATGTCCTCGGCTCCTGCGGCAGGACTGATCGAGGATGAAAATGACAGGATATTTCCTGCGTGTGTGTGTGTGGCCAAGTCGTTGTAGGAATCAACACTAACAATTGGATTTCTATTCAAGGATGGTTGTTACTCAAATGTCTGACGCTAAGAGTAGGAGAACGACAGGTAAGCAGAGTACTGTAGAGCAACGCACAAGCAAAGAATGCACTGTCCGTTATTGTAACCAACAACTACGGACACAATTTATAGCAATCCAAAAAGTTGATTTGTCAAAATGGTAATCTAGAGTCCTATTAGTTTCCACATTATCAACGGGGGTCCACGAACAAAGAGCATATGATCATACTCACATTCACAATGCCCGACTGGGGAACACTCACCCTAGTCTCTGTAACTTGCTCCTAATTGGAATAAAGTTACCCATTATCAAAAAAATAAATAAACATATAGGAGTAATGATTTGGCTTCGACTTCACAAATCGTTAGGTCGCAACCTGGAAGCCCGGTCCAGAAATGGCCGAGATGGTCGTGGGATAAATACTAGCAAAAAGTCTTATCTTAACCAACGTTCAAAAGACCAGTGTTGAACTCCAAAGTCCAAAGACAGCCGTTAAAGAAGTGGTTTTAGATAATGGTTGGAGATGCTCTAAGAGAAGTTAAGAGTTCAGAATTCATTGCAAGCAAGCAAACAAGGCAGCCAATGAGCCAAAAACAATCTCTCGCAAGAACTGTACTGCCCCCTCATGGAGAAATTACAATCAACAAATACAAATACATTTTATAGCAAGATATCTAAAGAAATGAATACATGTTGATTTAACACAATGGTCATCTTGAGCACAATCTCAAGTCCTATTAGTTTCCACACTATTATTGAATGAGGTTGTACCGACCGTAAAGATCGTATGACCTGGCTCACCAGGAACACAAAATGATTTCCCAGTCAAGATTTGGTAAGACTTATAGTTGTATATACATGAAGCACACATGCAAGCAAATAGAGTTTCAGAAATCATAACTGCTGGTTCAGATACGCATCTTTCTCTGACTTCTCATTTCCGCTAAGGTACCCTACAAGGCTCCCAGAAACGCCTGAGACCCAAGAGACGCTGCGGTCCAGCCAAGCTTTGGGGGTTGATGATGCCTGTGGGGTTTCTGCAGCAATGCGCTTCTGTTCTTCCTCAAGCAAGATGTCCAACCACCTTTTTGACATGTACTCTTTCACTGCATCCACGCCCTTGTTCACAATGTCAGATGGTGGCATGCCCAGGGGATTCTGCTCCAGGTTAAGCCTCTCCAGTTTATCCAGACGACCAAAACTGTCGGGAAGAGCATGGATCTGGTTGTTGCTCAGGTAAAGCTCACGCAGATTCAGCAGGTCACCAAAGGAAGCAGGGAGCTCTTTCAGGTCACTGAAGTTGCTGCTAAGGTCGAGAATTTCAAGACTGCTGAGCTTCCCAAAGGCAGATGGCAGACCACAGAGTTCATTAAAATGGGCATCCAGGAGGTATAGCGATGTCATCTCACAGACTGATGATGGAAGAGATCGCAGTTTGTTCATGTGAACCCTGAGTTTTTGCAGATTTACCAGCTCAAAGCCAACATTTGTAGGAAGATAAGTGAGATTATTGTAGCTTGCATCAAGCTCCACCAGTGACCTGCAATTTAAGTACTCAGTCACTTGAACAGTGTTACCAATCAAACCCAGAAAAAAGCATCGCCCTGGTGCTACCTACCTGCACTTTGATATGCTATCAGGAAGTGCCCTCAGCCTGTTATTTGCAACATTCAAAATCTTCAGATTGGATAGAAGTCCAATAGAATCTGGCAGAGAAACCAAAGCATTGGTAGAGAGACGAAGCTCCTCAAGTTGATCAAGTCCTCCTATAGCATCTGGAATAACCTGCATGCACATCAAAAATTCTAAATCAATCAATCACAAGATAGCGTGCACAACTGATGAAATTTATAGGGTACTCATTCAAGGATTAAAGCCCCACAAACCATCAGAGGGTACTTGTTATGACTTCAGAAAGATAAAGAACATATTATGGTTAACATGTGGGTGCCTTTGGGTTAAGAACTTAAGATAATGTCCAAATGCTCAAATAAACCATACTAAATTATACATAAATATCAAATAATTCAATTGACAAGCGATATTGAGAGGCAGAAAAGGATAGCCGATAGAACATATTTCTGCTACTTCAAATTGTCATTCTGAAATTTCTACACCAAGCAGACATCAAGAAATTATGTTAATCAAACCAATAAGGACATAATTATGCCGGTCACATATAAGCATACCAAGTAATAGTCAGCCTCCATTTCTAGGTTGACGTATGGGAAAATGCCTATTTAGCTATGGTCTCTTGAATTTTGAAACCAACATGCACCTAGTAGTTCTACCGTAACAGGCTAACATAAACAGAATTCCGTTGATACACAGATCATGGAGTAATCAGCAAAGCAGCGGACTAGTTAGTAGTGTCTATTTGTCCTTCATAGTTCTAACAGGCCCTTAAACAGCAGGGATCAAGCATGCCAAAAAAATACTACACGAAATCACGACCATTAGTTCATCATGGAGAAACCAATGCCCAAACAACCACCCGTGGCAATCATCGTATAAGTTCGTCAATCTGCATGACCCAGCAGCAGAATATATGCCAACAATCGCTAACAATGTTCATCTACGACATTAAACACCCCAAAACTAGCGTTCCACACACATTTTCAGATGGCAGTCTACTGGGCTCTAAACAAGCAGGCAGATCTTAAGAAGCGTCACGACCTAGTTCCTTACCTCGAGCTGGTTGCGGGAGACGTCCAGCACCCGGAGCCCCTGGATCCTGCCGAACGCCTCGGGCAGTTGCCGCAGCTGCCGATCCACGAGGCGCACGCTCTCCACAGACTTCCCCTCCTCGGCCTGCTTGAGCACCGCCACCACCTCCTCCTGCACCGCCGCATCCCCGCCCTCGGCGCCTCCCGCCGCAAGCTCGTCCTCCTTCCCCTCCGCCTCGTCATCCAGGTCGGTCCCCTCCATCGCGGACCGGTACACTTTCTCGAGCCTGCCCTCGGCATCCTGCAGCAGGGCCTCGTAGGCGTCGTGCGTCTCCTCGAGCCGCACCACGGCGCGGCAGCCCTGGAGGTCGGCCTCGGGGACCTCGGAGTCCCCGGCCTCGGCGGCCGCAATGATGGCGCGGGAGGAGTCTACGAGCTCGTGGTCGGGCCGCGGGCCGAGCACCTCGAGCGCGGCGCGCGCGGCGGAGACGTCGGCGACGGCGCGGGTCATGGCGCGGAGCACGGACGGGTGGCGCAGACCCGGCATACGCTCCACGAGCTCGAACTCCCCCACGGTAGACGGCGTCCGAGGGGATGGCGTGTGCACGGGCGGCTGCTCGATGTCGAAGTCGCCGCTGCCGGCGGCGGGGGACTTGAGCTTGGAGAGGGTGGGGATGCGGGCGAGCACGTAGGAGAGGATCGGATGGGTCTGCGGCGCCGGATCCATGGCCGGATCGGGGGGTCGGAGATCGGGGGCCGGAGATTGATGGGGCAGGCGGTGGAGTGGAAGCTGTTTTATGGTGCGGTGCTATCCTGCCTGTGGGTTTGAGGAAGAGCCGACGAACGAGGCGGAGAGAATTGCAGATGAGCTCAAGATCGGCCGGCAGATTCGCGGGGCAGGTATGTATCCGAGGCCCACTTTCCAGACTCTCAGATGCACGAGCAGAGTTGGAACCTTGAACATGTTAGTTCAGGGTAAAAATTTGTTCACCGGAGAATCTGCGCTGCGGGTCTATCGTTACTGCGAAAAACTGCAGATTAGTTGAAAGGGCTTGTTCTCCAAGTCAACCTGGAACTGGAGGTCTCCAAAATTAGGATTTTTACCGCCTGTTTTGTTTACATTCGAACAAATGTAGGTAAAAACTTTGGCTATATTTGGACATTTGGTTGCCGTTGCCATTGCCATTGCGAGTGCTGAGTGCGATCTAGCAGGCGGAGAGGCCGAGCACCACAGCAGCACGAGCTTTCCATATGCCCCCATGTTCTACACTACACATGGCATCGCCCTACAAGACCTCGCCGAGCCGTCGTGCGCTGCCGGCGCGCCACCCAACCACTCCATTACGCGATTAACCTGGCCGCAACGTGCCACGCCACGAGGAGTCCCGAGCAACGGGGCATGGCTTAATCTTTTCACATGTCGATATCCTTCAGTTACACTTTCTCAAAAAATGTTGATTTCCGTATACTCGTTATACGTATTTCTCTCTTTTTTTTCATAAAAAAAAGAAAAGAGAGAGAATCATTTCTCTGCTCTTTGTATCTCGTGGGGCTTCGTCTTGTTAGCTATCGAACGAAAAGCTCAATGACAAACGACGGAGAACAAAAGCCGGCTTGTTCCAGCTTGCACTATGACACGGCCGAGGCGATCTCCTTCCCGGCCGCTTCAAGTACCTCCTTGGCCCTGTGCGCCAGCTTCTCGCATATATTCTTCACAATCTTCTTCTGGAACATGCTGCTCTTGAGCCACTCGATACCGACCAGTATCTCGCATCGGCAGCTCGCCGGCTCCGACGCAACGCTCTGCACGTTGTACCTCAAATGCACCTGTGCACAGCGCACAAATTCGCACAAGACTCAGCACAACCGGCGACTCACGCACGGTCCAAAAACAAACAAAGGGCAGGGTCAAACCGCATCTGGAGGGGAAAAAATTGTACCCGAAAATAGTCGCCGAAAGGAACGTTATGAAGCGTCACGACGTCGTGAATGCTCCAGCCGTCGCCGTCCTCCGCCGGGAACTTGAACTGGGTGCTCACCACCTCGCCGCCGAAGATTGACATGTACCGGTTGAACTTGTAGCTGACGTGCCTCTCATCGACGCCTGGCCTCGCGTGCTCCCACGGGGTCGCGGAGTAGTCGAGGCACCCGACCCGACTCATCGTCCTCGTCTCCAGGGGACCCCCGTCGAACACCCCCATCAGTAGATCAGCCTGCAACAACCCAACAGAGTGATCAAATCACCAGGGCCCGGGCTTTTCAGAAGCTTTTCAAAGGCCTTTACTGACGGCTAAATTTGATTGTAGTAATGTATTAGTTCAGCTGGCGTGGTGACTGTCAGTTAATACAACAATAATAGCTGAACTTTACTGATGAATAAGCCAAACGTTCTCGTGTAAGAAATGGTTAAGGCTGTATCTGATTTTTCTGAGTTGCCATTGTGCAATTTTGATTATATAGTTTCATATTCTGAGCCTTTTTTTATATAGGCATAATTCAGGAATTTTGAATCTTGGACTAGAGAATTATACTAAATGTTTGTTCACATTTCCTTTACTGACCAAAGGATTATAGCAGTACTAAAAGTGAAGTGGAAACAACATCAATTACTAGCATACTCGCAGTTTATCTAAAAATCTATTTATCACGTATTTATAAGAAACACTAAGACTTATGCAGATGCAAATGCAACATGCTAAGACATACTACACTAATAACAACAGAAGTAGCAAAGAAGTATAGGGATCTCACATCTATTGGATGTTCCACAGTATACTCCTTTGAGAGAGGCACGTCTCCAATGTTCAACACATTTTGAACATCGTCAATATCAATGGAGCTGTCATATTCTTCTTGATCTTCTTCCATTTTGGCCCTCTGCTCGACAGCGGAAGATTTGGTCTTCCACAAACCAAGTATTGTCCTGTACAGCAACCAAAAAAAAAAATCCATAAGGGAGACCATCCTTATGCTAGTACTGATGGATAAGCCACTAAAAGATGCCCACCTGCTTGACTTGCTGAATGATGCAAAAGAGTGGAACTGAAATTTCAGCCTCCCTTCCTTATCTTGGGACTTTGCACCCCTCTTGGCGTCAAGGCCCCGACCGCTCTTCAATGTAAACTGCAGCGACGGGGTGCCTACTGTTGTGAAGGATGGCTGTAACACTTCAACTTCCTCCACATCTTCCCACAAAAAGAAGAATTTCGTTTTATGTCCAAACAAATTGGCGTAGAAACCAACTATTCTGGCTGACACAAACAACCTTCCCTGCAGCAGTAACAGCAGCAGAGTGAATATCGGTTCATGAACATAAAATCCAGACTCGAATGGATAAACTACTTGTTCGATCTCTTTATCTGGTATTTAATGGTCTAAAGAGCACATGGCAGCATTTGCAACATTACTACGCCACGAAACAAACAATGTGCTAGCCATAAAATGTTATTGTTGCAAGGTTCCTAAGCATCCAATTGAATTTGTTATCCACCATAATTTTAGCATGCAGTAGTTACAACCCAGAAGGAATTCTAATCAACTTTACCTGCAAAGGCAACCTCCTTTTCAAGGAGCACGCATAATCTGCTATAAGGAATTCTTCATGTGGCAAACCAAAAAGCTTCTGAAACGTTGAATTTCTGTGAGGCGACCGAACGTGTAGCTACAAAACACATGCGCTGCATCGTCAAAGAGAGTTTTCAAATGAAGTTGAACGCACGAAGGAGATAAGTCATAAAATTACCTTCTTGCCAACTTCTTTTTCCATCTTTCTCAAGTATTCTCTCATAGTTGTCTCCGGTCCTTTTGTGTTTTCCAGAAATACTCTCAAATGCAACCGGCTCTGACATGTCTGAGCAAGTTTTCCCTCCAGAGGAACCCAAATATCTGCTAGTTCTACTGATGTGTGTTTGAGGAAGTTAATTTCTGCATGTCCCAGTGATATTGCCAAGTCGAATGGGCCATCAAAGTTGAATACCTCAACATCCAACACAGCAGGTGGTTCTTCCATGGCGTCAAATTCCATTATCTCTGTAATATTATTTCAGTTTGTCACAAATGGTAATCGCAATGATAAATCAGATAAAACTACCTGGTGCAACATGCTAATCTATGAAATCTACTAACCGTTCCATTGAGGTTCCTGAGTCTGAAGTTGAACAGAGCTTGTTTTTGTTATGCCATTACAGCTGAACACGACATAAGGGTCTACTGATCCACTAGAAACAGGTGGCAAGCTCGTAGCCTCTAGGAGAGCTACAGTTAATAGCCAACCATCACCATTTGCTTTAACCCCATGATCACTTCCTGCAACAAAAGGAGGTTCATAAGTAGCACAACGATGACATCAGTGAGTCCAACTGCATGTTTACCAAGCAAGGCAAAAGAAGATGCAAATAAAGCTGGAGAAATTAAAATAGCATACCTCGCTGTACCCTTGCCTGTACAAAATGAGAAACCATATTTAGTAAACGCTCTAGCAGAAGCACTAGCACACCGGATGTGATCAGTTCTCCAAATGTGTCAGGTAGATCTAGACCATTAAACTCAAGGCCCATGAGGGGGCCTGGTTTCGAAAGAAAGATGTGTGCAAAAACATATAGTGCAATCAGTACTGCAGAAATGGCAGTGAAATTGCAAAAGTACTTGTAAGCAAGCCTGATAACTGACTGGTGCTCTGCCTGCAATGGCGCTAACAACTGCTCTTTGTCCATTGCTATAGAATCAGCCAATTTCACATGCCGAGACAAAATTTCTCCAAAACTTTCGAAATTTTCTTTCAGTCCATCCCGAATACTTCCCTCAATCATACTTCTCATCATGGTGCTCTGAAGGAATTCTACATTGTATGATACGGTCAGATGTGCACTTTCTTCATCTGATGATAGCCCAGTGCAATGAATTATTTTGTAGAGCAAAACAACTGCAAAACAGTTCCCAAAGGGAACTTCAGGAGTACGAACACGAGTCATGACCACAAAGTTCTTGCCATCTGCTTTAAGATATGTCTGCTCCTCAGTTGTCTTGACAGCTTTCATTAGCTTGCTAGATCCTTTGGTGTATTGACATGTCCTAGTTAAGCTAGGAGGATCCTTGCTCCTCCATGTCCACGGTTGCTCCTCATAGTCCGTAGTTCCTTGCAGCTCACGCAGATCTTTGGAGAACTGAGAATCAGGTCCAAATAAAAGACGGTTCAAATCTCTTGACCGCACAAGGTAACTGTGCTCAAAGATGATGCCGCTGTCAAGATCTTCCGGCATGTCTGGTGTACTTTTAGATTTCATGAATTCCATAGCTTCTTCAAAGCTAGCATCTGGAGCCATGGGTTGAGTGTCATTTGCACCATTTGCCACTGCAGGACTAATCTGTGCTAGATCATCATCTTCAGTGATTGAATTGGAATCTGTTTGTATAGAACGGTCAGAGTTATCTAGACAAGTTTGTTCCGAGGCACGACTCCTGGGAGAATCAACCATCCCACCATCGTAACCTGAATGTTCCATACTATCAATTTCACTATCAGTGTCGCTTCTGGAACTCAGGCAAGTGGACTGGTGGATGACAGCATGATCATTGCTTTCTCCATAAAGTGAAATGGTGAGGAGGATTTTCCCTGGTGGGCAAGGACAACAATAAACATAGAACAATAATCAGTAGACTATTCAGGGGAGGGTGAAAACACTATAACATCATTTATTTAAAGTAAGTAAAATTGCGATGCCGTGGACAAGGCGTGCAAAATTGCATCATAGGCACATTGCTAAAATACGCTTTCATGAAAGCTTGTCTAATGCCGGATATTCAGCAACTTGCTAGTTCCAGTAATTCTGTTCCAAGTGAATCCTGAGCATAGTTCATTTAATCAAAATTACATCAGACTATGATAAGTAGGAGTATAAACTATATGATGATAAGTAGGAGTAAACTATGCTGACAAAATACTCTGCTGTTCGGTAAGCATCTGAGTAGATAATTGCCACACGTAAAGAAACATCAAAATGCACCGCACCATGTGATGGGATGGGACTCCTCCGTAGTTGCTAACGACTCACGGTTACGGAAGCCAACTGACTTTTACTCCATGGTAACCACATGCTAATCCGCAAAAACTCTACGAGCTTGCGTGCAGCAATTGGCGACGCCAGCAATACGCGCGGTGTAGTAGCTTCACCCAAAAGCCGGCGGGAGGCGCCGAGCAGCACGATCAAGCAAAAGCCGTAGCAAGGAAAAAAAAAACTGACGATCGCATCTAGTAGCTTGTGGAAGCGAATTTGTGTACGTACGCACCGCAATCCGCCGCCGCGGCCCCGGCGTCGGCGTCGTCGCCGCCCTTCCGCCGGCGGTGGTCGAGGGGCGGCTGCAGCGTGAACCATGTCGGCGGCACGGACCGCCTCTCCCCCGTGGCAGCGGTCGCCAGCGCGGCGGAGGCGGCCGGCACGGGCAGCCGCACCGCGCCGACCACCTCCCTCCGCCTCCTCCCGTCCCGCCGCCGCCGCGCCACCGCGACCTCCACCTCCTCGTCGTCCGCGCCCGGCGCGAACACGAACTCCTCGTTCCACGCCGCCGTCGCCGCGCCGCTTGGCCCCGGCTCCACCGCCCGCGTCCGGAACCGCTGCTTCTTCCCCATCGTCACCTTCGCGTAGAACAGTTCGCCGCCGTCTCGGCGCGCCGGGAGGCCGCGCGCCTCGAGCACGTACACGTAGAGCCGCATGGATGGCGGTCGAGCACGAGCCCCGCTGCTGCAGAGTGCTGCTGACTTCTGCGCGACTCGAAATCGATCGGGTCAGAATAGAATCGATTGGAAAGTTGCTGGTCTTCTGGTCATGGGCATGGGAGTTTTTGAGGTGGCGGGTTCGGGTTCGAGGCGCGGCCGCGCGGGGCGTGGGGTGGTGGTGACGTGGTCGGCACGTGGCGGTCGGGCGCGCGGAGATGGGGGCACGCGGTGACGGGAGTTGGGCGAGGAGCGGTTTTGCGTTGGGCGTCAGCGCGTGCCACGGGAGTAGTTATCACGGCAGGCGAGGCGGATGGCTTTGAATTTTGGGGCCTCGGAGATCACCTGCTGCCTCTTCTTTGGTCGTGGCACGTTGCGTCAAGACTCCAATTAGCTTAATCATCTGTACGGTAATGGCGGCTGTAACCGTGGCTACACAAATCAACGAGGCTTGTTTTTTTTTTCTCGAGAGGATTAAACGTGGCTTGCCAACGGCAAGCTTTCCGGGCCTCCCAAAAGTGCTGTTTCCTGACTTTTCTGGGCTCTCTGGATGAAAGCCAGCCGGTAAACGACCAAGACGAAGCCCAGTAGCTGTCGGCCAGTCTGAGGCTTGATTCAGGCTTAAGCTCAAGTGCAACGAAAAAGAAGGCAATTGCACTGCTCAGAAGTTCCGTACCTAATACGCCCTTTCTTTGACACAAGGAGTCAACGAGCCATCATGGCTATCTGAAGTCTAAACAGCAAATTCCTTGTTCTGCTGCGCCCCTTCTCTGCCAGGGGAAATGGGATCATCCGAACGAACTAGATCTGGTTTTCAGAATCAGAAGACTATCCCCACCATCAGAACAAGGGTCAGATAACAAAGCTGCAACAGAGCAATTTGAAGCTTTGAACAAGATACATTCCAGCCAGCCAAAGCTGAAAATGGAATGATATCACTGTTACCCAATATCCATGACCATGTTTCACCCACATCACAATCCCAAGACAGATGCCGAATTAAGATATTATCATCCTCATAAGAAGAAACCAGAATCAGCACCATGCTCAGAGTGATTACGGAATTTGGTGACAGATTAATAACATCATGATTATAAGACATAGTCCTCAGATCAGCTCCTTGTCCAACAAAGAAAAGAAGACATGACGGTCAACAGGTATTTACATTCATAAACTGCACTACATTTCAGACAACTTCCAACTCAGAGTCAGGGGTCATGTACACTAGGGGCATATACTGAGGAGGCAGTCAAAACAGACAGCTTGTCCAGCTGATCAGGATGGCGGCGCATGTTGAGTTGATGCAGAATGTAAGATCAAACTCTTCCTATTTCATCAGGCAGATCTTCTGTTAGCTCTGGGACAACAAAGTTGGGGAAGACAGACAGACAGATAATATGAATGAATGAATTTTTGGGATGCACCCGCATCCCAATACAATAAGACCAGCACTGAAGGTAGCTTACTTTATCAGTATCAGAAGATTACTTATTCCCCTTTCTTTTCTTTCGCTTCTTTGAGGAGTTAGAAGCAGCATCCACTACGTTGGTTGCCGCTGCAACTGGTTGGGCTGCAGGTGCTACTGCTGGTGGAACAGTAGGGGCAAAGGGTGGGAAAACCATGGAATGCGGATGCATTGGTACAAGAAACATTCCTGGAGGAACAGCTGCCGAGGTAGGTGCCATAGCCATCATTGTCGGTGCTGCAGCCATTTGTGCAGATGAAGCCATTGCGACTGTAGCGACTGCTGCAGGCATAGGTGTTGAAACTGATGTTCTATTACCATCTTCAGTGGATGGCTTCGACTTAGCACCCTTTTTACTAGTAGAAACTGGACTCTCTCCAGGCCTTTTCTCTTTTCGAGATTCCTCAAACTTGCGAACTTTCTCTTTAGCTTCTTTCATAACAGAGAGGACATACTCCATTGCATCAGGATCAGTAGCTCCCATTTCGACAATGTCAGCAAAGTACTGGTGCCCATGCTTGTAGAGATCGTCCACTTTATCTTCACAAACATTATCTGCATTTGTGCCCTTCCCTGTAGTTTTTGCAGCTTTTGGTGAAATGGGAGTTTCTTTAGGTTCCTCAGGGCATTTATAGTCCTTCCGCCATCGATCCAGTATATATTTGGGAGGTATAAGCATCACAAGCTCTTGCTTCAGGACAGCAAGAGCATGACTACATAAAATACCTTTAAACTGGAATGACCTGCAGATGCACCATACTTCTTTGTCAGCACTGTTGTACATCACTCGGTAGTCAAACTTCCTCTCCTTTCCAATTACAGTCACAGTATAAGTCACTATTGAACCATTCCTACTGACTTCAGTGCAATAGACATTCATTAGCTGTTTCAACTGATCCTGAAACTTCTGGAACATATTTATTGTATAAACATTTGCAAATTGCTCCTCAAACAGAAGACCAGACAGGACTTGCGGCCTCTGTTGAAATGAACGGAAATCATCGTAGGCTTCTCGATCAGACCTGAGCTTCATAGCAGTATCAAATTGTTCAATGAATGTCTTTATTGTGGTTTCTGGTGTAATATATCCATCAAAGAAAGCCTCCAACCGTTCACTACGACGGACAGTGGAGATACCAGCCCAGAAAGTATCCTTTACATATGCTGGAACCCATTTTGCCCTCTCTTCAAATAAGGTTGTAAGCCACTGATTATCCTGAAGATTATATTGGTTGATCATTTCAGCCCACTCCCTCTCAAAATCAGCTGTTGTGATGGTGTCATAGACAACCTTTTTCATTCTCAGACTAATTGCTTCCTTATCCTCAACTCTTCCAGACATTTCAGGAAGTTCTTTCATTATATGCCAAAGGTTGTATCTGTGCCTAGTATGTGAAAATACCTCACCAACCGCTTTCACTACTGGCCTTGAATGTGTGGTAATAATTGCTTCAGGTGCTTTATCATTCATACATTTTAGCCATTTTTTGAACAACCATGAAAATGTCTCGGGAGACTCGTCTCCAAGTAGACCACATCCTAAAAGCACAAACTGCCCATGATGGTTGATTCCTAGAAACGCAACCAACGGTATGGAAAACTGGTATGTCAAATAGACAGTATCAAAACAAACAACATCACAAAAATGTTGATATGCAACTCTGGATCTAGCATCAACCCAGCAAACGTTCTTGAGCCGGCCTTCATCATCCATGTCCCAGTTGTAGAAGAAGTTGGAGTTTTGAGCTTGCATCTTATCAAAGAAAACTAAGAGTGCCTCAACATCACCCTCTGCAAACCTTAACTTTCCAGACTTCCCTGCACCATCGATTGAATGATTTGACTGCGCAAAGGATCTCACCATGAAATCCTTGTTTTGGTTGGGTGGCCTGCCTCTACCAGAGTGAATCTTTGGGTTCAATCTAGTTTTGGCATTGAATGGACGGTGATCCCTTTGCCAGTCAGGAAGATCTTTAAAGCACATCATGAATCTGACCATCTCAGGATTGCATGGGTGGTTATGCTCCAGCTCAACAAACACCACTTCCCAATGGTTCTCATTAGCATTAAACTTCACTACCATCATTGCTTTACAGCCGGTCTTTGCAACAAGCCTCCTTCGAGCTTTGAGGCCAGGCTTAATCCTAGCAATGCCACCTTTGTAACAAACAAATGTAGCACGATATTTGACCCCATCAACACTGTGTGAAGTCCTCTTTGAGACCCCGAAGCCTGCACGGTAACCATACTCCAGGTAGAACTGATATGCCAAATCAACTGTTTCAAACGTCATGCCGACCCAAGGGCTGACAATCTCATGCTTATCCAAAACTGCGTTGTTGTTCTCGGAGGACATAGACACATCCCTAAATTGTGGTTGCAAGCTGCTGCTCCTGGAACAAGGATCCCTATGAGGGGTGTCCATCAGATCAGCAATCGGCTCTGACTCCTAGGTCAGCATGAATGGAACACAAAGAAGAGCTGTGAGAACCGTGTGAAATAGATAGCATAAAACAGATACTTTGATAAAGAAATATGTGTTTACTGTTTACTCTATGATTTCTTTTTAAACTAAATATTGACCAGACAACACAGAGAATTTAAAGATACCTAAACAGCTGTTAAATAAAACTGCAATGGTAAGCTGGGTTTCACTTATCATGATATTGGAAGAGATACTATATGAGAATTAGCAAATCAACCAAGTATATTTGGAGGTCAGAAAAGGGAAAAAGTTATCACTTGGAGAAAGCGACAAAAATAAATCTATGACACCCAGTCACATGCATTTAAGGGTTCAGCCCTCAGCAGTGTAATACATGCTGCTCGGCACCTGTGGGCTCCCAACCTGATAGTTTAACACATGGCGATATTTTTCCTCTAGATTGTGTAACACATGATTTTCACTACTTTACCCATCATTTGTTATGACACGTGCCGTCTCAAGAACGTGCCATCTCATTAATGGCATCTAAGTTTAAAATGCGTAAGATTACTTTCCAAGGAAGTAGCACTGTGGCAGACCCATTCCAGAGATGATTCATATATATAACCTACATCCATAAACTGATTAACACTCAGAATTACCTCAGATCACTTTAAGGATGCTCAAGATTTCCCTGAAAACGCATGCTCCAGGATGAGGCTTACTTATGGGGTCTCGCTGGGGCAAAGAAACTCATAGAGCTTTACCAAGGTCGTCTAGGAAATGGGGGTGTCCGATTTGGCTCATGGGGGCTCACGCAAAGAAAAAACTGAATCTTGGCTAGCAAGAACTATGGTATCACCTAAAATCAATCATGCGCCAGAGGTGGACGGACTCAAGCGGAGAGACCCCATCCCCCCCTCTCTCTCTTCCAAGAGGCAAGAGGTACGACCCCCAGGTCGCCGGGCACAGTTACCTGGTACCCTGCATTGATGGCATCGCTGCCTGCCGCTTGAGTTGTTTCGAGGCACTACCGTTCCAGGAAGAAGAGATGAAAATTCCTCGGGTACCGAATGCCCATCCACACCCCCGATTGGGATGAACCGATGAAATCTCCCCCTCCCCATCCCCGCAGACGGGGCGAAAATTTCTTCCCATACCCGTCCCCGCGCAGGGATCGACGGGTGCCCCATCCCCGCTACATCCAGCCTAAATGAGCTACAAAAAGAAGGAGAAGGATTAAAGGAGTGGGGAGGAGAGCTCAGCTCTCACCTTCCGTTGTCACCGTCGAAACTGGAGGCGGAGGACGCGGCGGGCCAGACCAAGGCGGCAGGACTGTGCCCCGTTCTGACAGCGCGTGCCGCCGTCCGGGAGAGGTTTCACAGAGCGGATGGCTGCAACCTGCCGGAGGGGCGAGGGGCGAGCGGCGAGCCTGCGGCGTTGCGCTCGGCTGTGGGGGTTTGGGAGTTTGGACTCTGGGCTGTCGAGTGAGATATCGAAAGGGGTTGTCCAAATGAACATGGGAAGAAGCGTTTGTCCAGCCGCTCACTCCTTGGTTCCCAGTCGGCTGTAGTCTGAAGTCTGAACTCTGAAAAATCATCATTCCGGACTCTATTCACCGGTCAACAGAATGGTTAATGACTTAATGTTATATACTTGTTCTTAATTTTGGAGTGTGGTTAATGTATATACATTACAACACTAGACAAACAAAAACACACGGTTCACGAAAACATGATAATTCCGCGGTGCAGATGCGTGACCAAAGAGCCACCAATCTTCAAGCCATTCAAATGAACTAAACTGCTATCATAATAGTTCCACGACCTCGTGCTCACTCAGATATAAGCGTCATCCAGCTAATCTCAAAAGTAAAAGGGCGCAAAAAGACCAGATGTTGTGAACTTCGTCCAACTTTAATCATGCCAGTGCTCACTGCTCAGTGCAAAAACGAAGTAGAGCTTAAATTACTCGGTTAACACCAGCCGTTTAGCTCTCGAATCTGCCAAACAGGTAATACAGAGAATTCGAGCAACACTGCTTCAGATACATCCCAGTAGGGTAGTAAAGGAGCAGGCTTCAACGAACAAATCATCGGTTCAACTTTCAGTGTTACAATTCTAATCTATAGTTAGTCGTTCAGCTACATGAATCATTCTGCAGCACAACAATAGAAGGGCTTCTGAGCTGAGAACCAACAGAAGGCATGTCAGCGAATCCAGTTTGGAGAGATAATGTGGCAGCCCTAAGGACATCAACTGCTTTGTGAGATGCTGATGCAAAATCAATCAGGCCCCGTTTTGCATGGATCATGATCCTGTACCGCTCCTTGTGACCCTTCGAAACATGTCCTTAATGTTCTTGGATCCTACCTCTGTCTTTGGTTTCTTTGCCGGCCTCCCTTTACTTGACTTGGCACTGCCATTTGACACCTGACCCTGCGTGGACAGGCATCAAGAACTCAGAGCTTATGGGCACTGAGAGAAGCTAAAACATTCTCTATCGTTTTCGAGTAGAAGCTAAAGCATTCTCAGAGAGCTCACCTCAAAGGGGCGAGCAGGTGCAGGAGAACTCTCCGCAGAAAATGAAGCATCGCTTGCTTTAGTAGTCGCATTGATGATTTCATTGACATCCAAGCTGCAGTTGAACAATGATCAAGCTTGAGGATAGACAGACAGATATTTATGTACTGAACTATTGATATTTGGAACATGCAAGAGAAACCTTACTGCAATGTCTTGCAGAGTAATGTTAACCATGGCTCATCTTTCAGGTATTCACGGATCATTTGGACAGCCTCCTTCACTGTAATTAATCATGGAATTATCAACTTATCTGCCATATAAAACGCCAGAATGGCATTTTATTTCTGTTGTGGATGCTAGCAGTACTAGGCTACCAGCAAAAAGCTCATCAAGTCCTCAAGGAGCAATGATAAAAGTTAAACAGAAGTGCAGCAATAAAATATGACACTTTTGTATCTCTTTTCCCTTCTGAATAAGATATACAGGCTAACTGCTAATAACAGACAAAATGCAAATCCAGAATACCGACTTCTGTACATTGAAACCATTTTGTTGTTTATTCACAGCAGAAAAAATTATCAATTGGTGTAGTTTAAGGCATTTTAGATCATAAGTGGTGCAATAGAATATAAAGAATCAAGGATCCTTTCCAGACAATTTTTCTACAAACTGAGGGAAGTTGGCATTTTTCAACAGTTTGTTTGAGACAAGTAAATCTACAGGGGGAAAGGAACATTCAATGACCAGAAGCTATATACTTCTTGGATTCTTTCCATATTGAACTATTTAGAGTTTACATACTGAAACAAAAATTTACAGAGACATACATAGTTCTTTTTCTCCTTGGGCAGCATAATTTTTACCCAACTTGGGGAAGACCTCTTTTAGGTTCTGCACCTGTAGGATATTCACAGGAAGTTATCAGTTCTCATTTCTCAACAGTGAGTGAAAATGAAACAAATATGATTTAGGATTCACAACATAAATAACTGCCCTGCCCTAGTGCCCAAAAGGAGATACTAAACTACCAAGGGTCACATTCAGGAATAATCATCCTTTGAATATTCTTATCAAAACAAAGTAAACTTAATCTAACCAAAGCAATTGACAAAGGTCTGGAGAATCAATAAGCTTCAGCAATACTAACATTTTATTACATGGCATGCTTGCTAGTAAGTTGGACATGGACTGTAAATTCCTTACTCCACAAACATGTGCCAAGAAGCAGGAAGTTTCATTAGTTAGAGAAAAAAAAATGTTTTCTTATGTCAGTATATCATCTGACCCTAGCTGCAGTCTGCAGGTTATAGCACTAATTGTGTATGGTGCAAAAAGGTAAACCAAACTATAGCCTAGTTTCGGACAAGAAGCATAGAGAGAATATAATGCTTCAAATTGAGTGAATAGTAGTACAAACTGAAACAAGCTACCTTGCAGCGCAGCCAAGATAAAACCTTAGAATCGTCAAGCCTGAAGAACTTCATGTTAGCTACTTCTGCAGGATAGGTAACATACCATGTAAATATTTGCCACTGCAGAAAGAAGTCAAACCAGAAAACATGGAAGAAATGTCTAACACCAAAATGCAATAAAAAATATCAACAAAATCAATGAAGAAACAGAGCAGGTACCAGGTTGCAAGGAAATAATGGTCCTCATAACGTTTATAACAGCTATTAGTCTATTACAATGAAACATATTAAACAACTACCTTTTACTTCACAGACCAATTCCATATGTTGTTCAGCCACACGCAAGAGCTGCTGATATGCAGGATACCCTTCAACATATAAGATTTCATCAAGTTGTCTGAATTTTCCTGGATCTTTACCATTCTGCATCACAGAGAATGAAAGAAAGTGAATAGATGATTTTAAAAATAACCATTTACCAGAATCAGTATATTCAGTTTGGCATACCGACATCCGTGCAGCTTCAAAAGTTGGTAGGAAAATGAAGATTGGATCAACAAGGGTACAATAATATAGCCCACCATCTATAAGGGAAAGCAAAGTATTGTACACAGAGGTTAGGCACTAAAATAGAAAACACTCAAATATGTGTTCAGAAACTTTTTGTTCCAAGAAGACTATGCAACTCAACAGATGTTTCATAGATTGTATGAAACTATAAAATCAATGAGAACTCATGGTCTTATCCATACCCCTAACAGCTAACCTGATATCTGAATTTACTTATTAATCAACTGGCTGATTTGAAGAGACAGTAAAGCAATCATCAGTCATAAAATGACTATTCATTGGCAACATAATCTCTACAACTTATTAATTTAGGTTAGGTCGTCATTGGTATTGGTTTAGTTTCGTGTTGGGATGTTGCTTTAGTTTGATACTGATTCGAATTGGACAGGAAAAGCCACCCATAAAAGGCACAAACTAACCTGGAATACAGTCGGTAATCAAGACTCTAATTAATACTTTCTTTCTTCACATCAGAAGTAGAAGGCGCAGATAATTCCATCACATAATAGACATGTAGAAAAACTGGCCCAACCATCGGATATCAGGACTCGAAGTTGTAGGAAAATTTACAGAATCGCAACCACAATCATACTCCAATTTTAGCCAGAATCAAACTCCATGCAGACAAAAGCATTGACACAGATATACATAGAGGAAAAATCAAGAACTTCCATCCAACGTCGCAAAATCAAGTCAGATGACGTCAGATCCTACCGGGGCATGGGCTTGGGGGCTACAATGGCCTCGCAACCGGCAGGCTACTTTTCTAGGATGAGTTCAATATACTCGCGTGTCAATGTCTTTGCCAACTTTGTACCGTTGTTTGTCAGCATGTTAGCGTAGTTTTACATGATGGACATTGTGGTGAACAATGGCTAGCCGCCGCTCGCCACATTACAGAAGGCTGGTACTGCCAAGAAGTTGAGTGTCCACATCAAGAGCTTACACGATGGTGTCGGCGATATAAGGCCTCAAGGTGATCAGTATCATCGTGTACTAACTGCTACAAACAAGTCAAGTGTCGTGCGCCTTCCTTGGGTGCTAGAACTCTGAAGGGTGTATACTCGAGCTGCTCGGCATAAGTGCATGACCACTTTTGGTACCTGGATAAGCTACAGATCACGTGATGCATTGTGCCAGAGGATGTCGAATATTTGTTTGATACAACGCCGACCTTCCCCAAATGCTATCTTTGATGCTTCAATTTTAACGTACACTACTACAATAATTACTTTTAGCAATGGGCCATAAGCGCTTTAGTGGCGAGTAGAGTTCGTCACTAACAAAATGTTACTGATTAGTGGATATTTTTGTGATGGGCACCTGGTCCGTCACTAAGTTCATGATTAGTTACATAAAATAAGATGTGGTAGTGAGGGATACCACCCATCACTACCGCACCTTCAATCGACCTATTAAAGGAGACACACACCAAATAGTGTAAGGCCCCGCTTTGAAATCTTAACCTTAGTCCTCAGTGACATATGCCACTAATGAAAATAGGCTTTTAGTAGCGGTCTATGAGATGTCCACCACTAATGAAAATAGGCTTTTCATTGTTGAAAATGATATTTACAGTAGTGTAGGAGTCCACCATTATTGCCCAAAGAGCAAGGCCCGTAGCAACGCACGGACATTTTGCTAGTGATAACATAAGGAAGCTTGACCCATATGGAAAAGAAATCCAAGCATGGAAAACTGCTTAGCTAATTTATGCTTGTACCATACCTTCACAGACATAATTTCCCAAGAACCAAGAGCCGTAGCGGTCCTTGAACCAATTAATCTCATGAAGTTGAGCATCAATAAACAGATACCCCGCCTCATCGCCTGATTGATGACATTCATATCAATTCAACTATCAGAAACTCATAATGGAAAAATACAAGCTAAGGCATGTATAGGCGCACCTGATCTTGGATGGCGAAGTGACAGCACATTCCCTCGACCATTAGCATCACAAGGACCTGTAAAGTGCACAAAATGGGGGACTGATGAAAATTGCAGAATGGCACTAGGGAACAGACTGACATCCAGGTGAGATGACCATTCCACATTTCCACCGGGCTACATTAACTAACAGAGCTCAAAACAGCATACAGGAACGAAGCTCAAATCGGTAACAATAGAATCAGAAAGTCACCAGAGGGCGCATCCATCCTACAGATCGGCAACTGTAGGCACTAAGATTTCCTAAAGCGAGCTGAAAAATAGCTCAGACTAGACAGCCGTCATGAGCCTGGTGAGAGAAAGCGGGTGCTCACCGGGGCCAATGAGGACGCGGGGCGGCGCCGCCAAGTTGTCGCACCACGATGCCATCGGGGGCCGCGCCTTGATTTCGCCGGTGCCGGCGCTGGTTTTCGAGTCCGCTTCGGCTGTGGACCGTGGCCGCCTCGGGGCGGGGAAGGGGAGGGTAGAGCGCGCGGGGGGGAGGAGGGAGAGTGGACGGACTCGTAGGCGTAGGGTTTGGGTTTGGGTTTTGGCGCGTCGCCGGCGGGGGCGCCCGCGCGATGCCGCTGCTTCTTTTTCGGCTCTTTCCCCCATTTTTTTCTCTCTTTTTCTTCTCTGTGCGCTCGTGAGTTGGACCGAGCCGAGCGGACGGGGAGCTCAGTGCGGCCCACTTTCAGGCACGATTTTCCGGCCTAACCCTATTGCGCGTGTGAGGCCGTATGGTCGCGGGCCGCCGCAACCATTATTCATGGGCCCGCACTGAAGCGCCTCCTAGTAGTAGGCTAGTACTATATCGCTTTCTCTCTCAGGAAAAAAAAAACATTGTCACTTATTTTTTTCTAGAAAAAAAGAGTCATCAGTATGAAACAAAGAAGAAAACAGAGTTGCTTTCACGACCACATTTTTTGTCGGGTGTCTGACATGATGTAAACATCACTCTGCCAGCAAACTTCGTCGTTTATTACAAGTTACACAGCTACTCCTACTCGGGGAAACGGCTGCTGCGAAAACGCCGTGCGCAGCGGTGACGGCGCTGGGGCGTAGCAGCTGACTCGTGGGAAGGCCTGCGGGGTGTGTGTGTGTAATAAGACAGCTGCGACGCACCACGCCATGCGCCCGTGCGCCGCAGCCGGACATGGGCAACCCAGCCCGAGCGGCCGCGCCAAGGTTCTAGGTAGCCAGCCAGCGAGCGCGGCAGCCTACGCCCGTGCGGGCCGCGGCTGTGGTGCAGGCACGGCACGGCACGGCGAAGGAGCGCCGCTACTGGCATGAGCTGCAGGACGACGACACAGCAGCAAATTAAGGATGTGTTTGTGTCAAGGACAAGATTGGATTGAATATGATCATTTATATTTTTTAAGATAGGATGATCTAAAGGAGTGTTTGTTTCTAAGTGTTAATGAGTTAAAGTTAAACTTTAGACTAAAGTTTAGCATAAAGAAAATGAATATGTGTGCTAAAGTTTATGTTAAAATTTAGCACAAAGAAAAATAGGTGTTAAAAACAAGATAAATTTAGGTGTTAAACTTTGGTCCAAATTTTATATGCTAAAATTTAGCACTAAAAGAAAACCAACACCCTCTAAAATATGTGTTTGATTTGATGGATGTAAAAATCCAGTTTCATGTTTGGTTGGATGAATAAGAATGGATAGGACAAGAGAAATAATAAAATTATATATCTTACTACCAAAATACCCATGTGTTGCTATGGGTCTTTGATAAAAAAAAGTTATAGTTAAAATATTCTTTTTAACTGTAAAAATTTTTTAATTAATTAATTTTTTATTATGACAGCATTGTACATTTAGTAGATAAAAAAAAAAAGAAACTACCTTTACTGTGCTGTGGAACCCGCCTGGCACCACCGCCAGGCTCTCACGCAAGCGCTGGCCAAGGAGACCAAGCGCTGCTTTGCGAGCTCGGCCGAGCTGGCACGCAGCAGCTTCGCTGCCGGCCTGTGCACCGCTCACACCCGGGAGAAAAATCTCCCGGCTTTATCTCTCCTGCTCCATCTCTCTCAGTATCTCTCGCTCTTATCTTTCTCTCGGTTGAAGCCGAAGCCAGAGACACGACACCATTGCCGCCACCTTCAAAGCTCGAGCTCAGCTTTCGCTCCGACGCCTCCCCGACCGAGCCACCACTCCAAATCGCTGCGCCACCCCTCCCTGCTCCTCCCCATGGCTGCCAATCGTCGTCTTCCGCCTTAGTCTCGAAGATCGACGCCGATTTCCGGTGGAGGCTGAAACGAGCTCCCTTCTACCCCCTTTTCGATACCTTCCTCCTCGGTGAGTTGCTCTACAATTCAATGCGCATGGAGCTTCTTCAGGCTTTGGTGCACCTCCTGAACTTGATTGTGATGCTTTTAGGCCACCACAATAGTCGAATTTTACAGTTTGGTTGCCGCCGTTGAATTCCTGAAGCCACATGCCTCTCTGTCAAATTCTTTCACCACGGTGAGCTAGCTCTCCATTCTTAATTCTGGAGCGTAGATGACGTCCTTGTGCATCATCGTGATGTGCTTTTTGTTCGGTTAACCAACTAGGCTCCTCAGTTTTCTAAATTTTGTTTGCCGCCTGGATGACCCCGTAGCCATGGCTGGAGCTTCAGCTCCAGCACACGCCCTGATTGGCCAGCTCTACTGTTCCATCTTTTTGTATAGGAAATAATTCTAGGAATTGGTTGTAGCTCAGTTAATTCATAATTAATGTTTTAGACCTCCTAAAATTATGGGACCAATTTTGTTAGATTCCAAATAATTTTCTCTACCAGTTTGTGAATTAAAAGTAAATATTTATTTTATATGATCTTTAGGTATTTAATTATATATTAGAAATGCCCTTTAAATTGCTAATTAATTTAATAATTCCTAAATTAATGTCTTACCCTAATAAGTTAATAGTAATTAATAATAGGGTAATTAAGGGTAATTAACTACAATTGAGCATGTCACTCTCTTGTCATTAGTAGACTAAATCACATTTTATTTGAAGGAAATACTTCAGACAAGAGTAATTAAGTTCTTGTCTACTATTTATTCACGCCGTCATTTCAAGCATCGCATTTTGCATTCATGCATCTCTAGCATTAACTTGCGACATATCGACGAATCGCATAGGACCTGAGAATATCGAGCAGTCTATCGAGAGTGGACCCGAGGTGGTGATTGTTGAGCCCGACTCCACGCCTGCCCCGCCGTACTCGGACGAACCACAAGGCAAGCCCCGGTGCATCCCACCTATGTTTTTAAATTCTTTCTTTTATCACAGTCAGACGAGTCATGATTGTGCACTAGGTTCTAGGAATTGATTGACACCCACCTGCATCACTACCATATCCTATGATGTTTTTATACTATACAGATAACGGTAGCACGATAGGCGCTATGCTTATGTCATAGGAATATCGGTAGCATTGTTTAGGATGATCTTAAAGCATGGAGGATTTAAGTTGAGTGAGATCTGTGACAACTCAAATGAAAGATAATGATGATGATGAGACCGGACGGGCCCGTAGAGGAAAGGGCAAAGACTGGGTCTTGCAAGGTGGTAGTCCCGTCCGTGTCGGATTTAGGACCAAGCCGTTGGCGGCTCCGTGAACAAGTATTGAACAGTACCGATCTACATGCTGGTATATGCCAGTAAGCTGATGTACCCTAACTACCTCAATGGTAGGACGTAGCCAACTTTCTTTTGCCGGCTGTTAGTGAGATTGAAGTCTCACGGGAGGGAAATGGTGGTCGCTCACCGATAACGTCTGGGACGGGTATCACGTGGGGTCTCCATATTTCTGGGGAAGTTAAAAACGGATCAACCTCTGGTTAGGGTTAGCAAGAAGGTTGTCATATACGACCAATGCGGTGTGTATGTGTCATGTAGTCGGGTTTTACCCAGCTGGTAGAAATTGATTCGAGTCGTTGTCCCTCACAGCAATGAGTACCGCTTGTTCACTTGGCGCGAGCGTAGATAATTGAGAGTAATGAAAGAAGGAGAGTTGTTTTAGTTAAATAATTTTTTTGCTTGCAAGAACTTGATTGCAATAGTACAGGATGAAGACCTTAATACTAATGAACTTAATCTTGAGCTAAAAGATGAAAGTAGATGTTCATTATTAGTGCTGTTTTCGCAAGTTTGGGTCAACCCACCAGCCAAAGGCCTATTCATTCTAGGTGTCGGCCTTAGCGAGCCACGTTGACGGGTCAGTCTTGCAGAGTATATTAGATACTCAGGGCTTTGTCCATATTGATTTTAGGTGGTGAGCCATCTTTCTATGGCTGGTTCAAGAATATACCAGGTGAAGGGCAACTGCCGGAAGGAGGATCCCTCCAGTGGGAACGCATCCCGTCATCGGAAGAATAAAATATGATCGTGTTCCAGGAGCATAGTTTAGATAGTAGAATAAAGCTCCTCGTTGCCAAACTGTTCGTGTTAGCTTTTCAAACACTTTGTTGTAATAAATTTTTTTTTCGCCGCAAAATTCTGATTTGTTTTCTGAAAATCTGGTTGTATTACACCATAATGTAATATATTCTGGGCTTGTAAGAATGTATGTGTTGTTGTAACTCGCTTCGTCGAGTGTCCTCCTGTCCATAATCCTGGTTATCCTAGATGGGATGTCACATTTATCTTAAGTATTTACTCTATTTTTATTTTACTTTATTTTTTTAAGTTTTAAAAAGAATATTTATTATAATAATTTTGGAGTGAGTTATTATTAGAATTCTTGTTATTAGGTTCTATTCAGTTTAATAAAGAATTAGAAATTTTTTTTAAAATAACTCAAACTGATTGGTGAATCATTCTAGAATACAAACTAAATTCGATAACTTTACGGACACATCTGGATACGAAAAAGTGGTTTAGACGACCTCACCTCAATTAATAAGTTGTAAAAATTATTAAATAATAATAATTATTTATATACTAATTAATGTAATTTAACATTTATTAGTCTTAATCATATCTTAATAGTTGTTATTTAGGAATAAAAACATTTATTATTATTAATTCTAGTATGATTGAGCTCTTATCATATACTAATTAATATTTTATTATATATCAATAATAATATCATAGTAAATTATATTAATAATATCTAATTATGTTAGTAATCATTATTGTTACATAAGTTAGATAAACTCATTTGACCATTTTTATCGAACAAACTCATCAAACACCTTATCCAGTCAATTTCTATCCACCATAATAATAAATCAAACACTAAACTAAATAATCCTATCCAAACCTATTCAACCCAGTCCACAAACCCACCTAAACCTGCGGCCGGTGCCAGCGCCGAGTGTGTGTCTATCGCACCGCACCAGCTGAATATCCAATGCTGCCCAAAAAAAAAAAACTGAATATCCAATGCCGTGGCGCGTGTCTTTTTGCGGCACTTTGATTATTGAGCCTTGTACTCGGTCGTGGGCCGTGAGTTGACACGTCCATCTGTGCAGCACAACAAGTTGGTACTCGGCCAGTACGTACTTCCCTCCCACTCAGCAGCAACTGGAATTCTGGATTGGCGAAGCCTCAAGCGGAAACCCCGTGACGTGACATCCTTCTTCCTTTTTTTTTTCAAATTGCTTTTTTCTTTCTTTTGGATAGTACTACTTGTGCGGAGTGGACTGGCTCACTCACTCACAAGAACGCAAATTAAAGTACACCCATAAGTATTATCTTACGCCTTACTGTTAGCATGTCATCTTGCTAATGAGATGGATCTTTTGGTTCATCAGTAGCCATCTTAAACTGTTTTCTTAAAGATAAAGTAGAAGGGGAAAAAAAAGCTGCGGCTAGTGTACTGTTCTATATTGTGCATTATGAGGCGCACTAGTGTCGAGCAGAGCTGAGGATGTCATCTTGCAGAAGAGGCCAGCTTAAAAGCTGCGGCCGTATCTGCATATCAGCTGCGGCCGCCTAGGAGAGTAGGAGGTCATGCATATCGATTGCGGATCATTCGTATCGCCACCCCAGCATATCGATAAAACAATCAAACAAACCACGGAAACGGAAAATGACTCGTCGCTTTGCCGTTGCGGGCAAGCTAGTGCCTTATTTACAAAATAAAATTAAACGGGAGTGGTGACGCTAATCAGGCATCTGGATTCCAATCATGCTGCGTTCAAGTGGACCGTACGTGTCGTCCTCATCCTCTAGATTGCACGGGGTCGGGCGTTCATTCGCGAGAAGATATGTTTACGGGCAAATGATGCCAACCTTTTCCGACGGACCGACACGATTAGACGTTTGACCCCTCGTCCGCTACCACAACACTCGATTTGCATGGGACTGTAAAATATCTCAGCTTGGACTTTACCCAGAGTCGCAAGAGATGGATAGATCTGGTCTGTTTTTTTTTTCGATTTGATTGTTCACTTGTCAGTTCTCACTAATCAGTTGTTCTGCATAAGTCCTTGAATATTTGCACCAAACCAAAGCTAAAGCATTGGTCGACAGGACGTGCAGTCTTCGCTAGCCGCACCTGCAGGTATCAGGAGTGCGGCTGATCATGGATGTCAACTTTGCCAAATTGGCAAACGCGTGCGTGGCCACCGGGGTTTCAATCCCGTAGTTTCTACCATGTCAGCAGCCTCTAATTCCCTGAACACCTTTGTGGTTTGTGCCCCTCTCGCTATCAGCAGGGGTGAATCCACACCGGATTTCATATTCTCAACCATTTGCATCGAGCAGGAACATGCAAAAGGGGGAGAGACTGATGAACGAGAACCCACTGTTCAGTGCTCTTCTCGGAGACGCGGGGGAGACTTGGTTGGCGTTGTGTTTTTTCTTCGGATCGTTGTCTTTATGAAGTGCCAACAGCATTCTCGAAAGAATATTTTTTAAAAAATAAATTCTCGATACTGTATTCTCGAAAGAAACAGTATCCACAAAAAAAATGGGAGCTTGGATTCTGCGTGGTCATGTTTCTACGGCGGGTGTGGGTCAGTGGGTGCTGATGCGTTGGTGCAGCGTCCATTAGTAGGACTACACAATCACTAATCCGCTTCTCTGACTACTGGTCCAAAACACCGTACTTCTGCTTTCCGTAGTCTCCTTTATCCAGACGTGGAGCCTGGTGATGTAGCGGAAAAGAGAGCTGGGCCCTGCGCGAAGTGGTGCCGTCCAGCTGGGAATCCTGTGGGCCGGGAGAATATTCTGCTTTAAATAAATTTCTTTTATTAATTTGGATTATACTCACTGAGTTGCTGGTTTCAGTGAGTGGGTAGTAGGTGGGATGACTAGTGGGAGCTCCTATCATCCCTCGGCACTCCGATCACACCGCTCTTATCGTTATCCGGGATTATCAGATTCATCTCACCGCTGGGTGATCCTAATCCTACGGTGACAAACAGTTGCAAAGTAAAAAAAAAAAACTCCTTTGTTATTCAAATTCGACGCACCCTTTTAAAGTACTCTGTTAGTGTTTTTTTCCGTTTTGTTGCGAGATCCCTTATACTCTAGTAACACGTATAGGTCCTCTGTAGAGTGTAGACTACATGATTTTATTTTTATGAATCCTATAATTCTCTTTTAAATTCAATTGATTAAAGGCAAGAAGTTGCATGTCGACGACTTGCAGTTGCGTTACTACTATGAGAACGTCGAGTGACTGCAGAGGCAAGATTTCCATTACTATCGTTGGTATTACTAAGAAAATTCGATAGTGGGACAATGTTAGGATTCTTTTATTCTGTCTTTTACTACTTACTTATTTCAATAGTTGTATCTACTTTTCTCTTGTTTGTTTGCAATCCCTTGATTTGTATTGAACCAAAAAGCAACAACTTGCTGCGACCTGCGAGACAATGCATGGACCATCCGAGCTACCTATATCGAGGGATAGCCAGTCCACATCAATAGTGCGGAACCTTCTAGGCTCTCTTTTAACAAGTTAGAACTCAAGTTCTCCTAACATTTTTGTCCGGCGAATCCGCAACAAAATAGCCGTGGTATATTTCGAAAATGGAGCCGTGGCACCAAAGAAAACGAACGCAACGCTGATAACAGCCAAGAGTTGCAGTGGATCAACCATGGCCGTCGAACATGGAGCCACACTGCCAACTTACTGGCAAGGGTAAGCCAGCTCACGTGGTGAGAGAATATAGAAATGCTGCTTGCTTCAGCTGTAGATTAATTCCATTTTGGCTGCTTAGATGATAAGAACCTCGTCATCTCCTGGCCGACGTCCCAGTCACGCAGCTTTTGACGTGCTTGTGTGCTCTCTCTCTCACACACACATATCTCGCGCGTGCACTCTCGCTGTCCCCCCCCCCCCCCCCCCCCCACCCCACCCACATACATATGCATGCACAGCCAACTATTTTGTTTTTCATTAATCAGTGTGACTGCTGTGATTTTGAGATTATAATAAAAGGCGTGTCCAACTGATGCGTCATGCCGCGATATTCCTCCGCGCAAGTATGACAAGCAGGACAGACAAAATGCGCGCACATGAATATCACCAGCTGTACGTACTGGTTGCTCTCTGCTTTTCCGGAAAGGAGAAAACTCAAACTAGCATAACTGTTTATCTTCATCTGGTAAACAATAATTGTCAGTTTAAGAATCATATGCGGTTGTGTGGTCTAGCACGTTAAAAGTATTTCCAAAAACTTTCCAAAAATTATCTATATATTAAATTAATAAAATTATATCAAGAATTTTTTCTCCAACTTTCCGAAACATCTCTTTATTTTTTGTTACCTCTCTAAATCCTCTCAATCATGATTAGAAATAAAGAAAGAATAAGCTCCCCAATCCAAGTCTTCTCGCCTCCCGCCCCGATAGTTCATCCGATTTGTTGTCTTTGTTCTTTATTTATCGTGCGCCCAGCAAAAGATGCAGCAGCCACGTGAACACCAGCATGAAGGGCGAGGGCTTCTCCTTCCTTCTCGTCTCAGCTGCTCGTTCCCGCAACTCTTGCAACTGTAGATTGGTTGATTTTATTAGGATTCTCATATGATTCTTTGATTTCCTAATACCATGTCATCAAATTATTAGATTATAGGATGGAGACACAAGCGATGCGCGGCAGCGATGGTCAGGTCGGCGAGACGGCATGAGCAATCGTGGAAAACAAAACAAGGCATCATCATGCTGATGGGTATCTAATTAAAAAAGGCATTGCTGATCTGGCCTAATTCAAAATTATTTTACGTCATTTTTAAGGGAACTGTTGAAAAAGGAGAGAAAATTAGAGCCAATTTTTTTTTGCTGCTCTCAAAAAGAGATTTTTGAGTGTAAATTTTTGGGAAGCACTTGTAGATGCTCTAAGTAGAAATGGTTGTGTTAGTGCATACATTTGTTCAAGCTACAGAAGGGTCAAGAAATGAATCAAATTTGGTTTTCGGATTGCATATAAAAGTTCGTTTTGTTTCAGACCAAAGAAAGAACTAGTAATTTTAAAAGGGCCAAGAAAAAAATCTCTCTTCATAAATTAGTTCATTCATGGATATTGAGCTAAAGACATGCATTCTAGTTAAGAAAATCTCACAGAGGTGGGATCAGCTAGACTTGCAAAATACAAGTACCTTAGGAGTTAGGAGCTTGCGCATGCAATATGTTGTCGAATGGCTTCTCTTATTAGTGTTAGTAAAAGAGAAAATCTAATTTTCAATTAGTTGTAATTAGTCATTCCTTTCCGTCGACGTTGGTAGTCATCGGATCTCAATCTGATGAATATTATCTTTTTTTTTTTAAATGCACACTGATGTTCCCTCTCTCTCTCTCTCTCTCTCTCTCTCTCTCTCTCTCTGCATCACTGAACGTCGCTCCCCCGCCTCCTCCCTCCTTCAGCCGTGGGGTCTGCGGCTTCTTCCTCCATCACGCTAACATGTTATTGTTGCTCCTTCCTTCTCGGACGATTGAAACCGTAAGAGATTTCAGTCAACTGAAAACTAGGATTTCAGTTAGTAAAAAAGCACGATAAGCATGTTTCTAAGAACAACATTTAAAGGGACAAAGAGTTATGACATATAGGTCATGCATATAATTTTTGTTATGCAATAGTAACTAATGATTGATTTACTAATTTTTCATTTGGTACAATTCTGGAGCGACAAAAGACATTGATATGTGTTGAATACATGCTGCGATACGCTATCAAAGTTTCCTGATTTTGCTGCGGGCATTTCCATCACAATCAAAAGGTTGTTCCATAAGTAAGAAAAAGTTATGCACCTTTTGCCATCAGTGTAGAGTGACCGTGACTTATCCCATACAAAGTCAAATTCGACACCTACCTATCATAAACGTGTGCACTCATCACCAGCAACAACATATAACAAGACGGTGAAAATTATTAATAACAGAATTATTGTATCATCATATATAGACTTCTTCAAAGCACTAATATGAGATTGTAATTTATCATTTTCCACCTAAGCCTTTGCTGCTACACAAAAATAATAGAACACATATAACGTACCCTTGCCTTTGCTGCAAACTTTCGGTACCATTTCCACACAAAGTACAAATTTTCCGATCTTTTTCATCCAAACACCGAGGTAACCACAATCCAAAAGCGATCGCGTGAGTACAATGACGTGTCCATGTAGCAATTTTGGATCCGGAAGAGTCCAGCCCACCTACAGAGAGAGAGAGAGAGAGCACGGGGCCCTAGTCACCTTTTCCCCTCACCTTTCTATAAATAAATCCACGTGAGCCCCGTCGCCAAATCACCCGACTTCCTCCGCCATCACCAGTCCAGTCCCAACTGCGCCACCGCTTCCCCTCGCCTCCTCCTCCTCGTCTTCCGGTGGACGGTGAGAGAACCCTGCTCCCTCCCTAGGGTTCCCGAAACCCTAGCCCGAACCCGTACTCTCGAGAACCCCGGCGACTAGCAGGAGAGGCGGCGGAGAGGGAGGCAGAAGGCGCGAGAGGCGGAGGGCCTGTGCTGTATGTCAGATCGTCTGTGCCAGCGAGGCGGAGGAGGAGAATACGGACACAGTCAGCTCTCGAATCCGCTCCAATGGCCGCAACTCAGGAAAAGGCGGCGGCCTGCTGCGGCGGCGGCGCGCCAGCTCGTGGCGCACCCGCCGCGGTGCGGGCGATCGCGGCGTCCCCGGCCGGGAAGGTCGCCATGGCCGCGGGCGATGAGCGCGTGGCCGCGTCAGCCGTCGGAGGTGGCGCCGTGATCGAGGAGATCGCCACGGTCCAGCCCACCACCGCGAAGGCCTCCTCCAAAGGTATACTGGAATCGCCACGTCACCCACCTCTCTGCCTCCTCTCTCGATCGAGTAGGATTTGGTGCCTCCGAATTTGGCGTGGTTGATTGGGTGACGAGAAGTCTTACGGCAGTGCACTGCCGTGCATGGATCGTATATTAAGGTGAGACATGTGACGGTGGTGTTTCAGTCGATCACGATTTCTCGTGAGCTCAGCTGTGATGTGAGTGCGACAGACACAAGTGGATATACAGAGTGCATACTACCGTGTGCATGCAAGCAGAGGATGCAGATTAGTTCTATGGATCGGATAGATCTCTTGTGGGATCAGATGCGTATGATGCTTGCACTTTCACACATCACAGTTCTCGTATGCATGTGACCAGATTAAGGATTGACGCGCTGGTCTTGAATCACGAGCACTAGCAGTATACCATAATAATAATAAAAAACTCTGCTCTGCCTTATCTGGCAAATGGATGATTAAATTAGCGGGGGCTTGATGTCATGGCGTAGCAGTATTGTAATTGCGACTTGCTGCCAGGAATCTCTAAATAGTTCGTTGTTTGAAGTTTATTGTAGTTTTTTTTTTGCCTGTTAGTAATTTGGCCCTGCGACCGGTCTTTGACCACTAGTAGTAACAGCAGTGATCATTTTGTTCTTCCATATATATATGTATTTTTTGACGCAGTTTCCTGTAAGTATGAGTATGATGTTAGATTGGAAACGGAATATATATGCTGCATGATTATTGGGCATGGGTCAACAGAGTTTTCTGCATTCATGCTTTCCTGAGTGCGCCACTAGGCATAAGCTGCTCATGAGCTTTGGTCCACCTGGTTCACGTGGGGCGGGCAATGGGCACATCTTAAGAGAGTATGTGGGGGAGCTCATTTGGTGGGGTGTAAGCAAGATTAGCACTTAACTCGTTGTCTAGCTTGTCCCGTGCACCGTGGTGCTTCCGTTTAAATTCACAAGATGCACGGAGTGATGTAGACTTTTGGTTTGTTTTAACTGGAACCGGAAAAGGACGTTGTATCACCCTGAACTTTCGTGCCAACCAAAAATATCATTAAAGATTTGAGAGATCCATCATGCTGGTTCATCTCTTTCTTTCGCCGATGATCGGAACCAGCTTTTGGTGGAACAGTGGAATACAGAAACAATCCTTGTTATTATGATGATATTGGCAGGGTTTCCTGAGAAAATATTCTCTAGTCATCAAATTTGGTGGAATGTACGACATTTTAAGAGAGAACTTGAAACTAATCACACCTGACAAATCATAAGCTTCAGTGTTATGCAGAGGGATGGTGAATGATGGTTGATACTCAATACAGTTGATCTAACTAAATGATTTTGTTTGGTAATTTTGGTGTTGTAGTAAATCGATGGAAATAAGTACTTCTTAGTACAATTGTGCCGTAATTCCTCCAGTTTAATTTACTAATTTGTTCTAACTTACAACTTGATACAAGACATGGAGCACTAGTGTTCATCAAACAATAGTTTAAGACACTAGTGTTCATCAAACAATAGTTTAAGACCTGCGATCAAAGGTTCATACAACTGTAAAACTTTGTTTATATTTTTTCTTCAGATAGAGGTCAACTTTCTATTTAAGTGCATCTCCACCCCCAATAAGGCGATAAGCACAGGAAGCACGTGTGCTATTGACTTACGATGGCTTCACCTACAGAACACAGGGTCATGCTTATTTTTTTAAGTTGTTTCGTCCTTGCCGATTGATTAGTGTTTATGTAGGAAATCTTTTGATAACAGTTGTAATAAGTTAAATAGGTACATATTGCCTTAGTACAATATCACATTTACCTGACACATTTCTCTGAGTTCTCCATGTTTTCCGTATGTTATAGCTTAGGCTACATGCTATCTGAAACTGCTCATCAGTTGTAATAAGTTACATAGGCACATAGTGCCTTTGATATTCTGTGAAAACTGCTCAAAAGCACATTTACCTGGCAAATTCATCTGAATTTTCCATGTTTTCCATATGTTATAGCTTAGGCTACATGCTATCTCAAACGAGAATAAATTGGTGCGATGTTTTAACTGAACTAATGCCCCTACTGGGTGGAAACCATGCAGGGATACCTATCATGACCAGAGCCCAGAGAAGCCACCCTTTAGACCCATTATCTGCCGCTGAAATTGCAGTCGCTGTAGCAACTGTAAGGGCGGCTGGAAGGTCTCCTGAGGTTTGTGAACAAGTCTTTCAGATTCTTTTTCATGCACGCTTTAAAAATATGAAATTGATAAGTGAAGTTCTATAATTGTAGGAGAGAGACAGCATGCGTTTTGTTGAAGTTGTGCTGTTGGAACCGGAAAAGAATGTTGTGGCATTAGCAGATGCATACTTTTTCCCACCTTTCCAACCATCACTGCTTCCTAGGACCAAAGGTTTAGCTGTTATTCCAAGCCGGTTGCCTCCTAGGAGGGCCAAGCTGGTCGTTTACAATAAGCAATCAAATGAGACTAGCATTTGGATAGTGGAACTCTCTGAAGTGCATGCAGCTACTAGGGGTGGACATCATAGAGGCAAAGTGATATCATCTGAAATTATTCCGGATGTTCAGCCTGCAATGGTAAGTGGCTAATTCTTCATAATATTGCCTGTCTTATTCTGTCAATCTTCTGATCATTATAGTCCATTTTTCAGTATTTAACAATCATGTTGCTGTATTTGTAACAATTAGCTTCCTTAAATTGTTGATGTTTTGGAGTTCCTTTTAAATCATCACCGCCTGCATAGTTGACACTGGATTTTATATTTGACAGGATGCTATGGAGTATGCTGAGTGTGAAGCTACTGTCAAAAGCTACCCGCCATTTGTCGAAGCTATGAAGCGAAGAGGTGTGGATGACATGGAGCTTGTTATGGTAGATGCCTGGTAAGATTCTATGCAAAGAACTAATTTTATTGCATGTGTTATCTGTCATCTTGCTTGTTCTTTAATACAGGAATTGGAACTTTGCTGTTTCAGGTGTGCTGGCTACTATGGTGATGCTGATGCTCCCAGTCGCAGACTTGGCAAGCCTCTAATATTTTGCAGAACTGAGAGTGATAGCCCCATGGAGAATGGTTATGCACGTCCTGTGGAAGGGATTCATGTTGTTGTTGATATGCAGAATAATACTGTGATTGAGTTTGAAGATAGGAAGTTGGTTCCTCTTCCCCCACCAGATCATTTAAGAAACTACACTCCTGGGGAAACAAGAGGTGGAGTTGACCGAAGCGATGTAAAACCACTTATTATCAATCAGCCTGAAGGCCCAAGTTTCCGCATTAATGGCTATTTTGTGGAGTGGCAGAAGGTATTGCTACGCTTTTGTTATTATAAATGCTAGCATTATCTATACATAATGTCCTTTGAAACTAATAACAGTTGATGATTTTGACCAGTGGAATTTCCGTATTGGCTTCACCCCCAAAGAGGGTTTGGTTATCCATTCTGTTGCATATGTTGATGGTAGCCGTGGACGTCGACCTATAGCACATAGGCTGAGCTTTGTTGAGATGGTTGTTCCTTATGGAGATCCAAGTGAACCGCATTATCGTAAGAATGCATTTGATGCTGGAGAAGATGGACTTGGGAAAAATGCTCATTCTCTTAAAAAGGTAACTTATCAGTTTTTGGTGGTTTAGCCTATGGACAATTTAACTTTGCTTTATCATGTTCTTTACTCTTCTTGTACAGGGGTGTGACTGCTTGGGCTACATAAAATATTTTGATGCACATTTCACAAATTTCACCGGTGGTGTGGAGACAATTGAGAATTGCGTTTGTTTGCATGAGGAGGACCATGGAATCCTTTGGAAACACCAAGACTGGAGAACTGGTTTAGCAGAAGTTAGGCGGTCAAGGAGGCTCACTGTATCGTTTATATGTACAGTTGCAAACTATGAATATGGTTTCTACTGGCACTTTTATCAGGTAAGTATTTAAGAGATTGTACCAAAAGGCTTAGTGACTCTAGCTTTGATTGTGTAAAATAGAGTTTGATTAAGGCTTCTAAAGCTACAATACTTTGATTCTGTTCAATTACTGCAGTAATTATTTACTGATACTATTGGTCGCAGGATGGCAAAATAGAAGCGGAAGTAAAGCTTACAGGAATTCTCAGCCTGGGAGCTCTAATGCCTGGGGAATCAAGGAAATATGGCACGACTATTGCCCCTGCTCTGTATGCACCGGTTCATCAGCACTTTTTTGTTGCCCGTATGGACATGGCTATTGATTGCAAACCTAACGAGGCATATAATCAGGTAGGCCAGTGGGTAGCTTTCTATGACTTTGCGTATACATTCTTTTTTAATGAGATTTGGAACACATGAAATTCAGTTATATCCTTGGATCAGAGAAAAGATAATGGCATTTTGTTTGACTGCAAGCTTGATTCTTCCTTTATTGTGTTCCGAATGCTTCTGTTCAGTTTAATACCGTAGCAGGACTAGTTTAATGCTTGTAAGTCCGTAGACTATAAAACCATCAAATGTAGTGTCTGCGTTGGCCATAATGATTGATTGTCTTTACCCACATTCCTTTCTCCCATCCAGGTGGTTGAGGTGAACGTTAAAGTGGAAAGTGCAGGACCACATAATGTGCATAACAATGCTTTCTATGCTGAAGAGAAGCTGTTAAAGTCTGAGCTGCAAGCAATGAGAGACTGTGACCCGTCATCTGTACGCCATTGGATCGTAAGATACCTTTTCTTGGCCTTATGACCAGCATTAGGCAATGATACCTATGAGGGATTGGGAACTAAAACAGTTTTTACGAATTTTCATGCACTACTACTTCAGTCTCTCTTTCATGAACAGCTGAAACATATTGACTCTCTAGTTACAGCAACAGTGTGTTTTCTTGCATTTTCATTGACAGTTGCACTACTCTTGATCTTCCATGCATCATTTATCAAACGTATTCTTTCTTTCCCTTCTTATCGGTAATTATTTACTTTACGATCAGGTAAGGAATCCGCGAACTGTAAATCGAACAGGGCAGCCAACTGGTTACAAGCTTGTCCCGGGCTCAAATTGTTTGCCGTTGGCTCTGCCGGAGGCGAAATTTCTCAGGAGAGCCGGGTTCTTAAAACATAATCTCTGGGTCACGCAGTACAAGAGTGATGAGATTTTCCCGGGTGGAGAATTTCCCAATCAGAACCCACGCCTTCACGAGGGTTTACCTACATGGGTGAAGAAAGATAGATCCCTGGAGGAAACTGACGTTGTTCTCTGGTATTAATTACTTTGCTGTACTCAAATTTCTTCAACATTATTCATTATACGCTAAAGACCTGCGTTGCTTATTTGATTTAAAACAATTTTTATTTACTGCAACTTTGTTCCACATCTGCAGGTACGTCTTCGGGCTTACCCATATCCCTAGACTGGAAGACTGGCCTGTGATGCCAGTAGAGCGTATCGGCTTCATGCTCATGGTATGAGTTCTGAGTTGATTTCGGTGGTAAATCAATGGATCCCGTTGACGGTTCTTGGTAAAAACATTGATCTAACGATGTTTTCTCTCTTGCAGCCACACGGATTCTTCAACTGCTCCCCTGCCGTGGACGTGCCTCCCAGCTCTTCTGATGCCGATGTCAAGGAAGCCGAGTCGCCCAAGGCCATGCAGAGCGGCCTTTTGTCGAAGCTATGAGCTCCGCTGTTGCTCGGACGAACAACTGGCATGCTGCTGTTGTGACTTTTATCCTATTCCAATAAAAGCGAAACTGTTCTACGATCTTGTTTGATTTGTTTGGTGCTCTGTAATATTGCTCCTTTGCTGTTCTTTGTTGATCAGCGAGCTGTGAACTATCATATACTAGAACGTAATAAAGTGTGGACTTGCACTTTTACTCTGTGCCTCGATAAAATCGTGTGATGCGAAGACGTTTCATGTGTTTTTCTTTCGTTAGTATGTCAATCGCTTTCCGGTCTCTGCTTTCCCTTTCACGGTCTCAATTTTTACTGGTGTACCCCATGTCCCCATCCTCCCCTCAGACACGTCTGTCCAGCGGTCCAGCCCCCCGTCTGGCCTGCTTCCTTGACAAATAGAGATGCGAGGAGAGAAAATCTGTACGTTTTTTTTTTTTTTTTTTTTGCGATGATGCATATAGACGAAACAAAATATGATTCGCTTCAAGTGTTCAGTGTTCAGCGTGAAAGTTCCCCTTGGTCTGCATTGACAAATAGCAGGCTGGCAAAACAGAGCGCCGCGACCTTTCTTCTCGTATCTTGTTTGCTCTGCCTTCTGCGTCGATGTTAAAAAACAGCGGGGGACGGTCCCGTGTGTGGCCAGCTGCTCGGCGGTGAGGGCAATGTTGAGGTGGAGACGATTTGGAGATTGCAGATGCACCACGGTGATGTCACCAGCACGCGGCCAGGCCCATTGCTCGTCTCCCTGTCCTCTCGCCGTCGTCGCCTTCTCTTGCCCATGGTGGCGTCGCGCTGGTTCGCGGCGAAGCGGGCCGAGCCGACGGTTGTACGGTGCTGGAGGCGAACGCACCGATGAGGCCGACGGCGACGGCGCCGCGGCTGGATGCGTCCGGTATACGGCAGCGCGGCGGCGGACTCTGTTTTTGCAAAAAAAAGACCTAATAATCGCGATCCAAATTACAGGGTATTTTTGTAAAATATTGGATTGTGAGTATTGGTCGCGATCCAATAATTTAGAAACGCCCCCTTCACTATTCTCGTTCTCCCTTCTCGGCGACCCGCCGCCGTAGCTTCCATTCTGATCAGCGGAAATTTCGCCCGCCCTTGTCCCCGCCTAAAACCCTAGCATTGTACTAGATCTGCTCCCTCCCAGTCCAAATCGAAGGGGGACGTGGGAGATGGATGCAGTGAAGTGAGCCTTCCGATTGCTTCGGCGGTGCCGGCGGAAATTGGACGCGATGCTATTGACGGCGTCGCATTGCCAACGGACTTGACGGCGTACTCGACCTGCAAGACGCGGCCGTCCGGCAAGCGGCAAGGAAGTCATCGTCGTCGACTGGTCGTCATCTTCCGACTGGCCCAAGAGTAGGAAGCACGAAAACTGTTGCTGTCTCTCGATTGGGCTTCGCTTTTGCTTCCACAGTTAGATTCATTTTCTTTTTAAAACAGAAATTGAACTACTTAAACTGATCAGCAGGATCTCCTTTCCCACAGAGATGAAACAGCGAAGAAAAATGCCCAAAAAAAAAGTGAAGAAAAGTATCAGCCACTGACACCTAAGACAATGGCCTCAACCGAGCTCCAGCCTGGATCATCGGGACACTCCTGTTCTAGTGTCCATTGCATACTGAAACGATACAACACAAACTAATCGCAGTGCTTCTACCATAAAACATCGATATTTAACCTTGAGAGAAAATGTAAGTTTGTAGCTGAGTCCAATCAGAACTGCGATACCCAATCAACAGTGTCAGCAAACAGGCAAAATAAATGGCTAATTTCCTGTCCAAAAATTCATAAGACCTTTTGTCGTTGTTGTTGACAGCAAAGATGATACACGATAATAAGCTAGAAGCACCTCATCTTCAGATATTCCATCAATCATTAGAACCGAGACTCCATTGGAGTTGACCTCAACTAGAGATTGAAAAACCAGCAGCTTGCAACTGTACAGTTTCCTTGCGACACAGCATTCATACCTAGTGCAACAGGACCTCCTTTACAATATACAGCAAGTTCTCCTATGGTTATCTGCAATGGACTCCTACTAGAGAAGCTAAAGATGCAGTTTACATGCTTGCTACAACATTCCGTTGCATGCTTCAATTTCTCCTACGAACAATGTAGACAATGGCCATGTCAACAACAACATGGTGTGGTCCATTTTCTCATCTTCTGGGATGGAGTGCCTTAGGTTTCCATTTATCTGCGTCTTTCAGGGCACGCTGTGCATTAGCAACAGAGAGTGATTCAGCTATTACATCTCTCATATGAGCTGCTGCAGATTCTCCACGCCGAGTGGCCAACTCTAGATACATGAGACACTTGATCCTGTCTCCCGCCTGTATAAAAGGGTTCAGAGTTATAGGTAAATACACGGCTCATTAACACTGAGTAAGCACTAACAGTAATGGCATCTTTCGTAAGTTTCTCTAGTGCTTCAAAACCATAAAACTCATCAACAGATTTTGATGCCAATTCTAGTTATTTTATGATCTTTAAGACATTCACCTTTCCTTTATTACCAAGCAATTATCCTTAACCTAACCAACTTTATGAATAAATTAGATATTGTTTTGGTGCAAATTTTGTTTTACCTATGTAATATTTTGCACAATTCTGAGGAGGATTTCCAACCCCAAGAAATCAAGCATCATAACCTAACCTCATATTGGCACTAATTACTAAATGAAATGTATAATAGCAAGAAATGGAGGAGAGCAGGGAAGGGGTCACTGGTGGTGAACACAGTATTGTCTAAAGCGACAGTCCTAATAAGGTAGTGCGATATTTAGTTAAAGACAAATGAATCCACACAAGCAAGCCCAGCAATGCAATGAGAAAGTGTCAAGAAATGACATACCGCACAAAGTTTAATACCACACTCAAAAAGAGCTTTCTTATGACCACAATCAGCAGCTAGTTGCAGCCACTTCTTAGCACGCACAGGATCATGTGGAAGCCCTTCACCGAAATTGTAGCATAATGAGATGTTATACATGGCTCGGACATTTCCACCTTCTGCAGCTCGCAAGTACCATTTTGCCTGCATTAATAAGTTTCTTTCAGATTTACAACATAAAGACAAACAAGCACATAGTAGACCTAAACTATTGCAACTATGGAGGGAGGATCCATCAGGTAATCTATTGTATGGCTGGTTATTGGTTAGCGTATTCCGATTGTTCCTGGTGACATAATCCTGATTATCTTCATAGAAGAAACCCAACCAAGGGAAAAGGCTACTTAGATGCGCTAAAGCATTTCAACAGAGCCTGGTAATCCTAGCATCCTCAGATCGCAAGTTAAACAACTGTTGTTCAACAGCTGAATAATAGAGGATGTTTGTCTATTCCTAATCTAGTTAGCAAGATATATGATACACAAATATTTGTATAAACAGGATACGTAGCAACAAATTGTTCAAGAACTGAGTACATCTAGATAACCAGCATACTTCTCTTCTATGTTAAAACTGCTAGTGTGTGACATAGGATGGATATCTTACAGCTTCCTTCTGGTTACGCTTAATCCCTCTCCCATTTTGCAAGCAAAGGCCTAGGTTGTATTGTGCACGGGCGCTTCCTGCCGATGCAGATGGATAAAACCATTTAATGGCTTCCTCAGGCTTGGGTGGATTAGCTGCAGAAAGATTTGGCAGCAATCAGTTGTAATGCCTCGAGATGAACAGGACAATTGATTTCAAAGAAATGCATAATACACCCTCCCTTCCATGTATATAGTGCATATTTGTCAAAAAAAAAAAATATAGTGCATATTTCTGTTGAATCCTCATCAGATGTGCATAATGATTAGTCTGCTTGTAGATTATTGGTGAATGCCTCTTCGTTCTAGCTCTATAAGTAAATACAGATGCTAGCCATTGGATACTTTCGTGTTTTGTTTGTTGTGCCCACAAAATTTTTTTATACTAATTATTATTACTTTATTTTTATGCCACTTCTAAATATGCATTACTTATTTAAATGGAAAGAGGGAGTACGTTACCTAGTACGACCTACAAAACCAGCATAGTTCACAAGAGAGGCAACGGCACACAGCCAAAGCTTCTCCAAAATACTGTATCGAATAATCGCTAACCTGGTAAGTTGTAAGCCATGGAATCTCTCCTATCCCTAACTATCTCAAACAGAACTAATAATGCGCATCGAATACAAGATAATATAGGAAACAAGTCAAATGCGTCCTAAAAATTCCGAATCACTCTAGACCCACCTAGAACGCTAAAGGCGAAAAGCTAACCCTGCAAGCCAAATCCACTGTACCTTCGAGGTAGGAGACGCCGAGATTGCACATCCCGACGGGGTGCCCGAGCTCCGCCGCGCTCCGGTAGTACTCGACGGCCTCCTCCCGGCGCCCTTCCTCCCAGCACATGAGCCCGGCGTCCACCATCGCCGCGGCGGAGCCGAGCCTCGCCGCCCGCCGGAACAGCCCCAGCGCGCGCTGCCTCTCCGCCTCGAGGCGCCCCCCTCCTCCGCCCTCGCGGGCGGCGGAAGCCTCGGCCCCCTTGACGGGCCCGTGCTTGACGCGGCGGCCGTACGCGTGCAGCGCCGCGGCCTCGCGGAGCGGCCGCAGCGCGTCCCGCCACGCCCGGCACGCGCGGCTGGCCGCCGCGACGTCGGAGGCGCAGGAGGCCGCGAGCGCGCGGTGGACGAGCTCTGGCGGGAGGGCCGAGAAGTCCGCGCCCTGCGGCGACGGCGGCGGAGGCAGAGGCGGGGGCCTGATCTTCTTGAAGTGGCGCCGGTGGCGACTGTGTGGGGATGGGTACGACGACTCGCGCAGCCGGGAGGAGAAGGGCGGCGGCGAGGGGGCCGGGGGCGGCCAGGTGCGGCTCGCGTCGTCCATGAGGAGCCGAGGAGGGAGGCGGCGATTCCGTAGCCTGGGTGGGTCAGGGTCGGGAAGTATACGAGCGGGGCGGGGGCGAGACTGGGAGAGATTGTGTGGGGTTTGAGGGCGGTCATTCCGCCAATGACATGTGGGGTCCTCTGTACGTCGGGCCACGCGACAGCGACTTGTCATCGCTGTCGGTTGGGTTGGGCTATTTTTTCTCCTGTCCCTGATGTCAGAACTTGTAAGCTTCTTTGACATCCCAGTCATCATCATTTGGTTTTATTTTATTTTTTCATACAAGTCCCTTTCAATTTTCCCTTTATGATGCATAAAAAATGTCTTGAGAGCGGATATGTACAATGTACTCCAACTCTTATATGCGCTTAAATTTCATGCATTATTAGCACCTACTCCTCAATGCGATCATCAGGATCTAAGCTGTATTGGGTGGACTCGTACGATCACGATTTAATGTTCCCCACACGGTTCTTTACGTCACGTAGCAGAGCAGCCCTCGCTCCACGCAGACCCAGAGGCCCCGGAGCTTTCCGTGGGCCGTACCAGTGACTGTTTGCCAGGACCAGGCCGCAGAAGTCCAAAATCAGCACCACATCCTAATTTTCAAGAAGAACCGGGCGTGTGCACGGGTGTTGAGAAGTCCTGCCAACTAGGCCGTACCTGCCGTGCAGGCCCGAGACCTGTAAAATTTAGCCCAACCCAAGTCCGACACGGCATGGCGTATTTTGTACCTGGTACGCGCCTTCGTGCCATGCTAAGGCCGAGGCCTCGGTCCGGTGGACGGTACGAGCATGACCCATTTATGGGCGGCCTGGTCAGACACGAAAGAGGCCCACATCTAGCACAAAACAAGGCCCAACATGCCGAAATTCTCCCTCGCCCGTAGCCTCACACAACACTACTAGCGGTCCGGCCCAATACGACCTAGGGCACGTCGTCACTCACTCGGTCACTCCCCTCGCCCTGTTCCTCCCAGGCTCCCACGCGCTCACGTCGCCGCTGCTCCTCCCTCTCGCTGTCACTGCCGTCGCGAGTCGCTTGGGCGTGTTCTCCTGGCACTGCCAACACTTTCGTGCCCCGGTTGCCCTTCTCGCACCGCCAGTTACCTCGGCTGCTGGTCGCCCTCTCCGCACCGTTAGTTGCCTCGGCACTCGGTCATCTTCACCGCTCCACCAGCGCATCTGTCCCATCATAATACCGTTGTCGCATCCGTTGCATCGTGACGCCATCGTGGCTGCTGCCCCGCGCCGCCACATCCTCACCCACGCACGTCACCGCCGCTAGTGGACACGCCGCCGTGTCTTAACGAGTTGGCGTGCCAAACAGACCGGCCGGTTACATCTGGCCATTTTTGTGTCATGAGCCGATGACGTGTCGCAAAGGCCGGCCTGGCCCGGCACGGCACGGCTACTGTTACGTGTTGTATCGATCCAAAATGTTATGTGCCGAGCCTTTTCAGATTTGAACCGGATCGTGCCTGGCCGCCCGTTTGACCAGGACTAGTGTTGAGCGTCGCGTCACCGCGACCGCGAGATCTTCCACGCCCGCCGGCCGCCACTCAACCCATTGCCAAGGTCAGTCCGTCACCGATGACGCGGTGCCGCCGTGCCCAATCGCGCCAGCTTCTGGGTGTCGGCAGTTTTGTCCCCGCAAAAGCAGTCAAGCTGCAAGGATCCTTTCCTGCCTGATCTCGTCGTGGCCTTCGGTGCTGCATCTGCATGCCAGCGTTTGCTCTCAGAGGGATCCTTATCCTATCCGCATCATTGCGGGCACGAAAACCTCGCTCGTGTGCTCCAAAATAAACGACGAAAGCACCTGTCTACGACGGCTACGAATTGTTTAGCAGGAACTTGGCATGGTCGAAGTCAACTGACGCACATGAACGAACAGTTTAGCAGGAACTTGGCATGGCGACTCTGTTCCTCGTCGTCTGTTCAGGTATTGGTATACCCGATCCCACATGTCTCCGTCGTGGTGAACCGGTATACAAAAGTACTATTTCCGTAGCCTCGCTGGTCGCTGCCGCCAAAGAGAGTTACGAAAAAAAAAAAGGTCCATAAAAAATCGTTTTATTTTCAGTGTCGCAGACTCGCAGTATAGATGGTGATGATAGGTAAACTCGATTTCAGGAGACGTACTCATACGTGCTTTGAAATTGGTGGCAGAGTTGTAGTTGTCGGCAGATCAGGAGCAAGTTCCTGCGATCCAAAAGGCACACTCTGCCTATTGTCAATAGCGACGAGCTTGTGAAAATCCACTGTCGCACGTGACATTTCAGTGGCCTGCTTTTTTTTTTTAATTGGGATCTCCTCCCTTTTTTTGTGAGGAAAAAAAAATGGGATCTCTTCTGATCATGCCAACCGTATGCATGATCTGATGACAAGATAGCAAGTGTCTGGCGTGACGACACCGTCTGTCGATCGCCTGTCTCACCGATTCGGCAATACGGCATCTCGTTCGTCGTGTCGCGCGCCCGGGCCCCGGTGCCATTCACCCGACAAGCCGCAGCACCATGCGCGCCCCTTGTCCCCCCTGGCCTGCGTCGAGCGCACGGCTTCCCTTCCGCTTTAAGTACGGCCAAAACCCACCTCGAGCGAGCCCCAGGAAGTAGGAACTCAGCCACGCGCGTGCGGGTCAATCGGATCGAATCGGCACGAAACAGTAGTATAGACAGGCGGCGGGCCGGAGGATGGCCGAGATCCCGGTGATCGACCTGCGGCTTGCCGGCTCGTCGCCGGCGGAGTCGGCGCGGCTGCGCGACGCGTGCGAGCGGCTGGGCTGCTTCCGCGTGTCCGGGCACGGCGTGCCCGCGCAGCTCCAGGCGGAGATGAAGGCCGCCGTGCGCGCGCTCTTCGACCTCCCCGACGACGCCAAGCGCCGCAACGCCGACATCATCGCCGGCAGCGGCTACGTCGCGCCCAGCCCCGCCAACCCGCTCTACGAGGCCTTCGGGCTCCTCGACGCCGCCGCGCCCGCCGACGTCGACGCCTTCTGCGCCCGCCTCGACGCGCCGCCCCACGTCAGGTCGGTGGTAACTCTTTTAGCTAATTAATTAACTCGATTCGTTTTCGTTTGTGTAATTTTGAATCAATTTTGTCTATTGGTGCAGGGAGACGGTGAAGAGCTATGCGGAGAGGATGCACGCCCTGATCGTGGACGTGGCGGACAAGGTGGCGACGAGCCTGGGGCTGGAGCAGCACGCGTTCGGGGATTGGCCGTGCCAGTTCCGCATGAACAGGTACAACTACACGCAGGCCACGGTGGGGAAGCCCGGCGTGCAGGTGCACACGGACTCGGGCTTCCTCACCGTACTGCAGGAGGACGAGTGCGTCGGCGGCCTCGAGGTGCTGGACCCCGCCGCCGGCTCCTTCGTGCCCGTCCAACCCGTCGCCGGCTCCTTCGTCGTCAACATCGGCGACGTCGGCACGGTACGATCATGGATCATCTCTCCTTTTTTTTTTCTCACAGATTCGTGTGCGCTGTTCCCGTACGTGGTGGTGATCGGAGCCTTGATGGTTCTCGTTTCCAGGCGTGGAGCAACGGGAGGCTGCACAACGTGAAGCACCGGGTGCAGTGCGTCGCGCCGGTCCCGCGCATCTCCATCGCCATGTTCCTGCTCGCGCCCAAGGACGACCGCGTGTCGGCGCCGGAGGCCTTCGTGGACGCCGACCACCCGCGCCGGTTCAGGGAGTTCAAGTACGACGACTACCGGAAGCTACGACTGTCCACCGGCGAGCGTGCCGGCGAGGCGCTCGCCAGGCTGGCGGCGTGACGTTGCAAGTTGTTGGACTGAGGACAGGGAGAGCTTAGATGTTGATACAGCTATATGCATAACAAAGTATTGTTGGGTTGTGCTCGTAGCTCAGAAATTTGTGGCATTATTGAGCCGTGGAATTGTGAAATTATTATTGATGCTGGCTCCGGCTGCTCAATAAAACCCTATGTCACTTGACAAGTTGATTACGGCACATGCACACAACACTTTCTTTCACGAATATGCATGATTTTTTTTTTGAAAATCCAAGTCCGTAATACTGATTCCACTTGACTTGGATGGATCTGGATCTCTCCATATGCCTCTCCTGTTTGTATGGTTGTTATCTTAACGACCATAAGTAGTAACTTACATTTTTAAATCTGACCTATACAGTCCTCACTCCGGTGTGTTCCAGTCAGCATGTGAGAGGTGGCCCACAAGATCAACGAACCTATCCAAGTATTTAATTCCAACTGTTGTCAAACTAAAAAATAAGGAAAAAAAGAAAGACGAAACGAACCTATCCAACAACAGAGCAGAAGAAGAGTCAGTCGATCACAGCCGCAGAACCTCGAGCGCACGGCGATGCTTTCCTCGGCCGCGCTCCTATCGTTCCGCCCAACCCCAACCCGTGTCGGTGCTCCCCGGAGCGCCGCCGCCGCCGCCGCGACCATCACGATGCGGGACCGGAGCAAGAACCGGAAGCCGACGCAGCGCGGGCGGTACCTCAGCACCGAGGCCATTCAGGCCGTCCAGTCCCTCAAGCGCGCCGCTCTCCGCGCCGCCCCCGCCGCCTCTGCCTCTGTGGAGCCCAAGCTGCGGCGGCTGCTGAAGGCCGACCTGGTTGCAGTCTTCCGCGAGCTTGCGGCTCAGGGTGAGGCGCTCTTGGCTCTCCAGGTATTTTTGCTATACTGTCATGCGATGTACAGTTCACCAAGTCGAGAGAGCGGCTTACCTTTCTGAATTCAGTGCCCTGTGGATTTCTTTTATATAAAGATCCAGTGCTGTGTGAGCCATGGTGTGCGCCAATCACTTGGGGATCTATTGCTGATGGTTTGGGTGTCGCTAACCAGTTTCCATTGATCGTTTATGCAATCCAATTGCTAGGGGACATATTAGAATAAAAATAGGGTGGATCTGTGCAACGGAAGTCTACCATGACAAACAATGTTATGTGGTTATTAAATTGGTAAATCTTCAGCTATCTCTGTTAGTCAGGGTAAGAATTCAAGAAGATAACAAACTTGGGAGAAATGATTCATTTAGAAGCAGTTGTGGACTACAACTACCACAGTACTGTTTAGTTTGTATACACGATATTGCTGTTTACAAATCTTCCAGGGCATCTGATAGACGTGGAGTATTCTAGTCTGGTCCACCAATTCATCACTTTAAAAAAGTATAGTGTATTCGTGAACTTTCTTTAGAAAGAGCATGATGTGTAACCAAGGCTAATCATCGGTTATCTCCCAGAAACAATAATAGTATTTTTCGTGTAAACTTTTGAGTTCATATCTGGGATGTAGACTTGTGGAGGTACAAAGCCAAACCATTTTCTGAGATTACTGATTAGCTCGTTTAAACTTTAGCATATCTCTATGTTAGAATTAGAAATAAAGTAGATAACACAAATCTGCAATCATTCCTTGTCCTTAAGACGTCTGAAACTAAACAATATAACACAGTGATCTCTAGTTTAATTAACAAATCTTAGATAGATATGCAGTTTCCTGTCTGATGCACGAAAATCAGGATTTTCATGTACTGAACTTACAGCATGATGCTTTGTCATTGAATGTATGCAGTAGATGGGCTATGTTTCCTTCAACTCCAGAACACTAGAATATGTTTCGGGTTCCTTTTGATACTCTGTAACAAGAATCTTAACAAACTGTGTGAATATGACTAATATCTTGGACAGAGTATAATATCCTTGCACGAACGAAAGCAGTCTATTGGCAGCTGATAGGTTTGCCAGATTCTATTTTACGTCTATGCTTTGTAGATGGCCTGATGAGGGTTTAGGATTTGAGGGTGCATATTTGATTTAGTGTCATTATACATCAGTTTACTCTTAGTTCTTACCATATCATTTGCATTTACGATTGCTAGATGATGCTGACAAGATGTCTAGTCCAGAACTGAGAAATGCAGATTGACAAACCTCACAATTTCGTTATTGCTGCTAGGTCTTTGAGGAAATTCGGAAGGAGCATTGGTACAGGCCAAGGTTGCTGTGGTATGTAGATCTTGTTATGGTGCTTGCAAGCAAAGGTTTACGGTCCGAGGTTGAGAAAGCCTGTTCATATCTGAAAAGGGAGCAATTGGAGCCTGACACTGAAGGTAATTGACACTGAAGGTTTCAACCTGCTTCTGAAGGCACTTCTAGATGCTGGTTTCACACAATTGGCAATGGATTGTTTCCGTCTGATGAAATTATGGGATAGTGATCCTGACAGAGTAACATACAGAACATTGATCAGAGGTCTTGAATCTCTAGGAAAGATGATCCTATCCGCTGATTTAAGGTTGGAAGCAGAAAGTGAATATGGTTCCTTGGACTTCCTTGATGAAGTGGATATTGACAAGGCTTGCATAAGTAGAGCTTTTTGATTGTACTCCAGCCAGCATTTGTGAAGTATAGAATGGCTATATGGTAATTGGGCTAAGAAATCATTCCAAAGTTCATTGCTTAGAAAATAGAATAACGGCATGTGTTGCCACAACTACTATTGACTGCTATATTTAGCTGATAACCCAAAAATCTTAGCAAAAGTGTGTGATTGTGACTAATATCTTGAAACTGAGTATGATGTATGAATGAACACAGTTCATTGTCAGCTGATAGGTTTTCCAGGGTCTGTTACGATATTTAACTATTAGTTTTGTAAATGGCTTGGTGACGGCGCATATTTGCTTAAGTTTGATCGTGCATCTGTTTACTCTCTTCTTACTACATTGTTATTTGTATTTAGGATTGCTAGATGGTGCTGACAAGCAGACATCATTGCTGCTAGGTGTTTGAGGAGATTCAGAAGGAGCATTGGTACAGACCTAGGTTGCTGTGGGATGTAGATCTTGTTACAGTTCTTGCAAAAGGTTTCCGTTCCGTGGTTGAGAAAGCATGTTCATATCTGAACAGGGAGCAATTGGAGCCTGACACTGAAGGTTTCAACCTGCTTCTGAAGGCACTTCTAGATGCTGGTTTCACACAATTGGCAATGGATTGTTTCCGTCTGATGAAATTATGGGACAGTGATCCTGACAGAATAACATACAGAACATTGATCAGAGGTATTGAATCTCTAGGAAAGATGGGCCTGTCAGCTGATATAAGGTTGGAAGCAGAAAATGAATATGGTTCCTTGGAGTTCCTTGATGAAATGGAGGTTGCTAAGACTTTCATTGGTACAGCTTTTTTATTCTATTCCAGCCAACAAGATTTGCATTTGCGAAGTACAGAATTGGCCAGTAAATCATTCCCAAATACCATTGATTAGAAAACAGAATGACAGCTTGTTGTGGCAACGACTATTGACTGCTATATCTAGCTGATGATTCACAAGTGTTCAAGAAAGGCTCCTGCAGCTTTGTCACTCGTCAGTCCTAGTTATCTTAACTTATATAGACTAGGGATCAAGAAACAATTTGTATAGACTTTTGTTTGAAAACTTCTCTATCTTATTACAGGTTGCTTCATAAAGTAGTCAAGGTACTGTTTTCTCTTTTCATAATTAGACATCGGTGAAAATGTTTACGTAGTTCTAGAATGCAGACTACAGAGTTGTCGCTGGATGGCAGATTTAGAACATACTCCCTCTTTTATTTTGTTGACGTTGGCGAGTGCAAACGTCAACAAATAAAATCCGGAGGTATAGTAGTATATATGGACAGGTCATGTTGTAGGTTTAGATTTAGTTTCCAGATTGCTGACGAGCAATTGGAATCTAATGGCGTTTTCTGGAATGCATTTTTACAGTTTAGTTCGCAGGTACAGTTTTCTCAGGAAAATATTCAGATAACTATGTCACAAAAGAACCGAGGGAAATCAGTTCCGACGCAGAACTAAAGTATGGAAATGACCAACCAAACAGACTGCAAGACCACAGTATTCCCAATGTTAACCTGGTCTAGTCTGAACCGCAGCAGAACAATGGCGTCCCCACACGATCATTCGGCGCTGGCGATCGAATCTCCGGTGTCGATCCTCTTCGGTGCCTACTCTTCGGTCTCGTCATCGTCGTCGCTGCTGTTGTACTCCGTTGACGGCTCCTCCTCAGAAATCACAAAGTCTTCGTAAACCTTCCACAACACTAGATTGGTGGCGCCGGGGTGGAACGCGACTCCGCGGAAGCGGGCGGCATCCTCATTGAGCCTGTACTCCTTCGCCCGCCACGTCGTCAGCTTGCCGTCGTCCTCGAAGAACGCGAACCTGGTCCGGAACGCGATCACCTCTCCGTCGTTGTAGGAGTACCCCTTCTCGAGGCCGCGCGGGCACCAGCGTCCACCCGCCGCCACGTACCGGACGTCCTCCTTGGAGCTGCCCGCCGCGGCGGCCGCGGGTCTCATGGTGAAGAAGTAGCCCCAGTCCCCCTCGTCACCATGGTTGCAGCTCGGGAACGGGAGATCCTCGGGCCGCGTGGCGTAGACGTCGACGCCCTCGGCGATGCCGTCCACGATGGCTTGGTCAGAGACGCGGCCGTGGAGCACCCGCGGGATGAGGTAGTGGTGGATGAGGCTGGGGTTGTCGGGGTAGAATACGTAGTCGGGGGCCAAATCCGCGATGTAGCGCGGTTGCTTGCGCGGCGCAGGAACTTGAGTCGTGGTGGACTGCGTCGGCTGCGCCATGGACGGAAGGATGGTTTGATCGATCGCCCGCTTGATCCTCTTCGGCGCCCTCTCTTCGTCCTCTTCGCCGTGGTCGCAGCTGCTGTACTCCATTGGTGGCACCTTCTGAGCAATCTCCACCTTGTGGAACAAGTACACCTTCCACACCACCAGGTTGGCGGCGCCGGGGTGGAACGCGACGCCGCGGAAGCGGGCGGCGCCCTCGTTGAGCCGGTACTCCTTCATCCGCCACGGCTTCAGCTTGACGCCGTCCTCGTAGTCGTAGAACGCGAACCGGGTACGGAACGCGTATGTCTCCCCGCTGTCATCGGTGTACGCCTTCTCGTGGCAGCACCAGCACCAACGCCCACCCCCCGCCACGTTCCGGAAGTTTCTGCTGGAGCCGCCTGCCGCCTCCGCCTCCGCCTCGGGCCGCATGGCGAAGAAGTAGCCCCAGAGAACCTGGTTGCGGAAGACCTTCCCGATGTTTTGACTCTGGAACGGGAGCGCCTCCGGCCGCGTGGCGTAGACGTCGACGCCCTCGGTGATGGAGTCGTCGGGGACGTGGCCGTGGAGCACCCGCGGCACAAGGTAGTGGTCGATGAGGCAGTGGGACTTGGGGTGGAAGGCGGCGCCGGCGGGGGACTCCGTCATGCGGGGAGTCGACTCGCCCGGCTGCGCCATGAACGGGGGGACGGATTGCGGGGGCCTTGCTAGAAGATTGGGTTCGAAATTTTGGAATGCGGGTGGGAATTTGGGTGGGGGTTCAGAGAGGATTAACGAACCGTTGCGAATCGGGGAATTGGCAATTTGATCTGGGGTCCTATTTATATGCGGCGAGCACTTCACGCCGGAGTACCGGTCTCCAGGTCGCATATAAGTCAGGGAAAACAATAGGCTGCACATGAGTAATGAAGCATGGAATGGTATACCAGTACGTACACACCTTAGCTTGATCATCTATGATTTACAATACACGAATCAAAGGTCTTGAATATCCTGGAAGATGGAACAATCTGCTGATCTGCAATTGGAGGCAGAAAATGATTCATGAACTGGTATTGAAATGGAGATTGACAACCAGCAGGATTTACATTTGTAAAGTTCAGATTGGCAATAAATCAACCTAAATGCTATGCATTATGCTAATTTAGAAATTTTGACAACAGAACTTCTTGCGGCAGAAATTACTGTATTTGGTCATTATCCAGACATTGTAGAAGGGCGGCCTGCAGTTGCCAGTACTTTTGTTTTGTGTTTGTGAAACACTTTGTCAGAACGTGTTTTCTTTTTCTAACTGAAGTTCTCTGGGCTGAATTTCTGATTTCTATGTAAATTCTTACATAATTTGATATTTCTAACTATAAATTTGTAGCCTGATGTTACTGTTTTTTCTCTGTGGGTCCGTGGGTTAGAACATTAAGAGCAAATGACTGTTGCATCTGAATAAGATTTGTTAGAATGAAATATGGAAGCTAATTATATTTTCTACATTTTTTAAGGCCTAATTATATTTGCTACGACCAATTCATACTGTTCCAGTGTGCATATTTTTCTGATTCAGTTTTATCAACATAATGTTCAGATGACGAGTGACTATTCTGCAGAGAAATATGGTAAAATGAAATTTTAGAAGAAAAATTAAACAGTTTTGTTGGGACAATGTTCAGACGACGATTGCTTGACTACAAAAACCAAAGTAGGCTAGACTAGAAAAAAAAACATGCTAAAAATGTTAAGCAGGTGCCTCCACATCTGCTCCAAACGAAGTCGTATGGGAGGGGCAGTTCCGGCATTTGCCTGCCAGATTTCACATCATTTTGATGGAGATTTTTACTATTTCGACCACGTATACGCGTATACAATACGAAGTATGGAATAGCGTAAGCTTATCCTTTCGGCGTCCACTCCGTGCCCGGCTGCGCCGGCGCGTCTCCTACCTCTACCTTGCCATTGCCCCATGGCGGAGCCTAAAGCCCGTGCCCAGGCTCGGCCCGCCACTCCCACGTGGGCGCAGCGGGCCGAGGCGCTGACCCACATCCTGACCCACCCGTCCCAGTCGCCGTCGCTGCACTCGCAGCTCTTCCTTGCCTCCCGCGTCCCATGCCCGGGCGGCACCGCCTCGTACTCGTACCCGCCCTTCCTCTGCCCCGGCGCCTCGCTCCTCCGCTGGGCGCTCTCCGCCGTCTTCCTCCCGCGGGCGGCGCGCCTGGGCCTCCCGCCCTCGTCCTGGCGGTCGCGGTGCCCGTTCCAGCTCCCGCCGCCGCTCGTGCCCTCCGCCGGCATCGAGCCGGCGCCCGAGCGGTGGACCGAGGCCGAGCTCAGCGCGTACGCGCGCCGGCGGCGGGCGCGGAGGGGACCCATGAGGGTGCACCCGCCGGTCTCCGTGGCCGGCGTGCTGTTCACCACCGTGCCCTGCATCGTGATCGTCACGGCATTCATCCGTGAGCTCTTCTGGGTCCAGCCCAACCGCATCTGACGCGCCATTGATCGAGGTATATAACTGTAAAAACGGATAATACTTACTGAACCATTGGCATTGTTTGGTATAATACAGTACTGTAGTAGGCAGCACCGCAGCCGCAAGTCGTGCTATTTGTATTTGCGATGGTTCTGTCAGTCACGTTGTTTACAGTGATTTCGTTGCAGAAGTGTTGGAGGTATTTTCCAAAGCAGTAGTTGCCTTATTGCAAGATTAGCAGACGTGCCAATGGGAAAGTGTTTCTATGTTCTTGCGTACAGATGCCATTGTTTGACTGTATCTAATTCCCACAAAAACTGCAGCAGAAACTGCAAACCTGCAATGTTGTTTGTAAAATGCAATGTTGGGCTGGTGATGTGGGTATAGTTGATGCCCAGCAATAGAGATTAGGCTGGTCTGGAGCAGCAGGTGTCTTGTAGTGTACGCGTTGCTTACTGAGGATTACAGTTCAAGTGCTTGCCACAGAGCTACTGCAATCTTCTGCAGCTTATTTATGACTGCATGCGGCATGGCTGAGTATAATTGAACCTTGCACAGGTTACTCGATCAGGAAACACAGGGATCTCGACAGCTCCATCAATCACCTGACCAACAACCTTAATGCTTGGGGGCACCACAGCGCCGCTGACACCTCTACCACCTCCATGCCAATGGAAGCTTCGTCGTCCCCGGCCACCAGCAAATCAATCTGTCCCAACCAGTAGGATGGCTCATTTTGGAGTCATGTGAACTCCTGCATCCATTCTTCTGTAGTGATGTTTTACTTTGCCTGGCCAAAGGCTGATGCGTATCTTTGATAAGGTGTTTTTGGTGCCGCACTCCTCAGCATGCAAGTAAAACACACTCCATTGAACGCTACTGTAAACTGAGAATGGAGATGCTGATGAATCGGACATGTCGACAAGGAAAGGAAGTAGGGGAATGTTCAGCTGTTTTCTGATATGACAATGGTTGTTTCTGAACCTATATGGACTATTGAGACTTGTGATCATTGGTTGTTTTCTGATACGACAATGGCTGTTTCTGAACGTGCTGGCCTGACCATGTGGTCGATTCTTTCTTTACTACTTTTCCTCCTAAACATTACACCCGGATAAATCGATATCAGTGGTCGATAGTATGAAAACTACTGTAGCTGACATACATTAGGCAACAAGTCAAACAAGGGCCCTTTGAATAGAGGGTGTTTCATTAGGAAGTTTGAGAACTGTACATTGCAGCAAACTATTACTCCTAACCAAAGACTTGTGAGCATGTAACTTTAAGTTGAACACTGTAACAACTGTGAAAAAGATTGTACAGTATAAACTAGTCCAGTAAAAATGCAGCAGATGCGCCTCTGGTTGTAAGATGATGGACGAAGACGTTATCAATTTTCAGAAAGTGTCAGTGTTCTCGAGTCTTGACCGGCTTTGTGATTGCGCTTGGCCTGGGGCGATCGTTTGGTGCTGTTGGGCTCCGTGACGAGGCCGAGAATCGGGGAGTCCACCTTGTTGGCTGACCCGCTGCCGCTGCCGCTGGACGGCCCGGAGAAGTTGGAGTTGGACCCTCCCGACGCCGACGCCGAGCATGACGCGGAGTACTCCAGTTCCCCGTCCTGCGAAAACCAACCGTTGCAATCTCCGTTAGATTTTTTTTTTTTTTTTTTTGCGATCAACAATCTCCGTTAGAATTAGCAGTACTGCTGGATCGCCTAGAAAACTCGGCTGATTAAATGGCATTTGGTGCAGACAACTCGGGATTTGATTTCCTGAACGGAGAGATTTATCACTCTGGTGGTAATTGCTCCTCTATTTATCTTCCTGCGTACAACCGCAGTTAGAACGGGTACTCTGTGTGTCCTCGTCATCAACAGGATGGCTGGATACACGATACGAAGTCATGGTACGAAACAACGATAGAAACAGGCGTTTCAAACAAAATTTGTACTCTTGCACTCCGAATTGTTTTATTGGCTTGCCGTCGTACTGGATGTTTCTGATCGGTACGGCCAAGGTAGGTAGCAGGTGGACAGTGGACACTGACGATCGGAGCAGAGCAGCGGGAAACGAAATCAAAACAGATTTTTCCAATCAAATAAAAACGGGTTCGCGTGCGTACCGGCCGTTGGTGCTCGTCGTCCTCGGACTGGCACGGCGTTACCGGCGCCGCCGCATCGTCGTCGTCGTCCTCCTCGCGGTGGGAGGCGTTCTCGGACTGGACGACGAGGCTGTAGAGCTCGACGATGCGGTCGTAGTTGTGGGCCCACCACTCGTGCGCCGCGCAGGCGTCGGGGAAGTGGTCCTCGCTGAAGCGTATCCGGCGGAGGTAGTTGGCGCCGTCGCCGCGCGGCGCCAGCGTCATGAGCACCCCGGGCTCCGGCTCCGCCATCCACTCCCCGTCCGCTGGCGCCGCCGTGCCCTCCTCCCCTTCCCCTTCTTCCTCGGCCAAGCACTTGTCGCAGTGCTCGTGCTTCTCCCCTGTAACGTCCTCCTCCTCGTCCTCGTGCGGCTGCGCCGGCGCGATCTTGGCGGACGAGGACGCCGACGAGGACGCGTCCTTGCCCTCCGGATCCTCGTCCTCCGTCGCCCGCCGCCGCCGCCGCGCCCGAGCCCGCCTCCCGCCGCCCTTCACCTTGAGGGTCATGGCCTTCATCTGCACACGCGAGCGACACCACATTCACGTATCCGCAGCACACGGAGCAATCGGAAGGAAGGAAATGGCGGCGCACGTACGCTCTTGGTGAGGTCCCTGATGGCGGCGACGGACTTGGTGATCCTGCTGCCGCTGCCCCCGCCGTGGAAGCACGCGTGCATCATCTCCACGACTGACTGACCGGGCTGGATCTTCCGCCTCCTTTTCCTTCCTTCTCCTCGGCTGGTGAGTGGAACCCTGCCTGCTGCTGGCCCTGGAAGGAAGGAAAGGAATGGAAGGGAAGGGGATGAATGGAATTTGAAAAGCAGAGACGGGCGGCACGGAATCAAATCAACGGGCGAGGAAAACGCGCGGGCAGTGGCTGCGGGAAATCAATGCGGATTTCGCGGTATTTATGGTAAGCGTTCGTGCCAATGCTACCCCGAGTATTAACGTTCTCCCTGGGATTATTACGAATGGGTACACGTACACGCGTACGTAGCCAGGCGGGCCACGAGCAAGTACCCCCCCAAACGCAGCTCGCAGTTACTGCGACGCACGTACGGGATTTCGAAAAATTCTCTCCAGATTCGTCCAACGGAATGAGCGGCGGCGTAACGTCACGCTCGCCGCCTGGCGACACATGCGGCCGACCGTGGAAGGTGGCCCAGGCGCCGGCGGCTCCGGCAGCGAGGGAAGGCTGTGCTTCGCTGGGAAATGAGGAGTTTGGTTTAAAACCTCAAATGATGATGAACGCTAGCTCCCTGATTATCTCCTGCCTGCTCGCAACATGTCATTTGCGCGTGTTAATTAAACCGATTGTTGGTTTGGTCACGTGCATTGATCAAGATCTTCTTCTACATAACGATGGGATGGCAGTGCACCCAAACGGGAAAAAAATGCGGACAAAGATTACATTTTCTTTACATTTTCGTTCTCTTAAACCGTTGGATTAGAAATCTTTAAACGTTTTCTTTTCAAAAAAAAAATGTAGCTTTTCTAATCAAACGGTTGAAAAATCAGATGAGAGATTAGGTTATATTTTTATAAAGGCGCCATCTCTAAAACGCCATCACTAAACCCGACACTCAAACAATAGCCTAGTGAATGTCATCTTCTTCGGCTTACACCATTACTCCCTCCGTTCTTAAATTATTATCATCGTTAACTTTGACCATTCATCTTATTGAAATTACTTTTAAAAATATCATATATATTGTCATAGTTTATTTTATCATCAAAGGAAATTGAAACATATCTTAACTTTTTTTTTCATATTTGAAATAGTATTTTAAATAAAATGAATGGTCAAAATTAAATAAAAAAGTCAATGACAACAACAATCTAAAAACGGGTCCATCTGCTCTATAAAATACAAAGTTTCCATTATCATTCATATAGAGGCCTCGTAATGGGTCGCGGCCCACGGGTACTTTAAGGATCCTAACTAGCGCTTACATATTTTTAATTTGAAAATAAACTTGATTTTAGTCCAACCCTTTTCGGTCCGGTCCTCAATAAATCTAGTTCATTTTTTGACCCTTTTACTAGTAGGCATAAGCCCTACCAGAAATTTGTGGACCTCAGATCTCTGCTCAGTGGAGTCGCGGAGAGAAAGCTTGCCATTCAGGGTGAATTCCAGGCTTCAATGGCATCATTGATGTACTAAAACTCAACTCTTCTCTTCAATCTGATGAAACCAGATGGCAAGTAAATAAAGAGAGAAGTTAGTCTCCAAAGGATGGAAACCAAAGGCAAAGACTCTAAAAAAAAAAGGCAAAGTCACCAGAGGGTCAGAACCATGATTTGTTTGGACCCTCTCGATATAGTATAGAGCGTAGGTGTAGAGTGGATCCTAAGCTGATATTTTGCTGACCTAGAGTATATGATTGGAGCAGTAGTAACACTAGGGATGCGATTGGTTGCCTTCCCAACTCTGCCTGCATCGGTTCTCGGGGGCCAGGCCACCGCTGGCCAGCAGCACACGAGCCAGGCTCGGAAAAAACGGGATTCATTTGCGTTCCTGACGAGCCAGGCTGAGGGCTGATTTTTGCATCTGCTAAGATAGGCTCATACGCTGATGCATCCAATCAATCAAGCATTCCTTGTATCAGACCGGCCTGGTCAGATTAATCTGGGCAACCAATCACTCATATGTTGCATCCCGTGAGCCTGTCCAGTCCATATTCAACCAACCAATCGCGCCCTAGGAGGAGGTGGAATAGATGCGCTGCCATTGATCTTGGCTGGTTGTTCTTTCGAACAGAGGTTTTATGTAGCTGGTTCACTTTTGTAGGGAAACCAGAACAAGGATGCTATACAACATACAGGAGGAGTTGATGGTTCGTTGCAGACAATATGGACACGATTGGTTTGCTTCTCTAGGGAGTCTGGCTCGTATATGGGAGCCAGACTCATAGTAGACAGGCTGAGTACATGCAAGTCGCTTTGTTTGATTGATCATATCTATTTAGTCTGACTGAGAGGAGATGTTGTTTGATTAACTGTACAAGTATCTGTTATATAAATTATAAAATAAAAAATAAATATTAAAATAATATTTATTTAAGTTTAATTTTATATTATTAATATTATTATATTATGTAAAGATTTAATTTATTTTTAAATATACTAATATCAATTAGATTATACTAATTATTTGTTAACAATATTATTAAACAACTAATCGGTCAACGCCGCGAGCCAAGCCTGCGAAACTCATTTTCGTTTCTGCGGAGCCAGGCCCGAGCGGCGCTTTTGCACACGCTGAGACAGGCCGCAGACCTGGCGCGGCTAACCAAACGGCAGGAGGCTGCATGCGGCCGGTCAGGCTGAGGCGCATGCAGTCATCCAATCGCGTCCTATGTGCACTCTTGGAAAAACAAGAATCAATAAAATTAACAGGAGTCTTCCTCTACGAATAGTGGAATGTGTGGAAGAAAAGAAATAGAAGATCATTCCAAGGTCAGGAGATAGTTTGTTTACATGTGGCCATGCTTACAAAGAGGAGATTGACTGCTACCCAAGAAGAACTCCAATCACAAGAGAAATAAACCAGGCGGATCAAGGACCTCAAGCTGTAGCCTACTTGTAAGTGCCGAACAAGGACCTCAATAATTTTCCAGGCGGAGAAAGGACCTCAAGCGGTAACACCTGTCATTCCCTTAAAAAAATCAGATCATATGATAAAGTGTTGCGTCTCTGAGTCCAAGATCTGTCCATGGCATGACTTCTAGTAATAGAATGCATGACTTATTTGCTACACATGGAGCGGAAAGATGGAACCAAACATGTGAAATATCAGAGGACCTTGTTCTAGATGAGACTATTTTGAATTAGTTTGATACTCACTAGAATTTTGTTTGAAAATGTTCCCCGGGTCACAAGTGGAATTAGGTTGTTACCCACTTATTGACAAATTCAGTATAGAAGAAAATTATTTGTGCTGTTGTTCACTTATTATCTGATAAAAAAATGCAGGGAAAGGGTCTATCAGTTATCCTTTTCCGTAGAAGCTGATGAGTTGCAACCTTGCTCTAAAGGCATGGAGAGATTCGAAGGCATGGGTGTAGCCAAGACACTCGAGTCATCATGATAGGAACTTAAGAAAGCGACTTGAAATGTCACTGGAAGACCTATGGCATCTATGAAACTGCATCATGTCACTCAAGGTAGACCACTGAAACAGCGACCTTAATACAGCTGTATTTTGGAATTCCAAATCAGAGTGTATTACAAGTCGATACTGTTGATTTTTTAAATATGTTTGTAAGATGTTCAGTGAGTGAGATGGCCTGTATGCTTGTAAGATTTGGTTTCACTCTTTAACACACATCATGACTAGAGTATCTGTACAGTTTCGTTGATGGCCTGATATAAGCACAAGCTTGAGTTCAGGCTCTCTGACTTTCAGTACGTCGCATTAAGGAAGTGAAAATAACTCTGCTAAAACTAATCGACACTTGCAGATTCACCATTTCACCTCATGCTGTCCTGGAGATATGCCTGTCAGTATATGAAACAATAAATTGCTCCCGCATCTGAAGAAGTTGGCACAGACAGTAAAGCTCGATTTGCCTATCTGAGAACTGAAAGGCTTCAAGCTGCAGCTTCAGGTTGGTATCTGATCTGCCTATCTAAGAACGGGAATCCTATCCTTCAATCGACTGAAAATGGACTTTGTTTCAGTAGATGGCCATAGAGTTATTGTTTTTGTTATTTATTTAATTTTGTTCTTTTTGTTATTTATTTATTTATAGAATTATATATATTAATTAGTGTTATTGTTATATATAGACTATAAATTTTTTTTTATTTTTTTTATTTATTAGATCTAGATCTAAGAGCTAAAAGTGTTGATTGAAAAAAACCCTTATTTTTAATTGACTGAAAATTAGACACTAGAATATGTTTTTGGATAAGAAGAGATAGGATATTTTGCTTGGCATTCCTGCCTCATATGATTATGATATACGGTGGACTATACTAAGTATACGAGTACTATACTAAGTAGTATTGGTATACGGTGGAACAGCAGCTGCAGTTTCTGGCTCGTGACTTCTCGCTCGGCCGGCGCCGCTCCGTCCACCGTGAGGGGGTGCCTCTATCGATCTTTTTGCAATGGGGGTCCTGAGCCATGGCATCTGCTGCAACGCACAATTCGTGCCAGAGCTCCATGGCCGCCGCCGCTTTCGCCCCCGGCGCCTCTTGTCTCGGAACTTGCTTTCCTCGTTTGGGTGCGTAGGGTTCCGTGTTAGAGCAAGGGTTCGTACATCCGTGCGATGGATCTGGGAGGGGAGCAGGGCTTCTCGACAACGTAATCGGCGGCTGGAGCAAAGCGGAAGCGGCCATGGTGAGGTCGCGCCCGCGCCGTGCGTGGAATCTTCGGCGCGATGCTGCTTTTTCTTGCAAGCCCCCTCACGATTAACATATTACCAAAATGCCCCTCGTTTGGATCGCGACCATTAATCGCGATCCAACATTTTGCAGAAACCACCCTACTTTGGATTCCCATTCGTGCGGCTGCTTCTCCGCGCTTTCGCCGGCGCCCTCATCCCGGCGATCTTTGCTGCCCGCCCGATTGGTAAAACCTCTGGATGGTTGCGGGTAGGAACTGATGCACCCGCACGCACGGAACCCCGCGACCGAGCGGCGAGCGCCGTGGCAGCGCTCGGTGCTACTGCCTACTGCGGCAACTCCACGCTGGCGATTCGGCGGCTCGCCTACCCGCCCTATTGCCATGCCTTGATGCCTGCTTCTTCCATCCACCATTTCGCCGCTTCGATGGGGTCCAATCTGATACCTTCCTCCCGGCCTCCCCGGTTCGTCGACTTCTCAGGCGACGGCTCGGCGAAACGCACGCACAGGTTTGCTTTGCTTTTGGATCCCCTTTGTCCCCGCCGGCCGTGTTCGGTGCACCGTTCTGGTGCCCCTCTTTGTGCAGAGACATTGTTACTGATGACCACACCGCCTTCATGCCTTTCTGAAGCAAATCAGATTCAGATACCAAAAGAGAGTGCCATCAGCTGGAATTTCGATTTCTCCAAACGCTGAAGCTGAATTGTACCAATGAACGAGTGTGCTGTAACAGGAAGAAACAATGGCCGGTCTGTGTACCACGATGAGAATTGAGAAGGGATTGACACTTCTATCATGGAGGTACGCTGCAGGGTAGTGAGCTCTTGAGCACGAATGGTGTCACCTCTGTAAAATGAAGCCTCCAGTTCTAGTCAATTACCTTTGCTTTGATCTGACTGTGGTACATGTATCCTAATTTTATTAAGTGCACAACGAATCAACTCTTCTTGTCAGTCAATGAGGGGTGAAAGAAAGTTCAGTACCTACACAGTAGCTCAATGAGAATGGTGGATTGGAAACATATGGTTATATATGTAAGGCAACATTGGTCAATCAGTTTGGTGGATTGGTGAAAAGTGTTTGCAGGAAAATTAACCGGGCAAGAAGTCTGATAGGTACAATCAATGGCGCAAGAAGCACATTGAGAAGTTGGGGCTTTCCCTTTAATCTAAAGAAAAGAAGCACATTGAAAATGTTTCACCAATTTGGCAGACCACTTTGTCAAGCACATTCATGAAATTTGAATTTACAATTTACAGCAGTCTGTCTTCAACTGAATTTACAAAGCTTGGAACTAAGCACACATGCACTTGAAGGAATACGGGCACAGAGCTGTGTGCGGATGCTGCTGCCCTGTGATCGATACAACAGGAATGCTGATTTGAAGCTCACCATGTGCATTGCATATCTGTACACGGAGTAATAGACTCTTATGCTTGTTTTCCATCTCTATCCTTTCATTTCTGTCAGTTTGTGATGCAGCTTTATCAACTTTCATTTTTCAAATGACAACTATCATCTTGATGCAGATACATGCACCTTTTCTGATACATTTTTTTTTAAGGAAATACTGAAACGGGTGCACCTATTATTAGTATTATGACATGCAAGCACGAACAATTTTCCTGTTGTTTTACACTTGATCAGCCTCTTCCAATAGCTGCAATTTCCTGGCTGGTCCGTTTACTCAATTCTTTCTTTACATGTCTCTGCTTGATTTATATAATCTCATGCATTTGTAGGTGATTTGTGACCCTTTTTCACTGGGATTCACCTCAGGCATCAGAAGACAAATATGAAGGATTCCTGGTCCTAATATCATGTAAGTCATGGCTTTTTTACCCCCTTCCAGCTTAGATATACCACTAGTTCTACATGTATAGATGCTGCTGGAATGCAGTCCCAGTGATCTGAAAGACTTGTTGCACCTTAAAAAAGGGTTGACAATCATTAATTGAGAATGATAACATAGTTTAATATGCCAAACCTTTATTAAATCATGTTTCCTAGCTTTCAAGTGACTGAAAGCTTTCAGTCACTGGTTTGTTCCTTTGTGTTTTGATTTTTCTTTTGTAGGATTATTTGTATAATAATTATAAGCCTTTGGATCTAGATCCGATGGCTCAAAGTGGTGATTGAAAGTTGCTCAAACTTTCAGGCAGCTGAAAATTAGCAAGTCTCTTATTAAATCTGCGTCATTTATGATAATACAATAAGACTGTAGTATTTATTAGACCAAATGATATTATCAATATACAATCAAAGTCAATGTTGAAGTATTCACAATAAATATCTTATCTTTTATAGCTTCTCACGGGAACAAATACTTTTGTGTTGACATTGCCATCACGATACAGTTCATCCTTTGTGATTTATCATTCATTATTGCAAGTTTGCAACTGTTACAGAAATGACTTTAAGGACTATGCTGAGGTCTGTTTCAAACAGTTTGGTGACCGAGTGAAATAATCGATCATGTTCAATGAACTCTGGAGCTTCTGCACGGCACTTATGCGCCAGGCCGGTGCTCGCCATGGGAGCAGGGCAAATGCAGCGTTGGGAATTCAGCAAGGGAGCCTTACACTGTATGTCATAATCAACTACTCACCCATGCAGAAACAGTTTAGTTGTACAAAAAGAAGTACCAGGTGACTAATGAACTCTCTCGTTGCTGTTGCAACTTTTGAATGATTCTTTTTTTTAAAAGAAATTGTAACTCTTGAATGATTAGATTAGCATTACACAAGTATGAGCTCAATGCTTTGATATTTTATCAACTGAATAGTTTGAGTTATCTTGCTGTTCAGTTGGGAGATACAGCCAACTCATTTACCTTAACTTATTGGATATATATTTTCTATTTGCCAAATGAATTTCATTTTTACCACAATCTGCATGATATACTGAATGCAAAGTGTACTGATGCAGGCTGTTCAAAAAGGAAAATCAGAGTATCCCTAGTCTCACACTGGTTTCTTCCTTCCTCACGTTCCAAATTAAATCCAACTATGATGCAGTGAGACGTGCATTAGATTTCATGCTTGAATGGTAATGCTTTCCCACGCTATCAAACTTTAGCCCAGAAAACAATGTGAGAATCTTACTAGACATGCATTTCCTCCTAGGTTTCTGGACCCCCTTGTTAGAGGAAACTACCTACTTAGCATGAGAAGATTGGTGGGAAACCGCTTGCCACAGCTCACAAAGGAACAATCTAAGCTGGTCAAGGGTGCATTCGACTTCATTGGACTCAACTACTACACATCATATTACGCTGATAACCTTCCTCCATCAAATGGACTCAACAACAGCTATAACACTGATTCTTAAGCTAACCTTACTGGTGAGTCACGCTAAGCCAAGGATCTTCTTGTCAGTGGAAAAGGTGTCTAAATTTCTCCAATGAGTGTTGTAGTAAAATCTGAAACAAAGTAGTAGATAGCACATTTTTAAAACCAGAAGCAGTATTGTAGCATTTCAGACTAGTATAATTATATGAGCTATAAGTTCTTTTACATCTCACTTAGCTTCAGATTGTTCTTAATTAGCATTTGATATTTATTGTCAAAGCACATGTATTTTTAGTTCATTTCAATTGATTTATGCTAACCACTTGTGACTATATTAGGTGTCTGAAACGGTATCCCCATAGGTCCTCAGGTAAATCATTACTATTCCTCCACACAAAACCAATCACCAGTAATTTTCCCTCCCTTTTGTGCATGGTGATTCAGTTGCATAACCGATATATATGTAGGCTCTACTTCTATCCTCAAGGCTTTCGTGAGCTTCTTCTTTATATTAAGGAGAAGTATGACAACCCTACCATCTACATCACAGAAAATGGTAAATGCCAACCGATCAATAAATTATCTTTTTTTTTTCTTTGTAGACAGTGTAAATCAATATCACCCAACACCATTTTATTTAAAATAAGTAAAATTCTCCTCGTTTTTAATTTGAGGAAAAACAGCTAAATGGAAACTATCTAAAAATCCTTTTTATTCATATATTTCAGGAATTGATGAAGTCAACAACAACAGCTTGCCACTCCAGGAAGCACTGAAGGATGACACCAGGATGGAGTACAGCTTAAGTGCTATAAGGTCAGAGCTCAAGCAAAACACTATCTTTAGTAGATTATTGAAGATACTCATCTTCTGACACAAGAACGGCATTGTTGCACCTGACGTCTTTGCAGGGATGGAGCAAATGTGAAAGGGTACTTCGCATGGTCGCTCGATCGACAACTTCGAGTGGATAAACGGCTATACAGTTCGATTCGGGATAAACTTCGTGGACTACAACAACGGGTTGAAGCGGTACCCCAGGAATTCGGCCCACTGGTTCAAACAGTTCCTGCAAAAGCAGAAATGAACATCATAAACATGCTGCCATTTGAAATAAAAGGAAGGCGATGTGTGTTCCAAACGGTGCAAAGATTTGTATGAATGATATTGATTTCACAATAAGTGTGCTTGAGACTGTTACAAAACATATAATGAAACTGTTTTGCATTTGTTTGTAATAAAGCATGGATGTTTCGTTCTTTTCAATATACTTTGTTTTTACAGTATGATCTTCATCTCCAGTTCACTCAGAGACGCCCACGGTCCGGTCCGCCCTGCTTTTCCCCGCTCAGAACTCTTTCCCGTCGCCGCGAGCGCACGAGAGTCCACGTCTGACTGACCTGAACATGCATCATTTGCCACGAATGACTGAACCTAGATAAGTCGCTGCATGAGTGCACATCAAGGGACTGTACGTGTTCCTCTTCCTTGCAGCTGCAACGAACGACTCCGAAATCATGGACTAAACTATGGGCTTGTTTGGCATGCTTCGAGATCACTTGTCAACCCTCCAATACAAGTTGACCTCAGCGCGCGCCTACAAATACACAGATGCATCACGCATATTTGATCGCACTGCAGCTCAATAACATACAGTTTTGTAGCGCTGAACATATACTAGACGGCCACCATGGCCAACCGGCCAGTTCTCCTGATGACCGTACTACTGTCTTTCCAGCTGCTCATCACGACGTCACTTTGTCAGACGTCTCAGGTGTCCGACCGTGACCTCGCGGCGCTGATCAAGGTCAGGGAGCACTTCGGCAACCCGAACCTGTTCCCGGGGTGGCGGCTCGGTACGACCTGCATCTCGTGGTGGCCCGCGGCGTGCAACGAGCAGGGCCGCGTAACCAAGCTCTTCCTCGACAACCTTCTCGGCATCAAGGAACTTCTAAGTGTCAACACCACGCTCCCGCCGGCCATCAGCGAACTCGAGATGCTAGAGACGCTGAGCATTATGAGCATTCCCGACCTGCACGGCCCCATCCCAGAATCCTACGGCAACCTCCCGCACCTCTCCCTCTTCAACATCATAGGCACCAATGTCTCCGGCTCGATACCGGCGTCCCTCTCCCTCACCAATCTCACCTCCGTCAGCTTATCCAAGAACAAGCTCACCGGCCCGATCCCGAGGTCGCTGCGGAAGCTGCCGTACCTTTCCTACTTCGACGCCTCGTACAACGACCTCATCGGGACCATTCCGCCGGGTCTGGTGCGCAGCACGCCTGACAGCCCGGCCGCCCTGCAGCTGGATGGCAACCGGCTGTCAGGGACCATACCCAGATCGTACAGATTCGAGAGGAACTCGATGGAGTTCAGGGTGGCCAACAACCGGCTCACCGGAGACGCGTCGTTCCTGTTCGGGCGGCACAAGACGGTGTCAGGGACCATCGATTTGTCCGGGAACAATTTCCGGTTCAACCTGACAGGGGTGGAGATGCCGATGCATCTTGGGTTCCTGAACCTGAGCCACAACCGGATCTACGGCGGCGTGCCCGTGTCGCTGAGGGAGTCCAGGGTCTCGGTGCTGGATCTCAGCTATAACGAGCTCTGCGGGGAGATACCCACCGGCGGGCACATGGTGCAGTTCAAGGCAGCGGCGTACGAACACAACAAATGCCTCTGTGGTACGCCGCTGCCACCGTGCGCCAACGGCCGCTGATGGAGTCGCTGAATAATTCAGTAGTGTGATGTGCAGTGTGATGAGAAAAAGGAGTACAATACTACCTCCTACTCATTTTGATAAAATAATGCGCTTGGACAGCTCTACATTGGTAAGACAAATGATAATCCCAACCACCATGTAACAATGGTCAAGGGAAAAATAAATAAAGTTGTACTGAAGATCACAAGTAGGAGTGATGAGAATTTGATAATAAACTTCATCACATTCCGCGTCTTAAATCTTTCACTAATCTCTGTTTCCCCAAACATGCATGTGAGCCTCCCCGGGGCACATTCTACCTCTGAATAACAACATCAATATGATATTGTTTTTATGGAGAGCTATCTTATTTTTATGGAGAGCTATCTTTTTCTGACTTTTCTACTTTTTTTTATAGAGAGCTATCTTTTTCTGACTTTCCCGTTTTTTTTTATGAAGAGCTATGTTTTTCTGACTTTCCTGCTTTTTTTTATGGAGAGCTATCTTTTTCCGACTTCCCCGCTTCCTTTTTGGCTCTCTTCTGCTCCCTCGGAGAGACGTACCTGGGAGGAGGTGGAGGTATGTTCGTGTGTTGTGCGTTCTCATTCCAATCAATATTTATGTTGAGCTGCTTCCTTGTTATTCATTCGCCCCCATCCTTAACCTCCACCTCAACAATAGTTTTGAGGGGACTATCTCTAGTCTCATCCTCGTTGGCCTCATACACTTTAGCATATATCCTTTGAGTTTTATTTGCTCAAGCCTATATTTTCATCAGCTTGAGGTTCCTTCTCCTTTCACACCGTGGTACGAGAAACGCCTCATGCTCTTTCTCTACGCACCGCTTGAAACGGTGCTCGGACATCCTAAGCGTCCATGTCCTCGTGGTTCTTCCTCGAAGAGTTACCCTCACCCAGGATAGATGTGCGAACCCTTAGGATTCTCATGTGCCTGTTATCTGCTTCGCCAACATCCAGTCTACGTATTGGAGCTCCTCTACCTTAAACTCTCTTGTGGCACATGCTAGAAAGACATGTTCCATCAGCCCACAGTGAGAGAAAAACTTAGGTATCTTCTTGTTACTTCACCTGGAGCATAATGCTTTTTTGCCCTTCTAGTGATAGGATCATGAATCTCGCCTACGCACCTAGATGTCGAGAGCAAGACCCTCATCCTATGAAATCACCCCTAGTCGAGGCAATCATTTTCAGGTCAACATACCCTACCTATCCCACTTTTGTTGTCAGTTATTACTAGAGAATCATTTTAGTTTGATAGAGGTGTGGTAATTTATAAATCTGAATCCATGCAAGAACATGTTTAGTATCGTCTTTTGAACCATGGTGGATCCATCAAATACCTCCAACATTAGAGCACACCCATGGAAGATCCACGACCCTTCCTCCATAATTTGCTTGCAACCGTCAAGTCAAAAAGCTTGAATGATGAAGAAATTATATCCAATAGGGCGGAAATACACCTCATGAGCTAGGTTCCAGGCGGAGCACATCGTCAAGAACAATGACATCGAGCTGAAATCTTTCGCTGTCAAGAATTTCACCAACATCATCCACTTCACCCCTGGCAAACTTTTGTCCTGTCCTTTGCCGATAGAACAACTTTGCCTTCCTTCTCGACCTCACTAAGGTGCAGCCGCCTTAGTATGTTATCAATGTTCGTGCCATCCTTTCTTGCTTTCCCCTTAGTAGAATCAGGCACCATGTTCGTTCTCCCATCCAATCTCTTCCTGAAACCCCCGACTATGAAATCGCCAAGGTCGGGAAGCTAAGCAAGACAGCGAGAGGAGTCCATTCAGAGGCACAAGATCTGTCCAATCATCTATCGATGGTGATCACCGGTGGAGTCGTCAAACCCTATAAACATCTATTTTTTCTCTCTTAGCCATGAACCACCTGTATCCGCATCCTTGAGTGGGGAGGCTCCTGCTTACGTGGCCACGGCCATTGATAAGGTCATATGGTCTGTGTTTTTTTTTCTTGTTGGGCCACACCGAAATATGGGATGACTCAATAATTCCAAGACATAAATATAAATTGCTTATTTAATAAAGTTGCTCAAAATAATGGATAGTTTTGAAAAAAATAGCAGAGTAAAACTCCTTAAAATCAATTTCACTCATTATTTTATTTAAAGACCTTTCAGTTCATTGGCATGCAATTGTTTTAAAAAAAAACTCAACCTGGCAGGGGAAGAAGCTTCTTCCCAACCATACATAGGGACTTAGTTGGCCGTGTAAGCTGTGATACGAGTTTTTACCTATATTTTAACTGCGAAGAGCGAGGGGATTTTTTTTTCTGCACTGTGCGTAGCTATAATACTCGACACAACTACAGTGATATGCACCGTGCGGGCTACAGTATTGCAGCGCAGCACTAGCGCGTCGTGCGGGATCGTGGGCTCGAACCCCAGACCAGCCGCTGCCACTCGGGCGCCTAGCCACCAGGCTATCAGCCTGTCCCCACATGCAATTGTTTGATAAGACACTCAACATAGCTTTATCTAGTCGGACAGGACGGATCATGTTGTTCAGGTATAGCCACATAGAGGTCACTATGTATTCGGTTGTAATCAATAATGGAGTGGTAGATTGAAACAAGATGATGTGGAAGTTGAAAATGATATTGAAGGTTAAAGTCTTTATGTGATATTTATATAAAAGGACAGTGTTAACTATGAATAATCTAGCAAAACTAAACTGGAATGATAGCAGATCTTGTGTGTACTGCTCAATCAATGAGAATATCCAACATTTTTTCTTGATTGTATCAATGCTAGATTCATGTTGCCTTTAATCCAAATCAGTTTTGGATTAACAACCCCCTAGCAATTTGGCCCAAATGTTTGGCAATTGGCTAAACGTATCGGGGTAAATTAAAATGACAACTACTTGTGAGAGTATCGACTTTATGTTGGACTATATGACTTAGTGAAACTGATGTTATTTTTTATTAAACTCCTATAAAATCTTATTTGCAGGCAGGAAAAACATTGACTCTGCTTTTGGGAGCTGCTGAAGAAGCTTGAGGAGGACAAAGAACTAATAAAGACCGCTTGTCAGAAGATAGAGACGGTGGGCATGCAGATTTTTGTCGATGATGGATGAAGATTTAGCAATAGAATTATTAACCGATCTTATCATTCAAACTGTTAAAAATCGATTTAATTTTCATTCTAATGTTATTAGCCGACGAAAGTGCAGTATAAGATGTAATAAGTGATCATATCTTCTTTTTTTGAAATAAAGGCCGGAATCTGACCATTATCTAAAAAATATGATTATTACATATCAATTGTTGGTACAAACTACTAGAGCGAACTTATATATGTTGGGGTGTCAACAGGAGGTTGGGGAATCTCGATTGCTCCATCAAGCATCTTGGTCACTTTAAGCATAGTTGGACGCATCCCCGGTTCGTCCTGTATGCACCAAAGTGCTACTGCTGTTAATCTCTCCACCATCTTCATATTAACAATTGCTTCCTCATCGCCTTCAACTAACAAGTCAAGGCGGCCACAGCGGTAGCAGTCATATGCCCAATATGTCAATAATACTTTATCCTCATCAGCAGCCTTAAGGTCTACATTTCGCCTGCAGCAAATAATCTCCAGGATGACTATTCCGAAGCTGTACACATCAACTTTACTAGAGATGCCCACGTTCTTGAACCACTCAGGTGCAAAGTATCCTCGGGTTCCTCTAATTCCAGTGCTAGTTTGTGTCTGCTCAGCTTTTAGAAGCTTTGCAAGGCCAAAGTCTGATATCTTTGTTATGAAATTTTCATCAAGGAGGATGTTCTCTGCCTTTATGTCACAGTGTATGATCTGTTTGCCACACTCCTCATGCAAGTAGAGCAGTCCTCTTGCCACCCCTTGGGCAATAGCAAGTCGGAGGTTCCATGATTGCTTCTTCCCGAAGAGGAATTTATTAAGAGAGCCATTGGGCATGAATGGATAGACTAGCAGCCTTTCAGTTCCTTCATAGCAGAATCCCAGCAATTGGACCAAGTTTTTGTGGAGTGTATGTCCAACTGTTTCCACTTCCACTGCGAATTCCTTTTCTGTTTCTCGTGGAATTCGATCAATTTTCTTGACAGCGATGCTGGTACCAAATTCATCGTGCAGACTCCCTTTATATACTATACCAGAAGCCCCTCTCCCCAATTCCTCGTTGAATCCGTTGGTTGCCTCTTCAAGCTCTTTGTAAGTGAAATCTCTCGTCATCGTCCTGGTCCATGTTTGCGATTGATTCTTTTTCCTGGTGGTCTTCAAGCGTGTTCCAAGAAAATGGGTGGAAATTAAGAAAAGATTTAAAATGACAGAGCTAGCTATAATGATGGATCCTCCAAGTATCCAATACTTCCCATTGGTTTTCCATTTACTGCTGGTTTCGATATTCAGTTGAATCTGTGAATAATTATATGTTGGTACCTTGAGAAAAACCTTTCTTCGAACATCACTGCCTCCATTGCCATTAGATAAAGGTAGCTTCTTCTTCCAGCAATTTCCACTATCATCATACACTGCGGCTGCACAGAAGCAATCGGTCAAACATAAGTTCTGGCAAGTAGTCTCATTTATAGGGTAGTACTGCTCATAGGCTCGAAGTGGCCAGTCAATCCCGTTCATCAGAATCATTTGGAACTGCTCTAGAACATGTGCCTCACTCAAATCACAGCTCTGAAATGCAAAATCTGGCTTGCACCCTTTATACTTCCTTTCTATATCAAAAAACGAATAATGCGGCGCACAAGCACAATCTATTTCAGTCTGATTCCAGTTGGGCGTGCAATAGCTGTTGTACCCACACACTCCACTGCCAAAATTTGAATACATTATGCTACAAATATTTGTTGGGACAGCTTGCACTTTCAAAATTGAAGTCAAACCACTCGATACTGTTCCTTTTTTGGGGTACTTGTACTGTCGAAGGACACCATCTGGATCCAATTTAGCCCAGTGGTAGAACTGATTTATCGAGCCCGTCACTGCTGACATGATGACAGTGCTAGTGTGTTCCAAAGCGTAGTAGATTGTTCCATTCGCATCATAGACCAGCTTCGAGCTCTTTCCACTTGTGTTGGTGGACCAATAAGCATCATACTTGAACCCGGAAGGAACAGCCACTGTGTAGAAAGTCAGGTTACCATTTGTTTCAAGATTGAGGATAAACCGGCCATTGGAGTAGTCGGTGTCCATAAGCTTAGAGTGGAGGATAGTCCCACTAGATAACTCTTGGTAAGGCAGGATGGTATCTGCTGGTGTAGTAAAACTTTGCCACTTAGGGGAGCCATCTGCCCCATAAACTGCAAAATTTCCATTATCGTTCATGCAGGCATAAGCACCACCAGCAATCTGTGGGCTCCAGATCTCTGCTCCAGTGGAATCACGGAGAGAAAGATTACCGTTCAGGGCGAATTCCAGGCTTGAACCAGATGATATTGCTATGGAACCATCGATGTACCAAACTATAGTCTTCTCTTCAATCTGATCGAACCAGATGGCAAGTAGATAAAGAGAGGAGTTAGTCTCCAAAGGTTGGAAACCAAAAGCAAAATCGCCAGCGGGTGAGAGCCATGATTTGTTTGGGCCCTCTGGATATAGAGTGGATCCTAAGCTAATGTTTTGGTGACCAAGAGTATATGATTGGGGAAGTAGCAACAGTAGGAGGAGGTGGAATAGATGCGCCATTGATCTTGGCTGGTTGTTCTTTCGAACAAAGGTTTTATAAGCTGTCGGGGATGAAATTTCAGATCATAAGATGAAGTGTTGCGTCCCTCTGGGTCCACGATTCATCCACGGCATGACTTGTAGTAATAGAATGCAGAACTTATTTGTTACACACATGGAGCTGAATGTCACTGTATTCACTGGCCCCATCTACTCATTTTCATGGAACCAAAAAATGTGAAATGTCAGAGGATAGAGTTCTAGATGAGACTACTTTGAATTAGGTTGCTACTCACTAGAAATTGGTTGAAAATGTTTCCCGGGTCAATATAGAACAGCTGGCACAATAGAAAATGTTGACTTGATGAAGTAGACCAGTGTTTTGGTAGAGGAAGAATAGTCCATTAATGACAAATTCAGAGTTGTCCCTTTCTGTAGAAGTTCGTGAGTTGACCTTGCGCTAACGATATGGATGGACTCAAATGTATGGGTGTAGCTAAGACACTCTGAGCCAGCCACTATAACCGGAGCTATTTAAGGAAGCGACTTGAAAAGTTCTCGAGAAGTGGACATGAAACTGCATCATGGTAGACTACTGAAACAACGACCTGGATCAAGTGGTAGATTTTCTTTTTGTGTGTTGTCCTGGTATTTTGAAATTCCAAACCACAGATGTGTATTACAAGTCGAGCGTCGCGGGCTCGACTCACAATCTCCTGCTTTGTCGTGGCCTAGGTTAGGGTTGGCTGGAAGGAATTGATATTTCTTTTTTTAGCTGGAAGGAATGAATCGCTTGATGCCCCCACAGGAGCACGGCTGGGAGACGTCACAGTAGAACAGGGGTAAAATTGGTAATTTGAAGAAAAAAATGGCACAAAAACATGTTTTACTGTATAATTATCTTTCAATATAGTAACGTTAATGGCTCTTAAGGGATAAAAATTGAAACTAATGGCACACAAGTGAATGCATATTTTTCAATAACAGAGAAGGGACTGATTAAGGTGTAAGACATGGTCATCCGAGCAAAATCTGAGGCCCCGTACAAAATCCTAGTTAGCGCCCTAAACTTCAAAACTTTATTACCATGAGGCAGTCGTGGTATTGAATATTCAAATGAAATCATAGAATTTCAAAACTTTATTCAGATTTGCACAAGACATGGCTTGATAGATTTAACACTAAATTTTGCAAAAGTAAACGATGTGATCGAATTATTTAAGTCTTTGAAGAATCACAATATTAAGAAGAGAAAACATGTAGCATTGCGTATGGTTCAAACTACAAGGCCTGCATTTGTGATAGCGTCACCGCATGAGAGGTCTATATTGACAGCTAGCTGTTGGCGGTTTTCTACTTAACATCATGATACCGTACAAGACTGCAAACACCAAGCTAAGTGGGCCGGGTTAAATGGGCCGGCACGAGGCTCTTCTATTTTGGCCCGGTCCGAGCACGTCACAGCCTAAAGTTAGACGGACCGTGCCTGGGCCTAGTCGCATGCCCGCTGTGCCAGCCTGAGCACGGCCCATTTAGTGTAGCCCACTTAGCCTGTGAGATGGCCCATTTACCCTATGAAGCACAGCCAGGTCCGACACGGCCCATCAAATAAAATGATTAATATTTTAATATTTATACTAAAAATTATATTTTTAGATTCAAATTAATTAATAAAAATATATTTTTATAGAAAAATTAGATATAAAAAATTTAAGTGGACTCCGGACCAGCCCGGTCCGAATAACCCACTAGACCGGCACGAGCCGTGTCGTGCTTTGGCTTTAACGCAGCCCCGTCAGGCCGGCACGACACGGTCTGTTAATTAGAAGGGGTGTGCCTGCCCGGTACAGCCCATTGGCCAGGTATACACGAAGCCGTCGATCATCTTTATGGTGCGGCACCGCGCCGCCATGTCATTGCGTCATTGATAGTGAGCAAAATCAAACTGACATGCCAAGTGCGGAAGCACCAAGGGTGAGCCTGCCAAGTTGCCTTTTCGTCGGGGATGAGCGTAACAACCAGAGCCTGTTGCCTGCAGTTTTTAGACTAATCGCTCGCCATGGCCTGCACATACACCCTGAAACCTGTCTTATTAATTTGGTCCCCTCTGTAATTTGGGGGCCCTCTGCCGTCGTATAGTTCGCACGTGCTTAAGGACGACCCTGGAGTAGAGAAAGCATCCAGGGCGTTGAAGAAGGTCAGGTAGTACGGAAGCTTGTGCACACGACCCCGGGATCCGGCCGGTGAGCTTGTTCCGGAAGAAGCTGACGGAGGTGAGGTTGGTGCGGGAGAGGGACGCCGGCAGCGAGCCGGAGACGTTGGTGACCATGATGTTGAAGATGGAGAGGCGCGAGAGGTTGCCGAAGGAGTCCGGGATGGGGCCGTGCAGGCCCGGCATGTTGACAATGCCGAGGGTGTCCAGCTGGTCGAGCTCACCGATGGCCGGCGGGAGCGTGGAGGTGAGATGTCACGGTTCTCGAGGAAGAGCCTGGATACGCGGCCCTGCTGGTTGCAGGCCGCGGGCCACCACTGGCCGCAGGTCGTGCTGGGCCGCCAGCCAGAGAGCACTGCCGGGTTGCCGAACTGCTCACTGATCTTGATTAGCGCCGGGAGGTCGTGATCCGACTGAGAATGAGTGAGCGAGGCCGTGATCAGCTAGAAGGACACGACGATGACTAGGAAAAGGTTCGAGCGCCGACTATCCATGGTTGGCGGTGATGATCGAAGTAATATCAGGCTCATTTTAAGTTCTGGATCTCCTCTCCTTGGGGCGTGCATTATCAGGTGCTTGTTGGTGCTTCGATCAGACTCCAGTGCATATATATGTAGCCATGCAGCATTGGAGGCGTGTTGATGTCAACATGGAAGCGGTTTGTATTACGTGTGATCCTGAAGGCAGCCGAGATTTTGGTGAAGGATTTCCTCGTCGTTTGGCGCGGCCGCAAGGAAGAGGGACGTGGTACGTGAACAGTTCCTTGCGATGCACTCGTGCAGCGGCGAGGATTCTGTAGCCCGTAGTAGCTTCAGTGTTGTCCCGTTTCATTTTTTTTCCTGCCGTCTGCACCGTCCTCCTGGGTGTCCACCAGGTGTTTCTCGTTCTTCGGCAGCGCGCGCGCATGTCCTCGCGGACCGGGCAGCTCACGGTCCGTTCTGAGTACATTTCACGGCCCTTTTTCTCACAATGGATGCACGGCCCTTTTTCTCAAAATGGATTCACACGCTTCCTTTTTTTTTTCTCAAAATTGATTGTAAATGGACTCACCCCTCGTCCTCTCAGGGCCGGCTATCGATGTCCCTAGTTTACACTGGATCATGCATCTATATAAGCCTACAAATAGAATGACAGTAAATTACTCTTTCTTGCTTCAATAGAATGACAATAAATTACTCTTTCTGGTTTTTTAAAATTTTTTTGCCACTGGAGCTCTTTTTTTTAATTACCCAGAATAACTCAGACACGCACAATGCACGCACACTCATCCATACGAACGCACGTACCTAAATCCTACTTCTATAATCGTCTTTAAAGACTGATCTGATAAATCATAATTTAGATTGATGAAGTCACTATTTGCGTCTCGCTATCAATGGAAGTATCGCCTATTACTGAAAACATAATATGGTTAAATAGTAGGAAATTTGCTTCTATGAGGAGTCAAACCCAAGACTTGAGGTGCTATCGAGCCTCTTGTAACCACTAGGCTACAAGCCCTTTTGCTGCTCTGACATACAAAGCAAGTAGAGGTAAAAAAATCCATATTTTCTAACTTTCATCGACGGAAAGTTTTATTTGTTACTTTGTATTTGTATTTTTATTTTATTGTATTATCTATATAATAATTATAAAATGTCCAATGATTCAAAACAGTGATTGAAGTGTCCAAAATTTCAATCAGCTGAAAATTAGCAAGTCTTCAAAAAATATGATATGCAAACCATAAGTAAAAGAACATGAGAAATAAATAGATAAAAATAAAAATGCATTAAAAAGTGAGAATAATAATCTTTTTGACAAAATAGTAAGTACTAGAAAGACATTTATTTTTAAATGAAGGGAGTAGGACTAATTAACATTTTGGCTGCGTCTTGACCGCACATTTGGCAACGGCGCACGGTAGGATTAAAGCATTTGCATCATGTTCAAAATTTTCCTTCCATGGTTTTGCGGGATTTTTCGTTTGCTTTTGATTGTTTTGGACTTTGGCTTGGCTGGCACGTGGTTGTTTTCTCAGCGTTTTCGTGTCCATAGGTGCCCTCCTTTCGTCAATTTGCAATTGCAATGCTTAATACTGAGACAACAATGCGGACGGGGTTGGACTAAGTGGTAAAGACAGACGCATTGACGCATCTTGGCCGGCCGGGGTTTGATCCCTCGTCTCGCACCTTGACTTATCTCTGAAGACAGCGCAATGATGACGTATATTTGTGATGATTTTTACTATTTAAAATATTAGTTATAGTTTTTTTAAAAAATTATTGGCCACTTTATAAAATCTGAGTCAACAATTACAAGTATCATTTTTTTTCTTCAACAGTGCAGTGGGACTTGCCCATCTGGGAAAAAATAATCTGAAGTTCTGCACAAGAGGCTAGACTGTCCCCGTCATGGCAATTGACACCAGTGCTTGACTGCGGATAAGAACACGACTAGTAAGAAGAGCAAGTGCGCATCGCGTCCAAGTTGATACGCAGCGAGTAGTCGCTACTCGCTAGTGTGATGGATGACTTGGAAGGTGATGATGACGAGGTGCTAAGGACTCGGGACTCAGGAGATGCTGCAGCAACTAAGATGACACCATAGAAAGGACTTTTATGGTATACTTCCTCTATTTTAAAAAAGTTATTGTTATTGACTTTTTCTATTATCTTTAAATATTCGTCTTATTTAAAATATTTATTTAAATATGAAAAATTATAAGTTATATTTAAATTTTATCTAGTAATAAAATAAATTATTAGAAAATATATGATATTTTTTGAAATTTTTTAAATAAGACGAATGACTAAAGTTAATAAAAAAAGTCAGTGACAACAATAATTTTGGGAATGGAGGGAGTATATTATAACCGGCAATTTAAGAATAGCAATGTGATTGATTCTTAGAGAGGTAATTTTCATTCAAACATTCTCGAGTTCTTGTTTCCGATCGAATCCTTCCTTTTGTGCACGGACCAGCAGGTCTGCCAATCATCCTTCCCCATCGAGGCGTCGCCCTCATCGTCCCTCTCCGTTCCCCATCGAGCAGCTGGTGCTACGCACCATGGTCGTGTCCCACCGCTTTTGTTCTACAGTTGTGTCGCCGTCCCACAGTTCGATGGCATCGTGTAGTCCTTCGCATTCCGACGTCGCCGTCCGGCAGCCTAGGGCGGCCGCAAAGCCCTCCTTCATCCTAGCACTATCGTCAAGTTATCTACGCGGGAAAATTTGAGGCATGTGCATAGTCAAGTTGTCTGCTCGGCCATCGGTTGAAGACCGCCAATCATCTATGCCAATCACCAATTTGCCTCTGGCTCCCATAAATCAGTGTCCAGCACATGACGGCTCCCAAAGCCGACGGGATGGGGAGGTTGTGGGGTAAGGAATGATGCCCTTCATGGGCATGGCGGATCTCCGCACAACATGTTAGGATCCCGTCGCAGCAAGTTGGGGAGTCGGGAGGCGGGGTGCCACATCGGCTCGAGGAACTGCACGAGATTAAGAATGGTGTTGCATCGGCTCGGAGAAGTGGGCGTATGCCCGGGGCGTCACGCTGCTCAGTGATGTCATCGTGCTCGGCGTGTAAGGTCCAACATCTTCGTTGCCGACAGTTTGGGGCCGTGCGGCTGCAAGATGCGGGGTGCAGCAGGAGTGCTAGGGTGGGGCATGTTTAAGCTACTATGCACCAATTAGTTGTACCCAAAAGCAACAAATGAGAAAGGGTGAACAATTCACTATGCTCAACGCTCTCCCTCATATGCAACTCCCTCGGGGCACAAATGTGTAAATAGAAGCGGCGTAATAGAATATGCGGTTGCCAGGATTTAAACTTAAGACCTCTGACTTGATATCATGTTAAGCTACTATACATCAATTAGTTACACTGAAAAGACTAAGTTAGTGGAAAAGAGTGAATAATTCACTTATAGTCCAACAGAGCAGATCACACCTGGACGAAGCGCGTGGGTGTGGGAAGCTCGGCTGTGCACACAGGATAGATTCATTCTTACAATCTTCTTTTTAGGGACCATTCTTGCAATTTTGTTAGAATTCATACCACGTTTTTTTTTCTAGTACATGTCTAGACATATATTTTTTTTACGAAAAGAGAATTTCATTGATATCAAAGCATATTACATCTTTGATTACAAAAGCAACCCAACCAACTCGCATTTTATTAAGTGGAAGAAGAGATATTAGTCGTGTTGCGCAATGGAACGAGCTAGTACGACCAGTTGCATGCGGTTGTATTTCATAAAAACAAAGAAACACGACCTCCTAACTATCCTAGTTGACAAAAAAGGATTACTCGTTACACTGTAATACACTGTATAAGAGCAGCACAACGATAGGTTTCCCAAAAAAAAAAAGGGGGGGGGGGGGGGGGGGGGGGGGCGGTAGTGTTACCAGCCAACTTCCATTGCCGTAGCTCATTTAGGATTTCATTGATCAGAAGGTGCGGGAGCTTGCTTGCAGCCACCAGTCAACCAAACTATCTTCTCCGGAGGGAAGTAGATGCTGGGCACCGATGAAGTGTGCAAGTTTATACCAGCACTCCTAGCTATATATGCATTTCAGTAGAAGCATCCCAGTAGAAGGTGTTCGTCCGTTTCATCTTCTTGATCATATAATACACATTTTGCATCATCCCTGAGACCATGTCTAAAGTCTCTCTGAGGTCCAATGACGTCTATAGAGTGCCAGCCAGAAATAAAATTTGCACTTCAGAGGTATTTTTCCTCCCAAGATATATTTGCTACCATGGGATTAAATTTGTTTACTGATAGAAATTTGGGTGATAGAAAATCAATCTCAATCGCCGGATTAAAATTACAACTAATAATTAGTAGTTATAATATGTATCATAAATATCATAACACTGAAATGTATGAAAGAACAATTTTGATCGTACTGTCAGGAACTTTTTTTCTTGAGCAGTTTTACTATACATATTACCACCAGTAATTACTGGTGATAATACTTAGCAATAATAATGTAATTTATTCATATATTTATTTATTTATCTGCATTATTATTAGGAATAAAGAGGTCATTTCTAAGCATTTTGAATGCATCCGCCGATTTGAAATTCAGCTTCGTGAGAGTAGAAAGTTAAAAAGACACTTAGACCTAATTAACAAAATAAATTATAAATTTATCATTTTCATCTTTTCAATAATGCCCCAGTAAAACTATTACTGCTTCTAATTACTGCTCTACCACCCGTAATTACTGCATTACCACCAGTAATTACTGAAGGTAATATGCATAATAAAACTGCTCTTTTTCTGATACATGACACTAAATTGTTATTTTCTCGAATTGTACCTGACTTGTAACTACTAGATTTGGGCCGAACATATATATCTTCCATCCATGACGCCGTAAGCTTTTTTTCACTCAATAGTCGCGTCGCGGGATTCCTCGCATTCGCTTTGATGATCGTTTTGGACTTGGCTTCTCTGGCATGTGGTTGAGGTCTCAGCGTCAGCGTTTTCGTGTCCGTCGGTGGCCTCCATTTGCCAATTTGCATCGCGACATCTTTGTCTCCTTGATAACGCGAATTGAATAATAAGAGATGCGCGGCACGCGGGGTATCTTGCATTTTCTCTGAAGATGAGTCAGAAACTGAAGCAACAATCTCAAGTTTTGAACTTTCTTCAACGGTGCGGCGTAAGACTTCTCCATCTGGGAAGTACAACATCTTGACAGAAGAGACCAGGGATGTCCCTGTCATGTGGCAGTGGCCACCACGCTCGTGAAGGGAAAGAAAACAATGTGTTCATTCCGTTCATGCATTATAGCCTGGCCTATAAATGTACTCCTAGGTACCTAAAAGATCTATGCTCACCACGTTTCCACATCTCATGGCTGTGAAAGTAGCTCCGATGTTTGGTCGTCTTCTACTACTCCTGCTCGTCGTTCTAGCCGTCGCTTGTGGCGCTGGCGCCGACCATGGAGGCGGCCTGCCGGCGATCAGCCGGAGCAGCTTCCCAGAGGGGTTCATCTTCGGGACGGCCTCGTCAGCCTATCAGGTGAGAGAGTTCGATCCAGTCATGTCATTCACACGCCTTGTCATTCATTGATCGTTCGAGTTCTAGTGAAATCGGCGTACTGGACCCATGATGCGATCCAGTACTTATTGGCCAGTGAACTGTTCCCTACATATCCACATGACGTTAATTTACATGCATGCAGTACGAGGGTGGTGCGATGGAGGGGGGCAGAGGACCAAGCATCTGGGACACCTTCACTCACCAGCACCCAGGCATGTACACATTTCTGCCAACTTGTAATATTGAAACTTGGAAGGGTGAAGCATTTCGTTCGTTCCACCTACAGCAAAGATTTGACGAGACAACTGCATGTAAATGTACTAAACTATCGTAGCTAGTTTCTGCTTGAAAAGGGGTAAGGGAGATGTGAGTCTGAACGCACTATTCTTGACAATCGGGCCAGGGCCCAGGGCTAATAGTAGCCATTCGTCAACGACGTGTTATCGTCGTTACCTACCAATCAACTTCAGGACGAGATAATGAGAAATGTTCTGTTTTTGCGTCCAAATTGTTGATGACTTATTGGTGATCAGCCTGATTCAGTCTGATCGTGACGTTTCCACAGATCATCAAAAGTTTACTAATACAGCGTATGAAACAAGATGTTGAAATGATTAATCTTACTTGTGGCAATGAAACACACTCTCTCTTTAGAAGGACAAAAAGGGGAAAGTTTCATTTGACAAATCAGACGTGAAACAGACAGGCCGAGTGCATTCAACTGAGGAGTGCTAATGATTGTTTTGTTTATTTATTAGATAAAATTGCTGATAGAAGCAACGGTGATGTGGCCGTGGATTCTTACCATCTATACAAGGTATGAGTCCAATATTTTCTTTAAAAAAACAAATGGGCTACAACTCGTGTGGGGATCTTTATTTGAACCAGATTAAGTTTATCGCTAGTATCAGTACATCACTAATCCATAGAGACTTGCTGAAAAAAAAAATCAGGAAGATGTGCACCTCATGAAGGATATGGGCATGGATGCGTACAGGTTCTCCATCTCATGGACAAGAATTCTTTCAAGTAAGTCTAATACACTGTTCGATCAGCTAATAGCTGTGCTGCAATAGTGGACTGTCATGCTGAATTTTTCAGTTTTTGAGATAAATATTTTTATTGTCTTCCAAAATCAAGGTTGATCCAATCTTAAAGTAAAATCTCATGGTAGATGGGAGCCTGAGCGGTGGAGTCAACAGAGAAGGCGTCAAGTACTACAACAATCTGATTAACGAGCTCCTATTGAAAGGTGACCATTAGCTCCATTCTTCACTCCGCCTCATGAATATCTGTCTCATGATGAAGACACGAAATATATATTTTTGGCAGCATGAAATAGTTATATGAGTTTTTTTTTTGTAAATGCATCTACAGGGGTGCAACCATTTGTGACCCTTTTCCACTGGGATTCGCCTCAGGCATTAGAAGATAAATATGGCGGATTTCTTAGCCCAAATATTATGTAAGTCAATGATTTTTCAGTCCCTTTTTCCAGTTTAAAAATCCTAGTACTCTCCATCACCCATGGGTTACTCTGGAAAGAGAGACTACGAGATTGAGAAACACCATAGGGTTTTCCATTCTCCTCCTTTCTGTGTGTATATGTTTTAATTTGCAGTGTGTAATAGCCACATAATTTAGTTGCAAAATAAAAAACTGTAATTGTTGCAGCAATGACTTTAAAGACTATGCCGAAGTGTGTTTTAAAGAGTTTGGTGACCGAGTGAAACACTGGATCACGTTCAACGAGCCCTGGACCTTCTGTTCCAATGGCTATGCATCTGGGATGTTTGCGCCTGGTCGGTGCTCACCATGGGAACAGGGAAAATGCAGCGCTGGAGATTCAGGGAGGGAGCCTTACACTGCATGTCATCATCAGCTGCTCGCTCATGCAGAAGCGGTTCGGTTGTATAAAGAAAAATACCAGGTCAGTGATGAACTCTCCCTATGAACTCATCAAGGAACGATAAAACAGTTGGCTGGGGAGTTCACGAGAGCTAAATTTGTCTACTGAATAGTAGCTAGATTGACCCACGACGACTAAAACAGTTCGCTGTTTTATATTAACCAAGTTCAGTGTCTACTAAATGGTAAATGCAGGCTTCCCAAAAGGGAAAGATTGGAATAACTCTAGTCTCACATTGGTTTGTTCCTTTCTCCCGTTCCAAATCCAACGACGATGCAGCAAGGCGTGCCATAGATTTCATGCTTGGATGGTACATATCTATATATGGTCCTGAAAAACTTTTGATGTAGTTCCTAAAAAAAATTCATTGTAATAAAGTCAAAAGAATGCAACTCTCAGTAGAAATGGCCTTGTAGGTGTATGGACCCCCTCATAAGAGGAGAATACCCACTAAGCATGAGAACATTGGTCGGAAATCGATTGCCACAGTTCACAATGGAACAGTCCGAGTTGGTCAAGGGTTCGTTCGACTTCATTGGGCTCAACTACTACACTGCAAACTACGCTGATAACCTTCCTCCATCAAATGGCCTCAACAACAGCTACAACACTGATTCTCGAGCTAATCTTACAGGTGAGTCCAAATCCAAGGATCATTCGTTCTTCCTATCACCATAAGATTAATGAGGTGTGTCTGAACTCTTGTTTCAGTAGAGTTATTTCAAAATTTTGGAACAAGATATGTACCTTATCCTTATTACCACTGTATCATTTTCGACAAAAGCATGTAGTCTCAACCGTCTAAATTATTCTTAGCCTGTCTGAGATTTGCCTTTATTAAAGTACATGTATTTCTAGTCCGTTTGGTGTTGATACTATAAGCTGACCTTGTTATTAATTAGGTGTGCGGAATGGTATCCCCATAGGCCCACAGGTAACTGCAGAAAGTGATTTCCCGTCCCCCATTTGATGTCAGATATAAGCTGCTTTATCTCTTTTTTTTTCCTTTTCTTTTGTGATTTATTTAGGCTGCTTCACCTTGGCTCTACATCTACCCTCGAGGCTTCCGTGAGCTTCTGATTTATGTTAAGGAAAATTACGGGAATCCAACCATTTATATCACTGAAAATGGTAAGTTCTGATTTTTTTTTGCAATCTGTAAATGAGTTTTTGTTCTTTTTACTGGTGTTACAACAAAGAGAAAACAAATTTTCTTAAAGTGAACTGAAATTATCTGAAAATATCGTTGCATTTTTAGGTGTTGATGAGGCCAACAACAAGAGCCTGTCACTGCATGATGCTCTGAAAGATGATGTCAGGGTAGATTACTACAAGAGGCACCTCATTGCCCTACAAAGTGCTATAAGGTCAGAAGATAACTCTTGCTTATTATTAAGAGGACTTTTACAATAGAGCCCAAATAAACGCATGTCATCTATTTTCTTTATTTAATGGTCCAGATCATCACAATGATACCTTGCTGAATAATAAGTATCATAGGTATCATGTATATATATCATAAATATCATAATGGTAGAACTGTCAAAACATAAAAATATATACTATATAAATTTGTTGGTATTATTCTTACGACAACTCTTTGTTCGTTTCATTGGATACGGTTTCCATTCGCTGCCCGTTGATTGGCCGCGCTCTAGATCAAGTCCGCTCAGATCGAGATGAGAATTAGGATTCCTGGCGAAATTCAAATCAAGATTGACGCATCTAAGATGAGTGACAATGTGTTTCATGGATTTAGTTTTTCACGGCGAGGGCTCCATGATTATCTGAGAACTAATTCATAACATGTTTTCAAATCAGATTGCAATTTCTGCACCTCGAACCCATCAATGGCTTGCGCGTTGATTAGAAAAGCCATTTTTTGGTGCGCAGCGGCTCTGCCAACATGAACTCGTCAAACAGTGCTAAGATAATAACCTAATTAGTCCAAGGATATTGAGAGATTGATTTCATTAATAACTAGGTAACTACAGAATTGCCACTCCAAATAGACGGCTGGATCAAAACCATGATACCTCTCATAAAACGGTATCATGGTCTATTGTAACAGTGCTCTATTATTAAAGTTTAATGTCAGTAAACTTCAACATGGTAGTTAACAGGGCAATTCATAACCTGGCTTATAATCCACAGGGATGGAGCGAACGTGAAAGGCTACTTTGCATGGTCGTTGCTCGACAACTTCGAGTGGGGCAACGGTTACACGGTCCGGTTCGGGATAAACTTCGTCGATTACAGCGATGGACTGAAGCGGTACCCCAAGAGTTCCGCCCACTGGTTCAAGGATTTCCTCAAGAAATAGTCCATGGGCGACGCTAAGCGATAGGTGTTTTATTTCATTCTAGAAATAAGTGTGGGAGTTCAGTTCATTTCGGTTTGATATGGTAATAAGCAAGTCTTGGCGTCTCAGCTCGCTATTGGTTGGGACAAAACGCCCGTGCGCGCGTGCGTTTTGTAACATGTAAGAAAAGTCAGTGCACGTTTGTTGACTTGATCCCGGCAGTAGCTGAGTGTGCATGTTTGAGTTGGCTACGTCGGATAAGCCCCTTTGGCACATCAGTCTTCTTCTACATGATGTGACTAACAGTCTACTTTCAAAAGAATTTTATTTTCATCAAATATGGTGACATGTTATTATTTTAGATAATGTGACAAAAAATTAATTAGTAAAGAGTGAAAATAAATTTTATTTTGATGAATGTATATCATTTTAGATAACGTGACAAGAAATTAATGAGTAAAGAGAGAAAAAAATTATCTTGATGAACGTATATGTATATTATTTCTAATACACTTTTGTGTCTTGCATATACTTTTAGAAATCAACAAAAATAAAATCATACATTATATGGTGTATTTCATCCGATCCTTCAAACAAATACCTTATTACTTATGTGGCAATTTTGAAAATAATAAAGTGAAATTCAATATTAGAACTATCCTAATATCTTTCTCTCTTTTTTTTCCTTTAATAATTAACATAGCTCCACTGATAGCAACCCATGACACAGCAGACTGACCAACAGTAAGTCTGCATCGTCGTCATGCACGAATTCATACTCGCTATGATAGAATGATAGAATGGAAATGTTTATTTTTCCAGTGTAAAGATCAGCGCCCACTGGTGACTCCTTCACGGTCGTATATTAATGTTTGCAATTGGTTCGTGTCAAATATATATATACACGACAGCGCTAAATGGTGCGCTACGCGCTGAATATTATTCAGCGCCGGTCAGTTTGACCACCAGTCGGGTCGCTTTCTGCTACATGTATGTTGTTGAGCAGCAGGCCAAACGGTGGCACCCAAGTCATATCTTTGGTCCCCTACTTTTGCGCCAGTATCTGCATGCAAGGAATCTTGGTCCCCAACTTTTGTGTCAGCAACTATATGTGTTCTTGGTCCACCATCAGCTGGTCAAACCAACCTCCACAATCGTATATATATTACACGAGTAGTATACTTTCACACATAGTATATGTACTATAGTCGTATCTAATACTATTCAGTGTACCGATCAATTTGACCACTAGCTGGTCAAATTCAACTCTGCGATAGTATATTCGCGATAGTATACTATGATAGTATATATACAATTGTAGTCATATATTTTCAGGTCAATAGTCATATATTTTCTACTGAGGTCGTATATATTTAGATCGATAACAAACAGTCTCCACGATCGTATATCACGGTAGTATATGTACAATTATGATCATATATTTTCAGATCAACAGTCATATATTTTCTATTAAGGTCGTATATTTTCATGTTAACATTATTTTCTATCACTAGTTGGTCAAACAAACCTCCGTGATCATATATCACAATAGTATATGTACAATTGTGGTGGTATATTTTTAGGTCATTAGTCGTATATTTTCTATAGAGGTCGTATATTTTTTTGACCAACAGTTGGTCAAACCAATCTCCGTGATCGTATATCGTGGTAGCAATGTATAATCATGGTAGTATATTTTTAGTTCAATAGTCATATATTTTCTACTGAGATCGTATATTTTCAGGTTGATATTTTTTTAGCAAGGTGATCAAACCAACTCCCGATCGCGGTAGTATATGTACAATTATGGTCATATATTTTCATTTTTTGGCCACTAGCTAGTCAAATCTACCTCCACGATCATATATTGTGGTAATATATTTTCAATAGCGGGTGTATATTTTAAGGTTAATAGTCATATAATTTCTATCAAGAGCGTATATTTACTGCATTTTGATAGTACACTTGCACACGCTGAGAACTAGAGATATAAACTTGCATATGCTGAGATTTCATAATAAAATATGGCTATTATATAAACTATCTCAAAAGTATGAAATACTCTCACAAAAACATAAATATACACTGATAAAGACATATATATACTCTTGAGAAAATATACACTTCTTTACCTCTGAGAATCCCAGTAATAAAGCTAGCTTCTTGCTACACGTCAACATCCCAGTAATAAAGCTTGCTTCTACATGAGATAAGTATATATATACTACTTGAAATTAGAATAAAATAGATTCTTTATTAAATATATCCACGTCAACATCGCACTTAGACATCAAAATCTGATAAAAAAAAGAAAGAAAGAGGATTAGTATGTATACTGCTGTATCCATATGTGTAATTTCTCGCATATTATGAGTATTAAAGTAGATTACAAGATGTTATAGATGTACTATTAAAATAGATTACAAGAAAATAGATTTTTTATTTATAAAATACATCAACATTAACAAAAATAGTATACTATCATAGATGTACTATTACATTAAAAAAAACATATTCTGAAACAAGTGTAATAGTATATATACACTTACCTGGTTGCTATAAAATACTTCTGACAAATAATAGTATACTAGTTCAGTAGTATATGATCTAAAACTAATAACAAAAATGAAATAGAATCTCCAAAAAAATGAAAAAATCAAATGGTTTTCAGGAGACAACATCTAAAATTTGAATATACACAGATGAAGTGAAATATTAATAAAATATATGACTGTTTATATCAACGTTCAACAAACACAATCATGAGTAATTATTTATGTATTATAAGATAGTATAGATACCATATGAGATTATATAAGAAATAGGGAGAAGCAACGCTCATAAATATACTATAAAATATAAGAAAATAGATTACAATAAGTAGTTTATATACTATATGAGGTAGGATATATCCTATTTACGATTATAAGAAAATACTATAGTAGTTTTATTTAAGATATATACTCCGACTTTCACTTTAAAAGTTTTATTAAATGTATATATACTTCAATTTTCACAAATAGTATATATACTCCTACTTTCATAAATATTATGCAGGACCAGATATACTATCACTAGTAGCAGAGATATATTATCATGATGTCCATAACACAATTAGCCGAGATATACTATCACCAGGATAAGATATACTATCACTTTTATTATATATATACTACAGAAACAACATTTGTTGTAAACACTGCTTTTTACTATTAGTATAATCATATATATACTATAGAAAATAGTATATATACTCATGATTTTACTTTTATTATATATATACTACATAAATAACACTTGTTGTAAAGACTACTCTTTATTATTAGTATAGTCGTATATATACTCTTTTTTTATCTATGGATGTAGTCATATTTTTTTTCAAATATTATGTTATCAAGATATATAATCTCCAATGTATAGATATACAGCCTGTTAAAATACTCTATCCGAAATACTCTATCAAAGAAATGGGAATTGCACTCATGCATAAAAATCTGATAGAAAAGGGAAAGAGATAGAAATAGAAACTGATTTTCAGAGAAACAAAAAAGCAAGAAAAATCAGATCCGGTAGGAGGAGAGCCACCACATGAATGGAATGATGATTTCAGCATCAAGCAACCAGGCATGCATCCGTTAAAAACATAAAAAACAAAAAGAGAGAAAATAAAAAAGGCATATAACAAATCTCAAAAAGAAAAATAAATCGCTCAAACATTAAATTTGTTAAGATCATGCTTTTAGTGTTAGCAAATTGCTAGCTTCTTCCTACCTCGTGCGTCTAGGAACTGTTAGCAGCGATGTTCAGCTCCAAAGCCGACAACAAACTCTGACTTTAGGGACTGTGACCATGTGCCGTGTCACTTGCACATAAAAAAAATGATGGATGAGCTCTGACGCAGGCCTCCAACAAAAAATCAGATCGGATAAATAAATGAAATAAAATCAAAAAGAAATATCACCACACACGTGGAAGCTGTTACTAAATCGGAGAGAGATGAGGAGAAAAGAATGGAACCGCCTGAACGAGTATGAACAAGTTACCTCGTCATGCCGCACATGGATCTGGTCGCGCGTGGAGCTCATTGCCAGATTTCCTGGCGTGAGCAGCAGCAGCACCGCAGCATCCTGCCGCCTCCTCCCTGCATGTGACCAGCCTCCGCTTGTGGCTATAGTTACGGATCAGGTCGCGCGTGGAGCAACCAAGAATCTGTGCGGGTGTGGTCGGTGGATCTGATCGTATAAGAGCAGAGGAGGAGAGAGAAGACGAGATTCAAAATGAGGGTGGAGAGAGAGAAAGATATCAAATTACTTGAATATATATTGTGCTCATATACTACTTTAGAGCACGATATACTACCGCGGACTAAAATATATTATTGCAGGTTGAGTTGGTTGGACTGCACCAACCGACTTGCGCTCTATATATATATATATATATATATATATATATATATATATATATATATATATATATATATTAATGCATACACATGCATATCATATCCCTAAGAAAATCTTAAAAGACTATCAGCTTGATTTTGATATTTATAAATTCATAACAAACATCTCAGTATTGATATGGACATCGCCTCTTACTGAAAGAAATAGTTTATCGTGTCACATGACAGTTGCTACCTCCCGTTGTTTCTCCATGTCGGCGGAGGAGGAAGCTGCAAATCGATGCCCACACTTCAACCGGTTTTTTACAGCCACAAGCTTGTGAGTTCGTCCTTTTATCTGCTCCCAAAACTGATCTCAGCCAACGCCAGCAGCATGCTCTAGTTCTAGAATTTGAACTATGGGTTAGTTCTAATACAATAAACTTAATTAACCATATGAGCTAGACTTAGTTAGTCGTAAAAAAAACAAATGAGCTAGGCTTAGTTTACATGTCGAATGTGTATCTTACGTGCCTAGAAAATGAAACTCAACTCTAATATGTTCAAGTATGATTTTTTAAAAGAAAACAAATATGGAAGGATCGGCTCTTTAATTTGCTCTTGAATCTTAGCAGAGAGTCAGAAAATATTGATGTTGTATATATACTCATGAAAGCCTAGCGTTCCTCTCAAAATTTTAGCCAACGTGGCCTAATTCTGCAGTTGACACATCACTCTCACTTCACAGCATGCTGTCCGGCTTTCACATGTGGCTCTTGCCCGAACAGCCCGACACTGTGTGGGACTCATCTTACTGTCTCATTACCCTTCCACCTGTCCTCGACTGGCTCAGGCACGTGTTGCGAGGCAAGTTGCCGCATGCCCACCGTCACTTGCCTCCTTTCTCCCCCAATTCACGATACTCGACGGGTCACTGCCCCTTCCTCCATTCCGGTTTTGCGAGACGAGTTGTGGATGGTTGAGTGCAGAGGAGAGAGCTAGAAGAGAAGAGAGGCAGTTGGGGGATGTCATACTCATAGGCGTGAGCATGCTGCTGGCGTTGGCTGAGATCAGTTTTGGGAGCAGATAAAAGGACGAACTCACAAGCTTGTGGCTGTAAAAAACCGGTCGAAGTGTGGGCATCGATTTGCAGCTTCCTCCTCCGCCGACATGGAGAAACAACGGGAGGTAGCAACTGTCATGTGACACGACCAAGCGTTGGGGCGAGATGCTCTTACCGATTGGAGCAGTATAGGTGGGGGCACCCTCACGTAGCTCTGGACCTGGACCACGATATGACAAGGCTCTTGTGTAGCTGGAGGGGAGACTGACTGAAGAAGGAACAAGAGGGATGAGCAGGCGAGGGGGCTATGCCAACCTTACTTCGCTGTGGATTTGATTTTGAGAGAGAGAGAGAGAGAGAATGGAGGGACAAGAGAACACGCTTGAGTCATGAAGAAGATAAGGCACTTGGTTACTTTACAAATAAGCCCCAGCTGTATTACATATTTGTGAGTTTAATTGACTGGTTTGCATACTTATAATTAAGCAACCAAAACTTATGATATTTACAGAACATATTCATAAATACACTTAATTAGTTCTAACTTTAAACCCATAAAATAGTCAATACATGCTAAATTAAACTGTTTATTGAGATTAAATTAGCACAGCGTAGCATGTAAATCTATCTAGTTGTTTTTATACGTACAAGAAAATAAAGCACACAGGTATAACGGCTCATATAGCTGCATGTAAGTCATCATAGACGTAGTCTCGTTTAGGCCATGTTTGAACCCATCATAGTTTATTAAAAACTAGTTTTAAAATAAAAACTGGATTAAAATAAAAACTGGATGGAGATGTTTGTATCCTAGTTTATATAATCTATAAACTAGTTTTTAATAGTTAATTATATTAAAATGGGATATAAACTAGCATTACCTGGGTTGAGTTAGATTATATTTAGAAACTCATAATCTAATTTATAAAAACTGATATAAAAATTAATCTATTTGGAGATACTCCAGTCTCTATAAACCAGTTTCTTAAAAACTAGAAAGATCCAAATAGAGCCTCAAACGGATAACCACTTTACTTGTTGGAAAGAATAATAAGTTGAGCATTCATTTGAGTAGTTGAACAGGCTGTTCTAATTAGAACCGTGCTCTACAAGGCCAAGCTGCCATCCTTCCCTCTTCTTTTTTTTGAAAAGTTTCATTTTCATCTATTGTATATTTATGAAGTCATATCCAAAATTTATCATACAACTTTCGATATAATTTTTTTTCAAAACTTTTGATGGAACTCTTTATCAAACTTTAGATCAATTTTTTGAAACTTCTAACTGAACTTTTAAATATTTGAATGCAGCTTATCAGTCCCATAACTATCGAAAATCTCTTATTTGCCGAGTGCCCATAGCACTTGACAAAGCATGAGAAACACTCAGCATAATGCACATGGCAAAAAAAAAAGTCAGCAAAGAGAACTTTGCCGAGTGTTTTATCTCGGGCACGCGGCACTGTACCGAGTGTCAGAGCAGCTCTCAGCAAAAAAAAAAAAAAGAACATATAACGATGATGGAAGGTTTGCCGAATGTCTACCGCGGTGCTCGGCAAAGTGACACTGGTTTGCCAAGTGTCTTCTTCGTGACACTCGGTAAACCTTTAATCCATTGTTGAATGTCCTTACTGAGACACTTGACAAAACTATGAACTTTTTTATTTTAATTTTTATTAAATATGGTGACTTGTTATCAATTTAGATAACGTGATAAGAAATTAATGATTAAGGAGAGAAGAAATTTATCTTGATGAACATATATGTATACTATTTCTAATAAACTTTTGTGTCTTACATGTACTTTTAGAAATCAACAAAAATAAAATCATACATTATATGGTGTATTTCATCCTTCAAAAACAAATAACTTATTACTTATGTGACAATTTTAAAAATAACAAAGTGAAATTCAACATTAGAACTAGCCTAATATCTTTTTCTCCTTTTTGTTTTTTCTTTAATAATTAACATGGCTCCATTGATAGCAACCCATGACACAGCAGACTGACCAACAGTAAATCTGCAGTCGTCATGCCGCGAATTCATAATGATATAGAATGATAGAATGGAAATGTTTTTTTTTTCAGTATAAAGATCAGCGCCCACTGGTGACTCATGTTGGCAGGTGGCTATAGATAGAGTGGTGCCATCTGCTGCTGACTCCGTCGTTGGTCCTCCTCAATTCGTTTTTCCATCCGCCTCTTCAGATGCTCCTGTTTTTTTCTCTCTTTTTTAAATGGGCCTACAACATGCCATTCAAATTAACCTAGAATATGTGCATCACAATATTAAGAATGAATGAATCACAAATAAAACAACAATAACCTGGAGGGCATACATCTCTAACTATATGCAATGGTCGATCGTGAACATATAGTTGGGCTAGCACTTGTGCTCCGTGCTCGATTCTAAGATAATGTTGGAGTACTTGTCATGTTAAATGTGTTATATCAAGATACCGTCCATAAAAGCTTTATAATCATTAATATTGAATCTTTAAAATATAAATATTTTGATGATTAATAACAACTCATCATATATTCTACTATAAATTTTATTAATGATAGTTGACTTTGACGATGGAACGCACTCAACCCCACAAGCAGGGATCGGACAAGGCGAAACATGCTCGACCCCACATGCGAAGGTCAGACGAGGCAGAACACGCTCGACCCCATAGCAAGAGTCGGGCGAGGCGGAGCACATTCAACCCTGTCTGTGAGGGACGAACAAGATTGAGCCATTTCGATGAATGCTTATCTCTATGCATAGCATTAATTATGTCCACAGTGATATTTGGTCCTGACACAATTGGATAATTTTAGAAGAGTTTTACTATCTAAAATATTGGCTTGTACTTTATGCGTAATTTTATAATTATATTATTAAGTAATAATTGTATGTTTATTTTAACAAGAAAATACTATCAAATTATATTAAAATCTCATATAATCTTTAAAATATAAAACATTAATTATTAATCATATAATTTAATTTTATTCATAACTATAAAATTAAGTATCATGAATCTACACTCTTATTTTTTTTCCTATAATACTCTCAAACTCATAAAATATTGACTAGTCGTTGTGGTTTCTCTACAATCTATTAATTGAGGTGTCGTCTTCCACTTCCTGTCCACAAAGTTAAAGATTAAATCCAAATCGGTTTCTTACCTTCCATATTAAGTATCAAATTTTAAAAATCATAACTCCCTCGTTCGGAGCTCAAATTAAATAAAATTGAACTCTATATCGTAGTTCACAAAAAGTTCTACAACTTTGATATTAAATGCAAGTCTAGATCCTGCTGTTTTGGTTTCCAAATATGCGATGCAAAAATATTTGTTCTGATTCGGACTTCTTTGCGCAGGTCTCTGTGCGGAACCCATATCTTCTAGTTCCAAAGTCCAAATAATATGATCCATATATGTTTCAAAAAGGCTTCGACGAGATCTATAATTTTCGTATTTATTTTTTTCATTGGAGCAAGTTTTCAAGTTCAAAATCGCGTTACAATATAGTATTATTTTGTAGACTGCGTAAATTGATTTTTTTTTTCAAATAAAACTTCTGGTAAAAAATGGTGAAAAATTGTTACTTTTGACATATAAAATGGTATACTAAGAAGCATCAACGGTAATATAAATATGATCTTTAATGTAAAATGTCAATAATATTGTATATATCTAATAATTATATTGTATAATAATTTATAAAATCATAAATAGTGTTTTGTATTTTAAGTCCGTAGCAACGCATGGACATTTTGCTAGTTAGATTATTGAATCTATATTGCTAGATCAAACTTAGTTTTAAGAAATAACTTTTAGTATTTTAGTCAGTAAAAAGCGGAATGGATTTATGTTTTAGGATCAATACTGAACTTGCACTCAACATATTCGCAAAAAAAAACTTAAAACTCAACACAAGAAAATATAAGAGGGAAGTTTCTTAAATCACCTGATTTCTGTGACCTATGGATTCTAAGTTGTCGTTCAACCCTTGACGCCTCATGAACCATGGCGGATTACAAACATGGTGTAACATCATACTCAAACTGAACAAGGTTTGCTTCTGTTTCCAAATCCACAGCACATCGATTCTCTCAGGAGTAACTTCTTCCATTATACGGTGGCAGTGTGTCTTGTACAACTAGCTAAAGTTGGAGACTCACTTATCCATCTACAAATAAGCTTTGTATCAATCATGACTAATTCTTAGGTGGTGGATTCTGTCTCAAGTACTACACTATTGCGAAAGCGCAACCTACATCTATTTTCCGTCGATTGAGATCGCTCCTATCTCGCGCGCGCGGGTGATATGCATCCCGTTCTCTGGTAACCAAAGGCCCGACCAACTTATTTATTCTCATAAAAATTAGATTCTCTATTATGTAGTCATGTCCGTGTCACTGTGCGATGTAAGTCGATGTGTAATTTTTCAGAAATATATCACTGACCAGGTCCAGGTTGATGAATCACATGCTGCTCTTCAAGGAGCATGATGGCCCATGGCCCATGAGCCTGCATCTCGGCCTTTGCGATTCGCATGCAACAGAGCTGCAAGCACCAGCACAATGCAGTGTCACTGATGGCTACACCTTATTTTTTTCTCCTTAATATAAACAACAATAAGCTAGCCAAAGCCAAAAGCCTCCATTGCGGATAGATCCTACAACGCGCGCCCGGATCATTCCAACACCTCCATTGGGCAAATCGACCAATATTTTTAGCGCGGACTACTGACCGTGTCGCCGTCGCGTCCAACGCACGGAACAACGGCGCCGCTGGTGTCGCTCCTCGTGGGATACGAACGCGGGTCGATGACTCACCCGGCCCGCATATTACCGGCATATCTCCTCCTCCAGGCCGCCGCCGTGCCGCGTCCGCGGACTGAAAAGCAACCGTTTCGTCTCGCTCCCGGCGTCGCGTCTCGCCGCGCTTCTGGCAACTTTGCGCGAGATGCTGAGCCGATGCCCGTAATATGCCGTGAAATCCGCTGTTTTCTGCATGGAACTCGTCGGCTCGGACAGCGCGCTGGATTACCTTGATTTCGTGCATCGGCTCAGCATCTTGCATGACAGCGGTTGCATGACATCATGATTTGCTATATTTTTGCTGTCACTAGCGTGGCAGCATTTTGGGTTCACAAGGTTTCGGAGGTTTGTACCTGAAGCCTTGCGATACAGAAACGCGGTTTAGAACGAATTTGATTTGTAAAGCAACGTAAACGGCGAATTTGGCGCCCTACATGGTAGTGGAGACGGCTGCATATCGTCTGCATTACCTCAACAACTGCAGAGTTGTACCAATAAGCACAGTAAAATAAGAGATGGTGAACAGTATCCTGTATTAGTACTGTGGCGAGATTCTGTGTCAACTATACTTTGGGTTACTGTAGTTATATTTTATAATTTTCCTGGTGCACTGTGCCGATTGATGTCACCCGTTAAAATCTGATCGGACTGCTAGAATTGAGCTTAATGTCAACTACAATGTATTCTCTGAATTTAGTCCTTCAATGCAGAGGATGTAAACGCAGTGGAGACCACCACCAATCAGGTTTGTACCTGAAGCCTTGCGATACAGAAGCACGGTTTAGAACGAATTTGATTTGTAAAGCAACGTAAATGGCGAATTTGGCGTCCTACATGGTAGTGGAGACCACCACCAATCAGAGCATGGTTTCATGGTACAGCTTGTCCCAGACAAACAGTTAAACAATCGATTGTAATTTATCATAGAGTCATTATCATGTGGAAGTATCATATAATAACTGAACTTCGATTAGTTAAGATCGTGTTTGTGTCTTTACTCAAGCCATGCAGCAGCGTAAGCATCAGTTCAGTAAAGCCATAGGACAGTTCATCAGTAGACTGCGACCTGTTCCGAGCTCAGTAGCGTATATGGCTTTGGAACGAAACAATGTAACGGCACTAGGATATTCTTGTTGCTTTGGTTTTAACAGTTTCGTTCAGAACTTCTGATTTTACAATGTTTACTTTTATTTACTTTTTACCCTTTTGCAATACATGTGTCCCTTTTCCTTGTTAGTATCGTTTCGTACTACTTTGTGGTGCTTTCAACTCCTTTTACGATTGGCAGATGCAACTATTGATTCATCTGTGTATAATCTGTATAGTTTCTTTGTTGTTGAAACTGAACTGACTGACAATTTCACCCTTAGTTTTCTTGTTTGATGTAAAAAAAAGGCAATGTCTTGTTGTTCTCATCTCATAAGCCATAGGAATGTCCAAAGCTTGATGCACGACAATGTTAGTAGTACACTGTAAAAAAGAAAGTGTACTGCAACGATAAGATCAGGAGTCAGGAGGACATTACAAAGTACAGAGCCCCAATCCCCCGGCAGCGGAAGCGTTTGCTTTTCTTTATGAGAAACATCAGCACCCATGCCACTGAAGATTTTTCCATATTTTTAGGTTGAGAAACATCAGCACAGCGCCCATGTCACTGAAGATTTTACCATATTTTTAGGTTAAAGAAACATCAGCATCCATGTCACTGAAGATTTTAGCATATTTTTAGCATTCGGATTTGAAAGCTGTTTATATAGTTATTACTAGCAATTAATCTCCCTGTCCAACAATATAAATTTCCGAGGTCAATCAAAGTTAAAAATTTGAACTGAGCCAACAAAATCTTACATTTGTACACAGAGGGAACACACTTCAAACATTTCCTCTGTGTCCTAAGAATAATTTTCAAGATGAAAGAAGAAAGAAAATGTTATTTTTGATGGAAGAAAAGAAAATATTTAGATTCAAATATATGGGAGGATCAAATTTCCGGGGCTGGACGCATCCCTCTTCCCAGGTCCGAACCCGTGACCAAGGGGGTGGGCGGGGCGGCGGAGTCCACAACGCCGGCCGGTAACTCACCGCGAATATGCCCGCCCGTCCCCTTCGCCTAGGTGGTGACTCCGCGATGGCGCGGGGTCGCCGTCGCCGGGTCGCGGCGCCTCCACCCCTCCCCGGTTTGTCGCGACTCCCTTGGCGCCGCGAGGGAATCTGCGCGGGCTTAAATACCCGGCCACCTGAGGTCACCCTCCGCCATACCACCACCCGGACGACTTGGACTCGGACCACGCCCATCACCACGGGAGCTGCCATTTGGCACCGGCGCCACGGCCCCGGGAGCGCCCTCAGAGGTGACACCTAGTCCCCGCACCCCGACATTGTTGAACGAGACGATCCCTTCTCCGTCCGACCTTGCTATTTTTGCCCCCTGCATTGTGTTTCTTCTGCGTGCTTGTGTTCCTGCACCTGGAGACATGATATAGGGTGAGTTCCAGTTAACTCTGTTTTATCTCTCTGCGTTCTGTACAGATAAATTGTTTATTGTGGTTATACTATTATTTCTTTTACTTATTTTGGGCTTTGTATTACGTTATTTATGGGGTGCAATGCCATAATAACGCAAGAAGCAAGTGCCGCGCCGCTGTGTCTAGCATGACTGATTCTCTGCTTCTTCAACTTCAAATTCTTTCTTGGATCCTTGGTGGTTACTTTGATGGTTCTCTATTGCGTTTGATCAGTGCAATGTTTGGCGGGCTGCTTTCACTGGTTCTGTTTTTTTATCCTTCCAAATGTTGAGATTGTCGAATCTCTCTGTTCTTGCTGGAGCTGGCTGATCAAAATTTCCATAATGTGCTTGAGTTCATCGGCCGCACAGTAACTGATAAGCATCCACATCCGGAGTACTTTTCCAGAGAGTGATTTTTTGTGAAGATTCAAATTCCTGGCCCCTTTTATGATACTGAGCCACCATATAGTGCGCTTCGCATGGCCTAATTGCATCTTTTTGATAAGCCAGTACAATATGCAGCTTGATAGTGTTCTTGACTATATAATTTGATGATTTATGCCTACTTGGGACTGTGGCCTTGTGGTCTACTAAATGTGGCCAAATAGATTTCATGCCTTTCTAGTCATCATAACATATTAAACTGACGTTTGCAACCACTTCATGTTAGTTAATTAGCAACTTGTTCCTTGTCAACAGGCTGGTATTTAAAGTATCAACATTTCTGTTCACTGTCATAGGATAGGCAAGTGGTATGACAAAGCATTTTTACAAACTCCTACTGGCAAATCCAGAAGTTATAGTTCAGTGTTATTAATTTGTTAGAGGAATACAAATCAGTATGTCTCAGTTCTCCTGCTCACATGTGGATACTGTGGAAGTGAATGTCAAATAATGTCCTAACACAGCATCTTTCTATGTAAATTTTACAGGTTGATTTATCAAGGACAACAATTGGTCGAAAATGGACCCAAGAAAATCAATAGATGATAAATTTAGCAAGCTGCACCCATGTTGGCCAGTAGAAACTTCAATTGCCATTGCTGGAGCAGGTCCAAGTGGCTTATCAGCAGCATATGCATTAGCTAAGCTAGGGTATCACAATGTAACCGTGTTTGAGAAATGTAAGACTGTTTCAGGGATGTGTGAATCAGTTGACATCGAAGGTGAGAGACCTAGTGAATGCACTCTATTCAGTTTTCATGTTCTCCATGTCTTTAATCTTCAGTGCTATTGTTAAATATCAGGAAGGACATATGATCTGGGAGGACAAGTTATAGCAGCAAACAGTGCCCCAATTATAACGCATCTGGCAAAGGAATTAGGATCTGAATTTGAAGAGATGGATTCACACAAGCTTGCTCTGATTGACAGCCGAACCGGAAAGATCCGAGACCTCGAAGTGGCCGAGGACTACATATCCATGGTATCTCTAACGCTAAAACTACAGGTAAGTTGTTCTACTATAATTTCTACTAAAAATAATCAGATAACTCAGTCAAATGGGAAAATAGATCATTGTCCAATTTCGTAATAACTAAACCTACATTATTGTTTCTTACACGTATATTTTTTTGTGAATTCTTGCAGGATGAGGCAAATAGGTCTGGTCGAGTGGGGATCCAAGCTGTCAGTGAATTGGCCTCAGATCCAACTTTTGAGTTTTTAAAGCAACATGGAATAAGTTCAGTGCCAAAGTCTGTAGCATATGGTTACACTGCTTCTGGCTATGGTTTTGTTCAAGACATGCCCTATGCTTTCATTCATGAGTTTACTAGAACTTCTATGGCTGGCAAAATCCGACGTTTCAAACATGGTTACATGAGCTTGTGGGAGAAACTTAGCCAGTCATTACCATTTGCAGTTCTTTGTGACACGGAGATTTTAAAAGTCAGACGCAACAGCTGTGGCGCAAGTGTAACTATCAAAAGCAACACCGGTGAAGTGGAAGTTAGGGAGTTTGATAAACTTATATTGTCAGGTGCCCTTCCTTTCAAGAATGGCAAGACATATCGATCTTCAAGTTTGACAGGTTAGCATGGTTTAAATTCACTTTGCCTTGAACTGAAGCTAGTATTCAAGCTGTCTGAATACACATGCCTTTTTATTCAGATGGAGAAAATGAGGTGGTCGAACTGAACGATCTTGAAAGAGAACTATTCAGCAAGGTGCAAACAATTGACTACTATACTACTGTTCTTAAGATTGAAGGATTTGAACACATGCCAAAGGGCTTTTACTACTTTGGAGAACACATGGACGATCCAGCAACAATAGGGCATCCAGTAGCAATGCAAAGATTCTTTGCTGACACAAATATTTTCTTGTTCTGGTCTTACGGGAATTCAGCAGACATCAAGGGGCCATATGTGTCTAAATGTGTAACCGATGCTGTAACTTGTATGGGAGGAAGTGTCCAGAAAGTGCTTTTGCAGCGGCGATTCAAGTATTTCCCTCATGTCAGCAGTGAAGGTATTGGTTGACACGGTTGACTATGATTCCCAAATAGTTTATTTTCCTGCATTCCAACCATAGTGATTTCCTGCATTGCAGACATGAAACATGGATTCTACGAGAGGGTGGAGTCTCAGTTGCAAGGCTTTCAGAACACTTACTATGTTGGAGGTCTGCTAGCTTTTGAGCTTACTGAAAGAAATGCATCGTACTCAATTTCGTCTGTTTGTAAACACTTTGCCATTGATGCCGAGCTACCAGTGACTCCTTATGTTAAGGTGAGTTAGAATATGGTCCTGGTAGAGTTCAAGTGTTGTTAGTGTGCTTATGATTAGCAACTTTTTTATGCAGAGGCTGTTTTCTCTATCTAGAAGTAATCCATTACCTCCTAAAGATATTGGTGAGCTTGAAGGTGTTGAATTTCCTGACCTTCTGTCCCTAGATGGATATTTGCAATACTGGGGAACTCATAAAGTCACTGAGAAGAAGTTTATCTACACTTGGATCAATGAAGAAGGGAAGACCATGAATCTTAGAACCTATCATGAGCTACACTATAATGCATCTTACATTGCATATAAACTATTGACAAGCGTCAAGCCTGTTATCAAGCCCGGTGACAGAGTTCTCCTTATTCATTTACCTGGTTTGGAGTTTGTTGATGCATTTTTTGGGTGCATCAGGGCAGGAGTTATACCTGTGCCAGTGTTACCCCCTGATCCAATGCAATGGGGCGGGCAAGCGCTTCTGAAAGTTGAGAATGTCTCTAAGGTGTGCAATGCTGTTGCTATTCTATCCACCTCTTCATACCATGCTGCCGTACGTGCAGGTTATCTCAAGAATATTGTTACCTTTGCAAAGAATGCTCAGAAATGCTCAGCCCAGTGGCCTGATCTCCCATGGATTCACACCGACTCGTGGATAAAGAATTATCAGCGAAATCCAGACAGCTTCGACTTAGAAAATGTTGTATCTATGATTGCCAAGCCCCGGCCAAGTGAATTGTGCTTTCTACAGTTCACTTCAGGTTCCACTGGTGATGCCAAGGGTGTGATGATAACACATGGCGGACTAATCCACAATGTCAAGATGATGAAGAAGCGGTATCGAAGTACCTCGAAAACTGTTCTTATCAGTTGGCTTCCACAGTACCATGACATGGGCCTAATAGGGGGTCTGTTCACTGCTCTTGTAAGTGGAGGAACTTCAATTCTATTTTCACCAATGACATTTATCAGAAACCCCCTCCTTTGGCTGCAAACTATCAATGACTACCATGGAACACATAGTGCAGGCCCAAATTTTGCATTTGAGCTGGTGATAAGAAGGCTTGAGGCCGAGAAGAACAAAATATATGACCTTTCTTCGATGGTGTTTCTCATGATTGCAGCAGAGCCAGTAAGGCACAAAACTGTCAAAAGGTTCATAGAATTGACTCGACCTTTGGGCCTATCTGAAGGTGTACTTGCGCCTGGATATGGCTTGGCTGAGAACTGTGTCTTTGTTAGCTGTGCCTTTGGTGAATGCAAACCAATTTTCATAGATTGGCAAGGAAGAGTTTGTTGTGGGTATGTTGGTCCCAATGATACAGATGTTGTCATCAAAATTGTTGACGCGGACTCTTTGACAGAGAATCAAGAGGATGGTTCTGAGGGTGAGATATGGATCAGCAGTCCTAGTTCTGGAGTTGGTTACTGGAGTAATAAGGAAATAAGCCAGAAAACGTTTTTCAACAAGCTGAAGAATTACCCTGACAAAATGTTCACAAGAACTGGTGATTTAGGACGGATCATCGATGGTAAACTTTTTATTACAGGACGGATCAAAGACCTTATCATTGTTGCTGGTAGAAATATTTATTCTGCAGATGTTGAGAAGACAGTGGAAGGTTCTTCTGAGGTACTCCGACCAGGCTGTTGTGCTGTTGTTGGGGTCCCTGAGGAAGTCCTAACTCAGAAAGGCATCTCAATTCCCGATTCTTCTGATCAGGTTGGACTTGTCGTGATTGCTGAGGTTAGGGAGGGTAAAGCAGTCTCTGAAGAGATTGTTGAAAACATCAAAGCACGTGTGGCCGAGGAGCATGGTGTAACTATTGCCTCTGTGAAGCTTATCAAGCCTAGAACCATATCCAAGACAACATCGGGGAAGATACGTAGATTCGAATGCATGAAGCAGTTTGTTGACAATACTCTTAGTTTGGCTAATGGTAACCCCAGGAAGAGGTCTCTTTTTCGGTCTCTCACAACCGGAACGGGCATGGAGACTAGGAGGATTGTTGATCCCGCTGTTCGCCCTCAGCTCAGAAGCAAAGTTAAAAACTCCACCGAGATTATTGAGTTTTTAACGCAGTTAGTATCAGATCAATCAGGTGTCCCGAAGGATAAAGTTTCTCCAACTGACAGCCTACCCTCTTATGGCTTTGACTCGATTGCAGTGGTCCGAGCAGCACAGAAGCTCTCGGATTTTCTTGGTACTCCTGTTGGAGCCATTGACATCTTTACAGCAAACTGCATTTCTGAGCTTGCTGATTTCTTGGTGAATCTAGTCCATAACTCACGACCACAGGCAGCACCTCAGCCCAGAAGCAAACTGAAAAATTCCAAGGAGATTGTTGACTTTCTGATACAGATAGTATCAGATCAAACAGGCATTCCAAAGGATAAAATTTCTCCAACTGATAGTTTACCTTCTTATGGTTTTGATTCTATTACAGTGGTCAGAGCAGCCCAGAAACTTTCAGATTTTCTTTGTATTCCTGTTGGAGCCATTGACATTTTTACAGCAAGCTGTATTGCTGAACTTGCCAGCTTCTTGGAGAATTTGGTGCTCAAGTCACAACCACAGTTGGAACCTGATGAATCTTGCTTCACTAAGCATGAGAGTCCAATGATTTCCATGGATGACATCAGTTCAGATCTAAGTGTGTTTGCAACTGGAACCCTCCAGCTCCTAGGTCTTACTTATGTCTGTTTTATCCTGCTACTCCCAGCATATATCGCAAGTTTGATGTACTCAAGCATGCTCTCTTCGGTTAGCCTAGTAAAATCATCACTATTGAGCTATATTAGTTCTTTGGTCATGGCACCAATTGCGTGGATGTGCTATGCCTTGTTCACCTCGTTATCACTGTCTGTCTTGGGGAAGTCATTCCTTCAGCCAAATTATGTCCTAACCCCTGATGTTTCGATATGGTCAGTTGACTTCGTGAAATGGTGGGCTCTGAACAAGGCACAGGCATTAGCGGCAAAGATACTAGCTGTGCATCTGAAGGGCACAATCTTCTTGAATTATTGGCTCAAGATGCAAGGAGCTCGAATTGGGTCATGTGTTATTATTGACACAGTAGACATCACCGACCCATCCTTGTTAACAGTAGCAGATGGCGCGCTGATCGCAGAAGGTGTTCTCATTCAGGGGCATGAAGTCCGTAACGAAGTGCTCAGTTTTAGGCATGTCAAGATTGGTCAGAATGCATCAGTTGGCCCTTATGCGGTGCTCCAGAAAGGCACCAGTGTGCAGAACAGTGTTTTTGTTCAGCCATTGCATAAGACTGAGCAAGGGAAATCGTTATATCAGACTAACACAACTTCTGCACATATGAAGGTAAATATAAATATTTAAATTTTTACATAATTTATTGTCCTAATAAACTAAAATGTTATGGGATGAAACAAATAGTATGCTTATACTGTAGCAGAAAGTCTGACGCTGTTATTTATAGACATTGATGCTAGTAAGCTGCAGAATGACACCTATTCGTTTGCATCATCGTTGAAGTTATTTGCAATTGGTTTAAATAATTTGTGATTTACAATGAGTTAATAAACCTTCAGCCCTGGGTTATATGGCGCCATAGAAACGACTGTGTGTTCAATGGTGCCTCACCCAGTCTCTCGGCGGCATTGGCAATGGCTGGGGATGAAGCTAGACTATGGAGCTTGGCCGGGGCTAGGGGGTTATCTCCTGCAGCCGGCAATGACTCTGAAGTTTGAGTGCTTCAGTATTCAGGTCGGGTGGCAGGAAATCATGTAATCGGCACGTCTGTCATTGGATATTAGGGGTTGTTTGGGGTGTGTGGTGTGTGTTCTGCTGTACATAATTCTCTCTTCTAGTAATGAAATGATACGCAGCTCTCCTGCGTGTTCGAGAAAAAAATAAACCTTCAGCCCTAACGGAGAATTTTTATCACTGAGGCCAGGGCAAAGACTTAAGGATACAAATCAGGGTCTAAAAAATTCATATAGATGTAAACTGTTATGCACTGGGATTCAACATTTTCCTTGTTTTTTTTCCAACTAGATATCAGAAGGGGGGGAGGGGGGGGGGGGGTTATGAAATTTACATTTGCATCTGAACAAATTCTAGCAAATTTTTCAGCACCGTTCAGGTCATATTTATGTTATCTTATGATGAGAAATGAATATATTGTGTTATCATGTATGACCTTTGTGCAGGAGGAAGCAAGGACAACGAACATGGCATTCAGACACTTTGTTAGCATCTATGCAGTTGGTTTCATGGGTGCTCTGTCAAGTGCGATAGTCTTCATGTTGTATACCCACTTTACTGGCACAAGGGCTTCACTTCAGCTCTTCTCATTTGCATGTGTTGCTGGTGCCTTCCACTGGTTACCAGCTGTCATCACTACTTATGCTGTGATTGTCCAGGAGACACCAACAAGTCCAGTGGCATTTGCTCTGTTCATCGCCTTAGCTTACTTGAGCTATGGGATTATTCTCAGTCTTCTCACCAGTATTGCTAACAAAGCTCTTGCGACAAGGACCGGGACTCAGCAGATGGATTTGATGACGGGCTCGATACAGCGGCGGATAACCATTTCTGCGCATCTCAGATTTGCAAAGATGCTATCCGGAACCGAGGCGTTCTGCATCTACCTGAGGCTTCTTGGAGCGAAGATTGGCAAGCATTGCTCAATTCGAGCCATCAATCCAGTGGCAAATCCTGAGCTGATCAGCATTGGCGATGGGGTCCATTTAGGTGACTTCTGCAATATTGTTCCTGAAATATTTTCCAAGGGCTTCACTGGTGCAGAGATAAAGGTCCAGGACAACACTGTGGTTGGTAGTGGCAGCTTGCTTCTCCCTGGCTCAGTCCTCCAAGAGAATGTCATCCTTGGAGCACTCTCTGTCGCACCACAAGGTTCCCTTCTCCAGCGAGGGGGTGTCTATGTTGGAGCACAGTCACTGACCTTGGTGAAGAACACTTTGCTAGCAGAAGATGAGCGGATTGAAGAGATGGACCCGATGTATAAAAAGATTGTTGGGAACCTTGCAGCGAACTTGGCCATCACTACCATGAACGTCAAGTCAAGGTACTTCCACCGCATTGGGGTCAGTGGGCGAGGGTTACTGAAAATGTACCAAGATATACCTTCAGTTCCCAAGCACAAGATATTTGGCGCCGGCAAGTCTTTTCCTGTGATCGTCAGGCACAGCAACAGCCTGAGTGCAGATGATGATGCAAGGCTTGACGCACGTGGTGCAGCTCTGCGGATCCTCTCTGATGATGGCGAGGTGCCCCTTCTTGACCTTACCTTGAAGAGTGGCAACGCGTTCTACGCACGCACGATTGCAGATTTTGCTACTTGGCTGGTTTGTGGCCTGCAGGCGAGGGAAGAACACGTGAAGCATGCCCCACACATCCGTGACGCCGTCTGGGGTTCCTTGCGGAACACCAACTCGTACACCGAGCTGCATTACTACTCAAACATATGCCGGCTGCTGCGGTTTGAGGATGGCAGGGAGATGTATGCAAAATTCAAGCTTCGTCCTGTGGATCAAGACATCTCAGAAGACTCCGGCCAAGTTGTACCTCAAGGCATCTTGCCACCGGAGACTGGTGCAATCCCAAGGGACGAGGATGACACACGCCCATTGCTCTTCCTCGCCGATGACTTCCGGCGGAGAGTTGAGTCTCCTGAGGGGGTGCGCTATGTCTTACAACTGCAGCTCAGGGATGTCCCCACTGACAGTGCCACTCGCGACATTGCTCTTGATTGCACACGGCCTTGGGACGAAGCCGAGTTCCCGTACATCGAAGTAGGAGAGATAAGCATCAACCACAATCTCCCGACAGCAGAGACAGAGAAGCTTGAATTCAACCCGTTCCTCCGGTGCCAAGAGGTGGATGTCATCTCGGCAACATCATGCAAGCAGAGCGCGTCCATCGACCACGGGCGCTCACTGGTTTATGAGATATGCCAACGCCTGCGGAACGGCGAGCCACTGCCCGCCTCATGGCGGGCATTCCTTGAGCAGTCAGACACCAAGATCGACTTGTCAGGCTGCCCAGTCATTGCGGCGACACGCTCCACATCCAATCTCTTTGATGCCGCCAAGGTGACACTGGCCAGGGCGTGGTACCAGGCGTTCTGGGCTACATTGTGCCAGCCACTCCTGCAGACGTTCGTGCCGTACTTCGTCGTGGGCCTTGTCATCTTCCTTCCCCTCCGGGGCCTCCTGGCCGTATCTGCAGGCACTGACAAACCACTCTACTGGCTTCTGCCATTCTTCTGGGTTACGTCAGGTGTCACTGCGATGGCCACATGTGCTGCGGCGAAGTGGGCACTGGTTGGCCGCAGGGCCGATGGCGACATGGTACACATCTGGGCGCCGGCCGTGTTCCTGGACACGGTCTGGCAGGCCATACGGACGGTGACGGCGGAGTACTTCGCTGAGTTGACGCCCGGTTCCGTGTTGTTCGCTGCGTGGATGCAGCTGATGGGGTCCTCCGTGGCCGTCGCTGACGGCGTGTACGTGGACTCCATGGGTGCCCTGCTGAACCCAGAGATGGTGCATCTGGAACGCGGCGCGAGCGTGGGGCGGGACGCGCTGCTGTTTGGTCATGTGTACGAAGGCGAGGCTGGGAAGGTGAAGTTTGGCGAGGTCCACGTCGGCGAGGACGGGTTCGTGGGTAGCCGCGCGGTGGTGATGCCGGGCGTCAGGGTCGAGGACGGCGGATGCCTCGGCGCCCTGGGGCTGGCCATGAAGGAGGAAATCATCAAGAACAAGACGTAGTAAGAGGGGAAGTTGAGGCCTCGCTCGTAGCATCAGTGAAGCATTTTGGTTTTCCTTTCCATTTTGTGTGAGCTGCAGCGCTGCTGCTTTTTGTTATGCTCCCTGTTACTTCCACACGTAGGATCATAGTGATGGTATATCATCAATAAGTGACTGTTGGAGGAAGAAATAAATGGAGATTAAGCTCCAGTGTAAAGATTGTCTTGATGCAATGATATGGAGTCAATTAATCCACTTATTGTGGTCACTGCCATCCTGAGAGTTAACTGATATTTACATGCACTTACTTTTCTTGTTCATCGTGGACGCCACGCAATTTTCGGTGATGTGCAGGACAGTTTGATGGATCGGCAAAAATATGTTTCTTTGTTACAAACTATTGAATCAAAAAGTAGCTGTTTGCTCCAATACGTATTGCAAGACTGCAGCGCTTTCCCGGTGAATCGTTCGCTTTGTAGCTTGACTATGTTTTGGCAGCTTCTGTTTGAGTAGGTAGAACATTTTTCCTCTCTAGTGATAGCATAAAAGCGAGGTGCAGTACTTTTCTCCAGGTCCTCCTTTTGTGAAAGCCGGTTCTTTTGCTCGAGGATCTTTGTTCATGGAACTAGCTGTCTTTGGCCATGTAACAAGCATGCATTCCAGCTTGCCTTGTTCTTGGCTGTTCAAACCAGTTGGGACTAGCTGCCACCTGCCACACTGAAAAGCTCAAGCCTCCACTGCACTCATTGTCGGTCAAGATTTAGTACTTCATGTTCTATTATTAGAAACAAAAGGAGGCCATGTTAGTTGTGATCTTGCAGGACGGCATTCCGTTTGACAACATTATTCCATCTTTCAAACAGATTTGATTACATCCTTCCGGAAAAAGGGAAAGGGTAAACATTTCGCCATATTTGATCGTTGCTGTGGCCACTTTGATCAACTGTTTGACCACAAATATCATCTCAAGAGTCAAGACTTCATCATAAACCTTGTGATCTTGCTAACCTGTATTTCCCTAGGACTAGGACCCGTTTTTTCCACAGATTTTCAATTTGGGCGAGGGTAAAAAGAGGTTCGAGATAAGTTCAACTACTTTTGTCTCTACCATTCCACACAGAAAAAAGAGAGAAGGAATCCGAGCAGTGGCAAAGCTGTGAAATCGTCCAACGGCTCTGCGCACCTGCTCAACGCCACTCACCACCCGGTCCGCACCAGCTGTCCGTGATGTCAGAGGGTGGATGGATGCCCCGCTTGCCGCCAAGGCGAGAGAGCACGCACCGAGCCGCTCCGTCGCTGCAAACCGGCCCCACGTACGCCGCTCGCCGTGACGACTACGCACAGCTCCGCCTGCCTCGCCTCCTCGCGTGATCGAGAGCGTATCCCTGCCCGCCACGTGTCCACCCTGAGGCGGTCGCCCCGAGCACTTGCGCCGCGCACTCCCAACCCGGTTCCCGTTTGAGTCCCACCAGACACGCGAAACCAACTCTGCGGCGCAGCGCAGGGCAGGGCAGGAGTTCGGAAGAGAGAAAGAAAGCCTTCATTTTTATTCCCTTCCTCCTGCGCGTGTTGGCGTCGGCGCGAGGTTCAGGGCCGGGGCTTTTGCTGGACTGGATGGCTCACCCGGCCGTCGTCGCGGTGCTCGCCGTCGCCGTCCTCCTGGCCTGCTTGCCGCCGCCCGCCGCCTCGTCTTCCCGGGCAGGTACGTGCAAACCCTCGTTTTTCTTCGTTCTTGCGTTGCGTTGCGTTGTGTTGCGCCTCCCGAAAAATCCTGACGCTTTCCTCCGACCTCCCCTGCTTCGCCGTCGGCACGTGCAGCACCAGCATTGCGACGGCTCGGGATGATGGCCATGGACACCGCGCCGGGCATGAGGGAGAAGGCGGACGTGATCAAGGTAAAGAACCCCGTCTCGCCGTCGCTGCGGCGGCTCAGGATCAACGAAAGGCGGCTCCTTTTTTCCTTTTTCTGACGTTCTGTTGTTCTTGACCGGGGTTTTCTTTTCGCCGGCGGGCAGGGCGCGGAGGAGGACGTGAGCACGACGGGGTTCGGCGCGGAGTCCGAGAGGGAGGTGCCCACTGGCCCGGACCCCATCCACCACCACGCCCGGGGGCCGCGGCGCCAGTCGCCGGCGCCGTGATCGACCGCGCGCGCGGCGGCGGCGGCCGAGGAGGAGGAGGAGCGTCCTCGCTTCCTGGGTGGGGTTGGTCTTCATCAGACGGCCGTGAACCAGATTCCACCATTTGTTGTTCTTCAAACCTGTGATGGATGATGCACTCTGTGCTTTGATTCAACATTTGTTGTTGTAGTAGGGGAAGGGGAGAGACAGTATCAGGACCTGTCATCAAGTTTTTATTTTTGCATACCAAATTAGGGAACAGAGGGAATACAGTTCAGAATAAGTGTGTACCATATATGCTTCAGTTGTTCTTCTCTCTCGTAATCATGCTAGTAACTTTGTTCTGTTGCTATTTTGCTACCTGCAAATTTTTAGATGATTTTTTGTTGCTTTGATTTACGAATGAGCACCTTGTTCTGTTCCAAACATCTGTACATGTTGATGCCTGATTGATGCTAGTAACAGATTGGCTTGAAGCAACAGACTTCTGTTCCTCTGTACATTCCAGGGAAGGAAGCAATTTTGTGTTTCCTCAAATATGCATGTGTAGTAGGGCGCTTGGCCTGCAACTGAAAAGAGTTATTGTTGCAAGGGAAAAAAAAATTGAAAAGAGTTCCATTTTCTCCGGTTGCTCTAGCTTGGTGTGCCAGTAGTTTTCTGTTGCAATGTTCTCGGTTGCTCTTGTTCCACAATAAAATTTACCAGTTCTCAGAATCTTCATCGACATTTTTCTTCTGTAATGTAGCTGAATGGTGTGGTGTATGTTACAGAAGTGTCGATGAGGGATGCTTTTAAGCAAATCAAATCGAATACGATCATTGAGGGTATCAGATATTGCTTGGATTGTATGCTTCCCCTGCACATAGAGGTGTCTGGTGTTCGTGAGTTCTCATATCTCCAACAGCCTGCAGTTGTATTGTATTGTTATGCTACCATCACTCGCTCTTTGCAACACCGCCATTTGACAGGGTCGAAATTTATCATTTGAGTATATTTGAAAATCTCTTTCCTGTGGTTAATTATCTTTAGCAGAACATGTTGAACAAACAGGTGCAGCGCAGCAGCGTAAACTGATGCATGCATGCTGACAGCACAGCATATTTTATACAATTGCACTGTCAAGAAAATGTAAAAACACATGCTTGGTAAGTCAAAGAAAATCAGTTTATATGTAGGGAGTTCCTGGAGCATCATGGCATGAAGGATCTAAATATTTAGCGAGATGAAAATCAGTTCATATGTAGGGAGTTCCTGGAGCATCATGGCATGAAGGATCAAACCTGTGATGGATGATGCACTCTGCACTTTGATTCAACATTTGTTGTTGTAGTAGGGGAGAGACAGTATCAGGACCTGTCATCAAGTTTCTATTTTTGCATACCAAATTAGGGAACAAAGGGAATACGGTTTAGAATAAGTGTGTACCATTTTCTCCGGTTGCTCTAGCCTGGTGTGCCAGTAGTTTTCTGTTGCAATGTTCTCGGTTGCTCTTGTTCCACAATAAAATTTACCAGTTCTCAGAATCTTCATCGACATTTTTCTTCTGTAATGTAGCTGAATGGTGTAGTGTATGTTACAGAAGTGTCGATGAGGGATGCCTTTAAACATAATCAATCGAATACGATCATTGAGGGTATCAGATATTGCATGGTTTGTATGCTTCCTCTGCACATAGAGGTGCCTGGTGTTCGTGAGTTCTCATATCTCCTACAGTCGCAATTGTATTGTAATGTTATGCTACCATCACTCGCTCTTTGCAATACCGCCATTTGCAAGGATTGGATTTTATCATTTGTATATGATTGAATAGATGTTTCCTGTTGTTAATTATCTTTAGCGGAACACGTTGAACAAACAGGTGCAACTGAAACTGATACATGCATATGCTGACAGCACAACATATTTTGTACAATTGCACTGGCAAGCAAATGTAGAAAAATGCGTGATAAGTCTAGTTCACATGTAGGGAGTTCCTGGGACATCATGGCATGGAGGATCTAAATCTCGAGCGAGATGAAAATAAATGGAAGTATCTTGCTGAAAACAAAGAGTGCAGTCCACACAGGTACTGAAACCTTCCTTGGTACAACAGTGTGTGTACAGCAGCCAGCCAGCCACTACGAAGACGAAAACATGGGCCACGGCCCAGATAGCCGGCCCATTAAACTCCACACGGGAACTAGGGTTTACCGCAGCACACACGACACCCGCCGCCACTAGATGACTAGATATAAAAGCGAACCCTAAGCCCCTTTCGCTGCTCTTCCACCTCCGCCTCAACTCCCCGCCGCCGCCGCTCCCGCCCCCGCCGCCGTCGCAAGCCGCAGCAATGGCGTCGACGTCGAAGCTGTCGCGTGGCATCAAGAAGGCCTCGCGGTCCCACATGTACCACCGCCGCGGGCTGTGGGCGATCAAGGCCAAGCACGGCGGATCCTTCCCGAAGGCCGAGAAGCCAGCCGCCGCGGCGGAGCCGAAGTTCTACCCTGCCGACGACGTGAAGCCCCGCAAGCCCAGCACCCGCAAGCCGAACCCTACCAAGCTCAGGTCCCCGCCGCAGCGACGGCAGCAGCGTCTCTCAGTTGGATTGCTTTGTTGCGAAAGATGGAATCCTGATTGTCTTTGATGCAGGTCGACCATCACTCCAGGAACCGTGTTGATCCTGCTCGCCGGGAGATTCATGGGGAAGAGAGTCGTGTTCCTCAAGCAGCTCAAATCTGGCCTGCTTCTTGTCACTGGTAAGACTAGGTTACTGGTAGCGTGAATTTTATGACATTGCTTCGTGCTATTGTAAATCGATGTTCATTGTAAGTTGAATATGAAGTTGATGTAGAGTGTTTACATTCCACAATCTAGACGAAATGGTTACAATAACTAGAGTTCTATCATTGGGTACTGGAAGATTGGGCATTAGTTTTGCTGTTGTCATTTTGATTAGTAGCTCTTATGTTGGCAGTATGCTGTACAAATCTGTGCTGCACATGCTACTGTTTTCTGAATCATATATTATCTGACTGATGAAATCACTCACATTACTTGCTTAAAATGAAACGTTTTGTCATACTTCAATTTCATGACTTCATTATTTCCTGCTTGCTTAACTTTTATGGGCTTGTTTTATGTTTGTATGTAATATGAATTGAGGCTCTGGTGATTTTTTTGCATTGTTACATTGTTCTGAATGGTGGAGTGGCTGGTCATTGTAAAAGTCATGCTAGATTTTGCAGTTTGGTTGTGGAATGACCCTCTTTACAGGGATTTCTCTGATAGAATGTTGCTGTTTGCTTGTTTCTAGGTGTACTGCAGTAATTTTGTTGTTTGGTTCTCACAATCCTTAGTCTGCATTAAATGACCTTTCCATAGTTCTGCTCTTACTAAGAATTTCCAATGTGGGCTGTTTACTTTGAGAAAAATGATTCACTGCATTCATACTTCAGAGGATTTTCTTAACAGTTTTTGTGCGTTAGTTTTGAAGTTCACACATTGACTTTGTATCCCTTACAATTGAATGTTATAGACCATGTTTGTGTGCTTCTTTATGGATGGTGCACCGACTACTTCACTGTTACCTACGTACTATCATTTACTAGACTGAGTATGAGTACGGACTGACATTCACTAGATGCTTAAAGGGTATATCATAAAGTTACATCACAATGCTGCCCAACACTCTGAACAAAACGTACTGTGCTTAAATAGGGAAATTGTGCAAGATTTAGAACTAGTTCGTTAGATCATTGCGTTGCTATTCTACAATTCATTTGTACAATATACTGTTGTATATGCTGGATTATGGTCAGGGCTTGTGATTTCCTGATGTGTTTCAATTACCAAGGTGCCATTAGAGTTAACTTTTCTTGGTTTGTCTGAGGTATCTTGTGCTCTGGATGTTGCATGTTATATTTTTTTTTGCTGTATGTCTTTGTGTTTGAACTAATTTTTATATATCTTCCAGGACCTTTTAAGGTCAATGGTGTCCCAGTCCGCCGTGTGAACCAGACTTATGTCATTGCAACCTCCACAAAGGTTGATATCTCTGGTGTTAACGTGGAGAAGTTTGATGACAAGTACTTCGCAAGGGAGAAGAAGAAGAAGTCTAAGAAGACTGAGGGTGAACTTTTTGACACTGAGAAGGAGGTATTCATATCTTTATATAACATGCACCTCTTACTTTCTTATGTATCTTTGTTCCATTTCTTATGGGATTTCTTTGTATCATTCAGGCGACCAAGGACCTGCCACAGTTCAAGAAGGACGACCAGAAGACCCTGGATGCCGAGCTGCTCAAAGCTATTGAGGCTGTTCCGGATCTGAAAACATACCTTGGCGCACGGTTCTCTCTCAGGGATGGGGACAAGCCCCATGAGATGGTTTTCTAGATTAGCTGCACTAGTGCTCTCTGAAATCTCTCTACCTGGTCTGAGTGTCCTCTTGAGTTTTGTATCTGACCGTCGAACCTTTGTTTTCCATTTTAATCACTGTCAAATCTTCCGTGAAGTCATACACTTTGCTGGTTAATTTAGTGATGTTTTGCACAATACGATATATATAGTTAAGTCGGACGGAGCCCTTGTGATAGATTTTCTTTGATTGCTTCAGTTCGGCGCTGAGGAACACCCATCGTGCGGTATTGAGGTTTGTTTTTGCCTTAGCTGTGAGCGTGGCTCGATGTTTCACTGAACTTGTATGGGGTGATAAAATCATTAGTTTAATCAGGTCTGTACGCGCGAACTGCTTCGCTGGAACTTTGCCCCACATGTAAAATTTTTTAACGCCTTAGTTTGATTATCGAACGTTACCATTTTTGGAGCTCTGGCTGTGTCGAACTGTATAGAAGCTGAAGTGCTAAACAGCATAAGAAAACCATCAAAAGCAGCATCGATGCAACAGTTCTCAAAATCTCAATAGGCAACCCTCTTGAAGAAGTGTTTTTTTTTTAGCCAACCCTCTTTTAGAAGTTGCCTGCCGCAGACGGCATCTGGCTGCAGAACCTCGGGTGCCGGAGCAGGTACAGCTCTCCGACGAGAGCCAGGACCGGCGGCGGCGCGACGTAGCTCACGACTAAGGCGACGAGGCAGAACACGGTGAGCAGCGCCGGCACGCATCCGCTCCCTCTGCGTAGTACCCACGTGCCACGTCGCCGACCACCGCCTGGCGACCCGGCCAGCCACGCTCCTCAGCGTGGCTCGATGAGACGGGCGGCGAAAAATGAAGCGATGAATTGTCCCGAAAGGAGCGGTTGGTCTCTCCCGCCATTGTAATGAACTTTAGGTCTCGAGCTGTAGGATTGGTAAATTTGGATCACAGTGGAAGGATTTTAGATCGATTGGTAAAAATTTTAGGTATAGCAACCCAGATAGCAACTCTGCTAGAGCCATGTTTTTGCTAGTTTTTAGTTATTGTGGTAGTTTTTAGTGATAGCAATCCAATATAGCAAATCTGCTGGAGATGCTCTTATATGTGTTTGGTTGAAGCATCAAAGAATATTCTCTCAATATGCTAGATGAATTCATCCCGCAAAATTGGTGGGATGAAGCCATCCATTTTTCTTGATCATGCTTATTAGTAGAAGATTAGTGATATTTAAGTTGATTGTATTAATAATTAAGACATATAATTAAATAATTAGTATTTATAAGTGTTAATATATTAATTAATGGGTAATTTGTGAATTAATTTAAGAATAATTAATATTGATTAGTATATTTTTTATTGATTAGTGATAATTATATCGAGATAATATTAATATGTGTTAGTTGATAATAATGAAATTATTATTAATAGTAAATTAAGATATATAACTAAAATTGATTCTTATCCCTCTCGTCCTCGTCCCTCTAACCAAACAAAAATCATGGATGACCTCATTCATCCAACTAAACATCAGAGTGAATGAGGTTATCCATGATATTCTGGATGACTCTGTCCCATCTTACCTTGACGCTCAACCAAACGCACTCTTAAAGTATTTAGCTGAACATGAAGCACTAAGCATTAGTTTTCTAGTCCATCGCAACCTGTCTTTAGCAACTCTTTTACTCACTCTATTCTTAAATTGTTATTATCTTCACCTTTTTTTGTTTAATTTGATCATTTGTCATATTTTATTTAGAAAAAATATTATATATATTATTATGGTTGATTTTATCATTCAAAGAGATTGAAACATAAATTAAAATTTTACATATTTAGTATTTTAAATAAAAGTAAAAAGTCAATAATAACAACAATTTAAAAACTAAGAAAGTAACATACACGCCAAACAAGGTCAGTAAGTACAAATATACTAGACAACTCTGTAATACGTTAAAAATTAGTACTTTTTAACTATAAAAAATATGAGAAGAATTGATTTCTTGTTGCCGTTCAAGACTCGGTTTGTATCATGAGTCCAGTCCAGGTGATCTGATGATAGAAAATCATGTGATATTGTGGTCTCCGGGATCAGCAGAGCATGGTCGCAGGGTCTTCCACACCACGGCATGGGCAGTGAGTGCGTGCGCGGTGTAGTTTGTGAGCATTCATATTTTCTAAGAGGGAGCTGAGACGATGTGGACCAGGGTGGCATGCACATCACGGGTTGATTTTATGTGGCATCTTGTTGCAACAAGTTGATTGGTGCCAAAGCCTTCATTACTGGCGGGGAAGCCATGTGGAGGAGCAAGAAAAATGGTCTCCCATCGCCAAGAGACTTGTATGGGCATGAAACATTTGTGATGTAGATGGTTGCTATCTCAGAGGTTCGCGACGTTGCTATTAGTGTGCTCACCGCGGGGGGGGGGGGGGGGGGGGGGGGGGTGTCATATGCACCAAAATCACTTTTCATTGCAATTATACATATCACCTTTCGCTGCATGGATTCACCGCCAACAGTGAAGAACTTGGCGCCGATCAACTTGTTGGCCCAAGATCCTTGTCGTTAAAGCTTGGGCTCTCCGGCCATATGTCGGAATCTACAAAGCCGATGATTATGCTGTCGCCCAAATTTGTCTCTTTCCACACAACAAACCTAGGGTTCAGCCCGAGGAAGCCCGGTGACCTGGTGGTCATTAGATGGAGTCACTTGTCTTCGTATACGCTGATCATGCCGACAGCACTCAACACATGACGCGCTTCATCGCCGGTGAGCGTGATGGCGAAACTGTGCATCGTAGGTGTACAAGAGCAAGGTGCTGCTGGAGTTGGCCGTCGATGCATGCTTCGAGTAGGCAGCCACCATGAAGGTGTACCAGTGCTTGTGGGAGGCGAATTGCGGCGGCTTGGTGAGGTGATTCACATGGATGACAAAGGTGTTGTGGTCTATATGGTCCATGGGTTTTGCAATTGGGGCTGACTGGGTGATCTGGGCGAGGAGGAGAAACAACGTCAGATGAGGCAAGGAAAAGGAGATCGAGGACTCTATTTGTTACGGTGCAAAAGGCTCTCAACGTTGGTGGTGAAGATGTGATGAAGAGGAAGGGAAGAGCCTGTGCTGGAGAGCTGGGCGAGAACGAGCAAATGCGAGAATCAACCCGTGATGTACCGCAACTACATCCCAGGAAATATTATTTTGCTGATGAATTGCCGCACATGGAGATCGCACAGGCATCAAGATCATCACCCAGGGTGTGGGAGACTCTGCCACCATGTTGGTCCCGGAGACCACGGCCTTAGCACGATCTATGTGTATTCTTTGCATGGGTTAAAATACCATTGAAAACCATGCGGTTTTCATGATTTTCAACAAAACTAGTTTGGTCCGGTTTCAACGGACATCCGGTTTATAGCAAAAACCGTCCCTGTGTAGTGTAGTAAAGGTGGTATTTGGTCGATTTTCTTGGTTTACCATGACACTATTGCAGTTTTTTAATCCCTGATTCTTTGTGCCGGATATTTGATACTTATCTTGATGTTCTTTGAGATAGTGCCCCTGAGCAGCACATATGTATATATTTTTTTCATACTCCAGTATGACATGTACTCAACCTGACCAGCATTTAGAACTATGAAGGCGTACTGAATACTCTGCACTAAGAATGAAATATTGTAGGTTTCTATGTACTATAAAATATTCTTTTCATACTGTATGACATGTACTCTGCCTGACCAGCGCGGGCACGCGGTGTTGCCTCTCGGCATCTTCAAGAAGCGGCTGGACCACCGTCCGGTCCCATTGCAGTGACCTAGAGCTGTTCGATGTTCACCGCGTGGCAACGGATATGCCACCATCTTCGCGGCGTATTCCTCCCATTATGGATACCGATTTATGGACAGAGAGCCCAAGCTTCACACAACACAGGGCTATGGCCTGCCCATCTAGAGGTATGGGGAGGAGGGAGGGATCAGGCCCGGTCCTGAGGGAGGGGCAGGCAGGGCGGCCGCCCAGGGCCCCAAATTCTGAGGGGCCCCTCCCTACGGCTTAAGTAAGTATTGTTGTACAACCGTCCAAACAGATGAAGACCATATCATAGCACTGTTATTAATTCCGATTGACTGCATCTCTTTGAGAATCACTGGCTACTGCGGCTTCGCATCTCTCATGTTACCTAGTGTTATTCATAGCCTTCCTTGCTGCTTATCTTTGATCATTAGTGGTGACCCACCTGAATCCTGATCAGTGATCACAATTGGCCATGACGTCAACACTACCCTTCAGGAATTTCTCCTCTCTGATCTCTGCATTTTGCCAAGCAAACTGATTTCATGTTTCGTTTGACAAGATTGCAAATGATGAGCCATAATGATATACAATAACATGCATCAAATTATTTATCGTTTAGCTATGGGCCATGCCTCTTGTTGGCAACTATGAGCTCTTTCTGCTCCCGTTTATACTATATAGCATTTGGGTATATATTTTTTTTGTTTAACTGGAACTAAAAGTAATTCCAAGCTCATAAAAAACAAGACGAAAGGGAGGATCCGATAATGAAGGGCCCCTACTTATGTTTTTTATCTGTGCCCCACAAATCTTAGGATCGGCCCTGGGAGGGATGCGTCGACGCAGAGGACTTCAACGCACAACCATGTGAAGCTAGCTAGCGACAAGCTGATTGATGCCAATAGTTCCACCACTGGTGGGGAAGCCATGCACATGAACAAGAAAAATGGTCTTCCATCGCAGAGGGAATTGTCTGGACAGGAAACATATGTGGCGTTGACGGTTGTTAGCTCGGAGGTTCGCGACATTGCCATTGATGTGCTCGTGGGGGGGGGGGGGGGGCATATGCCCATATCGGATGTGGTTGCCGTGTTATGAAGGACGGCATGGACCTCCTCTCCATGTCCATCAGTTACCTTGACCCGCCTCCATTCCACACATACAACTTGGCCATTGCGGTGTTCAACACTGAGAGCAGAAGCGTGCTCGATGTGTTTGCTGCAGGAAATTTTGGGCCATACGTGTCTACCATAATTAATATCGTGCCCTAGATGACAACTATCACCGTCATCCCTGACCGGGTGTTCCTAGCTTTGCTTAATCTCGGGGACTATTTGGTGTTGATAGGACAATTGCTCTACGCTGTGAAAGTAAACAATAGCACTATGGTCCTCTTTGTGTTGAGCTCGTGCACGTACGAGGATCCACTTATGCCACAAAAAATTAGGGGGAAGATTGTGGCATGTGTGAGCGGAGCCGCCAGACAATTAGATCCATAATGCATGGGGAGTTGGGCGGGTTCTCATCAACAGATCCGGCCGGTACCAGGATAGTGTAGAGGTCATTGAATTCACCATTCTATGCATCTTTCTTAGACGCACCGATGACGAGAAGCTCTTGTCGTACATTGCCTCTACATACCCTATGTCTTGCTTCAATTTCACCTACGACATGGTCATCGGCGAGAACAAGTCGTTGATGGGGGTGAGCTTCTCTGATTGCATTTTCTATCTTGAAGTAAAATATGTTTTTTATTACTGAAGTAAAATATGTTGAGTTTTGGGGGACATATGCACCTTAGCCATTTACCGTACACATTTCCTATTTTTCTATATTTTTATCATCTGAAAGAACTGATTTATGCAAACTAATCAAATCATATAAGAAACTGATTTATCATGTGGCAGCAACACCCATCATATGAAAGATCTCGTTTAATAATGCAATTAGAACTGCTCTAGTTATTTGCTTAATTGTGATGAATTTATCACTAGTGGATTTCTAGTTAACTCGTATTACTCTATTTGTGCTCTTTGTTATTATGTTTGCTCTGTGTGAATGTTACTTTATGCTAGAATTGATATGTTAGATGAGGTAGTAAGCTTTGTTGTATTTTTTTGCTAATCCTTTAAAACTCGAAATACTCTAAAAATAAAAGTTGTGTTTGTGGTTATAATTTCATGTATTAGATTAGATCACGTCAAAAACCATTACCATATATAGCATAACACCTTATCAATATCATCATTGAAATTTCTGTTTCTTGATGAAAAATTGCAAGCCACCCATCAGAACCATCCTCCTATTTGTTGTTGGTTTCGTCGCCATTTACCTCATTATGACACACGCCATAGCAGTGCGTGTAGTGTAGATATTGATAATCTAACCAAGCATCCAGGGGCTCGGTAGGTGGGCTGTGATGGAGCACGTCAAGACGACGAACGATGGGCTGAAATTCAACAATGTGGTGAGTGGCGTGAACAGTGATGGCCAGGATGGCAAGTACGAGTCAGGGGTATACTGTATGGATTTAGGTAACAGACGCCTCTCATTCTTCAAACCGACTAACTGAGAGACAATTGGTGTGTTCAATTTAGATACACACTGTAATAAGTCATGTGAAAGTGTGTTTTTTTATCAATGCGTGTTATGGTGTCAGAATGTTCATGTTTTGTTGTTTTGTTATGCACATCAGATCGAGTTTCCCTGTTTGTGTCTGGTACCTTATTCTCCTTTGTTAAACGCAATGTTTAAAAAAGCGGATAAACTAAGCGAGCGGTCCGGCACCTCCAAATGTTTAAGCGGCGCTTATGCGATCCTAAGCGGTTCTAGGCAGAGGTTAAACTCTGCTTTTTTAAACAGAGGTTAAACGCTGACTTGCTGATGCTGTAAGACACCAAAACAGTGGATGTCACACAACAATTTTTCATGACAACTGATGTGTGCCTGTGTGGCGCGCATGGAAGATGAGGTCTCACGAAGCCAGCCCAGTTTCTTGTGCAATTGCTGGATTACTTGGCGCTATTGCACACATCTGTCTTTATATTCTGAAGCCATCTTCTTTATATTCTGAACTGCGATTTTTCTGATTCACATAGTAGACGCTAGCTGGTCACTGAATAATACTGCGGTGATGGTAGTGTCCAGGCCGGTGAGTTAATGAATTCGTCGGGCATTTCTTAACTGAAGGATGAAAGAAGCGTTCAACCTTTAGTAAAGCAGACGTAGTTACCATGCTAATGATCACAGGAGAACACAAGGAAGCCTTGGCTAAAATATCGACAAAGAATCAAGGGACCAACCAACAAAGCTCAAAAAGACTTGGCGATGAAAACTTGAATTCCGAAGAAAGTAGTAGTAGACCCTACAATTAGCCAGGATCTGCCCAACATAAGTGATAAAAGGTAAATGCCTAAGCCACAGTACTATTCCATTGCCATTGGTCATATAATTAAATTGAAACGAGGAGAATAAAGGGGTTTCTTTGTAAAAGAAAACCAGGGGACAAAAGCCTCCGAGTGGCTTTTGCTTTGAAGAGAATTACACACTTTATCCTTTGGCCTTGACTCCATCATGCAGTACATAGTTTCTGGATCAGAGACCAAATGTTTTTGTTGCATTCTGCTTACGATATTAAAGAACAAGAACTACAGTTGTGAGACTTGTTCCATGACCAGAAAATTTCAACATCATCAGTACATACACACGTATATTCTGAGCTTACTCTGCAGACTTGAGATTGCAATTTTTGCAGGTTACGCTGGCCAAGTAAATACCTTCGTTCTGATTCTAAGCCTGCCTCTGTTTGTTGTATTTGATAATTATCATCGTTTTTGGATGTGTGGTGAATGAATATGTAAATTTCATCCAAAACCAAAATTGCTAGGAGTGTTTCGACAGAAAATGATCAGCATTTGTAAATTTCCATGGCCTTCTGAATTCTCATGTTTATCCCCCCTGATACATTGCAAGACAAGACATGAGGCAAATACTTTGTACTCCCTGGAACTATAATTACGAACCTGATGCAAAATGGCGCAGCATATATACAGGCAGCTCCCTGCCTTGAGAATAAACAAAATCTCAGGAGCCTTCATCGACACTCATGCTCTAGAGTCCTAGCAAATCTGAAAAAAAAAAGGCGTCCCCACCAACTCACCCTGACTTGAATGTCGCATCACATGATCTCACCATGGCTCTCTCCATTTGCCCGCCGTGTGTATCGAACCCTTTCGTATCAGAACCCCTTATCCACAGTTGCTTCAAGCTTGTGCAACAACAAAGTAGTCGTACATCGTCAGTTCCAGTCGCTCCGTGCCACTTTGCGTTCCTTGCCTTGCCGGTGACGGGCAAGCCGACGGCCGATCTTGCTCAGACGCCTTTGCTGGTCATGGCGTACCCGTACGTGTTCCGTGCCCAGGCGCCACCAGTGAGACCGGAGGATCGCAACGTCAAGGACCCAATGCCGCCTCTGCCACAGCAAGCCAGGGAACCGTCGTGGCCGGTCGGCGGCGGCAGCAGAAGCGCGCCACGCCCGCACGGGACCGCAACCGGGTGGTTCGGCGGCCTCCGGTCCGGGGAGAGGGTGGCCATGAGCGCCTACGACCTCGTGGAGACGATGCGTTACCTGTACGTGCGCGTCGTCAAGGCGCGAGGCCTCCCGACGAGCAGCAGCCCCTACGTGGAGGTCCGCGTCGGCAGCCACCGCGGCGCGACACGGCCGCGCGAGAAGGAGGTGGAGACGAGCAGCCCCGAGTGGAACCAGGTGTTCGCATTCTCCAAGGACCGCGTCCTTGCCGCGGCGGTGGAGGTGGTCGTCGTCGCGGACAAGGGCGGCGGCTGCGTCGTCGGCAGCGTGGCGTTCGACGTCGCCGAGGCGCCCGTGCGCGTGCCGCCGGACAGCCCGCTCGCGCCGCAGTGGTACCGCCTCGGGAACGCCGCGAATGGCGCCGGCGAGGTCATGCTCTCCGTGTGGGTCGGCACGCAGGCGGACGAGGCGTTCGCGGAGGCGTGGCACGGCGGCGACGGCGGGCCGAGCGCGCGGTCCAAGGTGTACGTGACGCCCAAGCTGTGGTACCTCCGGATCCGCGTGCTCGAGGCCCAGAACGTGGTGCCGCTACCCGGTGTCAAAGGCCATCCCGAGGTGTTCGCCAAGGTGCAGGTCGGTGGCGTGGCGCTGAGGACGAGGCCGTGCGCCGCCGCGTCGAGGAGCCCGATGGCGTGGAACGAGGAGCTGGTGCTGGCCGTGGCGGAGCCGTTCGACGAGCCAGCAGTGCTCATCGTGGAGGCAGGGAAGGACGAGATCGTCGGGCGCGTCGTGCTGCCGCTCGCCATCTTCGAGAAACGGCTGGATCATCATCGCCGCCCGGCCCCGTCGCAGTGGTTCTGCCTTGAGCCCCTGGGCCGTTCGGCGCTCGCGCCGGATCATGCCGCCATGCTCGCCGCCGGTCGCGTGCACCTCAGCGCGTGCCTGGAGGGCGCGTACCACGTCACGGAGGAGCCGGTCATGTACGCCGGCGACACGCGCCCCACCGCGCGGCAGCTGTGGCCCCCGCCCGTCGGCGTGGTCGAGGTCGGCGTCCTCGGCGCGCATGACCTCCCGCCGGCGACGAACGCGTACTGCGTGGCAAGGTACGGGCACAAGTGGGTCCGCACGCGGACCGTGCTCGACTCGTGCGGCAGCCCACGGTGGAACGAGCAGTACACGTGGGAGGTCTACGACCCCTGCACCGTCCTCACCATCGCCGTCTTCGACAACAACTCCCACCTCCCCGGCAGCAGCGGCACAGGCAACAACGTCATCAGGGACCAGCGGATCGGCAAGGTGAGGATCCGCCTCTCCACGCTGGAAACGGACCGGGTGCATTCAGACGCTTACCCGCTCCTCGCGCTGCACCCGTCCGGGTCGGGGCTACGACGGAACGGCGAGCTCCGCATCGCCGTGCGCCTCTCCCTCGCCAGCGTCGCGCACCTCTACGCGCAGCCCCTCCTCCCTTCACCGTCGCGCAGCTCGACGCGCTCCGGCGCCAGGCGATGGCGCTCGTGGCGGCGCGGCTGGGCCGGGGCGAGCCGCCGCTGGGTCGCGAGGTCGTCGAGTACGTGCTGGACGCGGACGCGCACGCGTGGAGCATCCGCCGGAGCAAGGCCCACTTCCTCCGCGCCACGGCCGTACTCTCCGCCTCGGCCCGCACCGCGCGGTGGCTCGCCGACGTGTGCCGGTGGAAGCGCCCGGTCACGACGGTCCTCGCGCACGTGCTCCTCGTCACGCTCAGTTGCTTCCCGGACCTCGTCCTCCCCACCGCGTTCCTGTACCTGGCCCTGACCGGGCTCTGGAACTACCGGCGCCGGCCGCGCGGCCCGGCCCACATGGACGCGCGGCTCTCGTGCGCCGATACGATTCACGGCGACGAGCTGGACGAAGAGCTCGACACGTTCCCGACGTCGCGGCCCGGGGCGGTGGTGCGGGTGCGGTACGACCGGCTGCGGAGCGTGGCGGGGCGGGTCCAGGCGGTGGTGGGTGACGTGGCCACGCAGGGCGAGCGGGTGCGGGCGCTGCTCGCGTGGAGGGACCCGCGGGCAACGGCGCTCTTCACCGCGTTCTGCCTCGTCGCCGCGGTCGTGAGCTACGTCACGCCGCCGCGGGTCGCGGCGCTCGTCGGAGGGTTCTACCTTCTCCGCCACCCGAGGTTCCGAAGCCAGATGCCGTCTGCGGCTGGCAATTTCTTCAAGAGGCTCCCATCCAAAGCTGACACCATGCTGTAACAACCAGTGCACGTGGTGATTTTGACAGATTCTGTTTAGTAGTTTGTCATCAGTAACAATTGTGATTTTTGCTATGAACTAGGCCATATATTGCCTTGGTCACCAAAGACGATGGCCTTTCTTGAAAATTATTTTTATATCTTATCAATTTGCTGACTTTTGTAATCTACTTCAAAATTATAAATTAGTTCCAAAATTCAGCAATTAACCAAACTATTTAACTTTGATGGGGAGAAATCGTGATCGACTTGAATGCCCATGTGGACAACTGGTCCAAAGCATGTTTCACAAGGACTGAAAAAAGCGAACATTAACAAGGATCCCCATGTTACATGATTTGCTGCCTTCGGTTGATGGCCTCACGCGCAGCAGCACCCGCCGAGTTCACGCAGCAGGACGCCGCGCGCCAGTCCCTCATCGGCATCTCCCAGTCGCCTCCGAAGTTGGGGTCGCCGGACGGCGGCATGGCTCATGCGCACCACGCCGCGGCGGACGGCAAGTACAGGACGAAGCTCATCCCCATCTCCAACCAGTCGCCCGACGCCGTGCGCTGCTGCAAGCAACCCAGCCGCTTAACCGCACGACGTTGCTTTTTTACTCCGGCGACGGTCGGTCATCATAGGGGCCTTCCTGTGTGTGTTTGGGACTGCAGATACGTAATTGGCCCGGTGCATTGGCCGCTGTTCGCCCCGGTGCAGGGTCACTGTATTATACGTATCGCTATCTTCTTCACCTTTGACTGGAGGTGCAACTATCTCGATTGCCCATGCAACGCGAAGTCGCAAACGCACCCCACACTCCTTTCGCCTCTCACTCTCCATAATATGAATCGAAACTGGAAGCGCGTAAACGGGACCGCCGCCGTACACCATCATGGCTTGGTTTCCTTGTGTTGATGCCGTACGAGGCACAGAGCCGCGGCGTTCAGTCTGTTTGGCCTCTCGAGATGTCAGCCGTAGCGTCTGCGTCGTGCGAGCACGCGTGCGCCGCGACGTCACACTCACGCGAGGGGACGTTGGTGGGCGGCTCCTAGTGGCATGGAGAAGAAGGCGAGGCCAGCCGCCGTCGGCTCGCACGCGCCACGACGGCCAATTCGGTGCCCTCGTGCCGGGCTTTCGGGTTATTGCTCTCGCATTGCCGGCCTAGGCGGAGCAATTTCTGAAGGCGTCGGTGCTGCGGCGAGCCATGGCGTCGCACCATGGCCGGCTGAAAAAGCTTGGTGGCGTCACGAATGAAGGTCTCCATGAGGAAATGGAGCGGAGCGGGCAGCGTCCGGAACGCGATGGCGCGCACAGGAGCGACGGCGCGTCCTGGCGAGGAACAACCGAACAAGGGGGGTGGACGGTATTTCAAATACCGACCACCCTCCTGGGCACCGAATACCGTCCAATCAGATACCTGCGGCCCAGATACCGCGTTGACCATTCTCGGAGTTGGTCGTCGTCTTCCACGCGCTTGGCACTTTCGTTTGAGCAATTTTGAATCATCTTCAATTCAATACTTCGCCATCTTGAAGCAGTAGCCACTGAATCCGAACGCGGGCTACTTCTCGCCACACGCCAACCATCATGTGCCGCTCCAAAACCTGCAACTGCAACCACATGTCCCCGGACAAGCTGCAATCGCCGGCAGGCTGAGCTTGGCAAAAGCGGATGCTCGTGCAGCACAGTTCCGGAACAAGCCGCCATGGCCGCCAGGCTGAGCTGCGGATGACTCCGCCTTTCTGCCTTTGCCGGATGAACCCGCAGATTACTGGTACTTGGAATCGAACAAGGGGTAGCTGGTACGGGACGTCGCGAGATCCAAACGAGGGGGTGTTTTGTAAATATCCCCCGCCGGGAAGAGGCGGGTCGCGCCGCCGCCGCCGACCACCGCCCGTCTCGCTGCTGCTTATCCCACACTCGCCGCCGTCGAGTCACGCTACCATGCGCTGCTTCAACTTCCCTCCTGCTCTAATCCCCGGAGCAACGCCGGCGCGTCGGGAGCAAGAGCAACGGGCAGCTCGTATTGCTCCCCGAGGCGCCGCCCGAGCGCGGACGACTGCGGCGCAGGTTGGATCAGAGCGGGCCAGCGATTCCCTGCTTCACTGGCTGCCACTGCCCACGGGGCTGCTCGCCAGAGCTCCGCTCCTCGTCGGCCGCTGAGCATTCCAGGCTTTCGATTTTCATGGCTAATGCTGGAAGACAGCAGGAATAACATGATGGACTGAATCACGGCTGATAGGGAATCCTTATGTCATTGGCCAGCTCCAACAATCACGCATACAGCCACTTGTTTCTAGACGCCTGATGAGTGACAAACATTACAACACTATTCTGTAGAGCATGAATTACTTGTACAACAAATAAAAGAACAAGACTATACTATGAGTGGTGACAGGACTTTAACAGGATGGTTGCTTAAGCTGATCTTTGCTTCAAAGTTCAATGCTAAAGAAAAACAGAAACTGAAATCGTGATCAAGACACTGTTAAGATTTCAAAGACTGAAAGCATTCATATACAACAACTTTTGCTGCTCTTCTGTTTCTGCAACATATTATAGCACTGAAGTAGCTGAGCTGCAAAAGACTGAAAGCATACATATACAACAATTTTTACAGTACATATTACAGCACAACAAAGGATATAAAGAGTTCATTTGTTCTGCCACCCACTGGAATATGCGGAACAAGCTTGCATAGCTTGAGAGCACACCTGACAATAGCAGCTGGCCAGCTGCTAATGCTAGGCCCTCAAGTAAGAGCACAAAGAATCCCTTGGCCATAATCACTGGTCCTTGAGAAGAGAACCATGGAGCCCCATACTATAAACAAGCAAAATAACCTGGCACCATGCCAGGATTGATGAGAATACAACAGAAGAGCAGCAGCAACCTGGTTGGTTAGGCTACCAACTAAGAAAGCAGCACATAAGAGGAAGGAGGACAAGCCTGAGATGGACTTTTTCCTTCCCAATTCCCAATGTGAAATAGACTGGTCAACTCATCGCATGGACATGAGAGCGCGTCGCTGGAGAGCCCTTTTGGAAGGCTGAGCAGCTTTAGGTGTTCGCTTCATGTTCTTCTTCACCATCTTCTCTATCTGATTTATTGAGCTGGACAGTTTCTTCTCAACCACATCAGCAAGGACTGGATCCATAGGCTTAGATGGAGTCTTCAGTGAGCTTTCCGCCAGGGAGGAAGACACATTCAGATTTTCTTGAGCCAAGATTGTTGCAGGGCTTGCAACATTTTCTCTTTCAGCCGAGCCTGAACCAGAGGCAACAGCCTGGGAAGCTTCACTGCTACGAGGAATGTCTTCGGCTTGTGCTGGAGTAGCCACATTCACGGATTGTGGAGACTGCTCAGGCCCTTGGCTTTCCTGCTGAGCAGCAGCAATCCTTAAGCGGCTTCTCTGAATAGCCTGCAAGCAATAGTCAGATTAGGATTTAAGTTATAAAAGGAAGAAAAAAACATTCACAGATAGACTGAATGTATACTGTCAGATTACATAATGTATTAGTGATGTGGGTATAAGACTAACCGCACTCGTCGTACTCTAAATTCATACTCTAAAAGGAATATATCGTCCTAGTCAGTAAGATTCTCTCCTCTATATCCAGTTTTTCCGCACCCATTAATAATCTATATTCATACTCTATCCCAATTAACACATATTATATAATAAAATTTTTCAACTACTTACTAATAGGACCCACCCATCATTCTCTTTTCTGTTCTATCCCAACCACCGCTGCGGGCCCAGAAGTGGCGTCGGCGTCCTGTAAAGTGGCCGCTATCCCTCTAGAAATGGTGGATGTCCTCACCGAACACGTACTGGATGAGTTAGAGTAACCCGGTGCAGAGCAAAATCCGGTATTTGACTCCTCCAGCACCGGATACCGCACACCGGTGCAGATAGTCTAAATATTAGATATTGGATGGCTTAAAATGAACTGAAACATTAAGATGGTTGAGTGAAGAATTGAATTTTCGTGATAACACAGATTTAATCCATCTAACAACAGCAAGTATAGCAGATCAATTACTAAGCACACATGGCGAGTGTACTTAAAATCTAAATGTCATGGTAAACATACGGCATATTACATTCATATAGAAATATTGTGGATATGAGCAAAACAAGATTGTTGATATGAGCACAATTATCAAAAGATAAACTAGCTCATCCAGCAAATGGCCATTCACAATATAGTTTGATATTGCCACATTCAATTGTTTGCTAGTACAAAGATATGGCTGGATGAAAACATTGTATTCAAAAGATCAGTATGAAGCATCAAAGGTACATTTGCTAAATTAGTTTGTGTGGTTTTTTTTTTGAAAAAGATGGTTCCCACAAAAAATCAAGGAACTCATGTACCTCTATTATTGTTGTTTTTACTCTAGCTGACAGTAAACGGAAGTAATGGCACGCTGAGGTTGGACACATAAAAATTCACACGGATATAATTTTGGTAAGATTTAAGCAATGCCTGCAACAAAATAAGACTGACAGAAATTCCTATAAGTACTCCCTCCGGTCTAAAAATGGTGACGTTTCAGACAAAGAAAAGAAACTAAAAATGAACTACAATAGTCTGTCGGAACGACAGTATTATAAAAACAGAGGAGTATTGTTTAAGTGAATTGTTATTTTTTTAACTAAGGTAGTAAAACACATAACTGCAATTTTTTTCTAAAGATCAAATTAGCAGGAGACTAGAAACTGCTAGTTCCTGTATCTTTATTCAACAACACAGCGCACATCACAAAAAATGTATCACTGCAACAACCAAATATTCAAACAAATAAATAATTCAGTTCACAGCAATTCTGTACTGTCCTCACCTTCGCGATTGCGGTGATGTCACGGAGCGGTGTCCTGGGGTACCAGTCAGGAAGCGGGCTCCTCCTCTTCGGCGGCGTTGCTCTCACAGCCCAAAAAGGCAGCCGGTTCTCCTTGTTATTCGACGGCGACACGAAGCGTCGCGCATGTGGCTTCCTGGCGCCTCTCACTGGCAGGGCTCCCGGCGATGCCACCCTCCTGATAAAGAAACCTCCACCTCCAGTGGAGAGGTCGGGGAAAGCCGTCCCCATGCCGTCTCTGAACTCCGGCATCTTGGAGCTCTGCAAGCAGCACGCATCAAACAAGAGGCAGATTCGTCACAACCAAACAAACGCATCAAGAGATCCAGAAATGGGTCGAGTCGATAACTCCGAAATTCCCCCAGTTCCTTACTTGCCTGGTCCAAATCCTCGCTCCGACTCCACACAGCTGATCCTAGAGCTTCACCGAATCTGCAAGAACAATACCAAAAGAAACGCGTCCGGACGCCAGCAAATGGGTGCGGAAGCGGGCAAATAAACGGCCGTAAAATCGACAGATTGCCTCACGATTTGCTCCGCCCGGCTTCTAATCTGGGTGCTTCCGACCGCTGAAGCAGGTAACAGATCCAATCGAGTTATAAACTGATGGGTAAATCTCTAGGGTTTTGGGAAGTTGAAGTTTGCGGCGTGGAGGCTCCAGTGGGGAATCGAATGGGTTTTGAATTTTAGCCGAAGCGAAGAGGGGAAGAGAGGCCACTGGCGGGACGCTGAAAATTTTGCAGGAGGGGCTAAAAATTTGGAGGACGCGCGGGCCCAGCTGATTTGAATTGCTGACGTCTGCCGGTCTGCGTTTGCACGGGCCTCGCGTGGATACTGGATACAGCGGCGTGTTTATTTGGCAGTGGCTAGAATATTTCGAGTTCCATTCAGACAGACCAAAATTTGACCATCCCTTGTAAATTTTTGGTCAACTTAAATCTTTTGTGTAGCAAATTTGAGCAGAAGTTCAGCTGGTCAAAATTTAAATTGCTCGCAAACTTAATGTTGTTTCCATTTCTCAAAGTTTAGTTCAGAAGTTTTGGGTGGGCATATTTTAATGGGCATATTTTAGGTGGCCAAAGCTGTAAGCACGAACCCCTATTCACATGACATGAGAGCCTTTTCTTGTACACAATCTCCAAACAGAACATGGCAAAAAAAAAAAAAAAGATTTCATGAGTTTTATTGTTTCATTCTTCTTTTCGCAAAATAATTTGATACTTTAAACTTTCAAGCGTCCATGTGGCCTTGTCATTCCTCCTCCGGAAATCACCTTTTGATACTAATGCCGAGCACATGAGTTAGTGTTTTTAATTTGCTTCCATGATCTAGGAGTGCCATCGCGTGGTGAACTTAGCTGTGGGGTTGATGATATTTTGGTGGCTTTTGAGTTGGCTGTAATCCGCGAGTCCAACATCTTGCACGGTAATTTATCATACTCCAATCTCCAGAGGCAACTATATTTTTTACTATCTCCCGGAGTAACATTTTGCCACCAATTTGCTGTGGACACGAGCACTAACATTATGTCTGATTCAACCCAAAGGATTGTTTGAGCATGACTAATCCACACACACACAAAAAAAAAAAAAGATGAATCCATAACATTGTGGTCACTTCTACAAGGAAAATCGGCGTGGCTGACTGTAGCAACCATTCGAGTTGTATTCATGCCAAATTTCTGAAAATGCATCATAAGAGGGTTGTCCTATAGACTTTATGCTGTGAAAGTAGCACGGTACCTCTAAGTCAGAATTGAACATACCTAGTGGAGCAGATATAGGAGATATCCTCTTCACGTTTAACCATAAATTTCAGATAGATTGTCATATACTATTTGTTTTCTATGGTCAATGGATAATATTAATAAAACTATCAATTATGCTCTGTTACGACATCAGCGCAAACTCTAATCTTAACTTCACCAAGCAGAATGCGTAGGAGACCAGTCTAGCATTATTGACAATGGTTATCTGATGCTTCAGAATAGATCATCCAGCCCAAGAAAAAAAAAAGTACACTGAAATGGGATGCATCAGAATATCTGATGCTTCAGAATATCTCGGTCCGCCGCCGTTGGTCGTTTCCCCCAAGCAAAGCTCTGGCCGGCCGAGTGGACATTTTCTGGTTTTGGACGCGGACTCTTGCCCGGACCAGAGCGAGATGCTCTGCTCTCGCCATCCACCCGGCATGGGCCACGGCCATGCAACCCAAGAGCTTTTGACCATGACAAATGACCAGTCAACCCACCCCATCAGCACCGCACGTATTACATTGGACGGTTTTCAGCTACCCAGGTGGTCGTCGTTTGAAATACCGACCGCCGCCGGTCCTCGGAAGGACGCCACCGCCGCAGCTGGGCGCAATGGCTTGCCTGAGCACCGACCCGTTCAGACCCTACTCTGCTGTCCCGACCGTAGTTCTCACGCCAGAGCCAACCACCGTCGTCCCCGTCCCTGTTCGTGAAGCAGCCGGACAAGAATCATCAAGCCAAAGCCTCACGAAATCACAACGGCGCTACAAACGCCGCAGCTTCGTCGATCCTGTATTGCATGCCGGCTTGCGACCACGGCGCCAGACGTGCAACGCTAGGACACGCTCGGCTCCGATCCATTACTACCCCCAATGCGCAAACTCGACAGAAAGCTTCTTACAAGGTTTCCGCCAGCTTAAACTAGATTCCACAATTTTCTTACCAAACTCGTCTACTACTGTGACTTGTTCAATGCGGGCCAGATAGATCAAAAAACTTCTTCGCCAAAGGCATTTTAACGAGCCATTCATGCTCCCCAAAGATCAAATGTTCCCCGTCATAAAATCATCAAAGGGTACTGCTGGAAAAAAGATCAATGTAGCACTAGGTTCCATAATATTACACAGACAGTATGTACATGCTCTATGATTCAGGATACATGCTAGGTGAGAAAAAGGCGTCTATTCAAAACAGAAAGCTCAATAATTTAGAAATCCATAGAATAGTTTCTTTATCCTTTTGCCCCTGGCTGTCCAGAAATAATCATCTCTTCTCGGCCAGCAACATTTTCTAGGAAGGCATAATACACATGATGAATGCATGATTGCCTTGAATTAACATTCTGCACAATTCAGCAGACAGTTGCTTTTTGAATCTTCAAGGTTTGTCCACAATCATATTCACTTAAAGGTCGTTTCCTTCCATTACTGCTGATGCTCATATTGTTGTCGTTCACGAAATCACAACGGCGCTACAAACACCACATCGCCATTCGCCACCGATCCTGCACTTCATGCTGGCCCGCGCCACAGCGCCAGACGTGCCACGCTGGGACATGCTCGCGTCCGGGTCCCCGGCCAGAACCACACGTGCAAGTTTCCCTGCATATGGCTCGTCCGTGCTTTTATCCGAGGCGCTGACTGCGACTCTGCATGGGAGAAGAGGGCTGAACTGCAAACTTTCGTGTTCAGAGCATTATTACCCCCAACCCAAACTCGACTTGAAGCTTTTTACAAGATTTCCGCCAGCTTAAACCTTAAACTAGAGATTCCACAATTAATTCTCTCATGAAACTCATCTACCACTGTGACTTGTCACATAAATTCAAAAAAAAAAATCTTTGCCAAAGGCATTTTAGAAATCTACTAGAGAATAGTTTCTTTATTCTTTGCCCCCTTGCTTTCTAGAAGTCATCTCTCATCTGCCAGCAAAAGTTTCTAGGAAAGCATAATACACAGGAATCCAATAACTGCTTTGATTTAATATTCTGCACAATTCAGCAGACAATTGCCTTTTAAATCTTCGGAATTTGTACACAATCCTGTTCACTTAAAGGCCGTTTTCTTCGAATTGTGCTGATGCTCATATTATTGGCATTCATGAAGTACCAGCAGACTGTACGGGATCATAGACTTGCCACCGAGACGGCAGCAGGATGAGTCATCGATGTTCCGGTGGCCACATGTCAAACACCAACACCATAGCTCATTCCTCGACCATTTTATCAATCCAGTACACGCAGTTGGCCTTGAAAGTTCAATAATTGAGAAACTGAAAGCAGAGAAAAAAGGCGTCTACAAAAATTGAAAGTTCAATAATTTAGATATGTAGAGAACAGGTAACAATGTTCTTGGGCCCTTTCAATAATTTTGAAACTACTTTGGAGCAACAGTTTTTTGAAAGGCAGAATACACATAAACCTGCAACTGCCTTGGGTTAATTTATATTCGACACCATTCGGGCGACACATGATTTCTGAATCTTCAAGGTTTGTCCACAATCGTATTCACTTAAAGGTCGTTTCCTTCCATTACTGCTGATGCTCATATTGTTGTCGTTCATGAAGTACCAGCAGATTGTTCTGAATCCAGGATTTGGTACTGATGTGACAGCAGGATGAAGTGTGGAGGTTCCGGTGTCCATGTCAAACACCATAGGCTCATTCCTTGACCATTCATGAATCCAGTACACGCAGTTGGCACTGACTCCTGGCACATCATCTGCTCGCAGCACCGCAGGACTGTTCTTGCCAATGAACACCGAGCAGTTTCCCAAATCCTTCACCGTGTTCCAACACGGAACACGTCCCTGATCATACCTGAGGACAAAAACTTGATCTTTCGCCATGCGGAACCTGCCCCCTCCAGGCATCGTCCAAGAGACGGTGCTGGTGGTGTTTCGCCACAACTGGTACAGGCTACCACCAACAAAAAAGATCCTCTTGAAGCCCGTGAACCTGGACACGGTGTCATAGGGCGGTGCGTAGACGCTGGCAGGGTGGCCAGCGCACTCGGCCTGCAGTGGCTCGACGACTGGCCGTCGCCGCTGGCGCCTTGGGATATGGAGAACGTGCACGTTACCGCACATAGTGACGCAGTACACCTTGCCGGCGTCCACGTCATACGCCAGGTCGACGAGGTGATCACCGTTCGCCAAAAGGATTCAGGAGGAAGATCCCCACCGGGCTCTGGATGGCCAGCCAGCCGTTGCTCGAGCCGAGGCACTGACCGTCCACGCGAATCGTGGTGAAAGGGAACGAGTGCCGGGCCGTGAGGGACAAGGCGTGCACCTGCTTGGATTGCTGAATGAGAGGAGCTTTGGGGATTTCCACGGAGATGAGTGAAGGGATTGGCGAAGGGAGGACGGCGCGCCACCAGGTGCAGACGCCGCGGATGCTATAGTAAGACTCGAACGGGAGGCCGAAGCCGCCGCTGATGAACAGGAGGAGCTCCGCCCAAGGCCTGAACGCCGCCATGGCCTCTGATTAAGGCGCGCGATCAGCAGAAATAGGTTTAGGGCTCGCGGGAAAATTGTATGCTCCAGACTCGGGATTCTGCCTGCTATCGGTTTTCAACTTGAGCCCCTTCACGGCTTCACCGTTGTCCGAATCGCAGAGGACTTGTGACCAATTTTCTGATTTAGTACAAGTGTAAAATCATTTTAACGTTCCAGCCCAGCTATAGAAAAGGAGATGGCTGAAAAACAAACACGCAGTCGGAATTAGGCAGAGTATTAACCCCCAGATATTTGACCAGGAAATATACTCCCTCATATTTCAACTTGAGCCCCTTCACGATTTCTGCGGTAGTACCTAAATTCTACATTTCATTATCATGCAAATTGAAAAAGGGTACCGGTTCAAATTCCACTGTTCAAGCTTAGATTTGTGCACCAATGCGTCTCAGCATATCTAGGTTCTTTGCATCTTGAAAGGGGGGGTTGTGGTGAAACACAAATGCGACTTCTTTTTTTTTTTTGAAAAGAAGTCGGGTTGGGCGGGAACACAATCTTGGACACGGGTCTGTCGCCCATCCACAGTGGGAGGAACTGGACCTTCTTGCCGCCAAGAGGATTCAGGAGGAACATCCCCTCCGAAGAAGCGCTTTCCACGGCCATCCAGCCGTTGCCCGAGCCGACGCATTGCCCGTCAACGGGAATCATGGAGAGGGGGAACGATCGCCCAATCGTGAGGGACAAGGCGGACACTTGCTTGGAATGTTGAGTGAGAGGAGCTTCGGGGATAGCGACAGAGATGAGCGACGGGATTGGCGGCGGGAGGACGGCGCGCCACGCGGTGCAGACGCCGCGGATGCTGCAGTAGGAGTCGAACGGGAGGTCCAAACAATTGCTGATGAACAGGAGGAGCTCCGGGTGAAGGTCCGCCCAAGGCCTCAACTCCGCCATGGCCACAGACACCGTGGAGCTCGAGCACGCGCACGTCACCGTAGTCCGTGACGCAGCAGACCACTCGCGCGATTGGGCGCGTCATCCGTTCTGGGCTGGGGCAGAGCAGGCGGCGGCGCTACCCAAACAAAACAAATTTGAAGGTTCTATCTGCGCAGACGGGGACGGTGACCAGCGAGGAGCACGGCGCGGTTCGGTTCCACGCCAAAGCAGGTGTCAAGCGCGGACTTGGTCAGGCGCGGCGAGCACTGGTGTCTGTCTCCGAGAATGGCAGCCGGCCTGAGTGGCTAAACCCAGAGGAGGGGCGGTCGGTGTTTCGTTTCCCGACCCGGGGGTGGACGGTAAATGAAATACCGACCCCCCCTGGGCCTCTCCGAACCGTCGGATGGGAGTTTTACGTTCCAGATCGCAAGATACCCTTCTCTTGATCCACGCGCGATGCCGTTCCCCCCTCGACGATGCGGCGCGCTGCGCTGCGCTGAGCTTCACGGTCGAGGAAGGTAGCAGACGGAGGCCGCACCGCCGGCGGGGAGAGCCTACTCTGTTCCGTTCTCCCAGTAACCGCCTTTGTTTGGGTCAGGTACGTCGACCCGGCAGCTTGCCATGGACGTTGGCGTGGCGCGTGGATGAAACGCAGCCCAAGCGTGACAGGATGTGCTGCTGTGCTGGCTGACCAAGTTGCCGGCTACCGCACGCACGGCAGGATATGAACCGAACGATCAGCTGCCGGGTCCGCCATGGCGATGGCTTAGAGTTCGGTCCATCGCAGCAGCCGGCGTCGTAGGCTAGGTCCACGAGGCGGTCCCCTGGTGCCAGGGTGGGGACGTCGAGGATCTTCCACGCCGCGTCTTGCACCGGTCGAGACGTAGTCCGGCTCGAGCGCGGTGTCGCCCTCCGCGAACACGAGCTTGGTCACATGCATGTTCTCAATCATAAACCTCACCTTTTAATTACCAAAAAATACTGAAGCACCCAGCATAATCAACGGGTATTGCTGAAAACCAGAACAATGTAGTGACGAACAGCATAATCAAAGGTTCCAATTAAGTATTGTCTAGGTAAAAAAAAAAGGAGTCTACTACCCAACCTTATAAGCTAAAAGAATGCAAGTAGCCAAACATTCGACAATTTAGGCAAAAAATGCAGCAATGTAAAAGAGACTTTGATGAACTACTCATCCAGACTTATTTTCTGACTCTTGGACGCTTGTCCACAGTCCTCTCCACTTGTTGGACGTTTCCTTCCATTGTCCCCCACGCTCCTGACCTTGTCATTCAAGAAGTACCAGCACACTGGGCTGCACGATGGACTCAACGCTTTGGCGGCAGATGGATGAAGCGTCGATGTTCCGGTGGCCACGTCAAACACCATCGGCTCGTTCCTCGACCACTCGTCGATCCAGTAAACACAGTTAGCCTTGACCCCAGCTGCATCCTCCGGCCGCATCACCACAGGGTTGTTCTTGCCGACGAACACCGCGTAGCCGCCCAGATCAGTCGCCTTGTCCCAACCTGGCCGGCGCTCGGGGTCGTACTTGAGGACGAAGACGTCGTCTCTCGCCATACGGAACCTGTCCTCCCCTCCAGGCATCGGCCATGAGACGGCAACGGCGCTGGTGGTGTTCCGCCACAGCTGGTACAGGTTGCCGCCGACGAAGAAGATCCTCTTGAACCGAGTGAACTTGGACGCGCGGTCGTAGGGCGGAGCGTAGACGGCGGCGGGGTCGAAGGGGAGGCCGGCGCGCTCGATCTCCAAGCTCTCGACGACCGGGTTTGGCCGGCGGCTGTTTGGGAGTCGGAGCACGCGCACGTCGCCGTAGACGGTGACGTAGTAGCAGGCCTTGCCGTTGTTGTCGGTGGTGGCGTCATCGACATAGGCCACATCCACGAGACGATCGTCCATTTCCACGGTGATGTGGATGATCCTCCACATCATGTCTCGTTCCTTGACGTAGGCGAGTCTGGACACGCCGCAGATGGTCACGGCAACATGGTCCGAGAGCGTCGGGTTCGGCTTGAACACGATCTTAGACACATGCTTTTCCCTTAGCGGAGGGAGAGGGATCATCTTGATGCTGGCAAGAGGATTCCAAAGAAAGATCACCGTCTGCCTGATAGCAGCCATCCAACGGTTGCTTAAGCCGACGCATTGGCCCCCATGGGGAATTGGCCCGTGGCGGCCGGTGATGGCGGCGATCCAGCCGTTGCTCGAGCCGACACATTGGCCGCCGTGGGGAATTTTCCCAAGAGGGAATGAGCTTTCTGCTGGGAGGAGCAGGGCAGCCACGGATGGTGACCGATCCAGGTAAAACCCTCTGCCGAAGGTGTGGAGGCAGTTTGTTGGAGCATCCGCGACGGAAAGGGTGAGGAGCAAGGGGAATGGCGGCGGGAGGGCGGAGCGCCAGGTGGTGCACACGCGACGAACACGGCAGTAGGATTCCAAGGGCAGGCCAAAGTCCTTGCTGATGTGAAGGATGAGTTCTGGCGGAAGATCCAGCCAGGGCGCAAACAATGCCATGACTTGCGGGAGATCTGGGGATTTTTGTGGGTCACTGAAGTGGTTGTTTCGTGTTCGGATTGTAAGACGAAGATCATCCCTTCCATCAGCAGCATCCATCTCTCTAGAATGAAAAAACAGAAATGCAAGTTCATTAGCAAACTAGTGGTGTTTGTACTATAAAATTGACAAAAGAATTTCGGCACTGCTACGACATCAAAAGATGTGTCACCTAATTCTAGTACTCATCATAAAATTTGTACTACATCTCAACAATACAAGGAACAAGTCAGATGCACAAAAACAACATAAATAGCTGGAACAACAAAAACAGACATCTTTAACAGCATAGAAATTCATAAAATTCATAATCTACACATGCCAAACTATCAAAGTTTTACTTTCGTATGCTAAAATAAATAACCCTAACATCATAGACATTTTTAGAGTGTCTTTACATAAAAAGGAAACAATAGATGTACAAATAAAATATAAATAGATGAAACAACAAAAACCAACATCTTTGACCGTGTAAAGTTCAAAATTAATAATCTTCATATGTTATCAAAATTGTACAGTTGCATGCTAAAAAAAGTAACCCTAACATAAAAAAATGATAGAATTTATATGCATCAAAATCAAAACAACAAAAATAATAAAACCAAAATCATCTATACAACGATCCATCATGGACAAACAGATTTATTACATAAGACACGAGAACTAATTTCAAATCGTATCAAACAACAACTAAATCTAAGCCAGATCTAACATAAGAACTAGATCTAATAGGTGAGGGGAACAGAGGAACGGAACAAGACGAAGAACAAGAGTAAAGGAGGAGAGGAAGAGGGAAGAGAAAGAAGAGGGAATGATGGAGGCTATCATTTCCTTCCACACTTACCAGCAGCGGCTAGCAAATCATAGCGGTTACGGAGAGCGTGGCGTGCGAAAACGAGAGAAGAGTGTGCGAGTGGCGGCTCCGACTAGGAAGCAAGTGCAAATAGGAGGTAACCCTACCATCGGCTGCCTTTTATGCCCTTGCTACGTACGCTGTCAAAGCCAGTCTTTAGGAGTAGATGGGCCATAAATAGTAATCCAACCCAGTCTCTTAGCTACTCTCTTGGATCAATTTCAGTAGTAGGTTGAGCCCACCAAAAGTAAACTACCTAGCCCACAAGCCTTGTGGGCCAATCTAGTAGGTTGTGACATGGTCTCAAAATCTCATTGGGAGGCTAAGTTGGTCTGAACCGGGCTCCGCTAATGGATGCGGATAGGCTACGTCTGCACAAGCCGGATCATGCGGGTCTGTTATGGCCTAGCATGTAGTATATATAACACAAATCTCAATATAATATAGATGGTGTAGATAATACATATTAAGCATATACATGTGGTGATTACTTTCTCGTGCTCGGACACCTAGACTTACCCAACCCCAAGCTTGACTAAAAGCTGCAAATCATGTTGCAATGTTTCCACCAGCTTACACTGGATTCCACAGTTTTCCCATGAAACTTGCTTGTCTAGCTACCACTGTGATTTGTTGTATGCAGACCACATAGATTGAAAAAAAATTCTTTGCCAAAGCCATTTCGGCGAGACAATAATATCCTCCCCAAAACTCACCTGTTCCCGATCATAAACGACCGTTTTTCATTGCAAATACTGAAGCAGCAAGCATAATCAAAGGGTATCTCGCTGGAAAACAAAATTATGTAGTAACAAACGGGTAAAGGTTCCATAATACTCAAACTGTTGCTAGTTGCACGACAATTGTGGAAAACACAGGAATGTAGAAAAGAACAATCTAGTGACACAAAGAGGTAAATGTTCCATCATAGTATCACCTAGGAAAAAAAAGCTGCCTAATTGCACGACGATTTAGGAAAACACAGGAATATAAAAGATCTTTCGAAGTTTGAACTACTACCTAATGAGCTGGGACATCTGAAAATTTAGGAGTAATTTATTTATTTTCTATGCACATGCAGCCCGGTTTTCTGATTCTTCGAGACTTGTCCACGATCCTCTCCACTTATACGTCTTTTTCTATCACTGTCGGAGCTCATAATCTTGTCATTCAAGAAGTACCAGCACGCTGGTGTGCATGATGGATTCAACACTTTAGCAGCAGAGGGATGAACCGTCGATGTTCCAGTGGTCACGTCAAACACCATGGGTGCGTTCCTCGACCACTCATCGATCCAGTAAACACAGTTAGCCCTCACCCCAGCCGCATCCTCCGGCCGTAGCACCACAGGGTTGTTCTTGCCGACGAACACCGCGCAGCCGCCCAGATCACTTGCCTTGTCCCAACATGGCCGGCGCTCAGGATCGTACTTGAGGACGAAGACCTCGTCTTTTGCCATACGGAATCTGCCCCCTCCAGGCGTCTCCCATGACACGGTGCTGGTGGTGTTCCGCCACAGCTGGTACAGGCTGCCACCAACGAAGAAGATCCTCTTGAATCTCGTGAATTTGGACGCGACGTCGTAAGGCGAGGCGTAGGCGGCGGCTGGGTCGAACGGGAGGCGGTCCTCTCTTTCCATGGCGACGTCGACGATCGTCCACACCTGGTCTCCTGCACTGGCGTAGGCGAGACTGGACAAGTCGCAGATGGTCACGGCAACGTAGTCGGAGGGCGTCAGGTTCGGCGTGAACACGATCTTGGACACCGCCTTGCTGTCGTGATTTTGCATCACAGTGGGGAGAGGGATCTTCTTGAAGCCGGTGAGAGGATTCAAGAGGAAGATCTCCGCCGTCTGCCAGTGACTGCCGGTGATGACGGCCATCCAGCCGTTGCTCGACCCCACGCAACGGGCCCCGTGGGGAATCGTCCAAAGATGGAACGAGCTCTCCGCCGGGAGGAAGAAGGCGGATACGGGCATCGGTAGCCGAAGGTGAAACACTCCGCGCATGGGGTGGTCGGGGTCTGTTGGGAAGCCGTCGGTGACATGAACTGTGAGGAGCGAAGGGATCGGCAGTGGGAGGGCGGAGCGCCAGGTTGTGCACACGCGGCGGACGCGGCAGTAGGATTCCATGGGGAGGCCGAAGCCATTGCTGATGAGGACGAGGAGCTCCGGCGGGAGACCCGCCCAGGGGCCGAACGGCGGCATGGTTTGCGGGATCGATCGTTTGCTGGAGATCTGGGGAAATTGTATGAGGTGTTTGTTTCATGTACGGATCTCTGCGTCGGCGTGGAGTGTTGCACCCGATGGAACCCTCAAAACCATCTCCGCACCCACCTGGATGCCGAGTCCCACGCTCCCATCTCGGGCCACTAAAAGCCTGTTAAGGACCAGGCCCAAATCTTCTTCTCCCGTCATGATTTGCCAGCTTAATTTTAGAAAAACAGAGGGGAATGACTACTTAACATTTAGCTAATTTTTTAGGTAACACAAAGAATTGTCTGTTCCCTTCCCTCAAAAAAAAAAAAGAATTGTCTGTTTCAAGTCTCATTTTCAGTCAGTTTCTCCTTGCAACAAAAAAAAAACTAATAGAATCGACTGAAATAGACAAGGCAAACAATCAATTTTTTGAGGGGGAGTGGGATCGGAGCCAACCAGCCAGATACCTGCTGCTTCCCTGACTGAGTAGCATGTCTTTTGCATGCCATCTAAAACTTAAGACAGATATGTCTAAAAAAAAACAGATAAACATATGCTTATAAAAGAATATAGCTAACAAACAAAAACTTGTCACAACTATCATGAACTATTGGCTACATTTAACAAAACTTCACGAGGGATCATTTTATACAGTACGAACTGAAGGAGCATGCCCCTAACTTGTGCGTCTACAAGCAGCAGGTAAAATTTCTTGACTTCTAATGAATCCCTATGTTAGAAACGGCTCGTGCTGCAAAACACAAATCTCACTCAAATACTAACCAACAGCAGCAAATGCAGCTAACACAACTTAATGAACAAAATGAACCGGTGCCTTATGAAATCAATCGGATGATACATTCAAATTGAAGATATATAACACCAGAATCATCTATACAACGACCGTTACATCATGGACATACAGATTTATCACGTAAGACATGAGAACTAGCTCCAAATCGTACCTGGTGTACCACAAGAACTAGATCTAACAAGTGAGGGGGATAGAGGAGCGAAACAAGACCAGAAGAACAGGAGTGAAAGGAGAAGACGAAGAGGGAAGAGAAAGAAGAGGGAATGGGGGAGCCCATTGTTTCCTCCCGCACTTACCAGCAGCGGCTAGCAAATCATAGCGGTTGTGATGAGCGAGAGCAAGAGGAGGGTGTGAGAGTGGCGGATCCGACTAGGAAGCAAGTGCAAATAGTAGGTAACCCTACCACCGGTTGCCTTTTATGCCCTTGTTGTGTGCGCTATCAAAGCTAGTTTTCAGGTATACATGGGCCATGAATAGTAATCTAACCTAAATCTCTTAGATATTTCCTTCCTTGGCCTAATTCCAATAGCAGGATGAGCCCACCAAAAGTAAACTACCTAGCCCTCAAACCTTCTAGGCCAATCTAGTATGTTGTGACAGGTTGTAGATGGTCTTAAAATCCCATCAGGAGGCTAAGTTGGTCTAAACCTGGCTCCGTTCTTGGTTGCCGGTAGGCTGGGTCCGTACAAATGGGATCATGTGGGTGTGTTATGGCCTTGCTTAGAGGAAACTAAGCCACCCTCCGGGTGTTCTTTTGCATTGACCGAGCCTGGCTAGCAGGCTGCCCAGATAAACAAACAACAATAAAAGATAATTTTTCTGCATTAGTTAAGCATAGATAATCCCAATGCTAGAAGTCAAACACACCCATATTGACCATCCTCAAAACCATCTTTGCGCTCACCTATATACGTGCTTAGTCCGACACAACCATCATACAGTGGCGAAGCTTAATTGAGACCAAAGTAGGCCATGACCCCCCCCTGATTTACATAAATCTGCACTAAATAAATAGTAAAAGTGCACTATACACCAACGTTTTTTGCATAATTGATGAGGTCGCCCCCCTGGTTATCAAGTCAAGCTTCACCACTACCATCTTGCCCCATTAAAGGCTGTTAAGGAACAGGCCTAACTGAAGCAACATTTTTCTCTTCTTCTTCCATCATGATTTTTCTGGCTTGGTCTAAAAAAGGAAAGGACTTTCCTCGACTCCATGACCCATTTCCAGGAAAACAAAATAAGGTCAACATTTTTCGAGAAAGAAAATTTATTCCACCCAGTGAATTAAAATGTTCTATATCTTCTCATATGAATTGTTTTAAACATAAAAAATCATTATTCAAGGCACATGAAAAATTGTTCCAACAGATTTGTCCATTGTTATTTCTCATCACCACCACCAGCAATTGGAGAGAGGAAGATGCGGTCGCTATAGAACAGAGGAGGGCAGCGGAGAATAAAGCTATGGGTATGACACATAGTGGGGGCTGCGGTGGTTGGAACAACTCGCACGAGAGGATGGACGATCCGATCCTCATTTGAATGTTCTCTCTCCATTGCGTCGTGTAGCCCTCTTCGAGTTGCACGCTTGTGTGCTACGGGAGAAATTAAAAGGACGACGAGCTGGACAGCGTGCTTGACGCCCGGCTTGCCATCAAACTCCACCGCGGACAAACTCTCTGTCCTTTGGTTCGCGACCTGGCATTCGTACCGCCTGAGCCGCAGTCAGGCATTGCGTGCTTCAAAGTCTTTAATTGCCAACAGCGCAATGGAACGTCTCCCCAAGCTAGAGCGAGCTGTTCTTGAAGAAATCGCGGACTAGACCGTATCACGCTCCAGACTCGGCCATGGCACCGTCCAGCGCACACGCCTGCCTGAGCAGATCAAACATTGAGGCTTGCTCAGCTCCGTCTCCGACGCATAGCTCGCCGGACCTCCGCTGCGCTCTGCTCTCGACAATGTAGCCCCGATCGCTACTGGCCCAGCCGTCGTCGTCGTCGCGCTAGAGCCACCCGCCAACGTTTCCTCGCTATTTGTGAAGCAGCAGCACAAGAATCATCAAGCCATACCTCACGAGTCACGACGGCGCTACGAATGCCATCGATCCTGCATGCGTGCTTACGCCACGGCGCCAGATGTTTCGCGGTTGGGGCATGTGCTCGTCTCCATTAGCATTACCCCAACAAAAGCTCGACTGAAAGCTTCAAAATTTTCTCATGAAAATCGTCTACCACTGTGACTTGGTCAATACAGACCACAGAGATTGAAAAACTTTCTTTTGCTAAGGCATTTTTTCCCCCGAGCCATAGCCAAGCAATCACACCCCTCCCCCAAACTAACATGCATGTTCCCAAAACTCATAAACCACAACTTTTAATTACCAAAATACTGAAATAGCCAGCATAATCAAAGGGTATTAACTGCTGAAAATCAGAACAATGTCATAACGAACAGCATAATCAAAGGTTCCAAGTATCATCAGGTAAAAAATGTGTCTACTACCCAACAACGCAAGTAGCCAAACATTCTTTGCATCACAATTTAGGCAAACACAGCAATAATGTAAAAGAGGCTTAATTTGAACTACTCGCCGAGACTTAATTTGTGACTGTTGGAGACTTGTCCACACAATCCTCTCCGCTTGTTGTCAGACGCTTCTTTCCACTGTCCTCGACTACGCTCGTAATCTTGTCATTCAGGAAGTACCAGCACACTGGTCTCCACCATCGACTCAACGCTTTGGAGGCACATGGATGAAGCGTCGATGTTCCCGTGACCACGTCAAACACCATCGGCTCGTTCCTCAACGCCTCATCAATCCAATAAACACAGTTAGCCCTCACCCCAGCCGCATCCTCCGGTCGCAGAACCACAGGGTTGTTCTTGCCTATGAACACCGCGAAGCCGCCCAGATCACTCGCCTTGTCCCAACACGGCCGGCGCTCCGAGTCGTACTTGAGGACGAAGACATCATCTATCGCCATACGGAACCGGCCACCTCCAGGCGTCGACCATGAGACGGCGCTAGTGGTGTTCCGCCACAGCTGGTACAGGCTTCCATCAACCAAGAAGATCCTCTTCAATCGCGTGAACTTGGAGGCGCGATCGTAAGGCGATGCGTACGCCACGGCCGGGTCGAACGGGAGGCCGGCGCGCTCGATCTCCAAGCTCTCGACGACCGGATTTTGCCGGCGGCTGTCTGGGAGTCGGAGCATGCGCACGTCGCCATAGATGGAGACACAGTAGCAGGTCTTACCGTCGCTATCATCGGCATCCGCGTAGGCTAGATCCACGAGGTTGTCCCTTTGTTCCGTGTCGACGTCGATGATCATCCACTTCAAGTCTCCTTCCTTGACATACGCGAGACTGGAAAAGCCACAGATCATCACGGCAACATGGTCCGAGACCGTCGGGTTTGGCGCGAACACGATCTTGGTCACGTGCATTTCCCTTAGCGTAGGAAGACTAATCCTCTTGATATCAGTGAGAGGATTCCAGAGGAAGATTGATGTCAGGGAGTTGATGTCGGTGATGGCGGCCATCCAACCGTTGCTCGAGCCGATGCATTGGGCCCCATCAGGAATTGGCCTGAGAGGGAATGGGCTCTCCGCCGGGAGGAGCATGGTGGACATGGGTGGTGGCGGATACAGGTAAACCTGTCGGCCGATGGTGTGGGGGCGGTTTGTTGGAGCGTCAGCAGTGGAAACAGTGAGAAGCAAGGGGATCGGCGGCGGGAGGGTGGAGCGCCACGTGGTGCACACACGGCGAACACGACAATAGAATTCCAGGGGCAGACCGAAGCCATTGCTGATGCGGAGGAGGAGATCTGGTGGGAGATCCGCCCAGGGCCCAAATGACGCCAAGGATTGCGGGAGATCTGGGAAAATTTTATGGGTCATTGAAATGGTTGTTTCTTGTTCAGATCTTAAGACGGGGTTGTCCCTTCCGCCGGCAGTATCCATCTTTCTAGAATGTAAAATAAAAATGTAAGTTCATTAACAAAAAATAAGTTTTGGTGTTGATGCTGTAAAATTAGCATAAGAAAGCAAGTAATTTCTGGTATGACTACGACTTAAAAAGATGCATCCCAATAATAGAACTCATCATGAACCTTGTACTACAGCTCAGCAATACAAGGAACAAGTCAGATGTACAAATGCAAGATAAATAGTAGATGGAAGAACAAAAATTGCATAAAAGTGGGAACATGAGAAAAGTGGGATCGAGGAGGGAGGCTATCGGTTCCTCCCACACCTACCAGACAATGAAGACCAATGGTAGCTCAAGCACAATAACGAGTAAACCTAGCGGCTGCCTAGAACAAGGTGACCAAGAGGTGACCGAGAGGAAGAGGAGGGTGTGCGAGAGGCGGCTCATACTCCGGAGCAGATGCGAATGGGAGGTAACCCTAGTATCGATTGCCTTTTATGCCCTGGTTGCTGGTAGGGTGGGCCTAGCTGGGTTTCACAAAAACACTCGAATTGCGTGTTTTCATTAAGGCCCCCTCCTGGCCCGCTTTTGCATTGGTTAAGCCTGGCTAGGCTAAGAGGGTGCCAGGGAACCAAACAGTAGAAAATATATAGATTAGCTAAGCCTGGATAACCCTAGTACTAGAAACCAAACACATCCGTGTTGACTTTATCTAGCAAGGTAATTTCTCACATCAGGTTTGGCAATAATTTTTTTTATGTTTTTTAGGGAATACCATGGTATCTTGATAATATTATGGTATAAAAAAATTTGAGGTATTTGGAAACAAAAAAACAACAAGTTGGTTTTAAAAACCATTGTATTGTCACTACCATAGTATTTTCTAGAGCCTTTTTTTTTAAAAAAAACAACTATTGTCCTCTTTTTCTTAAAACCGAGTTTATAGGACATGAGCGGTGTTAGATGATCTGTGGACTTACTAAGAAAAGTTTGGTTGATCATTTGTGAACTAGAGGCTTTGTAACAAATAGATACACTCACGTCTATGCACTAGAAATATTTCAGGATACTACTGCCTAGATTGGTTAATTTTTCCATAAACGTAAGCCATAGCTCTTGAATTTTCCTTAAAACAGAATATTGTGCTATAAATACTGCACATTCCCAACATGTCATGGTTTTTCAAAAAAATACTTTAGTATCAACAAGCTATGATATTTCATAACTCACACTCTAAAATCCAAAAGTTTTAAAAAACCGTAATCCATGGCTTTACCATAAAAGACATTGCCCATACGAAGTTCTCAATCCAATGACACTATATTCCTATTTTGCTCGGTTTTGAAATTTTGTAAGTGTTAATTATCAAATGTTGAAATGCTTCTGGGTTATCTATTTCCATTGTATCTATTATTTCTTATAACTATTCTTTTGTAAAACATACAGTATGTTGCATTAATTTGTATTAGATGGTAATTTAGACTGTAGTTGGTAAGGTTTATGCAACAAACTACTTACGTTCTGGATTATCTGTCAAAATTGTTTATCCATCTTATTTTGGTTTATATAGCATAAGTAGTCAAATTGTTTTCTAAAAGTACTTATTCAAACAGGTTATCTGGAGAGTGAGCTGCAAAAAGCTACTATCTGGTGCTTGGATAAAACTGCTTATGGTATTACAAATATAAAATCAGTTTATATCAATAAACACTTTTGAGTCCAACATGTTTTGTAGGACTTATAATTTTTTAATTATGACATACACTGTTTAATAAGTAGTTCTATAAGTCCTACCAAACACACTTTTAAGTTGCATCGTTAATTCTTTAAAAGTTTTAGGTAGCATATGTGAAGCACACTACCTTAGATGGGCCATATCCTTTATACATGTTTATGAGAAGTTGTTGATTATACAATCTAACTATGCAATTATCATAGCATTGTGAGATGATAAAAAAGTTGGTGACTCCACCTGGTCCCCCCACCCTCCCCTCCCCCCACCGATCGATGAATAGTGGAACAAACCCGCCTTGGGACCCCCTTCATTTGTTGTGGCCATGGAAGAGAGATTTGGGGAGGGATATAGGTTGAAGACTGCCAAACTCTATATGTAGTTTGTTATCCCTCACTTTGTGCTCCTGCTCCTCCTCCATGCGCACGGACGCCAAAGCCCTCCCTTCTTCTCCCTGCGTGCAAGCACTCCTTCACGCGTGCGGGCGGGGCACAACCACCATCCATTCTCCAGGCATGTGGGCGCTCGCTCGGAGGGCACTGCATCTGTCCCTTATCCAGGTATGTCGGCGCCGGCACCGGTGCCCTTCCTTCACCACGCGCACGGGCATGGATGCCACCCTCCTAACCTGTAGCTAGCCTGCCCTGTCTTCTCTGTGTCATTGTCCTCCATCTACTCCTGTATGAGTCACCGCCTCAGGATCTAGCCTCCCCGCGTGTGGATCTGGCGGGCGAGGTCCAAGGTAGATCTCTGCCTCGGGCACGTGGCTCGGAGCAATGGCGGTGCACGGCACCGGGAGGAGACATGACGTGGAAGATCTTGTGACCCTAATAATGATGGATAGAGTTAGTGTTTGGTAGTTGGGCTAGGATGGGCTTGGCCCGCATAGGCTCCATTTTTTTATTTTTTAAATTCCTTTCTAGTGACGGTAGAAAATGACATCATCCCACTGCCGCCGAACTTTGAGTATCAGTGGTGGTTCTTGAATCCCATCACTAGGAGCGTGCTAAAGCCAGTGGTGGGAGGTTGGTGGCGGTTGGAAAACCCGCTACCTTATGCGGTTTTCTACCGCCGTTCAAAACCTTGTTTGTAGTAGTGTAGTTATATGTACTCGTGTTACAACGAGGAACACAATAGCAACATGTAGTCTATATTTAGGGAACTTGATTCAATAAATAAACTCATCTATATAGTGTCAGAAACAAGATTACATCCATATGTATGCCAATACTATACAACAACTACCTAATACGCAACAAAAAGTCATCTGTCAACAATACGCCAAATGCAAAAGGTAGAACACAATTTTAAAAGCTAGTTTCTTTGAAACCTGGGTAAAATTTTCAAGCAAGGTGAAACACACATCACTTTGACCACTTTCAGCAGCATCTCCATGGTTTACCCAGTCACCTGACTACCTCCAATAATCCAGAAATATCCACCATAACAAACTAAAAATCAATCAGCTCAGATATGGATGTCTGCCTACATCGTCCCACGCGCCACAACACCAAAACAACATTGAGGCTACCAGCGAATTAGCTCACAAAACGTGGGTGCTCAGCAGTGCAAAAGCGCCACACACCCAGAGGGCCTTACACATGGCTTTATCTACAATTGAGTCTGCAACGTCAATAATAATAGGAACAAAATTAACAAACCACCAAAAGGATCAGTGAAAATAACCGAAATCAGAAGAATTTCAAGTGGCAGCAACTGGATCAAGCTTCACGACCAATGCGTTGAGGATCAAAAAATATTTGGTCACCGCGGAAACCATATTGCGAAAAACAAATACGCAAAGAAATTTTTGGAAGGAAGCATGATTAGCACCTACCAACAACAAGTCGATTGTAAAAAGAGGAAGAAGATATGTCTTCCCCTACTGCAAGTTTGTCTCCTTCCTGCCTTCCTCGTTGGCGACAGCACCCTCCTCTAGAAGCACATGGTGAAAGAAAAATATAAGGCTGGCATCACATGGGATCGAGCAAACAATGAAACGCAAGGAAACGCACCTGAATCAAAATTGCATACACAAGGAATCGAGGTCACATATTTTTGTCCCCTTCTACAAACCAAGGTTCACATAACCGACTAGGCCGGTATAACCGGCCAAGCTGGTTCACCGATTAACCAGTATAATCGGTCAATTAGCCGGACAAAAATCATTTTGATTGATGCACGATCGACGGTCGATTACACCGGTTAACCTATCGGTTAGATCAGTTTTTGTACAGTTTTACCAGTTAACCGATCGGTTATTCGGTTAACCGATCAGTTACATCGGTTTTGTCTAATTTGATTTTTTTTAATTTTATAAAATATTTAAATTATAACCGGAGGTTAACTGGTCAACCGGGTAACCGGTCCGGACCGGTTTTTTGATTAACCAGGTAAACCGATTGGTTACTCCGGTTATTTCAATCCTGCTCCAAACTACATTCTGTCCCCTTCTCCAATGTCCAATATTCCACCGGCCAGCAACTGAGTTTTATTCCCGATGGATCTTCCAGCCACCGAGGATCAGATGACACATTCGGCGGCGGCAACGCAGATCGCAGAGAATCATGTTCCCATAATGATGGCAAGGGCATGGATTTCTGGATTGCGGGAAGAGGGAGGAGATCAGAGGTGGGCGGCGGTTGTGCAGGTTCATGACGTCGAATCAGAGGTGGATGTGGGACGCAGGAAGGGGCGGTAGTCGTAGGCATAGAGCATCAGCCGTGAGGATCAAGGGGAGGTCGTAGGTGCGGCATAGCCACATGGATCGCACAGGGATGTGGGTTGCTGGTGTGATAAAACTATAGGTGAAAGAAAGAATTCACTTCAGATTTTTTTTAGTAGTAGAGGAAAAAGAAGGGACTTGTTAATTTTTAGCTGACTAGATGTTTGGGTAACTTTCAATTATCATTTTGAGCCATTAGATCTAGATCCAATGGTTTATAATTATTATACAAATAATTCTATAAAAAAATTAAAATTTAAAGTAACAAAACATTAATTGAAAGCTTTCAATCAACTAAAAGTTAGTAAACATGAATAAAGAAACATAAGTAGGAAAATAGAAACTGATTCTTTGTGGAACTGCTTCCCCCGTTTTTATCTTTGAATTTCCAATAAGAAGGCTGCCTTGTTTCTTTCTATAATCTCTCTACTACAATGGTAAAAAGGCTGCCTGATTTCTTTCCATCCAAACACGTTATAGCATCTCCAAAATCTGTCCAAAAAATTGATCTCAAAAGAGTGTTTTTTATAGCAGCCCAAAAATTATTAGGGAGAAGTTTTCTTGTCTCCTCTAACAATTCTCCTTCAAAATAAGAAAAACTTTTGATTGGATCACGTCAGCATCTGGGATCACAACAATATTAATTTTCTTTTAAACACAAGTATTAAGGTCTCCAATTTTTCCCTCGTTTCTAGCTGCAAACGAGGACAATTTAGGGAGAGAATAAATCTGTGAGTTGTTTAGGGGAGCTTTTAGAGATGATTTTTTAGATTAAACCCTGTTAATTTGATTTAGAGGAGCTGTTGGAGATGGTTTTTAGACTAAACTCTAAGAGAGCCCTATAAACTCTCCCTAAACCAAATTAATAGGATTTAATCTAAAAAACCATCTCTAATAGCTCCCCAAAATAACTCACATATTTATTCTCTCTCTAAATTCTTCTCTAGAAATAAGAGAAAAAATAGGAGTCACAATCCTTATATTTACAAGGGAATTAATGTTATTGTGGTCCCAGATACTGACATGACCCAATCAAAAGTTTCTGTTATATATTTTTAGGAAGAACTATTGGGGGAGACAAAAAAACTTCTCCCTAATAATCTTTTAACTGCTTCTAAAAACACTTTTTAGGGATCAATTTTTTAGGGATCTTTTGGAAATGCTCTTATAACCATCAAAAGCATGTTTTTATCTGCTCTGCCAATGCATGCAATTCCCAGGTCAACTACCATCAGTTCAACATGAACGTACAATGGCTTTTAAACTAATTGGTATTCTGTGCAACTCAGCTAACAACTTTTGTGTCAATCTTCCAGGCTTATTCACAATCCTGTTCTCTTCCGTAGCTGCTGGTGCTGATACTATTGTCATTCGTGAAGTACCAGCAGACTATTCGGGATCTTGTACTTGCACCGAGGCGGCAACTGGGTAAGGCGATGATGTTCCGGTGGCCAAGTCAAATACCAGCTGGGTAATTGAAATACTATTGTAAAGGCATGAAAACAACTTCTATAAGTTGAAGAGTAATATAGGCCATTTGAAAAGAGTTGTGGTCAAATGCTCAATATGTGTTATCCATTCTACTGCTCTTGTAGCTTATTAAAACTATAATTTTTATTCATTCATTTGAATTTTTGGCTTTTCCATGGTCCCTTCAATATCACGTGGACCTAGGGCATTTGAAAAGATCCGTGTTCAAAAGATAAACCTTGTTTGTCACTCAACTTTTTTTATGAAGGTGTTGACATATGCATCATGCACCATGGCATGTAAATGTTATTATCTTGTCTTTTTCATCGGTATGCAACAATATGATATTTCATCAACAGGGTAGTGCAGAATTGGTGTGCCCCATAAATGAGATGATATATTGATTTGAGTCTTGCAAACGGATATCGTTGTCAAAGCTTGTTGAGTGATGCAAGATGGAATTGCCTCCGGTTATGAGATTTTTCAAGACTTAATGCATAAAAATTCTAATAATTATGACATAAAGTTTTAGCAGCTCCTGATGCAATGCTAAGTATATTGTATTATAATTTTTCAGCCCCGTTGTAACGCATAAGCATGTAACTAGTAGCTAATAACATTGCAAATAGACCAAACAATTCCTTACTGCACGACAATTTAAGCAGAAAACACTGGAATGTAAAAGAGCATTTGAACTATATAGTAGTACTAGTAATTTATTTTCCATGCACTTCCAGTTTAATGTGTTTTCTGACTCTTGGAGACTTGTTCACAATCGTCTCCACTAAGAACTCACTTGTTTTCTTTGACTGCCCTTGGCGCTCGTAACCTTGTTATTTTAAGAAGTACCAGCACACTGGTTTGCATGAGGCTGACTCCAACGGCATAGACCCAAATCGGAGACCCAAAGTCCTGATTGGGTCGTCAAACCGTTGAAGGGTCACCACCCAGAGTTGGCTATCTCCAATGGAAGCCCAAAAATGGGAGCGCGTGGATGGTAGGAGCTGCGTGGCGGCCAGTGGGGGAGCTGCATGGCGAAGGATACGGCGGCGGTGGGAGCTCAGCCGGTGGCGGAGCTGCTCGTTGTGCTCGCCCGGTCGCGACAGGAGCTCGGGGGAGGCAAGGCCGGCTGGCGGCGGCGGGAGCTCGGAGGAGGCAGGGGAGGCGGGGATGTAGGCGAGGAGGGAGGCGAAGATGCGGCTGCGGCATCGGGCGGCGGCGGCGGCGGTGGGGGAGCTCGGGCGGATGCAGGGCCGGTTGGCGGCGGGAGCTCGGAGAGGGAGCAGCAGTGGCCTTCGGTCGCAAGGACGCACTGGGTCGTGGGGTAGATGCCCCATTTGTGGGTCGCGACCGAGGTGCTCCTCCAAAATGGGCCTCTGTTTGGATCATTTGTTGGAGGATGTTTTTTTATGTTTTCTGACCTATTTTAGATTTAGGTGACCATATAGGACACCTGTTGGAATCAGCCTGAAGGACTCAACGCTTTGACGGCAGAGGGATGCAACATTGAGTCTCCTGCTGTTACCACGTCAAACACCATAGGAGAGTTTTTGGACCACTCGTCGATCCAGTATACGCAGTTAGCCCGCACCCCTTCCGCATCCTCTTGTCGCAACACCACGGGGTTGTTCTTCCCGATGAACACGGCGTAGCCGCCCAGATCAGTCGCCCTGTCCCACCAAGGCTGGCAGCGGCGGTCAGGATAGTACTTGAGGACGAAGACCTCGTCTCTCGCCATGCGGAACCTCCCCCCTCCCGGCGTCGACCACGACACGGCACAGCCGCTGGTGTTTCGCCACAGCTGGTACAGGTCGTCTTCAACAACAAAAATCCTCTTGAATCCCGTGTACTTGGACGCGACGTCGTTGGGTGGCGCGTATGCGGCGGCGGGTTCGAACGGGAGACCGCCTGCGCGCTCGATTTCTAACCTCTACTATGACCGTATTTCGGCCCCGACGGCTTGGGAGGCGGAGCACGGGCACGTCGCCGTAGGCGGTGGCGTAATAGTAGAAGGTCTCGCCGTCGTCCTCAGCGACGTAGGCCAGATCCACGAGGCGGTCCCCGTCGATCCTCATGGCCACGTCCACGACCGTCCACTCCTTGTACCGCGCCCTGGCGTAGGCGAGGCTGCACCGGCCGCAGATCGCCACGGCCACGTGGCTCGTGCGCGTCGGGTTCGGCGCGAACACGACCTTGGTCACCGTCATCTTGTTTCCCCTCTTCCTCAGCGTGGGGAGGCGAACCTCGATGCCGGCGAGAGGGTGATCCTCGTTTGGGAGCGGGTGGTGGCCGTGACGGCCACCCAGCCGTTGCTCGAGCCGACGATCTGTCTCCCGTGGGGAAGCGTGCCGAGGCGGAACGAGCTCTCTGTCGGGAGGAACAAGGCGGACACGGGGGTTGTTGGGGGATCAGTCGTTGGGTCCAAAAGCTCATCGGAAGCGGCGGCGGCGACGGAGACGGTGAGGAGCGAAGGGATCGGCGGCGGGAGTGCGGAGCGCCAGGTGGTGCAGACGCGGCGGAGGCGGCAATAGGATTCCAAGGGGAGGTCGGAGCCGTTGCTGATGAGGAGGAGGAGCTCCGGCGGGAGGCCCGCCCAAGGCCCGAACGGCGCCATGGATCGGATGTGCAGCGCGCCTTTTGGAGATTGGATCATATCGGGGAGATGGTTTGCGGGGAATATTTATCGTTGATTGGTGATGAGAATGGTTGTTTGGATCTCAGTTTTTTTTCTTCTTTTTTTGAGGTGACAAATCAGATTTCATACTATAAATCTCGATTTTAGAGGATTTTTTTACGACAAAGGAAAGCATATATATATGTAATGAACATAGAAACCGATTGTTTGATAGGAACCGCGCGCTTCCACAGTTTTATTTTTGAATTTCCAATTAGACGTGAAGAATGGAAGTTTACTGTAACGATAAAACGTTGCCTGATTTAATTTCTTTCCCACCATACGCCCCCATAAGGTGCAAGCCATCAAAAGGCTGCCTGATTTCTTTCCATAATCTCTCTATACTACAATGATAAAAGGCTACAAAAGGTGTGCCGAAGCGTGCAGTTCCCAGGTACAGTTCGACAGAACAGCAGAAGCAACATCTGCAACATGAACGCAAACTACAATAGCCTTTGAACTAATTGGTATTCTGTGCAATTCAGCTAACAACTGTTGTTTGAGTCTTCAAGGCTTGTTCACAATCCTGTTCACTTAGAGGCCGTTCTCTTCCGCTGCTGCTGGCGCTGTCGTGGTCATATTATTATCATTCGTGAAGTACCAGCAAACTGTTCGGGATCTTTATAGGCACCGAGGTGCTAGTTCGGTAAGGCATCGATGTTCCGGTGGCTCTAGACTGGTTCCTCGACCACTCATCTATCCAGTACACGCAATCAGGCCTCACCCCTGTCGTGTCACCTGCACGCACAGCAGGATTGTTCTTTCCAATTAATGAACACCGAGCAGCCCCCCAGTCCCAGATCCTTCACCGTGTTCCAACACGGCTGGCGCCCCGGATCGTACTTGAGGACAAAAACATAATCTTTTGCCATGCGGAAGCAACCCCCCTCCAGGCATCTTCCAAGAGACGGTGGAGCTGTTGTTCCTCCACAGCTGATACGGGCTGCCGCCGACGAGGAAGATCCTCTTGGAGCACGTGACCCTGGCCATGGTGTCGTAGTTGGCGGCGCATAGACCGTGGTCGGGTCGGCCTGGAGGCCGGCAGCTCGATGACCCCGGTGGCGAAGTCGAGGCCGTGCACGTTGCCACACATGGTGACGCAGTACACCTTGCCGGTGCGCGCCAGGTCGACGAAGTAGTCATTGTTCACGATGGCAGCGGATTCGACGGTCATCCACTTGACGTCCCGTGTCTTGGTGTAGACGAGCCTTCACGGGCCGCAGATCGCCACGACGTATAGTGTTCAGCGGGAACGCGATCTTGGACATCGTGTTGCCGTTGTTCCACAGTCCGAGGAACCAGAACTTCCTGTCGCCGAGAGGGATCATCTTCTCGCCGCTTAGAGAGTTCAGGAGTAACACCCCCTCGAGAAGACTTTGGACAGCTATCCAGCCGTTGCTGGAGCCGATGCATTGATCCTCCACGCGGATCGTGGCGAGCGGAAAGGAGAGCCCGGACGCGAGGGACGACGCGGACACTTATTTGAATTTGAATAATATTTCTTGAAGAATTTGGCATCCTGGACGTATGACTGGGTACATGACAGGAGGAGCTCCGGGGATTTCTTGTTTTCCAACCGATGGAGCTTCGGCGGTTTCGACGGAGACGGAGATGCTGAGCGAAGGGTGTGGCGGCGGGAGGGCGCTACGCCACGCGGAGCAGACGGCGCGGATGCTGCAGTAGGACGTTAACTCCGACATGGCAGTACCTTGAATTGCGAAGATGGTGGACGAGAAGTCGGCCGAACAAGGAGGATTCGCAGGGAAAAATCAGAGAGAATTCTAGATGTGGAGGATTCGCTTGGCCTGGTTGTTTCTACACAGGCCCCTTTGACTATTCAACTTGCAGATGAGTTCCTATCTGAAATGGTTACTGACCAACTTTGTGATTTTACTTGGAGGGTAAATCATCAGGGATTTTCCTATACAATTCTTTACCAAACATGGGGGAAAAAGAAACAAATAATTTGGCCTGTAAATCAGCAGGGATGACTTAGATGGACCTCATCATGCAAGTTTTCTTGTATCTGAAATTTGCACCAAATGTAAAGTTTCTGACTACTCATAAAACATCAATTTTGTTGTTTGCACTTCAATAACATCATAGGAAAGAAATAGAGAGCTCAACGATAGTTGGGTTGGTTTGGCATGACTCTGCTTTATGGTGGAGCAGCTCCACTCCAGAACTCTGGTGTGAAGCAGCTCTACTACAGAGTGGAGCTGTGCCAAACACCCCAAACTTTAGGAAAATGTAGTCAAACACGTAAAACACTATTATGCTTTAAATCAAGACGGAGGAGGATGGGATGAGCGAGCGCCGATGGTGGAGCAGCGGCGACGGGAGCACTGGAATAACGCTCGCTGCCGGTGGGGGAGGCGGCACCACCACGGATAGTGGCTCCACTGGCGGCTGGACTCAGCGGCTCGATGGTGGAGAAGCTCCACCACTGGATCACGTGCGCCTTGGCCAACTGGGTGGAGAAGCCCATGGTGAAGGCAAGGGGGACGGCCCACAGCGACTGCGGACAGCGGAGGTCGGGACGGGATCTTGAGGTGCGCATCGCCCATGAGCATAGTCTAAGCAGAGGGCAGCGGCGGGGTTAGGGATGAGACAGGGGGGAGGCGGAGGAGCGCGCGAGGCGGGAGCGGGGTGGCGTGAGGCAGCAATGGGAGCGGCGCTGGTTGGGGGCAGCGTGAGGTAGGAGCGGGAGCGGCACAGGCTGGGGGCGGCAGGAGGAAGAAGACGGAGGCGGCCGTCGATGGAGAGAAAAGAAAAAGAACGAACCATTTTTTGCGTAACCGCTCTGGTCTTCGGAGCTGGATTTGAGGTGCTCTAAAAAAATGAACTGGAGCTCCTCAAACTCCTTAGTGTTGGCTGCTCTGAAAATTTTTTGGAGCTGAGGTGTTTGGCTGGCTCCGCTCCGCTCCTAGCTGGAGCTCGGCTCCGGAGCCATGCCAAACACCCCCTTAGTAATCTAGAGGTATTGCACTATCATGCCCACATCTTTATTAGTTACACACCTTAGCATAGCTACTCGCAGTCGCAGCAACAACAATTTAACTAGGCAAGTGCCAAGCGGATAGCGTTTGGCTTGTTTGCAAACATGGTTGTCGCGGCACGACAAAAGCTTTTTTGGTTCCATGAGGTAAGGTAGCATGGGCTCTATCCAAACATACCCAAATTGTAGATAATTTCTTCTAGAAAATATTTTTAGATAATATGACGTCAAAAAAATCATGGAGGCACCAAGATTGCCCTGAATTTTCTATTTTTAATAATTAATTCATAATTTATAGATCATGATTGATATGATAAATCCACATATGTTGAACCAAACAACTTGAGATAAGGATACTCATTTTAACCATGCGTGTTATTTTTGCCATGATCCATCTACAAGTTATATTAACATTCATCTTATTGATCAAGTTGAACTTTATTGATTAGCCTAACTATCTATGTTGCATCCCTTCACATGATGTCAAATGGTTGTGGATATCCCTAACACCCTTTCTCGTCATGTTAATGTATTAGTGTCGTCTTGGCTATTATAATCCATGATTTAACATTGTTACTAGGGGCATATGCACCCATCCCTCCCCCTCACGCTATCTCTCACCCACATCTTCTAAGTCTATTACATATAATCTATGACCTCTATGTCGAGCTTCTATCCTTCATATTTTTATTAGAATAACCATTTGTGTTTATAAGTTAAAGATAATATTGTTAGTTGATAACTACATGTTTCAATAGAAGTAAATGTGTGTATAATTTAGAGATATTACCACATTTATTTTGAAGGACTGATTTTTATTTTTAATCAATCTTTCAGAGTGATTAAAGGGCTCCCAATTTTAGCGTGTGAGCTATAGTGGCCCTTGGTAGAGATTGTTAGGAAGTGATTTGTTTTAATTTATTTTGATCTTTTCTTTGTGAGATTATGTACAATTTTGATTTGTAATAGACATCAAAATTTATAGTTATATTAGCAAAGTGTCCATGCGTTGCGACAGGCTTAAGAACACTCTATATGGTTTAAATATATAAAAAAATCATTCACACAATATATTTATTAGACATATATGGTATTATTAATATTTTTACATGATAGATCATATTTATATTATTGTTGATGCTTCTTAGTGTATCATTTTATATACAGAAGCAATTATTTTCTCACTATTTTACATCATATTCTCATCATAAATATGTTTTTTGTCTCTAATATTGATGATTTCAACATGTAGTGTTGTTTGAGATGTTGTAGAATTAGATAAAATAACACTAAAAAAGGTTTAAAGATGAGAAGTAACGATATGAAGCCTGACTCCGGATTTCTCACAAGCTCATGGCACCTATAAGATACCTCTGTACGTACATAAAACCTAACATGTAAGCCGAAGATCATGACCCAATAACTAAAGATTTCTAGAAGGTTTATCCAAAAGGAAAAAAAAATCAATTTACGTAGTCGAAAAACAACACTGTATTGCGTCGTGGTTTTGTACTTCAAGACGTGCTCCAATGGGAAAAGTGTGACTACGAAAGTTGTAGATCTCATCGAGAGCTTTCCAGAGCATATATGCATCATATATTATTTGTACTCTGGAGCTATGAGAACATATATGGGAGTTATGATTTTTGAAAGTCGATATTTAATATGGAAGGTATAAAACCGACTTGGATTCAATCTAAAACTTTGTGGACATGAATTAGATGATCGCATCTTAATTAAAGTCGGTGCTAATATGAAAGGTATAAACCGACTTGGATTTAATCTAAAACTTTATAGATAAGAAGTGGATGACCGCATCTCAATTAATAAGTTGTATATAGAGATAAAGATTGGCTATAGAAAAATTGTTATTTTGTAAGTACTTTGTAATCGATCAATCAAGATTTGATGTGAGCCCCTAATTTCAGGCAACTGAAAATTCGCATGGGCCTAAAAAACATTTTAACGTTAGTACTACGTAGCCACTAATAATGGAGAGAGTATTCAATTACACTAGTGCCTCGAATTACTTGACGTTCCTCCTGGCCTTTGGAGTCATGTTGCCATTCGTCTTCCATATACACATGCACGCCCTTCTTCAATTTTCATCGACGCTCACGATCTTCTTCTTCAAGAAGTACCAGCAGAGCGGTCTGCACGCGGGACCCAGTACCTTGGTAGAGACAGCAAGCGTCGAGGTTCGTGTGGCCATGTCGAACACCATCGGCTCGGACGACCTCGACTGCTCGTTGATCCAGTACACGCAGTTGGCCCTCACGCCCGGCGCGTCATCCGGCCGGAGCACCACGGGGTTGTTCCTGCCCACGAACACCGACCATCCTCCCAGATCGCTCACCGCGTCCCAGCACGGCCGGCGCTTGGCGGCGGCGTTGTACCTGAGCACGACGATCTCGTCCTTGGCCATCCGGAACATCCCGCCGCCTCCCGGCGTCGTCCATGATACGCCGCAGCCGGCGTCCCGCCGCCACGCCTGGTACAGCCCGCCGTCGCAGAGGAAGACGTGCTTGGCGCCCGTGACCTTGGCCTGCGACGCGACGTCGTAGGGCGGCGCGAATGCCGCAGCGGGGCTGAACGCCTGGCCGGCGCGCCGGGGCTGCAGCGGCTGGGCCGTGGGCCGCCCGGGATCGGGAACACGTGCACGTCGCCGCACCGCGTGACGCAGTACACCTTCCCTGCGCCGGCGTCGTAGGCTAGGTCGGCGAGACAGTCGGGCGGCGCCACGGCCACGTCGATGGCGACCCACGTCGGCACGTCGCGGGAGTTGGTGTACGCGATCCGGCCCGGCCCGCAGATCGCCACGGCCGTGTAGTCCCCCGGCGTGGGGTCCGGCGCGAACACGATCTTCTGCGCCACCGCGTCGGCGAGGTCCCGGAACTGGCGGAGCGGGATCTCCCTGCCGGCGAGCGGGTTGATGAGGAAGATCCCCAGGTATATCGTGTCGACGGCGATCCAGCCGTTGCTGGAGCCGACGAGCTCGCCGCCGACGGAGAGCGTCGAGAGAGGGGACGCGCGGTCGGAGGGGAGGAGCTGGTGGGCGGAGGCGCCGTGGCCGGGCTCCACCTGGCCGTGCAGCGGCGGAGGGGCGTCGTGGCCGGAGACGGCGAGGAGGTAGGGGAACGCTGGCAGCGGAAGGGCGGCGCGCCACGCCGTGCAGACGCCGCGGAGGGCGGAGTAGGATCGTAGTGGGAGGCCGGGGGTGTCGCCGATGACGCGGAGGAGCTCGCGTGGGAGGTTTGCCCATGGCCCGAACGATGACGCCATGACGCGATCGCCTAGGGTTCCGAAGATTTAGGAGCTTATTACGATTCCTTGGGGAGCTGGGGAGGTTTTTATTATTATCAATCAGAAAAGTAAGAAATCCGTATTTTGCTTTCTATTTCAGACCTTTTCGATACCGAGTTAGAGCTACCAGTCGAATCCAACACGGCCTCAAAATTAGGTCCTACTGAAGGCCGCTTCGTGTCGGCCACTTGTTCGCATCGCTCACGCACGCAAACGCGCAAAGAGGAGCTCGGCCAGAGGGGAATGTAAAGAGGAATACATGACAATCCAATTCCAATGAAATGATAATGACACCTTCCATAAACTGCAGAATTAACTAACAAAATTGAAGCTGGACTCCAATGCTTTTCTAATTCTGTGTTGTTGGCGACTTTGAAAACACAGACATGATGTTGTATTCCGCTCATTGCCCCCTAGCTATGCTCGCCTCTTCGCAGGGTGTCCGAGGATGCCGAGCTTTGGACATGTAGACTGCCCGGTCGGATAGGCATGTAGCCTAAACTTGGGCGTTGTTGCTCTCTTCTCCACCTTCTGCTAATATCTTCATAAATAACATGTAACAACCTGTTTATGTATGTGCCTTTATGAAATGAAAAGATGGAGATGCTCTCTCCCCGAATTTCTCAAAAAAAAAAAAAATTAAAGCTGGACTCGGGTGTTAGCCACATTTTTTTCTTGGTGGACGAGTTTGTTACAAAATTGTGAGCACACCCTTGTGTTCCTCTGGCACAAGTTTTGACATGACTGTTACGCCATTTGAATTCAACATTCTCCCTCTCATGTACCACAGGCCGGAAAGCCGGTTGCTTCCTTCCTCCTAATGAAAAGGCGTGGCCTCAACATTCTCCCTCTCATGTACCACCGGCCGTGTTTTCCTTTTTTTTTAAAAAAAAAAACTACTGGAGGTTGTCCTCAACATGGAATCCATATCGATATGGGTCTGGGTTCTTCGCCGTCTCCAATCCAGTTGTAAGAAATAATCAATCGATGTGAAGTTCGTCTCGGACAAACACCCAGTTGCTACTCTGCCGTGAAGCCGTACACGAGTTGGACGGTCAACATCTTTTTTTTTTGTCTCCTCCCTATATATAAACAAAGTCGCGTATCCAATGAGCCATGTCGTGTCAGACAACAACACCAACAATGCCACCACCATCCAATTCCAACGTCGTCGTCGCCCGCAACCAACAACAAGCGCCAACGACAACGGCAATAATAATGCCTGCTCCCATGGCGCCGCGCGGAGCAAGACAGCCAACGGCAAGACAGCCAGCGTGTACGACATGCGGAGCAAGACGTCCGCGCGGTGCCTGCCTCCGTTCGCTGATGTGGGCGCGCCGGTCGGATGGTGCTCGCTGGGACTGGGAGACACGGCGGGGAGCGGTAACGACGAGGAAACTATCCAACGGCAGCCGAAACGACCGAGGATGGCTGAGCCAGAGCCTGGTCAGCAGATGGATGCTCCAGTGGTAAGGGGTACCTGATTTTCGTCATACACATAAAGAAGTTAGAGGTCCGGTCCCGCTTCCATGCAACAAGCACTCAAAAGAAATAACAACCGCATAACCGGAGGAAGAGAACCAAGTGTATGCCTCAATTCTATTCCTAAACTTCCAACCGAGCTAATTATGTACCCCTGGGAGGAGGGTACAGTGCTGCTGTGCTCGCCATTGCTTTTAGTAGCTTTGTTGATCGGCATCTCATAATATAATTTATTCTTATGTTTCAGCATACCGGTAACAAAGTGCGCCTGATTTTCTAGTAAGCCATATTTCTAGATGAGATCGATACATCTTTAAATGGTGACATATGTTCAATATGCAAATAACCGTTAGAGGTCCTCTGAACTTTTAGGTTTTATATACAGATTTCATTTAACTGAAATTTTGCATTTAGTTCAGTCGCACTTTTACACCAATTAAAATATACTAATGGAACAATACAAATGTACTGATGGAACAATGAATTTGTACTGTTGGAATAATTTCGTTTTTTCACATAATATTTTTTGACAAGTGAATTTAAAATGGATAGTTGGATCACTATCTAATGGCTAAAACAAATTGAGTGAGAGATTATCAAAATTTCAGTCACTTGATATGAGACATCTCCTTTATATATGTACAAATGTAGCATTTCCAAACTTTTAGGTTTTATATATGCATAAATGTAATATTTTCATAGACATATAATGAGAAGGCCCTATTTTTTTCACCTTGTACCACCAAAATGTGAGGCATCCATCATGACAAAACCACAGTAGGATATCGGACCTTGGATTCATGCACTTTTTATCGTCTAATATTGATGTTTTGGTTATCTATCCCTCAACATAATTATCACTCCCCTTGTATTGTGACTATTGGTGCTTTCATGGCCCATGGTTAACCAGGTGGTAAGGGGGGCTTGCGCACCCCTCCCTTCTCCCGAGCTGTCATCTTCCCGGGCCTCTTATGTATAGTCTAGCTATGTATCTCTAATTCGAGTTACAATCCAAGCAGATTTTTTTAATAAAATTATAACTACTTCTGTTTATTAAGCTAAAGATAATGAAGTTCACTTGACAAAACTAAACGGAAGGTGAGACTTTCCGTACATATTTCTATATTTATCATTTTTGCTATCACATTCAAGACTGTGAAATGTGATGTTAAATTTGAACATGAAACAACACGTCCCCACATATTTGATATTATTGTTTTGCTATCGCAATGACATTTTCTTTGTTTAATTACTAGTGTTTGGCACGATTGATGTGTTTGGGTAATTATTTGATCAGGTAGAACAAAATCAATGCTTGTTTGAATTAGAATCATTAATGTGGAATAAGAAAATATGTCAATTGAATTCTTCATGGACAACGGGAAATATTAGCGGGTCGTTTTCATGTACAGCGGGAACAAGAAATGTGATAGTAGCGAGATGGACGTCAATTATATGATGAATTTCAGCCGATACCGGTACCGGTGGCAGGTACATGATTCTACTGACATCCCTAGTTCGGTGTAAATCACAAACCCTTTTGTCATGTTTACATTCTCCCATTTATTTGAATGGTGAAGCCGTGAAGATAGACCCTTTAAACCAGTTGGTTTTGAAAATCGATTTATCAGTAATAATAGGGGGGCTTGCACACCATCAATCTATGCACCTCTACGTTGAGTTGCAATCTCTGCAGATAACTATTAGAAAGATAACCATTTCTGTTTGTTAAGCTAAAGATAGTGAAGTTGGATCATACAACAATTAGACTGAATCTTATTAGAGAAAGATGGCACGTGATGTTGTTATAGAAATTTTAGTCCTGTCATATCGAATATTTGAATATTAATATAATTAGAATGATTAAATATAAGTTAATTATAAAACTAATTATAGAAGCCCTAGGCTATTTGGTGAGATGAATCTATTAATAATAACATGTAATTTGATTAAATATTTATGATAGGACAATTGGAAGTTAAGGCCCCCTTTGGATTGAAGGAAAAACAAAGGAAATTTGGAGGATAGGAATTGTAAAGGAATTTTTCTTATATAACCATTTGGCTCATAGGAAAAAAAAAGGATATTTTCCATAGGAATGGATTCCTATGCTTGATTTTGGAGGAAACAAAGCAAGACGTAAGACCTCTTTTTTATTTCCTTTGTTTTCATATGGAGCAAGAGCAAGGTAGATTCCTTTGTTTTTCCTATGAGACTACCAAAAACATTCTCATCCTAATTTCTATAGGATTTCAAAAACATATCATCTCAATTCCTATATTTTTCCTATTCCTATATTTTTTCTATGATGGACATAGAGGTGATCAACTGGAAGTTTAAACTCCGATGGACATAGATTTGTAGATGATGTGGCTCAATGTGAGAGCAGAGAAATAGTAATAAATGATTTTTAATGGATAACATCTTCTAAAGATATACTAGCAAAATATCCGTGCATTGCTACGGACGCCAAAACGTATTACATTAAACTATATGAACACATATTAGAGCTCTCCACTACACCAATCCATGTAAGGCAATGGGATAACTTTCATATCCTTTTTCCATATCAACACCATCTCAATTTCCCCGAAGTATTTTTTCAAAATAATCTTACATTGTGGTCAAAGCATTGCTAATTGCATACAGAGTGAAATTAAGAAAACAAAAAATTAACCTACAACCACATGACAATTCAATCATGCGAGTATTAGTTGGATTTGTAATATATTTTGTGTAAGATGTTGAGTTCTACATATCAGTGCCATGATCATTTGTTGAGAATGCAAGATACATAACCGAACCTCAACTACCATGAACGATGAGGAAAATAAGACAATAGGAACCAACAATGAGCATATTTATAAGAAGATTAGCAGGAACATTATATCCCTACCAAATAAATTGATAAACTAAAGAAGTTTAACACATAAGTCTACATGCTTTTTCCGCCCCTGTCAATCTTCAGCATGTTACAAACATCCCATTCTTAACTCTGTGTGACCAAATCTGCAAATTTCTTTCCCACAGGAAAGCATTGAGCTTTTCACTATCTACTACTAACTTGGGCTAGCTGATAATCAACTATAATTTTATTTTTTGGATGAATAAATGACATCAAGAATTTGCTTCATATTTTCCCTTGAAGCCATTACAATCCCCATCTGCCAAGTCATTTAAGTTGCATTAGTATACTATCTCAAACTTGTTAGCTCAAAATAAGGAGCTAGTCATTTGAAAGGCACTAAAGTTTGGATGAATCATATTATTTTGCAAAAATAAATCAGTAAAGTTTTACTGAGGGTCAAGGAACATATACTAAGAATTATTCAAGACAATTAACATAACGTAAAAGATAAAAGTAACAATAGGGGATGGGGGACAGAGATAGGCAATACGATGACAATGCCAAGCGATGACTGGAGTGCAGGCATGGATATGATGTAGCGCAATGTCGGCCATGGGAGTTGATGGGGGTACAGTCAAAGTGCAAGGTGGAATCAACACGGCAAGCGACAGTAGTCAATGGGAGTTGGAGTAGGTATGCATACATTGATAAGAAGAAGTAACGAACCCTTACTAACAACTACTGCGAACACCACCCAAATTCTGCTAGGATCCGTAACGAAGAATGTGTGGTTAACCCAATAAAAAAAATACCTATAAACCGAGCCAAAACAACTCCATACCCTCACATACCAAACTTTAGAAACTTTAGAAGATCGGAAGGTAACTCGTGATGACGAACCTTGGAGTCTGCACAAACACATCGGAAAAGAATCACTTCATGCACGTCATGGCCTCTAGCCAAACACCCCCACAATATCATGTGATTAATTAGATTTGAAGAGATGCATCACCTGCCGGAGTTCACTAATCACTAACGTCGACACACCGTCAACCCCAAGAGACACAGCACGGCATCAAGGAATGCGCAAGGCGTCGAGGGCAAGATGAGACGGCAGCACCGTGCTGACCTTGATGCGACCATGATTTGTGGGAGGAAAGTCAGAATTTTCTAAATATACGTAGCTATCTCACGTACGTGAACGTGTTGCGCTCGGTGTCGGAGGCCATGATCAAGGCCAAAACACTCTAGGGACAGACGGAGAAAGTCAGGATTTTTTTCTATATATACATAGTTATCTCATGTATGTGTACGTGTTGCGCTCGGTGCCGGAGGCCACGATCAACACCAAATCACTCTAGGGGCAGACGGACTCACCTAAATTAATAAGGTGTAGAGATTGTTAGTTGATAACTACGTTTTTGGTAGAAGCAGCTTGTGTGTACACTATGATTTTTTTAAGAACAGTATTAGCTATGAATTAAAAACAACTTATTAACAGATAACTCTATCATAAGTAGAAGTGCACACATTTATTTATTATTTGACACTACATATGGTGCTTGCATATTTGATATCGGAATGTGCTGATTTTCATTTTTGGCCAATCTTCCAGGATGATTAAACGGTTGTGAATTATGGCATGAGCTATATTCTGACTTTGCTTAAGAATGCAAAGCGTGAGAGTACCAATTATCAATATATCATGCTGATTACCATCAGTATAAACCATAAAACTCCTAAAGGCTTATTACCACCTTCTCTTCTCCTTGGACTAGTAGTTTATAGAATTGTGAGCACACCCTTGTGGTCTTTCGGCACGAGTTTTGACATGGCTGATCTGCGGCCTTCGAATTCACCAAACATCCACTCCACTATTCTACCTTTCGGGTCTACAACCAAACGCTCCAATCGTATTGCATTCCGAAGGATATATCTTACCATCGCAACCTGACCTCCATTGCCAATAAATCCAGTAACGCAGGCTCTCTTGAGATTATGGTGGGGGCGATCAACAATTACGTCTCCTTTAGGAAGGGACTCACAGGATGAACAATACATATCCAAATGAAGATCCACCAAAGCGGGAGCGGCCTCCAATAGATAAGCTAACTGGAGAATTGTATTTTTACCAAACCGTTTATCATGGGCAAAGAATAATTCCATAGACAGATGCTTTAAAGTGGTAAACTTTAGAGGCGCCTGCGTAAAACCATGTATCTGGGTCTTGACTGTGGTTCTGACATGTAGACTCTCAACGTGAGATAATCCCTTTGGAAGTTCAGTGAAAACATACCCGAGGTTCTCCTCAACACGAGATTGAAAGCTTGACGTCTTGAGCATTAGGCTCTCGTGAAGCGCGACGAGCACTTTAGAACAGCCTCTGTATCCAAACGTGGTGAGATTAGGGGCACGCAGCTCAATCTTGTCAAAACCAGAGTCTTGCACGTACAGAAATTTCAACCGGGCCGATGGTTCTGCAGCATGTAAACTAGTATTACGCTGGGAGCACTCTCGGATGGTTAACCATTCCAGGGCAGGGCATTTCGATAAAAAGTGGTGCAGATCTTGCAACGTAACGGCACGCTCCAGAGAAACTGCTGTGAGGTTTGCAAAGACGCAAATGTCGTCAGGAGTTGGTGGAACCAAATTAACACGGCCGAGATGAAGAACCCTGATGCACGACGCGTTTTGGTCGTTGAAGAGGTGAAACGGGAAGCTGCAACTGTTTTCGAAGGATCCTTGGTACAGAGAGAAGTCGAGGCTGACAACTTTCGCCTTGGACGCGACGGCGAAGGAAACCCATCCGTCGATGTGCCTTGCGTGTTCCTTCCACAGCTCAAACGCCACGGAAAACCTGTTCAACGTAAAACCACGGTGCTGCAGCTTCATGAGGACCACGTTGACCGTGTCAACGAACCTCCTAACGCCCAGCATTGTCTTGTACCGATCAGAGCTCTGATTTCTCTTCCTGCCACATAGTCGGAACAACACTGCCATCCGTTGCTGAAACGCCCAAGTCAAGATTAGGATGGTACATCCAGGCTCGCCTCAGCTTGCTGCACACCGCGCTCATCCGGACAGCTTCCTTGAACGGCAGCGCTGCTGTTATCCTTGACACGATGTCCTGCGGAAGAGACGGAAAACTAAGGCGGCGTTGCGTCCGCGCCCTCTTATTGTCCACCGGGCAGTCGCTGTTCTCCACGACGGCTCTTTTGGCTGGAGTGGTGGTACTGCTCATGAAGCCTCTGGTTGCGGTCGCCTGCGATGGGTGACCGGCGAGGGTAGATACAAGCCCCGTGCTGACGGCGGCTGGGTTGTGTTGTTCGTCGTCGTCCATGCGTCCATGGATGGACGGTCGGCTCATCTCAGCTCTCCTCTGTGCATCCTCCATGTCGATCTGGGTTGCGTTGGGTTCTTCTCAATCTCCAATCCAGTTGTTACTCTCTACCGTAAAGTAGTACTGTACTACAGGAGATGGGGGAGAAATTAGAGTCCTCGTTGAATTCTAAGCCGTAATTATATTGATCCCGGTCAACGTAACTAAGCCGTACACGAGTTGGACGAGGGAGCAGCATCCTTGTTCCTATCTCTATCAATATAACCAAGTCGCGTAGCCACGAGCCATGTCGTGTCAGACAACAACAACAATGCCATCATCCAACGTCGTTGCCGACAGTAACCAATAAGCGCTAGCAATGGCGCCGCCGCCACGGACGTGGGCCGATCTCCCCACCGACATCCTCACGAGCGTCGTCGTGGACCGCATCGCCACGCTGCAAAGCTACCTCACCGTCCGCGGCGTCTGCGCGGCGTGGCGGTCCGCGCTGCCGCCGGAGCCCCCGTGCCTCGTCGTCTCCGGCAGCGGCGTCCTCCACCCGACCTCCGCCGCCTTCTCCTACCCCTTCCGCCTCCTTACGCTCCCGGACGACAGCCGGTGCGTCGGGGCCTGCCACGGCTGGGTCGCCATCGTCTACACCAAGCCCCGCTGCTTCTACTTCCACAGAGTTCCCAGAGGCGACACGATAACGATGGAGGTGGAGGAGGAGAAGTCGTACTGGTACCGAAACTTCCACGGGGAGCGGATCGAGATGGACCCAACCAAGGCAAAAGGGTTCCGACAGGGCGGGAAGCCGAAACCGTTCCTGGCCCTGTTCAACCCCGTCACGGGGCGGCGCATCGAGCTGCCCGAGCACGACGCGCTGGACCCGTGGAAGGTGGACAGGGTCGTGTTCGCGCCCAACCCGAGGCGCGACGACTTCACCGTGGTGGCCGCGTTCGGCTTCAACTCCCTCGCCTACGTCAGCACCCGGGACCACCACGCAGCAGCAGCGGCGTCGTGGTCCTTCTCCATCCGCGAGATCCAGTGCGACACGGCGATGGCGGACATGGTCTACCATGAGGAGGACGGCGGCGACAGGGTGTACTGCCTCGCACGGGGCGGCAGCGACGTGCACGTGCTCCACGTGCCGCGCGGCCGGCCGTCGACGAACCCGGCCGTCACACCGCTGCACTACCCGGGCTCCGCCGTCTTCCCCCCGCCGCACGACAGGCTGTCCGGCATCCTCGAGGGCGCCAAGAGCCTCGTTTTCTGCGGCGGCGAGATGTACCAGGTGTGGCGCAACACCATGGGCGGCGCCTTCCGCGTGCAGCTGCCGGAGCCGGATCATTGGTGGTGGCGCAGCTTCCTCAGCGTGCGCGAGGACGAGGTGTTCGTACTGAAATTTGACCCGTCGCGCCGGCCGTGCTGGAGAGTGGTCGGAGACCTGGGCGGGCACGCCGTGTTCGTCGGGCCGGGGAACAGCGCGGTGGCAGTGCGCGCCGAGGAGGTGCCCGGAGTGAGGGGCGACTGCGTGTACTGGATTGGCATGGGCAGGATTGGGAACAGGACGGCCAGCGTGTTCGACATGCGGACGGGGAAGTCGGCGCCGTGCGTTCCGCCGGGCGATGGCGTCGGCGTGCCGGTCTGCTGGTACTGGCCAGGAGGTGACGCGGGGAGCAGCAGCCGTAAAGATGGTCAAAGTCTCCAGGCGCTGATAAAAGAGCAGTGGGTCAGGGAAAAGATGGCTCAGCTTTCTTGATTTTATGCGACTTAATTTCTTGCTGAAATAATAAGTTTATTGTCCTGAAAATTATTTTTTTCATTTTAGTTGACCATGCAATTTTTTTTTTTAGAAAAGATGGTTCTTGGGATGCATCAAAATTGTGAAGCTCGATTCTGAGGTACCCAAGTTTTTAGTTAGTGTCACCACTTATTACTATTTTTCTTTGCTTCAGATAAACTATTGTGGGCCGATGTCATTCATTCTACAGTGTTGTGGGGCTTTACAAGTAAGGGTTAATTTGATACCATTGCAAAGATCATGGAACTTAGATTTTTTTTTTCTTCAAGAGCATGTATTACACGTTTCGTTGTAAGACAGAAAAAAGTTTGTTATAGCAACGACCACCAATGGATAACAAATGAAGCACAAAGCAAACACAACCACCTAACTTAAAAGACACATCGTGCATATAAGTGCACCGCCACGTACCACATCGTGCTTATTAACAATCCCTCTGACAATTTCAGCGTCGTATGCAACCAGCCGCCGGTCATGAAGTACACATTCTTTGTAATTGTGCATTAGTATTAACAGTGGCTCTGACATGTGAGCCAGAGGATTTGGTTCCCCTGCCATGACACCATCTGTGCTGAGCTGGGACAACCTCCGCACGATGACGTGCTACGTCACGGCCCGGGACGTGGCGGTCTGAGCTGCCGCGCCATGCCTGCTCGGCGCCTCCGTACACTCTCTTTCAATGTGGAGACAGGTCGGCCTCGCGAATCACTAAGGGCTTATTTGGGTAATCTTAATTCATATGAATTGGAGTGCACTGGGGTGGAAAATAAACTAAATTTACTTTCAATCCCTCTCAAACCATATAGATTGGAGTGCATTGATGAGTATCCAGACAATGCCTAAGCAGGGTACCGCTACGTTGGGTCCAGCGCGGACGGGTGGCTGGCCGTGTCCTACAGGAGCGGGTCGTGCCACGGCGAGGACCTGTCCGACGCGTCGAGGCAGAAACGGCAGAGGCGCGAAGGGACTCCGAGGGAAGCGAGAGGGAACACTCTCTTTCGATTTCGGTCATTGAAGAATTCCGCATCCTGGACGTATGACTGTGAACATGCCAGGAGGAGCTCCGGGGATTTCTTGTTTTCGAATCGATGGACCTTTCGGCGTGGTAAACGCCGGCGTCGGAGTCGGAGCGGAGGTGATCGTCGACTTGGTGGACCGCGTATAGGACTAGTTTGGTTAGTACCATGAAAAAAGTGCCTGGCTCAGGCACGCTGGTCAGACGTTGGATTTCAGACGCCTGGGGCTCCGATTGATGCCTGACTCAGGCATGCGTTGGTCAGGCTCCAACCAAACTAGCCCTATTGCCTCACCCGGGGCGGCGACGTGCACGTGCTCCGCGTCCCGCGCAGCCGCACGACGACGAGGCCCGTCGTGGAGCCGCTGCTGCCCGAGCTGGAGCCCGGCGACCCGTTGGAGCCGACCTACGTCTTCCCGCAGCCGCACGCGAAGGTCTTCGATGTCCTCGCGGGCGTCAGGATTCAGGAACCTGGCTGGCGTTCTGCGGTGGGAAACTGTACCAGGTGTGGCGCAACAACGTGGGGACCTGCCGCGTTACGCTGCTGGACGGCGGCGGCCGCCCGCGTCAAGGAGGTGCCCATGGACGAAGTGTTCGTGTTCAGGCGCGACCCCGACCACCGGCCGTGCTGCCGTGTTCGTCGTTAATTCTTCGAACCGGCGAGCGGCCGTGCCCATGGACGAAGTGTTCGTGTTCGTCAAACCGGCGAGCGGCGCGATCGCGGTGCGCCCCAAGGACGTGGCCGACGTGAGGGGGCGACTGCGTGTACTGGGTGGGCTGGCTGGCGCCAGGACGGGCCCGGCCATGGTGTTCGACGTCAACACCAGGCTGAGCACGCCGTGCGTTGCTGCTCCGGCGCCCACTGGTGGTCGCAGCGAGCCCGTCTGTTGGCTGTCGCTGGGAAAGGAATGAAGCAGGTTCGAGATCAGTTGGGCTTGGGCAGAAGCATGAGCGGAGTGTTGTGGGTGTGGCACGATAGACGATTCTTCTACGACAGGAGCAGCAGGGGATTATATACTTCCTCTATTCAGAATTAGATGTCGTTTTAGAGTTGGACACGAGAAATAAGGAGAAATAAAAAAAGTAGCTGTATTGAAAACGAGAAGGAGAGAGATAGAGATAGAGATGTAGTGAGAAGAAAGAATATTGTATTGGGAAAGGAGAAAGTTGTATTAGGAAGTGAGAATGACATGTAATTGTAGAAAAGTTGAAAACCTTAGAGTGACATGTAAATATGAACGGAGGGAGTAGTTGCTAAATGTCTAATCGGTGCTATTGCAAAATACCGTTTTCTTGCGCACAATTCGTGAGACATACACAAATTTATTTAAAAGGACATATATACAAATATATAAAATCGGAAGATGCTTATAAATCATTAGTTGCCAAACACATTGGTACGGTGTATTTTGCTAAACCTTTTTTTTGTCAAAAGTATGGTGATCAAATTGTTTCACTAGATGGAGTCTTTCACGTTTATTTGTTGTTGAAAAGATTATGTTGTCATTTTAATAAAAGAATATGTTGTCTGCATGCTGCGATATATCATGCCATGGTCCTTTTTTTTTTTTTTGAGATGACGTTCCGGAAATCTTGGTTCACGCCTTCGCAAAAAGAAATCTTCGTTCATGTCTCTTTTTTTTAGCATATCTTGGTGCATGCCCGTGCGCCACTTTTTCACCCCCACATCAGATCTCGGTGATCGAAGTGTTCACAGCCATGGAGGCACCAAGCCCTCGCCCTCCCGCCTCGCGATTTTTAGTCAAAACTTTTAAAATAAATCCAACTTCTGTAAATGGATCTAGAACATCAAAATTTCTTTAAAACTTTTGAAAATGGCCTTAAAATTTTTGAAGTTGACCTGAAACTACGCCCAATTCGGAATAAGCATCATGTGACAATTCGATGTTGTCTCCTTCGGTCGATAAGAGAAACAAAAGCATCATTTGCTACAATATGCGTAAAGCTAAGCTTAAAATATAATTTCTCTTACATCCAACACCAGCATACTGTCCCAAAAAAAATATAAATCAGGCATTTTGCAGAGGACAATAGAACACTGTATGTAGCTGGTCCACAAACCACGTGAGCAGACATCAAATTGAACACTGTATGTAGTTTCAGTTACAGGTAACTTTGTTCTCTCTCCTCTTACCCGTACCGAAGTTGAGTGTGCGTGCAACAGGTAGCTACTACACTGAAATCATGCGCACTCCCTCTGCGTCACCAGATATGACCGTCAAAAACGTCGACGACTTTGCGCGGCTCGCAGCACTGGAAAGTGTCGGGCTCGAGCGAGTCTGAGCTGATACTGCGGCAACGCATCGCAAAAGCTGCGACTCTGCCCGATGCGGTGTTAGCCGTCAGACCCGCCCGGACGGAAGACCGAAACGTCAGTCAGTCACTGGAGGATACATCCAGTTCAGTCCCGGAAGCGGAAAGTGGCCCGTGGCGCTTGCTCCGCAGCCGGACCGTTTCGCAAATGGAAAGCAAGGATGAGGGCTCGACCGTAAAACGCCTTCGCCCGGAACAGGGGCGATGGATCCTAAAATTCCCCATCCGGGGAATCGCCCGCAGCTCGCCTCCTCCTCCTCCCCCACCCGCCGCCGCTCCCCCAACCCTAGCGGCGGCCCCGGCTCGCCGCCGCCCGCCGCCATGGCGCCGTTCCGGCGCTGGGCGGACCTGCCGCCGGACCTGCTCTGCCGCATCGGCGACCGGCTCGACCTCAAGTGGTACACCAGCGCGAGGGGCGCCTGCACGGCGTGGCGATGCGCGCTCGCGCCGCCCTCGCCGGCCCTCCTCGTCGTCGCCGACGACGCGCGCTGGTGCCCCTACGCCGCGTCCATCCCCACGCGGAGGTCCTTCGAGCTCACGGCCATCGTCTCCGGCAGCCGATGCGTCGGCTCCAGCAACGGCTGGCTCGCGCTCTCCGTCGCGCTCTTCAGCGGCCAGACCGTGTTCGTCCTCCTCAACCCCATCGCGGCGGTCGAGATCGTGCTCCCGCCGCTGATCTACGAGAGCAGGTGGGTCTCCAAGGTCGTCTTCACCCCAAGCCCCACCAAGGAGGACTTCGCCGCAGCGGCCATCTGCGACATCGACCGGATCGCCTACGTCACCGCCGGGGCCAGGAGGTGGGCCGTCATGGAACCCGTCCGCCTCACCTGCGGCGACCAGCTCACCGACGTCGTCTACGCAGACAAAGGTAAGGTCTACTGCCTCACAAGGTGCGGGGACGTGCATCTGCTCCGCCTCCCCGAGCGCCGCTGCCGGAAACCTCTTAACGCCGACGAGGCAGGCCCCTCGGATCCAGTATTTTCTGTGCTCCAGCCGCCGCCGGATCGCACCGTTAATATCCGGGCCATGCGGTGGAGCCAACAGCGCCATTTTCGCATGCTGCGCTACGAACAGAGGCAGGATCCAAACGTTCCAGTCAGGATTACTCTTTGCACAGAGTCATACATCCCTTACAACAGACCTCTTCCTGGATCTCAAGGGCCGCATCTCAATGCACCGGCCACGGTTGAGCCCTTGCTGTCCGAGGCCAACCTCCCTTTCAGCCCTGCCGCTGCCTTTGCTCCACCTTATGACACCGTGTCGGCCTTCACTAGTGCTAAGAACTTGGTCTTCTGTGAGGGTAATCTGTACCAAGTCTGGAGGAACGCAAGCTGCACTGTTACCCTCCAGCTTCCGGGAGGGGGTCAGCGTCGTGTGGCAGAGAACGAGATCTTGGTTCTAAGATACTATCCCCGGCGCCAGCCTTGCTGGGACGTCGTCAAGGACTTGGGGGGTTACTCACTCTTTGTTGGAAGGAACAATGCAGTGTCAATGTATGCAGATGGTATCCCGGGACTGCAGGGTAACTGCGTGTATTGGATCGGTGGTCGTGGTAGGGATCAGGGCATGGTTTTTGACATGCAAACCGGGAGGTCTGCACCATGCCGAGCTCCTCAGCCTGGGTTTTTACCAGGGCATCCACATAGCACAATCTGCTGGTACTTCTTGAGTGATGTAGTGAGTAACACCAGCAACAGCTATAGCAGCACCAGCAACAACGGAGGAAGAAGAGTTTACCAGACCCGAGCAAGAGCTCGGGCAGATCTGATGCAAGATCTTGAAGAATGATGTGTCGCCAAATCACTTGGCGACATAGTGAGCCACACCAGCCACCATGGTGAAAGTTGAATTGATCAACATGCTTCGCCAGACCGCTCGCTTGCGGTACCGAAAGAAGAGCCCGATCTGAACGTATAGTAGAATCCTGCAGAGTGTGAAGTGTCGAGGAACTCCTCGATGTAGCCGGTAGTATAGTTTGATTTCAGTTTCCAAAATAATGGTGTTCATTCTGTTTGCTCGTCTGTAGACATCATATTATTTGTATGTTCATGTCATGTAATGGAATAATTATTGTTGTCTTTGTATGCTTTATTTCCACCTATTGTGTTGAACAAGGGTACTGAAATATCTGGGTATTCATGATGTTCTGAATTGTCTTATCACTTTCTGTCGGCCTGGAGTTCCTTTTGTGGAATCCTTTTGGCAGAATAACCTTAGCAGCGATGGCACTGATTCCTTATTTCTCTTTATTCTGTGATTCTGTCTGATACACATACTCCTGCTATGCTATGTACTATACAACAAACTACTGAGTGGTAGAAGCCAGCGACCTCGATGAGCTTCTCCTTTCAGGGCTCAATAGCAGTTTCGGTTGACAGCGGCGTCTGTGGATGAACGCTGAAACACAGTGGCTGCAGCGACAGGACGACCTCGTCCATGGCCGGCCTCTGGTCGGGCATCACGGACGTGCAACGCAGAGCGAGCTCGAGGGCCGCCTGCATCCCCTGCTGCGCCGTGCTGGAGATGCCGGGGTCAAGAATCTGCAACGCTCCACCCGTCATGTTGGCCCGCCGCCGCACCCACCTGACGATGTCGACAGAGTCGTCGGCCGCTGGCTGCTCCGCTGGCTTTCCGGTGATGAGCTCCAGAAGGATGACTCCGAAGCTGTAAACGTCCATGAGGTGCGTTGGCTTCTTGGTGCAGTTTTGCTCTGTTTCAGGAATACAGCACGAAGCAACTTCAGCAAAAAATCTATTGCTGTCAGTTTTGTGACATCTATTGCTATCAGTTTTCTGAAGTATTGGCATGCTAAATTGTGTATAGAGTTTTTTTTTTAACTAACTGTGTAAAATTTAGTACGAAAACATCTGAAATCACGCAGGTGATATGTATGCTTTCCAGTGTACAAGATGCTTCTGATATCTAAGCTACAAGCACTTGTATTCTGAGTTTTGAACTGCAAAAATTGCTTACCTGGCGCAACGTAGCACCTGTAATTAATATTCGAAGCCAATGAAATCTGGTACGCCTTCTCTCCAACGACGCGATCTTTTCCAAATCCGGTAAGTCTGGGCTCAAATTCATCACTGAGCAGTACATTGCTCGACTTCAGATCTCTATGCAGCACGCGAGGAGTATGATCATGGTGAAGGTGTGCCAACCCTTGAGCTACTCCCAGTGCGATCCTTACCCGTTTGTCCCAACCCATTGTGAATTTGGGTGCGTAGATCATGTCCTGCAAGCTTCCCCTCTGCAAGTAGTCATAGATGACGCTGATCTCGTCCTCCATGTAGCAGAATCCTAGGATCTTTGCGATATTCTTGTGCCGGATTTTCGCAAGCAGTTTCATCTCATTCTTCACTGCTCTGAAAGTTTGCTTACCTGAATTGACCAGCCTCTTCACCGCGACATTTTGCCCGTCTTTCAGCTCAATCAGATAAACCTTTCCAAATGCTCCCCTGCCGATGACATTCTTCTCGTGAAATCCAGCAAACAATTCCTCTCCAGTAATCGTGATAGGTTGAAAAAGCACCAGCTTACATGGGGAGGACCTGCTGCCGTGCAACCTTCTCCACGCTGCAAATGCTCCTACAGCGAGCAGCATCACTCCGGTGACCAACAGCACCACGGTTGCAGCCAGTACTAGACCCTGATGCTTCCTCAAAGGCGCATCGCAATCGTTTGGCAATCCAGGACCGCAGAGCCCCGGGTTCCCTTGGAGAAACACGGCAGGAAGGCCGGAGATCAGAGACGCCGGCACACGGCCAGAGAGCTGGTTGAACGACACGTTCAGCAGCGCAAGCTTCAGGTTCTGTAGCTCCACGGGAATGCCACCGGTGAGGTTGTTGCTGGACAGGTCGATGTACGTCAGCACCGGCAAGTCCCCGAGCGACGCCGGTATCGGCCCGGTGAAGCCGTTGCCGGACAGGTACAGAGACACCAGCCTCTTGCAGTTCCTGAACTCCGGGATCGTGCCGGAGAGCGAGTTCCTCGAGATGTTTACGATGCTCATCACCGGGGAGTCGCAGAGGTTGTCCGGCAAGCCGCCGCTGAGCTCGTTCAGGGAGGCGGAGAACCGGTACAAGGTGCGAACCTGGCCGATGCTCCGAGGTATCCCGCCGGAGAAGCTGTTGTTGTCGAGCTGAACCTGCTCGAGCCGAGACTGCCCGCCGGGTAACTCCGGTAACCGGCCGGCGAACCGGTTGTTCTGGGCGCGGATCACGCGCAGGTCTGGCAGCAGCCAGAGCCCGGCGGGGAGCGTTCCGGTGAACGCGTTGTCGTGCACCTCGAACCTCTGCAGCATCAAGCACTTGGCGATGTCATCCGGGAACGGCCCGGACAACCCGTTCTGGGACAAATCCAGGGTCATCAGCTTCTGAAGCTTGCGGCCGAACAACCCGGGCGGCACGACTCCAGTGAGGTTGTTCATGGACAGGTCGAGGACCTCGAGCTGCTCCAGATCAAGGAAGGATTCGGGGATCGTTCCGATGAACCCTGACCCCTGCAGGAGCAGCCACCGGAGGCCGCTCATCTTGCCGATCTCAGACGGCAGCTCGGACTCCAGGAACTGGTTCCTGGACAGGTCGAGCAAGTGGAGGCTGGTGAGGTTGCGGAACAGAGCCGGGTGGAGCACGCCGGAGAGCTGGTTGCGGCCGAGGTCGAGCGTCTCGAGGCCCCCCAGCGCGGCGAGCCCGGGCGGCACCTGGCCCTCGATGCTGTTGCGGCTGAGGTCGAGCGAGACGAGGGAGGCGAGCGCGGCGAGCTGGTCCGGGAGCGGGCCCCAGAACCCGGCGGCGCTGAGGTTGAGCGACGCGAGCGAGGCGCAGCGCGCGAGCTCCAGCGGGACGGTCTGGTTGAAGGCGTTGGATGCGAGGTTGAGGGAGGCGAGGCCGGGCACGCGGCAGAGCGAGGCGGCGGAGAACTCGCCGGAGAGGCCGAGGCCGTCGAGGGAGAGGGAGACCGAGACGGTGGCGTTGGCGGCGGCCGTGGCGCTGGTGCAGGTCACGTGGGCCCAGTTGCAGTAAGGGGTGGCGCGCGACCAGGAGGAGAGCGCGGCGGACGGGTCGTGCAGGGTGGACCTGAAGTCGAGGAGAAGGTCTTGCGGTGTCTGCGCTTCTTCAGTCGGCGGCGAGATTGAGGCGGCGATCAGTGGCGAGAGGAGGAAGAGGAGGAGGACGGAGGTGGAGGTTGCGGCTGCCATGGACGCAGCCCGTGAAGTTGGTACTTGTCAAGGGCGTGCGGTGCTGAACTGCGAACTGTTAAGCTCACTCGCTTCTGAGCGAGGGGACTGAACGAGTGAACAAGTGTGTCACTGATCATTATTGATCCATCGGTCGTCACCATCGTCTCGTCTGATCAGAATATGAATATAGGTAATTAGGTGGTTGTAGGCTAATATATATCAGACTATCAGGTGTAGGGTGACAGTACATTGTGCTGGCTGAGTCATACCGGCTGAACTCGAGTTGCCTTTTGCTTATCACAGTCACTTTTGGACTTCGGAGTGACGCCTTTTGTTTGTCCTGCGGTTTGGATGTGATGTTTAAGGTGAACTGGCAATCATTGCTTAGTTGGCAGCAGACTGCAGTTCAATCAGAATGCAAGAGATGGGTAACTGGCGTCACTTGGATTTGAAACTGCAACTATTACATTTCTTTTGATGTATGTATAGAGGGCAAAATCTGACCTTCACTTTCAGTGATGCTTCGACCTTCTGGAATCCCTGCTAGGTAGTCAGTGATTGGAGCATTGTGCAACTAGTGTGCTATGATCTGTACGTATTACTGAAACATCAGACAACTTCTACGACAACTCCTCAGAGGTATTTTAAACCAGAGGCGCTTTCAATCATGGACTAGGCAGGATGGAATTTACCATTCAATCATACTGAGCAGAGACCAAGGATTCAAAAACCGTTTGAACCGTTAAAACCGGACCAGGACGGTTTGGTGAAAATCGTGAAAACCGGAAAAACCGAGCGGCTAGCCGGACAAAATTCGGAAACGGCAGCGTTTGAATTGGAAACCGGCTAGCCGACCGGTTTTTCCGGTTAGCCGACCGGTTTCACTGGTTAGCCGCTTGCGAAGTCACAGAAACCGATATTGAAGGAAATAAATGAAAAATGAGACGAAAAATGGTGTAAAAATGATGAAATTTTTGGCATGAAGTTTGCTAAGTATTTATAACAGGCTTACACATATATTATCAATATATGATCCATAGAGTACTCATAATATAAATTTCATAAGGATTCAAACATAGTTCATACATGTCTATTTAAGGAGTACATAGTTAAATAAAACATAGTTTAGGTAGTAATACAAGTGACACAATGACCTCCTACACTCGAGACCATGGTGTCTCATTCCAATTATAACATGTCTGGTGCCTCATTCCAATTGTAAAATGCCTGGTTGTACTTCTCGGTAGACATGACAGCAATACCACGTTCTCGCAACAAATCCGCCTTGTATTATTGCCAACTTAATCCAGTCCACTGTGAAGTTGTTTGCCATTATAAAAATATCTGGTTATAAAAGTGTGGATCTTGTCACTCATAGACTCATGTTAGAGACCGTTCAAGACTTGCATCAGGAACCATGTAATGAAAATAATCAGGCGTTATGTCACTAGTTGGTGTAAATAAAGACTCACTTTCCTCGGGGGATAGGTAGGATCCGTGATGTTGCCTATCCTTGCCTCTGCCACGATCTGTAACGGTCATCCTTTGTGATTATGGAGCGCCATGATCTCAATCTTGGATAGCATGTGTGAAGTCTTCCTCACCTATAAATGACAGGTTGGAGTTAGTGATTAATCTTATAAACTTAATAAATATTACAACAAGATATTTGACCTGTGAACTGAAGAGTGGACGGTTGAACCGTCCTTCCACCCACGTCACCCGCATCATCATCTGAATCAGATTTAGAGCTACTATCGTCTAACTCTTGATACGAGGGGCTCTTTCTTGGATCTTCACTAGCAGTGGACTCATCACTGAAAACTGGTTGTGGATCAACAATTTTCCTCTTATCAGTAGTTCTATCCAACTCACGTCGGAAATAATCACGAACCTCCGCCGAAACAAGAGTGCAAGACACAACATTGCTTCCACGTCCTAAAGTGTTCCTTAAATCGAGTGGCACCGTCCCCCTTCTTCCGTGTCTTGCAATACTTGCATGCAAAGTCTGGATATATGTTCTCCCCATGCTCCCAAATGATATCGCTTTGACTACGATCTGCCATGGTCTCGAACTCTCAATTTACCCTGTGCATCAAAATGACATGTGAAACATCTAGTAAGAATTTTCTTTTTTTTAAGCATATAGCTACCTATATTGATTTATAAACAAAAAAAATACAAAAAAAAAAGAAAAACTTACCTGCGCGGCTACTATGGCCGAGCCGGACGGTCGCCCGGCTAGCCGCCCCCTCCTGTCGGTTAACCGCCAGATGCGCGCGGCTAGCCGCCCCCGACCCTTGGCTAGCCGAGCGGCATCTGCTGCCGCCGGGCGCGCTACCGGCTAGCCGCCCCCGACTCCCGGCTAGCCGTGCGCAGCGCCCGGTTAGCCAGACGAATCGACCGAGTGACGTCGATTTGAGTAGAATCAAGGTGTTGGAGGCTTGGAGCTAGGCGCTGGACAAGGAGAGTGCATCAAGGAGAGTGCATCTGGTGGCCGTGGACTCCCGGTGGAGAAGAGGATAAGGTGAGTTTTCTATTTTTTTTTTATTTTTTTGTTCCTTTCGATTTACAATATTTTTTTTATCTCACAATGTTACCTACTTTTGTATAACTCTTTGACCATAATTCTTAGTTTTTTCTCTAGTTTTTTGTCATATTTTTTAATACAAAAGCTTTTAAATTTTTAAAAATTTAAATTTCATCCGGTCGAAAACCGATTGTCCGATAAAACCGGACCGGACCGGTTTCACCGAAAACCACGGTTTTCGCCCAGTTTCTATCGGTTTTTGAATCCATGGGAGACAGACAAATGTTACGAGGACAACCAGTAAAAAAGTTCCTCAACGGCTACGTCACGGACATTGTTCCATGCACAAATCCAAACAGTATACTACTAGAGTACGAAATCTGCAGGCAGATAAAAGGGGACAGTGACGTTTGTCCGTATCTTGCCAGTCGCCTATCTTTCTTGACAGTATGAACAGTCCTTGGAGTTCAGCAACCCGTGAGCCTCGTTGATTCCAAGATAAACGGCACACTTCCTTTTTTCAAATAAAAAATATGTACACATCACCCAGATTTCACTGGCATTACAGATATGGTTTCTTTATACAAAAATAACGTGCTGGACGTCTTCTTGCCAATTTAGTGAAAAGCAATACCGGAGGGCCGCATAATCTATCAATTGTAAGAAATGTTCCGATTGCATTCACCATTTCTTTTACCTATTTTAAATGTTTTTTTATCTCCTCAAGCTTCAAACAGCCAGCGAGCACAACGCGTGTGCCGTTTGGGGGGAAAAAAAGCAGAGAGCCTCTCACAGAATATGGCAAAGTTTTGAGGTCCACAAAAATCAGCCTGCTACAAACTAAGATGTGCACCTACTTGATATTTACCGAGGCTGAACTAAAAACAGCCATCAATCACTAGCTATTTCTGCGAGATCCATCAGGAGCAGTGGCATGCTACGGTTGTGCAATCAGACCATTGCACCATCATTAGGCTTTGGCTCAGTGCGAGTGTAGGTGAAGCTTCGAGTGATTGGGGCTACCAACTGATTCCCAGGAGCCGCTGGTGTGGCTTGACAAGATTTCCCAGCATCAGGGGAATCGGCAGCTTCACGCTTCCATTGTAAACTCCGGATACCACCTCTAAGGGGCAGTCGCCCACGGATAGCACCAGGAAACGTCGGCCTTGGGTATGCAGTTCTAATGAGCCTTGAAGCAAATGGTGATCCTCGAGAAACACGGGGCCAGACAGGCTGTTGGGGTAGTTCAATAGGGCTCCTAACGACCTGCAGCACAATCTAGTTACTTACTGGGGCACACATATGCTTGAAAATACATGAAATTCTTTTAAGAACTGAATGGCTTTCTGGGATCAAGAAAAAATGCAATAACGATGGAACTGCCAGAATATAACTTATGTTGACATAATTTAAAAATATGGGCACCACTAATAAAGCTAAAGTAATGCCTAGATATGCACATCGCATTTAAATGAAAAGCACAACTAAGAACTGAATGTCAGTGCTATGGCGAAATGTCCTTACATAATTATTAACACCTCTTAGTGGTGAAAATGCATGGCAAAGCTTACTGAAGTAACTCGGTCATGTATACAAGAAATCCATAAATTCACTATAATGCACAATGAACATAGAAGTTCAACGTAGTTTTACCTTCAAAATACGTGACATAAAAGATGTGCCGTTCAGGGCTAATGCCTGCTCTGCTGATTCTTTGTGCAGGAACTCAATGTATGCTGAGCTGATCAACCAAAAAAGAAAGGAAGAGAAAGAAAAAACAGAATTAAGGTCACCATCTAACAAAGCTACATAGCTGAACTTTTGGAATTTCAGGTACAAGACATAAAATTCATACCCCGTTGGCTGACCAGTATGTCCATCAGTAACAATAAGGGTCTTTAGGACAGCCCCAAATTTATTGAAATGACGAGAAAGAGCATCTTTAGATGCACCAAAATGTACCTAAAAGGTCAACAGAACAATGATTAAAATATGCAGGTTTTCAGATAAGGAGAAAAGAAGTGAAATACATACATTGCTAACAAATACAGTTTTAGAATCATTGACATCTTCAGGTTGACCGGTAGAGCCTGATCCAACAGCTAAAGAGGAACGGAACCAGAAATTATCTGTCATTGAATGGATCTTGAAAAATAGAACTAATAAGCAATGTAATTTAACAGAGTTAAAATGTCAATAAGCAAACAGATTCAAGGCCATGCTATAATAGAGGTATTTAAAAAAACAAATTATCCAAACTCATATAAAAGTTTAATACATTTGGAAATTAAATATATACCAAAGTCTTCAAACTATATTATCATCATCTAGCCTCAAAAGCAAAGATTGTTCATCAAAAGCATGTGCCTCTAAACATGAATCGTGGATAACTATATAAAGGTAGTATGCTATAATATCCTTATTTACTTTATAAGATAATATCAGGTACAGCAAAAAAAAACAATTCCTAGAAATCTAATAGGATAACAATGTTTCCCAACCAATTAAAGTAGCTTCAACTTATAACAGTCAGAATTTCTACATACCAGCTGATAAAGTCTTTTGTGCCTCCACCATAGAACTTAAATGTATCGAATCCTAGAATATATTTTTAAAATGTTAGAACAGAGTCATCACATTCACAGATGAGCCACATATATAATACAAATATTATGTGAACAGGCACAAAAGAAACGCTACATATAGAAAATAAAAAATGTATGTGCAGAGTGTTTTAAAAGGTATCCCGGTTCCATGAGCACCAAGATTGTATAATTGTATTGGACTTTAGTTCCTCTTTCAAAGGTATTTTTAGTGACTTTTATATTAATTAGCATGGCATCATGTATCTATGGGTATGCAAAGCATATGGATGCTTTGATTTGTAAATATATTATATTAAGAATACTAGACCCTCAAATCACATTGAACATGTGAGGAACTCAACTTTGACAAAATGAAAATGAAGCAGATATATAGCTTTAGGAGCAGAAACAAGCCCTTGGAAAAGATATCTTAAAAACTTACTTTAGCCTTATCAGTCATGGTAGCATCATTAACATGTGAATTTGCTACATTTGGCTTCCTTGCATCACTGCCTTTCTTCTCAACAGGCATTTGAGGCGAAAAGGTAGCAGCATCCCTTGTTTCATGGCGTGTGGTTGTGTTAGCAGAAGAATTTAAGATCTTTCCGGACGATCTTGGTTGTGAACCAGCATGTGTCCCTTGGGCTACCAACCTCCTGCTTCCTTCAGCAGACCCTCGTACATACCCCACTACTAATGATTCTTTTCCTCCACTGGAAGGTAATGTACTTCGGCGAGAAACCAAACCATTAGACCTAACTGCACTACTGTTATCATACTCATCAATATTTCGAGCTGAATCAGCAGCTTCATCTGTGTCTCGATCGTACATGTGTGCATCACCACCGCCAAACTCATTTCTTCTATGAAATTCAGCTTGATCTTCTGCTCGTGTTCTATCTATATTCTCATACTGTCCATCTGAATCTTGTTCTCTATGAAGAAGTGATCTTTCAGTATAATCTATTGTGGGCATTCCCCCCAATCTATTGAACACATCTCCAGAAAAGTTGTCCTTAAGAACATCTTCTGCAACCCTTTGTGCTCTTGTCACACCTGGTGCTCTCAAATCCGAATATGCTCTGCGTAACCTGATATGGGTATCAACTGTCGAATCTGATGCTAGCGTGGATACCACAGAACGGAGTCGCTTGGAAGCTGATACTGATCCAGAAATCATTGGCTGCACAGGTCTGACAGCATCACGAACAGCAAACTGAAGAAGCCTGCGTGGTGCATCACTGACAGGGTGGGATGCTCTCTGGAAAGATAGTAGAAGTGTTAACACACACAAAAAAATGGACAAGGTGGAGAAACCTACTTCCAATAGAGATCTTACAGCAATTCATAACCCTTATCACTAATAAGGTAATATCCCCATAAAAAAAAGGGACAATAAACTATGGTGAAGCATAAAAACATAATTCAAACATTTCAGAGAAGCACTTGAGTAGGAAAATATATTCAGCCATCAAAGATTACCCTCGTCTCCAATTAAAACAAATATATTTCATCCCCTTACCCCCCCCCCCCCCCCCCCCCCCAAAAAAAAAAAAAAAACACACACACACACACAGGCACACCAAAAACAAAATAGAGAAAAATATGATTGGTGCAGTTCCATGCACAAGCCACATGAGTCAGAGAGGGAATCATTTCTGAAACAAGGTTAATAGGATAACTATTGGTATCATGATAAGGGTTTCAAATTTAGGGGTGTTAAGCTTCTGGTTGCATATTTGAGGGAGTTCCAAAATACGCATTATGAAAAAGGAATGGAGGGAGCATATATTAGTAGTGTTAACTGCTATTCCATTGAAGACAATGGAACTACCAGAAGCTCAGATGAACATTAAAGTTTATTATGATATCAAAAGAAAGGTAACACATTAACAGAGATTTTTTATGTTCAAATTATAGGCCCAGATCTTAATGAATTTTCAGTAGACATCTATGGTTAACAAAAATGAAAAGAGTGCACGATTCACTTTAGCTTGAAGGCATACAAGAACAAGGGAAATAAAGATAATATTTGCAACAAGTTTTTTTTTCCTTGTCTGTTTGTGGCTGCATGTTTCAACCATAGATGAGGATTACAAATGTTCAGTTAGAAAGATCCCAACAGACTATAAACAGAAAGACAAAATGTAATTTACAACACTATTAGGACTTCAATTTCATAGATTTTGAAGGCTGTACAATAGAATGAATCTAGCATATCCATCTGTTTCATTTACTAATGACATGATGATTAGTGTATGCATATGCAAGATGATGAAATAAAAATGTGTTGCAAAATAACCTTTGTTGATCGTTCATCATCATCTCTGTTTCTCTTTCTCTGGTTATGCCTGTCAGGAGAGCGGATTCGTCTAGCAGCATGTGATTTATTAAAGCGCTTATCTTCTGCATGTGATTCATGAAAAGCCTTTTCCTCTGCATATGAAACATTGGCTACAACACTTCGAAGAGAAGGAACTGGTTCTGCTTGTTCACGAATGATACCACCCCACTCCCTTTTCTGATGAGTTCTTGCTGTCTTAGGGGTTTCAGCTTCAGGTTCACGATTAGTCTGCATACTGCTAGCTACACTACGAACAGGCAATCCTCTAGCAGTGCTGCGGGTGCTCTTAGCTCCATCATTACTAGAGACAGCTTTAGCCGGATGGAAATATAGGTGCAAATTTGAGGAGAGATGATCCCATAACCTGCATGACCATGGATAGAGTGGTAGTGTTGTTAGATCTATGCTTGGTACAGGGAAAGATGAATGACAAAGGTGGTTTGGATAAAAGCAAATAACCAGGACACAAATGCATCATTGTCATCGCCCAAAAAAACATGCAGCTCCTTTGCAACCTCATCCCTGCTCCTTCCATTCCTTATCAACACTGTGGCATACTCCTGACCAACAAGAACAAATAATTAGCACGATGACCTCAACAGCCTTTTGGCTTGTCCACATTGAGAGCAGACCACAATCATACGAATGATACAGATACATGCTGGTTGCTGCCTTGGTGGCGACGAAATTCAAGAACCCAAGCAAGTAATTATAACCTCCTCCACTCCATACATACCGGATGGAAGAGGGGGTTAGAACATGCACAACAGTCTAAGCCACATCAGTTCCACAACGCTACACATTCACAGCCAAATGACAGTTACGAAATCTCAGGTCCAAAATTGGGTGGGTGGCATGCGTCCAATCCTCAAAGCACATGAACCACGCTAAACCTCACGCTACAAAGCACAAGAATCAAAACGAAACCGACCCCAACTTTTCCCACAATTCCGCGGAATCCAGATAAACTCTCGCGCCCAGCCCGCCGCGGAACCGCATTACACCTACGACAACCCTAGGGTTTTAGCACTGGATCGGGGGGAATCGCGCCGCGGGTGCGTGGGGGAGCGCTCACCGCGAGTGTATCGTCGGAGTAGTCGCCCATGAGCTCCTTGAGCTTCTCCTTGACGCGGCCCCTCAGCAACGCCTGCCCCTCGCCGGTGAAGCTCGCCTTGAACCCCCGGTTCTCGCCGCCGTCCATGGGGAACCCTAGCGTTTGCCGGATGCCGCCGCCTCCCGTCCCTGCTCCCTGCCGCAGCCCGCTGCAGTTCCGGCGACCGCCTCCGGTCGCCGATGGATAGGATGAGCGCCGGGAGTAGCCGGCGAGCGGGCGGAGGTGGCGGGAGGGGAGGGGAGGGGAGGAGGCGGCGGCACCGGAGCACGAGCGGCGTCGGGTCTGGACCGTCGCGGCGGGGTCGCTTGCGTGCGTGCGGGGCGTGCGTGGGAGACACGGGTCGTGTTCGGTTTCGGTGTTCTGCTGGGGTTCTCGCAGGTTGGGCTGTGGCGGCGTACGCATCGTTGTTTTGGGCTGAGCAAGCCCTTTTCCCCCACCTGTGGCTGAGCAGGCCTTAGCGTAGCGAACGAGATTTACCGGGCCAGGTCACAGAATGACACAACAGAATTAGGTGACTTCTCATTTAATGGAACAAAAATGTATCTCTATACTTATATATATATATACTACATATGAAATACAGTGCGGTCGTCTCTTCACCAAATAATTTTTCTGCCCCGTATTGTCCGTGCATCATTAGGACCCTCAGTCTGCCTCAAAAAACATTTACTTCTGGCGTTCTTCTCTTGTCCCTGGTCTATCCATCACGTACGTGCATCTGACTCTACCCGCTGGACCTGAACAAAATGCACCCGAGCATCGGATCCTATCATAGTCCCCAAAAAGCTTTGCCGAGCCGTCAAGATGGACGCCCTGCACAAATTTTGGTCGTTGAGCCGTGAAGATCAACCTATACCAGACATCAGGAGAAGGTCGGCATCAACGCTTGGAATTCTTTTACGATTTCATATATTTGTATTTTCTTTATTGAATTAAGTTTTTATAATTTTACATAAAGTTATTTGTGCTGGTCCACCAAGACTCGTCATCTCTGTAATAAGGTAAAATAAAACTATGAGTTCTCCTATTTTCCTCCATTGAAGGCACATAGATAAATCGATGACATGCATCAATGCTGCCGTGCGTACATGTATTTCTTTTCCACTCTGTAATTGCTTTGTTTGTTAGACGTCGTAGAGCAGGTCTTTGTTGCGCTTCATCTAGCATTAGCGCGGTCTTGCCATTCCAGTTAATTATGAGCCCTTTAACTTTGTCATCACTAGACCCATCCCCTTTCACCCCTGTTTCTAACTTCATAGCTTCCACGATCGCAGGTAGTCAAAACTTGTACCCTCTCATTGAGCAACCTGGTAATCTGTAATCTATAGTATCACCATTTAGACATTTATTATCCTTCTTTCCGCAGGAGTGACAACTAAAGAATGTCTGCAGAAGCAGAAACAACATGAAAAGATGCTGAAAATATGTGTGTTCATGCCATTGAGTTAGAGATTTATTTCTATGAAACAGGGCCTCTCATGATCTCGATTATTAAAAAAACAAATGACTTTAGTTAGGGACGAAGAGATTGCTGAATTAAATTGTTTCACTGTTTTTTAATAATATTGCCTGATCTAATTAAGTGCTTGCTATCAACATGATATTGAATTCATTTGTGGTGTTCACAACATTTGCATTTACAAATAAATGCATGCTAATCTGTATTTGAATTTTAATATTGTTTCTTACGATTGGTAAACTTGGCTTGCATATTTGCTCCCTATTATCAAGCATTCCCAAAAAAATTTATAGTAATATTATGTATCTTTAATTTGTTAAGGATTTAACTCTGTTTTCTGGTCTTTCATTCATATACTTTTAGAAATCTGCAATGTTGTACCCTTTCTTTTCACAAAAAAACCAATTTTGTTTTGGTATTTCAGCTTTAGGTTTGGTGAATGATCTTGTAGGAAGACTTGGTGCTAGAATATGCAATATCACATATTAGAATGAATATATAGATTATCTTTTACTATATAATAATATTATCTATCATATTCTATCTATCAAATATATTGATGTTATAAATTTTTAAAGCCCGTTGCAATGCACGGGCACTTTGCTAGTCCAAGAAATAATTTAGTTGTTGTTTAAAGGAAGAAGTCCGATTTTGGTCCCTCAACTATTGCAGATGTACGATTTTGGTCCCTCATTTACAAAACCGGTCACTCAGAATCTCTAAACTTGCGAACTCGTTCGATTTTTATCTCTCGACGGTTTAGAAGGCGGTTTCGGATGATGTGGCATATGGGGTCCACCTGTCAGGGTGACACATCATATTTTTCTTTTTTTTTCTTTTTCCCCTCTCTCCTTCTCCCTCCTCGTTGAGCCACGCCGCCACCATCACCTACCTGGCGCTACCGCCCGTCTGCCTGCCGCCACAGCTGCTGCCAGCCGTATCTACCGCTACCCGCCAGCCATCGCTGCCTGCCTGCCGCCCCCTACCTACCACCACCTGCAGCCCGCTAGCCACCGCTCCCTGCCCACCGGCGGCCATCCTGCACGACAGCTCCGCCATCATCCTCGCGCTGCTCGAGAGCCGTCGATGTAGGAGGTCGTCGTGGGGCAGGAGGACGCTGAGATGGATGGCGAGGGCGAAGGGGATGAGAAGGAGGACGGTTACGTGGAGAGGAGGCGTGCGGGGTGGGGCCGCATGGAGGCAAATGCGCTAGAGGCAAAGCCGTCGATGGAGGAGGAGGCCGTCGCGAGGCAGGAGGACGCCAAGATGGAGGAGGAGGTCGTAGCGGGGCAAGAGGACGCCGAGATGGAGGAGGGCGGCGGATGCGGCGGCTCGACGAGGAGGGAGAAGGAGAGAGGGGGAAAAAGAAAAAAAGAAAAAATATATGATGTGTCACCCTGACAGGTGGGCCCTATATGCCATGTCAGCCGAAACCACCTTCTAAACCATCGAGGGACGAAAACCGAACGGATTCGCGAGTTCAGAGACTCTGAGTGACCGGTTTTGTAAATGAGGGACCAAAATCGCACAACTACAATAGTTAAGGGACCAAAATCGGACTTCTTTCTTGTTTAAAATGTATCCAACATACATTTTAAAATTTACTAATTAAAATATTTTCTAATGTGAAACTTATACTGTTTAGTTTATAAATTTTTTACTTGTATATATTAACAATGTGTGTGTTTCCCTGTAAATTTACAGTCATACCGCGTTACTCTAATTTTCTCTGTCCGATCACTCCTCTAGAAGATAAAGATAATTGGATATGCACGCATCATCTTACGTCTGGACCCTTCAAGAATTGATTGTATATCAAATATAAAATATATACGATCTAACTTTACAGTGGTTCAAATGAGTATGTCTCGACTTATATCTGATGTTCAGTGTAATTTCATTCATAATTTCTTTTTATTTCTCGATGAAGCAAAGCACATATATGGCTGCATTTGTACGCCTTAATTGACGTAAAACAATAATTTTTTCAGGTCTATAAATGTGCATGTAACCAGATCTCTCCTGGTGAAAAATGAGAAGGAAGTAAAAACTGGTCAAGGATAACGTAGCAATTGAGTTACTAGCAGCATTCTTTGTTTTCTGAAAGTTTAGAAACGGCATCTGAATAGCTCGTGACACATGTTTTTATTACAGCGCGTCGCAATCTCTTGTTGTGCCATGCCGCCATCCAGGGACTCAAACATATGAATACCACACGTTTCATGTTTCAGAATCAATAATAACAGAATTTAAAGAACACTAAGAGACTCTGATTATGGAGAACTGTACCTTCCGATTCCACAGAACCTAGATACGAACTAGACCATGTTTTCAATCCACAAATATGTACTTATAAGCTTCAAACCCACAGCAAGTGTGTCATATGTAAGAATGGATTATCCCTACAATAGGAAAAAGAATTGGATCAGTAGATCGACGTCTAATCAGTCGATCCAGATTTTGTCTATCAATATCATGTTGCATTTTGCAACCTCGATCAGACCAGCGGACAGAAAGCACAGAGCATTGCAAATGCGACGAGGATCGCGATTCGAGAAGTACGAGAATGTGTCCTGCTCGCTCGCGAAGGGCTTGTTGGAGCTGTGCCGTTGTTTGATCTGGCAGACGGCAGGGGCGGCTCTACCACGTCCGAACCTGTCAGGAGCGGCATGGGAGCCAGTGCTGGCGGCAGCGCAGCTTGGGTCATGGTTGGCAAGAGACCACCGGGAGGAGGAATGGACATGAAGTTTGGCGTGTTTTTCCCCATGTTCATGCAATTGTTCACTGCAAAGCAGAATAAATGATGCTCTAAGAATATAATGAGAATTAAATGTGTTTTAGGTGCTATTCCCTCCAGATTTTTATTATTGACTTTATGCAATGACAGGATTGTTAGTCAATCGGAGGGAGTACTAACTAGGACGAACAAATTATTTTGAAATATACTCACATTTGTATCTCCGAGCTGTCGCAGGGAAGTCGGTGATTAGCCCATCCACACCAACACCCTGAACATAAGCATTGATCTGCGCCGTCGCGTCTGAGAAGAAGTCGTAAGGCTGGGAAGCAAACTCATTCATGAGAGTGTAAACATAGACCGAGAGACCAGCCGTATGCAGGGTCTGGACAAGATTAGTCTGGTACATTATGAAATGTTTGCTATCGGGGAATATAGAGCTGCTATTGACAGAGACGGCACTGGCAAACTTTTTAAGGTCCGCCAGGGAGGAAGGTGAAGCATCCCTGATTTCTTCGCTGACCATGTACACAAGGTCATACTTTGTTTGCTGCTTGAATTTCATTAGAACCGAGCTGTTGGTTGATTGAATCATAACTTTCTGGGTGGTTTGGTTGTTGTAACCTGCATCGTCAAGGGCTTTGAGAACTGCATCTACCACGTCGAATCCAAGTTCCGCTGCCACAAAAGCAGCATGCTGCAAATACAAGTAGCAAGTTAACTAAGGATATGGCACCATTTGTAGAAAATGGAATATTTTATCTACAACATGGTGGTTTGTGTATATTTATGCTCATTGACATATGTTCGATGCTTGACAGAGCAAACTGATGATTCTACAGAGTAAAAACCACAACCTATATCAGCACATAAAAAAGGTAAAAAAATACATAAATTTGTTCATGTGTCAAAAGAACCGTTTAAAAAAAGTTCTCACCTCTATACTGATCATGATTCCTGATAAACCCTTATCTTTTGTGAAGTCCAGAAAGTCTGACAATCTCATGAAATTACCAGCGTTCATGTATCTTGGATTTCTGTCCAAACTGTAGATAGCACATGGTCTAGAGATTTGGGCTGTAATGATGGAGAAGAATTAGTCTCAGCATACATATTTAATGTCGCAGCTCATGTCATATAGATACATCTGAATTCAACTTACGTTTCAGGTTTGCTACAATGTCATCCCAAGTTAGGTTAAAAGTGAAGACCCCTGGCACACTCTGAATATCTTTTATCGGTGCTATCTGAGAGGCGAATTGTGATCTTGCAACATTAGTATCATCCATCAAGTTAATGGAACTCGTGCATATTGGAATTCCATCTTTGGTCACTTGAACAGGGCAATCGATAACATCTGCACCGTCGTCAACTGCTTTTTGATAAGCTAGATCTGTGCAATCTGGGTAGTCGCCACTAGCACCATTGTGGGAAATAATTAGAGGTTTTCCTGCACTCCAAACGTGAAAGGTCAATCGATATAAACTCTCTTTTTCTAGAATCAATCAATATAAACTGATGTTTGAATCAGTATGAACAAGGTTCTATGCATACCGTGATCTGTGTTGCTTTTGTTTAAATTGGTGAAACAACCTGCACGGACAAAACATAAACAGTGTGGGATGAGAATCTATGATCCATACCGAACCAATTAGGCCATGATATAAACAGACTAGAAACACATGAAAGTATGGGATATGTTCCCTTTCCTTTTTTTAGTGGAAACAAAACAGCAAAAATGGCTGGGCTCTTTTTTCTATGAATCCAGTCAGCATACCTAGGTAGCCCAATGCTTGGGTAACATTTAATTGAACTATATCAAACTTGCACTTACATAGAACAATACTACATCTATCTAATAGAAACAAGAATGATCCAATTCCTCACACGAGCTCATATATTCAGCAGAGACATTCTGATTCGATACCAAACAAAATGCATAAATCTCTAGCACCACGGACCAGAAAAACAGTGGTGATATTACTTTGTTATGCATGTCTATTAGTCACTGTTTTACTCAAATACTAGTTTCTATCCAATTAGAATCAGGGTGCTAGTATAAGGTAGAGAAACTCTTAACTTTATTAACTTTATCAGATGACTGAATGAACTTCATAACATAATTTATTTCTGTGTTGTGGTCAGAGCAATATATTTTCTTTCACAAACTTGTATAAGTCGAATGAAAATGAAGTTCAATACTGTACAGAGTTGGGCCAGAGCCTTGGAGACAAACCACTCATCGTCTGCCCAAACAAACCTCTATTAATTACCATCTACTTAACTGCAAAGCAATTTTCGCTTTTACCACTAGATCTTGATATACATTATCAAACACTTAACTGTTACATGTTCATTAATCATAGACAAGTACACTTAAAGTTAGTTTATCAAGACTGCTAACTGCGAAAAGAGGACGGTATGCCATATTTGAGGTTGTGATCAAAAAATATCTTAGGAATTTGTTGTCAGATAGATAAATATGATGCCGTCTATTTCCTCAAAGAAAAAAAAAGAGAAAGAGACTCTTTCTAAGAGGCGAAGCATGGAATGTTCCAAAAACAATCCACTATATCATATATTATGAACTTTGATTTAGGAATGAAAATAAAAAATTCAGATTCTCGAGTTGCATTTTGGTGTTCTGTATTATGAAGATGGTGAAACTATGTGCTTTGGGCAAACTTCAAATAATTTTGTTTTCTTCAGGGATTGCAGAGATCCATTAACATAAATATCAAAGAAGGCTGCTATTAAACATACATTCTACCAAAACTGATCTTGGTTTAATTTGCATTAGTTTTTAAGAAATTTCAAAATAGATGATACCACTATGATTTACACTGTGTAAGAAAAAATTGAACAACATATTGTGGCAAAAAGAGAGAGAGAGAGAGATAGGATAAGGACTCACCGATTGCCGCTGAAGGTGTAACAGGGAAATCAGTTAGTACACCATCAACAGAGAAGGCACCATTATCAATGAATGACAGATATTCTGCTAACGGGTCGTAACTATGGTTATAACTGAACATAAAGTCATTAGCAAATTCTGCAGCATAAATTTGCAACCCTGCTCTGTGAGCGTCATCGACAATTGAAGTATATGATTCCAGATAGTTATCTGGTGAAACAGGCCATATATAGCGCTTCGGGACAAGGATTCCAGAAGCAAACGTCTTCACAAATGTAAGATTTTTCAACATGGAACCATAAGTCTGTTTCGTAGATGGTTCACTCATGGTCTCGTCAAGAAAGCGGAACACAAGCTTCGTTTTGTTGCTAACCCTTCCAAGTACACTAGTAAGGATGCTAACTTCAGGTGATGAGATATAGTTAATGACAACTCGTTTTGATACAGAAATGATGTAGCTCCTCATGCTCAGATTGAACTGGCTGTAGAAACTGTCATGCTGCAAATGAAACAATAGCAGAAGTTATATCATAGTGATAGCAGAACCGTATAGGAAAAACAAGATCTTTTGGTTGTACCTGAATATTCACCCAAATCCCACGAGGCTTAAATTTGGACTGCACATCTTCAACCGCAAGTATTGGAAAGAAGCTTGAGTCAAACCTAGGCGTTCGAGAATCGATAGCCTGCTTGACTGCGCAACATTTTTACAAAGATGAATAATTAGCTACTATGTTGTTGCAACTTGCAATCACAGAAAGTTCAGAATTATTGCCCCTTTTCTCATTTTTACAGGCATGATAACAGGCATTGTATGATACTAGCACTTACGAGAAGCTTTTGAAAGCTCGGTGCCGTTGTAATCCACAGAGAACCATCCCACCGTAGGCACGCCATTAACAGAGTAGTTCTTCTTCCCTTGCGGAAAGAACTCTGGAATATTGGTGCAGTTGTCCATCTTGATGTCCGGCAGGCACAATCCAATCCCATCACTTGTGAGGCGAACATCACAGTACAGGATGGTATCTGGTGAGCTCATGAGCATCGAAAGTGTGTAAGCGGATTCGCTTGAATCAGGGTATATGCCTGAAAACCCACCCTTCGCTATGACCGCTGGAGGGTCGCCTGAAGAACAATGAGCTTGCTGTTGTTAGCCGTGTGGCTTACTGAATATGGCTGAATCCGAACTGCGGAATGCATCACGGGAACAAACTGGTAACAGAAAAGTGTAGTAGTTGGCATGCAGCTAGAGCAAATCATCAGCGTGCACTATACTTCACCGGAACACTACGGAAGGGAGCCAGTACTACTCCAACCCAGTAAGTAAGGGTATTGATACAAATCACATCAGCACAGATCACACGAACGGAGGCAAGGAATACTGAAGGGAGGCAAAAGGGTGAAGAATGTACCGCTCAATGTCTTCCAAGCAGGTGCCTTCTGCGCGGCGGCATTGCCCAACCACAGCAGCACGAGCGACGCCAGAACGGAGCAGACATGGCTGCTCCTCATTGCCGCCGCCGGACACCACCGCCCCTCCCCAGCGCAAGAGACGACGGCAGGCCAGGGCCAAGAAATCCTTGCGCTGGACAAGGAAGCGGAGATGAGGGGAGGAGGTGGTGGTGCGTGCTGCTCTGCTTTGGGGGGAGGAACGAGGAGACCAGGCACACGGGCGCACAGCACAGAGCAGGGAGGGAGGTGGTGGGAGGGAGTGCAGTGTAGTAGTGGCGGTCAAATAATGAGACACCTGCCTCAAGACACCGGATTCCAGCCCCCATTGATGTCTCCCGGACACAGTTTCCTCGCAGACCACGAGTACCATTTTTTTCCGTCGCCATTTATGTGCACGCGTCGTACCATCTCGCTCGGCCTCCACTGTAATCCGGTCATCGGGACAGTTGGGTGGCTACACTTAAAAGTAATGGCACCAGTAGTTGTTACGTGCTCGCTGAAAAGAAGATGATGATGTCGCTTCGGATGTTTTGGGGTGGCTAGGAATTTTTTCCAGATGCGGAAAAACATCGAAACAGCCTCTGTCAGGTTGCGAACCACCGTTATGTCATCTTGCAAGTTCTCGTGCCGCCGTGCTACCATTTCTTTCCGACAAAAGAAGGAAAGGTTTCCGCACAGAGACGCTAGTACTGGCATCCATCCAAGCAAGGCGGCGCCCCACCCATACGGCCATACCCAGCTGAGCCGAGGGGTGACGTGCTAGTGCCAAGTGTAGCAAAAATCTCACAAGTGGCGGGAGCGCTGACCTGGGCTGGTGGACCTGAGCCTCCTCACTCCCTGACGAGGGGTCCCCGTCCCCGTAGGTGGAATACAGTAATGGCTACGTGCAGCGCGACCACGCCGCGCACGGTGCAGTGACAGGGCCGGCAGTTGCGGTGCGCCGCCCAGCTAACTACAAGGAACCACGCGCGCGAGGTAGCCGGTGCTGGCCGTAGCGAGCACGGAGCACCACCCGCAAGCCGGTTCGGGCACGCACGGTTCAACAGAACCTGCTGATTCGATTGGTTTGCTTTCGGGTTTCGCTTCCCAGAGACGGCGTTTCCTGCTGGATACTATGCGAAAAAGATAAGGGTGGCTGGCCACGACGCGTTCGTCGGAGGCACGTTGACGGACTCGGCGGAAGGCAGGCACGCAACACGACGGTGCGCTACCCTCGTCGCCCGCGGCGACGAATCAGGGTAGGGGCAGCGCGGCGCGTGAGTCCCATGACGAACAACACAGACTCCCAAAGCCCCAACGCCCAACTGATGCTACGAACAGCACGGTGCTTGTCCAGTTCAGGCTTCCCCCAGCGATCAAAAAGAAAATGGCCTGAAGACCTCCACTCCACCTGCTCTGTGCGTGTTGCTCTGATCATGCATGTCCCCCCCGTAAGCCCGCCTCTATTTGAAGCTGACTGACACCACGTGACCATGCTGGGACCTGTCTCCCCAACGTTGATCGACGCTTAATGATCCTAGGATCTTTCATCTCCAGTTATGATTGCTCAACGCCATCTCCGATCGAGCTAACACTGCAGGTCGGCTTCGGCCGCAGAGTAGTACTAGCAGACGGTTCGCGGGTTCGCATGCCAAGGAAGACTGGTCGTTGCGATCTACTACTACTATACCTTTCCGTCTACTAGCACGGGTTCACATGTAGATATACTAATTTCTTCTTTTCTGGATTGGAATGGTCAGGATTACCATTAGCTTCTGAGCGGAAGTTTCAAAAGCCGAACTGCCGAAGCACAGCGGTTATCTTGTCCCCCTCCTCTGCTTGGAACTTGGAAGGGAGAAGAAGATTCGCCGGCACGTGCTGCCCTGGGCCGCACGCCAGGGTCGGTCCGCCCCACGAAGATCCTGTTGTGAAGCAGGTGGGTGATGCTGCCGACGGTTCCGTTTGATTAGGAGCGATGACTAAACAAATTTCAAGCACATGGAGGGATCCTAATCAGCCGTTGCCACGACTAAAATAAAGTTTTGTATTTTCCGACTCAGATTTTCTTTTTCCAACTTATTCTGCCAATACAACGGTTGGCGAGCCATCTAAACAGCTTGGATCAAGGAAATGGGCTATGTCGGCCCGTCTTAAACGTGCCAAAATCTACGCCGAACCAGGCGGGCCGCGGGCGTAAGTAAGAACGAAAAAAAAGGCTGGCAGGTTGGGAATGCTGCCGCGCACGTCGCCAACTTCGCCATTGTCGTGCCTCGTGCGGAAGAAATGCAGTTGTCCTTGTTTAGTTTGTTTTCATCCATGTGTGTCGGCAAGAGGAAGACACCGGACGCGGCAGGTAAAAGATGTGCGGGCGCGCACGTCTGCTGCGGAAGCACAGCCGCACGTCGGCCGGCGGGCAGAAGCGCCCTGGCTATGGATCTCATCACGGATCAGAGCGCATGGTGCTGGTTTAGGATTTTGAAACAAACTCGTAATCTAATAGTTTATAATTATTATAAAAAAAATTCTATAAAAAAATACAAAGTAACAAATTATCAATTAAAAGCTTTCAGTCGATTGAAAGTTAAGAAACCTGTTTTTTTTATTATTTTGGATTGATCTCTTGTCGTTGCTCTTGGTTTTCAGAATATGATTTGCATCAGAAGAGCGGCATGCTTCAGAAGCCATTAGCCCGTAATATCGTATTTTGAATCTGCCTTGATTCGTCAACGGCGCTTCTGTTTAATCACTTTTGGCTTCCCATTCCGTGTGTTCTGAAAAAAAAAAGAGTGAGAAAAGAATCAGCGCTTTCCTGTCGGTGCACAAAACACAACCATTTTTTTTCTTTTATCCTAGTTTATATCGTACTGTACTGTACTGTACTGCGCGAATAGTGTAAACTAGTGCCTTGTGTCAACTGTCCAGCACGATTCCATATTTTTTCTTAAACCACACCGCAAATTCGCAAAGAGATGAACAGAAAAGGTCATGAATCACCACACCGTCGGAAATAATCAGAAATCGTACGATCTTTGTTCAGAATGTTCGGCGGACTACTGTTAACGGAAGCCAACCGTCTACCGACCGCCAGCCAAATGCCACCCTGTGTTTTGTACTTTCACCGTTTCTTGTACCGCTCCACTCAGTATAAAATCATGCTGCGATCAGCCCAAAGCTTCGCCACGGCCTAAAACGTCACCTGAGTTTCAGCAAGTCGTCTTCGTGCTTGCTCACTGTACTCTCCTCTGGTGCAGTTTCAGGTGCCGTGACACGCAGAAATATGGAGCGGAAACCAACCGTCTTGCTTGCCGTTACCATCCTGTGCCTCGCACTGCCCCGCGCCGCACTGTCCCAGAAGCCGCTCTCACCACCGATCGACACTCCCGCACCGGCTCCGGCGCCGCGCGACGTCAACCTCACCGACCTGCTCTCCCTGGCCGGCCCCTACAACACATTCCTCAGCTACCTCATCAAGACCGACGTGATCAAGACCTTCCAAACCCAGGCCAACGACACGGACCACCCGACGCCAGGCATCACCATCTTCGCCCCCGAGGACTCGGCCTTCGCGGCGCTCAACAAGTCCGCGCTGTCCAACCTCACCGCCGACCGGCTCCGCGAGCTGATGCTGTGCCACGCGCTGCCCAGGTACCACCCGCTATCGACCTTCTCGTCGCTGGCGGCGTCGGGCCCGGTGCCCACGTTCGCCGGCGGCGCGTGCGCGGTGAACGTGACGTACGACGCCGGCAGGATCCGGGTCGTGTCCAGTTGGGGCAAGGCCGCGCGCCTCGTCAGCAGCGTCTACTCCACGCCGCCCGCCGCCGTGTACGCGCTCGACAGGGTGTTGTTGCCCGACCAGGTGTTCCCGACCGAGCCGGAGGTCGCGGCGGCCGCGCCGGTTCCCGCGCCCGCGCCTGCGCCGGGGAAGCGGCGTGGAGGGGACGCGACGGATGGCGGGGTCACGGACGCCGCCGCGGATGGGGAGAAGAGCTCGGCGTCGGGCCGGGGTTTCGGTGCGGGGCGCGTCCTCGCTGGGTACATGCTGCTGGGTCTCGTGGGTTTTGCGGTTCTGTTGATGTAGACGGCGAGCGAGTTTTTTTTTTTTTTTTTTTTTTTTTTTGTGATGGTTTGTGTTTCTCTATGTTGCCGGAACGGGCGCACGTCACGTTGTACACAGTTGCATGTACGTCGATGGTTTTTTTTATTTTTTGACAGTTCAATAAGAGAACCTGATACTGGTAACTGCTGGTGCCGTCTCACTTGTCAACACGAGGAGATCGTTTGAAGTTGACGGCAGTCCTGCATCCTCTGAGAGCCACTGGAAAAAAATAGGAAACGCGAGCGAGCACCACAGCTCGCGCCAAAACCGCATCTCAGCGCGGTCAGATACAAACTACCAGCTCGCAGTCGCAGTTGCACGCCTCACTCACTCCCCCTTGTCGGATCGGCGGATCAACTCCTGGAAACATGATCAGGCGCGCCGCCGCCGTCGCGTTGTTCGTCGCCGCCGTGATGCCCGTATCCGTGCTGCACGCCGCCGGCGCGGACCGGACGCTCGCCCGGATGCCGCTGGCGCCGGAGCCGCCGTCCAAGCGACGGGCCGTTCGGCACATTCCTCACGTACCTGCAGCAGACCGGTCTCGTCCAGGTGTTCCAGAGGCAGGCCTACCGCACCGAGCAAGGCATCACCATCCTCGTCCCCGTCGACAGAGCCTTCGCCGCCGTCCAGCCAACGGTAACACAATATCAGTTCGGCACAAAAACGGAGTAAGAGTGCATAAAAAAAGACGTAGTACAAGCATTAATCATGTGTTTCAAATCAAAAACATGCAGGTGCTGTCGGGTCTGTCGAGGCACCACCTCAAGGACCTGATGCTGTACCACACGCTGGCCAAGCGGTACGACCTCGCCGAGTTCGAGGCGCTCAGCCGGAGCAACCCGGTGACGACGCCGGCGGCACGGTCCGCGTGCGGTCGCGCTGGGCCGAGGCCAACGTCGTCGGGAGCGTGTCGGTTGCGGGGCCCATGGCGGTGTACGAGCTCGACCGCGTGCTGCTCCCGGACTCGCTCTTCCCCGCCCGCCCGCCCGTCGCGGAGGCGCCCGCGCCCGCGCCGAGCCTTGGCGAGGAGGCCGCCAGCACGCCGCCCGTGATGGAGCCGCATCATCACGTCGCGCCGAGGCAGTACGGTTCCGCGGGGACGGCGGACACGCCAACGAGCTCGGCGTGCAGACCATGGGATTCTCGGAACGCCGCCGCGGCGGCGTTCGGTGCATTACTGATACTTGTGGTGGTGTAATGTCAGAACACGTAGCAGGGATTAGAGTTCAACCGATTGATGAGACTGTATCGTGAAAGTTGTGACAGCATAGAAATTAAACTTGGCTACCATTTTCTTATGACGGGCAGCTTTGATCGGTAAATGTATTATTGGCCAATCAAACAATGTTGTACATATTATAGTCTCTTCATTAGTGTGGATGTGTACCTATTAACTTGTGAGCGCGCGCGGCGTTGTTCCTCTGCATCAGCATCAACATCCACGGTACAACGGATCGGTTATAGACCAATCACGACCAACCTAATCATGTACCGAGAATAAACAGACTTTACTATCCTATCGTTGGCATCCTGCTATTTAACTCGAAGGATACACCACTACACTAGAGAACTACTCATGCATCCTTAGGAATTTCAAGCATGCCGATCTAAACTTGGCTGAGCAGCTCCATGGCAGAAAGTTCAAATTGAAAACGTTGCCTTAAGCAATAGTACTTGTTGCCATTAAGATTACTTGCATTTAAGATATCAGTGGATCCAAAACAAAAACATGCTTATTGATATATTTGTTTCAAAAAATTATTGACAGAATATCTTTCATCAAAACAAATGTAGCTGGATTTTCCTTCCCCAAACGAGTTCAACCATACCGATCTTTTATTCACATATATTATTGCTTTTCTAAACTAATTCTACCTGTACCACTACATCATATAATTAGAAATAAAATATATTAATACGACTGGGTTGCGATGTCACAATTGATCATGCTAGAGGATGATGGGGCTCTAGCCATTGTGAACACAGGGTGGCGACCACTGGGGGCTTAAGCCCCAAGGCCCGGCCCTGAGGGGGGGGGGGGGGGGGGGGGGGGGGCAGGCAGGGCGGCTGTCCTAGGCCTCAAAATCTTAGGGGCCCCATCTGGGGAATGCACATGTGTATAGCTTTATGGCTACCGTAGCCATGTATAGGCCAGTAAAAAAACTCTCTCGACTCTCTGCAGAATGTAACGGCTACCTTTCAACCTCTTTAATAATTAACCCATTCATCTTCCTTATCGATTAGCAACTCGAGCTAAATAACGACTCCGACCTCAACACGGTGAATCCCTATGCATCACCTGTTCAGAACTTATGGCAATTTTTTGCCGCCACCAGGAGAAGCGAAGACTTGTTCCAGCGTCACGCTCGTGCGAAGCCATCAAGCGTGCTCTCGAATCCACTCCGGTAATGTTCTAAAGGAAGAAGGACAAATTCAGGTACGTATAGTTAAAAATGCAGAAGCAAGATTTATGTGGTTATGCGCTAAGTCCATCATGCATCACGCATAAATCCATGGTTGTGGAATTGATTTTTTTTAACTAATTATACAGCTTCTCAGTTTGATCATATCGTCTAAAAGGTTTGCATTCGAAGTGAAAGAAAAAGAGAAATTAGTACATGAGTAACATAACTACCCGCAAACAAAAGGTTGGTAACCTGAACACATAGAATAAACTTAGAATTGCATGGGGCAAAATTGAACAAGTTTTATGTTCACATTACATAAGGGGCCTCAATTCATAGTGTCCAGAGATAATCGTGATAATGATTCTAGGTATGCGTATGCAGGGATTAAAAAATCGTTGAAAATTTGCCAGTTTTTGTGGTTTTCGACAAAACCGCTCCGGTCCGGTTTCACCAGATGTTCGGTTTATCAGAAAAACCGATCCTGTGTACTGTAGCAAAAACAGTTTTCGGTCGGTTTTTCCGCTTTACTGAGCCAGTTTTTAGCGAGACGAAAACCATTACTGTACCGGTTTTTTAATCCTTGTGCGTATGAGTATGAAAGCCAATGGACACAGGACACAAGGTTTATACAAGTTTGTACCTCCCGAAGTATAACAACCCTACAACTTGTTTGGTGTTCTTATATTTTCTAGGGTTCGCACTGGGTTGTGATTCTCAATACGAGTTATAATGATCTTCAAGGTCCCCATGCGCTTCTTATATAGCCGAGGAGCAGTGGTTTACATGGTAATATATCATTCGATTATATTTGATTCTATATATTCACCATATCTCTTAATCTAACTTGTAGCCTACTTTAAATAAATATCTAAATAGTTATCCTCTGGGCCTTAATCTCCAATACTTCGTAATCGAGCCTCCGTCCCACTCGGCCATATATATACCACACACCACGAAATTCTCAGGATCGGACCTATAAGCCCCTAGTTGGGACTGGATGTATCCTTGGTTCTAACTAATAAGGGATTATATTAATAGGGGAGATTAATAGGGTGTCTTAAAAGCCTAGATCTATTGGTCCATTTATTTTTAACTAGAAGAGATATTGCAGGATCCATCAAGTTTTGTTTGATGGTTCTTTATGAGAATTGGTTTCATGGATAAGAGAGGTGATATGAGGGAGAGTCTACGGTAGCAAACTTCTTTTTAAAAAATCAATGTTCAAGCAGGGGTCCTGTCATGCCATGAATGAAATACTTGTGCCATCCTTTGTTATTTACCCAATAACAACTTACAAGAGAGAACAAATACAACATATTACAAGCGTTTACTTGTGCACTAGAAAATACAAATGTAACATAATGACACGGAGAAGAAAAAAATACTTACATGACTACCTAGGAGGCCCTTGGAGCGTGCCCAAAGGCCGCACCCACCGCTAACCCTTGCCGCACCATGTTGCCATGCGCAGAGCACGTGTTAGTGAGACAGTCCACGCAAGCGCTAGCATTTGATTAAGCACCAACAAACCTCTTTCTTCTCACTTTTTTTGTTTCTATAAAATACTATTTTTAATGGCTCTTAGGTGCCCGGTTGGGACGCTCTTAGGAGCAAGCAAGCACCAGCCAAGTTCCGGGAATAGCCAAACTTTAATCATTGCCACCAGTACCAGGACGAGATGATGTGCAGGGAGGAGGAAGAATCCAAGCCCCCACCATTTCCCAATTCACAAAGCAACGCTTGGTCCGTCTTTACCCGGCACCGCGTCGTTGTTTACTCTGCCCCTCAGATCCTTCGCACGTTCCTCCAAAAAACCAAAGCGCAGTCGTGTTGGAGTTTACTGTAGGAACCAAAGCGTGGAGCTCTAAACCCATGGGCCATTGCCGCGCTCTCGAGAGCCGAGAAGCTCATTTGCGACAGCATCGGAGGCATCTGCTGCCGAGTCGCCGAGTAGCCGGAGGAGGGGATGCAGGATGCCGCTGCGAAAACGCCGCAGGCATGAGCACGATTGAGCCAGCCCCAGCCCAGGGATTGGATGATGCACCTGGTGCTGGCCTTCTGCCACGGCTCCGGACGGCATCCCCCGGTGGCCCCCGCTCACTTGCAGTTTGCTGCTGCCGCGGGTTGGCCAAGGCAGGGAAAAGCAGAGCAGAGCAGGGCATGGTCCCGCGCGGCAGAGTTCTGCGTCTCGGCATGTGAGATTCTGATCGGCAGACGGACGACTGTCGATTGGGCGCCGTGCTGCAAAAAGGCGTGATGGACAGAGGTTGCGTCTGGAGCTTTATCTTACAGTACAGTACTAGTACTACCACCTGCAGGCACGGCCCACCCTTGTTTTCACTGCCCTCTCGTGTTCGGCACGGTGTACGTGCGATACGGAGTCGTAGTTGGGGAGAGCCGTTGGTTCGGTTTTAAGACGCCAGGGGAGTATCCAAAGAGGAAGAAGCTTCCCTTTTCGAATTTTGAAAACGGCTTCATAAAACTACCAACAAATGTCCCTTTTAACAAACTGTGTCAAACTCAGCTGGCTCCTGTCCTGAGAGTGATGAGGCCGTCGACGTCCGATCCGTAGAGGCTCCTCACGTCGGTTAAGCATGGCGCCGTGCATAAATCGTACTAGTACTAATCACAAGCACAAAACATCACAGGTTCGCGTCCCGTTCCTCTAGAGTCCTTTCTGCTCCAATTAACTCTTGGGTTATTAATATGAAATGCCGGCCTGCTGCCCGCCGTGTAGGATTTGGTTCTTCTCCTATCCGTGATTCTTTTTTGTGTGATTGGAGTTTCTCTGTTATACTGAGAAAGATCCTGCCATTCCGCCCCAATTTAGAGGAAATGGAGTTCGAAATTCAAAAGTTCTTGGAAGCCATGTTTAGCATTTCAGTTTCCGGATTTGGCGTCGTTGGATTGGCATTTGGGCACCTCATTTTCTTTTCGTAATGCATGCTGTTCCGGAATCCGTGTTGCGCTTGTTTGAATGCGAGGACTTGTCTTCCCCGTCGTTCCATTTCTGCTATGAAGGCAGCAGCTTTGGATTCATCCGCCTGTTGGAAATGATATTGAATGCGCTCCTATCTGATGTTTCGTTTTGTCCCCCTCCTCTCAGTCCAGCTCCGTGTTTCTCGCTACAATCGCTTAATGCATCCATTTCCTGCAGATTTCGATATGAATGTTCTTGAGAAGATTGAGCTGTCAGCTGTGAGACTTTTTTTTTTGTATGTTGAACCCTATTTTCAGTCATCCGCACGTTTTCCAAAATTTTCCTGTGCCTCATTTTCCCCGCCTCTGGTGTTCTTGTTATCCATGCCTACTTTATATTTGGGCACATTTTCATTGGTACATCAAAACCTAATCCTTTTATTTTACACTGAAATTTCACCAAGTATTACTAGCGGAAATTTTGAGGAGCTCTTGGGGAAAGCTGACTCCTGTTGTTATTCACGTTGAGCTCCGAGCCGTAGGTATTCCCCAGGCTAACACGCAAGGATTGGGGGTCCATGGCGTCTCTTTTTTCTGTTGTTGAAGCGAATGAGATGGAACGGGCACGTTCTCTTTTTTGTCTTTGATTTCTTTTGATTTTCTATTCGTTTGTCGAGAACTGTGCCGGCCTATTTCGTGTCACTATTATGTGTTGTCGTTTACTGGCATGGACATGGTTTCAGTTTTGGAATCAATTTCAGAGACCTTTTTTAAAAAGAATCAGCTTCAGAGATACTATGAAGATTTAGAGTTGGAATAATTGTATAGTTCGCGATGCTCTGAAGAAAAGAGATTTGTGTATCTGAATGGAAATGTGTGCATATTGTTCATCTTTCAAGTGTAAAAGATTGACATATTTGAAAATATTCTGGTGTTTATTGACTGTCACTGAAAATGAGCTATTTGTTTAAATTCCTTGTTGCAGGTGTCCGGTTTCACCTGTAATGCTGCAGAAACCAGTTCTTGATGCATGTTGCCTGACGTGCTCGTTCCTAAGTCTTGTGTGAGACTAACAGGTTCCACTCGCTGATTTCCACTAAACAATGTAGTTTCTGCATATTTGTGCATCAAAACAAAGTTCACTACTGTTAGCAGCAGATTACTGAATGTCCTTTCTGATGATGACTAGTTATTGCTTAGCCACAACTTAACCTCTCACTAAAACTAGATTGTTTTTCAACCTTCAGGTTGAGCAATCCAAGCTGAGATGGATGGCCACGTAGCCATAGAGGAGTGGAAGAATACTAATCTTGGTTCAGAAGTTTTGATGTCGGGCGTCTTAATCGGAGCATTTCCACCAGACACCACAGGTCGACATGGCAATGAAGGTGCAAAGGCCGGATTTGAGAAGCATGTTCTTTCAGTCGCCACAAGCTCACCTCAGGAGGGTGGCAGATCGCTGCCAATGACTTCACAGTCTGTCCAGAAATCAGGTTCTAGCAGCAGCCTCGCCGAGAGGATGCAGGCAAGAGCTGGATTTAGAGTTCCAGAGCTCAGCATGCCGTTCAGCACTGCAACTGGGGCTGCTAATGCAGTGTCAGGAGCTCCATCGCCCTATCTCACGATCCCTCCTGGGCTGAGTCCGGCAACTCTCTTGGAGTCACCAGTTTTCCTCACCAATGCCATGGTATGTGTTGTTCTCTGTAAGTCTTGATTTTAAATTCAGTGTGAGAATTGTTATTGCTTTCCTTTATGGTATGCTGAATTGGTGGCGGTTCAAAAATGTTAAGCTTTGCTGAACTTTTGACCACTTCGGAAGTTTGTGAAAGCTCTACTTTGGATACATGATCACTGCTGCTTTGTGTTATTTTTGTAGGGAAAACTGCTGCTTTGTATTCCAGCACCCATAATCTCTTCTTTCGAAACAAGCTGAGAATATTTTCTCAAAAGCAAAAAATGTAGTATAGTATAATAATGTTTACTCTTTTTTGAAGTATAAATTGGCTGTTGTTCTACCTTTGTATAATATAACTTTGTTCTCCATAGGTTTCTCGGAAACAGAAATAACATGATCAATCTCTAAGCTTTTCATAGTAATGTAGCAGTGGAAGTGAAGTTCTTCCTTATTTTCCTACTTGGAAATCCAACATTGTGATTGCTATTGGTGTCGAAGCTGAGACAGGAAAAGAAAATGTGTTTGATCTTACATGTATCTCAATGTTTCAGGGCCAATCTTCGCCAACTACGGGGAAATTATTCATACTTGGTGCAACAAATGATACAAATCCTAATAGATTTGAAGGTCCATCCCAAGGAGATGGCACCGGTGCATTTTCTTTCAAGCCGTTGGATCTGAAATCCTCATACTACATAGCAGAAGCAAAGAAGGTCGGTGGCTATTTCAAAATTATGTCTATTTGTTGGTTATTCCTAATTTTCTATTGGCGTTCTGTTGCTGTATTGATGCTGAAAGTATTTACAGACTAGTACTATTTACATAGCCTTGCGGTTTCCAGTGATATTTCCATAATTTACTGCAATTTTAAACCTTACTCCAAATTATATTTGACGGATCAATTTATAAATTGGATTCTGTTATGGAAGCATTTTTCTCTGTTGCATGTCTGTATCTGATTGACAGTGTACTAAATGAAATGGTTGGGAGATTGTAGTATCTTTTTGCTACTTGTTAGCATTTGTATTTTTTTAAGTGAATTTCTTGTCAGCGTTTGTAATGACACCAGTAATAGTTGGGGGATCACCTGGTAACACTTGTACTGCTATGTAAATATGTTTTTTACTACTTTTAACTAACCTGAGGTACGAAATGCTTTTGCTCTGTACTTTTAACTATCCGCTTATATATCTTCCTGAATTTCACTGAACCATTCTTGCTCCCCTTTTCTTTTGACGCTTATACTGTATATGTCTGTTTTCCTTCAGGAATGTTCACGCAACAATCAGCATCCATCCGCACCAAGCACTCAGGCTTCTGTGAAAACTGAAACCAAGGTTGAAACAGTACAAGAAGCCAATTTGCCGGGGCAGCTAAACCAGCAGCAGCCCAGCGACGGGCAGAAGACCTGCAACAAGCGCAGTCGCCTCGCACCTGACACCGCCGCAAGCACAGAACATGTATCTCCTCCGGAGTCCCATGGCCGGGTGGCGGATGAAGCCGACGCGAGGACAGACTATACTGCTGTGGCAGCAACCACCGCCGCCGCGGCCCCGGCGGAGGACGGCTACAGCTGGCGGAAGTACGGGCAGAAGCAGGTGAAGCACAGCGAGTACCCGCGGAGCTACTACAAGTGCACGCACCCGAGCTGCCAGGTGAAGAAGAAGGTGGAGCGGTCGCACGAGGGCCACGTCACGGAGATCATCTACAAGGGCACGCACTGCCACCCCAAGCCCGCGCAGGCCCGCCGCCCGGGCGCCGCCGTGCACGCGTTCGGCGGCGACGCGCAGGCCGAGAACAACCCGGCGGGGTTCGTCGCAGGGCAACCACCATCCGTGGCACGGCAATGCGGCGGGTGTGCCGGACGGCATGGACGCGGCGTCGTCCCCGTCTGTTCCGGGCGAGCTCTGCGACTCGTCGGCGTCGATGCAGGTGCACGACGGCGGCGCCCGGTTCGAGTCCCCGGAGGGCGTGGACGTGTCGTCGGCGGTGTCCGATGAGGTGGATGGCGAGAGGGTGACTCATGGCAGTTTGTCCCAGGGCGGCGCCGACGCCGACGGCGACGAGCTGGAGTCCAAGCGAAGGTCAGCACTAGCTTGCTTGTTTTTCGACGGACTTCTTTTCGTGTGTTGTTCATTTGTGCATTTTGCTGATGCGGTGTTTTTACTATTGAACAACTGCATGTCACAGGAAGCTGGAGCTGGAGTCGTATGCTATTGACAGGAGCAACGTGTCGCGAGCCATTCGCGAGCCCCGGGTCGTGATCCAGACGACGAGCGAGGTGGACATCCTCGACGACGGCTACCGCTGGCGCAAGTACGGGCAGAAGGTCGTCAAGGGCAACCCGAACCCAAGGTTTGTCTTAAACACCACCAGTTCCTTCAGTTCAGAGTGAAATACGCACTTGCTGACGACGACACTATACTCTGCATCATCGGTGGAATTCACCAGGAGCTACTACAAGTGCACGCACCCGGGTTGCGCGGTGCGCAAGCACGTGGAGCGCGCGTCGCACGACCTCAAGTCCGTGATCACCACGTACGAGGGCAAGCACAACCACGAGGTGCCCGCCGCCCGGAACAGCGGCCACCCGACCTCCGCGCCCATGGCCGCCGCCGCCGCCGGCGCGCGCAGGCCGGAGCACCACCTCCACCATCACTCCTCGGTGCAGGACGGGCTGATGCGGCTGGGCGCGTTCCCGCCGCGGGACCCGCTCGCGCCCATGGGCAACTACCCTTACTCTGGTTTCGGGGCGTCGCTGCCCAGCCTGCCGTTGCCGGCGGGGCTCCGCGCCGGCGGCGGAGTGGAGGGGCTGAAGCTGCCGATGCTGGCGCCGTCGATGCACCACCACCTGCTGCTCCGGCACCGCCAGGCGATGGAGACCGCCGCCGGGCTCGTGCCGCCCAAGGCGGGGCCGGAGGTGAAGCGCGAGGCGGCCGGAACGCCGGGTGCCGGCGCTGCCGATACCGCGGCCTTGTACCAGCAGCTGATGCAGCGGAGGCTGCAGCTGGGCCGTCAGATGTAGATAGATAATAAGACCGAGGATTAGTGGATGCGCGTGGAAATTAACAGTTTATTAGCAGTCGTAGTAGAATGAGTTTATTACTTGATGATAAGTATACCGTGGAAACAAACACCCTTCGATATTTCCCCCCCCCCCCCCCCCCCCCCCCCCCCCCCCCCCCCCCCGCTTCCATTTCTTTTCTTCAGGTGATCATCACTGCCGCTGTTATAGTACAGTACGTTAATTAAGCTTTGGGTTGGTTCAGCTTTTGTTCGGATTCAGCAACAGCATCATCTTGGTGGGTGCATCTTGCCCTGTTCAGTCTGCGGAAACCACAGGTTTCATGTTCTCTTGTCCGGTGAGCGTCCGCTAAGGCTGAGCTGGCTTTCACTTGCGACATGACGCACTGCCTGACCTTTGTACAGCTTAGCAGCGGCTCGTCGTATTCGCGTGAAACTCAAACACTCCTGTCCGGTGATGATGACCTGACAGTGTTGCGTTTTCGCTTTCGTTTCTTGCGCGGGACCTGAGGACGATGTGACGCCGACTCACAGACAGCCATTGCCGGGCTGGCAACAGCAAAGCCTTTCCAGCGTTCATTGAGACCTTGAGAAGCAGCCAGGCCCATTATCCAGTGGTTCGAGGTTGGGCCTCTGCCTGGACCGCCCAAGCCCATTACTAGAGTCAGAAGTGACCCGCCTCGAGACAAAAAGAAATGGACGTCACCGTCCGTCCCGCCTGGGTCACTGACGTGTACGGCGCAGCATTGCAGGCACGGCATCTGGGCCTGATTAGTCAAAGCAGATCTCGTGGTCTTAGTGCGCGCCACACGTCACGCGACAGCAAGGGCAGAACGGCGGCCTCTCGGTTTTTTTTTCTTCCGTGTATAAAAACGCGACAGCTGCCGTTCAATTTACTTTCTTTTTTTGTTGTTTATTTGTTATTACTAGTAGAAAGTACACTACCTTGAGAGTGACGGGTGCGTTTGGGAAAGGGGAAGGCCTGCACTTGATAGCCGCACAGAAAGTACAAGGCTGTGTTGCGTCTCGACCCCGCCCGGCTCAATTCCACTTGCACTTCCACGTCCAAAGGACGGACAGTTATATTGCTAAAAAGAACAAACTGATGATAAATAGTTACTGACTAATTTCTATGTGTGTATATGCATGAGAAATGGCTCAAATCAAGAGTATTTTCACATGACATCATTATATCTATATATTTTTTTTTATAAACTCACTATATCTATTTGGTTTGACCATTCAAGTCAAGTGATTCGAACACTTTTTTCTTGAGTTTACATGGGCGCGCAAGAAAGTTGTTGTATTTTATGGGACTTATACAGTATTTCATCATAGTCATCCAAATTTCACGGCATTTAGATAGAGCCCTATTTGATATTTTCAGCTTTTTGTTTTTTTGTGTTAGTCCAACTTACACACTGTATTACACCCTCTAGAACCACTTATTCGTTGCTAGTAATAACATCCACGACCACTCCAGCCCACGTCAATCAACGGCATACAATGTCTTTGTTATGATGACATGCTTTTGTTCATTTTGAGCTGCAATGCCATCCCAAGATATTTGTAGAAAATGGATGGAGTAAATACTATTTCACATAACACTTTAGGCCAATCTCAAACGTCAGTTCCATTTCATGGTTTGAAAGATAAAGTGTTCTCTTTCAATATATAGTTTTATAAACAAGTTGTAGATAAAAATTATTATATTGAGATTGATCGAAATATATTAGAATAATTTTTTTTCTCTTTAATGTGAGTTTTAATATAGTTTCATGTATGTAAATAGTGTCAGATACGTTTCATCCCTGTGAAACCCACATTATCACTTTCATCTCAATTACAATGACATGTCATATATTTTTGCTAATGTCAAATCTCATTTCGTGTGTTAATAAAACTCCCATTAAGACTTAGACTGGCCTAAGGGGTGAGAAGTCCCCAACTCGAAACATGCATTTCACAAGATGGTTCAAAAGGACATATTACTTGACCAGTATTAATCATTTCTGCATTATGACTCTGTAAATAATCATTAGGGGAAATGTATGTAGACTTATTTGAGCGTCTATTCGAACATATATAGGAGTTCCATATCAGGCGATTCAAGGATCGCACGGTTCAGGATGACTGCTACATTTAAATGCCATCCCAAGGTCTTGAATCATCATCCTCTAAATTCAGTTCTAAACATTGGGTCGAAAGTTCGTGGAGTCAAATTACCAGGTCACTTCTCTTTTTAGTTCTAAACCAATATCTAACCACATACTCACTTCGTATTTTTATTGTTGATGTTGCTTGGCTCAAATTTGTGCTAAGCAACATAAAAAAAATCGGAGGTAGTAAGATCCAAGAAAGGAAGTTCTTATCCGATAAATTATTCAGAAAAGAAATTACGAGGTTGACGTTCCATGAGGGGCCTCGCGCCAAGCGACAACGTTGGACCATTTCGCAACAATTGCACCCCCCATGCCCAGCTCTGACAACCGCGTGCAGCCCCACGAAACTCTTTTTGGCGAGGACAATTTACGTGAAATTTGTCACTTCCACGCAATAACAAGCAGTAGATAAACTGCAAAAAATAGATAGCCAGCTGGGGGTGGCGCTGCCGCTACCCACCGGTCCTTGTCTTGGTACGTCCGTTTCATCCCTTTGAGAAAAAGAGGAAGAAAAGTCGTCTGGATATATGCTCGTCCTCCTCCCTAAAAAAGGGCAAGCCACCACCATGTCCTCAAGTTTCAAAACCTATGACGTAGGGACGAAGAAGATCGAAGCGATCCTCAAACGTCACTGATAATAAGTAGGTCTATGTCCATTTTTAATCTCGTAGTAGCTTCTCAGTTACCTGTACCAAGAACGCGTGACGACGGTATACAAGCTGCGTTTGGTCTCGTGGTTTGTGGTCTGTTAATGATCATCAGCGTTCTCTGAACCGGCGCATGTGCTCTGATTCTCTGAATCTGCCTACGACTTTCCGTTAGGCTCCGGACAGCCTTCTTAATTTTTCCTTAGTTAATTCACATTTCTCTTCCTAAAAAAACATTTCTCTCCCTCGTAACAAAAGGTTTGTTTCTCTTCTGAACAAAGTTTGTGAACAGCACATTTTTCTAAGTGAACGGGTACAACTGACCATCTCACAATTTATTATATTGTGTGTAGTAATGTCTTATTCGAAAGGACTCTTAGCATTCCAGTGACCCGCTTTCGACTCTTACAGAGCGAATTTATGTGGTTTTGTTAAAAAAATTTCTCAACTCACAACAAATAAAGCACGGCTTAAGCCCGACCCACACTCACATGGACAACGTGACCGACGTTTAAGAGTGAAGAAAAGGAGATTCTAGAGTTTTCTTGATTTACGTAAGAGATCTTCTCTTATAGCAATGTTCGATGACCGTCATATCTCCGGCTGGTCAAGTTTTTATAGTAATGCCTTATCAAGCAAGTGAGTTCTCTTGATCCATGCATTTTTATTAGGACTGATTACCTCGTAACTGGCAGTAATCAGACATGCAACAACCGATCTGGCCGGCCTACTGGCAGCCATATGGGAGTATGGCTGACGAGACATGGCACAAGCTACTAGCGCCTTCCTTGGGGCCATCCGCAGCCACTCGCAGCGCCCATACCCGAGGCCACGTACGAGAAGCCGTGTGGGTGGATGCAGTTACCCGTCCACATCGGGCACCGGACTCATCGCGGGGTCATCTTTAACGCAGGGAACGGGCTCGTTCCGAGGCCGGCGCCGCTCGGAACGGGCAAGGAACAATGCGTTTTACCCGACGCCACAACCACGTCTACGGGCCAGCTAAGGAGAAGATAAGCAAAGGCATATGCGGCAAGTGAAGGAGAAGAAGGAAAATGGTGAGAGAGAGCCCTATTTCTGTGCAAGGAGGGAAGCATCGCGTCGCGTTGGGTTGGGTGAGGACGACCTTTCAGTGTCACGCTTCATTGCGACTGGACCCCGGGCCGTCCCCCCGACATTTATAATCTCTCGATTGGGTCCACTTTGAGAGCTATGATTAGCATTTTGTTGATTTTTTTCGCTCCTACGACGTGTTTGGGGGTTGTTATCAAACATTTTGACCTCATTGGTAGGTGTTTGTGGGGATTTTTTGTTTCTCCCTTGTATTCAGCACACTGAGATCACTTTCTTTTTTTTTTCCTTTCAGAATCTATGAGATCACGTTTTTTCTGAGAAAAGATATTCACGCACTTTTTTCATTCCTTTTTTTTGTTGTTGTTGAAAGTGTTACTTTTTTTTTTGCGAAAAAAGGCATTACTATTTGACCAGCAGATGGTTTGGTTCTTAAAGAAACGAGGGCCCTGGCCCTATGATGTTGGGAGAGCATCACCATGCGTAGTATATATTCTGTAGGAAATAGTAGAGCTTTTTTTGGTATCACAATCAGGGAAAGAAACACTTGAATAGGTGCTTTTGAAGAAAGGATGGCTCTGATTGCCTGATCCAAGTTTGAATACGGCCTTTTCTGAATACAGGGAAAAAGACACCTCAAATCCAACGGGATTACTGCGTATAAGAGATGTCTGAACGCTCCCGGCGAGATGAAGTGCGTGCATCAATGTCGATGGGAATGCTATACGTGCCAGTAAGGACTAAGGAGAGTACAGTTGAGAGTACCTGTTGTCGTGTCTAACGTTTTGTCAAACCTCGCGTTAGAATATTCCTCCAAACAACACCACAGAGAGCATATGGATCTTCTTTTCTGAGATTAACAGAGCATGGATCTTCGACTTTCATAGTCGACTGAATTCTTAAGCGTTGGCTAACCTTGCCTTTCCACATGCTTGCACTGTTGCAAATGAACACGTTCGGCAGTTTCCGAACACTACAGTAGTAGTAACATCATCATATTTTGAGATCGTACTCGTACCACTAGTGTATAACATACTGTAACCACACCACGCCACAATTCAAAAGATAAGCTCGAGTACTGTTGCTACATCTTCGTTTTTTTCTGGACGAGTTCTCTTGTATTGTACGCCTGGCTATATAGAACAGCCTCTTCGTTTTCTACAATACTCATGGACTTGATATTTTTTCCGGCGGCATTTGATCTCAGACATTTGACATGTTTAGGATGTGACAATAATCAAACATACAGTTTCTACCTCCCGCCCAATGATCTGTTGCTTCCTATAGGAAAAAAAAGGGATAATTACATAAAAAACCTCATAAGTTACTTTGAGTTTAAGATTTTCATCTATAACATTTTTGTTACAGATTCACACCCACCCAATGAGTTCAGTTGTAAAAATTATCCCAGTTGACACATGTTTACTTGATTTTATATATTTTTATTAATATAAAATAAATATTAGACTAAGTTAAGTAAGTTTAACAGTGTTAAAGATTTTTAATGTATTCAAAAAGAAGTATTCAAATTTCAAACTTTGTGAAATATCGTTTGTACTTTAATTGATATTTTTTCTATATATCCTCTATAAAAAATATGAAGATTATACTTTCAAAATTTATACAACTTATTAATTGAGGTGAGATCGTCTAGACTACTTTTTTCGTGTCCAGATATGTCTGTAACGTTGTCGTATTCAATTTGTATCTTATAATAATTCACTAATCAGTTTGAGTCATTGTTGAATTGACTCCGATTTCAATTCGATATTTTATACTAACAATTAATAATCATCTATTATTTTAACATCATATTTTAGATGAAAATTAATAACAAGAATTCTAATAATAACTCACTCCAAAATATTATTATAATGAATATTCTTTTTAAAACTTAAAAATGTAAAGCAAAATAAAAAATAGAGCAAATGCTCAAGCTAAAAAAATAATTAATGTAAAATCTTTTACAATTACAAAAAATATTCTAATTATAAATTTTGTTAACAAAAAACCGTGACAACGCACGGGTATTTTGCTAGTTTTATATATTTGATAAGAGCATCATTGACTACTCTAAATAAATAAAAATATGTTAAATAAATTAAATATATGTATATTGGGATGATTTTTGCAATAAAACTTATTGAGTGAATGAGATTTATAACAAAATGACTTGTGGATGAGAATCTTAAACTGTAAGTAAATTACAGGATGGTTTTTATAATTAACCTAAAAAAAAGTTTTACCCCCATACCGAAATGCATGTGTACCGTTAATGCCGAACAGGGTTGTTGATGCGTACAGTAATTGTTCTCCGGCAATTTGTTAAACTGGCAATAGTGATCGAGCACGGGTAGAGCGACGGCGACAGATCGAGCTGCGTCTGCTACAACCAGCAGGTGGAGTGGCAGATACGGTAGAGAGAGAGAGAGAGAGAGGTGGCCAATGGCCGGCGTGAAATCAGCGCAGTCTGTGTCTGCCCACTGCCGAGCTCGGTCGGTGCTCTCCCAATTCGATGGCTGCTGCTACGGCTTGGCGTACGACTACTACTGTGACGACCTGACACAAAAGCCTGTGTGCAGTGGCCCAATCGCCTGGCCCCACGGCATCCGCACGGAGATCGCGCTACAGTAATACCGGGGGGACGCCAATTATTGCCGCGCTGAACCAGCAGATCAACCACTAATTACTTACTACTGTCTCTCTGTTCAGACCATAATAATCTCTGTATTCGATCACTGTATTCAGACAGGGGGAGAGACAGACTGTAATTCGTAATTGAATCTCAATTCCAATTATGCGACGGGTCATGTCACTCTTTTTTTCAAACGAAAACAGAGTTGCATGTGGGCGGTGTCGGGGCTGAGTGGATGTTGTTGCTGTGACTTGCTGTTGGCAAGCGAATTTGGAATGAAAATCATGGGAAAAAGAAAGAAAGAAATACTTGTGACACATGCAAATCAACTGCACCGTACAATAATTTTCCTACTCGTAGCTACACGTGGCTTTTCTGAATATGATACCACAAAATTTCTTCTCCTACACATTTGTTTTTCCTTACCTAAGGATCATCCTATGTGCATTTACAATTGTTGTAATAAATTCGAAGTCGCACGCAGCCGTATAGCTCTCCGCTTCTAGATACCAGGAAAGGTGCATGCATGACACCATGAGCAATTCGCATTTTTGTTTAAACTCATAGGCCGTCAAGACCAATCCGCCTTTCACTTTCGCCGAGCTCTCTAAACCCGGTTAAAATAAATAAAGGGGAGGGGGTTAGTGGGTGGGCGCGCGCGTGACGGGCAGTTTTCAATCCCCTCGCTTTACACGACCAAACATAGATTATAGGCTTCGCAATCAATCGATCGTGCATTGCCGGTTAGCGCTGGGAGGAGAAGATTAATGACTCGCCATCATCTGGAGTCTTAGTTTAGTTAATTAACAATGCCTTGTTTTTTCTTTGAAGCCTTTAACCGTGTCTTTGTTTGCGTCGCACGCCCGCTCGGGATCGACTTTATTTAGTTGTTTTTCTAATATATCTACTCGTTCTCTACTTACATCTTAATATTTTAGTTGAAACTATCATTGATATTATTTTGATTTTGGTGTTATTTTTATGTATTGAATTAGTTTAGTGTGAATTCATATGATTTCGATATGTATTTGTACGTTATATATGCCACGTCTAGCCAACACGTGATTTCAATTTGTATACATATATTATTTTGTTTGTAGATAGTTCAGAGGTTTCAAAAAAGAACGCTACAAGAGTCAGAAATTTCATATATATTTTTCATACAGAAACAACTTCTTTTCTTCTTTAAGCCTATAACAACGCATATACACTTTATTTATAATAATTTATAGGTAAGATTGTCATTGATGTTTTTTTAATTTGATGTTAATTTTTACGTATTAAATTAGTTTGGTACGAAGTTACATGAGTTTGATTTGTATACATATGTTATATTATGTCTTGCTAGCATATGAGTCCAATTCACATATATATACTCGTGACTCATGCTATAAAAAATATAAATTAGTTTTTAATTATTATTTTGATGGGCTGAGATATTTAATAATTTAGTAACCCTTGGAATATAATATTATATTGAAAATATCGACAAAAGATTCATGATATATTTTTCTGGTATACATTGTGATATTCACTATATCCATGCAAAATTTTAAATTAAAATTCAATTTATGCATAGTGAAATAAAAAAGACAAATTATACTAAGCGGTGAAATGAACCAAGTGTCACAGTTTAGGGGTGTGAAATGAATCAAAAGATAGCTTAGGGGGTTATGTGAACTTTTGCTATACTTGAGGGGAGTAATATAGACTTTTTCCATATATATATATATGTGTGTGTGTTGCATTGTCTATACACAGTAAAAAAGTTTTAAGATATAACATAACAAGAATGAGACAGTTCACACATATTTTTTATATAATAATAATTTTCTTTTTTTAAAACCTGTAGCAACTCACAAATACTTTGCTAGTCTATATTTTCGTGATAGTTACATCCTTTGGGTTGCCTATTAAACTAAACTAAATCTCATTTAATAATCTTATTAAGCGTTAAACAAAGAAAAGTAGTCGCGAGGTCCAACATGTACGTATGTGTTGCTGAGAGCCTATCGCGCTTTATTCCTCTTCATCCATGCCGACTTCCACGGGCAAGCCACGTGGGGCGTATGGGGTCATACGTACGTATGTGCAATACATGAGCATACGTAAAAATACATAGACTAGTATATGTTGCTTCTGGATCTAGACAACCATTTGCGATGTATACAAACTTTAATCAAAGAGAAAGATGCAAGGAGCTGTGGAGGGCGAGAGAGCACACGCAAAGTGAATGTACAGGTGACATACGCATACGTGCCGTGCGCATACAGGCGTGGTTATGACTGTTAATGGAGTGGTTGCACGTAAGGGCTTCTTTCTTTTTTTTTTAACATGCACGTAAGGGCTTCGACCCTTCTGTTCCGTGGATTGTTTTTTTTAGATTAAGGGGATGTTTGATCCACCTTGTTAAATTTTAATATCCATGTTTTATCTACTTTTAACAAAAAAAAAACATCCAACCACTTTTGTTAAAAGAAAAGTGTTAAAGTTTAACACCCTCAATTTGAGGTGGTAAAACTTGTTAAAAGGTATCTATCTTGAAAATTTTTTGGTAAAACTTGTTAAACTTTAATATGAATCCAAACAGATGGATGTTAAATTTTAACACCTCATTTTTTAAGTTATTAAACTTTAACACCCTTGTAAAGTTTAATAAGATACATCCAAACAGGGTCTAAGCCATCTGACATTGTTTATTTATTTGATAAGATGGTTACATTATTTATCAGATTTGATATAATAAAATCTGGAGAATCATCGATCCAAGAATAGAAGTCCCTGGAACTAACAGCTACTCTTGTTCCGGGAATGATATTGATTGTACATATGTATCGGCAAGTTGCAGTAATACACGCATTAGCGTTGACACTGCGACCCGCAATGCTCTGGTAGTTTTATGGGTCATTGGTCCTTCACCGGCCCTGTGCCTTGCCTACTTTGCTCGTCCGATCATCATCGCCTCCACTACGTCTAGATTTTGCACATCAACGATCACCATTTTTCTAGTGATGAATATATGTGGTTAACAACGTGGATTCTAAAATGTTAAATGGGATTATATTGGAAGTGTCATCAGCCATTTGGTGCTTGCCGCCGAATTTCTTGGAGCCCATGCCAGTACCTACTATACTCCTAGTATACGATTTGTCTGAACCTGCATACCCCACTCGGTCTTGATATGTTTACGAAAACAAATAATTGCTACGTGTACTTACTTGATCTTACATCAGAAGATATTACTACGCGTCCACTTGTTGAGACAGCTTCCGTCACAGGATTGTGTGAAGGGAAGAGCTTGTGACTTAAGAGCTTGTGAAGATCCTAAGAGGATAACTCATTACAGGCCACAATTAGTTAACATGTGTCCTACAGCAATTTGATATGTGAAAATTAAACTAAGAGGGTTTTGTTCCCACATTTTGTCAAATAACGTCAAGAAACAAACAACATCAGATTTGAATAGATATTATCATAAACTTCACTCTAGAGTGTGGTCAAATGTCACCGCCTAAGCTTTTATATCCTTAGCCATTGTACTGGATCCGCGTTGTTCATATTGGATAAAAGTCATGATCTCGAAAAAACTAAAAATTATAAGGGTAATTATTCTTAATTGTCTAAAGGGAACCCTTATGGTGAGGACTGAAAATAATTTTGTGTATAAGTGACGAATATAAATTTATGATATCAATGATGTGGTGGGACAATGCATGGGTACAATGGCAGAATAGTCACATTACAAATGTGTTGAGGGACAAATGGTTTTGAAGTAAACATACCTTACCATGAAGATTATCATCTCAAATCTATGCAAAACATAAAGTTTACTCGATATAATGAAGAACATCCCCCCCCCCCCCCCCCAAAAAAAAAGTAGTGGGAATATGTAGCTTTTCAAATAATATACATAAAAAGTATAAAAAAATATCAACATCAATTCCAAAACAAAGAATATACTAAAACAACCCATCGATCTCAAAAGTATGAAAAAGGACCTCAAGTATATTCATACTGCCACATACCATATATTCCTTAAAAAACAAAAAAAAATACAAATAAAAAAAAGACTTGTGAAAGTTAGGATAAAGTCCAGGAAACACATTAAGGGACAAAGAAAACCATGTAGAAGTGAGAAAAATTATGAAATATCTTGGTGGCGGTGATCATCATCTCCACTCGTAGGTTGTTTTGAGTGGAGAGCCATAACAAGAGGAGGCCTCCAGGTAAGAATAAAAATCAATCAACCATCATCTCAAAGATTCTTTTTATAGTTGTGATAATATTCTTGTCGTTGAATCATACATCACATAAAGAGATGAGACTTTGAAATTAAAAATAAATAATTTAGCACCAATAATTAGATGAAACTTTGTAAAAATAAAGTGCTAGCCTTGGTGATGCATCACCATAGCAAATGCATTGCCACAATTGTAAACAAGTATCGTCTTCTTACAACTATCAAATTGAATATACCAGCGATAATTTTACGTCTTCTATTAGGTCCTGTTTGGATCTCTCCATTTTTTAAGAAACCGGTTTCTAGGGTCTCCAAACAGGTCAGTTTTTATATCAATTTCTATAAACCAGACTATGAGTCTTTAAAAAAACTCATAATCTAGCTCAACCTAGCTAATGCTAGTTTATTTCTCATTCCAATGCACTAATTACCTAAAAGCTAGTGTATAAATTATAAAAACCAGAATCCAAACATCCTCACCAAGTTTTTATTTAGAAACCAGTTTCTAAAAACTAAAAATAAAAATCAGTTTTTAAAAAAACTATTGTGGATCCAAACAGGGCCTTAGATGAAAGTCATCACAATATGCTACCATTGGGTGGAGGGTCATAACAGCTAATATATAGCCATATCAGTAAATGAGCCCCTCTTCTCGCGTCTACTGAGATTTTGAAATTGGATGCTCTATTGATATTTTCTAACAATTAAATGCACTAGCTAATGGGTGGTGCATCACTACAGCTAATTTTATTGGCACAATGACAAATAAGTACGCGTCTCGTTGCAACTTTTAAATTGGGTATTTTTATGCCAATTATAAATGAATGTGTGACAATATGCCAGTTGTCGGATGACGCGTCACCACAACTAATGTGTAGCCATAGCGATAAATGAGTGTGCATCTCCTTTAGGCTATGAAATTGGATTATGTAGAAAATTGGATGAATCATCAAAATAAAGTGCTACCTCCTGGGTGATGCATCACCACAGCTAATCTATTGCCACAAAGATAAATATGCATTGTATTCCTCCAACTTCGAAATCGGATACTTTATAATTAATTTTACATTAATTATTAGATGAACGTCGCGACAATATACTAATGGTTGGATGGCTTGTCACCACAGCTGATATACAGCCACTGCAGTAAATTAGTGCCCGTCTGCTTGAGGTTTTGAAATCGAATTCTCCATATATATTTTTTTGTCAACAATAAAATAAATCATCACAATAAAGTGCTACTTACTGAGTTATCATAGCGATAAATGAGCATACCTCTCCTTAGAAGTTTGAAATTGGGCAATTTTACGTTAATGATATGCTAGGAATGGAATAGTTAATTTTTAGATATCATATTTAATCATTCATTTATTCATTTTAAATATAAAATTAAATAAATCACAAAATATATTTGATAATAAAATAAATTAAAATAGAATAAAATAATATTTTTTATTAATCTTAAAATACGATGAATTATCAAACGTAATGTATGTAAGTAAAAAATATTATATATTATGACGGAGAAAGTATTCAAGAAAAAATAGCATGGTATAAATGACCAAAATAAACAATAAATGGTATCCCAAAATAAACTCTAGTGGCATTCCAGAATTTTTTAGACAGTATGACTAAACACCGGCATAACTTACGATAGTGGGGTAAAAAAAGAAGAAATACTAGAGTTGGTGTAGGATAGGACAGGTCCCAGAAAAAATCGTTCATTTCCCTACTCCAGGGCCCTCCTCTCTCTTTTTCTCTCTCCAAAAGCAAAATACTCTCTCTCTCTCGAGTTGCTGTTAATGGTACAGGCCTTTGGCTTGGTGGAGAACCGGATGCCTTTGATGTGTGAGTGGTTGGTGTTTCTCTCTCTTTCCTTTTTTTTTTAATTTCTTCACCCCTATCTCTTAAGAATTGCTGCGTGGGACTAGGAGAGAGAAAGTGGGATCGATAGTAAAGCCAAACAAAATCAGCAGCCTCTCTCTCCCCGTTTCTTCCCCTTTTCCTCGTCTCTCCCCCCTCCCCCATCTGCTTCCTGTCCTCCCCAAAAATCAAACCTCTCACCACCACAGAGCTCCTCACCCTCTTCTCCGTCTGCTCACTGTGTGGATCTACCAGGATGCTCTCTCCTTTACGCGCGCGGATGGGGGAGCGGATGTGAGGAAAGGGTGAGAACCTTGGTGTTCTTCCGAGTTCTTGTTCCCTGTGATTTCTTAGTCTGCTGCTTTTGACTTCCTTACCCGAATCCGTAGGATTTGTCCTCGTTTTTTTTTTGCGTCGCTGGCTCGCTGCGCCGTCTTTTACTACTCGCTGTTGGTAGATAGATTTCTCCGGAGTGGATCTCTGTCGGGCTTTCTTGTATTTTCTGTCGCTGTTTCTGTTAGATCTCTGCTGTTCTTCTTTCTCACTTGATTCGTATGTTGTTCAGACTTCAGAGTTATACAGCAAAGTTCTTGATCCCGGCGCTTTGCCTTTTTCAGATTTAGTAGAGATTAATCCCTGTGCTGCATGTACTCTTGTGCTCCGGTGGGTTATCCTTTTCGAAGCAAATCTCTCCACTAGGCCACGGATTAGGTAGCTAAATTCTTCCTTTTCTTGCTTCCCAGCCGTATTTCTGGTGAATAATCCCCCCTTTCACCCTTACCTTTTTTTGCTATTTATTTCCCCATCAAGAAAGCACTAGCATACAAGCTTCGTTCCCAGCTTGTTAACTGCTCATGTCTTGTTCATTGCTGTTCCCTTTGTGCGAATCCTCGCACGGGCTGTTTCATCCATGTCAGCTTCCCTTTGATCTGCTTCGCGACTAGCCCCCTCGATATCTTGCCATGCTATGATATTTCATGTGTTTTGAGTTTCTCCGACTTGAGCTGATCTTCTCCCCTTCTTCTGTTCTCTCTTCGATCGATCTCTCTATTCCTATTTCTATCTACATAAAATGATACCATTAGTTTCCGCAAGATGAGCTTGTCTGATGTGTGGACATGAAATAACATGGGTCTTCGTTTCTCTCTGCAGGTTCCTGATGAGGTAGTAGCTAGACGGCGAAGGAAGCATACAACTGGTTAACTTACCATCTTGGTATGCTGGAGTGCAAGGATAAGAGCAGGCCCAATTGCTTCATAGCTCTTGGGTTCTTGGTGCATACTGTAGCAGTAGTAGATCTGGAGAGTGCCGCGAAGACGTTCAACAGATGTTATCCAGTGAGCAACCTTCAGGCCCCTCACGCTCCTCCAAGTCTGCCGGCCCGGGTGTGAGAGCTGATCAGGCGACCTCTACAGAGGAGCCGACGTGCCAGGATACCAGAGATCTGGTCCAACCGTCCCCCAAATTCTCAATAAGGTGAAAAAGATCGAAAACCTGTGATTCAGTACCTTGCAGTAGTAGATGGATTAGTTTGTGCATTTAAGTTCTTGATGATGCTGGATCCATGTCTTTCTGATGCTTTGGTTAATTATTGGCTGCTGCTTTGAGGCGTCTTATTGGGCATGAATGGTTGCTTTCAGGTTTAATCCGTGTTATTGCTGGGAGTGTTTAATTAGTTTAATTTTCTGGTGATTAGTAAAAAAGGCGTGGCCTTTTTTTCACCCCCCTAGAATCTGAAAATAAAAGAATGCTCCTTTGATGAATCTTTGTCCACTGTCTTATGTTTTTTTTCTCCTTTCTATACTTTGTGGTTCTGCGATAAACAGCAGCCAAACGACATATTTTGTAGATTTCGGTTTTGATATGACAGCGCATATGTTCAGTAGGTCCATGTTTGCGTTGTGTTCTTTTCCTCTTAATTTTCAACATATAACTAAGTAGTTTGAACCTCATACAGTTTGAGAACACTATGCATGTAGTGTTTTTTCATCAAGATATAGTATTAGCATATGCTAACGGGTTCATGTTTCTGTCTCCGTTTTTCAGAGATTATGTTTTTTCTTCAAGGAGCAATAGCGTCAAGAGAAGCTGGCCCTTCCATCCAAACTCGTTGCAGCTTTGCTTGAAGCGTGGTGTGAAAGATCCACTGCCTCCATTTGAGCCTCCTGATTTGATCCGGTCACCACCATTTAATACTTTCACAAACGTTGAGCAATCTGCTGTGCATTCAGAAGCCATCACTTGTGGTGGTCTGGTGAAGACTAGAGATGCTGGTTCATCAAACATCGATACAAGTGATATCAACTTCCAGTCAAGCCAACCAGTGGATGAATCATCACTTGACGATCCATCACCTTGCACATCACCGGAGGATGGCAAATCTGGTATTGACCAAGTGGGGAGTACAAACGAATCAGATCAAATTTATGGGTTGATACCAGTAGATCTGCAAGATAATAGTTGGACAAAAGCAAGTCGACGAACTGAGGTTGCTGGCCCCTCGTGGCGGTCAAATAATCTTGAGTCATTGTGCGAGACATCACAGAAGAAGTGCAAATTTGTAGTCAAGTTAGGCACCCAGTCTGATACTCGGCGGACGGAAGACATAGCATCTAATTCTAGCTCTGTTTCAGACCCAATGGCTTCAAAGACTTGTCCTGTTTGTAAAGTGTTTGCTTCCACTTCGAACACCACATTGAATGCTCACATAGATCAGTGCCTTTCTGTCGAGTCTAATACTGAGCTTGTTGAAACGGTTCCTGTGAAGTCTAAAATGAAAGCAAAGAAGAACAACACTTTGACTTCCCACATAGATCATTGTCATTCTCTTGAGTCTAATAGAGAGCTTGTTGGGACGGTTATGCTGAAGCCTAAAGTGAAACTGAAGAAGAAACGATTGATGGTGGACATATACAAGACCGCCCTTCCATATACACTTGAAGATCTTGACCGGAGGAATGGCACTAACTGGGCGATTGAATTGGCCATGCCCGCTCTGAACAATGAGGTTTGCACTGAGAATCGAAGCCTAGAAGCGGTGCCATTGGACACTAGAGATGATGAAAGAGAAGGAGATGTCTATGTTGATTCTAATGGCATCAAAATTCGCATTTTGTCAAAGTGTAATGATGCACCTTTGGTGCTGAGCGATGATATTGGTATACCGAAAGTTCCAAAGCATGAGTCTGGGAAGGCTATACTGATGAGGAAAAAGATCTTGAAGTCTAAGATATTGAAGAACAAAAAACTCAAAATGCATGGAAAGAAGTACAATAAAATGAATCATTTAAACTCCCAGGTATGCTGTGTATTTTAACTTAAATCTACAGGTTGCTTTTAACTGAAATTCCAGTACTGTATTTATTTTCTGAATGTGATCCTTGACCATTATTCTATGGAGCATGTACTCATGTTTTGTCAGGCCCCTTAGATTGCTGTTGAGAATGTTCTGACTGATGTGGCTATTGTTTTATAAAGTTTCTAGAAACCTTCATTTTAACTGCACGTTTCGTAAAAGGATTTTGAAGAACTGATGTTTGACTTGGACATGATGAATTGATGATGCTTGCAACTGTAGTCTGTAGATTCAAGGGTATATGTAAATGTTTCCTTAACTGCAGTTCCCATTGTTTAATTGCGATTAAGTCCTTTGTTCCAGATAATATAATAGACGCCATGGCAATTAGTATGTTATGTCTGCTAATGAAAAGGCACTTTGAGGATCTGGCCGCAGCGTTCTTTAGAATTTGAATTTTCTCAACATTGGTAATGAGTATAGTATGTCTGATATTAGTTTTTCAGATGCCATGGTGTTGGATGGATATGAATATATCACTTATTTGCTTATATGTAAACACTCTTTGATTGCATATGATAATGGTTTGTTTTGTAGTCCATTTCATTCAATTGGTTTTTCTATTTTGTGCTCTTTGATTTATTAATTCTTGTGAAACATGCATAGGTCCAAGCATACCCACATGGGGGTATCGATGAGGACACTACTGTGGGGGAGATGCATCCGCAGAATCCTACTGAAAGCACCAGCTATAATGGTTCAGGGACTATGAGGCAGTGGGTGTGCTCCAAGCGCTCAGATATCAGCAAGAATGTTAGCAGAAAGCTTCGTGATAATACATTTAATAAAATGACATCTGGCGCAGAGAAATTGATGAGGAGCAGCACAATTTGTTTTGACAGTTCTCAAGTTCCGGAAAGTCCTACTGGAGCATTTTCTTCCCAGCCACCAGAAGAGATGGACACTACTTCAGAAGCCAACGGCATTGAACAGAGTAATGATTCTTCAAGATTGCCGAGATTGTCGTCGAAAGCACCTCTCCAGAACAGTATCTTACGAAAAGTACCTAGATCAGCTGCTGCTATTGCAAAGAGAAAAATTAGGGAGATTGGAAGAAGAGAAGCTAATAAGTCAGATAATTATGATACACTAAGGAACTCCAACTCAGTGAAAAGTTCTGGAGCTAGGAGTTCCTTCTCCATTGCAGGGCCAAGCAATGGACCATATAAACTAGCATCAACGTCTAAGAAGTTCCGGAAGCAAAGATCTCTGTTGAGGACTGGTAGGCGTGCATTTTCGCCTTCTGATAGTAGGCTAGTGCATGGTTTTGGCCGAGACAATGAACCTGACACCAGACATGCCAGCAAGAAGTTCAGACTTACTAGTAACAGCTCCCTCAAGAAGTTTTTGAAGCATACCGAAGACGAAGAGGATACTGCAGATAATAACTTCTCTTTTGGAAGTGACATGCCACTATCGGGACAACAGTACAATCAGTATCATGAGGCAGAACAAATAGAGGGTACACAAACAGATTATGTAGGTGAAGAACCTGAAATTGATACGCCATATGCTTCAGTCTCCAGAAGTGATCCTGCCGACTCTTGCAATGAAATAAGCTCTGGTTCGCTGAGTCCTGAAAAGGACGGAGCTGACCCTGATATTTTGGTTGAAGGTTATGGTGTAGGAGTGGAGGATCCAAGCTCCAGTGAGCAATCACCACATCATGCTAATGAATCCAATAGTGTTGTCAACAATGAGGTGGATGAATGGCGGGTGGATCCAGCTTCAACGAAGGAATCTAGTGCCTGCTTGACTAATAACAGGGACATGGGTCCTGGAGTTCCTCAGGATAATTCGTCAATAACGTCGAATAGAGAAGACTCTAATCAAGAGCATGGTTTGCCATTCAGACGGGGCTCACTGGATTCTCCTGTTTCGACTGCCTCAACTATGTCTCCAACTGCTTTGAAGGATTCAAGGACTAAAGAATCAGAACCAGGTCCATCTAGTGTTAGGACCGTTGAAGAGGGAATCACTGGGAACTTGAATCAAGAAACCAAGTCAATGCCTATGGTCAGAGATGGTGAACAACTGTCTAATGAGAAGCCGTTTTGCTGTTCTTGTCGAGGGAGTATTTCCAGAGAGTCTCAGTTGCACCAGCAAAGTGAGATGGCCAGACCAATGCTGAATTTTAGTGGAAAGCAGGTTCCACAGCTGCACATTGGTTTGACTGCATCATCATCTTTCAGCACGTACCAAAGAACTAGCACAAAGGCTAACACTTTGTTAGATGCACATGATCAACCATTAGCAGCCAAGGTTTCAGCTGAATCTTCCATGAACCTCCCATCTTATACAACAGATTGTATGAGTCCCTCTTTACAAACTCAACTTCCTTCACCATCAAATCCTATTTTGAGACTGATGGGTAAGAATTTGATGGTGATGAACAACGAAGAGAATGTGCATCCACCACCCCCAAGTTCGGAGTACATCCTGAGAGGAAATTATGCGCCACCTGTTGGTTTTGTGTCACCAAACTACCAGCATCTCAATGATTCTCCATTTATGAACACGGCTCCAACCTCGGTCAATCATCAATTTCCTCAAGCAAGTGTTCAAGCTGGCAACTATGTTGGGCCTCCATTTCACAGTAGTTCTATGATGCAATCTGACCATCATTCTCAGCAGAAGTCCTACCAGAACCTTGTACCAGTGATGCATCATCCTACCTACACGATGAAAGAAGTGATTGTGATTGATGACTCTCCTGAACGCAGAAGTGAGCCACAAGTTAGCATGCTGCAACCTGCTGCACCGTCCCAAGCAACAATCTCAGTGCCAAACACTATGCCACCCAGGCCATTTTACTGTCTTCCATCGCCTTCAATTTTGCAGAGGGAGAGTGCTGCTGGTTCCCTGTCTGTATTTGCTAACGTTGGTTCAATGGTTGGTGTTAACTCATCAAGTCAAGGAAGCCAAACGGAAGCAGCAAATCCTTACATGCCAAATCCGTTCTTCGTCCACCCTCAGACTGGTTACATCAACCCGTCTGTGTACTACTCGCAGAATCTGCGGTGATAGTTTCTCAGCAACTCAAATGACCAGGAGAACTCCATTTAGCTTGCTGGTCATCAATGTCAAAGTGGGGGAAATGAGAGTTTTGTGATGGGTCTCAAATGCTGAGATTAGTGTTCCCGCATGAGTTATATCTGGACTTTCATGAGGATTTTCTCATAGGTTGCTTCTTTAGTTTTTTTTCTTCATGGTAAACATGTTTGCGTACAAAGTACTTCAATTACATCCTGCAAAGTTGCAGTAAGTTATAGTATGCAATGCCGAATAGTAATCCAAAGGAATATATCTTACTATTTATCGAAGATATCAATACCTTACATGGTTATATTCCAGCAAGTTTTTTTTCTGTGATGTTGTATCCTTTTTTGCTTTGTTCTGTGATTGGTCCAACATCAGGAATGCGGTAGTTGATGCAATCCAAAATGAAATAGTGATTTTGCAATGCATTGCACAAGAAATAGTGAAGTTCAGATGGATCTGTACAAATTTTCAGAGTAACTGGAACTGTAAAAATATTTGGGCTGCGTATACCTTCAATGATGTATATTGAGGTCGCTTGCAGAGTGAGTAATCACATGTGATACTAGGTAACGTTACCACATCTGAGTAGCTGCATAAATCTCTGCCCTGGCCTGATAGTGCTATTCTGAGTTTGAAGGGTCTTCAGTTTTCGTTCGTATCGTATATATACTAGTACAATAGTTTGATGTGCCATGCCCTGGTAGTACAATTAGCCACGATGCGTCCTAAGGAAGTTATTGTTTAGATGCTGGTTTGAAATGATTGCTGAGGCCAGACTTGATCTGTGCTGGAACTTGCAGCAGCAGGCAAACATTCGTTGGCTGTATGAACGTGTTCTTGGGTTGGTGTTCGCATACAGAAATGGCACGTAAAGCTTTGGTATTCTCTGGCCTGCTTATACTACAGCAGTAGATGTTATGCTTGTGTTATACCAGCCGGACCGCGCGGGTGAACCTTGCAGAAACAACTCCCAAATTTGAACTCGCTCTGCAACAAGCTTTGTCGTTGAGAACGGCCAAGTCGGGCAGTGTGTCAAAACTGCATCTGACTGTGACTGCCCCTGAAATTCGTCGTCAGTTTCGCAGCTACATCCCGGGTGGCGCTGCCCAGCTCGATTGATCGAGTAGCAGATCGTGTTCGAACTACCTCCTAATCTTAAATCAAATCGAAAAGAGTTGATTGGTCTTTAGTAGTGGTATAAAGATCGGGAACAAAAAAGAAAAGGAAAAGCTGGAGATTGGGTGGAATGTTCAAAGGTGAACAGAGCGTCTACAACTAGAGTAGCCAGGGACCGTCCGTCGGAGCGGTGGGGGGGGGGGGGGGGGGGGGGGGGGGAAGAGGTGCAAAGAGAGAGGCTGCAGGCAGTCTCTCTGCTCCGTCCCGCGCTGCAGCCTTTTCTTTTGCTCTGCTCCACTTCCTCCACCTCCAGCCTCTCGACCCGTACGGACGGCACGCACCGATGATGAAGAACGGCACGAATCGATGAGATCCTACCTACGTTCTCGCGACCCTGTTTCGCCCCTTTTTTTACGTGAAATGAAGCGGGCAAACAAGCGATGCGGGGACCCGCGTCCAACGCGCTGCTCTGCTACCGGTGGAGGAACACGGCGATGAGCCGGTAGCTGATCAACCGCAAACTAAATGAGTTTGGTGGCAAATGAATACGTGCGGCTCTGTTTTTCAGCGGGAATGAATGGGAATGGTCCCCTATAAACCATCTCCGTAAATCATAATTGAGCGAGAGCGATCTGTATAATAAGGGACTTGCTAAATTTCAGCTGTTCAGTCATCTTATTAAGTCATTAAATCTAGATCTAATAATTTATAATTATTATACAAATAATTTAAAAAATTAAAATATAAAGTAACAAACTATTAACTGAAAGATAGAAAGTTAGAAAATATGGTATAATAACTATTGGAGGAGACGGGCAGCGTCATCACGTGACGCCGTCCGTAGCTGCTCGCGCCCGTACGCTTGCCCGGTTTCTTCTTGAAGGTGCGGAGTATGTACGGTACCAACGGTTGTGCTTAATAAATCTCTTTGGTGGGTCGCCGGATCTCGTCACAGTTGATTCTCTGTTTCATGCCGATTAAGAGATGTCATGGCCCGCGTGGACCAGCAGCAGCGAGGGATCGGAATAATTCCTTCTGGAAAGTAGCAGATTCGCATGGCTCAACTGATGACCTTTTCGTGTTATACATAAATCTCATCAGATTTTCGAGCTTGGCATCTCGGAAATTTCCGACAACGGCACCAAGAATTTGGAGCACACATCAACCCGGCGTGGTGCTGCATCGTGTATTCGTGTTCTATCGATCCTATTCCTATATACGGATGTAGTAAGGAATTTGTGTGGTTTGTATCCTAAAAGGACGACAAGTGTCTTGATGGCCGTGTGTCCACAAAAGGGGAAAAACTCAGATGCCATGGACCCATGGGTGCGGGGTACGAGCAGACGAGCAGTGCATCACCGGTTGCGATGCAAAAAGCCGGAGGTTCGTACGGCACGTCACAGGACAATACATGCTACAAAGCGAGACCCGCAGCATCACCGCATCAGTAACGGCTTCGAAGGTGGGAATAAAGGACCTTGTCTACCTTTTGCCATGAATGAAAATCAAAATTCCAAAGAGAGAGGAAACACCAACAAAAAAGATCGATCCATCTCCATTTCCATCTGCATCGTTTGGAGATATATATATTCCTCAACAAGTTCGAAAATCCGGTTCAGCAATCTTAGAAAGATACTAGTACTAAAGAGGAACAACGAAAAGGAGCATAGAAAATGAACGTCCACCACACACACAAAAAAAACAAGGAGAGAGAGAAAAAAACACGAACGTCCACCCCACATGCCACGTTCTTAGCTATACCTGGACATGGCACGATGCATACAGAACTCCGGGCCGTTGGGCCTTAGTATGTCCAAATAAGAATTTAGCCCAGCATGTGTTGTCCATGGGCCGAAACAAATTGTGGACTGACTGACCAACCCATTATCCCACGTAACTGCGAATCGCGTAGCGTAAAGCGTAACCTTTCCTCCTTCAGCTGTTCTCCTACATCTTCGCGCACGTCGTTCAGCTGTTCCTTCACCTCCTCTGTTTTCCTGCTTTTATTTTGCCGCCGCCTCCGTGGCGCGCAACTTGTACGCCACTCCACGGAAATTCCCCCGAGGTACAAATTCCCGCGCGACGCCCTCCGTTGTGTGCAGTTTCCACTCATCCGCCAACTCGATTCCCATTTCCCCGAAGCTTCTCCGCGCCAGGTTCGTGGCTTCTCCCCGACTCCCTTTCAACAAGTTCTTTCGAAGTTTCCGCGTAATTTTCGGTTCGTTGCAACCGAGGCCCACAAATTATAGGGCAATTTCGTAGAATTTATTATGCCGGATGCTTCGAACTGCTGGAGGGTGAATTCCTTGAGGCTAGAATGGGACGGGAACCTATAAATTTCCTCCTCGATTAGAACATGCGTGGTGCCAAACCCTAGGAACCAAATTGCCTTTGAAATTGGGTTTCTGTTTTATTATAGGTTTCAGGTAAAATGGCTGAAATTGGTATGGCTCAGTTGGAAGCTGCAAGTATGGCAGAAAAATTAGCACAAGAGCTTCCAGAATCGCCTCTCGATTCTTCTCTTGTCAAGATGAATTGGGGCAAGGTATCTCAATTTAGTGACGCTGGTGCAAATGGAGTGGAGAAGTTAGTTGAGTTGCGCTTTCTGAATATCCAAATAGCTGCTCTGGGTAGTGATGCCGTGAGGGAGAGTAGAATTCGATTGCTTCCGGAGTTGCCCTTCGATTACCCGGCCGCAGTGCGGCAAGGAAAGTATTTTTCAGATACCTCGCCCAAGAAAGGGTCTAGGTTGTGCTCCAGGAGATGGAGAAGAGTCAATAGGCAACCACGTGACAACCCACTGCAACTCAACATTGATTTTTTGGTGCTATCCACCGGCTATTCGTTAGGTATTATAGGATCGAGGTTCTCTGCATGCTGTACCAGGAAAAGGATTAGGGTGAAGGATTTTAGCTTGGGGAGAACAGGACGCAAGGCGCATCGGAGAACTATGAAGGACAAGAAGTTTGCTTCCTTGGTTGAGCCTTACCTGATAGCATATGATGCAGGTGATGCTTTTAGCAAACGAAGACATAAAACAATGTCGATGAGCTATGATGGGGATCAAAGCGAGGACCGGCAAAGTGAGGAGGTTCAGTCAGCATACAAAAGAGAGAATGAAGCTGATGAGGAGACAGAAGTAAGGGCGAACTTTGGCTTGCATCATACTGAAGAGCAGGGAGAGCAGAATGAAGAAACTGACTGGAGTTGGGTGCTCCAAGATAAAGATGGTGATCCACTTGCTGAATCCATTTCCTCACTTCAGACGACCCAGGAAGTCCTTGAAAATGGTAAAACTCCTCTCTTCCTTGATGCTTCTCATGCCCTCTGTTTTGAATTTGTCTGTGTACTAATCAGTTTGATTGCATCTTACCCTTTGTGCTTTTCAGCCATCTTAGATATTTCTTGTGTGATATTTACTTTCTTGTACCGAATGTCAAAAGTTTTGATGGAAGCTCGAAAACCTTGATTTCTTGAAGCTCACAGCATCTTCCTTTTATCAGGATACCATAAAAGAAAAACTGTTGCTTTTTGTCACGTTTGTGCATGCTGACTCATCATTCACCATCAAATATAAGGATGTGTACTTTATCTCAGTTAGATGTGGAGTTTGATGACCTCCCCCTTTATAGAGTCATGTACCTATATTGTGGACTGTTGCATTGATGTAGCAGACTTGAAATAAACAGAATATTGATACGACTTTCTACATTCTCTTATATACATTTTCGTTCAAGTTACAAACAACTGGTATTTTCGACTTCACAGTATGAAGATTCAGTGCAGAATAGAGTCAAGAATTCCCTCAAAAATATATATATATAGTCAAGAATTGCTTTTCACATGATTTTGCTATGACGCAATTATCATTTTATTATGATATTGTACAAGGCTTGTTCTGGTTCCTTCTTAAAATGTTATTATTGTTTGTTCTAGTTCTGATGAATCTCATACCCTTGTCATTCTTGATTATATTAAGATTTTGCCATCCCCATTCTTACCGAGTATTTATGTTCTTTGGTGCCTCATTGTCACTGAAATCATTCTTTTGTTTGTCAGCATTTGAGCTTTTGTTTATGCTTGTGTTAATTACACACAAATTACTGACGTTCTATTCCTGTGTCTGTTTCAGAGGTGCAAAAGTTGTCGGGCCTTGTCAAAGACTCTGAGGCTGAAGAATCCACTTGTGGTAACGATGGCCAAGATGTGATCGTTTTGCCACATGGACGAGTTGATGTCTTTGAAATGAACGAGAAGATGCAGCATCTCGAACAAAAACTGAAAGAAGCGTCAGACACTATTAGACAGAAAGACTTGAGAATATCCAATCTTGAAATAGCCATCGACGACGCACATAGACCACTATTGGAGGAGGATGCCGCTAACATTGTTCAGTTGGAGATGGAGGTAGAGCGCCAACTGCAAGACAAAATACAAGCTGAAATTCAGTGGTTGGTGATGGTGAAAGCAAAACAAAACTGGCAAGTCCGGGCAGAGGATCGGATCGCCTTGGAGGAGCACAAGTCCTCGGCTGGGGACAGCACGAAAATGATGCTCAAGCTACGGGACACGGAGAGCAAGATCGTCATGCTGAAGGAACAGGTGTACAAGCTGGAGTTGCACGAGAAAGAGCTCTACAGGACGACGGAAGTCCTAAAGATGCAGAGCAGAACCTTCAAAGTGTCCCTGTTTGGCCTCGTACAGCTGATAATGTTGTTTATTTCGCTGAAGATATTCTTCGCGGAGGTCTCGGTCTCCTTCAGCGACGTTGTACCAACCTGATTTGATTTAGGTAGTGTTCGTTTCAGTCTGTAAATCTGCTGTCATGGTTCGACATATCTTAGGCAGTGTAGTTTCACGTGATGATTGGTGTGCATCTTACAAAGTATGATTTGAAATAGGTCTGTACGTGACTTGGGTTAAATTGACTAATCAGAATATCAAATGACTGACCGTTTGCAACGTTGCATTTTGCTTTCTGAAAATTCAGAGTCTGATCCTTCTCATTCTTGCGAGTCGAGCTCTCGTAGATTCATCTGGTTATATCAATTCTATGTTCTAAACACGGTCGAGGTGTAGCAATTGTTTAATAAAAGTTTCCCATAATATGATTTTTTTTAATTGGAAATATATTCCATTAAACCAGGTTTGCCGCAGACTCGCGGGCAACCAAACGTTGAATACACTCTGGGTGTGTTTGTTTCTTAGGGTCTAAATTTTAGTGGGGTCATATTAATTATTAAAATACTATATATAATTATTAAATATATATTAAATATAAAACTATTTATAGAATTGAATGCGTATCAGCGTGATAAATTTATTAAGCTTAATTAAGTCATCATTAAGATATGTTTACTGTAGCATCATATTATCTAATCATAACCTAATTAGTCTTAATAGATTTGTCTCGTCATTCAGAGAAAGGGTTATGAACTGGGTTTTGTCAATAATTTATATTTAATACTCTTAATTAATATCACAATATTCGATAGGACAGGTCTAAAAATCAGAGGGCTGGAAATGAACACATCCTAAACTCCTATGCACCAGCACAGCACCATCACTTGAAGCGTGTTCATTCCCCCATCTGGCCCATACGTATCTTTCTGGCCTGCCAAATGGATGAACTCGAATTGGCCCACCTACTTGAAATTTTCAGTGTCACTTGGTGCACTTAATAATAAGGCTATGTTCTTGGTCAGTAAAAACAAAAGCCGTATGCATAAGCTTATGCATGTTCTTGTCTAGTTGGCTTAGAGCTAGCTGTGCAGCACTTTTTGTGCATCTCAACCGAATGGCAAATCTGTCGAAAGAACGGTGCTGCAGTTTGGAACACAAGTTTGCCCGTTCCGTTGCACGCAGCCAAGAGGCCAGAGCCAAGTTTGAGATTATATAAGTGAACAATGGCCACGACCAATAACTAGTCCTGTTTTCTGCTGTCCTACCACTCAAATTAGTGTTTGTTAAGTCTTTGCAAAAAAAAAGGATTAGTAGTCAAGAGTTAAAATGTTACCACTATCTAAGTGTGGATCAAGTGCATGAACAGTAACGGTGCAAGGAACACGCAGCTAACGCACGAGAACATCTCGTGATAAACTGCTTTTCCTCACATATGTTTTCTTTTATTAAGAGAGATGGATGTACTGTTGTTTGATCAAAGTACGGAACCGGGTCTACGCTTTGTACAAGAGAATTCAGAACGAGCAATTCGCTGGCTACATAACCAGACACGGCAGATGGTAGTCATGTGTTTCGGAGCAAGACCAAGGACTGTCATACTCATGAATCTGTGAAGCAAATGCCATTTGAACTCCCTGACCCCCTACTGAATGACACGGTGACACACGGACAAGACGGGCATCCTTGTACTAAAAAATTGATGCGTCGTGCAGTCTGTATATAGCACGGAGTGAATTAATGCAGAGGGAGTAGCGCTACGACTGGTTCTCCGCTTCCCCGTCGTCGCTGGGCAGCGCGTTCAGGTCGAAGTTCCGCGCTGCCGCCGCCTTGGCCTGCTGCTTCTCCGGGTACCAATGCTTCCGCTTGTGGCCGCCGAGCGCCTGCCCCGAACGAAAGGTCATGCCGCAGTCGGGACACGCGTGCGGCGCCGGCGGCTCGGCGACAGCGCACTCCTGGCCCCCGCCGGCGACACCAGCCTGCTCCGTGCCAGAGACCACGACAGCTCCATCCTGCCCTCCGCCGACGACAGAAGCGCCCACCTGGCTCGCGCCGGCGGCAGCAGCGCCGTCGCGGCCGGTACCGGCGACAGCGGGGCCCCTGCTGCCGCCGATGACGACGGCATCGCAGCTCTTCCTGCGGTGCTCCAAGATGTTGTGCATGGCCTGGGCCACCGCGGCGGGGTCGCCGTGCTTGCCGCCGCCCCACTTGTTGTGGCCAGACATGTGGCCGCCCAGAGCCTGGTGGGTGTAGAACGACTTGCCGCAGACCAGGCACTCGTGCCTCTTGTCCGACGCCGGCGACGGGATGCGCCTCGCCGGCTTGACGTTCGCGGCGGACTCTGGTGCCGACACCTTCTTTCCCGGCGGCGTCTGCTCGGGGGGACCCCGGTGCCGCGGTCGCTTCTTGGCGCTGCCGACTGCTGGTGCGCTCTGCGTGTCGCGAGCCACGACGACGACGACGGACTTTGCGGGAATCTCGAGGTGTGTTGTGAGCTGTTTGACATCTGGTGGTGGCGTCTGCGATTGATCGACCATAGCCACGCCAGGGGCGAGCTCCGGCTGCACGATCTCCGGCTGCACGGCGTCACCGGGCGTCTGCTGGTGCCCCGCCATGATAGCGCAGACGACATGATGATCCGCCGGTGCCATCATCTTCAGCGGAAGCACCAGTTCTGGCGTCTGGTCCTGGTCGACATGATCATGTAACACAGGCGGCGGCTGCTCCTCGACGTCCGGAATCTGGTTCTTGGCGTCGCGCACACGCACCACGGGCCGCAGAGGCTGCTGCTGCCGGGTCACACTCTCACTCCTCGCGCCGCGAGACGACATCTCCACGAGAATCATGGCGGCCTCCTCGTCCTCGCTGCACCAGCTGCTGCTTGACTGCACCGCCGCCACGGGCTCGCTTGGCACGGGTGACGAGATGACGCGCCCGCGCTTCGCTGTCACAGGCCACTTGGTCGTCGAAAGCTCGTCGTCGTCCCCCTCCCTCTGCTTCGGCGGCACCTTCGTCCTCGGCCTCTTGCTACCGGGGCTTGCTGCCGTCGTCGCAGCGGGGCGGTTGGCCCCCTTGTACCCGCGCTCCGGGTGGCTCCGCAGGTGCCCGTACATGGCCTTGTCCGACAGGAACGCCTTGCCGCACTCCGGGCACGTCAGGTCACGCCCGCCGCCGTCAACCTTGTTGCCGGTCTCCGCGTCGCCGACCACCAACGGAGGAGACGGGAACGCGCCGCGGCCACTGTCTCTGCGCGACGCGGCCGCTGCCACGTCAGTGACTGCGGCTGCTGCCTGGACCTCGAGCTTCAGCAGCATGGCCCTGGGAGTGAGCTCCACCACGTCGTCGTCGTCATCGTCGGCGTGGACTGCCGGCGCCGCCGCCTCGGCAGCCTGGATGTAGTAGGCTCGCAAGTCCATTGTTCAGGTGGTGGTACAGTGCTGTGGGGTTGCAGCTGAATAGCTGATGCTGATCTCGGAGAGGAGAGTTATATGGTGTGTGGTACTATGTGGCCTCCTGCTTTGCCTTCCACTGGGTGTGTGGTTGCGTCCGTTTCACAACGAGCCAAGCAGATTATGCCTTCACTTTCCTTTATGCCGCAAGCTACTAGTAACCGAAACACACTCTACACATCAAGAGACTTGTGCGGTCTTGCTGCTCCCATCTGATCAGAACTCCAGTCCTTTCTCTCTCACCTGGAAAAGCAGACAAGAAAGTGATCAATCAGACGAGATGTGGGATAACAGTACAACGAACAAAGTGCTGTGTTTTAACCAACCAGCAGATAGGCAGAATAAATTTTCAAAACATGAAATGATGAGAAAAGTTGCAACACAAAAGTAGCATATCGCCGACAGTAATTCTAAAACCGCCCAAAAAGATAACCAAAAACAGCCAATGCACGATGAAACAGTGGAGAGGCACAGTATTTTTGTGGTGTGTAAAAGTAACTAGCCATAGCGGGCATGCTGCAAGGTTCACTTGCGCCTACTGCTTCTAGTGATGCAGGGAGGGAGAATAGGCGTAACAAAGGGTGGTAGAAAAAAGTAAATTCCATGTACCGAAGTGTCAAGCAATGTTGCAGCCTTTTTTCCTTCTTTTGCGCCGACAGAGAACCAGAAGCTAAGAGATAAGATGAGGGAATGACCCGAATGAACCACCTGAACCTGAAGTGCACTGTTACTCGAGCTAACCAGCATTCGAAAAAAAAGGGTGGGGGGGGGGGGGGGGGGGGGGGGGGACGACGAATAATGAACGAAAGCTAATAACGATCCCTACTTTTCACGAGAAAAGCTAATCAAGGGTCGCAATGGCAGCATTGCCTTTCTGAACAGCTGAAGTGAAGGAAACACTAGTACGAGTAGAGTTCCAATTTACTGATTCAGAAAACAAAAACGGAAGGGTACTGGATCCGCATCTCGTGGACGCATCACAATTAGAAGGCGATCAAACTGAGGCGACTTCAGGCAATCACTAATAATTAGTGAGAGATCCTAAGCTGCAGATATTTTCCAGAAAATTACACTAGCCTCAGGTAAAAATAATAACAAGCTGGAAACTGATCCGCCGCAAATTAGGAATAAATCATAACCGAGTTAGCGAAGAACACACAGCAATAAATTAGTCCAGTGAGCAGCAGCAGATTAGCAACGCGGCGAGAAGAAAGTGAGCATCATCCGCACAGGTGAAAAGAGAGCTGATCACCGCAGCAGATCAGGTGGGCGCCGAGCCCCACCCGGAAAAGGAGAAAAGACGGAGCTGAAAAGAATCGAACTACTTCTACTACTAGTAGTAGTACCACCCGACGACCAAAAGTGGAACGAAATCTCGCACTGAAACCCATGCATGAACACGGAGGTGGCAGTAGCGGTACTGATTTAGCATCACCAATGAGCTAGCAGGGGATAAGAAAAAAATTAAAAAGAGGATAAATCCCAAGACCAGCGGATCACCCAGGCAGAGAGAGAAAGCGAAACCGATCTCGCCCAAACCTCAAGAGAACTAGTAATTAATGACAACTAAAGCAACCTTTGAACATAAACAACAGGTTAGTACTACTGAACTAGTTTGGCGCACCACGCAGACGAACACAGCTGAAACGACTACTGGTACCATCACCACCGGGGAAACCGATTTGCTGCCGGCGGCAATTCATCCATCTCTATCCGCTCGATCGAACGCGAGTAAAGAGCGAAGAGCCAGCACGAAACCGAATCGCGACGCAGCTCCGACCAGATTGAAGGATTGGTGGAACCCCGCGCGCCGGCCGCAGCTCGACCCAAAACCTAGCTACCGCGACGACGACGAGGCGGGGTGCGCCGCGCGCCGTGATCAGTAATCTCGCGCGCTTGAGGGCTTGGGGAGAGAAGGGGACGGGAAGAGAGAAATCGATCTCACCTCCGGGTGGGAGAGAAGCTGGATGGGAACGCCAGCGCCGCCGCGCGGGCGGGGAGCCGGGGAGCGGAGCTGGCTGGCTGGCTCCTCCCGGCCCGCTGCTGCTGCTGTAACCGCCAGAATCCGCGAGCAACAAGAAACCCCAAGAGGTGAGGGGAGGCGAGAGGCGAGGTGGAGAGAGAGAGAGGCTGAGGTCAGTTGGTAACTCTCACGCACGCACCAGTGGGGCCTACTCCTAGTGCTCTACTACTACTAGTAGTAGCAGGATCGAGAGAGAGACAGAGAGAGCACGGTAGGAACGCTGCTAAATAAGGGAGGAGATGGATGAACAGATTCGGTGGTGCGTACTGAGGTGGGGATGATTATGGGAGGCGAGGAGGGAGGGGGATTAAAATTGGAGCTCATTAAAATGCCATATGCCACTCGATCGATCGAGCTGGGGCGCCGCGATTTTAGGGCGTGGAGGTGGGCGCTAGGGGGATGAAATCCCCACATTGATCAAACTGTTCATACGCCGCTCCGCGCACTGCTTGCTTGCTAATGCTGCTTGTTCCGTTCGCTCCGAGATCTTTTCCAGATATTTTTCTCGTCATATCACCTTATTTTTCTATCTACAAATAATTACAGCGCTCCTTCTGTCAGCAGCGTGCTTGCTCAGTCGCTCTACTGCTGGAGTACGCTTTATTGTGCTCGATAATTGCCGTGCAAGCTTCTTGCTGGGGTATATATAGAGAGAAATTTCACCACATTTATTTGAAAATTAATACTACTACGTTGTTGTATTGCCATAAAAAAAAGGAGATGCCCTGTATTTTCTTCTCTCGTTTGGTACCACAAGGCACAAGCTCCGCCACGCGTATTTCGATCGACCGGTATCCATTCGATTAACAGGCGTCATACACTCACTCTCTCCTCTCGTAAGTCATAATTAACACTCAAGCGCTTTCGTGTTAAAGAAAATAACACTAAAAAGTGTGTGCTTTCTCATTCAAGACGGCGTACCACAGTATTTACATCGTTTATTTTGTTCACTCCTAATTAGGACGAGCTGAACAAAACAGCCATGTTGATCTCAACAAACTCAATCCCGCCGTACTGCATGCGTGCTCGCTCCGTACTTCCCTGCCTGCGGATTGTTCGGTGTGTGCCTGCGGGCCAGCTTGCATGGTTGTTATTGTTACGCTTTTCAGGAGAGAGAGAGAGAGAGACAGAAAGAGAGAGATTCTTGTATGGCAGAGAAAATAAATGCAGTGAAACGCAGTCTTGCCTCTCAAGCCTTCGTGAGGCTTGGAGCAAGGTAATACAGTCATACTATTGGTTGGAAAAAGAAAACTCATACTACGTACAGTCATACTCTTATGTGGAACAGTTTTTTTTTCTGCAAATTACTATAACAGTACATGATGTTTTTTTTATTTTTTTTAGATTGTGAAAGTTATATTTATCATATTTTCTATCTTTCAATCGATTGAAAAACTTTTAGTCCATGATTTGTTACTTTGTGATTTAATTTTTCTTTTATAGAATTATCTGTATAATAATTATAAACCATTAGATCTAAATCCAATGTCTTGAAACCATGATTAAAAGTTACAGTCAGCTAAAAATTAGCAAGTCCCTATATTTGTTACTTTGGAAAATAGCAGAAATTATATTACATCAAGTGAATTTGAAGCATGCTTTTTCATATGACGATCAATTCATGCATGGTAAAAAAAAAGTAATTAGTGAACTCTATCGTCAAATTCAAAGTGTTATTATGGTATATGATTTAAAATATTGGATAAAGTCCACTTTACTTTCTTCAACTATTATCTAAGTCCACTTAACCCCCTGGAATATAAAACCATTTGTTTTACTCCCTTCAAGTTTGTAATACCATTTACTTTCCCCCCTAGAGTGGTTTTGCTGGATGGTTTTACCACCGTGACGTCCGGAGTGGGCTGAAATTGATACTGCTGTAAGCGGGGAAGACCTCCACGTGCTCACTAGCCTTAACGTACAATTTAATAGCCTACCTTCACCTTAACATTGCCCCTTCCACTCCTTCGCCTTTACAACTGATACAGCACATGAAGACTTGGCTGGCCTCCATGACCGTCATCACTACCTTGCTGGTGTCTGACAAGTGAGCCCGAGCCTTTCTTAATCATCAAGGTGTCAAAACCACTTAGCAAAACCATCCAAGAGGACAAAATGAATGGTATTACAAATATGGAGGGAGTAAAATAAACGGTTTTATAGTTCAGAAGGTTAAGTGAACTTCAGTAATAATTGAAGGGAGTAAAGTGAATTTTATCCTAAAATATTCGTAATATAAGATAATCTATATAGAAAATGGACCATCTGACGTAGGCCTTGCAGGTTGAGAAACCAAATTGGGCCTTGGGCCTTCTCACATTCGCCTGATTCTGCTGATTGGCGGCCTGCTGGCACCAACAGAGCAGTAATGATACGCCGTCCACGCGTGCCGGCACATTCAGCAGTCCTACTCTTCTAGACTCTAGAGCCACTTTTGTAGTTTTGTGGTACCGGGGTGAGAGTAGCACCGCGAATGTACGTAATGGACCCGGCGGATTTTTGCTAAGTAATCAAGCTTTGCGGGCCATTCCATAAACAATTCTCCACTAGGGGACAAATTCACACCAAATGATTGATTTGCAGCAGCTTCCTGTTTGTGAATCGGGTGGTTTCTTCCGAGAGATCCAGAAGACTCCGGTGGTCACCATTGCTTGGAGAGTACTAACAGAGGTACGTGTGTGGCTGTTGTGCCGAGCTAGCTCGCAAAATTGTACAAACCTTCGACGGGGCAGTTCGTAATGAGAAATTAGGTGAAATTTCAACACGCGGAAGGACCACTCCGAAAGCAGCTCGACCTGCCGATCACATCCGCCCTAGAATATATTTTACTAGTGGACCTTTAATTTTTATTTGATGGCGTTATCAATGGTAGTTTTACAAGAGTTTTATTATTAATAAATAATATATTACATAAACAAAACTAATTATATGACATGCAATTTATGAGGAGACAGGAAGTTTAGTTTCATTGAGATGAAACTTCATGTACACGATTACCAAAACTTTAAAACTATAATGAAATTTCATTCAGAGTGTTTGAATTTTATCTCTACTTATTTAACAATTTTTATTAATTATTTAGATTAAATATTTAAATACTATACTAACACACGAAACCGTGAAATAAAATTTTATATTGAGAAATCTGGTTTCATTTATCTATTTTAAAACTATGCGATAATATGATACTTTTAAAAATAATAAAATAAAATCATACATTGAGAATGTCATAGTACTTTGGATTTCATAATCATCATGAGTTTCGGTTGTTTGATGCAAGCCGAAGCACCCCCCCCCCCCCCCCCCCCCCCCCCCACACCCACCCACCCTGATACGAGCATAGCACCAATCACAAGCAGGGTCAAACACTCAAACTCAGTACAGATACCTACACCGTCCTTTTCAATCGACGGAAGCAAACTATACCGTGGATAAAATACAAAATCAAATCAAAAGCCTCTTCCTGACACGCCATTTTTATACGTCCTCGAACTAACTGGCCGCCACCATTCGCCACTTCGCCAGGAGGCCAGGCACTTCAAATAGTGTGTCCCCTTGTTGTTGGTAACAGAACAAATCGTCCGTCCCCATTCGTTCATTCTCCATTCCTCTCCACGAAGCCGGGAGGGATTCGACAGGATACGCGGGGGTTGGCTCCTTCGATCGACCGATCAATCGTCCGGCCATGGCGCTCGGCGATGGTGGGGATACCACCATCCCGCTCATCTCGGATCAACCCAAGCATGGCGGCATCGTACGGAGCGGTGAGTTTGTTGCGATTCAGATTAATTTCTTCTTCCCCTTTCAGCCCCTGCTCGATCGAACTCGCCGTCCAATCTGACGACTGATCGTCCACCGGTGATGATGATGAAGGGAGCATGTGGACGGCGGCGGCGCACGTGATCACGGCGGTGATCGGGTCCGGCGTGCTGTCGCTGGCGTGGAGCATCGCGCAGCTCGGGTGGGTGGCCGGCCCGCTCACCATGCTCGTCTTCGCCGCCGTGACGGCGCTGCAGTCCACGCTCTTCGCCGACTGCTACCGCTCGCCGGACCCCGAGCACGGACCGCACCGGAACCGGACGTACGCCGGAGCCGTCGACCGCAACCTAGGTACGCCAACCAACCACCTTTTGCCCAGTTTTCCTTTTTCTGTTTGGACTTAGATTATGTTTAGTTAGATAATCTGAGTTTCAGAAATGGGTTTGTTTGACCGCTCATGTATCTTCGCCACGAATTATGGATCGACAAGGGACAGGCAATCTTGATATTTACCTGTGTATCAGCAGCAGCTGACAGGTGTTTGGTTTTGGGTTTAAGAGAGGCGCATTATACTAGTAGCATCAGAAACGTATTACTCCAGGCATTGGTGCTTTCAACAACATCGATAGTTTAGCATGTGCCAGGGCATTTGAAGTACACCAATGTAGTTTTTTTTTAGCTGCTCTTTATGCTTGACAACTAAGAAGTCTGGATACGGCAAAAAATAATTCTGGCCAAACAACATCTCATAGGTTAGCTGACTGTGTAATAAAATTGATCTGTCAACAGCCAATCCAAACTTCATGTGTATTTCGAGCTAGTTTAATTAATCATCTGGACTGAGATAAGCACTGAACAAACCTGCAAGAAAGGGGGAAAGAGGTCACGAGTGGGCCTCTGTTCCTCTCCGATTGGTTCGATGTCTTCTCTTCAACACAAAATTGGTGGATCGTGATGGTGAAGCGTCGTCTATAATCTAACTCTGAAAGGGACACGATAAAACACGAGCAGCCGAGAGCCGCCGGCACACGGGAAGGCTCGTGAACCCCGTGGCGAGCACCGTACAGGTACAGCTGGACGAAAGATTTTTTCTGTGTGGTGCGCCGCGTCTCACCCGGACCACGTCAGCGAAAGGGACCGGTCCCAGCTCCGATTCCCTCGGGGGCGACGTGGCGCTCGCGTTTATGCACGCGGAATAATGGCTTCCCGCTCGCCGGAGTTTGGTGGACGAGTTCGTGTTCGTCACTGGGACAAATGGTGGTCATGGCACAGGTGGCAGGTGCCCGATGGCTGATGAGAGAGAGAGAGAGAGAGAGAGAGAGAGGAGAGGGACAACCAAGTAGCACATGCCAAATGGCTGACGAATTCGTGTTCGTCACCGCCTGGGGCCACTGGCGATTCGTTTTGAGTCCGACACGGTTGAACCATTTTTGGTTGGGCTTCGTCCAACGCATCTCTTGTTGTCGGACAAACAAAATCGTGACAGCGACGTAAGCTGAGCCTTTTGTTTGCGAACGGTTCTGAACTTCGACGACTCTGTTCGATCGGCTTGATGCTTTGGTTTTTCGACACGTTGTCCTCAATTATTAGGAGGCCCTTTATATGTGTGCTCCTGTTACGATCAATTGTTTTACATAATGTGGTTGGTACCAATCATTTTTTAGCAACCAATATTCTACGTGACTTTAGTTTAGTACAGACGTGCTGCAACATAAAGTACTATCATTAGAAGATGCCGCGAAGACCTTGCCCTTTGTCGCTCCCTTCTCATCTCCTGGAGTGATAGATTGAACAACTAGTTTATTTGTTAAGCTTTCTTTCCTTTTGCTCTATGTAATAACCTATTGTAATATACCTGTAATAATCTGTATATTGTTAACTATGTAATAAAAGTGTTCAGGCAACTAGTTTTCTTAAAAAAGTTTGCATCAACAAGTAGCTTAGCATGGTGAGGCAGTGACGTGACAGATGCGTACTTTTTTGTCTTCTGATTTTAAGTTGGTTTCCCCCGTTGTTTGGCTTAATCATTTACTGAACGAGGGTCAAAATGCTTGACAGGTACGAGCAGCTCGTGGGTCTGCATGCTGCTGCAACATACGGCCCTGTTCGGCTACGGCATCGCCTACACCATCACCGCCTCCATCAGCTTCAGGTGCGTTCGCATCTACTACTAGTACGAGTACATGTTGCCAAGTCTCTCTGCTGCTGTGGCGTTGGTTGGTTGGATCGTACTAGTCCCGCAGTGCCGGCGGATCTCTTCTTCCCCTCAAGCTGCGCCGGCGCGAGCTTGTGGTTAGTGCTGGACTGCTGGTTTTCTCAGGTTCGCGTTCGCGGCGCAACGAGCGGCTGGCTGCAGTTCTTTTCTTCCCTCGCGCATAGGCCCAAAAAACACGCCCCGGTGCTCTCTTGCCGCACAGGCACAGCCCAACAGCCTCCTTTGAGCTGCGCTCGTTACGGCCCATTTGTTTTATCTTAGGATCGGCCCGGGGCCCCAAAAATCAATGGCCCACCTTCAAGTCGCTTTCCCAAGGAATGTTGTCCTCCTCTTCATGCTTGCTCTAGCCTCTCGCTTCCACAGGAGTACAGGACCACACCTCTTTCATTCTTATTGTCCCGTAGTACTTCCGTAGTTCCTTTCGCTAACCTCAAATTCCCGATCGTTACGGCCACCGAACTAAACTACTGTGCCAGCGATGCCCCTGCCTATCAGTATCGACGATGTGCACCACCCTTGTACTAGCACCATCATATCCGGCTTCACGCCATCTAGTAGGTACATCCAGCATCCGGTCTCGCTGGGATCCCAATCAATTCTGGAAAATGAACGAACTGCGGATTCCTTTCCTTTGACACAGCATTTGGCTTAAAATGCGACAGTCTGCAATCTGCATGCCCCAGATAAAAACCTCCAAAACTTCATGGTTATCCCACCTAAGTTTGGAAAATTTATAAGGTTCACTAGTAGTTTCTATAACAATCAACGCACACGCCTCTGCTTTCCGCCTACATTCAGATCCTGGTCGTTTTCGGCACATGTCGTGGCCATACCAGGACGAAAACAGAGCCCAACTTGTTTTCGTGTTGTCATGATCTATTTGATGGGTAGCGATTTGAAGAATGTCCGGGAGAGGAGAGGAGTAGTTTTCTTGAGCTGCGCGAAAGGACCGCCGAGTCAATAAAGCAGTCGAAAGGGCGCGAAAAAAGAATTTTCTTTCAGTGCCGCAACGATTCTGCTGCCCTGCATCTGCGGAGTAGCCGCTGTTAAGTTAGAAACGGGGCCGAGTATTTATCTCGAGAAAACACGGTGATCAAGAAAGGATAAACAGATGAAGGATATGGATTTGACCCCGTCACATGAAAAAGGTATCAATTGGACCGAATTGTCCGCAAAGGTTGATGAACACCTCCACGACAACAACTGTACAGTAGCAGTGCGCAACTGCAACTAGACAAAAGTCATGCACGCAGTTTTCCGGAGTTTGAAACCGAAATGAACTCTGGAAAGTTGCCATATTACACCACCCGCCGAAACTTCATGAACGCCTACCTGAACAGCGAAAGGTTGCTGCAACTTAGAGCTAGAAATAGACTCATTACCTTGCATTTTCAGCTTTGTTTGGGTGCTGTTAATCATACTTTTCCAATTATGCCAGAGAATGATAGGGGGTGGGTATGGGCAGCGTGGGCTTGCCCAAGCCGGAGCTGCAGCATCCCGTGAACAAAAAATGATTGCTTGTAGTGTGAGCTTGGTTCTCCTGTAACCTGTAGTCCCCGTTTTCTGTCCTGAGTCGTCAGGCATTCGGGCCCCGAACGTGTGCGAGAATGAATGTGGGGGGTTTGTTCGTACTTGGATGTCCATCAGATCCGCATGCAACCAAAAGGTGACTCGGCGCGTTCAATCCCGTCCGGAAAACAAGCGGACAAAGTCGATACCAATAATGCTTTTGTGTGATACCATCGGGAGCAGTCAGATCAGAGAGAACCGTGGTCGCACCTACACGGCTAAACGGCCACGGCTGCTGTGGTCGTGGTCTCGTGGACCTGATGAGCCCAATCGCTCGCTGCTCACCTACACTATACACTTCCCCTGCTGAGACCGTATATATCCCACTCAATCCCGGCACGCGCTTCTCACTCTCTCTCTCTCTCTCTCTCTCTCTCTCTGTCTCTACCCAGCCAACCAACCAGTCTCCCCGGCGAGAGAGCAAGCCGGGCCGCGCGCATGCAATGGCGGTGGACCGCTCCCTCGAGGTTCTCGATGGCCGGTGCGACGACGACGGCCACCCGCGCCGGACCGGTAACAAACCCAACGGTCTTCCTTTCCTGAAATCCTGTTCTTTCGCGTGCCATCCGATCCATCATCATCGTCTAATTTCTGAATGAATGAATGAAATCGATCGACCTTCCTCTCGATCTGTGTCCCGCGGCGGCGCGAACGCAGGCACGGCGTGGACGTGCTCGGCGCACATCATCACGGCGGTGATCGGCGCCGGCGTGCTGTCGCTGGCGTGGGCCGTGGCGCAGCTGGGCTGGGTGGCGGGGCCGGCCTGCATGCTCTGCTTCGCGCTCGTCACCTACGTCTCCGCGGCGCTGCTCACCGAGTGCTACCGGCGCGGCGACCCCGACAAGGGCCCACGGAACCACTGCTACATGGACGCCGTCCGCGCCTACCTCGGTATATACATACCTGCCCATTTATAGCCTCTCTCTCTCTCTCTCTCTCTCTCTCTCTCTCTCTCTCTCACCGGCGGTTAGTTACAGTTACTATATGTGGGATGCCAGAGAAACTGATCGACGATTAAGCTTTGTGGTGTCATCGTTTTTGCTTTTTGGCTTAAATAATCCGTGTGTGATGTGCTGTGTGCTCTGCTCTCTGCTCTGTGGCGACGTGCTTCAGGCAAGAAGCACACCTGGGCTTGCGGCTCGCTGCAGTACGTGAGCCTGTACGGCTGCGGCGTCGCCTATACCATCACCACCGCCACTAGCATAAGGTAGTCAGTCGACACCGGTAACAAACTTTTTCCCTCCCTTCACCTGTTATACACTGCCGCGCTGCCTGTCTGATGAATATCGAACAGGATCCTGATGCTATGCTCCTCCTGCTGCTATTGGCGCTTAATTTCGCGGATTTTTACAAATTTGATCTTAACGGGGTGTGTGCTTGTGTGTTTTTTTGTGCCATGTTGCTCTGCTGTGTGGACGTTGCAGGGCGATCCTCAAGTCGAACTGCTACCACGACCAAGGCCACGACGCGCCCTGCAACTACGAAGGCAGCTACTACATGCTCATCTTCGGCGGCGCGCAGCTCTTCCTCTCCTTCATACCGGACTTCCACGACATGGCGTGGCTCTCCGTCGTCGCCGCGGTCATGTCCTTCTCCTACGCATTCATCGGCCTCGGCCTCGGCATTGCCAACACCATCGGTATGCCATCCCTGCAGAAGGTTACACGACTGTATGTAAGGTCACATAAGCTCACAGACTTAATGTTTTTGCAGCCAATGGAACGATCAAAGGAAGCATAACAGGCGTTCCCATGAGGAGCCCTGTGCAGAAGGTGTGGCGCGTCTCGCAAGCCATTGGGGACATCGCGTTCGCGTACCCGTACTCCTTGATCCTTCTTGAAATTCAGGTAACTGGAGCACATCATTTTCTTTCCAGAACTGCTCAAGTACTCATCACTCATGATCCTTGTATCAGTAACCACTAGTACTCTACTAGGGAAGCTGAATAACAAATCTTCTGTTCCACTTGTGCCAACAATAAATGTGATATAGGACACTCTGAAGTCGCCACCAGCCGAGAACAAGACGATGAAGAAGGCGTCCATGATCTCCATCCTCGTGACGACCTTCTTCTACCTCTGCTGCGGTTGCTTCGGCTACGCCGCCTTCGGGAGCGACGCGCCTGGCAACCTCCTCACCGGCTTCGGCTTCTACGAGCCCTACTGGCTCATCGACTTCGCCAACGCCTGCATCATCCTCCACCTGCTGGGCGGGTACCAGGTACTGCTGCGTAACAGTATGAAACCTCAGATCACACGCTCAATGCTGAAAAAACAACTAGATATAACGCTGTTACATGATCCTTTGTGCAGGTGTACAGCCAGCCAATTTTCCAGTTCGTGGACAAGTTCTTCGCGGAGAGATACCCGGACAGCGGGTTCGTGAACGACTTCCACACCGTGAAGGTGCCGTGCCTGCCGGCGTGCCGGGTGAACCTGCTGCGCGTGAGCTTCCGGACGCTGTACGTGGCGAGCACGACGGTGGTGGCCATCGTGTTCCCTTACTTCAACGAGGTGCTGGCGCTGCTGGGCGCGCTCAACTTCTGGCCGCTGGCCATCTACTTCCCCGTGGAGATGTACTTCATCCAGCGGAACGTGCAGAAATGGTCCACCAGGTGGGTCGTCCTGCAGACCTTCAGCGTCGTCTGCTTGCTCGTCAGCGCATTCGCGCTCGTCGGCTCCATCGAGGGGCTCATCAGCCAGAAACTAGGCTAGAGGGTCGTCCCTCTGCTCTGTTCTGGGGGTTGGTTTCTGTTGGGTCGGTCTTGTTGTAGTGGTAATGAAGGGCGTTATAGCAGATGGGGGAGCATGCATCATCTCCCTGTTGATGGTGATGAAAGCAGCAAGCAAACTGGCAGCGAGGACGAGAGCGTACGTGGTGGCACTGGCACGGTGTTTTTTCATTCAGTGCCTTTTCCTTCTGCAGTGGAGTGAAGTGTGTGCACATGTTGTTTACGCTGCCGGGTTGCTTCAGAATTCAGAAGAACAAGTGGTGTACTAGTTTCAGACATTCAGGATGTTGTGGACTGCTCATTTTGCTGTCCTTGCAACCTTTATTTGCATCTCGTATTTGATTCAGTCTACATCATTCGATTGAGCATGTGTAAGCCGTGTGACTGAGTGGCAGATTTTTACTGAACTGAAATGGTGGGAAAGAACATGATCCGTGGGGTTCTTGAAATCGCAGGCCCCAGCTGGGCTCCGCGTTCTTGATGACCACGATGGAACGATAAAATAGCATCGTCATCTCAAGAGTGTAATCAAAGTGCACAACATAGAAATATTTAGCTTGACATACTTCCCTGCCTTGTCCAGAGAAAGCTTTATCTCAAACACTGGCAAGTCTTTTGAAATCAAACTGAAGTAAAGCTAAAACTGATCATGTGAAGTTCATTGAAAATCCTCCATCGCACTCGCACTGTCGATTTGGCCATTGATGCAAGCTGCTCTTTGTTACCAGTTTGTCTCTTCATTTTTGCTGGATTGACCGCCTGGTTTGACTGCCGGAGGCGATCGAGAACACACGCATCCGGCACGTCGCTCTGTACTCTGAGAAAAGCACAACACCCTCATCATCCCCGTCGATGTCACGCGCGGCGTCGATTAGCGCCGGGAGCAAGTTGCTCGATCAGACGGCGCGGAGGAGGAGGTCAGCAGGAGGGGATGCTTGGACCGGGAGGTTGACCCGGCGCTGTGCGGGTGGGCAACCTGTCCCGGCTCCCGGGGCCTCGTCACGCCTTGCGCGGGCGTTGAATTCTTTATGCCTCCTTGGCCCCGTGTGCCGTGCGTGCCGCCGTCGGCACCGCCTATTTATGCTCCTGGCGACCGCCGGCAATCATCCGCGAACTGTGGCCGGGAAAATCAATCTAATTAAGCGTCGTGAACTGAGGCAGGAAGACTGGAAGAGGATCGATACAACACCTCAATCGGGACTTGTGAGATAAAAAGATGGGGCGCGTCCCGTGCTGCGAGAAGGACAACGTGAAGCGCGGGCAGTGGACGCCCGAGGAGGACAACAAGCTGCTCTCCTACATCACCCAGAACGGCACCCGTAACTGGCGCCTCATCCCCAAGAACGCCGGTACGTTCACTGCGAGCGCCTTCTCTCTGAATTTCTAATAACTCTAATAATAATGTGTGCAATCAAACTGACTGACTGTTGACTGGCACGGATGATAACTCCAGGTTTGCAGCGGTGCGGGAAGAGCTGCCGCCTCCGTTGGACCAACTACCTCCGGCCCGACCTGAAGCACGGCGAGTTCACGGACGCCGAGGAGCAGACCATCATCAAGCTGCACTCGGTGGTGGGCAACCGGTGGTCGGTGATCGCGGCGCAGCTTCCCGGGCGCACGGACAACGACGTGAAGAACCACTGGAACACCAAGCTGAAGAAGAAGCTGTCCGGGATGGGCATCGACCCCGTCACCCACAAGTCCTTCTCCCACCTCATGGCCGAGATCGCCACCACGCTCGCCCCGCCGCAGGTGGCCCACCTCGCCGAGGCCGCGCTCGGCTGCTTCAAGGACGAGATGCTCCACCTCCTCACCAAGAAGCGGCCCACCGACTTCCACCCTTCCTCCTCACCGGCCGCCGCCGCCCACGACGTGCCGGCCCACACCGGATGCTTCCTTGGGCCGCCGCCGCCGCCGCAGGCCGACGACACCGTCGAGCGAATCAAGATGGGCCTGTCACGCGCCATCATGAGCGAGCCCGCCGCCGCCGCCGTCGACAAGCAGCCGACGCCGCCGTGGGCCGCGCCGGCCGACATGGCGGAGGAGCTCGCGGGGATGTACGCGGCGTACAACCCCGGGGAGGTGCAGGACGAGTTCCGGTACGAGGGAACAGTGTCGGAGTACGTCCTCGGTGGCGGCGGCGACGCGGACCAGGGCACGTCGATGTGGAGCCATCAGAGCATGTACAGCGGCAGCTCGGGAACCGAGGCGCCCAGGCCGGCCTTGCCGGAGAAAGGCAACGACAGTGTCGGCAGCAGCCGCGGCGAGGACGACATGGACGAGGACGCCAAGGAAGGCGGCAAGGGCGGCGGCGCCGGCTCCGATATCTCGGGGCTCTTCGGCTCCGACTGTGTACTGTGGGACTTGCCCGACGAGCTCACCAATCATATGGTGTAAAAAAGTACTAATTGCACGGATCAAAGAAAGAACAACAGTGTTTCAAGAGTATATAGATATACATAAACCTGAAATAAGCGACGGTTCTACATGATTCACAACATTTTTTTTTTCCGGAAGTACTATATTTTTTCCATGGAAAAAGGGACATGTCCATAATGAGTCAGATATTTTTTTGAAAACAATTTAAAAAATATAAATGGATTCTTTGATCCTTCTCGTTCAATTGAAGTTGTCTGACTGCATTACGAAGTTCTTTGCATGGTGTTTTCTTGAATTTTGTGAGGTTCATCTCGTGTGCCCATCGGAGGTGAGGACGAGGACCGTAAACGTAGCACAAAGCTATTTTTCTCTCCGCCTATTTTATGGATGACTTACAATTCGCCACGTGTCGCTCGTTAAATCCGACGGCTACAGAGAGTCCGGCTCAAAGTTCTCCTTCCTCCTCCCTCCTCTTTTGGAGATCCTCCGAAGTGTTCCGTTCCACCATTTTGGGTCTCCATGGCGGCGGCGCAGCTCCACGGATCGGCCGCGGCGGCGGCGGCCTACCGCCAAACTCCGACCCTACGCAGTTTCGCCCTCATGCCGAAGGTTGCTGAACCCTCTCTGCAGCTTGCCCAAGGTATATACCCGATCCGAGGGCTAAACCCTAACTTTTGTATGCTTGCAAACTCATGATGATTGATCTTGGCGAAGAACATGGTCTGCGAGTTAGCTGACCATTGCTCACGAGCGTATGGAAACGAAATCAGATTGATCACGAATAGGGGCCTGTTATGTATATTGTTATTATTTTGGTTATTGTTGTCCACTTGGGATAACAATTGGCGTTACTTTATTAGGAAGTAATAGATAGTAACTGGGTTCTTCATGTGCAATTATCATTGCACTGGGGCTGGTTGTGTCAACTGGTGAAGTAAATGCTAAACCAGAGCACTTGTGTTCTGTTCGTGTCCTGTGTGGCAGCAAAATATCAGGACCATTAGGCTCTTGTCCTTGATGCATTTAGGATTCATTTAATCATTTTCCTTCAGTTCGATTGTTTTATCGGGACTGTATTCTATTTTTCCTGTCCTCGTGTTAACAAAATAGATGTCTTGGATCATATTCTGAATTTTAAAATATGTCTGGAATAGATGCAGTTTTACACACTTGTTGCTATTGCTTATTTTCTCAGAACAAATGATAAGGATTTTGTGTTAATCTTATGTACGAAATTTTCCTTGGTACAATGTTAACTTGGATACAAGTATCTTAGGAGGCTCTGCTGTTTGCCTGTCCCCACAGGTTTCAATTTCTACCAGTGGAGTGGGTATGAAGCCGGTTGATTTTCGTGCTCGAATTTTGACAAAATGTGCAAATGAGAAGTCACGAGTAGAAGAGTTAAACTTGAAGTCATACCAAATGAAGGAATCTGTACCAGCTGATGAGAATGTTACCCATAAAAGGAGTGCTAAAATACATGATTTCTGCTTTGGGTTCCCTTTTGGTAAGTCTGAATTTTCATCAGTGTAGTACTCTGGGGTTTTCTTGGAAGGATATAGATTGTTGATAGGAGTACAGCTATCCTGTAAATTGTTGTTTTTCCTCATTCTTGTTTGCACAGATGTTTACCAGCTACTGCTCTCTAGTATTATGTTTTCTTTTTTCTACAATAGCTTTCAAGAAATTTATGACTTATGGACTTCTCATTGATTGCTAATGCAAGTTTCAGAAACAGTTCCCATTTCCCTGGTACAATATCTTTCAGAAGTCCATTATATAACATGTTGTGTCATATAGAGCGGTCACATATGAAATTATAAAGTAAGGGAAAGCAACCGCATTTTTTCTGCTTTCTTTGCAGTTGTCAAATTATTTCTTCACACATGAATGGAGCCTTTATTTCTATGCGCTTCAATATTTTTTTACAAGTTTTGGACACATCAACCTTGTTGTCATCCGTATCCACATGCAATTAGTGAAGTAAAGATACTTTTCCTTTGGGAGTGCAGGTGGCCTTCTATTCTCTATGGGGCTTTTAGGATACATTTTCTCCAAAAGCACCATAAGTCTCGTCTTAGGTGTTGCGCCAGGTTTTGCCACTCTCCTGCTTGGTGCTCTCAGTCTGAAATTTTGGAGGACTGGAAAATCCAGCGTCCTATTTATCTTGGCTCAAGCAGGTGAGAAAAACATAATTATGCTATGCAAAGTGTTACAATGTGTCTAAGTTACCATATAATCTCTTTCATTCTTGGAGTACATGTTGCTTATGAAGCTGGTCTACTCATGTTTTCACAGCAATTTCAGCTTTCCTGGCGTGGAAGTATTCTCATGCGTATTTCTTGGTAACTATTGTAACTCACATTCTTATGTAACACATGCACATTTTTATTGTCTTAATATTGCATTAATGCTTTACTTCTTTTCGCAGACAAGTCGACTCCTTCCTTGGGGCTTCTATGCTTCACTGAGGTAATTTACTCTATGTTGTCCACCTGAACCCGTGTTTCTTTCTGGAATTGGATATGATATTCTCTCTCGCTTGAATATTGTACAGCACTGCAATGACTTGTTTCTACGCATATGTTCTACTTGCTGGAGGGAATCCCCCACCTAAGAAGTTGGCGGCTGCTCCACCACTGTAGGAGGAGTTCAGTTTAGTATAAGCTTGGTTCATCGTGCGTTCCCCGTTGTATATTCTCTAATATTTGGTTCACTGCTGGCTGGGCTTCCAATTTTCGCCTCTGATTGTCTGAATTTGGGTGAATAAAACTTCATAAGAGGATAGTAACCTGCCCTTTGGTGAACATGGTGTTTTCATCTACATTAACTTGATAAGTCCTTGACTTGCAGAACTGCTGCTTGAGGCGCTTGTGTTGCACTTGAGAAACACGAGAGTTTTGAAGTCCCAATGAGCTCATTGCTTCAATTCTCAAACGAACAAACATGCTTTAGAAAAAACGAACAAACAGAGTTTCGGAAATTTTGATACCTTAGCACATGATTAGTTGAACTCTGTCCTGTTATGTAGTACTATCTTCGAGCAAGAACTACTTCAAGGGGAAACGAAAAAAATATTTTTAGAACAACGCTAGCCATGAACATAGGATGCAATCGGATCTTCTCAAAAGAAAAAAACAAATGTCAGCAGCACGTTTTTCTCTGGGTCTGCAATTGCAATTTGCAACCTCTCAACAAGCCCATTAAAGATGGCCCACTAAAGGCCCAACGAAAGCCGCTCCGAGCCGCCGACTCTCTCCGCCAGATCAGCCTTCAAACTAGGGTTTACTCCTCCCGCTCCGAGAACGCCAACAGGTCGAGCTCCTCCGGTTCGGTCGGCGCCTCACCTCCGCCTCCGCCTCCGCGCCGCTTCGTTTCGTTCCTCCTTGCCGGAGCCGCCAAGATGAAGCTCGTCAGGTAACCCTCCCTCCCTTCCTCGCCCGTCCTTTGTTCCGATTGGCTCCTCTTCGCCGTCTTTCGCTGATCCGTGTGCTGCAAACCTCGCCGATTTCGGTGGGGGATTCGGGCTTGGTGTTCGGTTGCAGGTTTTTGATGAAGTTGAACAATGAGACGGTCACCATCGAGCTCAAGAATGGCACGGTAGTCCACGGCACCATCACCGGTACGCTTTCGATCTCACTTCCAGCGGGGGAAAAGTTAATTTAATGATGTGAAGAAGCTGTTAGTTTTAGGGTTTTGTGTTGGGTCCGTGCATTCTTGGGATTTGGTACCTTTACGCCCAGCTCAATCTAGGAAACAATGGGATTTGCCTGTGAGCAGCTGCGGGTATTGTTTGTCTGGAAGTGAACTGCTTATCTGACATAGTGGTCTTTATTAGGGTGAAGATTTGAGAACTCTGTTTGCTTGTGCTTGTGATGTGCTCAGTTGCACCATATATGGGGTTGACATGTCGAAGCCACCGAGATATGCTACCTATGTTCAGTGAGATTTTGTCTTTTGCCCATAGTATTTTAGATTATGTAATTAGTCGTTATGCTTCATTGCTTTTAGTAGATCTTCTCGTTTGATCAAGAGTGTCTATTTATTCTTATTAAAGTCTATTTCATCTATCAAATTATTGCTCTATTGCTTATGTGGCATACTTGGAAACAACAAAATGAAATAGTCTATTGGGACTAGCCTAATGATTGAAGCATGTGGAGATATTCGAAATCATCAATTGTAGATTGTGGCCTTCAATCTTGAATCAATGTTAAGGAGTGGAGGGATATTGCAAGTATTGTGGACTGGCAGTTGCTGACAATTTGGGAGTGAACTGTCTAGTGTTGGTGGCCTTAGCCTGACCTGAACTAACTATTTTGGTTTCCTTGAGGAGTGTAGTACTTTTGAGGCTTAGATGTAATAATAAGCAGGCTACTTTATATATGGAAAGAACAAATGATGTAAAGATTCTTACAACATTTTATCATTAGTGGAGGATTTCTTTGTCATAAGAAAGTTGTAACAAAAGTTAGGACACTAAGATTGGAAGGACGTGCTTGAGTGGATAATGTTCTTAAATTACATTCTATGATCCAGGTCATCAGGCATGGACTACTTCATTTTTCATGTAAAGGGTGGAAAATGCATCTGAAAGACTTATTTCGAGTCTTTCTTCTGTTAAAGCTTAGGAAGATCACAGTTTCATAGAATTTTGGGTTGAAAAATACATGCTCATTTTGCTGGTAGTAGTGAAACTGGGATCATGATTTAGCTTGTACTGTGTGTCCTCTTACCCAAGTACATTTTTGTAGGTGTTGACATCAGCATGAATACTCATCTGAAGACAGTGAAGCTTACGCTGAAAGGGAAGAATCCTGTTACCCTTGACCATCTCAGTGTGCGGGGGAACAACATTCGCTACTACATTCTGCCTGACAGCTTAAACTTGGAAACTTTGCTTGTAGAGGAGACCCCTAGGGTCAAGCCTAAGAAGCCAACTGCAGGTTTGATTTTATCTGTGTCTATTTGAGTCTGATTTTAGTTATGATGTAAACTGACTAGCCTTTGTTTGAAATCAGGAAAGCCTATGGGGCGCGGTCGCGGCCGTGGGCGTGGACGTGGTCGTGGCCGGGGGCGCTGAGCTTTGTCATTCCCTGCTTTGGGCTATCTTGCATGCCATGTTTCTCGTACAATGTAACCTTCTTTCCTTGTAAGCTACTTCTGAGAACATTTCATTGTTGCCCTTCATTGGGTGTGAACCAAATATCTCTATCTCAGTAGTTCTTGTTGTGGAGGATCATCTTGCCTATTTGACCCATTTCTTGTGTCTATCCCAGGTTGCTTCGTAATGTCTTTCCACTCTGATACATATTTTGCAGATCTAGTGATATCTAAGCGGAATGCTCGTGTTTTTAGCTGTTGTGTCTTTGGTCTGTTGTTCTAAGTTGATGTGTCTTTGGGGCGTTGGGCAGTTCTGTTGCTACAAATTGCAGATATCGATTCAGCTGAACCACCTCGCGTCTTTCCTCTCATATGCCTTGCTGTTGATTTTTAATTATTTTTATGCTGGACCGAATAGAACGGACGCTTGGATTTTCTAAAGCTATATTAGGGTGAACTGAAGTTGCTTGTTGAGCCTTGAATCCTTCTGAATGTTTCACACACTAGAGTGGGTAAAGAAAATGAGTGTTTTCTTCAGTGGCAAAATAGACGCAGCTCTGAGAACAGAAACGAGCACAGTATTTTCTGGTGTTAAGAATTTAATATTTGTGCTCTTTAATTTTAATCTGTTTCTTTTCATCATAAGTAACATAAGAAGTGGTTTCTTTAACTACGTTCACAGTGGATTGGTTGAAGATGGTTCGTCTGAATAATGAGGCGGTGAATTTAGTAGAGCAAATCCCTTCTACACCATCAAAACTTATATCAATTCCTTATGAACAATTCAAAATTATAACTTCTCTTACATGCCATTATTTTAAATTTCGAATTCCCTATGTGACTCTTTTGCTATTTTATCTCTTAGATGGTTGTTAAATTATAATTAAAAAAAACAATTTGTCCTCAAGATAAAATCTAGAAAAATTCAGAAATATCATTTATAAAATTATGGATGAATTTCGATATGAATATAATTATTTTTTGATTTATTATTATACCACTAGTATTAAAAATGTACCAAAAGTCAAAATAGCCATATATTTTTTTTACTATACAACCAACAAAAATTTTAGATAATCTGTTAGATTTCATCTTAAGGGTATATTGGTCTTTTTGACCATTATTTAATAATAATCTAATAGATAAATAATAAAAATGATATATAGGAAATATAAAATTTAAAATGATGGCATAGAAGAGAAGTTGTAAGTCTGGATGGTTCATAAGGAAATGATATAATTTTCGATGGCATATAAGGAATTTGCTCAATTTAGTACTCCATAAAAGTGTTTATTCTCAGGTGTTCCCTTATACTTATCCATGGGGCATCCATTGAAATTATTCTCCGTGTCCGCTTTGATTCTGCCAACTTTGGTGTCGACTTTGCCTGGCCATACATACACTGCTGATTACAGTAGTGATTATTACTTTGGCCTGGCTGGACGTGCCGGCAGTGCTGTCGCGCTCCAGAATCCCCCCTTCTTCCCTCGTCCCACCGGCACCGGCACAAGAAGACCAGTGGCAAGGAGGCACGACGTGCTGGGTTCCTCTGTCCAAGTATCGCAAGTTCGTCGGCTGTTCATATTTTCGTTAGCTGCTTGTACCCCGAATCGCCCGTACTGCACTTGAATCACATCTCCAGTTCAACAAACTGCCACCGCCTGGCGCAAGCTGTGCGTCCACGTGCATCGCTCCGTGTCGCGACGAGCTGGAGGCTTCCTTCCTTGCGGACGGCTAAGCGCGTTGATGGAGATCGAAGACGAACCGAAACACGGAAACCAGCTATTTTCTCCCTCCAGGGCTTTCGTGGAGTTTTGTAGAAACGATGTGTGGTCTTTCCAAAAGTATACCGACTTAGGCACATTCTTATCCCAAGAGAAAGATAAGAGAATTGATGCCATTGAGAACCTTTCCAGTCGTTCCAAATCAGAGCATCGCCGTCGTACTCATTGCTCTGCTTTTCCTAGTCCATTCATGATTCATCCGTCCCACTGTACGTACCTGCTAATGACTGAATCAAATCTTCTTTTGTTTCAACAAACACACTGCATTATCCCTTCTTCTTAAGGGCAAAGACACTCGCTAGCGGCTAATCTGATCCACTCGTTGTTCTGTCCGAATTAATTTCTCCCGCATGCTCGCGCGTTTTGCGCGCACCTTTTCCCTTTTCCGAGCCACATTATACGGCAATCATTCCTACAGTTGTCCGGAGATGGAGAGCCAAGGGTTAGTCCAAACAGTCCATTTGCGATCAGATTCCGGGGCATGGCACAAAGCAAAAGGTTAGGCCCCATCACTCACTCTCACAGCTTCCCTAATATTCGATGCCATAGCCATACCGTCGAAGAGACAGAGCGACACTTGTGCAGTAAGCAGACTTCCTCCGATAAGAAGAAACCTGTGTCCATCCTTGCAGAACCTGCAACTTCTTCTTACCATCTCCCTACCTGAGAGGCAGGCAATCGGGAAGCACCACAGCCAGAGCAGGAGAGTAGGAGAGTCGTGAAGGCGCCATGTGCATGCTCTCGGGGAAAAGGGAGCACGTGGGGTGCTTCCTGCTCGTGGTTCTGGTGATCGCCCTCATCATCGGCGTCCTCTTCGGGCTCGGCGTCTTCAGGCACGGCTACGAGCACGTCAGGGATATCGGCCGCAACCACACCTGCTTCGACTGCAACACCACCGCCGGGTAGCCTAGTATGTGCTGGTAAGCTGATTCCAGCGCCTCGTGCAGGTGTGGATGAAGCGTTCCTAGTTGTTGGAGCTGTAGGTAAAGGGAGCAGATGTTGTAGTTTGGCTGGTACGGTTTCTGTTAGTTAATTTGCTTGTAGCTGTTAAACAAGTTTCTCGTTGGTGTAGAGTTTTTATGTACACAACAGGTTGGCTGTGTGTTTCTTTTCTTCTTAGCTTCCCGACTAATAGTTCATGATGCTTTAGGGTCGTAATTCTAATTTGGGTATTTTTCATTGGGTTTATATTCTGCCAAAATCAACTGAGCTGCTGTTTTACTGTGATTTTATTACTGATGTTTGATGATTTCTCCTATATTGTCCCAAGAGCAAAACCAGATCCTTGCTGGAATGTCTTTTAAGCAAAATTTGCCTAAACCACAAGAAAGACGGGGACAAAAAAAAGCTGTTTCCTTTGCATTAGAGAATAATTTTAGTATTTACTAAGCTAGAATCTAGCAAGATATATATATTACTTTATTAAGGACTCATTATAAATAAACACGTGATTTTGAAAAGACTGCCACAGTTACATATGAAGGTTCTTTTTACTTGAGAAAGCAGAATATTGTGTGACTGGTCTGATTATGGTTTAATGACAAACTCTTACAACAGATATTCCTTATGTTTATTTCCCGAAAAGACTTCTTTAACTAATGTTAAGAACCAACATGTACAGAGGTTAAAGTAACAGCATCAGACCAAACCGTACATCGTATTATTTTCTTTACACATGCAAACGCACAGAATCCGTGGATGCTGATTGACCGGGAACAGAGCCTAGTAAATTACAGCGAGCGAACAGTTTATAAACGCTTAACATAAGTCAAATGAATCTTTTAAGATGTTCAGGAGACACAATCCTTTGGTGTGTGAAGTAACGAAGCACCCCTGGAGCAACTATTTTTCACATGGCCACATGAGTACATGACATGTGTGGCATAGAAAGACGCCTTTGAACACATCAGCAAATTAACTGCTGATTTGAGAAGAGGCATCGGCACCTCCGGATTGGCCAGGGACCGCTTATCCAACTTTGATTGCTTAAGACTGCAAATTACACGAAAACATATCACATCTCAAGGATCAGCATAGAAAAGTCTGGTACGCACAAGAGGCTAGGGTTCCCAAGAGTATATGAAAGCATATGCATACATAAGGCGAGGATCCTTCATCCATATGTTGTAAAGTGGAACAGAAGTATAAGGGATGAATAACTGTATAGTAACAATCTGGATTAAGAATCAAAATAAGGATGCTGAAAAATGAAAAATGAGCTAAAGTGTTGAGTATAAGCAGTGCACAAATCACACTAGTTTATATTTTCAGTAAAGCAGAGCACAACAAATTATCAGATGTACGCCTCATTTGATATATTAAACACACCATCTTGGATTTTCTTGTATATAGCTGCAGCAGCCTTGACGAATGCCTGCATAGTAAAAGTTCAGATGGCATGAGCGAATTTGAAAATCCTAGTCCTAAACCTCACATAAATGCAACAGGCATCAATCATCACCTCCTAAACATTTTGTGCAGTTTCTGCGGATGCCTCCATAAAGATGAGACCATGCTCCGTTGCAAACTGCACGCCTGTGAGACAGATCACATTTGTTCCCGACCAGCATTATTATGGTCATGTTAGCGTTAACGTACGTGTTGCCTCAGCGTCCACCTACGATCAGATTCCGCCGGGCATGGCGCAACAAAGCAAAAGGTTAGTAGGCCCATCACTCACTCTCACAGCTTTGGCTCCCCTAATATGCGATACCATGTAGCCATACCGTGAAAGCTGGGGAAGAGACAGAACGGCACTTGTGCAGTAGCATTCTTCTTCCTCCCATAAGAAGAACCCGTCCTCGCAGAACCTGCAACTCTTGCCGACGCGATGTGCAAATTCTCGCTGAAGAAGCAGCACGTGGGGGGCTTCCTGCTCGTGATCCTGGTGATCGCGCTCATCATCGGCGTCCTCTTCGGGCTCGGCATCTTCAAGCACGGCTACGAGCGCGTCAGGGACATGGGCCGCAACCACACCTGCTACGACTGCAACACGGCGTAGCCGACGGCAGCAAGGACATCAGGCACATCTACCGGCTGCGACTGCTAAGTCTTTTGTGCTAATTTCAGCGCTGGTTCAGGTGCGTGTGTGACAGCTCTTCGTTGTTGGACTTACCGGTGCAGACACCGGATGTTGTAAAGCAATTTTATCGGTCTAGTTTTCTGTTTTAAAAAACTTTGGTGGTAGCTACCGAACTCTGAAAGTTCCTCGTTGGTGTAGAGTTTTTATGTTGCAGCAATCAGGTCGCTGGTGTATTTTATTCCGTTTATATCCTAGCAAAACCAGCTGAACTGCTGTTTTTACTCTGCTTTATTAACCTGCTAACGAATGGAGCTGATGCTTTTATGGTTTTCACACCATCTTATACTGTCCCTGGAGCAAAAAACCAATCAGACTTGGTCACTTATGATTGCTGGAATGTCTGATGAGCAAAATTTGCTAGTACGATGAGAAAGAGGAACAAGAACTTCCTTCGCATCCAGCAAGATGAATTACTTGAATGACTCAAAAAATGAAATAAACATTTCATTTTGGAATTTCTGCCACTTACAAACTAAGGTTCTTTTCCTCATGCAGCAGCAAAATATTCTGTGACTGCCCTCACTTCAGTTTGACGAACTCCTATGAGAGACCTTATGCTTATTGGCCAAACAAGACTTTCCTTTAAAAGGAATTGAAAACCGAGTATGTACAGAGGATAAATTAACAGCATCAGATCAAACCGTACATTGTATTTTATTTACACATGCAAACGCACCGAATTCGTGGATGCTGTATGACTGGAAACAGAGTCTAGTAAATTACAGGACTGAGCATTTTATAAACACCTCACATGAATCAACTGAACCTTTTAAGATTTTTGGGAAACACAATCCTTTGGTGCGTGAAATAACGAAGCACCCTGGACAACTATTTTCCACTTGACGATATGAAGATACAGCAATGAACATGTGACACACAGACAGACGCCTTTGAACATATCAGGAAATTAGCTGCAGCAACCACCCGCTTGAGAAGACGAGGCTCCAGCACCTCCGGATTGACCAGGGACTGCATATCCGACTTTGATTCCATAAGACTGCAAATTAATAAAAACATATCAGCTCACTCTCAAGGATGGCAACATAATACTGCAGTGTAAACAGCAACACATGTTTTGAAGGAAAAGGTTCCAGGTAAGGGAATGACATTATAGTAATTGAACTGAAAGATTATTGTCTTCCATGCTTAAATGCCCCATCACCAGTTACATGCTAAAAGCCTAACTATCCCCACATACTCTGTGGCAACAGGAGAATGATAGCTTCCCTATTCCATTTCCTTAACATCACAGGGGAAAAAACACTATATTCAGCTTTTTTAGAGCTACTTTATTCAAAACAGTTAGTACATGCTAAAAGCCTAACATTATCCCTCACTCTTGAGGAAACAGGGGGAGAATAGCTTCCTTACTCCATTTCCTTAAGATTATAGAAAAAAAAACTTTATATTCAGCTTTTTAGAGCCACTTTATTCAAAACTGTTACAGGCTGAAAGCCTAACATTATCCCACACACTCTGCAGCAACAAAGGGAAATAGCTTCCTTATTCCATTTCTTTAACATTGGTACGTTACAGAAAAAAAAAAGCCCTTTGTATTCAGCTTTTTTAGAGCCACTTTATTCAAAACTGTCCCCTCTAATGTTTAGCTATTCTAGTGCTCTCTAGAGTTAAGTATACAAAAGTCTGCAGGCTTAAGAGGTTAGCTTCCTGCATGACGGTAAGAATAAAAGGTTCCCACGAATATATGAAAGCATATGCATCTTAAGGCAAGGATCCTTCATCCATACATCGTAAAGTGGAGTAGAAGTACAAGGAATAAATAAGTCAATATCGTTGAACTGAAGTATTGAGTAAAGTGTGCACAAACCACAGTAGATTATTTAATAAGCAGAGCACAACAAATTATCTGGTGCATACCTCATTTGATACATCAAACACACCATCTTGGATTTTCTTGTATATAGCTCCAGCAGTCTTGACAAATGCCTGCGTTTTCAAAGTTCAGATGGCACGAGCGAATATAGAAACTCTCTTAACCCTTAACTGCACATAGACAAAACAAGCATCAAGCATCACCTCCTCCACGTTTTGTGCTGTTTTTGCAGATGCCTCCATAAAGATGAGACCATGCTCCTTTGCAAACTGCTCGCCTTCCTCGTAGCTCACTGCACGCCTGTGAGACAGATCACATTTGTTCCCGACCAGCATTATGGTCATGTTAGCGTTTGCGTGCTGCCTCGCGTCTTCCAGCCAGCTCGCAAGGTGGTTGAAAGTCTCCCTCCTGTGTTGCGTTTTTTTTAACAAGGACGTCATGAGCACAATTCAGGAAATGATGCACACAACAAGGCTACTCGAGCAACTTTGAAATGATCGGGGAACTACCTGGTGATGTCATAAACCAAAAGGGCGCCAGCAGCCCCTCTGTAGTATGATCTAGTTATGGATCTGAATGACTCTTGGCCTGCCTGCAGAGTCAAAAGGGTAACTACGTCAGATCGGATTCAATGATATGCATGTGGTCACGTGGGTGTTTCCAAATCAACGTTCTGCCCAAGAGCGGGGACCAAGGGCAGTTCAAATGAAGAAATGGACCAATGGTTCCAAGCTCACAATTGGATGGTTTCACTTGGGTAAATTCATTGAGAGAAGAAGCTAGAATCCATCCATTATATCACAACTTCAGAACTCGACTAAGTGTATGATTATCATTCTGAACTCCAGAGCAAGGAAAACACTACTATGCCGCAGCAATTGGCACGTCTTAAATTATAATTTGCATTAAGACCTGGGAGCTTAAGTTCAACTATTAATCCAACAAGCAAGGGAGCAAAGTTTGACTAGGTTTGCCCAAAATTGGAGGCAGTAGTAGATCCTATAACCATGAGACGACTCAAAGCATCGCAGGACGCGTAGGAAGGAAGGGAACAGAGGGAGGGTACGGACCGTGTCCCAAATCTGGAGCTTGATGGGCTTGTTGTCGATGGTGATCATCCTGGCCCCGAACTCGACGCCGATGGTGAGGTCGTGGACGGGCTGGAAGCGCTTGTCCGTGAACTGCAGCAGCAGGCACGACTTGCCGACACCTGAAGCAAAGCAAGGCGTCAGTACGGTCCACGAAGCAGGATAGGGAAGCAGTAGGTTTCGAATCAGCAGCAGAGGCCGCCGCCACCGCCTGGAGCAGGGCGGATCCAATCATGAGACGGGGCGGCGGGGGAGAGGAGGGGAGGGGCGGATCGAACCTGTGTCGCCGATGATGATGTACTTGAAGAGGTAGGCGTACGACATCTCGGCGTCGTCTGTCCTCCGATGGCAGCGGGATTCGGGTGCGCGCGCGAGCAAGGCGGGGCGGGAGGGAGGAAGCGGGGGGACTACTGCAGTTGCGGTTGCAGGTTGCGGGGGAGAATGGTTTGGTTTGCTTCGCGACGAGGGAGGACCGGAGGAGGAGGAAGGAGGCGGAGGAGACGTGATTACGTGACGGAAGCGACAGCTAGTTTTGGGGGAGAGGGGCGGTTCGTTCGTTGCCGAATCGGCGGTGGCGTGCGGATTATTTGGAGTGTTATTCTCCCGAAATCGGCCGACCAGACTAGACGAGAGCGGAGGAGGCGGGCGGTGGTGGGGACGGCGCGGGAGAAACGGCCGTGCCGTCGTGCGCCAGCGCGGAGCTGACCCCCCAGGAGTCCAGAGGCATCCAAAGATGGGCGCGCACGCGCGCACGCACACGAGTTTCGGTTTGGGGTCGACGTGGACTGGACGGACTCTCGGCTTACGGCTTGACCGCTTGAGCTGGACCCGCAACAGTGATGGGAGCCGGGCTGGCCCATCAAGGGCCCAGCCCAGTCATCTGGAGGAGGCTGGTGGGCCGCCGATCCGCCAGGTGTAGGCCCTTCGTTCTCCGACAAAGAAGAGCTTCTTCCGGCGTCCAGCCGCATGCCTCCGTCTCCCGTAGCCGTAGGCCGTAGCCCATTCCACCTCCTCCCTCGCGGCGCCGGCATCCTCCGGCGATCGCCGGCTCCCTCTCTTCTTCCGTACACTGCCTCGCCCACCCTCCGTTCCACATTCTCCTTCTCCTCCTTACGCGCCTTCTGCGGTGGCTCCGGCATGGCTGCGGCGTCGCACGCGCAGGAGCAGCAGCGGGCCGGGGTGGTGAGGAGGCCGTGGAGCTGAAGGAGCGGATATTCCAGCGGCTCCTTGATGTTGTTCGCCACTTCGGCCTCCGCACGCCGCACGCAGCTCCACGTCGCCGGTGGCTGGGTCCGGGACAAAGTGAAATTTCTTTTTTAAAAAATTACTTTATTTTCTAATGGTAAACAAACCCAGAAAGAGAAAGGTATCACTCTCTTCTTCCATTGGCAGTTCACCGGAAATAAGAAGATAGATATAAACTTTTGTTATGCTTATGATGTAGTTTTGGGCGTTTAGGTGCTGTTGGCACCAAAAAGTGGGGAATATTTCATAGTTTGTGTTACACATATTTCCTTTTTGACTATTTAACGGAAAGAAGTAGACAAATATAATTTTTATTATGTTTATGATGTAGTATTGGGCGTTTAGGTTCTGTTGACACACAAAAAAAAGGGAAATATTTACACATTCTTGCTTTTGATGATTTAAAAGTTTTCAAAGGGGAAAACTATTTGGTGAATGGGTAGTTGTAAAAAAATACAGAAGTGAAGCATTGTAAATTCTGTATAATATAAGGAACGATATAATCATATTTTTGCACTAACATACCGTCCTGTAGATTTTTTTTCTACTATATGAAGTGATTTATGGAGTTTTGGCAGCTGTTAGAGGAAAACCCAACTGACATTGACATTGCCCTCGACACTATGACGGGCCAGAATTTCTGCGAGAAAATAAATGAGTACTCAGAGTTGATAGGGAAGGAACAGAATAGTATTGGTGATATTCAGTGCTATGCATTTCTTGTTATGCTAATCCCAAATCTGAATAACTTATTACTGTCATAGCCTGTAGCATTTTATACTACTTTAGTCAAAGGCCAACAACACCAATTATATTCCAGTGTGATTTTTCTTTAGTTAAATTGAATCATGATGTTTATTACTATTTTCTTTTGTGCAGCAATCCTGATCGATCCAAGCACTTGCAAACTGCTACAATGAAAATATTCGGCATCAATATGGATTTTGTTAACTTGAGGTCTGAAAAATATGCTGAAAACAGTTGTATTCCTACCGTGGTGTGCACATATATCTAAGCATCCTTTTGCATACTCATTTTAGTGACCATATAAAGAATACACATTGTCTCCTTGATATCTGAGTTATTTGCATTTTCGAGATACCCATATGCTTATCCGCAAGTTGCCCTTCGTATTGCCTCATCCCTTTTTGGTATGATAAATTATGAAGTAGGTTTATTTTCTGAACTACTAGACTGGATGTTGACTCATCTGCATCAGATAGCCATCACTTTTTGCCCACCTCAATGGTTGTAAACTTCTCATTTTCCAACTGATATGTTACCTTTAGGCCCTGCTTTCACTCTAGGGTTTTCAGGCCATATTTTACAACCTGTTTATGACTATGACATGTTTTCAACCTGCAGGGAATTGGTACGGCCAAAGAAGATGCATACCGCGGGGACCTAACAATTGATAGGTGAGTCTACGGTTCTCAAATTTGTGCTTCATCTCTGCAGTTCTGATTCTAGTTTAAAATCAAAACTTGAAGTCCTTTTTCCAGAATCTTGATCCTTTTGTCTAAACTTTTGACAGCTTATTCTTCAATATTAACAACAATTCAGTGGAAGATTTAACTTTGGAACACCTTATTTTCTTTGCAGGAGTAATATGTGTGTTTCTTAGCTGCTAGAGATTTGAAGGAAGCCACCTCAATTGTGTTCTTGACAAGAGCTAAACACTTCTTGTTATCAAGGATCCATCTTCTCTGCTCAAATTGAATTCAAGCTCTGGAGGTAGCATCATCCATCCCTCTGTCTCTGTTCCCAAGCAGCATCTGTCTCCTGTGCTCAGGAGGCTCTGTGGGACATGGGGTAGTCATCACCCAGTCCACCTCAACCATAACAAAGGCAAGGTCGAGCCTTCTCTTCCACTCCCCATAGTTGTTCCCTTTCAAGATTGGAATCTGGCTCAGAAAACTCATCATGGAGGCACCTGAAATTAATCATAAAAGATGAGAACAAAAATTACATATAAATTCTACCATGTTATGCATTAAAATCTACATCACCGTTGGGCAGAAATAGGCATAATACATAAATCATTATAATATGACATTGCAATTTACAATGTTAGACAGAAAATTACAATGACATATAATCTAAAAAATAATGCTCCCAAAATTAAATTCTTCCGTTGGTTCGAAATTTAATTTTAGAAAACATCAAGCGAAAGCATGACTACAACATATGAAAGAAAAATAGGTCAGAGTTGAGCGTTCCATAACTGACCTCGGTAAAGTAGCAAAAGAGGGTTGCGGAATTTGTGCTTCTCCTGTAATCTTAGATTGTGAAATGTGCTTGTTCGTGCCACTGTTTAACTGGCTTGGTTCGTTTTTTCACTTCAGTAGATCTTGATGGGGTGTGGAAGTTGGCGCGGTTACTCAATGGCGATGCCATCAAGGAAATTATGCAGGCAAAGTCAGGAAGTCCACTGGTTGGAGATTGGGTAAAATAACTCTCTTCCCTTTGTCACCAATGACACCAATTCTGGATCCTAAACAACAATCTTGACACATGTTCCTTGTCGCAGAAACAACTGGTGTGGAAGTCGCAACTCGCGCATCCGAAAGGAAACGTGGATGAGTGCATCCAGTGGATGAAGCATTCACAATCGAAACGTCAAAATCCAGCACCTGCTAGTCTTCAAGTAGCACAGGCAGTCTTTGAGTAGGCCACGACCTGGGATGATTGATACATACACATGCACTGAAACGCTTCTTGCTACCTGTGGCAAATACACAAATGTAGAAAGGTCATCATAGGAACAATATCTTCGATTTGATAGTTGGTATTTAGGAGAATTTCTATCTCGGCACATATAGTTTCTTTTTTTTTCATAGTATTTCTTGAACATAGTTGAGACTTGAGAGTGGAGAAACGAGAGGTGTTCCACTTTTGAAATTCGTACCGTTAATCCTTCTCTTGAAATTGGAACAAACTCCGACATAAGTAAATGGAGAAAAAAAAAACTGAAGTCATCTCTGGGGGTGACAAAAAAAAAAGCAAGTAAAAATGTAAAAAGCACAGAAACTTGTCTGTAGATTAGAAAGTAATTAATAGTATCGAGTGGACACGGTCTCGGTTTCATCAGACTGCTTTATGATGAGATTCTTTTTAAACTTGCTTTATGGGGATAAAATGAAAAGCTAAAGGATGGTGAAATGTAAAGCACTGTCAGAATACGCTGAATGGAGACGTTATGAGGGTTGAGTATATGTTCTTGTGTTTGTGTTGGTGCGGCACCAAAAGTAAGGAATGATGACATTGTTCCATGGCCCCAATATACCAATACTATCAGGCCTACTGTGGAACTCGGTTTCCTGGGAGAAAAGCTCGCTTTCCTCCCGAGCTCAGGCCTCACCATTACCGGGCCGTTAGCAAATGCTGATGCGGTCAACAACGGCGAGGAGCCCAAATGGGAGGAGGGACGGACGTTCTTCCATGGCGCATGCTATCTATTCTGGGCTCTTTCGTCCACATTAAGCGCTAGTTCGTGACAAGTGACACGCGTCTCGTGACAAGTTTGCACGGCCGGCATAGCCAGATTGGTATGAATGCCCACGTGGGGATCCCGACCTCGACAGCGATCCTACGTACAGTACCTGTACGGTACAGTACGCTGGTACAGGGGCTAGATACCTGGCTAGCACACGTGAACATGTCTCTGTGCTGTGCGTGCGAGGCCGGACTGAGTAACACTGTTCACCGGCGCGGGCGCCTGCAACACAATAACTCGCGTCGCACGAAGCGTCACCCGTCACATCAGTGTGGTGGTCGTCGTCTCGCGCGCCGCTGCAAACAGTGCACGATCGAAAAGTGGTGCACGACTGATGAATCATCAATTTTCATGATGATGATGATAATGATGATAATAATAATAATAATGATGATGCGTCTGCATCGATCGATCGGCGGCTGCCGCCTCTGCCGTCTAGTAACAACTGGTGCTACCACGCTACACTACACGCGCGCGGCTGGGCCAAGAAGGCTACTATAGCCCTGACCAGGCGCAGGTAAATAAAGCCGTGGCCGGCGGCGACGCGTGCGCGGCTCGAGGTTTTGGGGTGGCCCGGCCCGTGTGGGTTCGTTCGTTCGGCCTCCTCCTAGTCCTCTCTCTCGCCGCGCCGCGCCGCGCGTCTAAACTCTAAACTAGGGCGGTCAAATGCTCAAAAGCGCCGCGCGCGATCATCAGCTAAAGAACAGGCAGCAGATACTCAACGGCCACGTAATGATGGATGGTTAATTGGTTAGGTCTTAACAAAGTGGCCGGGCCATCATTACGAGGCTAATCTACCCGATCCGTCGGCTAAAAGCGTGCAATGCATATGCGAGGCGCGACCCGTGATCGATCAGGCGTTGTACGTACGCACTACTATTACTTACAGTAGTGATTAGTCAATGCCCGCATGGCGACCGAAAGCGGGTGGCGTTTTGCGGCGCCGTCTGCGCATCACACGGCCTGACGGCCACCGCACCGGCCTACTAGCTCGGCTCGGCCCTGCATGCAGGTGCAGCTATAGGTTAAAAATCTCTAATCTATCTGCCGCGAATGAATGATCTCGATTCAGTGTATACGTGCGCGCGTGCCCGACCGGGCGTTCGTTTAATTTTATTTTGTTTGGAGACCCGCCGTACAACGGGGAAAGGTCGATTCGATCGGACGCCACTACACTCCGCCATGTCTTCAATATTTCTCGCAAATACAACGGGAAAATGGCCCGTTCTGACTGCGGCGCGGCACAAGGGTTTGATCAGCTGAACCCAAACGCGCGGGGGCCGGGATTACGCGTGTCGCCGTACGGCAGCCAACAAAGTTCACATGAGGCGTTTCCGTGCGATGGGCGGTGGTCGAGTCGATCCGGCCGCGGCTTCCAGGATATCATAACATTGTACAGGCCGCTGGACCATGTAAGCATTGCTGGCTATGTGTCTGTGCCCGCGGATCTTTGGAGTCTTGTTTGTAACCAAGTGGCTGAGTTTGTGGGTTACTCTCTCCGGATTTAAATTTTTAATGTATTTAATATTTTTAGTTATGTTTGATCATTCATTTTATTCAAAAATTTTTAAAATTTATCAGATAAATTATTACAATTTATTTTATCACTAATAAAAATTGAAAACTATCATATAATTTTATATATTTGAACAAATATTTAAATAAAATAAATAGTTCAATATAACTAAAAAAAAGTCAACTGCATCGACAATTTAAATTCGGAGGGAATAGCATAGAAGCTACCAGTGCTATTCACATATTGTTATACACAAATATCTCCTAGCCACAAGCTAGGAACCTGAGTATTTTTAGTTTATCATACTTGATAATGCATGGTACCACCTAAAACTTGCTCAAACGACCGGCACTTTTTCGTTACACAAACGTCTCAATTATGAGTGTACAACCAAGATCACAAAGGAATATGTTTCCCACATGCACCCAGAAAAAAACAAGCACGCAGCAATGACTTGACAGAGCATTCAGATTTTAAAGAAAAGCAATGACAGAGCATTATTGCAACGTAAACAAGTGCCGCATCAAATGATTAACGGCCATTCATTAGTTTAAACACGAACCGGGCGAATGGAACCCTGCCACGTCGCCATTGCTGGACTCGGTTAAGTTAGCTGCTGCAGCTTTCTAGGTAGACCAGAGAGGCTAGGTCCACCACCTTGCACGTGCACCATGGATTATTGGAAGAACACAAATAGTATCTCCGTGTGCTGATCGACTGAAGCTCGATCAAACATGCAACACAGGACGATGACCACCATATGATTGCAATATTTATATACTTGTGATAACAAAAATAGTACTACTAGCTTGCATGCTGGCGCGGTTGTTGCTCGCCGATAGATGGATGGATGACCACAGGATCGGACATGCATATGATTTGGCTGGCCCCTTCGTCAAATTGGCATGCCTTTTGGGAAGTTTGAGAGGACAACGCAGTCGCACGTATGTAGCACGATATTCCATGAGCAAGTAGATGGCATCACATTGTTTTTTGTGGTCCTTGACCGCTCTTTTGCAGCCTGATCACGCAGAAAAGGATCACTTTGAAAAAGAGCTAAAGCTTCATATAAGTAAGGATAGAGCACACTAGAGAGAGAAAGCTGCGGTGGATGCAACAGATCGAGAGACACGAGTGTTGGTTTAATTTACGAGCAGTACGTGTTGCAAATTAATCTGATGTGCGTATCGTGGTTGGTTGGTGATATGTCCAACTCCAGCAGTAGGTGTCAGTGCAGTGGCGGCATTTGCTTGCCTTGCATGCTTGCGCCTCACTTAGCATGTGTGCTCTTCTCAGGGACAGAAAGGTGCAAAGAAGGCTACGCACAGTTTGAAATGAATACTAATCCTTTTGTGCGTAAAGATTGTTAGCTGTAATAACGTGATGACTGATGAATATATTGGACGAGCAATAACAGTTTTGCGGCTGGACGGTCACGTACGCACCATTAATTTGACAGTCATGCTTCTCTTTGCTGGTAGAGGTACGAGAAGAGACAAAAGGCTGAACTGCCCGTGTAAGCAAGGCAAGGTCCTCTGTTCATACCTTACGATAGCTCGTCCTCGATGTTGAAAAACAATTAAGCACGAAGGCAATAGCCCTACAACGACTCTAAGTCTCGAGCTAATGTATGTAGTTACGTGTCGTGGTCTATGGCTGGGATCAACACGTGTGGTGCGTACGTGTTGTTAATTACTACTAGTAGTAGTACAACATATAGACAACGGACAAAGCGGCTATATATACGTGTAGCTTATAGGAGTAGCCATGTGGTGGCTCTGTCGAAGGAAAAGGAGTGCCGGAATTCATCGACTTAATTTGGTCGTTGGACTTGTGCACGCAGCACGCAATCGATGTTGCACATGCACAGGTCCCGTTTCGTCCTTTTTTTTTTCGCTTTTGCAAGCGACCGTCTCAGAACAAAATCAGTGAAAACGTAGTGAAGTGCATGCTCCTGTCATTTAAAACTTGATTTAGCATATCAATGACTCATTAATTAGAAGAAATTTTTCTTCTCTATTTTTATTAAATACGTCTTGGAACTAACTAAATCAATAATATATGCTCACCTAAATGGTTGATACTTGTGGGCAAAAGTGCCCAACCTATGAGGTTGCTAGTTCAATTCTCCATAATCATAATATTTTTTCTTTTTTCGAGAAAATGTTTTTTTTTTGTAAAATCAGTTATGCATCCAGAACGACTTGCTTTTGAAGTATAGAGGGAGTATTCGATAGAAACCAAACATAATGGTAGTACATAGTACCCCTCCGTTTACTAATTCTTATCGTTCCCGACAGTTAGATTGAACTACAAAACAACTAGCCGGTGCTGTTAGAACGACATCATTAAAAAACAGAGAGAGTATAATATTTGTGGACGGGGTTGGGACCGATTACGAATACAGCCGGTGCACGTTCTCGAAACGGGGGAAAGTGGTGCAGAGCTTCTAGACATCGAGCTAGATCAACCGCGACGTGTGTCGGGCGCCCTGTTCACATCTGCACATGTGTCGTCTGTGTTAGTACTGTGTGTTTCACAGTACGTACTGTACACATGGGTAGCCACTGCACCACCCTCTCGTGAGCAATAGGCTCATCCTCGAGCAAGCGTGCACGCAGAACGCGTACTGGCTTGTGGCTACACATACCAATACTACAAAGGAGCATGCAGTTACAACCACATGCATCGCGCATAAACACAGCTATGTATATAGGCCACACGCCTGGGGGGTAGGGACGACAGTGTTAGTGTGGGCGTGTTACGTGTTCTTACATGTACGTACCGTGCATGCACGCCGAGGCAGTAGTTTCATTTGTACTCCTATGCGCACGCGCGTTTATTCCTCCGAATAATCCAAAACCCAGAGGACGTACGAGTACGATCGACAAAGCTGACGGGAGGCACAGCTCCAGCACGTTGTTACTATTGCTGGATGCTGACTGTTGCCGACCGGATGAGCGAGCTAGCCATCGACTGAAAACAACAATAATACGTATATCATGTCAATTGCTGACTGACAAATCCGAAGCGAGTCGAGAGGCACACGCTGCTCCACGTTGTTACTATTGCTGACTGTTTGACGGCAGGAGCGGAGCGAGCCATCGGCTGAAGACAGCAACATATCATGTCAAACTGGAGTACGTACTAGTACTACACATAACATAAAGAAACATATATATGGAGGCGCACATCGCAGGCATGGGTGTGACGAACGACGGTGATCGCAGGCAGCGTTGTCATCTTGCCCCTGGAAACAATGGATGGATGCATGCATGCATGGCCGCTCCTCGGTCGCGACTCGCGAGTCGATCGATTTGATCGGCAACAGGCAGATGAGGACTTGCTAAAACAATGTCGCCGTACTAGTCGTCCTGTGGTACGAGCACTAGTCCTCGTGCAGCAGATTGACTAGCCCTGGGTAGGGTCCCCCTTCTTCTTGAGAGTGCAAAGGCTCAAGCGTCCGGTCCGGCACACAGACAGAGCAATCTCGGGGCTCAGCAGCACAGAGAGAGAATCCACCCAATTAGCATGCTGTATGGCCCCATCTCGTCAGAGACAGAGAGTCACGCTGTGCCCTCCTTGTCAGCGACCAAGACATAGTAGTTTTTTGAAATTACCAAGACATAGTAGTTGGAGGAGGAGGATTGAAAGAGAGAGAGATGGGGAACGGGAGGGGGCCATGGTGACGAGGGGAGCACTGGCACCGTTTGGTCGGACCGAGGAGACGAGGCGAGAGAGAGAACAGAGAAGTGATGAGAGAATGAATGCGGCCCTCGTGCGGTCAAAGGCCCAGCGCATGGGGGCGTGTCGTCGTCGCAGGCAGCGGCACGAATGCCGACAGCGTCAAGCATGCACACGCGCGCGAGGCTCTGTCGTCTCTGCCCCTCTCTCTCTTTCTCTCTCTTCTGATGATGAAGGAGGAGTGATTGATGAGGGATGAGAGAGATGGTCAGAGGGCAGAGAGGCCCGCCCGTGCCGTCTCGAGACGCGCGCATCAGAGGAGAGTGGCTCGGCCTCCGAGGAGTCTGCTGCCTGTGTGCTGTGTGGCTGCCAGGGCTGAGGTGCTGGTGGTGCCCGTGACGAGGCGATAGCAGTAGAAAACTCGGGGAGGTTGATTGGCTCGGCCCCGCTGCACGCGCGGTGCGGTGCCTGTGCTTCAGTGCCAGGGCTCAGCTCAGCTCGTCAATCAAACTCGATCAGGTGCGCTGTGGGCGTCGCCGCTCACCGTTCTTTTTTTTTTCTCTCTCCTTTCCTCTACTATTAGAACATGTGCCATGTGTGTGATCTCGATCGGGGTTAGTACTTCGCTACGGGAGTTTATCATGAAACCAACAGCTTCACTAAAATGACTACGAAACCGGATGTTTGTTAAAATGATTATGAAAACATTATCATATCGTTAAAATGATCATGACATAATTTATATACAAAAATGCCCTTAATTTTCTTCTACCTCTATCCCTCTTCTTTCTCTCTCTCCTCTCTCACCAGTAGCTCCCCGCGTCTCCTCGCGCCCTCACCACGGCCGGTCAAGGCGGTGTTGGAACCCACGCTCTCCTATCGTAAGGGCTGACCAGGGCGGCGCATCGAGCAAGGCGCGACAGTGCTGGCGAGTGGGCGTGCCGGTCGGCTAGTAGGACGGCGCTGGCGGGTAGGCGTGGCGGGTCGGTGGCGCTAGGGTGGGCGCTCCGTCCAACAGGGCCGACGATGTTGGTGGGCACGCGGGTCAACGGACAAGAGCGGCATGCGCCGGGAGGCAAACAAAGGCGACGCACAGGGAAGGATGGTGCGAGGGAGAGAGAGAGAGGAGAGGAGAGAGAAAGAAGAAAGGAGAGGAGAGAGAGGGATAGAAGTAGAAGAATACTGATGGCATTTTTGTATATAAATTATATCGTGATCATTTTAGCGGTATATTAATGTTTTCATGGTTATTTTAGCGAAACCTCTGGTTTCACGATCATTTTAGCGAAGTCCATTGGTTTTGTGGTCGAAATAATTAAAATCTCTCGGCAGGATTGGCAACCGTATTAGAGCATCTCCAATAGTATTTTATCTCCCAATTATAGCCCCTTTTTTTCTTTTTTAAGAGATGGGTTCCATTTTATATGTCTTAATTTTTTCTCTCAACTTCAGCAGTATTGCTTATATTTCAGGTCTTATTTTACTCTGAATAGCGGGACTCATCTATCAGTCATTAAATCGAGAAACAAAGCTCCAAGCTCTGCCCACCCCGACGCACGGTGATTGGAGGTTGTCCCGCATCGCCGCCCTGCCTGCCTTCGGCGTCGCCCGCATGAGTGGCTGTTGCCCCGCTACCCTTGACGCCACCCCGCTGCCCTTGCCACCGCTCGCGCGAAGGGCCGCCGCTCCACACGCCCTCAGAGCGGCGCGCGCGAGGAGCGGGGCTCCACCCCTGACACGACGTCAGTGGCACTATCTTCGCTCAGAGAACGCCCATAGAGGAGAAGGAGAAAGAGGTGGGAAAAGAAAAAAAAAGAAGAAAACAAAAGAAATGAAGGGAAAGAATGAAAGACCCAAAGCTAAGAGGGGAAGTAGGAGTCTCTCAAACCTGAGAGCTTAGAGCCTAAATTTGAGAGCCCTACTGAAATGAAAGGCTAAGTAATGGTCTTGTTGGAGTTGGATTTTTGGACTAATCTATCAAAAATAGGATATTTTTGAGAAGCGTATATTGGAGATGTTGTTAGGTATTTCAAGTAACCATAGAACTAGCCAAAAGACCGAGACACAACTCACATGTAAGGTTGAAAGTGCATCTATGCCCCTAGTGGGTTTTGGTAGTTGTATGACAACGTGATTAAAGAACTAATCCTCTTTGTGAGTATATGAGCAGTTTGTATATGAAGAACATACGTTGCATTAATACAAATGATCATCTTCAAAATATACGATTGTGTAAGGAAAATGGGCCTATGTGATGAAATAGAGAAGTATCAAATAAATAGGTCCATATAAGCAATACTATGACAAGCCAAGATTTGAAGTAAATATGAGACATGAAAACCATTGATATGAGATGGTTTCAACAAATTGGTGCTGTCAAGAAAAAGAAGTGATCAAGTGGTATTTCTCTATGGGATTTAATCTTAGAAGCAACTTGATCAAGTCAATACTTCAAACATGAACTCAAAAGAAGGGATAACGATGATACAAAATTATGTGTGGCTCAAGATAGCAAGATGGTGAAGGATTGGCATGACTTGGCCGCGATGGACCATGGACGGGAGAAGGGCAAGATGGAGTCTTGGCGCTGAGGAACCCAAACCATGGTGAAGGGCAGGTGGAGCGCAATCGCGATGGACCGATCAAGCTATATGTGATCATATATTTCTAAGTATTATTCATTATTGGAATATGAAGATATAATATGACTTGTGAACAAGAAGGTAGAAACGGACATGATAAATGAAGAGTTTCCAAGTCACAAGCTCTAGGTGATGACGCTCAGCAAAAGCACATGTGGCAGCCCTCATAAAGCTTAAAAGAGAATAAATAGCAAAGTTCATGATCATGCAAGCTCAAGTTGAGGAGTTGTTTTTTATTTTAATCTTGAGTTTAGGCATGCCGCTCTATCAAGAGGGATGCTACATAGTTTACATTTAATATCTCAATGCTCAAAGAAAAACCCAAGTAAGATGAGAGAAACACAACACTTACACTCACACTAACTCTCACCGTGACAGGGAAAACCGGTGTAACCGGTTTACCAAACCGGAGGGACCGGTTTTGGTTCAAACCTATAATGGCTAGTTCAGGAAAACCGGTGGGACTGGTTTGGGAAATTGGTAGGACCGGTTTTGACTGTTCAGTATAACGGCTAGTTTTTAGGGACAAGTATAAATACTTCCTTCCCCCCTCCTTTGGATGCTGCTGATTGTGTGCACGAAGAAAATACATCCAAAGCCTTGTAGAGCTCTTCCCAACACCTCTTTGTGAGGTTTGAGTGATTTGTGAGAAATCCTAAGCATTGGGTTGAGAGGAATTGAGATTGAGAGCACAAAAGCAAAAATCCTACACTTGAAGTATTTGTTACTCTTGGAGGTGAATCCTCCTAGTCGGCGACGCAGCTCCCAAGCTTGTGGTGAGCCTTGGAAAAGTTTATGAAGGTCCGCTTCGCCTCCGCAAGGAAAGAAGCAAAGATAGTGGATCGGGGAAAGCGGTTGAAAGAGACCCGGCTTGGAGTGTGCCTTGTGAGCAGCTCAAACTTCCTCAACGGAGACGTAGGGTTCACAGGGTGAATCTAAAATTCGGCAAACAATTCTCCGTGTGCTTTATTTGGTTTGCTTTTTTAAGTTCTTGCTTCCACTATTTGTGATTCATGGGTTGCATGTGTAGTTGTGCTAGTACTCTTAGTGATTACTTGCTCTAGATCTTGCATACTGTGTTAAGACCTTTAGGTTTGCTAGAACTAAGTGGGACACGATCATTTCCTGTTTTATTCTCTCTGCCCCAAGGAAACCGGTGGGTCCGGTTTATCAAACCGGTGGGACCGGTTTTGATCAGTGCTCAATTGTGTAGATTTTTGGTAAATCTAGTTTGTGTGTATCTTGGTTGTTCTCCTGTGTAGTTCACACTAGTGTAGCCCCTCTGGTTAGTGTGCTACTTGTTTTATTTCTCTCTATTTCAGGAAAATCGGTGTAACCGGTTTGCCAAACCGGTGGGTCCGGTTTTGGAGTTTGGTGGGTCCGGTTTTAGAAGGTTGTTTTCAGAGGTTGATTCTTTGTGAATCTAATTGGAGTGGTTCCTATCTTTGTTTTTATAGCTTGCCTATCTTGATTGCTTGGTTCTTTCTCTTGATTAATTGTTTTATCCCAAGCTCTCTGACAAAACCGGTGTAAACGGTTTGCTAAACCGGTGCAACCGGTTTTGACAGTTTTAATTCCGCTGCGGGTTTTTGTTAAAATTTCAGAAACGCCTATTCACTCCCCTCCCCTCTAGGTGACATCAAGGGACTTTCAATTGGTATGAGAGCCTAATCTCCTTATTAGGCCTAACCGTTTGGAGAATCGATCATGTCGCAAGGTAAAATATGTCAAATTCACTATGGTTGTTCTAGTGCCTCGTTCTCTATCATTTCTCAACCTTCATACGAGGCACCTTATTTCGATGGCACAAACTATGCTAATTGGAAATCTAAGATGATCTCATATTTTTGGGAGATGAGTCCCAAAATTTGGTGGGTTATGGATGTAGGTTTTTCTCATAACATCGACAGGGAATCTACCACACAAGCACAAGAAAAATGCCTACATCTCCAAGCCCAAGCTACCAATGCCCTATTTGGTGCATTGAGTAGGCATGCCTTCGACAAGATATACAAGTTGAAGAATATTCATGCTATATGGAATAGGATTCAAGAAGTATATGATGATTCCAACAATCAAGAAGAAAAGACTCAAACTACCAATTTGAGAAAACCGGTGGCACCGGTTTCCCAAACCGGAGGCACCGGTTTTGGCAGAACAGAAACTATTTCTGTAAATGATCAAATTGAAGATTCTAGTTGCAGATTTAGACCAAGAGAAGAGTCAATGTCACCAAGAAGCTCATGTTCAGATGATAAAATATCATTTTGCTTCATGGCCAAGAGACAAAGGAAGTCTCATATATCCTTAGTTGAAAAGGTTGACAACTCAAGGAATGATCATACTAGTGCTACTAACAAATCTTCTTATGTAGCACAACTAGAGGAAGCAAATAAAATGATCATGGGTGAGTTTCAAAAGCTTGCTAGTATGCATAAGAAATTGCAAGAAAGACATGGTGATCTTCTATGCTCACATGAGAAGCTCATTGACTCATATACCATGCTAGAAACAACTCATGAGGTTGCACTTACTGTGGTAAAATCTTCTCAATCTCACACATGCACATGCACAACACAATCAATTGTTTTATCTTGTGCTAACACTTGTTGCTCTCAAGCAAAGCCATCAAATGATGAGCAAGTATTTATAGAAACTTGTGATGAACTCATTGCAAGTGAAAATGACTACCTCAAAAGAGAAGTTCAGAGGCTAAATATGGACTTAAGTCGGTTAAAAGGCAAAGACCATGTGCAACCATCTCAAGATAACCGTGATAGCATGGTGAATAAGCTTGAGAAGGGATCAACCACCACATGTGTCAAAAGCTTTCCCACTGGCTTGAACAAAGTTCTTGACAAGAGAAACAAGAAAAAGATCAAGAAGAAAGTACACATAAAGTGCTTCAAGTGTTCATCAATGGGACATTTCGCCTCGGAATGCTCATCAAGGAAAAATAGTCAAACTACACTCTCTAGAAGACAAAGAAGCCTATCTCAGAGAAGATGCTTTGGATGCAAAGAGAAAGGACACTAGATAGCCTCATGTCCAAGACATACAAGATTGGAGCAAGTCTGTCAAAACCGGAGGGACCGGTTTGCCAAACCGGTGGCACCGGTTTATGCAGAAAAGCTCCATCCCATTAAGCAATTGGTCAAAGGCTTTGTGTCAACATACACAAGACACATGGACAAGAATGAAAATATCAAGAAGAGAATTGTGGACAAGTCCAAGAGAATCAAGCACCAAACTTGCTACACATGTCGGGACAAAGTACATCTTAGTAAGGATTGCTCTTTGACTCAAGCTCTTAGTTCCAAGTTGGTCAATTATGATTGTGTATCTATTAAGGCCAACAATGACACTTGTGCTATCAAGGTGATTAGTTCACCTATTGCTAGCACAAAGTCTACTTTGGTGCCAAAATCTTGTTTGATTAACTCTCAAGGACCCAACAAGCGTTGGGTACCAAAAAGTGCTTGAAAGTGCTCATAAGCTGCAGGTGATGCATTGATGACTTGACATGCACAAAATGATGGAACAACACGCAAACTTGCCAAGCATGGAGACATTAAATTACTATCTACATCAATGACATCAAGGAAAAGAATAAGTACCACTAAACAATCTTTGTCTTGTTCCTTATTCCTGCAGCAATGATCCCACAAGTTCATGCTACTACTTGTAGAATGCTCTCAAGTATACGAGCATGAATGATTTTGTAAAGAGATGCAATTAATGTCTCCCTTGGAGAAAATTTGTTGTGTGAATATCTCTCAGAATTGATGAATACAAACAAGACGCCAAGATAGCAACACAAATCAAGAATGAAAGGATTCCTAGTGAAATATTAAGAAATCAAGAACTCAGGAAAAACCGGTTGGACCGGTTTGTAAAACCGGTGGGACCGGTTTCTCAAACTTGTCCGTGGGATCGGACAAGTCCATCGGACTCCAGAAAGGATGTCACTCAAGTTCATCGAACTTGTCCGACATTCATTAGACTTATCCGATGCCATGAGGAAAGTCCGATGTCTCGGACATAATCTTCGGACTCCAGAATCTCTGCCACTATGCATCATCGGACATGTCGATGTCCATCAGACTTATCCAATAAAGTGAGGGAACAAGGAACCAGGAAAAACCGGTGGCACCGGTTTGTTAAACCGGTGGGACCGGTTTATCCAGAAAAGCTTAATGTGATGAAGTGATGTAGAGGCAACAGCAAGACGACATCTAAATTGATAATTGACCTATGATGATTAAGGAAAATACCATGAGAGTCCAACATGAAGATATGAAGCAATGACACACACTTGAATGGTTGTGAGTATTCCTTGACCTACTCTCATTTCATCCTTCTTAATTATCTTCCCACCTTGACCAAGATATAATTTGAACCTCTCCGTGTTCCTAATAGAACATGTGCACACATCACAAATTATCCAAAAGATTTGGTGCACATATTTAGGGGGAGATTCATTTTATATCTTGAGTCAAAAAGATACTAATATTTTCCTTGAGTATCTTGTGTTTAGTCTCAATATGGAATAAATTATGATGAATGATACCTTATGCTGAGATCAAGCAAAAAGGAGTAACTCTCTATCTCAGTTTAACTTTTATTTCAATATATGTTATCTGTGAAAACCGGTGGCACCGGTTTGCTAAACCGGAGGGACTGGTTTAGACAGAAAACATATATCCCTTTTTCTTGAGGTGTTTTTCATTTGGTTTTGTATGGATGATCACTATGTGTGAGATTTCATCTTGTGCTACTAATTCCAATGTCTTCCATTGAAAGTGCATAAAATGTTATTTTTGGAGAGTTGACATTAATGGTAAAAGACACAATAAGCACTAGTAAATCTTGGTGGTCCACTTCATTAGTTGGAGAAGGACAATTACTGCCAAAGGTATGTCTTCCTAAATTTCTCTTAGTCTTTCTTTCTACATATAGAATCCATGTGATAGGAAGTGCCTTGGTATGCATGTGACTCATGTCATAAGCATACTCTTTGTGAGTTAGGACAGATTTTCAAAAAATTATTTAATGCTTTGTCCTAAGTGGTTTTAAAAATATTTGATTCTTAATCTTTGTGATCATGTCGTGCTACTTGTGGTTATTGTTCATCTTGATTGCTTGTTGCCTAACCACAATTAGTACGACCGTCTCTCTCAAGTCCTAATTTCCATTATCATTCAAATCTTGATCATCATCACATTCTCCATCATAAATATCAAGGATTTGATCTACGAAGGAAAATGCAAAGTACTCAAGGCTTGGAAGCAATATTCATTGAAAATCTCCACTCAATCTGGTTTTATTAAGATCCTTACAAAATCGGAGGCACCGGTTTTGGAAATCGGTGGCACCGGTTTTGTCGATTTAACCAGCCCGAGCCCAAAACTTACCCCTTTGTTCCCATTCACCTCCTTCTCCTCAAATCAACCGAGTTGCAGCCCCCTCTCCCCTTCATTGGTGATTTTAAGGTCTCTCCGTGAAGAACTTCGATTCTTGGGTGAATCTTTGTGCCCCAAGATCGGAGGCATCATTTCTATCTCCGGATTTGAGTTTCTCCTCTCCAAAGGTACCTATGGTCTCAAGTTTCGATCTCTTAGTACCTTTGGTAGATTCAACTTTTCCTATGGTACATTGCCTCCTAGATAGTCTTAGAGCCTACCCTAGCAACCAATCCTGTAGTACTTTGGTCAAATCGATCAGATTCGTAACCTAGGTTTTCTCTGTAAAAACCGGTGGCACCAGTTTGGCAAACCGGTGGCACCGATTTTGGCAGAGAAACCCTAGTTCAAGTTTTTGATCGATTCTTTGATTCATCTTATCCTAGCAATGTTTTCAAGTATTGCTCATGCCTAGTATTTACCTTGAATAATTTTAGATGAAATTATGAGCATAGGTTTTCTCTGTGAAAACCGGAGGCACCGATTTGGCAAACCGGTGGCACCGGTTTTTCTAGAGAACACCTATTTTCATATTTTTACCTCTAATTGTTATCCAAACCTCCTTTTATCCTTCCCTGTTGTATCCTAAGACCTTGTTCACTCTTATCTATCATAGGATCAGCATGTCGTCAGATGAGGAAAGGGAAAGGAATGTGAAGGCAAGGCATGATGATGACCAAGGCACCCAACATGACACCGGGCGTAAAAGAAGGAAGCAGACTATCAAGAGACTGCCCAGAGCTGCAGATATAGTGGAGGATGACACCTCCTCTGATGATGATATGGAGGATGAGCCCTATATCGCTCCCACTGGTGCCCCTAGGACAGCAGCTGGGGGCTCTGGCACAGCAGCAGCTAGTGGCTCAGAGGAGGGTGATGAGGAAGAGGAGGAGCAGGAGGAGTTTGATGTGGATGAGATCATCCCTCAGGCTTATGTGCATCTTGGACATCTCTCATTCCGGCCACCTCAAAACCCGGGATGGAGAGAGAAGATAAGCTACAAGGGACACACAGAGGCTGTGAGAGAGATGAGGGCTAAAGACCCTAGACCATTCCAGAGAGAGGCCACTGACTACATGGAAATGCATAATGGATAATGGATTGACTGGACACTCCAGTGGCAAATGCATAATGGATTGACTGGACATACATGGAAAACAAGGATGATCACATATTCAATGAAGTCATTACTGCATGCAAGGCAAAACATGTGAAGGACATTCTTGGTTTTCAGAAGCATTGGAACAATGAGATAATTGCTCAGTTTTATGCCACCTTGTATATGGAAGAGCATGACAATACAAGAAAGATGCATTGGATGACAGAAGGCCAGTGGTATGAGGTGAGCTACGCATAGTTTGCTATGCTCCTTGGTTTTGGGCGGCTTGATGCAAACCGTCCTAGGATTCACTTTGCCACCCGCCTTGGTGATAGAGGATTGAGGCACATGTATCCTAGTGGAAAGCAAGGTAATTATGGCACTATCACTGATTTTCTTCCCTTCTATGCATACATCTACAGGCTATTTAGGAAGACCCTCACTCCTAGGGAAGATGATCCCACAAAGCTTCCCTCCTACAACAGAAACATCCTAGCTGCTATGGGACCAAATGGGCATGACTTCTCAGTGTTTGATATTATCTGGGAGGAGATAAAAGTCATTTCTAACATCCTATTGAAGAGTTGTGGTTTTGCACCCTATATTATGTATATGATTGAGAGGGTGACAGGGCGCACTGTGGACTATGACAAGGAGCATCTTCCTTTGAGGATCAAGAATGACTTAAGAAACCCAGTTAAGGACAGTAGTGCAGCAGCACCAACACATGGTGAATCCACCTCTGCAGCACCCAGAGGGAGTGGGCAGCAAAGGAACAATCCTCCCTCACCAATCAAGAAGTTATTTGGGATGCTCTTTGGGATGTGCAGGTCTCAGTATGATGCTGATGTGAAAGCACATCATGAGAGGTAGGGGAGGAAGAAGGCCACAAGGACCATGAACCTTCTTCACCAACAAAGCAACCTACAGCCTCCTCGCTCTCGCATTGCCTCCGAGGGTGAACAAAGTCAAGAGATTGAGTCATTTGAGGCTAGGCTGAGTCGCTATGAGAAGGAGAACCCCTATACTTCCTGGTTTAGAGATGCAGATTTCAGTGGGGGTATGTTTGGGTATGGTGGAGCAGGTCCTTCACAAATGCCACCATTTAACCCTCCCAACAATGATGATGATGAGGAGGAGGATGGTGACGAGGAGGAGTGATCTATGATGACAAGGAAGACCCCTTTTTGGTGCTAGATGACAAAGGGGGAGAAAAGTATTAAAGCTCCAAGTCTTCATCAGTTTTGCTTTCAGTTCTGGTCTGTTTGGAAAAACCGAAGGCACCGGTTTAGCAAACCGAAGGCACCGGGTTTTGCTAGAACAGACCAATGTATCCATTTTCTTTGTTTTTTCAGCTTGTGGACTTGAGAAGAATTTGTAATGAGTGATTTGGTGTGTTGAACCTTGTAATAATTCTCTAAGACAATATTGTGCTATGATGTGATGCATGCTGAGTTGATGTATTATTTATTGTGAATAAGTGAAGTCAGGAAAAACCGGTGGCACCGGTTTTGCCAGACAGCACATATGATTCTTTTGATTTATTTCTTTGTGATTTTCTTGTCATGCGCATCACGGACTACATGTTCACACACACTTGTTGCACCCCACGAATGCACACATATAGGGGGAGTTCTTGTGGATTTATTTCAAAATGTGCAAATTGGCATTTGAGGCCAAAATTGATGAAGAATTCCATTCACATGCACAATTTTAGGGGGAGCTCATCCTATATAGATGCATTCAAAATTACTTAATAAATATCATTTGTAAGCTTTAATCAAGATTGTCATCAATCACCAAAAAGGGGGAGATTGAAAGTGCATCTATGCCCCTAGTGGGTTTTGGTGGTTGTATGACAACGTGATTAAAGAACTAATCCTCTTTGTGAGTATAGGAGCAGGTTGTATATGAAGAACATATGTTACATTGATACAAATGATCATATTCAAAATGTACGATCATGTAAGGAAAATGGGCCTATGTGATAAAATGGAGAAGTATCAAATAAATAGGTCCATATAAGCAATACTATGACAAGCCAAGATTTGAAGTAAATATGAGACATGAAAACCATTGATATGAGATGGTCTCAACAAATTGATGCTGTCAAGAAAAAAAAGTGATCAAGTGATATTTCTCTATGGGATTTAATCTTGGAAGCAACTTGATCAAGTCAATACTTCAAACATGAACTCAAAAGAAGGGATAACGATGATACAAAGTTATGTGTGGCTCAAGATAGCAAGATGGTGAAAGATTGGCATGACTTGGCCGCGATGGACCATGGTCGGGAGAAGGGCAAGATGGAGTCTTGGCACCGAGGGACCCAAACCATGGTGAAGGGCAGGTGGAGTACAATCGCGATGAACCGATCAAGCTATATGTGGTCATACATTTCTAAGTATTATTCATTATTGGAATATGAAGATATAATATGACTTGTGAACAAGAAGGTAGAAACGGACATGATAAATGAAGAGTTTCCAAGTCACAAGCTCTAGGTGATGATGCTCAGCAAAAGCACATGTGGCAGCCCTCATGAATCTTAAAAGAGAATAAGTGACAAAATTCATGATCATGCTAGCTCAAGTTGAGGAGTTGTTTTTTATTTTAATCTTGAGTTTAGGCATGCCGCTCTATCAAGAGGGATGCTACATGGTTTGCATTTAATGTCTCAATACTCAAAGAAAAACCCAAGTGAGATGAGAGAAACACAACACCTACACTCACACTAACTCTCACTGTGACAGGGAAAACCGGTGTAACCGGTTTACCAAACCTGAGGGACCGGTTTTGGTTCAAACCTGTAACGGCTAGTTCAAGAAAACTGGTGGGACCGGTTTGGGAAACTAGTGGGACCGGCTTTGACTGGTTCAGTATAACGGCTAGTTTTTGGGGGACAAGTATAAATACTTCCTTCCCCCCTCCTTTGGATGCTGCTGATTGTGTGCACAAAGAAAATACATCCAAAGCATTGTAGAGCTCTTCCCAACACCTCTTTGTCAAGTTTGAGTGATTTGTGAGAAATCCTAAGCATTGGGTTGAGAGGGATTGAGATTGAGAGCACAAAAGCGAAAATCCTACACTTGAGCATTTGAGCATTACGTTGTAAATCCGTGAAGCATTTGTTACTCTTGGAGGTGAATCCTCCTAGTCGGCTAGGCGTCGCCCTAGAGCTCCCAAGCTTGTGGTGAGCCTTGGGAAAGTTTGAGAAGGTCCGCTTCGCCTCCGCAAGAAAAGAAGCGAAGATAGTGGATCGAGGAAAGCGGTTGAAAGAGACCCGGCTTGGAGTGTGCCTTGTGAGCAGCTCAAGCTTCCTCAACGGAGAAGTAGGGTTCATAGGGTGAATCTGAACTTTGGCAAACAATTCTCCGTGTGCTTCATTTGGTTTGCTTTCTTAAGTTCTTGCTTCCACTATTTGTGATTCATAGGTTGCATGTGTAGTTGTGCTAGTACTCTTAGTGATTACTTGCTCTAGATCTTGCATGCGGTGTTAAGACCTTTAGGTTTGCTAGAACTAAGTAGGACGCGATCATTTCCTGATTTATTCTCTCTGCCCCGAGGGAACCGGTGGGTCCGGTTTACCAAACTGGTGGGACCGGTTTTGATCACTGCTCAATTGTGTAGATTCTTGGTGAATCTAGTTTGTGTGTATCTTAGTTGCTCTCCTGTGTAGTTCACACTAGTATGTGTGCTACTTGTTTTTGAAAAACCATGTGGATATGTGCCATAGTTTGCTATATTTGTGATGAGTAATTGACTTGAGCGGATTTGGTGTTTGAGTTGAAATGCGGGAATCTAGGGATTGCATAGGTTTACATATCATGGTTATGACTAACCGGAGTTGGTGGAGATATTGGTGATGTTGCAGGAGATGGGAAATGTGTTTGCTTGTCTCATGATGTGTAGGTCACTGGAGTCAACTTGGCGGTCAACGGCGAGAGGATCGGGCACAAGTAGGGGACTTGGGGCCAGACGATCGGGGTGCCGGGTGAAGTCAAGGGTGATCCACACCGTACACATGGAGAGGTAAGAAGCACAGACAATTTCGCGGTTGAGCCTCAAAACCGTGGTGGTGATGAAGACGGTGTGTTGACCAAGTCAAGGCGAACGGGATGCCCGTGCAAGTGACATGGACAGGGACTGGGAGAGACTTGACGGTGGTCAGGATCGTGAGACAAGGTGACACGCGTCGACATCGAGAAGTCACGCTTTAAGAAGCGTGCAAGGCGGTTTCTCGGTTTGGGCCTCAAAACCGGTGGCAGTGGTTGGTGGTGCACGTGGCACCATCATAGAGCTTGCTTCAAGATGAAGCAAAGACGTGAAGCGTCCAATGGCATTCGGGTGATGAGTAAAAAGATAGACAATTATACCCCCGGTGGTAGGTGGGTGTGTTATGTAGGTCAATGGTAGAGTGGTCATGTGGACAATAGACCCTAGGCCTATATAAGAAGAGGTGTGGCTAGTGGGAGAGGTGCCTCTCTTCCATTAGCCTTGTGTTAGGACTCTATTCAAAGTGCTAGAAGAGGACTTCATGTTTGAGAGAAGAGTAGTGGGTGTGTGAGAGACATCTCTTGCTCTTCCAAATAGTGGGAGGAAGAGGGTGGCTTCCTAGCCTTGTACCTATGGATCTTGTAAGCACCTTTCTATGATATGAGAAGTATTTTCGTACTCAAGATTTCCCTCTTCACTTGAATCCCGAAATTCCCCTTTTCCTATTTTTGGAGTTATTTTTGTGGTGATTTTCGATCTCGATTTGGAGTGAGTTTTGGGATGGATTTTGTGGGGGATCTTAGTGCTATGATGTGCTAGAATAATCCCATATAGGTCTTTGACCGAATCATAGGCACGAGCACCTTCGATTTCAACGTTCTCTCAAGTTTCCCCTTTTTAGTATTCTTGGCACAAGATCTGCTGAGTCAATGACGTGCAAGTTGGGAGATTGTTGATCAGGAGTATGCTATACTACAAGACCTGAATACTGCATCTGCAGGTGAGTTAGTCAGGTATGAGAATAACTCCAAAGTTGTCAATATTCTGCTTTCTGCACTTGGTAGGAGCGAACATGATAGGGTTGCACACCTTGACACTGCTCATGCTATTTGGGATAAGCTCTGCACTTACCATGAGGGTACCAAACAGGTCAAGTCTATGCGTAAGGATTCTTACAATAGACAATACCAAACATTTGCACAGAAACCGGGCGAGTCACTAGATGACACTTTTCGTAGGTTTGAGGCAATTGTGTGCAACTTGCGGGCTTGTGGTACCCTTGTGTACAATGACAATGATAGAGCTAAGCAACTGCTGTACTCACTTGATGAAAATGTTTGGGGGGTTAAAATTGCTGCTCTAGAAGAAATTGTTGAATTCAATACTCTGAACTGTGAGCAACTGTATAGCAAGCTGAAATCTCATGAACTATCTAGGAAATCTCGTCCTAATCTTGCTATTCCTGCTTCTAGCATGGCTTTGCTTTCTAGTTCTCAGAAGGGTGATCACAGTTGTGCTTCTTATGGAACTAACCCCTCACTTGACAAGTCTTCCTTGGAGTTTGCTTTGTCTTCTCTTGTTGCAGCTTCCGATGAACAGATGGAGTGCATTCCTGACGAGGAGCTATTCTTGCTCACAAGGAAGTTCAGAAAGTTCTACAACAACCGGAAGGAGAGAAGAGGAGGTGGTTCAAGAACCTGCTTTGAGTGCGGTGACCTGGGCCACTTCATCGCTGATTGTCCCAAGAAGAAGAAGAAGGTCGGGTACCGCGACAACAACACTAAAGACTTCAAGCAGAAGAAGAACCGCTTCTACAAGAAGGGCAAGAACTCCAAGAAGTTCGCCAAGGCCATTGCACGCGTCTAAGTTGTCGCCTTGAGCGATGTCGACCTAACATCAAGTGAAGGCCTTTCAAGCTCGGAGGAGGAGGTTGAAAAGCCACGAGTCAAGAGGAAGGATGACTTCACCGGGCTTAGCTTCATGGCAAAGAACGACCACGACACCGACTCTGGATCCGACTCTGACACAAGCGAGGTACCTCCCACTCTCGATGAGCTCTCTTCTGAACTTGATCATTTGCGCGATGTTATGCTCATGCAAGATGATAAGCTTCGCAGTGCTGTTCGTGAGAGTAGAGAGCTTAAGTCTAAGTTGGAGAGTGCTGATTTTGAAATTGCTTCGCTTAGGTCCAAGCTTACTCGTGAGAACATTGTTGTTGAGTGTGAGTCTTGTCAAGTTGTGATGAGTGATCTTGCACAGAGGGAGAGTGTGCATGCTCAAGTTGCCAGTCAGCTTGAGAGTGCCCTCAAGGAGCTTGATGAGTTCAAAGCTAGACCAACTCTTTTGGATGCATGTCAGAAGTGCCCCAAACTCACAGATGAGTTGGAAGCTCAGTCCCTCAAAGTCAAAGAGCTTGAGTCCAAGTTGCTTTATGAGACTCGCTCTAAGGTCCTTCCACCACCTTGTGAGGTGTGTGTCTCTCTTAAGGACAAGCTTGTAATCACTAGGGAGGAAAACAAAGCTCTAGTTCAGGAAAATGACTATCTTGTGTCTAGGCTCCAGAGAACCCTAGTGAGTGAGGAGAAGATTGAGAGTGATTCGGCAAGAGTGAAGGAAAGTGCTTCTAGATCAACCTATAACTTGGGTTTGGGATTTGAGAGGTGTGACAAGGAGAGTGAGAATGTGGGCAAGTTTGTACCTAGCTCCAGCTACAAGGATGAGGAAAATACTATTAAACCCACTGATACATACTATCCACCCAATCCAAAACCCTCCTTCAACCCAAAGCAAACAGAGAAGCCAAAACCCAAACCTGCAATGCAAGCCAAGCCTAATCCTAAGGGTGTCTACATTTGCATGTTTTGTGGTCACAAGAGTCACTTGGATGAATTCTGTTATAGGCGTAAGAGGATTGAGAGGAAGCAAGCTGAGTTGACTAGGGATGCTTTTTATGATGATTTTATTGACTTTCAGCCTCACTCTTTTTCTCATGCCTATCGTGGACAGGGTCATTCCTCATATGGCTTTGATTCACGAAATAGAGGCTTTGCGCAGCAGCGCTTTGGTACCCCACGGTTTCCCCATCGTGGTGAGCGTCACTCGCGTGAATTTGGCTTTCACACAAATGATTTCTATCCTCACAACTCAAGGTTTCAGTCGAGACGCTCTGACAGGCCACGTTTTCCCCATCGTGGTTCTCGTCCCATGCGTTCGAATGATAAAGTGCAAAGAACTGTGATGACTACTACCGGTCGTATGGTTAAGTGCTGGATTCCCAAATGTTTTTTGACTAACCCCAGCACTGAGCCATCGACTTTCACTTCTCGTTCTTTGTAGGCAGCAGGTGGAGGCTTGGAGAACAAGTGGTTGATGGATTCCGGGTGTTCGCGCCACATGACCGGAAATGCAAAGTGGTTCTCCAGCCTCACTCCCTTGAAGCGTCGGGAGTATGTGACCTTTGGAGATGACAAGAGAGGAAGAGTGAAGGGAAGGGGCGTGGTAAAGGTAAATGAGAACTTCACTCTCAATGATGTTGGTTTGGTTGAGTTTCTCAAGTACAATCTCCTCTCTGTCTCTCAGCTTCTTGATGTTGGTTTGGAAGTGCGCTTTAAGTCAAATGCTTCTTGTGTTCTTGATTCGAGTGGTTCCTTGGTTTGTGGGATTTCTCGCATTGGTAGAGTTTTTCAGGCTGATTTTGCTGGTTCTCCTGGTTCTCACAAGTGCTTGTTTGCTCAATCTTCTTCTGAGCTCTGGAAATGGCATAGGAGACTGGGTCACATGAGCTTTGACTTGTTATGTCGTTGAGTGGCCTAGGTTTGATGCGAGGATTGCCTAAGCTCAAATTTGATAAGGATTTGGTTTGTGCTCCTTGTCGTCATGGGAAAATGATTGTCGCTTCTCATCCACCAATCAATTTGGTGATGACTGAACGCCCTGGAGAGTTGCTTCAAATGGACACTGTTGTTCCTTCTCGGGTTCGTTTGATGGGTGGGAAGTGGTATGTTCTTGTGATTGTTGACGACTACTCTTGCTACTCTTGGGTCTACTTTCTTGAGAGCAAGGATGAAGTGTTTCATCACTTTTGGAGCTTAGCTTTGAGGTTGTTCAAGGAACTCCCTGGTGCATTACGAGCGATTCATAGTGATAATGGCATCGAGTTCAAGAACTCTTCCTTTGATGCTTTCTGCCTTGAGTATGGTATTGATCATCAGTTTTCAGCACCTCGGGTTCCCCAGCAGAATGGTGTGGTTGAAAGAAAGAACATAACCTTAGTGGAGATGGCCCGGACGATGCTCGATGAGCATAGGACTCCGAGGCAGTTCTGGGCTGAGGCCATTAGCACTGTTTGCTATGTTTTCAATCGGATTTTCTTGCGCTCAATTCTTAATGTGACTTCTCATGAGCTGCGTTTTAGGAGAAAGCCCTCGGTTTCTCATTTGCGTGCCTTTGGTTGCAAGTGATTTATTCTCAAGCGTGGCAATCTTGATAAGTTTGAGTCGAGATCTTCCGATGGCATCTTTCTTGGTTACTCTCTTCATGGCCATTCCTACAGAGTTTTGAATTTGGAGACTAACACCATCGTAGAATCCTGCGATATAACCTTTGATGAAACAAACTCTTGTGCAAGCAATGTGATTGAGACTGTAGGTACCAAGGAGATGGAGGAGCATCTTTGTAGAAGAGGAGCTACAGGGCTTGGGTGATGAGTCATTCCATCTCACATCCGAGCGTGTTCCTGCTGCTACCACTACTCCAGCAGAGGGTCCAGAAGTTTCTATATCGACTTCAGCAGCTGTCGAGCAAGCTCCAGCTGTGGTTGAGGGGGAGGCACACTCTGAGAGAGAGGCTCCTCACCACATTCAGCGTCGACATCCACCTCAACAGATGATCGGTAATCTCTATGAGAGGACAACAAGGTCAAGGTCTGCACATCTAGCTTGTTTTACTAATTCTCTCTTTATTGCAACCTTTGAACCCCGAGATGTTGGACACGCACTATCTGATGAACATTGGGTTAATGCCATGCATGAGGAGTTGGAAAACTTTGAGAGAAACAAAGTCTGGACCCTTGTAGAGCCTCCCAAAAATGTCAATGTCATAGGAACCAAGTGGGTGTTCAAAAACAAACATGGGGAGGATGGTGAGGTTGTGAGAAACAAGGCTAGGCTAGTTGCTCAAGGTTTTAGCCAAGTGGAGGGCTTAGATTATGGTGAAACCTTTGCTCCTTTGCTCATATAGAAGCCATTAGGATCTTGCTTGCATTTGCTGCCTTCAAGGGCATTAGACTCTATCAAATGGATGTCAAGAGTGCTTTCCTAAATGGTTTCATAGAGGAAGAAGTGTATGTGAGGCAACCCCCTGGCTTTGAGTACCACAAATACCCAAATCGTATGTATAAGCTTCAGAAGGCTTTGTACGGGCTAAAGCAAGCACCTAGAGCATGGTATGCTAGGCTTAAGACCTTCTTGCTAGAGCGTGGGTATGTCATGGGGTGTATTGATAAAACCTTGTTCACTCTCAAGCATGGCAATGACTTTCTAATGGTTCAGATTCACGTGGATGATATCATCTTTGGTGGTTCCTCTCATGCTCTTGTGTCCAGGTTTCAGGAAGCTATGGAAAGTGAATTTCAGATGTCAATGATGGGAGAGCTCACCTTGTTTCTTGGGCTTCAAATCAAGCAGTGCAAGCAAGGCACTTTCATACATCAAGCCAAGTACACAAAGGATCTCCTGAAGAAGTTCGACATGGTCAATGTGAAGCCGTTGTCTATACCAATATCCACTACAACGGCTCTTAACCCTGATAAAGACTGTGAAGCGGTGGATCAAAGGGAGTACAAGAGCATAATTGGCTCCCTCTTGTACCTGACAGCAACAAGACCCGACATACACTTTGCGGTGTGTCTTTGTGCTCGCTTTCAAGCTTCCCCAAGGTTGACTCATCGTAAGGCTGTCAAGCGCATCTTCAGAATTGATAGGAAGAGCACTTCTGGTACTTGTCATTTCTTGGGTACTTCTTTGATCTGTTGGTTTTCTCGTAAGCAGTCGAGTGTTGCCCAATCCACCATAGAGGCTGAGTATGTAGCTGCTGCTCACAAATCATATGGATTGTATCTACCATGAGAGACTATGGGTTGACTTTTAAAGGTGTTCCACTCATGTGTGATAACTCCAGTGCCATATGCTTAGCCAAAAACCCAGTCCAATATGGTAAGGTCAAACACATCAATGTGCGATTCCACTTCCTGAGAGACAATGTTGAGAAGGGGGATGTTGAGCTCAAATATATTGATACCAAAAACCAACTAGCTGATATCCTCACCAAGCCCCTAGATACTTCGAGACATGCTTTTCTTCGGGGGGGAACTTTGTGTTTGTCATCCTTATGGCATCATTTGAGGGGGAGTTGGTTTTCTCTTGTATATATGTATCTTACCATTTTTGCATTGCATCTCATATGTAATATATGCATTGGTAGATGAGCTTTGATTTTTATGCTTCCTTGCATTTCTCCTTGCTATGATTGAGCTTGAGCTAAGTTGTGTGGATGTGATGGTAATCTCTTATGCTTAGATTTTCTAGATGGCCTGTTATAAACTCATGTGAGCAACTTGCTAATCTTAAAGATAAACTGAGCTTCTTGTGAACCTTATGATCTAATCTTGCTAAAACTTGCTCACCATGTGTATAATTGCTTTTATCCTTGTTGAAACTTACACTGAGGCTAGTCTAGAGGATGTCTTGGCTTTGGCACCTTGTGTTTGCGAAATAGAAGGCTTTGCAAATGTTTAGTTCATGATGAAACATTGTGGGAACATGTGTTCCTTTTGCTGCAAAGGCATGCTCTTTTGTCTTGTGCATAATCTTGAAAAATCTGCTAAGTGCTTTGATCAAGAACTACTCAATAATGCTAAATCCAAACATTGTGACTTGAAGCCTTGGGGTGTTTGTCGTACCCAGTCGTGCGACCCTCCGCATGGATAAGAGGACACATGAGGATAAACTATAATCACTTCATCAACTGAGTCTCTGTTTCATATGTGAGCGTTTGTAGAGCTCATTTTCTACGAGTGCTTGTTGTCCTTGTTGAGATTGAACCTAGCTAGATTCCTATGATTCCTATGATTCACACATGTGGTGGCAGATTTTCTCGTGATAAGCAAAATTTGATTCTATCTAAGCTAGTCAATCTTTCTGCTTAGCCAGTATAGCTCATGGTGTTTATGTCTTGCTATCTATTTTTTATCTTTGCATGATTGGGAGCTATTGTCTTTACACTTCATGGCACTATGGTTATGGTTAGCAAAGTTAAATGCTTGTTTGCATAATTGTTGAAGCTCCTTAGGTTTACATTTTCATGCATTGCATGTTTGCTTATTCTTTTGCTTCTTTGATGAGTTCATTGTCAAAGGGGGAGAAAATTTTGGGGTCATGCACAAATAATGCTAAGAAACTCATATGATCCGTTTTGCACTACTTGAGACCTACCACAACTTGAGGGGGAGCATATCATGATCTTGAGGGGTTTCTGGCATTTTTCACATTCTTTGCGTCTCAAGTCGCTTTCTTTGCTAACTCTTGGTTTTGTGATCCCTACTTGTTAGATGACTTGTTTTCACCTTTCCTTTGGGTTTGGTCATTTGGATGTGCTTATTCGGCTTTGCATTTCAATCTCTAATCTTTGTGCATTTGGTGTTGTCAATGTACTCATCAAGGGAGAGATTGAGAAACCATGTGGATATGTGCCATGGTTTGCTATATTTGTGATGAGTAATTGACCTGAGCGGATTTGGTGTTTGAGTTGAAATGCGGGAATCCAGGGATTGCATGGGTTTGCATATCATGGTTATGACTAACCGGAGTTGGTGGAGATATTGGTGATATTGCAGGAGATGGGAAATATGTTTGTTTGTCTCATGATGTGTAGGTCACTGGAGTCGACTTGGCGGTCAACGGCGAGAGGATCGGACACAAGTAGGGGACTTGGGGCCAGACGATCGGGATGCCGGGTGAAGTCAATGGTAATCCACACCGTACACATGGAGAGGCAAGAAGCACGGACGGTTTCGCGGTTGAGCCTCAAAACCGTGGTGGTGATAAAGACGGTGTGTTGACCAAGTCAAAGCGAACGGGATGCCGGTGCAAGTGACAAGGGGGCCCGATGGACAGGGACTGGGAGAGACTTGCCGGTGGTCAGGATTGCGGGACAAGGTGATACGCATCAACATTGAGAAGTCGTGCTTTGAGAAGCGTGCAATGCGGTTTCCCGGTTTGGGCCTCAAAACCGGTGGCGGTGGTTGGCGGTGCACGTGGCACCATCATAGAGCTTGCTTCGAGATGAAGCAAAGACGTGAAGCGTCCAATGGCATTCGTGCGATGAGGAAAAAGATGGCCAGTTATGCCCCGGTTGGTAGGTGGGTGTATTATGTAGATCAAGGGTAGAGTGGTCATGTGGACAATAGACCCTAGGCCTATATAAGTAGAGGTGTGGCTAGTGGGAGAGGTGCCTCTCTTCCATTAGCCTTGTGTTAGAACTCTATTCAAAATGCTAGGAGAGGACTTCATGTTTGAGAGAAGAGTAGTGGGTGTGTGAGAGACATCTCTTGCTCTTCCAAATAGTGGGAGGAAGAGGGTGGCTTCCTAGCCTCGTACCTATGGATCTTGTAAACACCTTTCTATGATATGAGAAGTATTTTCGTACTCAAGATTTCCCTCTTCACTTGAATCCCGAAATTCCCCTTTTCCTATTTTCGGAGTTATTTTTGTGGTGATTTTCGATCTCGATTTGGAGTGAGTTTTGGGATGGATTTTGTGGGGGGTATTAGTGCTATGATGTGCTAGAACAATCCCATATAGGTCTTTGACCGAATCATAGGCACGAGCACCTTCGATTTCAACGTTCTCTCAAGTTTCCCCTTTTTGGTGTTCTTAGCACAAGATCTGAAATTCATGATGATTCCTTGTGTTTTTGGAGTGGATCTTTTTAGAGGAGGGTCGTGATGTACGGAGAATCATCTGGTCCAAATTTTATAATTTTTGGAGTTCGTTTGATAGGATTTTAGTAATTTTCTTTTTCGAACGGAGCTGCTGTTTTGACCATGACGGAACTTCCGTGACCGTGACGGAACTTCCATCAAGAACCATGGAACTTCCGTGGGTGACAGTGTTCCTGTCGCCCGGAACTTCCGTAATTGACGAAACTTCCGTCGGGTACCACGGAACTTCTGTCAGGCTCTGTTCTGTGACCTTTCGGACCTTCCTTGTTTTGATTTGTGTTTTTTTTGTGCTTCCGCTACGTGTACTTTTGGTTTGAGTCATTTCTAGGGTTAACACATTACAAGTTAGTGTGTGTAATCTTGGTGACTCGGTTAGAGGTTGGCTTGGGTTGTAGTTGGGACATAGGCCAAGTTCTCTTGGAGAATTTTAGCTGGCTCTCATTCACCCCCCATCTGATCGCCTTCTCAGTCCTTCAGTTTTATTTCTCTCTGTTCCAGGAAAACCGGTGTAACCGGTTTGCCAAACCGGTAGATCCGGTTTTGGAGTTTGGTGGGTCTGGTTTTGGAAGTTTGTTTTCTGAGATTGATTCTTTGTGAATCTAATTGGGGTGGTTCCTATCTTTGTTTTTATAGCTTGCCTATCTTTAGTGCTTGGTTCTTTCTCTTAATTAATTGTTTTATCCCAAGCTCTCTGACAAAACCGGTGTAAACGATTTGCTAAACCGGTGCAACCGGTTTTGACAGTTTTAATTCCGCTGCGAGTTTTTGTTAAAATTTCAGAAACCCCTATTCACTCCCCCCCTCTAGGCGACATCAAAGGACTTTCAAGTGTAGGTTTTGTTTTTTCAATTAACCGGCCAATTGGTGAAACCGTTTTCTGATTAACCAACCGATTTCTACCCTCCCTGCTCACACATCGGCAGGTTACCGAGTACGTACACCATTATGCTGTCATCCCGGAGACCCACCAACAACAAATGTTCAGGCTCATAGAGCAAACAAGTTATACGTACGTTGCAAATCAATGCGGCTGCTGCGTTCTGTCCCCCCGGGAAAACCTTTGAAACATGGAAAATGCATGTGTCCTTTTTCGGAATAGTAGAAAAAACAAGAGAAACTGTATTTGTTGCTGGCTAGAGAACGGGAGCAAAGTGACCAGTACCTGCTGCAACCATCCAAACACGGATTTGGCGTTCCATCAACGTACTGATTCCCATTAGTACTTAGTAGAACCTATAGACATTGACGTGTTCAAGGAAGCTGCACCGGCTCAAAGGACAGGAGGTGGCATGTGCCGCCAGAACCTACCCGGAACCAGCGGACGGAGATCAGTAGCTAGCTAGATCAACAGGATTAGTCGGCAGGGAGGTCGATCGCGGACGTCCATGCATGCATGATGCGTCCTAACAATATGCGATTAGCGCGGTGGTACAAGTGTGTGCTAATTAATTAGCGAGTTTAGAAACAAAGGAGACCGCTAGCAGACGGGACGACAAGACGCGCATGATTTTTTTTGTGCAGGATCAGTGATCGATCCACAGTACACACATCTAGCCCCAGATGAAACGAACACGCGAGAGCATGCACTCCAAAAGGCCTGCTCGCCGCTGCAAAATCCGTAGGAAGATACGGAGCAGAGAGCAAAAGGACAAGAGGCGCACGAGGGGGCATCTGCATCTCGTGAACAGCCTACGATTGCAAAATTATCGTTCAACAATGACCATGCAATCGACGAAAGCAATAATACAACACGAAACATCACTCGATCTAGCTCTAGTCTGATAAAAACGATGCCCGACCGTATCAATTCCATCTGGACCATAAAGAAAATGACAGTACATATATGACATGAGTGAAGGCTAGTATTTTTCTCCCTGGCAAATTAGGTCAGCCGCCATAAGCAGTGCCAAGTGGAGAATAACAGCACTAGGTGGCGGGTATATCGCCGTAAACTAAACTAACTCATCTCTAAGCAAAAAGGCCATCAGATCAGGCTCATTATTATTTAGACACAAGAGCATCAAGAGGTCCAGCGTCTAGCTATACCCTCGTGTTTCTTGCCCACTCGTAATTCTGAAGCAACAAGCAGAGGCATCAGGCCATAGTTCCAACGGCCGAGTGTACTTTATCACTGAAATGTGCTAAATTAGACCCAAGATAGAGATGTGATGTAATTAAGGTTATGTTTAATTAGTTTGTCGGCCAACCTTCGAGGCAGGCTGAAACCATCGAACCAGGTTAGCTAAATGCATGTGTACTTGGTCTTTGCAAAAGAAGAAAAAGATGACCACCCTATGCCTGATCGATGAATAGAAGGCTCACATTTTCGATTACTTGAGAGCTTGTGCAGGCAATTAAGCATCTGAAATCTTTTTCTTTTTTTATAAAACGAACATCTTCATTCACAAACGAACAAAGATTTGATTGCAAAATATTTTCCTAAAAATCGACCCATTAATTGAAGAATGTTTAAGATCGCAAACCCATTGTTATGGAGAAAGTAGCGCCTTATCTCTTGGCTAAAACAATGTGGAAAGGCGTGGTCAGATCTGAGTCAAATATTTGAAACAAAAAAAAGAGAGAGGGAGAACAAAAGGGTAAATGCGAGAGTAAACATTTGCGATCGCTGTGGCTGTGGTCACCCGTATCGATGGGGCTAAGGTGGACCTACCTGTACTGCAACCGCTGCCACTCGTGCGGCTCATTAAATATGCTACCCACCAGCACCTCTCTCTCCTGTTTCTCTCTCATCAAGGAATATTTTTTCCTCCACAGTTGCTCGTGTCGTGGTGTCCGACGGCCGGTCAAGCGCTACAAGTACATCTAGATGTGCTCGTGCGAGCGTACAGCCCGGTGAAAATCACGGAAACTTTTGTTTGACTTTTTGCTAAATTTCTTCTTAAAGTGCGCGTTTTCCGAGGTGCCGTAGTCCAAATTTATGTTTGACTATTTGCGGTTTGGCATTCTTGCAAGTTCAGCGGTACAGTAGGAGTACATGCATCTGGCCGTTTTACATAGGGACAGTAATTGTTTGATCTTTGATGGAACAAAACATTCCAGTTTGCGAGCCCTTAATTTTGCTTCACAAGAGCTAAGAGATTTACAACAGTGCTGATGATTTTTGGTACGTTTTGGTGGCCATTGTGGGAGTCGGTCTAATAATTGTCTGCAGTACAGGTAGGGTACTCAGGGTGGGGAGGCCCGGCAACAGTGTTTGTCGGAGTTCCAATGGCACCAAAAGACTTGACACCTCTGTTTTTCCTCTGCCATAAAAATTACATTTAGTAAATCATTAATCGCTCATAGGTTGTTTATATGTTTCAGAAATTTATTTAAGCGCGTCATTATATGTAAAAAATAGACTTAGGTAAAGTCACCGGTGATCTGTATGGAAGTATGTTGCAAAGTCAACTATTGGTAATTGTTTTTCCATTGTAGAGAGGATTACCGGCAAGGGCAAAGAGAGAGGTACAAGTTGACCTAGGTTGATGGAATTGTAGTTGCACAAGAAGTCCTTTGACCGACAGATTGGCAAGCAGGGGAGGAATAAGGTAATGTGAAGAAAATTTCGTAGTGTTATCCTGCGTTAAAAATTACTCCGTTCATATTTTACCAACTGCTTACGTGGTCTTCCTCCTGATGAGAGCTCATCACCAAATCCCTATGTACCTGCACTTGGCTGCATGTACAGGTTCTCTCTCTACCTGCGTGTTTGACTGCACCTTGAGCAGCACCACCCTAGCTAGATGCTACTCTACCGTCTACAGGACCATCCTCCTAGTCCTAGCTTAGCCCTTCTTACACACTTTTGTTACTGTACTGTATTACTCGTTCATGAAGGTAATTTCACAACAGTAAAAACAGAGACTATACTAACCCAAGTGAAGGGCCAAATAAACAAATAAAAAGAGAGAGAAGGCCAAAGCAAAGGGAAACAAAAGGCAGCCTTATTTTCTTTTCTCGCCTTTCCCTCCTCTCCCTTTGCCAAGATCCTTCCTGCTGCCTTGCTTCTGCTACTATATAGCGTCCCCCTCTCCTTCCTCCATTCTAGAGAGAGGGAGGGACAGGGCCACAGGGGTGAGCTGTGCGAGCATTGAGCAATTGAAACAGCATTGACACACATGCAAGCATATACATATATTGAGAGAGGCAGGAAGGCAGTATGGTTGTGAGATGAAACTAGGACGACGTGTGGTGGTGGTGGTATGATGGTGGGGGATCTCGTGCTGCTGTCTGCTCTGGTGATCCTGCTCGCCTCGCTCCTCGCTCTGGTGCTGAGCCACTTCCTGCCCCTGCTCCTGAATCCCAAGGCTCCCAAGGGCAGCTTCGGATGGCCGCTCATCGGCGAGACCCTGCGGTTCCTCCGCCCTCACGCCTCCAACACGCTGGGCACCTTCTTGGAGGATCACTGCACCAGGTAATAATAATAATCCGCTAGTAACCCCCCCCCCCCCCCCCCCCATCGCCCTTTTTACTCACCGCCATGCATAGCACAGCTCCGCAGGAACAGATCTTCTAACACCGCAATTAACTATTGCGTCATTATTTCATGTGACTGACAGAAAAAGGTACGGTGATGCTGCCGTCCTGTCGTCTAATAAACAGCTTTATCATCCCCTTATGTTTTTACCCCCTCGCTCGTTATGTAGCCGTGACAGTGTTTTGCTTATTGTTATTATTAGCGTGGTGGTAATAACACGACGATTACATTATTAATGTGTTACTGTTTTTTGTTGATTTGCAGGTACGGGCGGGTGTTCAAGTCCCACCTGTTCTGCACCCCCACCGTGGTGTCCTGCGACCAGGAGCTGAACCACTTCATCCTGCAGAACGAGGAGCGGCTGTTCCAGTGCAGCTACCCACGGCCGATCCATGGCATCCTGGGCAAGTCCTCCATGCTCGTGGTCCTGGGCGAGGACCACAAGCGGCTACGCAACCTCTCCCTCGCCCTCGTCACCTCCACTAAGCTCAAGCCCAGCTACCTCGGTGACATTGAGAAGATCGCGCTCCACGTCGTCGGCGCATGGCGTGACAGGAGAGAAGACACGACCGCCGGTGGCAGGGTCAGGGTCATCGCCTTCTGCGAGGAGGCAAGAAAGGTTAGTGACTTGTACTGAGCGAGACTGTTTGAACCAAGACCCATCGAGTCATGAACATGCTCCGTTGAAATATTTTGTCAGACGCTTCTGAATGTCCATTGAAACATGAAAAACGATATATGCACATGCTACTATGCATGCATCGTCATCTTGTTAAGCGCTGCATGAATCTTTTCCCACAAGTTGGCTTTGACTTACCAGGGTCTTTTTTTCCTTTTTTTTTTCCCTTTGGGTCCATTTCCTGGTGGTGTTCTCGCTCCATGCTTGAGAACAGTTCGCATTCAGTGTGATAGTGAAGCAGGTGCTGGGGCTGTCGCCAGAGGAGCCGGTCACTGCCAGGATTCTGGAGGATTTCCTCGCCTTCATGAAGGGGCTCATCTCCTTTCCCCTCTACATCCCAGGGACCCCATATGCCAAAGCTGTTCAGGTAATATGTCGCCACCTCTTTGTTAGCGCCTAGCACTGTGCTTACATTAAAAATGTGTTATGACCATAACAGTGGCTGTTCTCTTGTCTGCTGCTGCTGATCCACTCACAGGCCAGAGAGAGGATATCGACCACTGTGAAGGGCATCATTGAGGAGAGGAGGAGCGCTGAATCCTGCAAGAAGGGCGATTTCCTTGACGTGCTGCTGTCAACCGATGAGCTATCTGACGAGGAGAAAGTGAGCTTCGTGCTGGACTCCCTCCTGGGAGGGTATGAGACCACCTCGCTCTTGATCTCCATGGTTGTGTATTTCCTTGGGCAGTCAGCAGAAGATCTGGACCTGGTCAAGGTAATACAAATGTTTTTCACTGTGATGGAGGCACAATGGATTGATTATTGCTAGGCTAGTGGCCACCACTAAACTATGATGTATGAACATGCTATGCCTGCAGAGGGAACATGATAGCATAAGATCCAACAAAGGAAAGGAGGAGTGCCTAACTTCTGAAGACTACAAGAAGATGGAATATACTCAACAGGTGAGCTGATCATTCACTGCACGCCATAATATTTGTTAATAAGCCAAGCACATTATATTGTTTTTTCGACAATCGTCACACGACACAAACATGTAGACGTTGAGATATTCAGGCTAGCCGTATATATATGTGCTTCGCTTCGCTGCCCTTCCCTATAATTGGAAAATTGACTAGATTAAAAAAAAAACTATTTACAAAACAGGGAAGCTTATATCCATGCCCCTCGCAGGTTATCAATGAGACGTTGAGATGCGGCAACATTGTCAAGTTCGTCCACAGGAAGGCTCTGAAAGATGTCAGATACAAAGGTGATTAGCCCCTGCATTTTGAGGCTTTCGTTGCAGATTCCGTTTGTGCTCATCACATGATAATGGATCAGGCAGCACCTTTAAACCTGATATTTAAGCATTGTTATGCCTACAATACCTAGCTTTTCATACAAGATGCTCAAAAGCAAGTGGCTCTTTCTTTTGCTCTGTTGCAGAGTATCTGATTCCATCCGGTTGGAAGGTCCTACCTGTTTTCAGCGCTGTTCATTTGAACCCCTCGCTTCACGGAAATGCACAACAGTTTCAGCCTTGCAGATGGGAGGTATTTGTTTTTTTCCCCATAATACTTTTCTTTTGTACTTGCCATCTGTAGCGGTAATGAACCAATGTTTCAAATATTTCATACCACTCAGGTCATCGAGCACCTTTGTGATAATGTTCAAAACTGACATAAAACAATGAAAAGGTTAGATCGCCTATCAAAGGAGCTTAATTATCTGTTGCTTTTAGGGAATCTTCTTTAAAGCGTGTACTCTAACTAATTGCTAACTTTAATTAGTGAGTGTCTATCTGTGACATAATTGCTTGCAACTATTCCGGTATCTTCAGATGCCAAGCAAGCTCCCTAATGCTGTAGTGCCTGTTGCCAATGGTCCTGACCATGATTTCTCTCATTCAAAGCCAGCATTCTTGGCTTTGATTCGTTTGATTGGTTAGTTTTGATGGTGCTATTATGTTGACTCATGTGCGTGCCCTATATGATTGATCAACCAGGGCGCAGGCCAAGGAACAAGCAAGAAGTTCACGCCGTTTGGTGGCGGCCCTCGGCTCTGCCCAGGATCAGAGCTAGCCAAAATAGAGGCTGCGTTCTTCCTTCATCACCTTGTGCTCAATTATAGGTAAAACAGAGGACTGTCCGTCCTATTGGCAAATGAACACATAAGAAGTTTTCCTGTCCAAAATATTATCAAACTATTGGCCAATAGTTTGATCGAATGATTTAGATTTGATAATCTAAACACATACAATTTATCAGTTTGAGGGTAATATCAGAAAAAAATATTTCTAGATTTATCAGTTTAAGGGTAATATTGCAAATCTAAACACATTTCTAGAGTAATTATTTTATATTGTCATGAATAAAATAAATTAAGAATAGGATTAATAATTGATGTTTTATTTTTTTAAAGAGCAACTGACATTTTAATAATTTGGTAGGGTTAAATTTCTATTATAAAATAAACATAAAATCATTTATAATGGTGTAATTACAAAATTACCCTCAAACTATTGGCCAATCATTTTTCAAAACTAATGGCTTAAAACACCTCACACATAAACCACTGCTAGAGTCAGCGCATCCAAGTTTGAAAAATAAAATAAAAATCAAAGCAGCATATGAACACCAAATGAAGTAGTTTCCGATAACCAATATAAGAACCTTGTCAGTGTGTAAACGTTAAATAGGTGAATTGACGAGGCAGATATGAACAGGAAATCTGAAAGATGTAGTAGTTGTCAGGACACACTAGTAAGATAAGCTAGCAAGTTATGGCAATAAAGATATGAAAACAACTTTTGAAAGAACTGGCCGCTCTTATTTACGAGTTTATCTATATATAGGGACCCGCAAATAAACCAATCCTTGTTTATTTCTGCAGTATATTCGAATATGTAGAACATAGCATCAAACACCAACAGATAGTACAGTACAAACATAGACGCATAGTGGAGTTTTCAATAAGTAGGCTATGCAGCAAGTTGAGTGGTACCATACAAGATGATAACACCACAACGCGATCAAACCGCCAAATCTGACCCATATGAATTTGCAACCATCTGAACGTTCCAAAGGACTTGTCGCTATTTCTCATCAGTAGTAGAACTACTTACTGAAGCGTTTCACTAACACTTGGCGCCTTGCAGATGGAGAATAGATGGCGATGACGTTCCAATGGCATACCCGTATGTGGAGTTTCAGAGAGGTCTGCCAATAGAAATCGAGCCTGTCTCCCCTGAATCTTCTTGACGGTATATGAACGGGGCATATGTGAATAGGCAGTCGTTCAGCGAGGAAGTTCAAGACGTGAGGATCGGAGGCACTGAGCACTCGCCGGTAGCTTAGCGTGAGGCGGCCGAGACTGTATTTGTTGTATATGGTGTAGATATATTTTGTCCATGGCGATTGCTTTGAGGTGGTTGGTTAACTTCACCCTGTAACATTCTCCACTGGTTCAACTGCTATTCTGTACACAAAAAAAAGGGCTCCTGCGGTTCAGAAGGCGTTTGCATTCTATCTGGGCACGATGATAGCTCTTGTTCTAAACTGATTTACAGACTGTTAGAAACTTCTAGAACTGATCTAAAAAAAATCTGTCTGTTACATTCTGACGATGATAGCGTCAGGAAGAAAGGATGCAGGTCGAGAAAATTAACATTCTATCGTTACAAAGCACAGATACATGTCGGATTTATAGATCCGAAAGCTGACGGCATTTGATCGATTTGATTCTGTCTGCCAAATGTCCATTTGACTGTTTCAAAGAAAAAAAAAAGAAGAAACTGGCCCATGCAGGTCTCGAACCTGCGACCTTCGCGTTATTAGCACGACGCTCTAACCAACTGAGCTAATAGGCCGATCTGATTGCTTTATTTGAATTTCTTATTTTTATTACGTTATTGTCGCTGTCAACTCAGGCACCCCTCATTTCCCTCTGTTCCGCTCCGCCCAACAACAATCTACTTCAAGGAGAACATCATCTGAAGAGGGACAAAACAACAACATAGTTTAATCACAATACAATAGATCATTTATTCATGACAACGATAGTTTCAACATATATACAAGCGTGACAATTGCTGACATGCTCAATGCTGTTCAATAAACATACAAACCTGTGAGCATAATCGCTACCATTTTATTGGAGACCTAAATAACGACCCAAGGATCAAGAAGTACATTTTAGCATGTGGACGGCGTACACCACTGAACTTCAGACTTTTTATGCATGAGATTTCACGAAATCTGGCTGATTTGTGACTGATCTAACCCATGCCCACTTGTGATCATTCACATCAACAGGGTTCTTGGCTACAGCAATATCTTCCAATGGAATATAACTGTAAGTCCCGTTAATCGGACCAGGCACAAAGCCAGTAAAACCAGCCATGACCCCATGGATGGCTGAATGCGCCAACAAGGTGCAATACAAGTTATCAGTAGCATTTGCTGGAACCGCTCGAATCATGTAAGTAGGATCAATGTATTTCACAGTGAAGAGTTCATTGGGGTGTTCTCTCTTCCACCACCTACCGAGCTCAGATTTCAGAAAGGGTCCGACATCCAGGAAAACAATGTTGCCGGACTCGTCCTGCTCCCGCTTCTGATCATCAGTCCGGGGGATCAATTCCTGACCAGCACCTTCAGCAACTACAATGACAGCATGCCCCTTCTCCTTTATCCTATCATACAGGAACTCAAACAGGCCTCCTTTCCCTTCCAAATGAAAAGGGACCTCTGGGATCAAGCAGCAGTCAACATCGCGGCTGCTCAGAGTGGCATGAAGAGCGATGTGGCCTGTGCTCCTGCCCATAAGTTTGACAAGGCCTATACCATTGACAGCGCTGACAGCCTCCACATGTGCCGCATCAATTGCCTGCTGAGCGATCTCCACTGCGGTTTGGAAACCAAAGGACCTGTCTATGATGCCAATGTCATTGTCCACAGTTTTTGGGATCCCAGTAATGGATATGTTCAGACCACGGCGTTTAAATTCTTGAAAGATTGCCACAGCTCCTCTCATGGTACCATCCCCGCCAATCGCGTATATCTTCAGCAAGTAAAAGATTTGAATATTATCAGTTAACAGAAAGTACGAAGGGGGACTAATGGCATGATGATCTGACATACTTGATCCTGCTGTAAATTAACAGTTCAATTAATGCACAGCCTACTTAAATCGCTCTAAAACTGTTTTCTAGGGATTCTTTCAGCCACCCTGAACTCCTAATAATGGGACAATTTAGATCCATGACTGCTAAGATTTGCATAATAGCTTACCAATTTCATACGATTGAGGGGTCAGAATCTTAAACACTACTCCTCGATCTTAATGAATGTTTAAGATCCATGCCCTCAAAAAAAAAAAAAATGTTTAAGATCCATGACTGCTAAGATTTGCATGATAGCTTACCAATTTCATACGATCTGACATGATTCCATCTTAATGAATGTTCGTTGCACCCAGAAATGGTTTAGCAATAAATCTCACAATATTCCTCGATCTGGCTGTTCTCACCTGCGTATACCCACGCGCGACGATGCCGTCGACGATCTTGTTGAGATCAAACCCGCCCCTGGTCGTCTTGAGCACGGTTCCGCCCTTCTTATGCCAGTCGTCGACGGTGGCCGGGTCGAGCCTGACGTGGTCCTCGTCGGCGCCGTAGAATCCCCGGTACCCCGCGGCGACGCCGAAGACGTCGCGGACGCCGTAGAGCTCATGCAGCCCGACGACGAGCTCCCGCAGCACCGTGTTGAGCCCGGGGCAGAGCCCCCCGCAGGTGACGAGCGCGGCGCGCGCGGGGGCCGGGTCGACCCCGAGGCACTGCCGCGGGCCCGCGCGGCGGTAGGCGACGAGCGGCGACGGCGCGGCGGCGGAGAGGTCGAAGAAGGCGTGGCGGAGGGAGACGTCCCCCCGGGAGATGTAGAAGGTGGACGGCGGCTCGAAGTTGGGGTGGCGCGAGATGGGGTTGGGGACCGAGGAGGAGGCCGCGGCCAGCGCGGCGGGGAGGCGCGGCACGTCGCGGAGGGTGAGCGGCGGGAGCGTCACGGTGGTGTTGGTCGGCCCGGTGGCGTCGCCGTTGTTGTCGCCGGAGCTGGGGGCGGTGGGGTCCATGTGTCGGCAAGTGAGGGAGGCGCCGTGCTGCGTGAGTGGACTGGGGAGACGACTGAAACCGAACGGAGAGGACGCGGGGGGTTTAACTAGGGGACGTGTGGCGCATTTGGTAAAGCGTTTCCAGAAGCCGTGGAGGCGCTGCGTCAAGGGGACACCTCACCGGTCGCGGCGTAAACAAAACCGGCGAACCGCCACGTAAACACCGTCACGAAACGAAACGGTGAGAGTTTTGCGGTCACGCACACGGATTAACCGCGAGTCCGCGAGCGGGAGCGTTGTGCAAAGTGGCCCAAGCCGAATAGTGCTTTCTGTCTCCGTGGCGGCCCGGCCCATTAGCCGAATGTTGTCATTCCCGACGAGCACGCAGCCACGCACACACACCTCTCTTCCCTTCCACCGAGGCTGAAGCGAAGAGCGCCGCCTGGACCGAGTTCGGTTCTCCTTCTCTGCGGTGGTGGGGGTTGTCCTCGGCGTCCTCCTCACCTTTCGCTGGCCGATACGAAGCGGAGATCGATCCGGATTTCTAGTTGGCTCCCTATTTACCGGTAAGGAAACCCTAGGCCCAGCTCGCTTGGATTTGTTGTTCCGCACCTGTTAGATTTAGTCCGCAGGATCCTTTAAACACTGTTAGTGTCTTATTAGTGATCAATCGCATGCACACCATTGGGGATGTTTGGTTGCCGGCCCCAGATGCCCAGTCCAAAATTTGTCCATGCCCACTGCATCACTTGCCATCGCATTCGTACCATCTCATTGGGGGCTGTTTGTTCATTTCTCGATTTGTTTGATAAAGCCCTGGATTAATCGCAGTATCTGTTATTGAATCCTCCGGTTTCAGGGTACCATGAACAGGTTGGCGTCGACCGCCCTCATGAGAGGGCTTGTGAGATCCTTCCGTGCACCCGCTACGGCGGTAAAGCTCTGACACACACTCTTCGATAACTTTATGTGCTCCTTTGTGGTAGCTTCCTTCAACTGTTTTGATAGCGTGATTGTTTGATAGAGCCTTTGATGTCATTGGTTCTCTTATTTCCTTCCAGAGTACTGTAGGTGCATTTTATTTGTTGATGTTGAATTTTAATGTGTAGCTCCATGTTTATTAGAGTTGTCAGATACGGATTGGAATGCACAATTGAGTAATTGTGTATGCATAGTTTTTCGGTTGTCCAGTGTTCCTATTCAATAACTTTAGTGTAACAGTACACAGTATCAATCGTTTGTTTGGTCTCTCTAAGGTACTGTTGTGACTGGAAATGAGTGAATTCATTCGCTGTTGTTGTTGTTGTTTATGTTGCCTGTAATGATGTGGAAGAGCTTATTACATGTTTTCTCTTGTCACAGTGGAGTTTTCTTCACATGTACTTTTTAGAAATTGTAATATCTGTGCTGTATGTGTGTAAAATCGTCATTTTGAACCTATGCCAATAAATAGAGTTATTTTCTCTTATGTGAATACATGACACAAGCAGTACATCATGTGAGGTTTGGTCCTGTTGCTGTTTGAGCAATAACATATGTACATGATGTAGTATTCAATTTCGTATTAGCATTTATGTTTTCCTAGTCCGGCAATTTGTTTTACCATTTTAACTTTTTTTAAATCCTTTTTTGCATGGTTACTGAAAGAGTAGGCTGTGTCAAGACCCGCTTTTCAGCAGTTTATGAACTACTCGTCAGGACAGAGTAGTGATCCTAATGCAAACATGGACTCGGCTGCAACAAGAATAGCTGTTGATCCTGATACACATCAAGATTTCGAGCCAAAAAGCAAAAGTTCAGACATGTCATTGCATGACATCATTGCTCAGGTACTTAATATTTCAGAATATTAGAGCAAAGGCTTTAATTTTGAAAAACTAGCCATATTCTAAAGGTCAACAACTAATTATCTGAGCAGGATGTCAAGGAGAACCCAGTCTTGATCTACATGAAGGGTTTTCCTGAGTCTCCAATGTGTGGCTTCAGTGCACTGGCAGTTAAGGTTCTCCAGCAATATGGTAAGTTGCTCCCAGTTACGTTGGTACTGATTTATTTGAGGTGTAGGCCTGTAGTCAATTGTCTGTGGTGCCTCCTAATTGTTAAGCTATTTCTTTGTCTATATTGCAGATGTACCTATCAGTTCTAGAGATATTCTTGGAGATCTCAAGCTCAAAGAGAGTGTTAAAGCCTACAGGTAAGTTTCCCATTATGCTTCCCATATCATGTGTTTTTAGATGATGTGGTTACACGCTTGTGTCTAATAGAGGAAAATGAGCTAGGTTGAGGTACATGTCTATTGCCCACTTTGCTTTTGACTTTAAAAGAGCAGACAGAATCAATTTAACAACCAAAAAAGGAAGAAAAAGAAACCTTGGAAAAATGATAAAAGAAAAAAAACTTGTGTATGAGAACATCTTCAACGTCAAATTTGTCAATGGCAACAGTCTGCCTTGTAACATTATGGGCCTCAGCATGTTATATTCATCGTTCTGGTGCCCCTTTTCATTCAATTAAATTACTGACATGTACAAAACTAAGAAATGGACTATCATATACAATTCAGGTGGTTCTCGTGCCCAAATCAAAAAACTGTTTTTACTCAATTCAACTGCTCATTTCATTTTTTTTATTGCAGTATCTGGCCTACATTTCCACAAATTTTTATAAAAGGAAAATTTGTTGGAGGATCTGATATCATATTAAACATGCACCAGGCAAGTTGGGTACTTGTTTTATACGTAGCACGTTTAATGTATTATCTTAACTAGTGGCTGATATCTCTTCATAATTTGTTTCAGAAGGGTGAACTTAAGAAGCTACTAAGCGATGTCCCACGAAAAGGTGACAAAGTGCAACCTCAGGAGTCATGAAGCAATCCGCACTGTATGTTCAAGCTACCTGGCCACAGAGTATTATTTTCTCAAACGAATCTTAGGCGACTTTTGCATGTTTGTGATCCCTTCCAGTACAAGGTGTATGCGGAGATCACGTCATAATAAGTGCCATTCTGCAATGCGTTGTATATGAAGCTTGGGTTCCAGGATGGATGTGCTACGCTTCCTTTTCTTCTGATGCAACTGAACATGTAATTACGAATGATAAGGCTGTAAAACAGTTTTATGCACTATTTCTTTTTATGACTACCAGCTTCTGTAGATGCATCATAAAATAGGCCCCTCAATATTTTACTGAATACCACTGTGATCGCACATAACCGAGTTGTGAGCTTGACTGATTGCAACTTTTCTTCTGATTCCTTGTTATGGCCTTGTAAAGTTGTGTTGCTGTATGCAAGCGACATGAGTTGGAGCTGTTGTAGGATTACCAGTTGACCACAGCACCCGCATACTTAAGTTCTGTGAGCATATATTTCTGTGGGATGGGTCTAATTGGTTTAGCCCATATACGCTATCACATTTCAGAGTGGGCCTTCACCTCGGGCCATGCGGGCACAGAAGCCGTATATGCCCGTATCCAATCCTCTCTGCCTGCTGTTGAGATGCCACTGGCATGAGCGTCCGGCTCCCCGGGGCCTCCAAGCCCTCCACCGCCATGGCCGCCGCGGCGCTCTCCCTTCCACCGCCGCCCTGCCGGACCCCTTCCCTCGCCCCACCCTCCACCTCTTCTCCTATCCCCCATCCCGTCTCCCTGAAGCGGTTGTGCAAGGAAGGCAACCTGCGGGACGCTCTCTACCTGCTCACCTCAGGGGCGCACGGGCGGCGTCGTCCCCCTCGGGAGGACTACGGGTGGGTGCTCGACCTCGTCGCCGCCAGGAGGGCGGCGCTGGAGGGCATGCAGGTCCACGCGCACGCGCTGGCCACGGGCTCTTTGGAGGGAGACGATGACGGGTTCCTTGCGACCAAGCTGGTGTTCATGTACGGCCGGTGCGGGCGCGTGGAGGACGCGCGCCGCCTGTTCGACGGAATGCCCGGGCGGACCGTCTTCTCCTGGAACGCGCTCGTCGGCGCGTACCTCTCGTCCGGAAGCGCCGGCGAGGCCGTGCGTGTCTACCGGGCCATGCGGGCGTCAGCGGCGCAGGGTGTGGCGCCCGACGGGTGCACGCTGGCGTCCGTGCTCAAGGCGTGCGGAGCAGAGGGAGATGGCCGCTGCGGGCGGGAGGTACACGGTCTGGCGGCGAAGACCGGGCTCCACAGGAGCACCCTTGTGGCCAATGCGCTCATCGGGATGTATGCCAAGTGCGACATGCTGGATTCAGCGCTTCGGTTGTTCGAGTGGCTGCAGGACGGGAGAGATGTCGCGTCCTGGAACTCGGTGATCACGGGCTGCGTACAGAACGGGAGGATCCTGGAAGCTCTGGGCTTGTTCCGAGGTATGCAGAGTGCCGGATTTGGTATGAATTCTTACACGGCCGTGGGTGTGCTACAAATTTGTGCGGAGCTTGCTCTGCTGCATCTGGGCAGGGAGTTACATGCACCACTTCTGAAATGCGGTACCGAGCTTAGTATCCAATGCAATGCTTTGCTAGTCATGTATGCGAAATGTGGCTGGGTGGATAGCGCTCTCAGAGTTTTCCATCAGATTGGTGAGAAAGATTACATATCATGGAATTCTATGCTCTCCTGCTATGTCCAAAACGGTTTGTATGCTGAGGCCATTGAATTTTTTGGTGAAATGCTTCGACATGGTTTTCAGCCGGATCATGCCTCTGTTGTAAGCTTGTCCTCTGCGTTGGGGCATTTGGGTAGGCTAAACAATGGGAGAGAAGTTCATGCATATGCCATAAAGCAGAAGCTTCATGCTGATTTGCAGGTTGGGAACACGTTGATGGACATGTACATTAAATGTCAATCCATAGAGTGCTCTGCACGTGTATTTGACAGTTTGAGGATTAAAGACCACATATCGTGGACAACAATCCTTGCTTGTTATGCTCAGAGTTCTCGACATTCTGAAGCAGTGGAAATGTTTAGGGAAATACTGAAAGAAGGGATTAAGGTGGACGCTATGATGGTCGGAAGCATTTTAGAAGCATGCAGTGGTTTGAAAAGCATCTCTCTACTGAAGCAAGTGCATTGTTTTGCTATTAGAAATGGTTTGCTTGATTTGATTCTGAAGAATAGAATGATAGATATATACGGGGAGTGTGGAGACGTTTCCCACTCACTCAGTATATTTCAGATGGTAGAGAACAAGGACATTGTTACCTGGACTAGTATGATAAACTGCTGTGCGAATAATGGGCTGTTAAATGAAGCTGTTTCCTTGTTTTCTGAGTTGCAAAATGCAAATATTCAACCTGACTCTGTAGCACTTGTAAGTGTTCTGGTGGCTATTGCTGGTTTATCAACCTTGACAAAAGGAAAACAAGTTCATGGCTTTATTATCAGAAGGGGTTTTCCAATGGAAGGTCCTCTGGTTACTTCCCTCGTGGACATGTATTCTGGCTGTGGAAGCATGAGCTATGCTATAAGAGTATTTGACGGAACAAAATATAAAGATGTGGTTCTTTGGACAGCAATGATTAATGCTACTGGGCTGCATGGACATGGGAAACAAGCCGTAAATCTTTTTGAGAGAATGCTACAGACCGGTCTAGTGCCTGATCATATCTCTTTCCTTGCTCTGCTCCATGCTTGTAGTCATTCTAAGCTTGTTGATAAGGGTAAATATTATATGGACATGATGAGGAACAAGTACAGGTTGGAACCATGGCAGGAGCATTATGCCTGTATGGTTGATATTCTTGGCCGCTCAGGCCAGACTGAGGAGGCTTACAAGTTCATCCAGACTATGCCCGTGGAACCAAAATCTGTGGTGTGGTGTGCACTCCTTGGGGCATGCCGTGTCCACAAGAACCATGAGCTTGCTGTCGGTGCAGCCAATAAGCTTCTTGAGCTGGAACCAGACAACCCAGGCAACTATATTCTTGTATCAAATGTTTTCGCTGAAATGGGCGAGTGGAATAATGTCAGCGAGGTTAGAACCAGGATGGCAGAGCAAGGGGTTGAGAAAAGATCCAGCCTGCACCTGGATTGAGATTGGAAAATCTGTCCACACTTTCACTGCCAGAGATCACTCTCATAGAGATGCACAGGCAATCCATCGCAAGCTTGCTGAAATGACTGAAAAGCTGAGGAAAGAAGGTGGGTACGTTGAGGACACAAGGTTTGTTCTTCATGATGTGAGTGAAGAAGAGAAGATAGATATGTTGCATAAGCACAGTGAGAGGCTCGCAATAGCGTTTGGCCTGATCAGCACTCGTCCGGGCACGCCTCTAAGGATAGCCAAGAACCTCACGGTCTGCGGTGACTGCCATGAGTTCACCAAGCTTGTATCCAAGCTATTCAAAAGAGAGATCGTGGTCCGAGATGCCAACAGGTTACATCATTTCAGTGGAGGCTCTTGTTCTTGTGGAGACTTCTGGTGAACTGTAAACTGTAGGACATCTGCATATTGTTGACTAAAAGTTTACACTCCACCTGTTATTAGCAGTTTCAGTTGGGACTATTGCCTGTTAGATTGAGTCAGGTGATACGCTGAAGTTTCACTCACTAAAGATACGAGGTAAATAATTTCTTGATTGCATACCGGGAAAATGATAGGTCCATGATCCATCATCAGTCCATGTATACTTTGAACGAATACAATAAAATCAATACTTCTATATGTTCTGAAGCCAAATGCGACGATGGCCCGGACCAAGGATTAGCCAATATATATTGTCCTTTGTTAAACTTATTTTGAAAATTCTGTGAGTATGAACCCAAAACAGAACACACCAAATGTTGGCTGGTTGCATGGCTATGGGAAGCGTTGACGCCGCAGAACTGAACCGGTGGGTGTTGCCGTGGCGGGCTCCGTTGACGCCGCAGAACTGATTAACTGAACCGGGCTCGAGCGTCGTTCTCAGGAACTGGCGAGGTGCCATCTTCCTGTGTGTCAACAGTGGCAACAGTGCAGTACTTGTCCAGGCTTGCCTTGTCCTATGGTACCGCGACGACTGACGAAATGGCGCACACAGACACGCTTCCACCACTGAAAGGAAAAGAACACATCCAGGTACGAACCAACCATCATGTTCTTTTCGAACACATCTAGTTTCTAGTATATACAAGATGGATCAAAAGATGATAGTAGTACAATACATATCAGCTTAAGGGGACCACTGTTACGGACTTGGTGTTTCGTGTTTGCTTCTTTCTTACCCAGTATACGCACCGTAGTACAGTAAGTAATAAAACACGACCAACGGCATACACATCTAGTTGTGCGCTGTGAATTCTGCGCCTAGTCCAGTCGAGGATGAACGTGAACCAATGGGGAACCTGAATTCTGCCAATGCGCCACGGCGACTGACTCTACCATGGACCCGATCCGCGTCGCTGCCACGGCTTTTCTCCGGTGGTTATACACTCGAATCTGCTCTGCTTAGGAGTCTTGTTACGTCAAGTCATTTTCAATGTTCAATGGAGCCTTTTCGACCAGGAAACGGTCCAACGAGTCTTAGGTAACTGTTGTAGTTGGTTGATCTACTTGTTGCCTTCGGAGCTTGCTTGCTACACGAACGTTCTTAATTACTTACGGTCGCCTGGTCCTCTAGGCTACACTCTACACCAGCCAGCAGCTCCATCGCCGCCTATATATAGGACCTACAGGCACAGCAAAGCTTCTTCACAAGACCGCTCTTGGTTGCCAGGAAAGCAAACAAAACAATCGACCAGAGCCGCAAACCGTTAGTGGTTCTTCCCCCCATCTAGGCTCTAGCTCCTCAGTAGGAACACGTAGATCTTGCAGCACGCGACGCGATGACGAAGGTAAGCTTTGCTTGGCAAACAACATGTGGCTTTCACTACTGCTCCTCTGTGTTCTTACGGTCGCTGCTCTTGTCTCTCGACCCTGATCTGATCGTTTAGCCTGTCGTTGTTGCAGCAAAAGATCGTGATCCAGATTAGCATGCCGTGCGAGAAGAGCCGATCCAAGGCCATGGCGCTCGTTGCCAGAGCAGATGGTATGCACTCATCGAGCTCAATTAGTTGTTGAATTATTCACGTCACGGATCAGTAGGTGTGTTCGTCGGCGCTAATGCCAAGACCTTGTTTCATGCAGGGGTGAGCTCTATGGGGGTCACCGGCGACGGAAAGAACAAGCTGGAGGTGGTCGGCGACGGCGTCGACACCGTCTGCCTGGTCAAGTGCCTGCGCAAGAAGATCGGCCACGCCAACATCCTGCTGGTGGAGGAAGTGAAGGAGAAGAAGCCGGAGGAGAAGAAGCCGGAAGAGCCCAAGATTATTGAGTACCAGCCGCCGTACTGGAACCACGGTTACTACCAGTACCACTACCACAACACCCCACAACAGCCGTGGTGGTGGCAGTGGCGATGAAAGAGGAAGGCCAATCTTTTGAATTTATGGGATTCATATTTGTTTCGTGTAATGGAAAAAAGACTTCTGGTGAATGTCAATAGACTACAAATCTGTAGTACATCTGCATATCGTTGAATGAAAGTTTATATTATAAGCAAACTTAATGGAATGCTTAAGCATGATTTTGAGATCAGAAATATGGCCTGCCTGTCTGCCAGGAGCCCGCCATTGCTTTTGATCCGTTGATGATGCAACCGAGAAGAAACCATCTGTTGCTAGCAGTTTCAGTTGCCGGCCATGTAAATGATTCTCTTCTTGTGAGTTTGTGATATGCTGAAGGTTCATTCTCTGTACATATTTTCTCTTTTTTTAAATTATTATCATCTTTGACATTTTAATCTATTTTTATCATTCGTCTTATTAAAGAAATTTGAAAAATATCTTATATTTAGTATAATTTGTGTGTGAGACACTTTGAAAACATGGTTACTAACAAAAAATCTTTATCTGTAGGACACTACATAGTTTGTTTTCAGTGTCCTATAGACATTTCTTTTTTCTTTGGTGTCCTATAAACAAAACCAATATTTTTTGATGTCCTATAGACAAATTGCAGTATATTTTATTATGATTTTTATTACTAATTTTTTTAAAAAACTCAATTTATAATTTGACATATTTAAGTTAATATTTAAAAAACGAATGATCAGATCAAATATAACTTAAAAAGTCAACTATGATAATAATTTAAAAATAAAAATAATATAAGTAAATAATTTTTAGATAGCAGAAAATAATGAATTTCTCATTGCATTGTTTGAATGAAAAGAATAAAAGAAATATTTTGCATGTCCCGAAACCCTTTGGAACTTGATGTTGTATATGAACATAAAGCGGAGCATACCAAACAGGAATTGAAAAACTGCTATCGTACTATTTTTTTCTATCGATAAAAACTGATCATGAGTCATGACAAACCGGACATCCGATTAAACCGGATCATAACAGTTTTACCGAAAACTATAAAACCGACTGGTTTTTAATAGTTTTTAACCTATGATACCAGATAGTGTCGGGTTGCACGGCCCGATGCGCGGGAGGCAAGCGACCCTACCGGTAAAGCTTCTGTAACATCCAACGCGGTCGACAGGGATGTACGGTGCGGTGAGGTTGGATTTTGCCGTGACGGCCGGCCTCAGTCGACGCGGCAGGACGCAGGATTGAACCGGGCTCGTGTGTCGTTCTCAGGAACTGGCGAAATAGAATCTTCCTATGTTTGATTTATACTAGTACAAAACAGTGCAGTACTCGTATCTCCCCGTACCACCCCGCGTTCGCAGACTATGACCCGGTTCGTTACGGCGATGATTTTTGTGACCAATAGTAGCACACCGGAAGTCCAAGAAAGGTCCAGGCTTGTCTTGTCCTGTGTACCGGCGACCACTGACGCAGATGACACACGCTTCCATCCCGGAAAGAAACAGAACGCACCGGAACCAACCATATTCTTTTCTGCAGTTAATACTGTATACGAGGTGGATCAACAAATGATAGATTAATCATTAATTATCAGGTTATCGAGATCATTATCACGGCTCACGGGCTTGTGTTTCGTGTTTGCTACTTTCTTAGCCAGTAGTACACACAAACGTAGTAATACAACACGACTGACGGCATACATGTCTCTTAGATTGTTTTTAATGGTTACTTGTAAACTGTCTCTTAGAATTGTTTTTAAAGAAAAAAAAAGAGAGAAAAAATAGCTAACTCTTTCTCAAGAAACAGTCTCTAAAAAAATAAGATTAAATATAGACCTACTCCTCTTTAATTCTCTATAAGAGTCAGCTGCTGCCTCATAGCTAATTTTACTATTAGAGAAGCTCTTAGTTCCGAGCTGTTTAATTCTACGCCTAGGCCACTCGACGGATGAACGTGAACTAACGGGGAACCCTGCCAAAGTGCCAATGCCGCGGCGACTGACTCTGCCAGGGACCCATGCATTCCGCGTCGCCCGTAGCGGCTTTTCTCCCAAGGAAAGGAGCCTTTGCCCCGGTGGAACGCTAAAATCGGCTCTTCTTTCCGGTCTTTCCCATCGAGTCATTTTTCAATGTTCAGAAGAGGAGCCTTTTCGACCAAGAAAGGGTCCAACGAATCCGAGAGAACGTGTGGTAGTTGGTTGGTCTCCTCGTTCACTCTGCCACTTGGGAGCTTACTACCTGCTACGAACGTTCTTAATTACGTACGGTCACCAGGTAGGCCGGTACTCCAGTCTACAGTCAGTACTCAGCTTATATATAGGGACCACGGGCGCGGCAATGCTTCTTCACAAGACCGCTCTTGGTTGCCAGCTCCTGGAAGCAAACAATCGACCAGAGCAGCAAGCCGGCAACCCATTCTTCTTTAGATACTGCCGATTCCCCCCCATCTGTCCTCTGTCCTCAGTAGGAACGCGAAGATCTTGCAGCACGCGATGACGAAGGTAAACTTGGTTTCATTACTGCTCCTTTCGGTTGTGTGCGCTCCCGTTGTTGCTCCTCTGTGTTCTCGACCCTGATCTGATCGTTTGTCTTCTCGTTGTTGTTGTTGCAGCAAAAGATCGTTATCCAGGTGAACATGCCGTGCGACAAGACCCGGTCCAAGGCCATGGCGCTCGCCGCGAAAGCAGACGGTACGCGTTCCTTCCACCACTATTATGTCATTGAATTCTCCTCCTCCTCCTCCTCCTCCTCCTCCTGTGAATGTTTAATGCCCGGTGCTAACAGAGCTAGTACGGCTGCGTATTTGCAGGGGTGAGCTCGATGGGGGTCACCGGGGCAAGCAAGGACCAGCTGGAGGTGGTCGGCGAGAGCATCGACACCGTCTGCCTGGTCAAGTGCCTGCGCAAGAAGATCGGGCATGCCAGCATCTTGCTGGTGGAGGAAGTGAAGGAGAAGAAAGCAGAGGAGAAGAAGAAGCCGGAAGAGCCTAAAATCATCGAGTACCAGCTGCCGTACTGGAACCCCGGTTATTACCCCTACCACCACCACAGCACGCCACAGGAGCCGTGGTGGTGGCAGTGGCGGTGAAACACGAAGACCGATCATCGATCTTTTTGAATTATATTTGTTACGTTCATGTTCCAAACTTGTCGTGTAATGAAAAAAAAAATTACTACGAAAACCGTGGATGAATTCCCAATACAGATTTTGTGTACACGTATTATATTATATATATACAACTGTAAAAAGGTGTGGTATTTGCATCCTGGGAAAATGTCGCATTGCGTACCACACTTTCTGGGTTATTGTTCCGGCCAAATATAACAATAAAAACTACAGTCCGGCTAGCAAAATTAGTCAATCTTCATCCCCTCATCTCAGGTAACATTATCATGTCATTCAGTTCCTCGAAATAGTATCTAATAACGTTGTTCAGATCACAATGAAAAATTGTTCACAGATCAGAAAGAAAAAAGGGGACAGATCAGAGGGCGGAATGGAAGTAGAATGAATCAGGGCGTCTCGGGCGCGTCCTGGAGGTCGTACTGCTTTAGGATGGCCCCGCAGTCCTTGAGCGGCTCCTTGCGGAGGAAGGCGACGGGGTTGCCGTATCGCACGCCGTTCTGCTTGATGCCGTTGTTCTTGGTGAGCGGGATGCGCGCGCGGTCCCGGAACTTGTCGATCTCGGCGCAGGCCGGGTCGGCGCTCTTGATGAGCATCACCTCGCAGATGTCCTCCTGGAAGTCCTGGTCCACCTCCAGGAGGTACCACCCCTTGGCGTCCGTCGTCGCGTCCGCCTCCAGGCTCTCCGGCCCGTTCAGGAACGGCCGGCACTCCAGCTTCACGGCCGCGCCGGCCATCGGGGTCGACACGTTCGTCTTGAAACCCGCGCGGCACGGGTCGCAGTACACCTCGCCCGTCACAGTGAACCCGTCGGCGACGAAGAAGAAGGCCGCCGCGGCAAAGGCGACTACCAGTACCAGGATGGACTGCTGCAGCGGCGTCATGGCGTGCGATGGATGGATTTGGTGCTCGATTATCTCGACTGGGGGAATATATGCCGGCATTTATGCGTGGACGCGACGGGTTGAAATTGAAACCGAACGGCGGACCTCGTTTCCAGGCGCGGGAACACCATGCGTCCGTTAATTCCTTAATTTGGCCAGTGCATGCAGCAGCGGTGTGGCCGAGTCTTCTCAACTGCCGCCGATAATAATAGCCATGGCGCGAAACGAACCAGAGCACGTAACAGGACAAACCATATCGCATTTTTTTGCCTTTTCCCTTTTGCACATCCTACGTAGTCCGAGCATGGTAAATTGATAACTTAAGAGGCTCTACTGCTAGCAAGAAAATATATAAATACTTGGAAGTCCAAAGCTAATAATAGAACATTACTTTTACACCCCATTCGCTCTAAAAAGCAACAAACTAAAAATATCTCATAATTAGAAGGATATTTTCTTTTTGTAAAACAGATTAAACCTCCCATGAATATAAATAAAAAAGGCCCTTGAGACAACAAGTGACAACCCAATTCATGCTCAAGAAACACTCTTCCTCACTCTGTCTCTCAGCTAACTCGCTTTTGTCTCCATCATTCTCTTCAAGCTTGAGCTCTCCCATTATTCTATTAATGTTCCAACAACAACATAATAATGATTTTTAGAATAATTATGCAAAATAAAGAGCCTGCTTAGAGTTTGAGGTGCCTTTTCTGCCGATCATCACTATAAACTTGGAATAGCCATATGACAGATCTAGATACATATTGTACGTAGGAAAACATTGGAGTGATTTCATGATTTTTAGAATATGATTTTGAAAATTATAGACTTTATTATTTGTTTTTTAAATATAAGTCATTCTTTGTTAAAACTAAAATACAAAAAATTAAGTACATATGAGCATGAGTTTATCACTCGCTGATCGATGATATTGTTTCTTTACATTGCTCGTTAATTGTTGGGCGCCACAATTCTTAATGCTTTTCTTTTATGCTTTTTAATTAGATACAACAAGGCTTGTCACACACATGGAGGTGGAGATGTGGCGGGTGGTAAAGAGGTAGAACAAATTATAAGTTAAGGGTAAAAAACATTATTTGGCCATGTCATATACCCAATAGTTACCTATAGACTAAACTATTAAATAATTAAATTTATTAGAAAGACTCATAAAAATATATGAATTTGAGTAGAGTCTATTTGAAGAGTACATGTTTTACATAGAGTTCTAGTTTCATATAGAGATATTACTATGCATATACTTTTCAAGAAAAAGAGCAATCATTATTTTTTATCTTTATTTTTATATCTAATTGCATGTTTGTCTTCATTTTTCTAACTTTGCGAATTTTTGTCCTATGTTTTAAAAAGGTTGGGCACATTTACCCTTATATATAGTTACATGTTTGCCTTTGCCGCATGAAAAAGGACAAGGCTCCCTTGTTGTACAGCCCCTTGCTGACTGTGGTCTTCAAGCCCACGCGTTAGCAATTAGAGGTGAATGAGAAGCTCGAAGCTTGTAACTTAACTCGACTCATGACAAGCTCGGTTCAACTCGTTTCATTAACGAGCCAAGCCGAGCTTATAGTTTAGCTCGTCAAATTTACGAGCCAAGTTGAGTTGGCTTGCAAGCAACTCACGAGCTCAACGAGCTATAAAAGACTTATAAAAGTAAAATTATTAGTGATCAAATATAAAATAATATAATAAGATTTAATCATTTTAGTATCTATTTCAAATTAAGTTATATTTATAACTTATTTTTATTAACTATATACTTTTATTTTTAATTATTTATATTAAAATATTTTATTTTACTAGAATATAGTGTTTGAATTGTAACATGTGTGTGGCTCACGAGTCAGCTCAAGCTAACTATCGAGCCAAACCGAACCAAGTTTTGAGCTCGGTTCTCTAACGAGCTGAGCCAAGTCAAGCCAATTTTCTAACGAGCTAATATGAGTCGAGTCGAGCTACATTGAGCCAGCTTGACATCCATCCCTATCAACGACTATATTAGCAATATGGCAGGGGATCCACTCTTCTGAAAAATGGAGAGATATGTGTAACTATAGGGCAAATATGTTGTGACTTTCTAAAAGTCAGGAACAAATTAAATGTGATGAGTTAAAAACAATGAGGACACACATGCAAATAGAATTTGAAACTGGAGCAATCATGCAAATCACTAAAAAAAAAAAGAAGGAAAACGGTGATGCCTGGCTTCCGCTTCGTCCTCTCCTACTCCAGCGGTAGGCAAACTGGACTCCTCCGATACCAAGGCAGCACCAGTGTCTGATGCAATCGATAGCGGTTGGGCGTGTTTCTGTAGAATTCAGCGTCGGCAGGGTAGAAATTCCATGCCGCGCTATCGTCCCGCCGTGCCGGCATCGTCTGACCAGTGGCTGGTTATTTTCTCAGCTATTGAAAACGATCGAATCCTAGCGTCCTAGATTAAGTGAACCATTGTTTCTTTCTTCGACCGTCTATTATATCGTCAGCAAGGTTACGTATTTGTGTGCGTAAGCTCGCTCAATTGTCCGTCAACGCGACCGATTGCTCGACGACTTGGAAAGTTCGTACTCGATCCGGAGTCGTTCCCTTCGGAGAAGCTGCACCGGAAAACACACCATTTATTTGTCTTGACCGATTAGCTCGGACATATAGTATATCTTTGCTCTCAGGCTATCAGCTCTCGTCAGGTCGTTATCTGCGTGGAATCTGTTCGCTGTCATAGTACCCCGCAGTTACGTACGCATGGCCCTCTCCTCTCCTGTCCACGACTAGTCTACTGTGCAGAGATATACCAGCTCTCGATCTCTGCCGTGGCTCCATTTTGGTCTCCTCCCGGTCAACAATCGCTCTAGTTGCGGCGCGATCGAGCGACGAGCGTGTATATATAATATAACCAGCTGCGAGATTAGCCAGCTCCTTCACAACTATTCTTGGTCGCCACTACTCAATACACCCGGCCACGAAGCAGTGCACAGCGCTGCTACTCAAGCAGAATCAGCGATCTCTGTAAAATTAAACGGGCTGCACCCCACGAAGATGGTTAAGGTAGCTATACAGTGTTGTTACTTTTCTTTTCTCCGCTGTGCCTTGTTGTTTCTTGCATACGCGTCACCTAGCTACTTTTCTTCGCGAGATGTTATTGATCAAGCACCAAGTTAATAATGAGCTGATGTTCTTGGCTGGTTAATACTGTTGTTGCAGCAAAAGATCGTGATCAAGGTGAGCATGCCGACCGAGAAGAGCCGGGCCAAAGCCATGACGCTGGTCTCCGGAGCCTCCGGTATGTCCGTATGTACTGCAACGATCAAACTGACTAGCTCAATCGTGTCCAGGCCGGGATACTCATCATGTCTATCTATGCTATGCATTATGCAGGGGTTATCTCGATGGGGGTCACCGGGGGCGACAAGGACCATCTCGAGGTGATCGGAGAGGACGTGGACGCTGTCAGCCTGGTCAGCTGCCTGCGCAAGAAGTTTGGCCACGTCGAGATTCTGCTGGTGGAGGAAGTGAAGGACAAGAAACCAGAGGAGAAGAAGAAAGAGGATAAGAAAGATGATAAGAAAGCAGAGGAGAAGAAGCCTTCCTGCCCCGGTTACCCGTATTACTGCGACTGCCACCCGATCAGGCCGCCGACGATGATGGTTGTCCGCGAGGACGACCCTGCAAGCAGCTGCTCCATCATGTAATAAAATGGTTGATACAAAATTTCCGAAATAAGGGTTGTACATAACTACATATGAACTAAGATTTTATAAGCAGATTTAAGGGAGTTGATATATTGTTGTTTACTACTTTTTTATAAGAAAAAGGACATGTTCAATTGGTCATTAAATTTAGAGTTTTGTTTCGTTTGATGATGTAGAATGCGTACTATAATCGGCTACACCACAAGTTTTCAGCTCTTAAGAGAACAGTGAACACATTCGAATTGTTTATTGCCCTTGCTGAGTCCTGAGATTCATCCTTTTTTCTCACTCTTTTTTTTTTCGAAAGATCCGATAAGTGTCAGCATATATATTAATAAGAAGAAGCAGAGTTTTACGCATAAGCGTTGTACAACTGCAGCCTGTTTAGTAGCATGGGCTAAACGGCTGTGACATTAGTGAACTACTCATTAGTTGAGATAACAACAAAAGGCGCGAGGTGCTTTGCCCCGGCCAAATTCCATATATGTGCATTATCCTTGATCTCAGTTCTGAGTTGAGTGACCGTCTTCTCCTTTCGTTGAAAGACCCTATTGTTTTGTTCTCGCCATATTGACCAAGTGACTAAAATGATGAGTGACCTTATGCCTTTAGCCGCCGTCGTAACTGCTAATGGCGCTAAGTCCAGGAACCACTTGTCGATGGAATTAGTCCTTGTCCAAGTGTTTGGTCTGAATTTTGGTAATCCAATCCATGTTGCCACCGCCGCCCAAATCCAGTCCCTTTTTCCCACTCGTAAAAAGGTTCCAAAAAGTTTAGTGGCTACAAATAGTGCTACAAGGATTGGAACACAGGACGTGTTAGCCTTTTTCTCTTGAGCCCTACATTTAGTCAGGGCCGATCCTGAGATTTTGGGGGCCCGGGGCAAACCTAAAAGGGAGGGCCCTTAGAAACCGGTGGACCCCAAGAGCCGATGATTGTGAATCGTCATCTCCATCTTACCGATCGGTGAGCCGTGATGCCTCTGTAGTTGCGGCTATCGGCAAGTGAAGCCGTAATTGTTGTATCTTGATTAGATATACTTTCTAATTGATCATGTTCCTATCCGAGCTTGTGTAATAGTAGAGCCAAGCATGCTATTTAAGGAATAGAGGGAAAAAAATAGCCTTAGGCCTCCATTTGGCTAGTTGCTTGCACATTGCTGCCTTGACCTGTGAAGTTGTTGGACCTTGACTGCTGACGTTCCAAACCAAAACGAATAATGCATAAACGGACACATACACATGCTATGGAACGGGGTCTCTTAGAGTTGGGGGCCCTGGGTGGCCGCCCTGGCAGTCCTTCCCTCAGGACCGGCCCTGCATTTAGTTCCATAATAAGAAGTGGCATATCCTTAAGATCTAGTGGTAAAACTAGATGCAAACCCACTTTTCGCCTTTACTTGTCTTATGAATTCCTGTAAGATTTTGTAAATGCTACGTTATTACATTTACTAATTGATAAAAGAAAAGCAAAACAAGTGGTCTTCCCAGTTGGATGCTTGATATGAATAGCCATTGGATTGACATGATCTGAATTATTTTTTGAGGGAAATCTTGATATGAATTATCTACCTAAAAGAATAGCATACAATACACTTAAAGCTATTTCTAAATTAACCACCTCTATCACCACCAAAAACAATCCCAAAATATATATCCACGTCCATCACCATTATGAAAATGACACCAAGTTTTTTTTTTAATTTAACATGCATAAAACCCCAAAATTTCCCCAAGCACCTATCCTGACTGGTCAGCAGTTGCCCTGGCCCATCTACACACACTGACCTGCGTAGATAGACCAGTCCAAGGACGGTCCAAGCGAGTCTTGTCTGATGGTGCCAGCCTGTGACTAATTTTCAGTTGCTTAAATAAAGGGTGACACCGTGACAGAAACAGGGAGGACACAGGTTAATGCAAAGTAGTACCGGCTTATACACGGAAGGTGCGAGAAATGGACATGCTACTACATTTAGTGTACCGGCTTTTCATTCTTGTATGGTTACGTGGGTGTGCGACCGCTAATTGACTCACGACTCACATGTGTTCAAACTAGAAGCACCTTTATAGTTCTGCTAGAGACGCCGTGCGACAAAATTATGATTTTGTTGAAGCTGTTAGCATCGTCTAGATCATCTGCTGTGACGTCGTCTACGCATATGTCAATCAGCGAATGAACACGGAGCAGTTGAAATTCTGCATCTAATTGTCAATTTACGGCTTTAGGCAATGGGAGAAATACATGCATTTGTTGGCTAGGAAACAAAATGTGGCCATACAATACCCCGCACTATGCTCGACACATCAGTGCCCAAATTTCTCTGTCAGTGTTATATAGAGGAGAAACCCGATACATTGTTGCAATGACTATAAGATACGTATCTCACTGTCTGATGAGCCAGACACAAAGATTCATGCGTATAGGACCACACAAGCAGTTGTCAAATGTCGACTAAAGCGTGCTACTCTGCTCTATTAGACTAGTAGTACATTTCAGTGGGGTTCAAGAAGAACTGCATGGACACTATATATTTCTTTGGGCACGTCGAACCAGGAAACATAGGAGGAACGTCGTAAATCAATGACTAACTTTTTTTATTTTACAGCCGGTTTAGATGTCTAAGAATTGCCTGTCTTTTTGTATCAACTTAAGTTTTTTGGTATAACTGATTAGTCCATGATAGTCTAATATGTTATTAAGTCAGAGGTCTTGAGTTCAATTTTTAGTGATTGATTGTATTTTCTATTGCATCGTTTCTATTTTCATGTTTAAAGTCCAAGGGAGCCTGCACATGAGGTAAAATATTGAAATATAAGTGAATTACCTACCATTTCTAATCAAGTTGAGCTTTTGGATACAACTGGTCGATGCATAATAGCTATATATATGACTAGCATTTCATTTAGTAATCTATTTCACATTTTCATTCAGAATAATTATATAAATCACCCCACAAGTCAACTAGAGTTTAAGATTTCCAACTATAAGTCTTTTTGTTGCGAATCCTCACCCTCCCCCTAGTATATTTTGTTGTCAAAACTACCCTAACTGACATATGTCAATTAATTTCATGCATTTTCACCGATATAAAATAAAAAAAACAAAATTCAATAAGCTTAGCATTGTTAAAGATTTTTAATGAGTCTAATTTATCTTATTTTCGTAAAAAATATATTCAAATCTTAAATTTTTTAAGACACCGTTCAAACTATAATTGACGTTTTTGCTACATATTCTCTAAAAATATATAAATATTATACTTTTAAAATTTTATATATTTGATAAGAACGTCATTGGCTGCTCCAAATGAACAAAAACATGTTGAATAAATTAAACATGTGTAAATTAGGTTGGTTTCTGTAACAAAACTTAATAGGTGAGTAGAGATTTACAACAAAATAACATATGGGTGAGAATCTCAAACTTCAAATAATTTATAGTGTGATTTTTGCAATTAACCCTTTTCCATTTCTTTTCTCCTTTCCTTTCTTTTTTTCTTTTACACCGTTTAATGTTGCATGATTGAAACCCAAGGTAGGGACCCCCCCTTCTTAATTCCTCAAAAATAAACTCAATCTATAACAGTATTATGTTTGGAATTAAACACAACTAGAATTCAGAGAAGCCAGTCCCTAATCCCAAACAGTTTATTTAGATAAATACATTGTAGTACAATTTCTGTTAGATCTACTGATCATTGTATAGTAGCTCAATAGTAATAGGTATCTCTAGCATTTGCATTTAACCATCTCTATCTCATGTTCATTTTTTTTCCTCCTTTACTTTTCCTTTCCTTTCCTATTTTTCTTTTACACCGTTTAATGTTGCATAATTGAAACCCAAGGCAGGGGCCTTCCCTCCTGGCCATTCCTTAAAAAAAAACCCTCAATCCAAAGCACTGTCCTGTTTGTAATGAAACGATTTCAACCATCCACAACTCAAATAAACAAAAACCAGTCCCCTCATCCCAAACAGTTTCTGTTAGATCAATAAATCGCCGCGTATTAGCGTTGGGGAGTACAGTAAGCGATGGAGGACAATAGAATTAGTTCAGATATGATCATCTTGTGAAGTCAAGTCATCGTCTTTATTTAGTGAAGCAGCTCTCTAATGAGGCAACGTATGTCATCAGAGCTGGTCGTGCGAACGCGTTGGTTAGTTAGGTAGTCGTACTTGTTCGCTTAAGAGCGCTCACCTGCTACGAAGGATCGACGCCGTTTAGTGCTCTGCTGCTCCACCCGTGTATATATAGGAGCCAAGAGCTTGGCGGACTCCTTCACAAAATCACAAGGCACAGCTCTCGACGGTTGCATCTGCACAACAACCATCAACCATCGGCTTAGACAAATCCAACCAGTTAAACCCCGTTAATCGCAGCTCTGCCTCCAGTTTCTCCTTGGTGAGGACTAGCTCAGCGGGCCGCGAGATGACCAAGGTATTTGGGCTGCGTCTGCCTGAATTTCTGATCATTTCTTTCCCCCCTCTGTTTTGTGGATGTTTGCTTTGGAACTCTTAATGAACGAGGCATGTTGATCGCTTTGCTCATCGTCGTTTTTGCAGCAAAAGATTGTGATCAAGTTGAGCATGCCATGCGAGAAGAGCCGATCCAAGGCAATGGCACTGGTCGCTAGAGCAGACGGTATGTATTCCTTCTGCCACCATGGTATTCAATTCTTCTCCTCCTCCGGATTTTCAATGGTCATTTCTAACGTGCCGGGTTTTGCTGGTACAGGGGTGAGCTCGATGGGGGTCATCGGCGACGGCAAGGATCGGCTGGAGGTGGTCGGCGACGGCATCGACACCGTCTGCCTAGTCAAGTGTCTGCGCAAGAAGGTCGGCCACGCCGACATCCTGCAGGTGGAGGAAGTGAAGGACAAGAAGCCGGAGGAGAAGAAGCCGGAAGAACCCAAGGTCGTGCAGCAGCTTCCTTACTATTACCACCCCGGTTACTACCACTACCACCTGCCGTCGTCGTGGTGGTGACCTTTTCTTCAGGGCTTCCATTCTGACGGATGATTAGTAGTTGGAACTTGGTTCAAATATGTCTTGTATATTTGTGTTCATGCACTATTTTTTATTGTGAATTTGTTCAGCCATTTTATTGTGAAAAGAGTTATTGGTCATGCACTATTTTTTATTGTGAATAGAGTTATTGGTCTAAGAAAGGTTATTTGGTATTCGACATCCCATTTCAATTTCTTTAGGAATATGAAAAATTTCTGCAATATAAACAAAGGTTTTAGGTCAAAGCGTCTTCTATTGAATTAGTGAAGTGCATTGTTGAACTAGGTGCCAAGATTGCAGCGAGAGTCAGATAATTCCTTGACAAAGAAGAAGTAGCACGTCATCGTCACAAAGAATGAAGGGGAACATTAAATCAAATGCGCAACCATTGAATAACACTGAATCTTCAGAATCATTCTACAAATAATGTAATAAGAATTGGCCTCCATCGCAAACAAAAGAAAAAAAGAAAAATAATTAGAATTGGCCTTAGACGCATCAAATGGCCATAACATAATCAGAACTGGGACTACTAAATGAAAGTTTCGGAGCGAGACTGATCGGTGACTCGTGTATTCATTCCAATTTTATTTTTTTCAGAGACTAAACACCTTTAGGTGCATGCGTTCCTACCTCAGTGGGCGACGCACATCAGTACATCACTATCAGCAAACCTTGCTGATAAACAGGTCCGGTAAAGGGATCGGAGGCTCATGATCCAACTACCAGGAGAAAGAAACCTGGAAATGTATTCCTTGTGAAGGAGCTCCGTGGACAAAACAACTGAAAGAACAAGATTGCCATGAATCCATGATCCAGTTGAAAAGGGTCTGCGTGGCATGCATTGCATAAATGCTGCTTATATTGGCAGTTTTTATCCTTTTTTGTTAACTTTGTTGTATTCTGTACTTCTGATGAGCCTGGCTCTAGTCTTGGTTGAAAAATTACCTTGCACTCTTTTTTCTCTATGTTTTTTAGATAATGAATAAGAGTTCTGGCTTTTTATGTGTCCACATATAGTACACAGCCACAAAGTATCACTTACTCTCTCTGTCCCATTTTAATTGTTACTATAGAGTCACACAAGAATTAAGGAGAAATATAAATACAATAGGTGCATAAAAAACGAGGAGGAAAGATATATAGATAAAGGTGTATTGGAAAGAGAGAAAGTTGTATCAAGAAATAGGAATGCTAATTATTTTGAAAAAACTAAAGAGAGCTAAAGTGCCAAATATTTTAGAACAGAGGGAGTATTACAAAATTAAGACACAAACATAAATCTTAAGATCTAAGCAAAATAAATCTAAGTCTCAGACTATGCTGCAATGACATCCATGCGTCGTGAATATGGACATATCCATCAACTCGGCCTACTAACATGCTTGGACGATAGTCTCGCTGTAATTAACCTTTTCCAACAACTTCGAGTAACGTAGCCAATAGATCATCCTGAAAATTATTTGCATCAAAGAGACTATTGATTTTTTTATTAAAAACAATATCATTTTGACTTAGTCAAATGGCCTAAAGTATAGCCACCACACCAATCATAATCAGATATCTCTCTCTCTCTCTCTCTCTGAGATGTAATGAGTATTTAGAAGGTTGGATAAACCAATGGCTATGCAAATAATATGTCACACATTCTATGCTAAATAACACTAAAAAAATGTTATGAATAATTCTTTTTATTATTATAGAAACTACACTTTTAGCTACCTTTATAATTTTTTTATTTGCTAAGTTATCTTTGGTCAGGATGAACCCTCTAACAAGATACTACAAGAATACTTTTATTTTTAGGGGGGAGCTTGATTTTTCACAGATTCTGCAATCTAGACTTTGGTTCGAGTATCATAGCATTATATATGGATTGGGTCGAAAAGATGCTATTCTCATATAGGTTTCATTTAAAGGAATTTGTCTCATCATTAAATGAAATATTTTTAAGCTTAGAGGCCATGTTACTCCATTCGATCAATTTCTCATCTATAATTTGTCTCCGAAAGGTTAGATCTAGTGGAATATAATTTGGAAATTTTAATGATCGATAGTATTTTTGCAATGGCTACATTATAAAGATTAGAGAATTGTTCACTTAGTGATGTATTATTTAACCAAGTGTCTCTCAAAAATCTTATTTGCTCCCATCTTTTAACTGAAATGAACCCTAATTTAAAACTTCAGCTTGAATCTTTAGAAGACCAGTAAATGAGAATCATTTGGTTTCCTTCGAATATGAGTGAGAGGCTTATACTTGCAATATTTGTTTCTCACAACTCTCTGCCACATGTCATCCTTATCCTTATTAATTAAATAACCTAAATGGTCACTTACTTAGAAGGCAAATGTTTTTTTATACGATGGTATGTAATTTCAAGACCTCTTTGATCTTTGGGCTGGCGAATGATTTCCAATTTTAAAAGATGGTATTTCTTCTTGTTTCAATAGAATTTGAAGCGAATGGTATCTAATTTGTCTCTATGTGACAAAACTTGTTCCTAAAATCAGCAGCCCATAGAGTGGCTGCCGTCTATAGGCCAGGCCAGGCTGGATCGGCTGCTGGTCGGAGATGAAGCATCTCGGTAAATCCGTCAGCCCCGAATCCGGTTGAGAGGATCCTCTGTTTAGCCCGAGAGCGAAGTGTGGTTAGTTTGGTAGTACAAGTTGTTAAGCAAGTAACCGATAGATCCAACCGCGCACTTTCGGAGAAGTTTGCACAGCGTGGCCAGTGGACGATAGTCAATAGAGTTTCCTCGTCTCGGGATCTCGTCCAGACAAGCCGTTTTCTAACGCCAAGAAGACAAGAACGCGTTTAGGTACTAGTGGTGTTCGCTTCACAGTTCCCTGCCACCTGTATATAAGAACTGCAGCCATTACCAAGCTCCCTCGCAGAGAAAACGCTCGATCCATCAGTTCACTACCTGATTTGCCTCGATCGACCGATCACCACACTTTAACCAACTCCTCGTGATCTGAAAACTAATCACGGGCCGGCAATGAAGGTAAGTTCTTTGTCTGCTCATCCTCCATTTCAGAGCCCCCTGTCACACTTTTGAGGTTCTGAAACTGATCGCGTCGCTCTCTTATTTTTCTTCTTCGTCGTTGCTTCAGCAAAAGATCGTAATCAAGGTAAGCATGTCGTGCGAGAAGAGCCGGGCCAAGGCCATGGGGCTCGCCGCCAGAGCAGACGGTAAGCATGTCTTTTTTTTTTTTTTTGACGAATAGCATGTCTTTCTTCACCACGGTGTTTTTTCCCTGGTCAATGTGATCAGTAACTCAGTGCTAACATTTTTTTAATGAAACGACTCAGTGCTAACATTGCTAGTACGTGCGTGAAAACGCAGGGGTGATGTCGATGGGGATCACCGGCGACGGAAAGGACCGGCTGGAGGTGATCGGCGACGACGTTGACTCGGTCTGCCTCGTCAGCTGCCTGCGCAAGAAGGTGGGCCACGCCGAGATCCTGCAGGTGGAGGAAGTGAAGGAGAAGAAAGCAGAGGAGAATAAGCAGCAGCAGCAGGAAGACCCCAAGGTTATCGTGCACCAGCAGCCGTACTACTGCTACACCGTCGGTGACTACCACCATCAACCGCCAATGCCGCCGGTGGTCGTCTGCGACAACGAGCGAAGCAATTGCTCCATCATGTAAACTAGTTGAGACAAATAAGATCGATCTTGCTACATCAGATCTTTTTTTTTTTTTGTAAACAGCTAACTGACGTGTGCAAATAAAGATAAGTGGAATCTTCGCGGTTATGATCAGCTAGCTCTCACTTAAGTTTCATAAGAAATGATTTGTATGTGTATATACTATACCTCAATTTGTCAGTTGTTTGCTTCTACGTGAATCGTGCATGTGCACATGTGATTTGGGAGTTGCTTCCCCATGAGCACTGTGATGATAAATACTACTATGTAGTACATCACTATCGCTTGGTCAATCTGTGAAAACTGCTAACGTCATCTGCTCAAAACAACATAACGTCACGCCAACGTTGAATTGTTGGGCTCGCTATGATCAGTGAGATGGATCATTTGCACTTTAGCCACCTTATACAGCAATCATACCCCATTGTCTAAAGAAAATGTATTGTCACACCCCGCTAAAATTTAGACTGGAAGTAAGTAAAACACCACTGAAACGGTTCAATTATGCAGTATTCCACAGAACCACAGTTGTTGTCAATGGTCTTATAGTATCTTCATCTTAATGAAAAGGCAGGGCAGTTTCCATATTTCCGTAAAAAAATAATTCAATACTATTATGAAGTTGTTAGTGTTTTTGGAGAAATAGCTTAATCTAGAAAGCAAAAATAGTGAAATTTTAACAGTACATATTTCATAAGACGTTGTTTTCATTTCTTTCTGATCCAAAAGTGTAGTCATCTTTATGTCATATAACTATGCATAATCTTTAGGATTAGCACATAATATGTATAATTAATACTTCATATTTTCAATGAAGTTGATGTACTAATTATGTACAGAACAGTGCTAACTATGAGAATAACCGGGTAAAAACATCCTTGTGTAGACTTGAAGCACAACCTCTAAAATTAGATATTGTGTAGACATTTAGGTTGCAGACTAGCACTCTCTGATGAGTTGGAGTCATATGCCCTCAGTTCCTCACTCCCTACTTAACCTGTTTTAGAGGAATCCACTTTTCCAACTTTGTATTATCGTTGGACATCCAACTTTGTAATTTAGAGAAATCTTCCGTACTAAACATTTTAAAGACATTTTGCAAATCCTAAAGGGGACTTCATCGTTTGGCTTCTTTGTCAGCCTTTGGAGGTACCCCCTCCATCCCAAAATATAAGCATTTGTTGACTTTCAAAATCATCTTTGACCTTTTGTCTTATTTAAACCTTTTTGTCAATTTTTTATTTATTGATAACATATTTCATTATTAGATACATTTCATATATAATTTATTTGTTTTTGTATTTGACATAAAAAATTGAATAAGACTAAGAGTCAAACATATTTTTTAAAGTCAATAAATGCTTATATATTGGGATGGAGGTAGTAACAATCTATTAGTTGAGAGGTAGCACATGTGATACACATGGTTCAAATTTTATAATAATATGGATTTTTCGTGCATTTCAAATGGTACATCAATCATTTGAATAAGGACAATATGATACCGGTAGGCATCAACTCTTCAGTGATGAGGTGTTAAGGCACAATCGAAGCTGTACATTTCAATGACAATCAATATGTGAGTGAAGGGGAGAGACGTCTCCTTCAATAATTTTGTTGTCAATTGTGTTCTTGGTTTTGGAAATAGCAATTACTAGTTCCTCTTGGCCATTTAGTTCTGCTGAAGGTGCGCGTTGAGCCATTGATGAGGGTAGGTGACAAGACTAGAACAGGGGTCGTCGAGTCGTTCACGCTCGACAGATACTAGCATGCCATTGTCACAAAGAATGAAGTGACGGATAAAATCATTTACGCAATCAATGAACAACACTGAATTAACTTCGTTTTCTATGTATTACCATGTAAGCTGAGATGGAGATGTATCAAGTGGCCATACTTTATTTCGAATTGGTGGCCTTATTATATTATATGAAAACTCTAGAGTGAGACTGATGGTTGACTTGCGTGTTCACACCATCTTCGGCTTTCGAAACAATAATCTTTAGGCGCCTGCATTGCGTTGCGTTCTACTCCCCGTAGGATCGCGTCAGTATTACCCTAGTTGTAATACCATCAGTACTGGCAAAGGGAGCCACGTATATGATTCAACCACCTGATCAAAAAGCACATATATAAATGTGTTCGCCTTGACGAATGGTAGCAACCGAAAGAGCAAGGTTACCATGAATTCATGAGCTGAACTGTGTGTGTAAAACATTTTTAGGTTCTTTTTTCTCCCTCAAAAAATGTACTTCCTCCATATTTTAAAAGGAAGTCATTCTAAGTTTATAGCTGATTTTACAAAAACAAGTTATTTTTTTAAAAGCAAAAAAATATTATTATTATAGAGAATTGAACCTACCCTAGCTGTAATACCATCAGTACCGGCAAAGGGAGCCACGCATATGATTCAACCACCTGATCAAAAAGCACACATGTAAATGTGTTCGCCTTGACGAATGGTAGCAACCGAAAGAGCAAGGTTATCATGAATCCATGAGCTGAACTGTGTGTGTAAAACATTTTTAGGTTCTTTTTTCTCCCTCAAAAAAATGTATTTCCTCCATACTTTAAAAGGAAGTCATTCTAAGTTTATAGCTGATTTTACAAAAGCAAGTTATTTTTTTTAAAAGCAAAAAAATATTATTGTTATAGAGAATTGAATCAACAACCTCATAGATTAAGCATTGTTGCTTCACAGTAGTAACCACTAAGGTGAGCACAAATTACTGATTACTTTAGTTTCAAGATGTATTTAATAAAAACAAAGAGAGAAAAGACCTAATTAATGAATCTTTGATATACTAAATTATGTCCTAAACAACTTCTTTTTTGAAATATGGAGGAAGTATTGGTAATTCATTTATGGAAATTAGGTAGGTTTTGGTTGTTTGGTACAGATGATAGAGCCAATCCGCACCTACCGAGAAGCGCACAGCGTGGGCAGTGGACGATAGAGTTTTCTCGCCTCGGATCTCATCACGTCAAGACGAGTCACTTTCTATCGTTACGAACGCGTTAAGCAGGCACTGGCATTAATTGGCCTCACAGTCCCCTGCCACCTATATATAAGGGCTACGGCCTCCTAGCAAACTTCTTCACAAGAAACGCTCGAGCGAGCAGTTCACTTAGCCACCCAATTTTCTTCGTTCAGTTCGATCGATCAAGACAATTCTCAGAATTTTTTTGTCAGCTGCAGATAACAGGAAGGCAATGAAGGTAAGCCAGGCCCCGACAATTCTTCGTCTCCTCCTAAATTTCAAAGCCCGCTGCTTCAGCTTCGTTTACAGAGAGTTCCCAGACTGATCGCGCGTTGCTTTCTTGTTGCATTTTCTTCTCCGTTGCTGCAGCAAAAGATCGTGATCACGGTGACCATGCCGTTCGAGAAGAACCGGTCCAAGGCCATGGAAATGACCGCCCGAGCAAACGGTACGCATGCATTTGATGAACATGTCTCTGTTCTGTCTTCCGTTGACTTATCGCCTCTGCATGCATGTCCGCACATTATGTTAACGTTATTATAAAATTTAGCTACATTGCTGATAATATACGGAAACAAAAAATATAAACATTATGTCGAACAAACAAAGTGGATTCTTGTGTACAAAGACTGGTTATTTAATCTCATACCAGTGGCTAATTGATTTTTTTTTGTGCAAAAAAGGTGGAGCGAGCTAATTATTTCAAGCGACAAGTGAATTTAAGTGTGAAATAAGTTACATTCCCTTTGGGTCTCATATGGTTGTCACCTGCCATCTTGGTATCTCTGTTATTTCAGTTTCTCGATCACTTCGCTTCTTTTCTGCGTGCAGCTTTGCACTTGAGCATGCGATTTGGGAATGCTTCCACATTGTAACTAAAAAACTTTTAGCTGGTAATACCAAAGAAAAAGGGATGTCAAACAACGCGCGAATTGCTGACGTCGCCCTTTCAAAACGCATATAACGTCACGCTGAGGTCTTACTGTTTGAAGAAGTCTCAACCAAGTATCTGCTGCCATGAATCGCGGAAGTCCACAAACAAATTAAACAAATGATGTCCAATCAAATCCCAGTTTTTACAGGCCGCAGTACTACTATTCATTTTGTCTCAGACTAGCAAATAAATATCCAAATTCACCATGTCAGGTTGTTCCGGTCCCGGAAGCCCCCAAAGTCAGAAAATAACAGCTCTCCTATTTGTTTTTTACTGCTACATGCTACTTTTTTGCAGTTTAACAAGCTCATGTCAGTTCCCTTATTCCGAATGTCCAAATCTGCATGAGATGTACATCCCATCCCTTTCTCCGACGTGCCTTTTTATTTCGTGATAGAATGATAACCAAGCAAGCGTGTGTGGCCAACTGACTAAAAGGTAGTACAGCCCTATGGGCAAAAAGAAGGGAAAGAAACTTAAAATTTACCATATGGTCATATATCAGTTCGAAGCCATGTATCTTTTCAGGATCCACTATTGATATATTCTCAATAATCAGATCGTCTTATATTATGCACACAATAGACCAGTTTAAACAGAATGCTACTCAAGTAATTTGATTAATATAGCAAGTGGAATATATACATTGCACTCTCTCTGGAAAAACGGATTTGCGCTGTGGTTATTACAAGGTTCGCATGTCTCCACATTTGAAAAGTAACTTTGTATATTTTCCGGGAACTTCATACGGTTGACACGAAAGTGCTTAAGGCACTAATGAAGATGTTGAAAAATTAGCTACTTGGCTAAAAGTGTGTACAATGAACATGTAATAGTTCTTCACTTTGTGTTAGGTTATTCCTTCCTCCCAAGTTCCACTGTCAACTTTTCTCTCTGATGAACAGGATATCTGGTGGACAGGATATAGTACTCTGACTGGATGAGAATACTGAAATGATCTCTTATTTGTTTCTGTTGTTCCCACACCACACACTTTCGATTATGTTTCATCAAATAAGTCAAATTGTCAAGGTAGTAGTCAAGCTAATCAACTTCAAAGAAACCATATCAAAAACTAAACAAAGACTCAAGAACAGTATACCTTGTACAGACCAAACAGTCAGCGATTAATGCTAGTACTGAAAAGGAAACACTGTTTCAAATGGAAAATGGTGGAACAATTAAAGAGAGCTTTCCAAATTCAGGTCTTAAATAACTCCAAAGCTTTACCCACGGCCCGGATAACCTTTGCTAGGTGGTTTAGTTGGTATATAAGCTGCGTCGGACTTTCTTATTAGCACTGAATATTATTCTAATTCAGGACGTGAAGTATACTCCTCCGGGCCTACGGGCCACTCCCCAAACTGGCATATAAGTTCAGCAATAGGCCTCCTGTTTCGTCTCCAAGAAACTCCTTAGTTCCAACTCTGGCACTCTGCGTTGCCAGACTATCCGAAAAAACTCATAACGCATTGGAATCAGCAGCAGGGCGACAACATGAAGGTAACCATCGATCCTTGTATTAGTTCCAGCTGGACGTGAAGTATACATCTTTTCTATCTTCAGTGGAAACTCATGAACTCTCTTTGCGTGGCCAATTGTTTGTTTGTTTTTTCAGCAAAAGATTGTGATCAAGGTGCACATGACGTGCGACAAATGCCGGAAGAAAGCTCTGGGCATAGCTGTATCAGCACATGGTAATTAAGCAGTGATTGTTAAGTTACACTGACGGATCAGTATCATCGTGTCATTAGCTTAGGATTCACATTCAATCCTGCGCGCGGCCCATCCGTCCGCTATCCTCTCTCTTTATGACTGCGTCGGTGATGACTGATGAGTAGTAGTACTAACAGAGCTCGCATGACTCTATATGTACTTGCAGGAGTCATGTCGGTGGGGATCACTGGCGACGCCAAGGACCGGCTGGAGGTGATTGGCGACGGCGTTGACTCGGTCCGCATAGTCAACTGCCTGCGCAGGAAGGTCGGTCCCGCGGAGATAATGCAGGTGGAGGAAATGAAGGACAACAAGAAAGAGGAAAAGGAGGACAAAAACAAGGGCCATAAAGAGAAGGAGGGAAACGACAAGAACAAGCAGGAGAAGAAGCTTTGCTGCCCCGGTTACCCTTATTATTGCTACTGCCACTCGATAAGGCCACCGCCGATAATTGTCTGCGAGGAGGACCCAATCTGCTCCATCATGTAAAACGAGTCCAGACAATCCGTACTACTGTTACTACCACCACGGCAGTGATCGTCGCGTGCCAGGAGCAAAACAATTGCCCCATGTAAAATTAGTTGGGCAAAATAAAATTGATTGTGCCATGCACTAGTGTTAACTTATTTTGCTTGAGTAAAATGCACGGTAGGTTTTCAAAGTATTTGAAGATTCTTATCTAGAGTTATAAATTTTTAAAATATCCATCTAGATTCATAAATTAACTAGTCAACCTACCCGCGTATTTGTGCGACTAGTTAGTTTTGATATTTTATTGAAAAATTAATAAAGATTTTTTCTTTCAATATTGTACTACACTTTGTACAATTCTAATATTAAATCATTTCATTGAAAACTTAATATAAAGGCGAGTGTTTTTATCTCAAATATAGAAAATTAGGGTAATATAAATTTATGTTTGTTATTTTTATTTTACAACTTATGCATGCATTAGGATTCAATACCATTATCTCGCTATTGGGATCATTTTAAATATTTTTTTTACAAAATATGGCAAATGTAAAGAAGCACGGAGCATATGCTGATTTTGTATGATGTGGTATTAGTTGCACATGTTTAGAAACACTTACATTTCCATCATTGTCATGGCTCCGATCCTAAGCTTAGAATGGAGACAGACTACCATAGTTTTAATTTTTGACATAGTGAAAGCAACTCAACTTTGTTATCGTCCTTATATTTTTAATACTACAGAGAGCTCAATATTTTTATCATCATCAAGGTCAACTATATGCAAAGAACCAAGATTAATTTAGACATTACATCACTAATTATGATTCTTTGAATGAGAGAAAATATAGATGAATGAGACAGAAAGAGAACTACGGTAGCCTGCTTACGTACTATGATCGGTTTATATCTTTTTATTTTAAAAACATATATATATATATATATATAGTTGTTTTAGTTGTTTATTTTTATAATGGTATGGTGGGTAATTTTATAATAATCATATATAGGAGTAGTTTAGCCGTTTTCTTTTCATAATGACATAGTGGGTAATTTTGTAACCATATATAGGGGTAATTTAGTCAAGTTTTTTTTATAATAATATTAGTGAATAATTTTTTTAATTAATCTGATAATTTATTGGTCTTAAAAGCGAATGTGGAGACTTCTTTTCTTAATCAAATATATATATAATAAATTATATAGTTGAACAAGGTCTCTCTCACTCACTCACTACTACTGTCACCCCGGTGGTTATTACCACCATCCGCCACCGTCGATGGTCGTATACGAGAAGCTAAACAATTGCCTTATCATGTAAAATTAGTTGATATAAATAAGACTGATTTTTCTTATTGCTAGTGTTTACTAAATTTATTCTTGTCAGAAACTGGAGCAAGCTAATTATTTTAAGCGACAAATAAATTCAAGAATGAAGTGGTTTCAACTTTCAATTGATTTGCACTGGTCTTTGTATCTGTATCTCAATTACCTGCTTCTTCTCTCGTTGCTTGTTCTCTGCGTAAAGCTTGCACGTGGGTAGGTAATTTGGGAATGCTTGCACAGGTGTCAATCTGTGACGACAATGTAACAGTACATAATTTTATTTTATTATTCTTAAGAGTGTCACATCAAATTTAAACTTTTGATTTGACAGATGAAACTACCTCTCTCAATATATAATTTTATCTCACGGTTTCATAAAGAAGTCATATCATTAAATTATTGTATTATGATTGGTCCTAATAAGTTTGGATAAAACTTTTTGCTCTCAATGAAAGTTTCAATAGAGTTTTATGCATATGAAACTGTGTCAAATGAGTTTCATCCTAATGAAACTTATTTCATCTCTTTCATCTTAATTACTTTGCTATATCATTATTTTAGCTGATGTGACGTCTTATTTAATGCTTATGAAACTCCCATTAAAATTGACCTTAGCTAATAGTAGCTTGTGCCAAAGTGAAGGGAAGTCAAATAACGGTATACTTATGAAACTCCCATCACAATTCAATACGCAAATAACGTCTTGCTAAGGTCATACTGTCAAAAAGTATGACCTCAGTGTGAAGTTATTTGCGTTTTGAATGAGCTACGACTAATGGTCTTGACCTTCATCAGAATTACGACCAAATACAATTATCTAAAAAAATGTTCTTATTCCTTAATGTCCAAAATCTGCATAAGATTTATATGTCATCCCTTTTCTCCGAGGTACCTTTTTCCCACAGTGAAATGCTTTATCAGGTAGTTACATTATTGCCTGATAGAACGATGCACATGTAGCCAACCATGAACCACCTCTTTGTTCGCGACGGTGTAGCCGACCCACCAGAAAGGTGCATCCTTCTTAAGTAAAAATAAGAGCAAAGTAACTCAATAGTTACCACATGGTGATATTTCAGTTCAAAGACAGGTGCCTTTTCAGGATCCACCACAATCAGATCTTCTTAGATGTACAACAGGCCAGACTGATTTCTAGTAAAGTAATTTATTTAATATCTGGCTACATGTTTTTAATGCTGGAACCTATCTATCAGGTTTAATTCCTAGACTCGGTAGGAGTGTTATATTTGTGACTAATTATTTTTCTTGAGCGATAGAAGACATTCTTATATACGATTTTTATATAATCGTGGCAACAGACTTTATTGGAACGATTCTTTGTTTGTGGCCATAACTCATTTCTATTGCAATAAAGATTATAAAAATTACAATACAGTATATTTGTTGCAATAGAAAACATTTAATAATTCGACAAGCCAACTGTGGCGATAGCATCGATGCATTGCATGAAAACATTGAAGTTAATGCAATGATTATGCTTGCGCTGCAATAGTTGTCAACCAATTGAAACAAGTGTTAAGTTATAACCACATTTAAAAATTTATGGCAATAAGTTGATTTTATTCCCACTGTTTACGGATTGTTGTAATATAATTCATTGCAATGGATCAGATTTCTAGTAGTATTGATAACACATCGCCTATAGTGATTAATTTCCTCTTAATCAGTTGCTTCGGAGGTGTCTATAGAGGTAGGGTGTACATATGTGCTATATATGAATACACGAGTGCTTGTGAAAAAAAAGAACGAGAAATTTATTTAACATAGCTAGTGGACTATAATGTACATTATTTGAATGAACGGATTTGAACCGCGGTCACTAGCTGGTTCACAAAGTAACTTTGTGCATTTTCTAGGCAATTAAGAAGGTTGTCAAGAAAGTGCTTAACCCACAAATGAAGAGTTTGACTTTGAAAAATAGCTACTTGGGCAAAGGTGTGTATAGGGTTAGGTCGTTCCTTCATCCCAAGTTAACACCTTGTGTTAGGTCGTTCCTTCATCCCAAGGTGTGTATAGGGTTAGAGAAAATTTATTTAACACAATGAAATTGTAATAATTCTTCACTTTGTGTTAGGTCGTTCTTTCATCCCAAGTTCCCTTGTCAACTTTTCTCTGTGTCTATTTAATGAGATAATGCTTTAACTGGCAGGATACTGAAATTATCTCAATTTGGCTACCTGTTTGTTCTTTGTTTCTGTTCCTCTACCACACGCCTTCAATCATATTTCAGCAAACAAGTCAGGGTCTGAAACCAGTAATCAAGCCAACTTCCAAACCGTATCAAAATCTAGACAAAGACATGTAAAGTTTCAGACTGAAGAAAACATACCTAGGCGCCCAAACAGTCAGTGACTAATCCTATTCTGCTGAGAACGAAACACGGTTTCAGAAAATGAGTCAGGTCTTAGATAATTCCAAAGCTTTACCCTCAGCCAGGGACGCCTTCGCTAGGTGGCTCGGTTGCAATCTAAGGTGTGTCGCACTTCCTTAACACTGGGTATTATTCTTCTTCAGCACGTGATGTGCATTCCTCGGACCTACGGGCACGGGCCAGTTCTCAAATCGGTATATAAGTTCATCAAGGAGGTCTTTCTTCTCCAAGAAACTCCTGAATTCCAACTCTGAGTTGCCAGCTGCTGACTAACATTAAAAAAAAAAAACTCTCTCGTCAGAAGAAGAGCAACGGTATGAAGGTAACCATCGATGATCCTTGTGTCAGGAAGTGGTTTCTTCCGATCAGATGAACAACTGTTATGTCTTCAGTAGAAACTCCTGAACTATGTGTGCATATTCTTTTTCAGAAAAAGATTGTGATCAAGGTGCTCATGAAGTGCGAGTGCGACAAGTGCCGGAAGAAAGCTCTTGGCATAGCTGCTTCGGCTCACGGTAAACAAAGTTTGCTAAGTTAACACTTTCAGATCAGTATCATGAATTCATGATGCCATTAGCTTAGGATTCGTTCAAGCTTGCGGTCCGACCAAGCACGGCGGAGACGATAACAAACACGCACGTACTTGCAGGAGTCATCTCGGTGGGGATCACGGGCGACGCCAAGGACCGGCTGGAAGTTGTCGGCGACGGTGTCGACTCGGTCTGCCTGGTCCGCTGCCTGCGCAGGAAGTTCTGCCACGCCGAGATCGTGCAGGTGGAGGAAGTGAAGGAAAATAAACCGGAGAAGAAGCCAGAGAAGAAGACGGAAGAAACCAAGGTTGTCGAATGTTATTGCCACCATCACCAGCATCACTGCTACTGCCACTCCGGCTGTTATTGCCACCATCACTGCCATCCGCCGCCGATTGTCGTGTGCGAGGAACAAAGCAATTGCCTCATCATGTAAAATGAAGTTGAGGTAAATAAGATCGATGTTGCCAGATACTAATGGTTACTTATGGAAATTCCTTTGTGGCCATCAGAATTTTTTTTTTATTCCTTCTTGATCATAAAAAAAGTTTAAACTTTCTTAGTGGCCATTAGATTCAAATTTTTTTTGCCTTATTGACCATCCTAGTGTTAAAGTTAAAAAGGAAAAGTCGCTTTTGTCCCTAACAATTGTTTTGTGCAAATATTTCTTAATAATCACATAATTAAGTTAATATAGTTTGTTAATATGAACAAAACATGAGTGTGTACTTTTAAGTTTTATTTAGCAGAAACATTATTTTTACTAATGTCAAATATATATACAGTTGCCGTCAAATTTTTTTAAAAAATATATACTCATGATGTTCTAATTTGCAAATTAAATATTAACTGGTATTTTTTCTGATTTTATGGTTAATAAGGACCATTGGTCACAAAGATACTACTAAGGGCAAAAAAAGACTTTTTTTTCTCCAACTTTAGCACTATGATGGCAAATAAGGCAAAAAATATTTACTCGATGGCCACTAGGGAAGTTGAAATTTTTTTATGGTAAATAAAAAACGCAAAATATTTGATGGCCACTAAGAAATTTTCTCTACTTATTTTGGTTTTGTAAGAAACTGAGGGTGTGTTTGATAAAGGTTTTTCTTATGCTGAAAATACTTATACTCTGATTTATCTATAAAAAGTGTTTATCCAACTTATTTAATTTATTATAGTATAAGCAACTAACCCATTTGGTAAAATAGTTTATCCTAAGAAAGGTGATCTATAAGCTAAAGAAGCTTTTTTTTTCTTTTGGCTTATAGTACAAAAGGGGTCTTGGGTTATGCTTGCTTATTGTAATAAGTGTTTATACTTCCAATCTATTTGACAGAGCTTATGACTTATGATAGTATAACCTATTCAATAAACTCATGTATAAGCTCTATCAAACAAATCCTAAAGCAAGATAATTAATTTAAGCCATGGATGAATGAAGAGAGTAGATTTCAGGAGCATGTCCACTGCTCTATTAGCCGTCAGATCATGGGTGGAGGGCTGGGACTGGGATGAATTAAAAAGTGAAGTTAAATTCCTTTTGAGTTTCAATTGGTGTTCACTTGACATCTTTGTATATCCATCTTTGTTTCTCAGATCACTTTGTTTCTTTTTCTGAGTGAAGCTTCCACATGTGCCAATATTCCATGACAATGTAACTAGATCGCTACTAGCTTGCAGTACCAAAAAGAACGGGAAGTCAAACAACAAGCGAATTGCTAATGTCACCCTTCAAAATCTACATATGTTACGCTGAATCGTATTGTTCGAGATAGTCTCAAACATGTGTTTGCTGTCATGAATTGGAGTTTACAAATAAAAACCAAACAAGTGATGATCAATAAAATCCCGCTTTGTACAGGGTGCAGTACTCTAGTCTTCATTTTGTCCGATGCCAGCAAATTTCCAAATTTACCTTGTCAGATTGTCCCAACTCGCCTACTCCTAGGATCCTTTTAGAACATTAGTGAGCAATTTAATAAAATTCTTTGTTATATTACTAGGACCAGAGAACTGTTCCTGTCGACGTACATGCCATCCCTTTTCTCCGAGGTGCCCTTTTTTTCCCATAAAGTGAAGTGAAATATTTTTTTTTTCTGATAGAATGATAAGCAGCGTGTAGCTAATCACCTGAAAGGTACAGCCTTCCTAATACAAAGATGGGTAAAAAAGCTAAATAATTACCACATGGCCATAGATCAGTTCGAAGCCATGTGCCTTTTCAGGATCCATTATTGACCAAATCACAACCAGATATTCAAGATGTGCAATAGACCAACTTAGACTGATTTTAGTCAAGTAATTTGATTAACATAGCGAGTGGAACATGATGTACACTCCTTGGACGAACGGATTTGCACGACGGCTACTAGGTTCACATTGCTTCACGTTTGAAAGTAACTTTGTACATCTTCCTGGCAAATAAGGTTGCCACGAAAGTGCTTAAAATGCTAATGAAAAGCTTGATGTTGAAAAATTAGTATCTTGGAAATAAGTTTTTTTAGAAAATGTAAAAAGGTTATGGCATTTTACGTGTTTTGCATATAGCCACAAAGTGCAATGGTTATATGTAAAACATGCAAAAAGATCTAAACAGAATATGACTACAAATTCAGCCTATGCTATAATGGTCATCCATGTGTCGTGAATATGCTACTACCCACCACCTTCACACACTGATATCTTTGGGCGATAGTATCATTACGGAAAATCTATAGTTTGTCATGTGCCTAATGCACACGATAGATTTCAAAAAACTCACGATAAAATCTTGGTGACACACGGCAAAGCACGTACGACAAAATATCCGTCAGTAAAGCCGACTTTGTCGTGTACCTTCTATCATGCACAAGGCAAAGTCTTTACCATGTGTCAAAATACACCTCGGTAAAGAGGGCACTCGGCAAAATATAAATCTAGAAAAAAAACTAAAAAAAATAGTAAAAAAAATCGCAAGTCATGACATTTTTTCGCGCGCTACACGCAAAATACGCCCGACAAGATTCAAACTCGCAACCTCACCTTCGCACATAGCCTCCCCTACCACTACGCCACATACTCAATTGTGACTAGACCCCGTATTTAATCTTTTTATATTTTACCTCTTTACCGTGTGCTTTATATCGGACACACGATAAAGGCGATCTTTGCCGTGTGCTTTATATCGAGCACACGACAAAGATCATCTTTGCCGTGTACCTTATATATGGCACACGGCAAAGACCTTTTTATATATTTTCTAACATATTTTTTGTTAACTAAATTAATTCAAATAAAAAATATTGAACTATAAAATTGTATAACTTATTAAGATCTACAATTTTTGTTTTAGTCATTTATTCATTTGAAAAAAGTGATAGTAACATTGTTCCCGAATCTTATATGTCTCATTGAATATTTCATAGAACTATATGAGACTATTAGATTTTATAAATAATATTTTAGATTAAATTAAGTAATAAATAAATGATCAAAATAAAAGTTGTAAGTCTTCAAAAGTTATACAACTTTATAGTTCAATTTTTTTTATTTAATCTAATTTACAATTTTAAATATAATTTGAATTTATATTTTATCGAGTGTTAGGTAAAAAACACTCGGTAAAGAGGATGTTTGTCATGTGTCACAAAAAATATCATCTTTACCGTGTGTTAATCTTTTTTTACACACGGCAAAGATTTTATGGTGTGTTTTAATTTAGCACACGATAAATATCATCTTTGCCGTGTGCCTGAAATAAAACACACGGTAAAGATTGTTTTCCCGTAGTGTATCTATGTCATTGTCCTTTCACAATAGTTTCTAGTAGCGCAGCTAGTAGGTTGCTCTAAAAATTACCTGCATCAAAGAGAGAATAATTTCTTGTTAAAAACAATATCATTTCGGCATAGCCAAATGATAAAAGTATAATAAACAATAATAATTCTGTTTGTGTCAGGTTTTCATGTTGTCAACTTTTGTCTCTAATGAACAGGATTTTTGTTGAACATGATAACACTCTGGCTGCCTGAGAACATTGGAATGATCTCACACACGGTCTTGTTCTTTGAAAATATATAATATTATACAAAATCAGTGTTTCTCTTACATTCTACTTATTTTTAGTTAGATTAAGATAAGCAGACATGTTATATTGATAATTTGACTGACAAGAATTTAGAGTTTACATTATAGTCCTGCCTACTTTTTTGATTTTTGTTTCTGTTGTTCCCACACAAACTTTCAAAGTAGTTGTCATGTTAACGAACATCCAAAGCACATGAAAATCTAAAGAAAGACATGTAGACAGACTACTCAAGAACATATACCTTGGCAAACCCAAACAGTCAGCGATAAATCCTAGTCTACTGAAAAACAAAACACACGGTTTCAGAAAATTAAATGGTGGAACAAGAACAAAGAGAGCTTTGCAACGTCAGGTCTTACATTGCAAAGTTTTGCCCACGGCCACAGATGCCTTCGCTAGGTGGTTCAGTTGGGATCTAAGCTGCGTCGAACTTTCGTCCACTGGGCTGGGCATTATTCTAGTTCATGCCGGGCCGGCTCTCCAACAGGTATATAAGTCCACCAATGTGCTCCTGTTTCTTCTACAAGAAACTCCCGCCTGAGTCCTGAGTTCCAACTCTGAGCCGCCAGACTGACAAAAAGGCTCTCGCGTCAGCAGCAGAGCAACGGTATGAAGGTAACCACCGATCCTTGTATCGGAAAGTGTTTTCTTCCTCCGATCGGATGAACATCTTTTCTGTCTCCAGTTGAAATTCATTAATTCTTTTTGTTACAGCAAAAGATTGTGATCAAGGTGCACATGACGTGCGACAAGTGCCGAAAGAAAGCTCTGGGCATAGCTGCTACGGCACACGGTAAGCAATGCTTGTAAGCTACAATTCCGGATCAGTGCCATCGTGCCATTAGCTTAGGATTCGTTCAAGCAAGCGCTCCTTGCAGGCGTGCAGTCCATGGGGATCGAAGGGGAGGACAGGGAACAGCTGGTGGTGGTCGGAGATGGCGTGGACGCCATCAACCTGACGAGCTGCCTGCGGAAGAAAGTCGGCAGCACGGAGATCGTCACGGTTGAGGCGGTCGCCGATGCCGAGGATGCGACGGAGCCGGAAAACGAGGCCGGTGCCGTGGCAGCGTGGCCGCAGCAGTGGTGCCCTGGCGGCTACTACTACTCCCGGCCGGGTGCCGTCTACCCATACAACGGTTACTGCTACGACGATGGCTCTCACTTCCGCCAGGATTCGTGGTGCACGATCATGTAGATGGAGCAGAGCAGAGCTGAACACGGCAGAATAGGAGATGTGAGGATCATTCGGATTTGGTGGATCTTCATATGATCAGCTTTGGAAGCAAGCAGTCAAATAAAAGTATGGAGAGTGGTAGTTTTGGGAAAGAAGTAGCGAGATTGTCGCATGGGGTGTTAATATTTGGTCGATTATCCTTGGCGGGTATTCTTTAGTTCAGCATTAGTTAATCAATTGGTGATGGGCTCAATTTTGATACCTGTTCTCTTCTAAGAAGTCAGCCATATGGTAAGTGCAAGAAACCATTCTACGAATTTGGCCCAGCCCAATACTTGTTCGGCAACAGAGAGGACAAGGCGTAAATCGTTTACAAAATTCTGGGGCGAATGTTACCAAGTTTTAAAAAACATGTAATTACAGGTCAAAACTGTCTACCAAACAAATTTGAATTTGTGTAGCAAACCGAATTGAATTTTACAGATAACAGTGTTCATATTAGGGTTATGTTGTCGAGTGAGCAGGTTGTTGCTAGGTGAGGTGTGATATATCCAGCCCTATTAGTACAACATTTTATCCCTTTATTAGTATATGTTATCGTCTCGATTTTAGTATTGTATAGTAACACAATCACGCGTGCACAACTACTAGTAGTAAGTAATTACTGAGAACATATGAAGCTAAACCACTCTTGATTCACATTCTAGATAGTCCGTGATCCTTTCTTATGGAATGCATTTTCAAATTTCATGCAAAAACATGTAACACTTTGTTTTTTTGAGTTGACCATCAATTTTCGCCAACTCCACGTGAGCAGCAATGGACCGTGAAAACAGCAAAATGGGTTGGGGAATTTATCTGGCTGTAGGTAGGATCTCGTGCCATACTTGACCAAAAACATGAAATCAATTAGAGCATCTCTAATCATTATGTAAAAAATGGTGATTTCTAAATTATTGGGAGTAAAAAAAGTCACATCCTCCAACAACTCCCAATATTTAGTTTCCTAAAAATTAAAATTATATCACATGGTGCAATAATTTGTTGAAAATAAAAAAAATCATAATAATCTGCCTTTAGGGAGTTTCAATTGAGTTACTAAATGTAGAGAGTTATAAACCTTGTTTTGGGAGTTGCTATATTTAGAGACCTCATTTAAAGAACTGTTGGATGTTTGTTTTTTTAGTTACTTGCTAAATTTTAGTTTAGCAACATTATTTAGATAATGGTTGGAGACGTTTTTAGGACTGATAAAAAAGAGAAACGCTTCTTAGTTGCATGAGATTCAGATTGAAATCTCATGTTAGGTTTATTATTCAGATTCTTGTCAGAAATTAAATCCTTTGGGCATACTAAACGGGCCTTTACAGCCTTTATGAGACCAACACGGAACCAAACAACAAGTGATCGGAAGTAGGAAACAGTCAGAATAAGACTCAAACTACAAACGATCAAACACCATCAATACTACAAGCAAAACACGAAATTAAGGTTTGACACCAAAATCAGAGACCGTAGATGACCACACCTAATAACTTACTAAAGAAAAAAAAAGTAGAGAAAACGAGGGTAAACATGTAATTACAGTTCAAAACTGAAAACACTATCTATATCAAGTTGGACCGACGGCCACCCTTGCTCCACGTCCTACCTAGGTACTCCGTGATTTTTTTTTTCATGGAATGCATTTGTTTTAGTTGACCATCAATCTTCTCCAACTCTCGCTCGCTCACTCTGCACGCCGTTCATTGAAACCTTTTTGCTCCCATCGCATCAACGTCGCAAGCTATCATTTCTTCTAACGATGACGAAAGCATGGCTATGCCCGGTGTCGTCACGTCACCCAAGCAACACGCCAATAACAATCCAGAAAAGCACAACATGTCTCGACGAGTCACCCAGTAGTAGTGTTTCTTCAAAAAAAAAAAAGTTACCCAGTAGTAGCTTTGTTTAGCGGATCAGTCAGACTCAACGGCAGGCAGCAGCCATTTTGAAACCTCTTCAAGTGTATAAAACCCCTTGACCCATCAACGGCCGGGCGCTCTTCCAAGCTCACACGCATCTCGATCTGGGTCGTTGGTTACACTTACTGCTCCTCACTCGTTCAGTGTAACCGCCGGGACAGCTCTGCTTCAATATTCTAATTCGAATCCTTCCAAACTCCGGGCACGCAAAGTCGCCCGCCCACCTCAGAAATTTCTGTCCCATTCTCCTTTGGAAAATTGTTACCACGCACGCCGCAATCAACCTCCAATAACGCGTCGCCATGCGTGAGCAAGTGGGAGTTTGGATACACAAATCAGCGTGACCTTGCCACCAAGCCTCACTAACTGCTCCTAGTTAATTGCATCTCTCCAATCAGGAGTGGGATCGAGCGAGCTCAGGTCTTCCTAATCAAGTCGTTTGTGTCGTTGTCATCTAAACTCTGCAGGCCCAGTAGTAAGGGGTATGCTTCAGTGGTTAGCTCAGTGCGACGACCTGCCTAATGAAGTCTATAGGGAAGCAATTACCTCGGGTGATTGCGTTTGCGTGTATAAAAGGGGAGCAGCAGTGCAGGCTATTGTTACACCAAGGCAAGCCTCCTTCTTCCCTGCAAAAGGAGTGGTAGACTCTCTTGCTTTGCCGGCTAGGCTGACATAGAGAGCAGTGAGCAAATATGAGGGTGAGTAAGCTCTTAATCTCGCGCGGCTCCATATGCTTTTGTGATCAGTTAATTGATGAAGATCTTTTTGTTAGTCTTCACGCCCTGAACTGATAATAATTATTGTTTGTGGAAATCTTTTGCAGAAGGAGATGATCATCAGGGTAGAGGGGAGCTCTGAGAAGGGCGGCCACTCCAAAGCCATCAAGGTGGCTGCTGGGATCCAAGGTGAAACTCTTCGTTCCGATACCCTTTGTTTTCAGAGAGTTTTCAGGAACCCGGTTGAAACTCTCCTCTGTTTCGTGCCTCTGGGGAAGTCGTACGTAACTTATAACATGCTGTGTGCACGTTTGTTTTGAGCAGGTGTGGAGTCCGTGACGCTGGCCGGGGAGGACAGGAACCTGCTGCTGGTGATCGGCGTCGGGGTGGACTCCAACCGCATCACCAAGAAGCTGCGTCAGAAGGTGGGCCACGCCGAGGTGGTCGAGCTGCGCTCCGTCGACGCCGACGAGCTCGTCGTCCCCCACGACCACGCATACCGCTACCACCCGAGCCCGAGCCCCTACAACAAGCACCACTACTACGCCGGCGGCGGCGGGAACGGCTACCCGCGGGACCACCACTACCACCCCAGCTCCTACAGCAAGCACCAGCAGCAGCACGTGAGTTACGTGCCGGCGACCATGGCCGCCGGCGGCCGGGACTACTACTACGGCAGCAGCGGCGGCGGCGGATACTACCCGGCGCAGTACCAGTACCAGCAGCAGCAGCAGCACTTCTACCAGCCGTCGAACATGCACACCATGGTGCACCACGAGTACGCCAACGACGACCCCAACAACTGCTCCATCATGTGACAGCTAGCAAGAGTCCGGTTTGATGGTTTGGAAATGGATCGAAGCGTGCCATGCATCTCTGGTGTCAGTGAAATTATCAGTCGTGCAGCTACTACTACTACCTTTCCACCAGTTCCATATGTAAATAGTGTACAAAGTTAAAACAAAGTATGCATGGTTACGTAGCTCAAGCCTTTAGTTACCGTGGCGACTGTGTAATTTGCACTTCTTGTGCTTTCTGTTGGAACCATGGAATTCAGGACGATGCAACACATGAATTCAGTGGCTCCTCTCGTGGGCGAATTTCAGATTTCAACTGAAAAAACTTCAAACCTCCGCTGCGAATTAAGCCTAGAATCTCGAAGTGAATGAAGCATGGTGTTTCAGCTACAAGCAAACGCCAAAAACTTCGAACTGAAAAATTAAAGAATGCTCGTTCAGTTAGAGGTTCCAACTTATTTCAATTTCTATGTGCAGTAGTTTCAGACGCAAGGTTCGACGAATTTAAAAACCGCGATGATACCTCAGTTCCACCTGTAATGTAGACATACTTTATTTGACATACGAGATGGAACTGGGCCCAGTGGCAAATGCACCTACAATTGCCACGGATTTGCAATGCATAATCGCCGGCGGCGACACATACGGTGCATCGTCAGTTTGGATGACAATGACCCCAGGATGTCAGTTTTGTGGGTTTTGCGAAATATCTGAGCATATTGTAGTTTTGTAAAATTTGAAGGACACACAAGACACAAGTGGCTTTGTGAACTTCGATGGTAACTGCAAAAATACATGGTTTCCGGAAGACCACGTTAGATATAACTCCAACAGGCCTGAAATATATATTACAATCTCAGATATTCATGATATCTACTCTGTGTCCTGTTCCTATGTCTGACAGTGATATTATCCGACCGCTCTCATGTCCTCCCTTTCCGGAATAGTTTTCTGGTAAATTGTAATACAATATCAACGCTTTTGTTTGCTGAAGTAGGATAACTTGATAAGCGTGCCAACTCAGTCACTACACGATGTAGCAGATACAGACAAGCAACCATAATTTTACAAGTCAACTCCTTCATAACGCACTCAAACCGTGTCCTCCAAATATGAAAAGATTTTCTTTCCCAGTATGCGTATAGCGATGACGTGGCCATGCCGCGCCATGCTTTCGTAAGCGGAGACGTTGGCTATCGGTCAGCAATGTGGCATCGACGACCCCTCAAGGCCTCCTCAACCGCTCCAAGATTCTTCGTAGCCGAGCTCGTAGAAATGACAACAAATAGGCTATGATCAGCAGTACGTTTTATATGTGCAGGGTGGCTGGAGGTATGGGATTAAGAGCATCTTCAAGAGTTTCCTTAAAAAAAAGTCCTCCAAACTGTTTTTTGGGAGCAGACTAAAAATTATTGGAACCAAAAAACCATTCCTCCTCCAATAGTTCTCCTAAAAGTAATTTAATCTGAATTTAAATTGGACCACATCAACAAGCCTGTCCAAAAACATAACTGTCCTCGGCTCAACTCAAGTGCCCTCTAGCCGCCGCCGCCTCGACGCAGATCATCGTAGCCTCCCTCACGCACGACTCCGGAGCAGGGCAGAGCAGGTGCAACGGGAATACTATTAGCAAGTTGTGGGACAACATATAGGGCGACACAAAACATTTAGCACGCTCAGGTAACCAGAGTTTGTCATCTGAAGTTGTGAATGATCACTGATCAACTATGCATGGAACGAAAAAGTATACCACTCGCAATCTACGATGTTTACTGCCAACAACGACACGAGCATAATGGGGCCAAGTCCAAGGAGCTCCACGTCGCCATCGACATTGCTCTCCCCGGATGTCTTCTCCGTGTCGCTGCCCGAACACGCTTCTTCCTGAGCTGCGGCCGGTTCTTGCTCTCCCAGATGCCGCGGCTAAACGGCAGCAGCGTTGTGCTTCTTCCGGCCGCACGCCTCCCTGAGCCCCGTGAGTTGGTCTCCCACGGCGTCGACGCGGCTCATGATGCACTCGGAGACGCCGTGCAGCGCGTAGAGCGACGCCGAGACTTTCCTCTCGTACTCGATCCTCCTCATCACTTCCTCCACTGCTGATGTCGCTGGCTCGCCGTTGCCGCCGACGCCGCTATTGTGCACTACGACCGCGCCACCGAGCTCTATCGCCACCACATCGAACACCGAGCACCCCGTCGGTGATGTGGCGTCTATGAACTGGAAGTCCAGCTCCGTCCTCTTCTCCCTCCTCATCCAGTTTTTGGGAGCAGGTGCTGATGATGACATCACTTGCCGCCGTCGTTGTAGCTCAGGTAATCGTCGACCTGGAATAATCCGCCGCACTCCTCGCCAGCGTACGCATCATGAAACGATGACGTCTCCTCCTGCTGATGCTGCTACGGCGCCGCGACGTTGAGGAGGAGCTGCTGCTACGCGCAGGTCAATAATTGTTTACACGAGCATGGCCACAAACAGGACAGCAAGAATAACACCAATAATTACGGCCGAGCCGGGAGCAGTCGATTGGGGACCTCGGTTTCTTCCCTTGTTTTATCTATAATTGAGGATGATTTAGGGAGAGAATAAAAATAGGGAGAAAAATAGGGAGGTGTTTAGGGGAGCTGTTGGAGAACAATTTTTATAATAAATCCTAATAATTTGATTTAGGGATACTTATTGGAGAGCTCTTGGAGATGCTCTAGCTACTTAATTGGCAAAAATGAAATTATGACAAATTTAGGACGGGAATCTCGATGTTAGACCACCTAGTAGAATTATTATTTTTCGAGAACACACCCCATCCCACAAGAAGACTGGTCCGTTCAACAGTTTGGGATACAAGAATCGAGAAACGTTACGAACAGGGGAAAAAAGAGCCTTTCCTTGTCCCTAACTCGTTCTTCTGATCTCAGAATAATATACTAATAAGATAGGGGCCAAGAAAAGATGAAACATGTTACTGAACATCTTAACCAAAAGCTGTCCACATGTAAGCAACCTATTACTTCACGCTTCAGGCTTCATGTGTGTTCGTCATTCACCTTGTTTCACGTTCTGCCTCCATATCTCTGATCACCAGCTGCCGCTGCACTGCACCTGGTTCTGATTATGCATCATTTGGATGGCGGCTTGCAGCATCGATTCAGCGCCCACCATCAGCACTGCCTTCACGTCTTCGCTGCGTAAACCTGACCAATTAGTGCATAAAGACACACGCAAAGAACATAATATCACCAGGGTGTTTGACCAAAATCTTGTTAAAGAAAGCTTTATTCCTGGCTTTCTAGGTAGCCCAACATATCGCTGCAAGTCCAATCATTTAATTTATCGCCACCGGACAACATAAGTTTGAGCGAGACCCAGAATTGCTCATACGAAGCCGGTCTGGTGTTAACATTGCTGCACTTCGCTACAATGCTCCATACTATCTTCAACATAGAACACTTAACAGGAGATGGTCCACCGTTTCTACTTGGTCACAAAAATAACAAATACTAGGATCACCTTACCAGTTCTTGCTCTTCATGTTATCTTTGGTTAGGGTAGCCTTATTCTCTCTATCAGCCACATAAAAATCTTAATTTTAAGAGGAATCTTAGCTTTCCAAATATTCCTACTATAGTTCCCACTATCATTTCTAGTTAGGTGTTCATACATCGATTTACCTGGAAACAAACCCTTCGGATTCCATTTCCAGGTCACATCATCCTCATTCTCATTGAGTTGAGCTGAGCAAGTTTATACCACTGATGATATATAACAGATAAAGATGAAGTGGTATTGAAAGTATACCCATGTCAGACGCGGGAAGAGCCGAGAGAAGCCCGAAACTGAAGGCAGTCAGTTCATGGCTGATGTAGGAGTACTGAACTAAGCGATGCATTGTTTTTGGTGTTAAAACAATACCATCGCGTTTTGGGATCATGCATGACATCAACTCCACCGCAGTGGCCCAGTGAGTAGTTTGCATGCATGATGCCAAACCGCTTGATGGCCCTGTTTGACTTGACTGGGGCAAAGTCTGTGCATGGTGCCGAGTCACTATCTGAATATTAAAAGACATGTCGTCTTTTCTGAATCTCTGTTGACTCTGCCTCTCACGCTGTTTGCAACCAAGAAGAGTCTGCTGCAGCAGCTACTACTAGTAGTACTAGTTTACTAATCTTCCCATGAGAAAAGGATGGGACCTCGTATATATTTGAGTCTGACCAGTTACCACTTCCCAGTACACGTCCTATTGGTACTCTGAATGTACGTTGTTGTACCTAGTACAGCGACCAACCCAGCACACAACATTCATTCTTTCCTTTCCTCAGCACAGATCAGTTTGGTTTCTTTTATTTGAAAACAAAGCCATGAGGGTAAGATTCAGTTTGTCCTTAAATGTGGTTAGTAGTAGGTGCAACTAACATCTGAATTGCCAAACTTGTTCAGACGGAGATCATCGTACGGATACGAGCGGAGTCCGACAAATGCCGCCGCAAGGCTCTCAAGGTCGCAGCTTCGGTCCGCGGTAAGCTGTCTAACCAGTAACCAGTAGCATGTCTAACTAAACGCGAGCTCCTTACGCGAAGAAAATAAACAATGCTTCCGTGACGTGATCACAGGCGTGGAGTCGGTGTCGGTGACCGGCCGGGGCCAGGACCTGCTGCTGGTGATCGGCGACGTGGACGAGATGCGCCTGATCGAGAAGCTGAAGGAGAAGGTCGGGGACGCGGAGGTCGTGGACCTGCGGACTCCGCCGGGCGACGCGGCGGTGCTGGCGCAGTCGCCGTACCGGCAGTGGCCCCGCCACCAGTACTCCACGCCCGGCCGGAGCGTGCACGGAGGCGGCGGCATCGAGTATTACGACCCGGTCATCAGCGCCGCCGCCGCCGCCGGGGGCAGGCACCAGGCGGGGGCGGGCTACTATCCCCGCACTCCCAGCCCGTTGCGGTTGCAGTACAACAACCACCACCCGTCGCCGTTGGCCGGGCAAGCCGGCGGGTATGATGGCTATGGCTACGCGGGCGGCAGCAGGGAGGCGCTCGCCGTGGCAAGAAGCCACCCGGCGAACTACTCCCCGATGATCGCGCGCCACGACTCCCGCGTCGCAGTGGGCTGGCCACTCGCGGGATGGAGGGGACACGGGCGCGAGCACGGCGGCGGAGGAGGGCCCAACTGCTGCTCGATACTGTAGCTCGCATTTTTCTTCCTTCTTCTTTTCCATTTCGCAAATCAGTAGTACTATTGTGCATGCCATTTCTCAAGTAGCAACCGCCGTAGTACACTGTAGCACCGCTAGTACGCAAAGCCTAGTATTATTTGCCATCAGCATCACCTGGGGACGCCGTCAAAGTTAGGTAAACGTTTGTGTGTCGGGGATGCCGGGAGGGACCACCATTGTTTTACTTTTCTTTTTGCAAAGTCAAATAAAGTCAATTCACAACATGCATGCCACCGTATGGAACAAAAACATCGTTAGCTACAAATCTCGCACCATCTAAAAATAGGGGGGAAAAAAACGCTACAAATCCCATGTCCATAGAAAACAAGTCGATTCTGATCCATAAAAAACTTGCAGTTCTGCCGAAACCTTTGTAAAAGTCCTAGCTAGATCGTATAATCATTTTATATAATCCCAAATACGGTTCTTTGAAGATCGGAGGATGTTTCTTGATCCTCTTGTAAAACTCAAATGGTATAATAATTTTATATAATCCCAAATACGGTTATTTGAAGCTCGGAGGATGTTTCTTGATCCTATTGTAAAATTCAATTCTTTCCCCAATGTTGATTGAGTGATGATGGGTTGGTTTCGCCGCCTGATCAACGACATCGAACTTAAAGAGATTGACCTTCTGGGCAGAAGGTTCACGTGGTCCAATGAGCGAGCCGTGCCGACCTTGGTGCGCCTGGACAGGGTCTTCTGCACTGCAGAATGGGAAAGTGTGTTCCCCAACCACCTACTCCAGAGCATGGCAGCAGGCATCTCTGATCACTGCCCCCTTCTGCTCAGTTTGTGGAACAATATGCACGGCGGCAAACGTTGATTCCACTTCGAGTCCTTTTGGTCGAAGCTGGACGGGTTCCATGAGACAGTGCAGCATGCATGGACTTCAGTTACCGATGCATCATGTCCTTTCGAGAGGATACACATGAGACTACAAGCCACCAATCGCGCCCTTCAAGCTTGGAGCCAAAAGAAAGTAGGCAACGTTGCTGCACAACTCGACCAGACACGTGAACTCCTCCACCGTTTAGATATCGCCCAAGACATGCGTGTACTCTCCCCGGAGGAAACATGGCTACCAAAGCAACTCAAGAAGCATAGCCTCGCCCTTGCATCTCTGCACAGAACCATCTTGTGCTCCTGTTCAAGGCTTGATTGGCTAGCAGAGGGTGATGCAAACACCGAATTCTTCCATGCCCACGCGAGATACCGGAAGCGCAAGAACTTCATTGCCAATCTGAAAGTGGGAGAAAACATTGTAACATCTCAAGAATACAAGGATGATGTTGTATGGGATTACTTCAATGCGTTGTTGGGGATGCCTGAGCAGCGATCAAAAACCCTTAACTTGGGGTACTTTTATCAGGCTGCCCATGATCTATATGGGTTATATGCTCCAATCTCAGAGCAGGAGGTATGGGAAATCATCAAGAATATGGCGCTTGACAAGGCACCGGGGTCGGACGGCTTTACTGGGCGCTTCTACAAATCATGTTGGGCGATTATCAAACAAGATGTTATGTTGGCCATTGGTGCATTAAATGAGGGTGATGCAAGGAAACTACACTTGCTTAACTCAGCATACATGGTTCTCATACCAAAGAAGGAAGACCCCACTGTGGTAGGGGATTATCGGCCGATTAGTCTCATACATAGCTTCGTGAAGCTAATTACGAAGGTCCTAGCCAACCGGCTTGCCCCACGACTAGGCACCATAGTTGCTCCGAGTCAGAGTGCCTTCATCCATGGACGTAGCATACATGACAACTTCCTCCTTGTTCAACACATTGCCAGGTTCCTGCACCGGCAAGAAAGGCCATGCCTCCTCCTCAAGCTTGACATTACCAAAGCTTTCGACTCCATATCTTGGGCTTTCATACTAGAAGTGATCCAACATCTCAGCTTTGGGCACAAATGACGGAGTTTATTGTGCAATCTGTTCTCTACCTCGTCTACTAAGGTGTTGCTAAACAGGGAACCTGGCCCACCAATCTGTCATCGTCGGGGGTTACGACAAGGGGACCCATTGTCCCCTATATTTTTCATCATCGCCATGGACGTCCTTAGTAGCCTGGTAGCAAAGGCCGAGGGTCTACAGCTTCTCAAGCCACTGGCACATAGATCGATTGGGCACCGAATGTCGATTTATGCTGATGATGTTGTCATGTTCTCCTCCACCAAGCTAGAAGACCTCATCCTGATCAAGGCGATGCTAAGCAAATTCGACAGTGTGTCAGGTCTACATGCAAACATGGTCAAATCTTCCATAATCCCAATCAGGTGTGTTGCCGAGAATGTCAAACTTGTGAGGCAACAGATGGCTTGTGGGATCTCTTCCTTCCCATGCAAATATCTTGGACAACCCTTATCTATCTAGAGACTGACGAAGACCGATCTACAACCAATCCTCGATAGAGTAGCTGACGCTTTGCCAGGGTGGAAGGCAGCCCTCATGGCCAGATCAAGGCGCCTAATTATGGTCAGAGCGGTACTCACAGCTATCCCCATTTATCTTCTTATTGCACTGGAAGTACCCAAGTGGTTCATCAAGGCAATCGACAAGTGGCGACGTGCTTTCCTGTGGCGAGGCAGACAAGATCTCAAGGGTGGTCATTGTCCAGTGGCATGGCAGCGTGTTACACGGCCCCTACACTTATGAGGACTCAGCATTCATGACCTCCAAACCATGGCATGGGCACTTCGTATGAGATGGCTATGGCTTGAGAAGATGAACCCTGATAGGCCGTGCACATTGCTCAATATCCAAGTACCGGAGCCAGCTCGTGCCATGTTCCTAATCTCCGTGACAACCACTATTGGTGATGGCTGCTCCACCCTCTTCGGGATAGACTGATGGGTGCATGGCAAATCAATTCATGAACTGGCACCGATGCTAATGTCGTTCGTTCGTCGGGGAGGCTGGCGCACGCGCACGGTGCGGGACGCCATCCAAGATAACGCCTAGGTAAGAGACATAGTGGGCGGGCTCCCAGTTCTGGCGCAATGGCAACTGCTGCAGCTAGGCAAAATAGTGAGCCAATTAATGTTGGTTCCACAATGACAGGACCAACATTGTTGGATACCAAATCCATCGGGACAGTTCTCCTCCAAGTCAGCCTATGAGCGATTCCATGTCGGTGCCATCACCTTCGAGCCATTCAAGAGATTGTGGAAATCCTGGGTGCCACTGAAGGCTAAAATCTTCATCTGACTCGCCTTCTCGAAAAGGTGTTGGACGGCGGATCGCCTGTAGCGATGCGGCATGGCACACCCTGAAGCATGTTCCCTTTGAGACCAGTGCGACGAGACCATTGCCCACATTCTTATTGAGTGTGTCTTTGCGTGAGAAGTATGGTTCCATGCTCTTCGATGGATTCGGATGGAACAACTGACACCGATGCCGAGCAACCTATGTTTCCAGGACTGGTGGCGCCGAGCCAGCCGACGGGCCGCAAAGGAGGCAAGAAGGGGCCTAAATTCCATGATAATTCTCGTCGTGTGGGAAAACTAGAAGCATCGTAACTGCTGGGTGTTTGACGAGGCCCAACCAAGCATGCAAGCGGTGCTTCGGGTAATCAAGGATGAACGAAGATGTGGGCGGCAGGGGCAAAGAAGCTCAAATAGCTTCTGCAATAGATAGTAGACTTGTGTGGGTAGTTTTCATTTCACTAGCGCAAATATAACTAACACAATCTCCGGTCGCTAATTGGCCTTGTATTGGTTTCTCCTCTTCTTCTTAATATAAAGATGTGCAGCCCGACGTGTAGCCCTCCTGCGTGTTCAAGAAAAATTCATGTGAAATCCAAATACTGTTCCCACCAAATCCCCAACTCCAAAAGCGACCTTAATGGCCCGTGAATGCGGAGGACGTCATCACCATAAACATCCCCGTTGAGCCGACGAACAACCACCTCTACATCCTCTCGTGACTCGTACCCGACGACTCCGACCTTCCTAACGGCCCCGACCTCCTTGTCGTCGAGCACGAGGTGGATGCGGCAGCAGTAGACGTGGCCACAGAACTATGCCAACTCGTAGGGCTCGTACCGCGTGGTGCGCACGCGGAGGTCGCCCACACGGATCAGGTCTTGGACTCCCGCACACAGCGCGGGTAGACGATGGGCAGGGTGGGCGCGTAGTGTGGCGCCGCTGCCGCCCACTCGATGTCGAGGACGAGGTTGTCGTACACCCACCCGTCCAACCACTGGATGGCCTCCTCCGCCTGCTCGAACACGACGATACTGACGAGACTGTTCTTCTTCCCAATGGCGGTGGCGGACGGGGAGATCAGGTGGAGGGTGTCAATGACGCCGAGTTGGCAGAAGAGGTTCGCTCCGTGGTCTCCTCTGGGAGGTTGGTCACGCGGATGAAGCAGGCGGCGAGCTTGTCGGCTCTGCTCATGTGTGATGTTTGGTGGCAGTCCGGGCACTCTCGTGGTGTCGTGCAGCTGATGGCGGTGGCGCGAGGGGACATGATGAGAGACGTGTAGGGGTAGTTTCAGGTCGGGTGGTCGCCGCTCTTCCCTCTGCTTGGGGGAGAGGGAGATGGGTCTCTTCGGTGGAGCAGCCTATGGTGGGGGCACGAGTCCTTGGGAAAATTTCCAGGCGTCGCCGAGCTTCTTCAGTCACGTACAATTATATCTGGGCATTCGGGCGGCCCAGCACGGCATGGCCCGGGCCTGCTTAGGCCCGGCACGGTAGTATACCAGGCTGGCACGGCATGGCGGGCCGACTGGGCTGTGCCGAAGCAGCCCACGGGCTAAGGGGTCGGCCCACGGCATGGCACAGAACGCAGTTTATCGTGCCGTGCCGGCCCAAATGCCCCGTGAGCCCGGTGGCACGCCAGCCCACTGGAGCCCATGAGCGGCGTCGGCGTGCGCACGTGCGAGAAGAGAGGGAGAGCGGCACCGGCGCGCTAGGAGAGGGGAAGAGCGGTGCCGGCGCGTAAGGAGAGGAGGGAGAGCGGCGTCACGTTAGCTCGCGCGCGAAGACAGGGGGAGGAGCACTGGTGCGTGAGGAGAGGAGGAGAGCAGCGCCGGCGAGCGAGGAGAGGAGGAGAGCGGCGTCGCGCCGTCTCGTCACTCGCGTGCAAGGAGAGGGGGAGCGGTGACGGCGCGTGCGCGAGGAGGGAGGGAGAGCGCATCGGCACAGGCATGAGGAGAGAGGGAGAGCGTCATGCAAGATGGCGGGTCAGTGACAGAGAGAGAGAGAGAGAGAGAGAGAGAAAGAGAGTAACGGGGTGTTAGGGTTTCAGATGGGCTAGGGGGAGCCGGGAGGGATGGTGTTGCCTGTTGGGCCGTTTGCAGCTGGGCCAGTAGTTTGGGAGAGGCCGGAATGATGCTGGACCGTTGGGATTTGGGAAGGTGAGTATTTTTAAATTTTTTTTGGGCTCCCACTGGGCCATGCCCTCTTTTGGGCCATGGCGCGAGCCGTGCCCATGCTTGGGGGTCGGCCCAAGCATGGCACGGTGGACCGGGCCGTGCCGGCACGGGCCCACTGGTGGTCGGGCCGTGTTGTGCCCCTGCTAGGCCAAAACGGTTGGGCCTTGTGCCAGCCTATTTGGCCCGGCCCAGATGCCCAGATATACATACAATGTCCTTGTCGTTGTCGTAGAAATGGTGCGCGGCGACTTGACATACGGCGGGGAGAGGAGATATAGTTCATATTTCGTGCGGAGACTTTTACCTGTATGTCATTAAAAAAGATGGTCTTTACATGTGTGTCATAAAAAAGTTTCTTCACACCTCTATATAAACTATATAAATTTTTTTGACCCACAAACCATTCCATCCATTTTAGTTAGTAATGGTGAGTACCGAGCTATAGAAAAGACTAAAATGACCTCCATTCCTCTCAGTCTCTCGCTCTCCTCTTCCTCGGTGGAGAAGTATCGCACGTTGGATGTCCACTTAGGGACGCGGCCAGGGAGACCTAGCTTGACGCGCGAGCTCTTGTCGGTGGAGAACTGGTACTTCATCGATACTGTCCTGTAGCTCGCGAGGCGCTAGTTGCGGCTGTTGAGCCAGAACGGCTGTCCACACATGGTGAGCACCTGCCGATCGCCGATGACTGTGGGGACCCACACCTGGGCCAGCAGCTCTCCGGGCTACCACTGTGATAGAGACGTGATGCGTTCCAACGCGCGGCATAGGCGCTCCTCCACCTCTTGCTGCCTCGGCTGGAACAACCAAGGCTGCAATGGCTGGCCCACATTGGCAACCTTCTGTAAGGATCATGACCATTGAGGTCACTCCAAGGTATGATGTTTTAGTGATGAATGACAAATATGAAATGTAATTAATATCTACACGAGTGTTGTTCGTGTAGGAAATCTCTTTTATCTTATGATGATTGGCAATGGCGTCCTTGGCGATGGATAATAATGACCACAAACATGGAGGCTTGTGAACTTGATGGAGTCCAAGGGTTGATGAAGATAAATCAAAGCAGAGAACAAGCTATGGTGCAAGTGTTTGAAACACTTGACTAGTTGTTAGGGCTTTGAGTACATAGGAAAAACCGAACTATCAAGAGGGTCTAGGTCATTCTCTTAGGTCATGTCTAGTCAGTGATGTGCAAGGTTGCTCGATGAAATCACAGGCACTAGATGACAGTGGAGAAGCCAAGAAGTTGTTCGAAGAAGCCGGGAACTAAAGTCAAGCGAGGACAACAAGTTTCGGCTTCTGGACATAGAGACTGGACAAAGGGGTCAGTGGAGACCGAACTGTACGGTCACTATGAGGAGCTGTCTGGGACTTTCAGCAGGATGCGAGGAATCTGTCTGTACCAGAGTCTGTATAGACCGGACGGTTCAGTCAGTAGGACTTGCACAGGGTAGAGAGGAAGGAATTGCGCGAAGGCTCCTGGACTGAAGAGAGAAACGGACCGGATGGTCCGGTCAGGTGACCGTACGGTCTGATCAGGGTCAGAGCCGTTTGGTGCACTATACTGCAGTGACCGGACTATCCGGTCAGGCAGTGACCGGACTATCCGATCAGTAGGTCCAGAAAGCTGATTTCGTAGAGCAACGGTTAGTTTGAGGTTGAGAGCCTATATAACTTCGTTGTTGAGGTCTTGTATACCTCTCTTGGTCAGTGGAATACCTGAGAGCATTTGGTAAGGTCTAAGAGGAAAAGAGGAAAGCAATAAAAAGAGATATTGCATATATTGAGACTGCTAGTGGAGAGTAACTTGAGCATCTTATACATCTAATGCTATGGTGTCCTTAAGGGTGTGATCTAGATTGTTACCCTTAGTCTATGGTGACATCTAGACCGGTTAGGTGTCGGTGATCGAGCCTATCGTAATCGGTTGTGAAGGCCGTCACACGTTTATATACGATTTGAGCCCGTTGGTGAAAGAGGTCATGTCTAGTCAGTGATGTGCAAGGTTGTTCGATGAAATCACAGGCACTAGATGACAGTGGAGAAGCCAAGAAGTTGTTCGAAGAAGCCGGGAAATAAAGTCAAGCGAGGACGACAAGTTTCGGCTTCTGAACATAGAGACCGGATAAATGGGTCAGTAGAGATCGAACTATGCAGTCACTATGAGGAGCTGTCTGGGACTTTTAGCAAGAAGCGAGGAATTTGTCTGTGCTAGAGTTTGTATAGACCGGACGGTTCTGTCAGTAGGACTTGCACATGGTAGAGAGGAAGGAATTGTGTGAAGGCTCCTGGACTGAAGAGAGAAACGGATCGAATGGTCCGGTCAGGTGACCGTACGGTCTGTTCAGGGTTAGAGCCGTTTGGTGCACTATACTGCAGTGACCAGACTATCCGGTCAGATAGTGACCGGACTATCCGATCAGTAGACCCAGAAAGCTGATTTCGTGGAGCAACGGCTAGTTTGAGGTTGAGAGCCTATATAACTTCGTTGTTGAGGTCTTGGAGACCTCTCTTGGCTAGTGGAATACCTGAGAGCATTTGGTAAGGTCTAAAAGGAAAAGATGAGAGCAATAAGAAGAGATATTGCATATCTTGAGACTGCTAGTGGAGAATAACTTAAGCATCTTACACATCTAAGGCTAGGGTGTTCTTAAAAGTGTGATCTAGATTGTTACTCTTAGTCTATGGTGAGATCTAGACCAGTTAGTTGTCGGTGATTGAACCTATCGTAATCGGTTGTGAAGGCCGTCACACGTTTATACACGATTTGAGCCCGTTGGTGAAAGAGACATCGCTAGTGAGCACCCGTATCAGCTCGGGGAGTCCGACAAGTTCTCGAGGAAGGCGAGCTTCTACTTTGTACATCGGTGATGCATACCGTGTCTTTACTGTAGGAGTGATTGCGGGTTCGTGAACGAGAACTCCACTTGGTGGCGGAAGGAACTGGGACTTCGACGGGAGTGGTCCAATGAGAATTAGGGGAAAACGACATTCTTTTGAGACCTCGAGAAAAAATTATAAGTCATCTTTTACTGTACTCCTCACTTCGATACACTACTTTCCGCATTGACATACCATATTATTCATGCTTGTATGGTTGTCTTGTTCTTGTTGATTTCCTTATAGACTTGCATGAATAGGTTTTTTACTTGCTAGTAGTATTTGAGCTTTCACATTTGATCATTAACATATATAGGAGTTACGTTTATTTGATTGCTTACTCTTGTATGTGTTGTACTACTCATGCTCGTGTGCACTAGTTTCTTATTTTGTAAAATTGCATAAGTAGGTTCCCTTGCTAGTTAGTGGTGTGCTTTCTCTTTTCTTTATTACTAGTTTACATAAAAGTTGTATTATTTTTGTATGATCTACTAATATACTTAGGATATTATTCTTTTTATAATTTTATTATTTTATTAGTATGATTACTACTATAATTATATAGAAATTAATTTGAGAAATCAATTTTAAAAATTAACAAATTTGATACATAGTATAAGTTACCGATTCACCTCTCCTCTCGATCATTCGGTATTTTCATCTTCTTCGACGACATCATCCTCCATCCTGGGGCCGCTCGCACTCGTCGCTCGCGACTGCCCTCGCCCGTCGTGCCGCGTCGCCCGTGCAGCTGGGCGCCCTGCCACACGCCGCATTGCCTGCACCACACCGTCGGAACTGCTACAGCCGCTGAATCCGTCACGCGCCTCCGCCAGGATTGAGAGAGCAGAAAGAAAATTGAGAGAGAGTAGAGCGAGAGTATTTTGAACATTTCATATATCCGATCTCATATGTTAGAGCTTTCAAACGGTAAAAAATTTGAACGAAATGCTTTATGGATAAAAAAAGTTTACGTGAATGGCATAAAGATACGAAGAAATTTTTTATGAGTAAAGGCAAATTTTTAATGACAGGTAAAAGTCTCTTTCGTACAGGCGTTACGTGATCCGGTCCGAGTCCGACAGTCACCGAAGCCTGGAAAGTGGAAACGTACAGGGCCCAGGACATGAAAGGTTTGCACGGCCTGTTCTCGTTTTTGGGCTAGGCCTCGTAAGCCTCGATCTCACCGGAAAATCGAGGTCAAGTTGGTACTGTACGTGGTAACCCACCTGAGTACTAAACTCGCACGGAGAGGAAGAGAAAAATTCACGTGAGTACCGTTGTTTGATAGTATGTCGATTTCTCGGATGAGTAAAACGGATTAAGTTCAAAAAACAGTGACATGCGTTTTAGGAAAGAAAAAGACTATCTAGGATCACCAAATCATACGAGAATGAAACTGTTGCTAAAGAAACTTGTTTGAAGTTCAAGATACTACAGTACGTTCCAGCAGTGAACTAAATCCGATCCCTTCTATATTTTAGCATGAGAATGTTGTTGTTTTTTTTCCTGTTCTTGATCTCCGAAAGTAGGTAAAGAGTTCCTTAATGTGAACAGCGGAATGAATCTTTTTCTAGTTCCCTAGTGAGCCAAGCAGCAGTGAAAGGGCTTATAGCCTAGTAATTATAAGAGACTCAATAGCATCTTAGCTTCTGGATTCGACTCTTCATGGGAATAAATTTATTAGGATTTAACGACATTGTACTTTTAGTGGTAGGCGACGCTTCCGTCGATAGCGAAACGTCAATGGTGACTTTATCAATCTCAAAGATTTGTCGACTCAATCTTCGAAATATTAATAAGGATAAGATTTGCGTACGTGTGTTCATAGAGGTGAGTGCGTATGCGTTATGAGTATCTGAGTCATACGTAATTAAAAAAAAAGTTGAGTCAAGCAGCACAAAATCTGCGGAACGCCCCCTGTGTCTTTCTGAAATTCTGACAGCACTAGCTAATCACCGCACCTAGCCTCATCCAAGAACACGTCGGCCGTCGCACTCATTTAAAAAACAGAAAGCCCCCTGCAGCATGCCGGATCTCACCAAACCGACCGTTTGAGAGTTTGAATCCCCCCTCCTAAACAAGACAGAAACTAACGAACCAACGAGGAGCACAAACGCAGTGCGCCCCCATATACTCCCACGGTCCCACCACCGTTTGAATCTCTGTCACGAAAAAAAAAAACCGTTTGAATCTATGGGGCTCCGCGAAATAAATACGCCACCACCCAGCTGCGGCCCGCACGTGCCCGGCCCAACCCGTCCTCTCTCCTCTGCAGTCTGGCTAGTCTCTCTCTCATACCGGCTGCCGAAGCCGCCCCCGTAGCGGACGCGCCCGCCTATCTTTCAGCGCTACAGCGCGGACTCGGTTTAGGATTAGCAGCTCACTTTTTGCCCCCTACGAGTTCAAAATATTGTGAGGCGCCTCCCTCGGGAGTGTCCGTTAAGAAGAGCCATACCGTCGCCTCGGGGCCGGAGCTTTTCAAACACTCCTGGCTCTGTGGACCGGTCGTCTCGTCGCTGCCGGGCGATCCGTGAGGCGCGCGGTGAGGCCGGTGGAGCTGGTGCGAGGTGTTCAGACTTTTGGTGCAGCGGCCGGCAATGACGAGAGCGCCGGCGGCGGACGGGAAGATCAACGACGCGGGGATGGCGCTGCGCAAGGCCGAGGAAGCCGGTGAGTACCCCGTCCGCACCATCTGTGAAGCAGAGAGAGTGCAGGCCGATCCCACACGTTTGCTGCCTCTTGCTTAATTTCCTGCTGCGTTTAGCGTTGCGCTTTTGCGGCGCCGGATGGTCCGCGTCTGCTCTCCGTGCATTGGTGTTGGGTGGTGCCTGGTGCGGAGCTGCGGCCCTTGTTCACCGATACTGGAGTAGTTCCACTGCAGCCGGTTGCTTAGCAGGTGGACTAGAGAGGCACGGATGCAATTAGTGAGTTTTGTTAAACGTACGGCACTGCAATTAACGCACTGCCTCCTCCAAATGGCAAGGTCAGCAACAGCAAGCATGCGCATGATACCCGGACGGTGCATTACTCTAGATCGCATTCTGTTTAAGTTAACATGCTGCCTTCATTTAGCGCGATGCATTAATTCGCGATCTAGCTGATGTGATCGGGAGTGCTTACCAACTAATGTTCGGATTTTAATTTCAAAATTTCCGTTACCATTTCTCGATTCATAATTTATAGCAAATCTGAAATTGGAAGTGTCACCTCTCAGTTTCATCAGAAAAACCAGAAAAGTAGTGCCACCTCTCTGATCTGTTATTTCCAAATGTGACCGTTGCAGCTGCACGGAGGTGCGAGGCGGCGCAATGGCTGCGGCGGATGGAGCCGGTGGCTGTGGAATGTCTGCCGGACAGGCCGTCCGAGGAGGAGTTCTGTGCCGCGCTCCGCAACGGCCTCATCCTCTGTAACGTCCTCAACCGCGTCAACCCGGGGGCTGTTCCAAAGGTCCGTGTCTGATCTGATGCCTGACAAATTTGGGGGAGAAAATGACATTATAATTTACTGCCTCCTTTCTTCTGGCTAGGTGGTGGAGAACCCTGTCGTCACGGTGCAGACGTTTGATGGGCCTGCACAGTCTGCCATTCAGTACTTCGAGAACATGAGGAACTTCCTTGTTGCAGTTAGCGCCATGAACCTGTTGACGTTTGAAACTTCTGATATAGAGAAGGTATATGTTGAGTCTCTTTGAGACCTTTATTGTTTTCTCTAGTCTGTATACATATATCATGAGATTCGTATAGTATTATGAGGGATTTGCTCAAATGTGAGGCCAAGATTGACTGAATTTCGAACACTAAAAATGACTGTTTATCATTGCAAACTGAAGCTCTTCTATTTTTAATGCCTGAATATCTTTTTAGGGAGTGCTCACTCATAGGAGATGCTGAATGTTTTCTTGTGACTTACCTTATTAGTGAACTTATCTTATCGGAATTCCACCAACACTGCAGGGAGGTTCGTCAATGAAAGTTGTTGACTGCATACTTTGCCTCAAGGGATACCATGAGTGGAAGCTCTCAGGTGGGATCGGTATATGGCGGTATGGTGGAATCGTGAAGATTGCATCCTCAAGCAAAAGGCCTGCTGCAAATTTATCCAGGGGTGGAGGCTCAGACCAACAAATGCTGGAATTCGTTCATCTTCTCTCCGAGGTCTCCCTTGAGGAATCTAGAGTCGCAGAAGCTCAACATTCTCTTTTCCAGCACTTTGTTCTTCAAGTTGTGCGGGCATTCCTCCTAGAGTGGAGTGAATCTGAAGACTCGCCACTAGATGATATGGTAGGTGAGTTCTGCTTATGTTCATCTAGATGCATAGTGTAGTAGTACTAAAACTTGCACACTGACAATAATGCTAAAACTTGCCCACAATGACCTTTAAGCTGATTTTTCTTATGGTGGTGAATACTGCAGGTTATTGAAACCATTCTCGAGCAAGCTTGTAAAGAATTTACCATTCTATTTGCTTCTCATCGAAACCAGGTACTGTGGGTGAAAATGAGATCATGGGAATTCGATTTCTCGCATTTTCATTTTTTTATTGATATAAAGCATTTGCTAGTAACAGCCATAAAAACTAAATTTGTGCCATAACAGTTGATCACTTACTTCTATGCATCACATCTCTAACAGGTCAGGTCACTTCTAAGGAAGATGATGAAGGATGACAATGGAACTCTTTCAAAAATGGATCTAGTTGAAGCAATTTCAAAATGTCTGAAGGAAAACAGTGGGTGCTTATTCTCGTCATTGCGATTAGCTCATGGCGGTCATGGGCGCTTGAATGATGGGGGATTACTTGAAAGCCAACAAGAAGATCTCGAGGTAGAGACGTTGTGCAAGTCAATGGTGCCACTGTACTTGTTAATTGGCAATGATCATACAAAGCTTATTTTGTAGCTATTACATGCCTGCTTGTCAATTGTCAGGACCCCTTTACTAGTTTTGTAGATATGAAATGCAAACCTTTTGCTTGCTCTTGGAAAGAATGACCCCTTTTCTAGCAACAAACTACTTCATATCATGCCACTACAGTAATAGTGAAACCGTATTATATGCACCTGTTGCACGTTATTGATTGGTTTCCCTGTTGATATTGGAAATATTCAGAAATTAAAAATGTCCTTCAATGAGATGAAGCTTCATGTTGAATCTACTCGTGCTGACTGGGAGAGTGACTTGAAGAGGCTAGGTCAGTACCATATTTGGAACTATATGTAACCTTGTGTAGCATGATCTCTGAACAATTTTTTGTAAAAATGTAGAAAGCTACTTTGAAGCTCAAAACCACAATGCCTACCACAAGCTTCTCGAGGAAAACCGTAAGCTTTACAATCAAGTACAAGATCTTAAAGGTAACATGTAAATTCTAATATAATATTTTCGTTCTGATTCATACCTATGATATTTGGAAATTGATTGTTCTTGTTTTCAGGTAGCATTAGAGTTTACTGCAGAGTAAAACCTTTCCCAAAGGCACAATCTGATGAAAGGTCTACTGTTGATCATATTGGGGAAAATGGAGAAATCATGATTACGAATCCTCAAAAGCAAGGGAAGGATGGACGGAAGATGTTCACATTCAATAAAATATTTGGGCCTACTGCGTCACAATGTATATTTTCTCAGTTTCATTTACTTGTAGGAAATTTTCAAGTAATATGCCTACTCTGAATTTGCCTAACCTTTCTCGTCTTCAACAGCTGAAGTTTTTGCTGATACACAACCATTGATTAGATCCGTGATGGATGGCTATAATGTTTGCATATTTGCATATGGTCAGACAGGGTCTGGTAAAACTTACACAATGGTAATTTTTCACATGTAATTTCTCTTTAGAATTTCATACACACTTTAATCAGTAACTTTTGTACTGAAGTTTCCAAATCAGGGGCACAGTTTTATCAGTGGATACAAAACTTAAAACAATATCTTAGTGGGCATCATTTATTTTAATTGCACAAACCATGTAGTTTGTTGCTTTTGGTGATGTTTTATTTTATTTGGGGTAACGTTGTATAACTGGATAGAGACCTAACAATAATGTCTTATCAGAAATCATTTATTCTCATTGCACAAACCATCAAGGTTCTTCTTTCTGATGTTTGATTTTTATATGTGCTGCACAGAGTGGCCCAGATGTAACAACAGAAGAAACCTGGGGTGTGAACTACCGATCGCTGAATGATCTGTTTGAAATTTCTCAAACTAGAGCAGATTCTTTCAAATATGACGTGAAAGTTCAGATGATTGAAATTTACAATGAACAAGTGAGGGATTTATTAATGACGGACGGCGCAAACAGAAGATATCCTTTTATGAACAAAAAATGGCATTAGGATTCTGATAAAGACAGTAACTTAAATGACAAGTGCAAAATATATGTATTCCATATTGATATATCGCTCCACTTGGCACATACGGATACTTCGATTTGTATCTTCACCTTCTTTGATGGTTTTTTTTTACCATATTTTGTAAAGCATTAAACACATCCCTCTCATGTTGAAAGTCTTTATTTTTGGCACGTATGAAGTACATAAGTTTTCTTCACTCTTCATTTTATGCTTAATGTTTTTTTTATGTGTTACTACTGTCTTTCCTTAACTCTGAAACACATTAGAGATACGCAACAATTCTCATGTGAATGGACTCAATATCCCAGATGCAAATTTAGTGCCAGTGAAGTGTGCACAAGATGTTTTGGATCTGATGAAAGTTGGTCATAGAAATCGGGCAGTTGGATCAACTGCTCTTAATGAACGAAGTAGTCGCTCACACAGGTATTCTTGAACTCATGCGATGTTATTAGGGACCATATATTTGATGTGTATCTGTATGATATACTTGTATTACTGACGTTAATTGTGTTTCTCTCTTTTTAGTGTGTTGACAGTTCATGTACAAGGAAAGGAGATAATTTCAGGTTCAACTTTGAGAGGCTGCCTTCATTTAGTTGATCTTGCCGGAAGTGAGAGGGTTGACAAATCTGAAGCCACTGGAGAAAGACTAACTGAAGCAAAGCACATAAACAAATCTCTATCAGCACTTGGCGATGTTATAGCTGCACTTGCCCAAAAGAGCTCCCATGTTCCCTACAGAAATAGCAAGCTAACACAAGTACTGCAGGATGCCTTAGGTATTACCGCTATTGAATCTTATACAATCAAACGTGTTATTGTCAAAATGCCATAGGTAGTCTTTAACCATTTGTTTCCCTTGTTATACAGGTGGTCAGGCAAAGACATTGATGTTCGTTCATGTTAATCCTGAAACAGACGCTTTTAATGAAACAATGAGCACTCTCAAATTTGCTGAACGTGTAGCAACAATTGAACTTGGTGCAGCTCGTGTTAATAAGGAAGCAGGACAGGTCAAAGATCTGAAGGAAGAGGTATTTATGATTGTATTATTAAAATCACCCCATCATAGAACTTCATTTCTTAACTCATGAATGTGAATTGATTTGTCAGATTGCTAAGTTAAAAGTGGCACTAGAGGACAAGGAACGTGAAGCAGCCCAGTTTAAAGATCTTGCCAACCGTGCTGCCTCAGAGATGAGAAACGCAAGAACAAGATCTCCTATAACAGCCAACATGTCCTCAAAACATGAAGCCGGTCAGGAATCCAGCGTGGACACTTGTACAAGTGAGGTAATTTGTTTGAGACATTCCTGAAAATTCTGAAGTGTCTCTGTGTTTCCCCCAAAAAATGAAAATAAAAGTTCTGAGGTGTATTTGTGATAACATGATTCTGTTGTTACAACTTCTTCGTGCTAAATTGCATTGTTCATATCACGTAAGTAAACAAACTAAAGATGTTGCTCTAAATAAACAAACTAAAAATGTTATTTGTTCCTTTGGCAGATAAGAAGCTCATCATCTGGAAAGCAGAGAAGGTTCCGTTCTCCGTTGTCAATGAGAGAGCTAGAAGAGAAGACACCTATCACCAGCCGGGAACTTTACCTGAGTGCGCGGAAGTTCAAGACTCCATCTCCTCCAGTGAGAAGTTCACTGTCTGCTGAAAGAGGCGGTTTTGATAGGAGTGCAGAGAACAGTGGAAGCATTGACTGCACACCGATATCAAAGGTTGAGGCGCCTGTAAAAGCACCGAACAGCAGTTCCAGAAACACACCTTCATCTGTCCTGACAGCTCAAAATCTACGGAAGTTCCGAGACTCAGAAGAGAACCGAAGCAAAATTCCATCTGTCCGTCAAAGTATGACGAAGAACAAATCTGACAGTACGCCGAAGTCTCAAAGAGAAGAGCAAACTTCAAACAGGAACTCTGGTGCCAAAGTGAGGTCCGAATCCAAGAATACCAGGGACTCCTCTGAGATCGAAAATGAGCTTGCAAGCGATGAACCCACCTTCCATTTCAAACGGAAGGTGAAGAAGCTGCCAACGCAGGCGACAAGACAGTCCCAGAACATTGATCTTAGGTATGGTTCGTGAGCTATTTCTGTTGGATGATGGTTGCCTCTATCGCCATATAGTGTGGTATGCTTGCCAAATGCCAATCCACATGTGGTCTCTATTTACAACGTTCTTTTCTCAAAATGTTAGGGCCTCTGTCCGGGAGATGGAGCCTTTGACCGAAGGCAGGCAACGCCGGAACTGGAGCAAGCCACCGTACGCCGAGAGGACCAACATCCCTTTGCCGGATATCAGGCGCAGCGCCTCCCTGCCACGCGGGAAGATGGATCTTGTGTGAATGTAGCTAGTCTCGTCAGACATTCTTTCATTGATTGTTACCTTTGGTGGTCCGTGCGTATGCTCTACGACTGGGTAGACCTCTCAGGATCACATCATCTGATGTCTTTTGGGTTGTTTTTATGAAGCTCCCGTGCTGATTTTGGATAAGAACTACTGTGTGCTCTTTGCGCAATGTAAAAATGTAGCAGTTGCTCTTATATCACAACTCCTCGTTTCAATGGTGATTAAGAACTGAGAACGCTGCTTGCGTATTCATGTCCTGACTGTGACTCTAATCTTCTAACATATAATAAGAAAGTTTCCTAGTGTCATTGTGAAAATTTACCAAAGGAAACAATTTATTTTCTATACATTATTCACCGAGGGGAACTGTCAAAACGTGTGCTAGCTAGGCCCGTCGAGTGCGAACAAACAGTACTCTCTCATTCACTCGCAGCGGGTCTATGGAAGAGGCCGCAGCAAGGGAGCGGAAGCGGCCGCGGGAGGACGATGCGGCTCCACCGCCGCCGCCGCTGCGGGCTGCCGCAGCGGCTGGGGTGGCGCAGTATGTGTACTTGCCTATCGCGGATGCTCTCAAGGCCCCTGGCGCCAAGGTCTGCCTCTTCGCCGCCGTCGACGAGATCGGCGCTACCGTCCGCAGCCGCGGCACTGGTGAGCCTGCAGCCGCGCCAGCTCCTTGCCCCGCCCTCCCTTGTCCCCCTTTGCCGCTGAACCCTGCCTAGGGTTTGAAGTCTTCAGTGCCGCGCGGCTTTGAGTTGTTTTGGGGGTTGCGGAGAGGACTAAGTCGGAGATCAAGTGGTGTTACCGGGTTGCTTCGTGCGCATAGATTCGCTAGTTAGTCCTTGAAAATGAGCTGTGCAACGCTGTTGAAGATTGTAGTGGACGGGGGCAATAGAATTTGGCTGGTGTGGTTATGCATCCTTCAGTTCCTCTCAGTTTGATTCACGAACTGTGTCCCTCTAGGGCTTTAATGGATTGCAAATGCTGTGGAAACTAGATAAGCGTACACATTTAGCATGATCTATAGAATCATATTATCAAAATGCTACTGCCTTCTTGAAAATAGAAGAGTAGAAGACAATGATTTAGTGCCTCTTTCAGCTCCATATCACCACTTTTGGTAAATTTTTGGCTTTTTGTGTGAAATCATTACCAATGAAAAGGACTGTCCTGTTTCTTATGTTGTATTATGTTACTCATGTCACTCCAGACCTATTGGCTGTTCATGGCTGTAACTTTTTCAGATTTCACCCTTACATTGAGGATTGTGGATCAATCACGTACAGCGGGGATTTCTGTAACTTTTTTTGCTGACAACACTGCACTACTGCCCTGTGTTAGGTCAAGCGGAGATGTGATCAGTCTCCATAATGTTGCGGTATAGCAGAAAGCCTTATTCAAATATGTCATTTGTTACATTTTATGGGATAATTAAGTATTATTGAACCTTTAATTAAATATTTGACAGGGCCTATATCATGTCTATTTTTGTCTGTAGATAAAAATGCATGGAGAATTCTTTGTTACATTTGACAAAAAGTTTTCATCATTCGCACTATTTGAAGGGAAAGGATCTACAGAGTGCAGACCCTATCAGACGTCTATAAAATATCATGGGAGCAAACATGACACTGATCTTTTAATCCAGACGAGAACGTGGCTTGCGAATCATCCTTCAGGTGGCTCCAGATTGATTTGCTGTTGCTCGTTTCTTATGTCCACTCATCTGCATGATATCATGCCTAAATTGTGTTCATTTGTTCCAAAATTTGTGTGTCAAACATGTTCTACCCAAATGCGAAGCCAGCTTATCCATCATACTTGTACTGTTTAGAGTTTGTTGGTCCCACTAACTAGACTGGTGTACGTGAGTTGATTTAGGGCTATAAATACACCATACCCATGGTCTATATGGATTCTTCTGACCCAAAGGGCTAATATTACTTGATAAATTATGACTATCAACAGTACTTGCATTCTTGTCTTTACCATGTTACCCTTTAGGTAAGGGCTGTATCTGCCTTTCAAACACAACAGCAATTTGACCTTTTGTTGTCTATTGTCTCTGTTTTGTTAGTTTATTAGCTTCTTGCCATGAACTCATGTTACTTTAAGCTCAAAGAATGTATGCTATTCATCTACTTTAGGATTTGTGTTTGTATCTTGCCTTGTGTAGAGATTCTATATCATCAGGGTTAAATATATGGACTGCCAACATCATTCGCAACACTCATTTCTATCTAACCATTCTGTGCCATAGGTTTGAAAGATCTTGAATTGCAGTTACAGAGTATAAAGTCTGATTCTACATTTGATCTAGTATGCAAGGTTGCTTCTTTATCAGTAACATTGAATTCAAGACTTATTTTGTCAGGAACTCCAACTAGTTCTCTGTATTCTTGTAGGTTCTTCATGTCCATGAAGCTTCCAATGGCAAATGGATATTTTACGTCTGGGATGGAACTGATACTCCTACAGCTGAGTTTCAGGACTGTAGGTTGTCATTGTCTCCTGCAACTGAGTTTCAGGATTGTAGGTCTTGGTTGTCATTTTGTATATATTTTTTTAACTCAGTGATACCCTTCTTCTTCTTTGCCTTGTTTCTTATGTTTGTTTGTTTTGCTCTTGTGCTTGGGTTCTTCGGGGTTTCATCTCTAGCCTATCCCAACTTTCTTGGGATTAAAGGCTTATTTGTTGTTATTGTTTTTGTTGTTGTCAGTTATAGATATCTAAACCTATTATGTAAGCTAGGGTGGTGCTCTAGAGTTTTTGGTATATTGCTAGGGCTATTAGTATTTATTATCTTGTTTTCAGGTGATTTTGTACTTGAGCATATTTTAGGGAAAAAAATGATAATTATCCTTTATAGAAGCATCTGCTAATGCCACTCAACTGATATTTCTGTATACCATTTGCACTTGTAGTTTGGACTCTGAAGTGGCTGAATCTTCCCCTCTATGTCTCGAAGAAGTGCCTCCACCCAGGGAGGTTTTATGCACAATGCCATGTCTAGGAACTGTGCTGAGGGTTTTTGTGAATAGGTTTATCAAGGAAGTATTTCACTTGCAAAAGAATATTTATTGGGCTAGGTTCTGCAACATTGCTTGCAAGCAAGAGTTCGGCGTGTGGAAAGGTGTTTTGCTGTCCTCTAGTAGAATTCGCCTTTTATCTAATAAAGATGGCAGTGTTGTTGATCGTCTGAAGTAATCTTCTTTTCTTATAAATTTTTGACATCTTTGAGTATCATTTAAGTAACCTTTACAAAATGCTAATACTTTTTGCACCTCCAGGATATATGACAGTCGCCTTGCAAACAAAGTTCAGCGGCGGCCAATGGCGAGCCTCCCTGAGGCCTCTAATGTTGCTGGTATAGAGCTTAACCTAATAGTTTGTATCATCGTTCCACTGATTATATTCTAATTCGTGGTTCAGACCTTGCATTTAGCTTCTTGTTCTATATGCACCTGAAGGTGGTTATTCGTGAAAATTAAACTTCAGCATTTCTTTTCATGTGCTATATGTCTATGGAGATCTGAGTGCAGCAATGCTGGATGTTCATATTGAACTTTATTTTTAAGGTCTCCTAAGGCCTTAACACAGGCCGGTGAGAGTACTTAGGTGTGCGTGTGTAGGTCAGGTCTCACCCTTTCCAGTTTTTTTTCCTTTAGTTACAAAACCGACGTCTAAACACTCCTCGCAGCTCGGTCCTGAGCGAGACAGTGTATTTTGTAAGGGTCCGCTCTTTCTTCTCCTTAATACAAAGATACGCAGCTCTCCTGCGTATTCGAGAAAAAAAACTTTATTTTTTGCATGAATTTGTAAGGGACCGCTCTTTCTTCTCCTTAATACAAAGATACGCAGCTCTCCTGCGTATTCGAGAAAAAAACTTTATTTTTTGCATGAATTATTACTAACAAATGTACAATATGAAGTTGTATGCACATGTACCTTTTTGCCATCTGCTGTCCACAAGGGCTTGTGACATGACAATTTGCTCTCAATGCCAGGCACAGAATATGAGACAGCAGGTTATACAACTTTAATGGAGTCTTTAACTCATGAACAGGTAACACTCGTTTCCAGCGAATACAATGGTGAATTATTTGTTAGTTTTATTTTTCCGTTTGATTTTCACCAGATGTCACCCATCTCCAGTTCCCTCAAGAATCAATGGAGGAACATGTTTCCTTTAATTTTGACTGTAGTGATCTACATATTTTGCTTACCTAGTGAATACAGACCTGAACCTGTGAATTATCCAAAGCTTGCCAATATATATCTTTCTTTTCTTTCTTGTGCCAGGTGACACACAAATTCAAAACACTGGTTCGTGTTGTGGCAGCCTTTCCATGTCGAACCAATGACCTCCGTTCACTTTTGGCTGGGAACTTTTGTCTTCGGCTGACTCTTGAGGATCCTACAGCAAGAATTCATGCATACATCCACAAGGATGATGGGGTATTTAACTACATCACCATTGTATCTATGGATTTGTTTACAGTTTTCTTTTTCCTTGATGTCCATGATGCACAAAAATAGACTGTATTTTCTGTAATATATACAGATGCCTAAAGGTTTCTCACACTTGATCAAGGTGGTGTAATCCAGTCACTTTGTTGATCCATTGCAGGCCAAATTCTTTGGTGGTTTCCTGACGGGTGAATCGTTGATAAAAAAGATGAATAAGCTACTGGGCATCCCAGAAGATGGTGAGGAAGGTGCTCCCTTGACCAGGAACCCACCTTGGATATGGTGTTGCTTGAAATCTTACTATCTGGACAAGAATGATCCGTGGGGCAGCAGAAGATATCGGATCTTTGCCACAGAGATCAGGGATTGAATGGGGAGGAGTCTAAGGATCTGCAGTAAACAACCCTGGAGTGATCCGCATGCATGTTGTGTAGTATATGTGTGCTGTCGGGTAAAAACTGGCATCACTCTCTATAGTTGCTAACCTAGTAATCTAGCACTCTATTGTTTAGGAGTTTAGGAGAATAAGACGACTATGATATGCAGACTTGCAGCAATTTCACCTGCTGTATGTAGTAGTGTTTCTGCTTCTGTTTCAGTGTACAATCACTCAGTGTCAGTGAGGCAGATCAATAACACTGGTGGTGTTCTCTGCACACGAATTCTGTACCTGCAACCCTTGTTGCAGAATGAAATGAAGAGCGTGAACGTGACAAATGATCGTCTTTGGAGCCCATAATTTTCCCAGCTTGTAAATCAGGAGAGTTTCTTGTGGTTTTTCTGTGTCTTTATTACAAGCCATATTTGTTCCGTCTCAAAAGCTCGACGAATGCTGGGTTTCATTCAGTTTCAGTGCTGGAGTGGCCGACGGGCACGGACCACGGAGGTAGTGCAGTGAGCAGTGACACCACCTGTGACGCGTAACGGCTAACGTCCGTCCCCAATCCGGTTAGCCGCATCTGCTCCGAGGCACCTCAAATGGAAGCGCTAGCTGTCGGATCCGCGCCTCCCAGGCCGGGCCTCGCCGCTCCGACCCGCTACTCGAACGTCCGCCGCCCCAGGACCCTCGCCATCGCCGCCGCGGGCCGCCCCTTCGCGGCGGCTCACATGGAACCCGCCGCCGGAGACGGTCGCCCGCGCCCCGCGCCTCCCCGCTGCACCAGCGCCGAGATGGTTGGTTCCTCATACGCGATCTCCTCCTCTACCTATCCTGAGCTTGGTTCACCGACAATTGCGAATTCGTGAGGTATGTGTGGGTATGGTGTTCCCGTGCAGGGCTCTGAGGTGGACGCGGTCGCGACGAGCTCGCACGCCACGGACCCCGCCGCGGATGCCGCCTCAGCTGGCGCCCCCGCTGAGATCGCGGGCGTCGACGGGATACGGATCCGTCGGCGACCCGTGACAGGGCCGCCGGTGCACTACGTTGGCCCGTTCCAGTTCCGCCTCGAGAACGAGGGGAACACGCCGCGGAACATCCTCGAGAAGATCGTCTGGGACAAGGACGTCGAGGTTTCGCAGGCAAGTTCCGTCAGATGAGATGTGCTGGCGGGAATGCGTGTTGGTTAGCCCTGTGCTGATGCCAGGTGAGATTTTGGTGACAGATGAAGGAGAGGAGGCCCCTGTACATGCTGAAGGGGCCATTGGAGGCTGCTCCACCGGCGAGGGACTTTGTTGGAGCACTCAAAGCGTCGTATGATCGCACTGGCGTGCCTGCCCTGATCGCAGAGGTCAAAAAGGCCTCACCAAGCCGTGGTGTCCTCAGGGAAGATTTCGATCCGGTGAGTTTAGGGTGTTAGATTGAAAATCCATGCCAAATTTCTTTTGTAGGATTTTAAATCATTTCTTCATAATATCGAAACTCATCTACTATCCTCTTCATCATATGGAAACTCATCTAGTACCCACATGATCGAACTCATTTGCAGAGTTGTAGTAATTTCAACCTGATGTGTTGCCTGAACTGGTTAGCAGTAGTGACTCACTAAGTCATACTAGCTATTACTAGCTAGTCCTCATGGAATAATACAACAGAAATGTGAGGGCGTTACATTTCTCTGTTTATTAATACCATATTAACATGCACTATGATCCTACAAAGAGATGTAATAAATCGTAATGCTTAAATCTTAACCTTTGTGTATAACACATATATGATATCTGTTAAGAAATTGCAGAATAGTGGAATAAGTGCATAGTGATATTAGGTTAAATTTCGATGACATACACCAGGATTTAAGCTGCTGATCTCAACAACATTGCATAGATTTACATCAATACATTACGTTACTCCTCTTTTCTGTTACCATAGTGATAATTTGCTTTTTGAGATTCTGAGTGATCATGCATGCTGATTTTTAAACCAATGGTTCTTAGTTGATTTTAATGTGGATAATAATGTTCTTTGGGATATAAACAGGTTCAGATTGCTCAAGCGTATGAGAAAAACGGAGCAGCATGCCTCAGTGTTCTTACAGATGCAAAATACTTTCAGGTCTAATTTCTTCATCTTGTGAAATTTTGTTTACTTTCACAGTTATTATAAAGCAATGCATACTGAAGGCACTTGTTTCCTTAATAATGTAATCAGGGAAGTTTTGATTACTTGGAGGCTATACGCAGAGCTGGAGTCAAGGTGCTGTATCATTCACTTGTGTACTACATTTCAGAAGTCAGTAATGTTTAGACTCCGTTCAAGTGTATGAATAGCTAAGATCTGCATTACTGAATGCAGTGCTCTCTTCTCTGCAAAGAGTTCATTATTGATGCATGGCAACTCTACTACGCACGGTCCAAGTGTGCAGATGCTGTTCTTCTGATTGCTGCTGTATTACCAGACCGTGATATCAAGTATATGTTGAAAATTTGCAAAATACTTGGCATGGCAGCTTTAGTTGAGGTTAGCACAGTTGCTTTTGATATATGTTTTCTGTTGAAGAAAATATATGTATTATATCTTGAAGCCTTTTAGCTTCCATCTCTTGCTGCTCCTGAATCATTCTTTTACTCATGCTATTCCACTATGTTATTGAAGGTTCATGATGAAAGGGAAATGGACCGTGTTTTAGGGATAGATGGTGTACAACTTATTGGCATCAACAATCGTAATCTTGGTATGTTATTCCTATTCTTTAACAATGAGTTAGTCTCTAGTGATACCAGTCAAGTCTCTTTCCCATTTTGTCACCTGGAATCTTGTTGATTTATATCAGATTATTGGCTAATGCATATTCATCACTGCAATAATTTGATGCTTCTGCTGCATGGTGGAAAAGTAATTGAGAATAAAAAATATAAGTAATCTAGACTATTTAAGAGCCCGCTTTTGAAAGTCCAGATATAAGTCCCTTTAAAAAAAGCCCAGATATAAGGATGTAAAACATGATAAAGTGGTTGCTGTGGAAACTGGATGATTGTGTAATATTCTACCGTAATCGTCTGTATCATGTTATAGGATTAATATGACAATGAGTACATTTTCTTCCAGAGACATTTGAAGTTGATATTGGAAACACCAAAAAGCTCCTAGAGGGTGAACGAGGACAAATTATTGCGCAGAACAATATAATTGTGAGTATTTTTCTTCGACAGATTTTTCGTGAAAAAAAACATTGAAAGAGAATCCTAATTGCCTGACTCTAGCTATGACTGCTCGCATTCCATGTACAATTTCGCAAAATGCACTTCCATATACTTGGGGATGCAAGGAACTTTGTTTGTGCACAGGCCATTATAAAATTAGATAAAATGAATCACTGTTATACTATCCAATAATGTAGATATTCTGCTAGTAACCTTTATAGGTCCATTGCTACAATTCATACACAGTTCTTTATTATGTTATTGTCATCAAGCTACATTGCATGGCATTATGATATGGGCCTGTGAATCAAGCTACAGTAGTTTTTTAGGTCCATTGCTACAATTCATACACAGTTCTTTATTATGTTATTGTCATCAAGCTACATTGCAAGGCATTATGATATGGGCCTGTGAATCAGGCATATATGAATTATTTCATTTTATCGGTTGAGGACGGGACTAAGGTAGATTTTCCCATAAAGGGAATGAAGAGAGATATCATAATGAGTGACATAAACAAATTCTTCTCCGTTAATACAAAGCTACCCTGATTGAAATCGCCATCATGATTGAAAGTTCAAGCATTCTCTTCCAGGCACTGCTACAAAAATCAGTAGTTTCATATTGTAAATAAATCAATGCTATAATTCTCTACTGAAATCATATCAAACAGTTGACTATGCCCAGGAAGGTACTACATGTATCCATTATTCATGTTGTTCTTTGCTCTGTGCCAGGTTGTAGGAGAATCCGGGCTCTTTACTCCTGATCATATTTCATTCGTTCAAAATGCTGGGGTCAAAGCGGTAAGTCACCAAGCAATGACACACCTTTTCACATAGGCCGCATCCTCTATCGACAACTTGCGTCCCTTCGGTTTTGCTGAGCTGACACTCCAACGCATTGCCTTAGGTTCTGGTCGGGGAGTCTCTTATCAAGCAAGAGGATCCAGGGAAAGCAATCACTGGGCTTTTCGGCAAAGACATCTCACATGCGAGTGCTGCCTAATAAAGACATAGAAAGCCGATCTAAGGCGAGAAATTCTGGATCACATCATTTTGTATAGAGAAAAGATGGAGCAATCCACCTTTTGGGGGAGTTTGGTGTTGTATTTCGTGACGGCACATTTTGAAGCAGATAAATACAGAATGCATTGCCTTAAACAAAATATGATCGCACAAGATGTGTATGTACCAACTTGGCAATGCCAACTAGCTTCAGAGCATTATCTCAAAAAAAAAAAAAAAACTAGCTTCAGAGCATCTGTACTAGTTCAACACTGTTGTTCTTATCCTGCGATTTATGCCCGTGGTCGTCGCTGTGATTTGCAAGAAATTTTAATAGGGACTTGCTAATTTTCAGGTGACTAACTGCTTGAGCCATTAGATCTAATGGTTTACAATTACTATACAGATAATCCTATAAAAAATTAAAACACAAAGAAACAAATCATTAACTGAAAGATTTTAGTTGATTGAAAGATAGGAACTATGATTTTAATAAGTTCACTAATTGATTCAGAATAAAAGTTCGAACTAGTTATGGGCCTTATGGTTGCAGCCTCCAGCAGTCCATCTTTCATTCGTGTCAAAAAAAGAGTCCACCTTTCATTCACCTATTACACCAAATCGAGCCCAACCCACTTCGTCGCGCCCGGCTCCTCCCCCACACCAGCGATGCCGGCCATGCAGGGCCGCCTCCGCCGCCTTCTCACCCTCCGGCCGCCGCCGCCGTCCGGAATCCTACCCTCCCGCGCGCTATCCTCCTCGCCGCTAGCGAGCGGCGGAGGTGGAGAAGGCGATGGCGGTAGCGGGGTAGCGGTGAAGCAGGTGACACGGGGGAACCTGGCGGAGTCCCTGGAGGAGCTGCGGGTGCGCGTGCGAGAGGCCGCGTTCGTGGGGATCGACCTGGAGATGAGCGGCGTCACGAGCGCTCCGTGGCGGGACACCTTCGAGCTCGACCGCTCCGACGTGCACTACCTCAAGCTCCGCGACTCCGCGCAGCGATTCGCCGCCCTGCAGCTCGGCGTCTGCCCCTTCCGATGGGACCCTGCCAAATCCGCATTCATCGCCCATCCGTGCGTTGCACTTCTCTCTATTTGATCTCCTTTGTCATTTATGTTCAAGTAATCTACCAGTAGCTGAAAAGACCAATTTGTAAGCTGAATAGCTGATTTGGAAGGATTGTAACTAGTTAATTGTGTGTGCTTGGGCCTTTAATCTACACCGTCTTGCACTTATTTTCCTTGTGCTGCTTCCTGATCAGCAGTGAAGTCGTTTAGAGGGGCTGTTGAATACCATTTGATCTTAATTGAAGTTGTTAATACACAGTTCACGCTTTGTGTAATGTTCTGCAGTAATAAGCTCATAGAGCACACAAATATAGATGGCCATGGAAAATAGAATGCTGGAAATCAACCTGAGAACATCAGGAAAACAATGGCCTGGAATACTGAGTCTTGATCAAGTAGATGCCTAACAGAAACTTACTCCATGCTAGACTAGTCTGCACTGACACTCTGCGTAACCTTTATTCTTATATCAGTTGTGAGTTGTGACTTGAAATCGACCAGCCCAACCACTTCATCATTCACCAAGCAAGAATTCTCTCTGGCCTTCAGGTCATTGCTTCCATCATGCACATCATAGATTTGTAGATTTGTAAATGTTTCTCTGGACTGATGATTCAGCTTTCTGGCACTGGAGTGAGCCTCTGCCATACATTCACGCCACTTCTCCACATTGTCTTTTCAGTTTCCATATTGAGCACAATCCATGTAAGCATGTCCAAGACCGGCAAATATAAAATATAATGCTTTGTGTCTATCCATAGTTCCATACCTGTCTTGTCAAACTATAAGCACCGTTTTTGAAGTCACTTAGTATGAGGTTTTGCAATATTTGTAGGTGTTGCTGATTTGTTATGTTTTTGTGAATTGGTTATTGTGTGATCAAATGCTAATCATTTCTGGAGCTAAACATTGTAACCAAGGTATAACCTCTTACTCCATCTTGGCAGGCACAACTTCTTTATTTTCCCTCATAAGGAGCTCTCAAGTGATTGTTCGTCCCATGAGTTTCTATGTCAGACAACATCAATCGACTTCCTAGCAAAGTACCAGTTTGATTTCAACACATGCTTCCGTGAAGGTGCTTTCATTTGCCTAAAATACTCGGTTTAGCTGATAACTGAAGCATATTCTTTTGATCAAACTCAAAGGGTGAATGATTCACATTTAGCTCATTTTTAAAGTTCTTTTCAATTTTTTATTACATAAGAGATGTGTCCATGCCTTTTACTCTTAGAGTATGTGTTTATTTACAATATTTGGTTAATCTCAGGAATATCTTATTTATCCAGAACACAAGAGGAAGAAGCAATGCAGAAACTAAATTTTTTGTATCACGATCAATCTGCTTCATCTTCCAGCACCTCTCAAGAGAATGTTGATATGCCACTAAAGAGTGCTGCTGATATTCTTTTCACGGAGAGGATGAAGATGAAATTCAATGAGTGGCGTGATATGATAATCAGCAAGCCAGTAGTCGATAGTCATTTGTCAGAAAACATAGAGTACAGCACAGGTCAATTCCAGACAGTTTTCTTCAAAATGCAACCAGCTATTATTCTCAACGGATTCTCTTCTCATCAGTTGAAGTTAATTCAACAGGTAGTATTGAACACATTGACTGCCATGGAATAGAGTGGTGAAATAGCTTGGCTGCTTGTTTGTAGGGAAAGAAAAGGATACTGTCCCTGTGAAATATGATTAGCCACCAAACTGTCACTGATCACTGTATTCTAACATTTTTGTCTCTTTTCATTTCTGTAATAGCTGTGCCATTAAATTTGCAGCTAATTTGAATAGAATATCGAATATTTAATACAAATTGGTGTTTTCTGTTCCACAATCTTTAATATGTAATGTGTAGCGTGCGCTAATAATGTTTTTTTTTTATGAGCTATTTCTGTTTCTGCTCATATAACATAATTTTCTATGCAGGTATTAAGAACAAAATTCAGGGATCTTGTTTATGTCTGTACATTTGGTGAGGATGACACTTCTGAAAAGAAAGTAGTTTATTCTGACACCACAGAAGACCAAATGTTGTTGATGGTAAGATAATTTTGTTGATCCCACATGGAAGTCGTGTGTGATTTATTTCATTTTCTGACTACTATAAACTTAATTCAAAAGGTGGAGATCATCTATTTGACTTTAGATTTGAATGATGCAGTCCAACTTTTGAAATTTGCACTTCTCCTTTCTGGTTCTGAACTGAAGAGGCTGAAGCTACAGAACATCATGTTCTGTGTGTTAATTACTTTGCTAGTTGATAGCGATCTCTGTTTTTATTTCAATTGCAGAAAGATGTGCAAGAAGATCTACGGAGAGGCAGGGAAACAAGAATCAAATCAGCCATAGGAATCCGACATGTCATTGATCTTCTTTCATCAGAACAGAAGTTGATTGTTGGTCATAGTTGTTTCTTAGGTATGCTTTTTTTGTGTGTGTGCTTACGGAAACCTTTATGAGAAACAACTTCATAGTTGATACATGGGAAGATTCCCATGCACTGATAATGATTCCCAGTTGTGTAAATTTCTGCTCAGATGAGGGGAGTTTGACCAGCAACCAGTAGATACAAACTGAGTTTGTGATTTCTCTTATCACTGAATTCTGGACTTTCTCTGACTATTCCCCGTGTTTAAACAGATATTGCACAAGTGTACAACAAGTTTATCGGTCCTCTTCCTATGTCTATGAAGGAATTTGCCTTGGGTATCCACAGAATTTTCCCACAGATTGCAGATACCAGGCATCTTATGTCTGTCAGTCAAGCAGTACAAAATCTGATGAGTCGGAAAAGCAAATCACTGTCTTCAGTATTCTCTTTGATGTGCCCTGCATCTTATACGTCTCCTGAGAAGTCATCCGCCCTTCGTCCTGTGAGAATTGAAGTTGATGGAGATGAAACAATGTGGGTTTTTTAATGGCTCCCTGATGTTTTACATGGTTACATGCTAGATATATATTTCATATGCAAATGCCCAAAACTGCTTTTGCATGTTCAGCAAGCATTGTACCCACCTTTCCATTTTATTTTTGAATTAGTTAGTTTTACACCAATTGGCATTTTTTTTGAGCTGTTCTTTTGTTTGTCCTGCTATCCTGCAGGTCTTCTCGCTTCATTTCAGGTGCTAAGCATGAAGCAGGGTATGATGCATACATGACTGGATGTGTTTTTGCGCAGTTATGCAGTTATCTTGACATCAAATTTGAGGACCTCCCACCTCAGGAGAACCTAGCAAAAAACAATATGCTGCAGAAACACATTAATGTTTTGTCGCCTAGCTGGAACAGTGGAACAGTGGTTGATTTAAGTACTGGCATGGAGAGGCCAGATCCTGCTTATATGCGCAGGTTCCCTGCTGCCGTATATGATAACATTGTACTCATCTGGGGGTTTCAGTCTAAGGTTAGAACAAAGGATATAAAGGACTGCATCAGCAAAGTGTTTGGTGCGGCTTCAGTTACATCAGTCTTCTCCATTGATTCCACTGCTGCTCTCGTACAGTTTAGGAAACAAGAAACCGTGAATGATTTCTTGGATTTGAAGGCTGTTTTAGAGAGGACAGATAGTGCTATTTCAATTCTACATCCTCTGTCAACTATATTAGAAGGAGGATGTACTCGAGCTGCAAAGTATGACACGTACAGAGACATTTGTAGCTCTTCTGATTCAAAACATTTGTTTGCCGATCTAGCTGAAGCAGTGTGTTCACTGCCAGAGGATCAGCTCCGAGAGAGTGTTGATGACAATGTTATCACTAGTGTACATGAGAGTATTGTTGAGCCTTCCTCCGTAAGAAAGGGGGATGGAACGAAATGTGGTTCCAAGAATCAAGGAAACGATGATATTTCGTGTCAGGAAATCCTGGATTCTCTACGATTCAGCAGAAGAATGAGAAGCTAATGACTACTACAATCGACCTTCTTTGCCGCAGGTTACTAATCTTTGGTCCTTCATTTGAGCCTCACTGCTCTGGATAAATGTTGTTTAGATGAGCATTCACTTAACCAGATTCTTACAATTCTATTAGCTTTACACTGTAGCATTATTGTTGTGCACCAATTAGGGGCCATTCTTTCTAATCTTGTGTACAAGAATGATACTGCATTCTGCCATTCTACTTTCTTGTGTACAAGAATGATAGTGCGTTCTGCCATTCTACTTTTTGCTCATCGGACAGCTGCTGTCCTCAGTATTTCCCGTTTGCTGTGCAAGGGCCAAAATCAGACATCATGGATGTAATCTGGTATAATAATCTTTTTCCTTTCACCGTCTCACTGGTCAGTACAACGAAAACGGTACTAAACAGTTCTGCCTGTAATTTGTGCAACACTGCATTTGAGTTACCTCGTCTGTGGGTCCACATACAGAGCATTCTCTCTATATGTAGAACGATAGAGAAATGCAAATAATCCCTCATTATCACCGCGAAGGGAACCCATGAGTCACATGCTAATTTCATACATATTTCCTAGCGTTCAATCAATTGAAAACTGAAATTTCAGTTGATGTTTTGTTCTTTTGTATTTTGATTTTTTTTTTATAGTATTTTTTTAATAATAATTATAAACCATTGGATCTAGATCTAATGGCTTAAAAAAATTAGTCAGCTGAAAATTAGTAAGTCCCAATTTCATATAGCAAAAGAAATAAATAGTATCTTTAAGGGAGTAGCTTATAGTAGGACGTTTCTACAGATTCAGTTTGGATGTACTAGCGTTTTCCATAAAGTCATGTTTTGTGCTATGTACTCCTCGACTAGGAGGTACCTTTTTCATTTCTCTTCATTCATTATTTCTTCCGTATAGATGTAAAAAATCTGGTGTAACACTACTAGATACTTCCTCCGTTTATATTTATATGTCAGGTTTTCAATTTTTCTATAATTACATATCATTCTTGCTTTCTAATGTATATTTTTTTTCATAATATAATATTCTTTTTTTCTACTATATCTCTATCTCTATCTTTCTCCTTTTCGTTTTCAGTACATTTATCTTTTTAATTCTTTTTATTTTTCATAACCAACTCTAAAATAATATGTAAATATGAACGAAGGGAGTAGATGATATAGAATTGTGGACACTGAAGAGACTCTGGTGGGTATGTCTCGCCTCGCGTGAACAGTACCGTCGTCTCCGCATTTTGTTACAGCTGTCACAAGGACATATCCCTCGCTTTTCACCTTCTGCTCTGCTATCTTGCGGCCTCCCCTGCCCTGCGTTGCCGCTGGTTGGTTGCTGCTCTGCTTTGCGCTCAACTTTACCACACAACCATGCCCACACGCAAAACCCTCCCTCCTCTCCTCCCAATGGGGGACGGCAATGCCGCAGGCCATGTCCAATTCGGCGGCGCCGCCTCCTCCCCGCGAGCCGAGGCCCACCTTCCCGCCGGCTCCGAAGACGAGGACTACAACGAGCTCTACGGCGACGTCGATATCGGCTTCGTCCCCTTCCCGCCGCCCTCCCCTTCCCCGTCGCCGTCCTCGTTGTCGCAGCCCAAAACTCCGTCCCCGGGCCTCACTTCGTCTCCATCTTCGCCGCCGCACCGCGCCTCGGCTTCCGGGCGCCGCTCCGAACGGCCGCCCTCCCCTTCCCCGCCGCCGTCCTCGTGGCCGCCGCCCAAAACCCCGTCCCCCGGCCCCGGCTTCACCCCCTTCCCATCTCCGCCGCCGCGCCGTCCCCCGTCTTCGGAGCCCCGCCCGGAGCCCTCCGCCACGCAGTACCAGCCGCCGCGGCCTCCTCCTCCCCCTGCGGCGCCGAGGCACCAGATGACGCCGCCGCAGCGCGAGCCGCGCGGCTCCTCCTCTTCCTCCTCGCCGCCCGGCAGGAGGGTGTACATCAGCGAGCTCCACTGGTGGACCACGGACGCGGAGGTGGAGGCCGCGCTCGCGGTCGTGCCGAACGCCGGGCCCGAGCTCCGCGACCTGTACTTCTTCAGCGACAAGATCACGGGGAAGTCGCGTGGCGTCTGCCGCGCCGAATTCCTCACCTGCGCCGCGGCCGCCGCGGCCGCAGCCGCGCTCAACGGCCGCGAATTCCACGGGCGCAACTGCGTCGCCTCGCTCTCCCGCCCGCCCGGGCTCAACCGCCTGAGCGACGACTCCGACGCCGAGACACCAGTCCGGGCCGCGCTGAACCCCTCCCGTAGCCACGGCGGCGGTAGCGCGGCGCAAATTCGAGGCAATGTGGGTCAGATTATGGGTGATCGACCGGCTCTGGCGCCACTCCCGCAACAGTCCATGCCTCTGCCGCCACATGGACTGCCATTCCGTGGTGGTGGGTACGGAGGCTTCCCACCACCGCCATTGGGGCAGTTCAATCCAGGTATGGGTGCTGCTATGATTCCACCGGCGGTGGCGCCCCACGTGAATTCAGCGTTCTTGGCAGCGGGTGGGATGGCAATGCATGGTCCGGGGATGTGGCATAATCAGGTGATGGGTGGGGACATTTGGCGTGTACCGCCGTGGGATTTCAGAGGTTGCCAATTGCCATTGCGGCAGCCACCATCAACAATGCAGGAACAACAGCAGCACGCGGAGGGGGACTATGGGAAAGGGCATGGCATGAGGCGAGGAAGACCAGGAAGAAGTGATGAGAGGGGCATTGGCAATGTGCGGAGCTTTCCTGCAAGGAGGCAATCTGACCATGATGGAGGCGATTTGTACAAGGAGCGTGACCGTGAGGAGAGGAGTCGGCACCGAGAGCGATCCCCAGAGAATGAAAGGGAGCTAGAGAGGCACCGGGATGAGGGGGACCGACGTCGAGGTAATAGGAGGAGATACCAGGAGTATGATGAGGATGATGAGGATGATAGGAAAACGCAGGCAAAGGTGAGGAGCCAATCAAGGAATGATGGCTATGATGATCATCCAAGGAAGCGTCGCTAATTTTGCGAACTAGGAAGCATCTTCTGGCCAAATGGTAACAAAAATTCGAGAAAAAACATTGTTTCTTACTATTATAACTTATCCATGATTTGTCTATTCAGAAATGTATCCTCCTGGAGTTACTCTCCGGGGTTGTTTCTGCTGGCCTCACTTTTGGAGCAACCATTGATAGTTTTCTCATTCTGATTTGTACATTACACATCTGATGAGTACATTTATGTATGTCCCTTGTTCTATCATGTGATTAGGAACTCTTCAGCGTTCATAGTTATTATCTTGTTTAAATGCACATAGGTACGGAAATTCTGTGGTGATTAGCAATTCTGATGCCCCAGTACCTAAAATAGTGATAATTTAACATGTTACAACTTTCAAAGTAGATAGGTAACCCTTGCTGTAAGTGACAGTATGATACCCTTAATTAACTCCTGAAGTGTTGTGTTTTCTTCTCGCACAAAAGACTGTGTCTCAAAACTTGAAAAGGTTGATGCGTTTTTTATGCATCCAACCCTGATTAGAGCCCATGGACTGGAATTGATGACTCTTTGTTGTTATTAGAAGAGATTGATCTCTTGTTGTCACAAGTACTGTGACTGCTCCATTGGATCGTTTGTAAACAATCATTGTTAATTCAAAATATATGCTTTACAGTTTTAGATTGCATCCTATGTGAATTGTGGACTATGTATAACAGTTTGTTGGTCACCGCAGTGAATTGTTTCACCTTCCAGTAGTCAGCTATGTTGGAGATAGTGCGAAATAGTTGCTGTAGTTACCATAATCATGTATTTTGACTATTTTATGACTGTCACATAAATAATTGGTCTGCTGTTGACTTGTGTTATCTTATCAACATGCTGTTTTACCTTGAGCCAAGCCTCCTTTATTCCTTGTTCATAAATTTTTTTTACTGAGGCATGTGGTTGTCATTGATCATGTCCCTGGAATTTATTAATTAAAATCAGAACACCAGTAGGTACTACCGCCATTCTTTTGTTTCAGTTCACTGAACACAATATGCTGTATTACATTATATCTCGCAGATAGGATGTTATTTTGATGAAAATGATTTGGGAGAAGATCCATTCGATTTTCTAGTTCAACCTATTATAAACAAGAAGATCAATTTGGTTATCTCATGGACTGATGTAATTCCATAAAGCCCTTGCGTATATATTCTTGCAAGATTGCCCATCCATCAGTATATCGCACTACTAATGGTATTGTTTTTTAAGATCTTGGGAGTGTATAGTGCTACAGTTCATTATTCCTTCTTTTTTCAGTTTCTGATTATAGATATGATATTACATTTTGCTTCCTGATTTGACATGCACCAGCAATGCTTCTTCCACAGACCTTAGTTTCATGTATTCGGTGTCATGATCTCCATTAGATTAAAATACACTTTGCATACTTTCTTATGCAGCCAGCATTGTTTTGCAAATGTGAGTTGATTACATACTGTTTCTGTTCGAATAGGCTGACCTTGTTAACTCATATCTGCAGGAAAATACATGCGGTATTTTGTTCAGTTCAGAGAGTCGCTGAGGACACCGGTCTTACCATGACCAAGATCAACTGATTAGAAGGAATTAGAAGAGAGATGACCTCACAAGGAAGATTAACCAATGCAATAGTCAAATACAGACAATAGATAACTCGGGGGGTATAAGACTTGTTACTTTCACCTGCAACATTGTTTGATCGGGTGAAATTTGTTGTCATGTGTATATCGGGCATGGAATGCATCTGATCTTGTCTCAATTTAGTTGTATCCCGATGCTGCCTTGCTACTGTGATTTCTGGCTGTTGACACAGTACACTTCATGTCAGGGAAAAGAAAAAAAATGATATCTGTCTCTTTGAGATGACAATGAATTGAAATTGTTCGTTGCTGTATACTACTACTAGTATCACGAAGATGCAGGTCAAGTTTCTTCTTTCTTTCACAGAATGTTACTGTGGAGCTGAACCTGCCTATCGGAACTTGTTGTAACAGCGTGATACCTGTTCGACTCATTTGTTTGTCGCGTGGATGAGTTTGTTGTGACTAGTACAAAATTGTTCTGAAATGTCTGATGCTTCGGCCGTTCCACGCACAGGCAATGTTATGTATGCCCGCAGAGGAATTTCGATGCTGCAGAACTCTGCAGGCTGTACCAGATCGCATCAAAACTACATTCCCTCTTCCAGGTCGTCGTGAATGAACACGGGAATCCACAGAGATTGTTTCTTGGTAGCTGGCCGTTGGTCTGGCCGAATGCCGTGGATGTCGCGGTCTCGGCGAAGCCATCTGACAACGCTAACGAAGGAGCAGCGATCACTTCTCTTGGCGCATCGTAGCGAGGGACGTTTGAGCGACGGAGACACAGCGCAGTGGTGGAACGTCGCGCTGGCAACGGAGGCGGGGAGCCAGGCCAGGGTTGGAGTTTGATTCGCCTACCAGGGATTGGTCAATAGTACCGTCGTCGGATTTCTTATTTTTATTTTTATTTTTTTGAACTGTACCGTCGTCGGATTGGTTGCTTGCAGTTTTTCTTAAGGGGATAGAGCTGTCCAAACGGATGCCCGGCCGGGCCTTAAAAGGTCAGACATATTTAATATAGCGTTAGCACGGCACACAGGTTATTTCGGGTCAAGATAGCATTCGGACTCAGCTGCCCAATAATTCAATTACAGCCTATTAATATTTAAAAATGGTAAAAATAGAGAAAAATAAGGTGAGTATTGAGATTTAAACTCAAAACCTTCAATTGTTTGATTTATTTATTTATTTATTTATTTATTTATTTATTTATTTATTTATTTTACGTGCTTCATGCCGATCCACTCGGTCCGGTCTCTTTGGACAAGACTAGGGAGATCAATTGTTTGATTGCAGTTACAGTTGGAATTGCCCGACGAAATTGAGGTGAAAAGTAGATTGGGTCGAGCGGAGGCCCAGTTAAGTGGTCGTGTCTGCTGTAGATGCCCGTCAAGGATGTAGTTCATGTGCCAGCGTGGTACAGATTGGTTGCACGTGCTGTATGGAGAATGTAATCATCCAATAAATTTAGTTGCAAAAATCATCTCAAACTTCAAGTGAATTATAGGATGGTTTTTGAAATCTGAAACCCTCTATGTGGACATCAATAACTTAAATGGAACACACGTAAGATTTTTAATTTTTTTTATCTCACTCACTCTCAAAAGTTCTTTACTGTTTATTTGCCTTCCCAAAACTTTTCGTTGGGAGCTCAGATCTGTTATAGTTTCTATTGCTGCTTTCCCAATGTATATTTTTTTTGGAATGGAAAGTAATTTCCATTAAATCGATGGTGCAGCAGAATCGCTGACCACCATTGCTTGAATACAAACTGGGATACTGTCCAAAGCTGGAACAGCATCAACCTCACACCAGCTCCCTAACTGAGCTAGGCAATGTGCCACTCTATTACACTCACGCGGGACATGACAGACCTCCGAAGTTATGAAGTATATTTTAGCAGTTCTTTCAACTCATATACAAGAGCAGCTACATCACAATTATCATAGTTGCTTGACTCCACGGCATGCTTAACAGTCATATCTTTTAGCAGTTCTTTCAACTCATAAGAGCAGCTACATCACAATTATCATAGTTGCTCGACTCCACGGGCATGCTTAACAGTCAACGTGTCTGTCTTCATAATAATATTACCCATGCTCAGAAGGATAGATGTCTTGACTCTCTCTATTTAGGGTCTGTGCTGGCACGGTTGGTTCTATGGTAAGTGCTGCCCTAAGGTCAACACGATATTGTTCGATAAAATTTATTTAAATATAACTATATTTATGTTATAGTATTAAAAGAGTTTTCTAATATACTAGTAAATCATCTTATTACTTTAGTGGAGATTTTAAGTTCAAATCCCACCACCTATTTTATTTCTCTTCATTTTTATTTATCACTTTTAAGTATTAATGGGTTGTGATTGAATTATTGATCTGTGTGTGCTCGCGTGCCTAGTAGGCTGACCTAACACGATTTCGTATTTTGAGGTCGTACCATATGCTGACAGCTATGTCCGAAGGCTGTTTCGGCACGGCCCAAAATGACTCATGTGCCGTGATGGCCCTATATTTAATGTGTTAGCCCTATATTCAAATTTTATTACGTTTTGTGCATTGAAATAAAGAAATTAAAAATAATTGTTAAATTGTAATAATATGCTTCAAACGAGATTACCTAAAATCATAGTGTATCTCAGATAAAAACACTGTTATAAGTATGTTCGTCATTTCTCAATGTCTCTCAGACAAATTTTTCTATATAAATTTCCTACAATAACATGACAAATGCAGATCATGCCTTACACGACAACATCCAGTGTGTGGACGTTCATAAGGCACACCAAATTTAAATATATTCTTGCGTTTATGTTTAACTAATATTTTTCTTGTAATGACAATCCTGCTCACCCCAAGCTCTTGATTTGTTGTAAACATGGAAAAAATTATAGCAACTACCATAACTTGAAAGGCTACTTTTGGATCCATCATGTACACGTGAAGTGAAAAAAAAAAACTAGACCTATCGGGGTAAGATTGTCCCAATTGTATTGTATTAAGAAGAGAGAACCTCTCTCCCCCTCTGACATGGTGACCCCTTTTTTTTTAGCCTGTATGAAATTTTCATAGTGCACCAGCCTTTATATCGGAAGCAAAGCCCGTACCAATTGGCTCTAAGCAGTGTCTTACACATGCTTTGGCATAGGGGAAAGATGAGGGAATTTTTTTAATCTAGTCTAAAAAATTCGCTTCTAACAGGAATCAAAACCAAGACCTAAGAAGTGCTACTAAGACACCTTACCACTATGAAAAATGTCCGTTGCTATGACCAAGTGCTTCCTTAATTTGTAGTATAGCCTTCAATGGGTAATAGTGATTTATTAAGTATATAGGATTGTATTGAACACTTGTATTTATAGCCTATGAGAAGTGTTAAAAATTAATGTTAAGGAATCAAAAGATATCATTCAGCTTAAAATATTCAAGCCCCACATGGTAGAAATAAATGTTTAGAAATCTTTGAACAAACTATCAATACCTCATTGAACTATAAGTATATTTTTGTAGTATAGTCGGCCTCGGATCTGTGGGCTGGAGGAGCTTCTCTGGGCCGGCTGCCGGCCTCCTTCAGTGCTCGTCGCCGACAGCGGGCCTCTTTTTGTTTTCCGATATGGCCTCTCATCACGCCGGAAAAAAAAAGCGTTCGTCTCGTCCGGCCTTGGTCGCTGCACCACAGCACCAGCCAGGTAGATGTTGTGGTCGATCACATGTATCTGTAGCTGGGCACTCCAGTGTCCAGCGTACCGGTAACGCATTTCGGTGCCTGCCGCCGGCCGGCGTAATGGCAGCGGCCGGGAGGCAAGGTTGGTCCATCCAACGCACGAGCGCAGTTGGAAGCTGTGTTCCTCCTCTTTGCTTTTCGGCAAAGAAGATCCAACCGAGAGAGGGCACACGGAGCCGACACCTAAATAACCTCTCGTTGGCACGAGGTAGGAAAATTAATGGGGATGGGAAACGCGATGCCCGCCCGGGTCCGGCTTTGGTTTGTCGGTCGGTCCGTGCATCAGCCCGAGGCCGCTCAACGTGGCTGGCCTCTGATCGGTCAATCCAGTACCGAACAGCCGGCCCAGTTCGTTGGGACTTTTGTTTCCTTCCTACGACGTGCCAGCCAGCACGCAGAGAACACGGGAGCTGCCTCACGCCATCTTCAAAACAACAACACGAAATGTCATGTGAGCTGCTACTAGCGGGTTGTGTTGTGCCCCTTGGAGTCCAAGTCCAAGGGATCCAAGGTGCTCACGTGACGACGCTCTGCTTCTCCCCTTCTCCTCCTCAGACCGAACAAGTACAGGCAAAACCTTTGGAGCGTTTCGTAAGCAGAGGGGCATCAGAACATGCAAGCGGTGTCAGCGAGATCCTGGAAAATTCTCGGCCTTGGACTTTGCGGACAGTCAAATGATTGGGCTGCTGCCTCTCGCAGTACTCGCACGCAAGTACTCCCACTGCCCTCTCTCGGTGGCTCAGCTCGGGTCACATGCGACGGTGGTGAGTGAGACTGATGAGAACCAACAAGTACTAATGATCCCTTGGGTTTGAACTTGTGCTTATGTTAATCCGTCAAACGGCCCGTTCTCACATGGCGAGGTGTGATCTCTCCGTCCATCTTTTTGTCCCTCTAGGAAGTGAAGGGTGGAATTTTCGCAGATGGGGAAAGAGAAAAGTGTAAACTAGCTATGGCCGTCTGCGATTGGAGCACCCACCATGTGGGGAGGAAAAGAAACAAAACAAGGGGCACGTTTGCGTGCATACCACATATTGTAGACCTTTTGATTATATTGATACCTCACCATGCCGTAGGCAAAGTTAATTTGCCAAACAAAAATTCTCTGAGAAAAAAACTCAAACTACTACTTATATTATACTAGTACATTATTCTAGTGCGCCACCTGATCGAAGCTGTGAGCGCGCACATTTTGGCTTAATTTGCTTACCATTTTTTCTTCGGAACGTGCTAGATTGATGGTTCGGTTAACCACTAATACGTTGCATCATCTTATCAGACCCGCCACTTAAACAAACAGGCAGACATGTAATGTTCATTGACCTTGTTAGGTACACTACTATACTATCAGAAGAATAATGGATCTTTCAAGATAAGCAAACCGGATTGGAAATGATCTTTTGAAAGGTGGCACATGATGGTGTCCTGAAAGGGAGAACGCCGGAATTAGTTTACATATAGACCGATTCAATTAACCGAGCTGTCATCATCTGCCTTCTTTATATCACAAATCATGGTTTAGGATTTATGAGCTTTTTGGGTTTATTTGAGGACCGTGCTTTCTCACAATTAGAGATCTTTTTATTTAATACATGAAACCAGAGTATGGGTGTCAGTCGAACGAGGTAATGAGTTCCAACTCGTAAAACAAAAAATATAATGGGTTTAATCAAAAGAAGTTGACCATTTGGGGAATATAAACATAAATTAATTCGGCAATCAAAGTAGCAGAAAATAAAATGGGTCCACAAATAGAGAAAATGACGATAATATAATGGGCGATTATAGCTAAGCCAACGCTAATATGCATGGTGGGCCTTACTTTTTGTATAGAAGTCTTTTTCATAGGGGACATAGGAAAATTTGCTTTAGGAATTTCACATTTGATCTTCGAAGTGTCGTTTTGCATCCATTTACACTCAACCAAAAAAAAAAGAAAAGAAATCTCGGAAACAGTAAAGTGACGACAGTTTGCCTAAATAACGACAATACTCAACAGATGCCGGGGCGTCAACCTTCTTGATCTGCATCGACCCTCTCTGCCTTGTGATCCAAGTGACACTGGCTGGCAGCCAAAGCACTAAGAAAATCTACTCCTTTCACGAGCTATCACAGGAAGCAAGCCGTGCCGCGCTTCGTTCCGTCACCATCCCCCCGTTCTGCCGTTTCCAACCAAAAGGGATCATATACCACCCAATGGCGACGTCTTTTCGTGCCGTTGTCGTTTACGATCCACATCCATAGGTATGTACAAACACATATCTAAGGAGCAGGTGAACATATCGGTAAGGTGATGGAGTGAAGCTTTGTCGTCGTCGTGGTGGTATCCGATTGGTGATCTGTAGCCGTCACTACACACACACCCGACGTGTCCACGCGATCAATCAATAAGCATCAAACTTGGAAATGGAATGAGTGTATAGTGTCGCGCAGGAAACTGACGAGGATGAGGCCAGCGCGGCGTCTCTTTTTTTTTTTTGCATAAGAAAAAAAAGGGGGTATGGATTCTTTCTTTGCGAGCACTTGATGTACCCACACACACACTGACACGCTACGTGCGCGTAGGCATCTAGCTGGGCGCCGTGAAACCAGCACGGCCACGCAAAGTGTGCGTGTCCTTGCATTGTGTGATGGCGAAGGCATGGAGCGCGTAGCCGAACTGGAGCACAACAGAGACGACCGACGACATGCTTTTCGTGAATGAATCCAGCAAGATCAATGGGACTGTTGAAGAAGCGATATCGTGAGAGCGAATGTATCACTGTAAATAGTGCTCATCTCTCTAAAAAGAGAAGAAGAAGAAGAAGAAGAAGAAGAAGAAGAAATGTGAAGCGGGCTATAGCGAGAGCCTGTACCCTTTCCACGTCGTGACACCTTGTCATCACTGGAACAACCTTGCGATGGGCATCGATGATCGATCATACACGTCTCCTTTTTTTCGCAAAGCAAAGCAGAGGATGACATTGAACCCCCAGGAGTTGTACCTAGTAGTAGACCTGTACCAGTAGTAGTAGTAGGCAAGGGTAGTGGAAAAACTGGGGAAAAAAAAAGTGCTAGGTGCGGGTGCGGTCTTTCTTTTTTTTCTTCTCATGTGATGATCCTGGGGAGACAGTCAGTCATGAAAGCGCCGCATCAGAGCGACGACAGGTGGTGAGGCTGTGGCGGATGATCGTCGATGGATGGCCACCCGATTCCAAACCCCACCGCAGCCCGAAGGCAACGCGGCGACCAGCCAGGCAGGCCCAGCGCACGCACGCACCGCGGGGTCCACCCATCCAATCCACTGCTCCACAGTCCACCCACCCAACCCCAACCCTGCGGCGGCGAGCAAAAAGCCCGGCTCGTGTCGTGTGTGCTGCTCGTGCCCTGCTGCTGCGCACAGGCAGGCGCCTTTTTGTTTTGCCCCCAAAAAGGCCACGGCCGAATGCAGGCAGGCACGCACGCACCTGGCGTGTGCACGAGCACGCAGCCATCAACTACTGCGCCTGCGCGCTTCTAGTTCTAGCATCGCTTCGTCCCGTCGGCTCCATCTTTCCTAGTACCTTTTGCTTGGTTTATCATGCAGTTCGCGAGTCCAAGCACGCTCCGGAAAAAGTGATCGCCGGTGCTGCCAGTAACTGCAACGTCCTCGCATGAGTTTCGACGCGATTTCAGAAGCATTCCTCGAGCAAGTAATAGCATTTCAATCAAAGCGCACGCAGCGTGTCCTAGTCCTACTCCTACCCACCGATGAACAATGTTACATTGACTGATGACACGAGACATTGTCTTCGCTTGCCATAATTCAGCCACGTATTAGATATATAGTCTCAGAAAAAAAAAAGAAAAGGAAAACGAGGCCTAGTAAAATGGCTTACCCGTGTCCGCGCTTGCTGTGGCTTGGCCCACGGCAATCGATCCCTTGCATGCTTGTGCCAATTTCTGCCTTTTGAGGCGTGTCCCGTGCCGTGCCAATCAACCCTGTGCCTTCCAACTTGCAGGTTGCAATCTTTGGTGTGCTGGCTGGGGTTCACTGCCTGGCTCGCCGCAAAAGGAGAAGACGACCTGCTGTTCTCCAAGAGGAGGAGGAGGGAGTGCCTTGCTTTCGTCTTCATGATTTCTGCTTTGTTAAAGGAAAAGAAAAAAAAAAGACATCCTTGCGTTTTATACATACTGATATTTGGTTTGACTACAACATCGGGATATTGAGTGTCCTGTACTAATTGTTTTGTTTTCTTGCCTCTGTCCAAGTCTGTAACTAGCAATCTATTTTTTTTTTTTTTTGAGGCAACTAGCAATCTATTCATTCAATAGCTTTTACCACACTACCGCTCTAAAAAAGTTTAAAATTCACAGAAAATTGCATCAAAAGAGCGTAATGTCATGCATACGATGCATGCATTCAGCTCGTGCATCACTAAGAGGCATAAGAGCCGGTGATTTGAATTTTCCATCGTACTACTAAATTATTATCGATCTAGAGAATTATCCCGTAATAAATCATATTATTCAAATTGCGCCTAAAATGATGGAGCCGATACATCGACATGACGTCTAGCCGGGACACATCACACATGCCAATCATAACCTCCCCCCAGTCCCAAAACTGGGAACCTGCCCTGTAGGCTGGAACACACATCGAAAACACAGCCTCGAATGGGCACGCATCATGACCTGCTGCATCATGACAAACCCGTTCGGGGTCAAACGGATGGCTCCAGGCCTCTGCTCCTGCCATCGCCACCCCGTCCCGTCCTCGTAGTGGCCTTGCAGCAGCCAATCATCTTGTACAACACCCTCTGATCTCTGCACCAAGAGGTGCACAAGTCAATGGCATCATTTCCCTCCTCCTCTTTCTTTTTGGCCCAAAGAAAAGGCCTCCTTGGGAGGACAGCAACATGATAAAAGGATCTCCGGAAGGTCGCCGCTTAATTCTCTTGTGATCCTCCTTCTAGAAAACATATGTATAATCTCCATAAAGAGACGTGGCTTTAATTTGGTCAACTAAGATGGCCATTTGACGCTTGAGGAGTTAATTATTAAGTTTGTTACCCAACGGTTCTGGAGTCTGGACATCACTTGTGCTTTCTTCCTTTTTTTTTTTTTTTGGAAAGACCATACACTTGTGCTTTAGGCTTTGTTTCGTAGCAGACCTCAGCCTCAGCAGAATGTTGCATTTCACTAGCTTACTGGTAGCAGACCTCAGCCTCTCCTGTGTGTGTAATGAATCGGGGACCCATTGAGGTTGATTAGACTTTATAGAGTACTTAAATGCGGCCGAGCTGTCTGGCCCTCGTCCTCCCGGTTTGGCTCCGCGGCATTTGGCAGCTAAACTAGCAACATTTTCTTCTCTTGACTTCCTTAGGCATTTCCGTCTACACCCCGGCCTTATCCGTAATTACTACTAGTACCAGTGGTAGTCCTTTTTGTAAGTTCCTCCTGCAATATCTTGTCCGGTGATTCCGAAGCGTATCAACTGGCAGATTTGCTCCCGGTACATCAGCACGACAATGAAACACTGAGCAAAAGATTTCCATGTCCCGAATATATTAATGTCCCGGTACAACATATAGCGCAACATCGTGGAATAAGATTTAAGCTTAATGCGCAATGTTATTCGCTATGGAGATTTTTGGAATCATTTTCCCCAAAATATTTATATTGTGTCTGGCGTTTCCTGACTTTTTGTTAAGAGGAAAAAAAATACTATAAATTGCTATTGTAAAACACACCACAGCTTAAAAATAAAGATGGTTTCTGAGAATATTTTTATGACGTGCTTTTATATATACAATTGAAAAAAATCAACTAATAAAAATGATAAATTATGATTTATCTTTTATAGTATGTTGTGCACATGATTGTCCTTTACCTATTTGCACACATGTAGAGACACTTCTCAAATATTTAATTTCCCTTACTACTTAAGGCATCTATACAAATTTATTAAATGTCTACTGTGGTATTTACATATTTTTTAAAATATAGTATCTTAATATTTGGCCCATGAAAAAAAGTCACCATATTGTCTCCCAGCAGTGAAAGCTAATAGCAATGGAAGTAAAATGAAGAATAAGAATTTATCCACCACTGTCATCATGACCAAGCTTTGATCAAAATCTATATACTACCTTGTTATTTCTTCTTCTTCTTCATCATCCTATGACCATGTTAGTATGTGCCTCCCCGTCATCTACAACTGATATTACAATTATTTCGTCCAGATGATCTATATGCTATGCTTTCAATCTCAAAGAAAAAGAGGAAAAATAATTATATCATTGCATTTATTTGTTTGGAAGATTCTACGAGTAGAACTTGTGGAAATCCTGATTTTCCCCGTAAATGGTACTGCCTGACTGCCATTTGCGGAGTACTCTCGGTTGCTCTGCTGCACAAAATCTTGTGTTTAAGCAACTTTACACTATAGCCCAAAGAATTAGTCTATGTAAAAGCAAATTTTTAAGACGCCCCTAGACAAAAACAAGAGGACCTATGAGAGGATAAATGATTGTATTCTGAGAACAGAAAGGTACTAACATGCAAAATCCCTGGACAAAATAACAAGCCAACACCTGCACGCCACCACACCGAAGATGATTAACAAACTCTTAAAAAATTCGCAGGCCCTCCTTCTTGAAGCGATCCAAGGCTTCGTTTCCCGCACCTCGAGGGCTTATTAGTAAAACCGGCCACCACAGCGCATCCAATTTATTGCACTCGTCTGCCCTCTCATGCCGTTTATTTAAGTCTCCACCCCCTGCTGCGAAAATCCTTTTCCTGTATATCGCGGAATTTTTTGGATTCTCGGGCTTCGCCGCGATCCCATCCTCGCCGGCTCGCGCTTCTCCCGGCGGTTCTCCCGGAGTTTGTTTTGGTCGAAGCGGGGAGAAGAGAATTGCGGTGTCCACCGACACAGAGGTCAGAGCTCTGATCCTTCACTCCTTCTCCCCGCACCTCGTGTTCTCGGTCTTCTCCTTCATCCGGCTGGTTGGTTCTGCATGTGAGTGAGGCGTGGGGTGGACTTTGTTCGTCGTCCTCTGTTTCCTTTCGGCCCATTTGTTTTCTTGATTTCTTCAGAAACTTGATAGTTTGATCTGAAGGATCGTTGGGTACCTTGCCTACCTGGAGTTTGATTCTTGTTATCGCAGGGAGTAGCATTTGACAACATCGATTTGATTCTTGTTCTTTGTTCCTTTCCTGGAACTGGATTACCCATCTCGAAAAAGAGAAATACTGCAATCTTTCTCTTGTTTGCTACTCCTTGGTGTGTTGTTCTTGCCTGCATGTAGTTACTGCACTGGGGCGCACAGTCCTGTGTATTTACTTGGGTACACCGGTACTCCCTGTCGACCGGCCGATGCGGCGCAGTTAAAGCCCTGCGCCCCTGCCACACAATGGGAGTTCCTCCGGCCCCTCGCCAGTTTCTTGAAACCCTGCGATTTCGGTGCCGGCTTGCCGGGTTAGTGAGATCGGTGCGCGGCTGCTGGTACGCGCTTTTCTTTCTTTTTACTGTCAGCACTCCTCATCGATTCCTTCCGTGAGAGGAGAGGAAGAAATCAGGGTGCGCTCAATCCGGGGTTTGGTATCCTTCCTCCGGTGACTGCTGCTTTGCTCCTTTCCCCTGTCTGTGCCTCCCCTGCTTCCGCGTGTATAGAAACCTTAAGTTTGTCTGGCGCGGCGTTGTGTAGCGTTAGCTTAGCTGTATACGCGTGTGTGCATTGTGTGAAGGCTGACTTTCTTCTGGAAGCGGCTGGTATTCGGTGAGGCGAGGGAGATGCAAAGTAGTAGTAGTTGGGCATACCGGTCGTTGCATCTGCCTTTGATCCTCAACTTTTTTTTTCTTTCAGCATTATTCACGAGATGGTCTCTTCTTCTGATTTCTTTTTTCCCCCTAACTTGTCTTTGGGGCGTACTGCTAGTTTGTGCAGAAAAGGTGTAAAGTGTCGGGTTTTATCTGGATGCTGCGAGACTTTTTCGTTTGAGGGAATCTAGTTTTACGCAAAACACGGCATTTATTTGTCCACTGATGCACATCGGCATTTGCACTCGCAGCTTTTTGTCCTCCACTCCGGTGAACGTAAAGCGCACGCATTTTTCCCCCCTCTTTGGGTCTATCGCTGGAGTATTGACTTCTGAATCTTTTTTTTTTGTTAATAATCCCCGCAGGACATAACCTACACTATTTATCAGAGGCAGCGGCTAAGGCGTGGACATGCCTTGAGGATACAGTGCAAACCATGAAGATAGGTAATTGAGTTTCACCTCTCAGACTTTTTCTTGTATTAGAGGGTATGCATTCATAGCTGCATTTGCTTAATTGCAACAATTAAGAATGGTTACATTTTGATTTCCGATAGATAATTTTAATCTGGTTTCAAGATGTGGGACGGGCAGGCTTATTTGCTTTGAAATGGTAGCAATTGATGAATTGCTATCTGATTCATTCACATTTTCATTAAACATCAACGTGGAACAAACAATGGAGTGATATGCAGGTGCTTCTCTAGAAGCATATGCTAAATAGTGATCCTATTTCATTCACCAATGCAATTATCAGTTCGGATGTTTTACATGCCAGGCTGATAGGGTGACGTGCTTCATTTGTTGGGCAACTTGACTCACAAATGTATATTGATACGATGAAATTGCTAAAATCGGCCTATTTGGACCTTATAGCATTCTTATTATATTTACTTGTGAATTTTTCTGCCACTCTGCCATCGAATATCATGTGAGTGTGAGGTAGTTGTGGTGTCTCTTCATTATCTTCAATTGGTCCAGCTGTCAGAGCTCTGTTTTAGGATCATATGGTTTGTTACATTTAAATATCCTAATGTACACCTATAGATCATTAGCTCGAGTTAGTCAGACATTCAGCAATTCAGTAGCTTGCATGTGACAGATGTTATGTTGCTGATGTTATTTGTATTGATTTCAGTAAGTAACTCACTGTGACACAATAAACAACGCTCTATTTATGTTGAATGTTAATATTCCTTTCCTTGGTGTGAATGCTGTCAATTCTTAGTTTCTGTTCTTTCAGATTTACCATCAAAATCTTAACTTAGTACAAAGCCTATTCTCTGTTACAGAAACACCGTGCTGTAAAGGAGTGCATAGATTTTGAGTTGTTATTCATAGCAGGACAAATAATGCCGCAAAACGCAAATGATGAAAGAAAGACAACAATTGAACTTAGGTGAAGGTCTGTTTTGTTCATTCCATCACTATAAGTTTCTATTATTTCCTGTCAGTTAGTCATTGATTGTAACATTAGTATAAATTTTAGTCATTTTTTACTGTTCGAACCAAAAACTAACAATGTTGTATATGGTACATATGCTGCCTTGTGACTTGGACCTTTTCTTATCTCTGTTTACTCTTAACGGTGTGATGATGAAGGACCCACCATAATCATGTTTTTTTCATAAGTTTGCATCCAGTGTCAGTTCTAAATTAGACCATCAGACTGAATGAGAAGCACGGTTGTTTTGCAGATAAAATGGTTGAGCAAACCAATCAATCTGAAAACAATTTTATGAAGAGCGAGCATCAGAATGGAGGCAAAACTGGACATACACAAATTGAGGATGGCTTGTATGATAAGGATGTTGTAGAGATCAAACTGCCAGACACAGTTTTCTCTTCGGATTATGGTGGTCATTTTGTTAAGGATGTCTGCATTGATGAAGGAGTTCATACTGATCAGAAGATTGCAACATCAAAGCTAGTGGATCAAAATGTGTCCACAGACTTTGAATCGTCAGTGGACCTTAGAGAAGAGATAAAAGCTGAATCTATGAAATCTGCGCACGAACTAAAATCACAAATAGTTGTCCTACCTGTCATGTGTTCTACTGACAATAATACAGGGGAACAGTATGCTTCATCCAAAGTGCATGAACTTGAAGGCAGCAATGCTGCATCTGTATTTACTGATCTGAATCATAAGACATCAAGTCATCAACAACCACTTCATCATGAAAGTGCAAATGGTTCCCAACATGTTGTCACAGTCATTTCTGAGGGCAGTGAAAATCAGGAACCTTTTCTCAATGGAGGAGCAGCACAGAAGGTACAGTACTACTTCTTACAGTATGATCAATACTTTTATGTCACCAATTGAGTTGCCAAAATGCACACTTTCCATTCACCTTTGACATCTGTAAACCTCAAATAGTTTCTTCATTATAGATTTTATTTATTCTTTCTATTATGTCTGCGCTTATTTGGTTAAGAAAAGAGATTGCACAAATGAATTATAATTTTTCCTTTGCTACATCGTTTATCTGAACTATTGGATCATACAACAACAATCACTGTCAATGCAGGTTTCATCGAACGATTCTCATGAAACTGGAGTAGGTATTGCATCTGTGATGAATGATATCATTTGCAATGATTTACCAGTAGAATCGGCTGCAAATGAGTTACCAGTTGTCATGCCTGAAGATGTCACCACAGAACTAGATAAGGGAGGATCTAACCAAGCTAATCACTACAACCCTTTCATTGCCTATGGATCATTAGACGACACATGGGAATCTAAGTACTCTCTCCCTACTGTTGTGGATGCTGCTTTCATATCACCCATCTGTCCTGTTGAAAAAACAGATAGTTTTAGTGATCTTGTCAATCGCTCTCTGAGAGGATTTGAATCTCTTGGAATAGCTGAAGCCATAATTGAAGAAAATATGTCAGATTCTGTAGAAGCTAGTTCAAGTATGTTGGATGTCCAAGAATCAGAAGAGAGAAATGATCAGAGAGAAAGTCTCACTAATGAAACGAGAACCGATGTGGCACATGACACGGGTATGGATACACCCCCATCAACTAGCAATGGGGAGCCTAGTGATGTCAAAAGTGAGGGCCCTCCAAAGTGTGAGATTGATGGTAGCCAAGAACTACATGATTTTAACCCAAGAGATGTAGAGATTGCTACGAAAAATAAGGAGGACAATGCAGATAGTAAGAGTTCAACTCATGTGCAAACAGAACCTGTGATTCAACTGAATGGGCCTGATAGCACAAAAGTGACTACACAATCTGTAATTCGCAATCCATTTGAAGCAAGCTTTTCTGGACCCAGTATCACATCAGGTCCACTAACGCCCTCTGGTCACATACCTTATTCTGGCAACATTTCTCTTCGATCAGAAAGTAGCACAACAAGCACGCGATCTTTTGCATTTCCAGTGTAAGTAAAAACTACCTGAATTCAGTTTATAGGAGTAGAATTCACTTTCTATCCCTGGATTATTATTGCTTTTTTTCTTGTAAACAAACCTATACTGTCTCCATTTTTTTCATGTCGATGATGGCAAATAAGCTACGTTTTGTACTTTAATATATAATTTCTCTTGTAAGTGAATTTTCATGCATACGGTCGGAGGAAGTTTCACTCACTCAACCATATTTGACATAATCCTTCCCATATAAGAAATTCTATAATTCCTTCTACATCTGAAGGGGCGGCATTGATTTAGTTCTATATTATGGTAAATATTCAACAATTTAAATTCCCCATTGTTGCCTAAAAAAGATAGATTCCCCTTGCTAAAGAACATCAGTAAGGCCCGGATACTGTTGATGGTGCTACTTGCTGTTAGGTAGCTTCATATATGCTTGTACTGTCATGAAAGTTTCTGACATTTGGGGCAATCAGTAGGACATTCTTAATATGTATTATATTTACATGAATCTAGTTATTGATCCCATTCTTTTCATTTCGATTAACAGACTACAAAATGAGTGGAATAGCAGCCCTGTGAAGATGGCGAAGGCTGACCGCAGACGCATGAGGGAAGACCGTGGCTGGAGTTACAGAATCCTTTGTTGCTGTAAATTCTGAATGTATGTGCTTACCCTGCATTTTTCCTGTTTGAGTTCAGCCCTTCGTGTCACGCTTGAGCCTGTGGTAGTCCATGTTAAATTCATTCAAATTAATACTTGCTCCTTTCTCTCTCTTGCTGTCTCTCCCCCATGCCCTGCTTTTTTATTTATCTACAGCAGGTTAATGGCTTGTCGGATTCGGTAGTGGCTTGTAATTTGCACTTTAAATGAGGAATGAAGGTATAGCTTTGATATAGAATTCTATGTTACTTGTACAAGAATTGCTGATGAATGTGCCTGGAGGTTAGATGGTTGCTTATTTGAGCCTTCTTCCTCTGCTGGGAGTGATGCTGGCCAATGGCCATGGTCCTTGTATGTGAGCAAACAACAGTATAATATGACAATATTGGTACAAAATACTGAATACATAAGTAAATTACTAAACCTGTGATGTAACATGCATATGACATGAACAAGTTTGCAAACCTGATAACCTGGTGCGCACACCTATATATATGGTACAAGGGTAGCTTAGCCTCAAGCATGAACATCCAAGTACAAAATTGCCCATCTGCACGATTCTCTCACCCTCGAGCAATCAGGACTGAAGCAGGATATCCAGCTTGGAAGGACTAGCAACATTGTTCAACTAGGACTAAGCAACTAAAGCCTAAATATAGGAGCAACTACCCCTAGCTCTAACTATGTACCTAACTGGTATGTTGGCTGTCTGTCTATGGCTCCTCGTCCTGAAACGGAACGCCGTTGTTGATCGGCCGGCGACGTTTCGCCTTGGCCGCGTAGTCTCTCCTGAGCATGTCGTACATCTCGGTGGCCGGGTCCGCGTGCTTCCCAGCCGCCCGCATTTCCACCGTCCGTGGTCGTGACCCTGCCCCTGCGGACGTGGCTGAGCCGGCCGGCCGGCGGTGGCGAGCTGCTGCTGATGATCCAGCCAGGCCCTGAAATGAGCAACATGAATCACAGTTAAATTATATGAATATATACAAATGCAGCACATTCTTTTATAGAGGTCATGAGGGGCAGGTTGCTAGAGTGCACGTGAGACCTGTTGTTTCTTCTGAGAACCTTGTGGTTTGGGACTGCTCGCATCAGCCTTGTCTGCAGAGGGGAACAAAGGATTAGTTTCATAATTCACAACGAAAAAGGAAGTTTTTTTCGAAGTGTAAATGTTGTTGTTATATATTGGTGAACCGCTAATCAGAAATTGGTTAAGCTTCTAACTGAGCTCTGGTTCACATTAGGCCAGTCTCAATGTACCATTTCATTGCACTCTTTTCAAAACATGTTTTTAGGTAAGTGAGCCAACATCTTTTCATCCTAATAAAAGGTCTCTCATATGAGATGAAAGAAAATCATTTCTCTCTTCATAACTATCATGCCACGTCAATAAAATATGCATATATGGCACACCATTTAATACTTATGAAAGGTTCTACTGAGACTAGCCTTAGATGGTGTATGTATGCACCTTTTCGATCTCCATTCACTCCTATGGCTTTGGCTTCCTCAATGTTCCGCGCGCCGAGTTTCCGCCCTTTGAATTCCTTTTTGGCAACTAAATCATCGGCGGAGGACGAGGCTGTCTCCTCACCGAGGTTCTGCATACGATGGATTGAAGCATTCAGATAAGCTCAAGATTCTGTACACCATATAAATTGGTATATATATTGTGTGGATGTCGCGTAGGTTGGAAGGTTTCACTAACCGTATCTCCCCTGTTATTCAAGCCATCGTCAACCTTTAGCACCGCAACTACAAAAACAACAGTCAAGATATGATTAACAACGCATCAAAGCTAAGGCAAGTCCCAATAACCGCAACTGCAAATATTTGACAAGAACTCACCATGGCGAGCACAAGAAGCTGGGAGGCGATGAGTGAGCAAGCGGACGAGCATGGCAGCTACAAGAAGACTATTGAATGTTCTATAGCCCATGGTGCCAACTTCTTGATCTGTGCGAGTGTTATGTGATACGCTGTGAACAAAATGGTCGTAGTTGCAAACTAGTAAAAGGTGTTTGAAGAGAAGAGAGGAGGCAGGATGTGGTTGCTAACCTTTTTATAGAAGAAGGCGGCAATGCTTTGCTAGGCATTAGAGCTAACTTAGGGATGGGTGATGATATGCGGTCAAAGCTAGTAGTAGGAAGGTGGGAGAGTGATGATCTGAGAATATCTGTTCTAACCGTACTCCCGTGTCAGTCTTGTTTAACAAGCCCTAGGATTTGTTTATGGTCTGGTCCTTGTTGTGCCTGGAGAGGTACTACCAAGGATCCTACGGATTATGATATGCTCCCCGGGTTTTCGTCACTTTTTTGAACATGCGTACTCTGCTTATTCAATTGACACACTGCCTTAACACAGGACTTTTAAGTTGAAATACGAGCATCTTTGAAAGATGTACAAGCCCGGGAAGTTGACAAAATCAGATTAAAAGATGAAGTGCAAATATGTTCTGGTCGATCCTAGACCCCTCGTCCCTGGAAGTCTAGGATCGAAGTAGTACCCAGCTAACTATACGGTTTTCATGGAAGTCAAAACCAATGCACCGTTTTGATGAGGTGTGAAAGCTCGCCCGGGCAGAAGTACAGAGTGCTGATATGCTTTGCAAGCACAAGACACGTACTACAACGCGTGTGAGCAGAAACATTAGCTTTCGAGATTCCCAGTCCCCGCACTGTCGTACGCCCTAGCTTAACGCGGCGTTCGTTCGTTGATCGCGTCGCTATACCCGAGAAATGTGAGGTGGCAAAAGTGCTCGATCGCTTGTTTACAAGCTTCCATGCACGCGGCCGGCGAATCCGGTTGCGCCGGCCTTTTCCCGTCGGCCAAACGTACGCCCGCCGCCACTCTGTCGTGCCGTGAGCTCTTCGAGATGCAAATGTCGGGAGCTCGGGATCAGTCGGTACTCATTCGTTGCATCTGAAGCTGTTGATGTGTCTTGTTGATGTGTGTGCGTACGGTGCACCTTAGTTTGGATCGTTTCGAAATCTAAAGTTCAAGTTCCGGTGGGGATTGGAGCCGTGGCCATCGCATGGCGAGAGCACGAGGGCTGGCGTTCTGCCCGAGCCGGAGGAGCCTTGTGCGGTGTGGTGGGTGGCTTTTGGGACCCGAGCTCGCTGCCTCTGCTGCACTATGCAGTCAGCCGTAGCCGAGCGACGAAAAACACAGCAACCAGCTGCCGGCGTGCACCGTCGCCTGGCAGGCGGCCACGTGCCGTGCCAACCCCTCACTCGCCGTAAAAAATATTCACATACGCGCGCTCCGTAAAAACGGAATCCCGACGAATCCAAGTGGAGCTGCTGCGCCACGCCGCCTGCTCTGATTTTTAATCCCAAAAATCAGACAGACGCAAGCTGTAAAATAAAAAAATTTAACATTGCCAGGAGCCAGCGTGTTCGTTCAGAGTCCAAAGGACCGGGTTGGTTCTCCGTTCGCCCCGTCATTATCGGGCTGTGATAAAGTTTCAAAGCGCGCAGTCGTAACTGCAAAAGCACAGGAGAGAGATGCCACATGTCTTCGAAGCACCTGACTCGGCTAGGCAGGTGTTGCCGAGTATTTTAACCCTGAGTTTTCTTTTGAATTCTAATTTAACCCTCAGTTGACGGCTAGCAATAAGGACGTCGACAATGATTTGGCCTCAAGAGAATTTCATTTAGGATTCTTACAAATTCTAACTGCTCTCTACTAATTATGTCGTGGATAAGGGCACAACGCGCATCTAAGGCTATTCGCACTTATCATCTTCTAAATTTATTTTTTAAAAAAATCTTTTATGTTTATTAGCAAGATTTTTTCTTCTATATATTTTTTACCGTATCCATCATATTCTATATCTCATCTTCTATTCTAACTATCTCTCTATGATCTCACATATCAGCCTCTCTCCTCTCGCTCTTTTCTTCCTCCCCAATCTTTCTTTTTTTCTCTTTCTTCATCTGCCACAATGTGAGGTCGAGCCAAGCTCCACGCCGTACCGCTTCCCTCCTCTGCCGCCTCCCTCCGTCCCCTCTTTCTTCTTCGTCGACAACGGCTACAGAGGCGGGCGGCGACGCTTGATCTGATTCGAAGTGTGGCGGGGATGGCCATCGACACCGCCGCCACGCTGCACTCCATTCTCATCCAGCGCCCCGCCCCGCCGTCCCCGGAGGAGAAGGGAGCTCAGAGGAGAGAGTTTGGCGGCGCGCTACTTTGTCTTTATCTTGCTCCGTTCCCGGCAGCGTGGGCAGTAAGGGCCGGGCCGATGCGAGTCCCACACCACATGGTGGGTAGCGTTCCTCCGCTACTAGCGCTAGATTTGTTGGACGGGAGCCTCTACGAGATGATACAGGAAGATATGCAGTTCCCCGGTACAACTCCTCTATACGCTAAACTTTCCTCCAGGAATATATGCAGATTCCTGTTGCAGACAGTCTAAGTGGAAGACAGACATTTCAAGTTTTTTTTTCGAGCATATGGCAAGTTTTCAAGTGAAGAATCGTTTGACCTCATATGGGTTGTGCAGCTATGGGCTTTGTGTTGAGGTCGCCCATACTCGGTCGCGGGCTCGCGGCCTATCACACGTGGGCCGCAACCACCTTCGCTGATACCAGTACGTGGGCCGCGCGTAGCTAAGGAAGTTCCCATCTTACTATATGGACCTATTCTGGGTCCTGTGGGCCGTCATCGTATCAACTAGGTTAACATGATATGGTCCTCTGGACCGTGAGATTTTGGTTATTTTAGCACGCAATAGAGTTGGCTTCTCTCAAATAGCATTGACATTGTGGGTTTCTCCCAAATAGCACTAATAAGATGGTCCAATAGCTATAATAGCATTATCTCATTATTTAAAATATTTTGATTTTATTTATTATTTTCTGGCTAGCGAAATGACCATATTGCCCTTCTGTTTTCAACACCCTCACGGTGATATTTCTCCGTATCTCTCCCGTGTTCTCTCTTCTATCGATTCAACAGTCACGACACAGAACAGAGGGAGAGACGAGGGACTAGCGGCGGACGACCACGCAAGTCACCGGCTCCGTCAGGGGCGCCGCCTGCTGCTCCTCTGCTCCGCGCGCCCGAGCCCAATCTGTTCCGCGCCCGACGAGTGCGCCCGGCCCCCATCTGTTCCGCCCGCGCCGCCGCAGCCTTCCCATCTCCCTCAGCCCTTCCCTCCGAGCGCGCGCGCCCAGCGCAAATCCACGTCAACACCGGCGCCATGGGGAGACCAAAGGGCGGCGGCGCGTCGGCATCCTCCTCCTCGAAGAAGCAGAAGGCGAAGCCGAAGCAGCGCGGCGGCGTCGACTTCAAGGTAACCCGACCTCACCACAGGCTCTCTGCTCCCTCCGGGCGCCCATCGCCAGCCCGATGCTCACCGTGTTTAGCCTTTTCCGCAGAAGTACAAGCACAAGGTAGGGCGCAAGCTGCCGCCGCCGAAGAATGCCACCAACACGGAAATCAAGTTCAAAGGTGTGGCAGCCATTTTTTTTTTCGCATCTATATCTTGCGTTTTCTAGCTGTCGTGGTACTCAATTTGGGTTTTCTTTTCGTGTTTTGGTGTGCGTGCAGCGATCGTACTGCCGGAGCAGAGCATGGCCTCAGAGAGGGCGGGAATGGCGGTGAACAAGCGCGGGCTGACGCTGCGGGAGCTCCTGCAGCAAACGGGACATTACAATGCTAATGTGCGACGAGGTGAGCTTCCTCTAGTATATCTCTGCATGACAATACAACAGTTGAAATAAGATATAATAGCTAATAACTGGAAACACGATGTTCTGTGTTTTTTTTTTTCTGAAGCTGCATTGAACGGAATAAAGGACATTGTTGTAAAGCACCCAACAGAGCTCAAACTGCACAAGGTTGCTATAATTGAGAAACTGCAGGAAAGGATATGTGACAGTGACAAGGTGGTCCGTGAATCATTGTACAGTTTACTGCAGTCACAGATAATCCCATCTTTGAAACAGGTATTTTCCCGCTTTTACCAACTATTTCTAGAATTGGCAGAGCTACTTCATCAGCCAGTTCATATTCTACCATGGCACTTTAACATTTCATTTTTTACAGTCACATGTAACAATGAGTCTTTACCCATGTGCTATCATGCATTAGGAACTACAATATACTTTGTGCTTATATATAGTTCCATGCATCATCCATATGCATGACTTGTTTCCATATGCACTTTAACATTTCACAAACTATGGTTGCATTTCCTGCTCTGTCTCTTCTATCTTAAGCACACAAAGACATGGTGTATTTTCCAATTTCCATCCAACCTCTGATCAGCTCAAATGTTTGTAATTGCAGGACAATGCAATATCTATGCGCAGTACGCTATTTCTGCTGATGGCCAATATTTTGAATGGAATGACCCATCTATCTTTGGATATTCAGTTAATGGCTTTCAGGTTCCTGGAGCTTGTGGTTCTTAATTTCCCATCCTCTTTTACTAGTTATTCTGAACAGGTAAGTCGGCTGCTTCCATGGTTGGTGTATTAAGTGTTGAAAACTTGAAATGCCTCTATTGTTCTGATTATTTGTTGCTTAATAAATGTCACTTGTTTCTCAAATCCACATATTTAAGAGGGACTTGTTTTTAACTATCAGAAAACTTGTTTAGTAGTTTAGCTTTCATTGACTGATTATATTTACTAGGGAACTGCTTCTTGGTTTTGCTAGGTATTTAACATGTGGTTGATGATATTCATAACCAAGTTTAGTTTTCATTTGCATCATTTCTTCTGACAGGCCTTTGACAACTTCATTGCTGTACTGAGCAATGACAGAATCCAACTCGATGATAGGAATAAACTCAACAGCATCCTCAGTGGGCTTGGACACTGTCTTTCCTTGGTTGCTAAAACGTCAAACAATGGTGACACATCAAATCGACAGGTTTGTAAAGTGGACATACAGATGATCTTTTATTCAGAAAAAAATTCTTTCTGAAACATCTGGAGTTAAGATGAGGAACTTGGTTGAAAGAAAAAAATTATATGATCTGAAATGCATAGCCTTGTCAAAACCATCTAACTATACATCAATGATGAAAGCCTTTGCTCATAACCTACAGGTTGGCAAGCTCTCTGCTAGGGAACTTTGGCAATGTACCACCGATGAAGATAACTCAGGAGGCAGTTAAGTATTTTGCACTTTCTCCTTTTCTTGGCTTTATAACCTGCTATTCAATTCATGTAGTTGCACCATCTTTCAATGGACTAGCTATTGCATGTGAGTTGCTTATTAATACAATTACAGATAGGTCACAGACTGCTAAAATTTTGCTAGATATTTTATTAATAATTTTTGTAGTTTACATTTTTTTTTGACCTGAAGTAGTTTACATTTCTTATGAACACAATCACCACGAGTTGCTTATTAAAACTAGGGATGTAATGATAAACGTCAGTAGCTCTACTAAACTTATAGTTATAGGAGTAACATTTCGTTGTCCTGGTTGGATTTTTCAGTGATTTATGTTAGTTAATGAATGGAAGTTGGGGTGATTTAAATCCATAATATCAAGAAACATAACGTTTCTAATTGACAAATGACAACCTTAAGACCATAGTATAAACTGCCATTGCCAATTTTTCTAGTCTTTTCCCTTTGTAAATCTATTTGTACATGAATGTCGCCCCCTTATTTCATCTTTTTTCTTGGTTATGCTGTGTTCATTCACTTTGTTGTTGTTGTCTTATACATCTTCTACACTGCAGGATCATTTGCATCATCCAATCTATTAGCAAAGCTTCAGAACCTTGTCCAAATCCTCATTAATTCTACAGAGGTTTCAGCTTCAGAGCTTTGCGCAAAATCAGCCATTGATGCTCAATCAAGTGAAGCATTGCTATCATCCCTTCATTGTCTGGATTTAATATGTAGGATATTTGTTCATGAGCTGAAGAAACCTCAGTTGAATTTTTCGATTTCCAAAACTCAGTTTGATTCAGACTCGTTGAGAAGTTCCTTGTTGGTGCATCTAAAGAATTTGTGGGGCGTAAAGCGTTTGTTTCATGAAAAGGTACAATAGAAACCTTGATTGTTATTATTACCATGTTACTGTTTCATTGATTAACTTCCTGATTAACCAATAGGGGAACATGCTAGAGTTTGATTTGCTAGCATTTAGAGTGACCATAACAAACTGATGGAGCTATCGAGCATATTTTAACCAGTATTGCAATGGTATTGCTATCGCTCTAGGATAGCTGCACATTTTGCTTGAAGGCAGGAACTACCATACTCATTTCCAAAAAAAAAGGAACTACCATACTATGTTATCAGTGGTTTTATTGTATTTATGTGTACGCCTTAGCCTAATCAAAGCTGATCTGGACGCTCAGCATCAATTGGGCTTGACCTCAAGCATTATTGAGCTTGAGCTTTTTTTTTTCATCTTGAATGCATATGCATATTTTTTGAGTGGCTGAGTTTTGAGTTTGAGCATCTTTGCAGCCCTTGGCCCTGTAAGGACAATTTTTTTCCGGACTTGTTAGCTGTAACAGATTTATAGATCTATGAAGAAGATGGATAGACAACATCATCTTGTCTCATAGGAATGCCTTCTACCGTTTCAGCATAAAAAACAAACACACAAAATACAACACTCTTTGCTGCAGTTTGTTGCTGGTACTGTGTTTTTAAATACTGCTACTGGCTTCACGGTGCCAAATGTTGTTGACTGTTCTAGACTTTTAGTTTTGTATTATTTTGGGCACAGTTCTTGTTTTGGAATATCTTTTGCACATACTTTTCTAGTACTTACTACAAGCTCTTTCCCATGGCAGGGAGATGACAAATTTTTCATATTCAATCTTAAAATTGCGGAAATTATCTTGTGCATGAGTGCGTGGATAGATAGTTCAATATTTCCAGCCGAAGAATTCTGCCAGTTTGTATCTTCTCTACTCACAAAGGTGTCCATTTCTCATGATTTTCAATTACCAATTTGTATTATTCGTCTCTGGAAGGCATTTTTTTTGCCTGTTCCTGAATATTATAGTATTGATGAGAATTACCTATTTATAATTGACTATCTTCTTGTTTTGTCAGGCAAAAACACATCGCAATAAGGATCTCGTGGAGATATATTTGAGCCCACTTATAACTGCCCTACCAGGTCTTATATCTAATGCCCCGGATGACTCAAAAGGATATTTATTAGAGGTATGGTTGATTTCCTTTTCAGTATATGAAATATTTTTTGCTGATACATTGGTGAAAGGAAATACTATGTTCCACTGCAGGCATTTACAGATGCATTTAGAGATTGCAAGGTGGACTGCAAGCTAATCTTGCCATATTTGGATGCAGTGGGAGAAATGCTACTTGATGTAGGTGCCTTTATTGGACAATGCTAACTACCACTGGCGTGTTTTGCTATTTCTTCGTTTATATGTGATTTTATTGTGTTCTGGAGAAGTTTCAGTCAACTTTGAAACATATATGGATAGATAGACTGATTGACTGGCTGGAACTAATAACTATTACAAATATGTTCTTCCAAAATGCAATAAACATTTACAAAGCCAATAGTTAAGTAGAGTCTTGTGGAGGGCACACGTAATGAAAACCACCAACTGGTGATGACTTGAAGTAACTCTGATCCAGATTATCGAGCTTTTATACTTCAAAAATATTCTATGAAATTTACTTTAGTAATAAATATCACCCTAGAACGTCCCAGTTACACAATGTTTTTGTGGATCTTGACATGATTTTTAATACCTTCTACGTGTAGGAGGAAATAGGCATGTCATGCTATCATGGTTCTTGGATACATGAGCTACCTGGAATCTTACTACGATCAATTGATAAAGCCCCCTCAGTTACAAAGGTTTGCTTTAGGTTTTGTTATTATTCATCAAGAACTGTTATATGCTTGTTAGTCAGCATCAAGTTGGCACCCTCAGGTCAAGCATGTTAAACCTTATCACTGACTTGTGTAAGGCTAATGTGTTGTTTTAGGTTGTTTTGGAGCTTCTTCTAAGAGTTGGACAGAACTTTCCCACAACGAACTGTGAAAACCTGCGCACCTTCATAAAGTTATTTGGTGTTAGATGTAAGACATGAATCATCAAAGTCCTCTATGTATTGTTTACACATTCTTTTATTCTTAATTGATGACTTCCTTTTGACAGCATCATCAGGATTGATGGAGCTTGGTCCTTTTGTTAACCTACCACGAGATTGCCAAGAACTTGCCATCTCATGCCTTTATTACTTCCCCAGTCTGCTCCCTGACATAATCGGGCCATTGGCCTCGTGTTGCTTAAGTAAGCTTCTGTGCTGAAATAATCCTGGCTTTACAGTTCAGCAATATAGCTATTTTCCGTTCTGAGAGTTCTGGGTATTTTATTAAACCTATGAAATTCAGGTGACACGATGGAACCCTTCATATTGTTCAGGGTTGCTGAGATCCTACAGTCAATATACAAAGCTGGGCATTTACTGATAACAGAGCAACTCAGTTTCTTGTTGCTGCTAATGGCGAGGTTCAAAGTTCATCCTGGTAATTGCTTGAATGTCTTATCCTTCTTGCTGCCATTTGCTGGTGGAATAGTTTTCTTTTGATTGAACAGTTTACTTTGTCCGAAGTATGACCCTTTTATAATGTTTTTCATTCAATTTTATTTTGTACTTTAATGGAGTTTTTCTCAGACAGTTGTATATCATTTTGAAACCAGGGAATTTATTTTCTCCAGAGGATTCTAGTAAGGCCACGAATTGGGATACATTCAAGTCCTTGAATCGCCTAATTTTGACTTCCCTATCTGAAATGGGTGATGGCTCGCTGGTCCTTGAATTGATGTGGAGTAATTTATCTAATGCAATTGTGAGTTTTCTAAACTTGTGTTTCATATTGGTTTGAAAGAAAAACTTATATATCATTTTTTTTCACAATAATCACTGAATTCATTTGTCATTTTATTTGTTGCAGGCACAAAAACCATCGATGCACAATATGAATGGCTTGTTTAGAATTATTGTCACACTTAATGCAGGAACTAGTAAGGTCTTGAATGAAGATATTATAAAGCTTATAGCTGGCTACTTGGTCGATGCTTCTTTGGTGTGTACTTTCGCAATTTCAAGATCTCTGATACTCATACTTGGGTGATTTGATAGTACTATACCCTTGTTTTGCTCCACCTAACACTCAAAGAACAGGGAGCCATAATAGTTTTATAGTCGTCTGTTCTGTTTTTCTTGCAGTTAGGACAAGCTCATTAGTGCAAATTGCACCAGCTTTCTTGTCCTAACAACAAGATTTTCGGACCGGAGGGAGTAGTTTTTATATATGCTTCAAAAATCCTGAATTGTAGTTACCTTGAGTATGTTAGGTGTTCTAAACGTAGGGCACACCTATAGGTCACCCAATTTGTTTTCAAAAGCCTCATAGAACATATTTTTGTATTAAGAGTAAAAAAAACAATTAAGCCTTTAATCCCAAGCAAGTTGGGGTGTGTGGCTGCTTTGTTTGATTAAACTGAGATATGAATATTCATGAATCCTTGTGATTTTTTTGTTAGTGTATGTCTTTGGTTCTAAATAATAATTGCTTTTCTTACCCCTGCTATACTTTATTTTTCAGGATTTGTCTAAAACAATTGAAACTGGCTTTCAACCTGAAAAGACAAGACTATTTCAGTACTTCATCAAGCCTTGCATCATCATGTTTGAAAAGAATGATAAGGTCTTTTGCAGCACATTGGAGCTGCTTAAATCCTTTGTAACAGGAGATGATTATCTGTTTTCATCTCCCTCTAATTTAAACTACCCAAAGGAGCTTTCATGTCGAGTTTGTGTGGTCACGACCATACTGATCTTCTTATGCAATGACCAGAAACTCCATAGGAATCTTTCTTTGAACAAACAGGTTATTAAAGGCATTCTGGAATATATAAGCCATCAGCTGGTGAGTTATGTTAAATGATAACCGAAGTGGATTCGTTTAATTATCTTATTGATCAATACAATTATAATTTCATAGTGGTTAAATCATTTTTTTATTTTAATGTTAATTCAAGGATATCTTGAAAAGAAAAAAAAAGTGTGAATTGTTCTTACCTTTCAAAAGTACTTGTTGACTTGTGCTTTAGTCGCTTTGCTTGCTTGCTTGTTTTACCGTGACCGACTGTATTGGCACAGACTATTTCAGAGTCGTTCTTCTAACTGTTTCACTCCATGTCAACTGTTGCAGAGTACTAGTGGGTCTGATGTGACATATGAAGAAAAACAGAAGTTAAAATCTGCTTTTGAGCAACTCAAGACCAAAGCACTGCAGTTGAACTGCTGGGCTACAAGTGAGCTGGAGGGACTTTCATGTGCCACATGATGTTATGTGAGTTATTATCATAATGATTCTGCTAATTATCTTGAAGAGAGTTTACTTATGTTCCTTGACACAGGCAATGCGGAGTTGTTTGTTGGACAGATCTGAAGGAGATGGAGAGAGTTCCCTGCATGAGTCATGAGGGGGCTGTTGTGCCAGGGCATCTATGTATAGCATATCCCAAACTGGTGTCATACTTCATAGTTTCAGTATAGATTTTTGCTGGGCAGCTGTTAGGTTAGTTGTTAGAAAGAAGATGTGCTCCATAGCTAGAACTCTACTACCATGTAAATGCAGAAATTTTGACATTGTGATAGCTCTTTTGATCTTTCGGATTTCGAGTTCATTTCTATCTTGATGGAATTATCAGCCGTAGCAGAGTTCTGGAGGGGTTGAAAAGTTCCTGAATAGGCCCTGGCAATATAATTTGCGTGAAACTGTTGATGTGAAAAGCCTTACGGTCATACGTACGGATTCAACGCTGGCTTTGCATCATATTCCATGCTGCCAACTGCACGGCACTGAGGGCCAGGGCACGGGGTGGAAGCTTGTGTGGCAGTCAACTAGGACTACTGCCCTGGACCCCTTAAAAAAAAAAAAGAAATACTGCCCTGGTTGTTGGTGCCGTTGGGACTTGATCGAGGAGGTTCGAGATGGCGCTGACAGTTTTGAGCCCTGAAAGGCGAGCCCTGCCCGACGTTCTCAGCCAGCGACGTCATCGTCCTTCTCGTTCTTCCCTTGCCGCCGTACGTTCGCTTCCTCAGTCGTCGCGCATTTCGTCACCGCAAAGAAGTCCTGACAGTTATCTGGCGCAGTCTCTGGCCAGTGCTTTGTGCGTCACAAACTCACCTACTGCTGCTATCTGCCAGCCATCTGTTGTTGACGAGCTTTCCACGCCAGGTGCGGTGCGGAAAGCGAAAGGGTGTTTGTTTTCATGATACGGGTTCCCTTGTCAACACGCTCGTACCAACCGTTGACACACAAAACAAAACGGAACGAAATTGTGTGGATCCATGACAAAGCTATCTCCATTCATGTTCACGTCCGTATCCAATCAGTACCGGTGGCCGGCACTACAGTTTGTCCTTATTTCTCTCTCTTACAGGTTCCCTAAAGTACACCACCACCAACCACAAAATATCACGCCAGTATAAGTACACTACATGAAAACGTGTTTCCTCTTTACCGCTCGGCTCATCTACGACGAGGAGGAGGAGGGGCGCACGGGCTGCTGCTGCGTGATGCAGTGTATGTTCCCGCCTCCCAGCACGATCTCCCTCCCGCCTTCCACCATCACCACCTGCGCTTCGTTAGATCATCGAACCACACGCTTTGTCAAGATCATCAACCAGTCTCCTAAAAAGCTCAAACTCTCGAAATCATCAAATAACGCGTACCTCGTGATCAGGGAACTCCTTCTGCAGAAGCGCGCGAGCTTCCCCGTCGCGCTCGTCGCCGAACGCCGGCGCCACGACTCCGCCGTTGGCGACGAAGAAGTTCACGTACGAGGCCGCCAGCCTCGTGCCGGCTTCCCTCGGCGCCGCGTTCTCCTGAAATCAGATAAAACCCACGCATCTTTTCAATACTGAAAATCAAACCAGCATTGCAAATTTGCAAAGGACCGGTTTGCTGCGATAGAACACTGACTGACCGTTGAGACAACGTCGTCTGCTTCTTCCTCTGTCCTGTACAGAGGCCCAGGGATGTGGATCTTCACGACCTGAATCTGCCGCCCTTTGGCGTCGACGGACCGAGACAGGGTCTCTAGGGCCTCGGCCGACCGCTCATACTGCGGGTCCATCTCGTCATCCGTCCACGACAGGAGGACCACGCCAGGCCGGATGAAACAGCACATGTTGTCCACGTGGCCGTTGGTGTCCTCGTCACCTGTAAAAGTACGTACTTTTCAGTGGGCACGGCACATCTACTAGAAGTGGAAATGAAAGCGGACACAACACGATGCTTTTCGTGGTAATTAAGTACCGTAGAGCCCACGAGGTATCCAGATGACCTTGGTGACTCCAAGGAAGTCCTTGAGCTCGTTCTCGATCTCCAGCTTGCTCATGTTGGGGTTCCGGTTGGGGTTCAGCAAGCACTCTTCCGTTGTGATGCACGTACCTGTTGATCAATGTTGGGTTTTTTGACAGCTACTTGTTAGCTACCGCGCGCCAAACACGAACAGGAAAAATACTCTAGTGTCATGGACAATCAGCGTGACCTTCTCCATCCACATGAACGCTTCCGCCCTCCAGGACCATCTTGTGGGTGAACCTTGGGATCCTTTCCATCTCGGTGATCTAAAATTGATTGGTGGCCGAGAGAGGAAAGTGAGTTGTTGAGGGTGTTGGAATAGCCTACAGAAACAACAGCTGTTTTGAATTGACCGGGGCTTTGTTTTTTGCTTACTTTCTTGGCCACGGCGTTGTCAAGGTGGCAATCCTCATAGATCCCTGCACCACAACAGTAGTACCAGAACGTCAAGCAAAGAAGCGGACTATCATTTCGATTTTTCTTTTCTTTTCGTATAAAAGCTACTAAATTATTATTCAGACCCACTTGAATAATCAAGAGAACAAAAACATATATACCTCCCCAAGCGTTAAATTCCCAGTCGATCCCCGCGATCGTTTGTTCTGTGATCCCTGACTCTGGTCCGGCTTTACGAGTGATAAACTGCACACCAGGAATGCTATTACTATTAACAACCCCCAAACACCGGACTGCAAATGGGAACAGAGAAGACAAACATTCGGGAGTGACTTACAGTGGGTCCTATATCACGGAACCAGGGACCATTCATGCTCATCTCAACCACCCTGATGTTTTTCTGATGCTGCATCAGCTCCTGAACGTGGGGGTACTGCCATAAACAAAAGTCTGAGCACTAGTGCACCATGTATACGAATACGATGATGAAGCTGAGTTTATATGGCAGTTTTGCTTGAGATTTGCAAAAATAAAAAATAAAAAATCGGATACCTGTTCGGCAGTTGCGCATACTGTGACGGGCTCGAACTTCGAAATAGCGATTGCGACTCTTGCGAACGTCTCTTGAGCTGGAGCAGCATTCTCCCGCCAGTTATTTGGGTGCTCCTGCCAATCAACGGAGCATATGGATTATGAGACTGAATGCAACATCGGCCAAAGTATAGCTGCTTATAGTTAACCAGTCTCATCAAGCTGATGACTACTTTAATATTAGCTACACCCTTCCTAGGATAAAAAAAAATCATAACCTTAGCTTCGACTGTGGTTATCAGAAAACCATAATCCTAGCTACACGAGGCATGGTGGCTGAGAAGTTGGCTAACGGCCTAGGAATGCGGAGGGGCTGGATTTTGGTAGCCGGAAAAGACAGGACTCTGGTTTTCGACTCAATTTCTACACTGAAAAGCATTATGCAACCTGCGATCCTAATTACGATCATGAAAAGGAAGAAAGAAACCACAGCTGATAGCTCGACGAAGTAAGCACCAGTTGCACAAAATCTCAGAAATGAGATCCAGACATAACACGGATGGACCGGACTCATCGCAACAGAGCAACACCCTCCTACGTCGCGTCGAGCACCAAAGCAAAGAAAGGCAGAACATGCATGGAACGAGCGAAACGAGGAAGAAAAACGAAGAGGAAACGATGGAAGATCACGTACGGGCCATCCCATCCAGCACTGCTCGTGCGGTTCCCACTCCGCCGGCATCCGGAACCCCATCTTCGCCGGGCGCCCCTCCATCACCTTCGCCATCATCTCTCTCTCCTTCAACACCTCTGCTCACAGATAGAACTGATCGAGTAGTCAGCAACAGAACAGAGCTACCTACCTCTGTTCAGATGGTGGCTTGTGCCGGAGCTGCTTGTTCTCAGGGTAGCTATATACTGGCAGGATAAGGAGACGAACGGGTAGGAGGACCGAGGAGAAAATAGCAGACTACGTGATATCATCGGCTTATCGATTTGCGCCACGACGCCGCCGACGCCTGACGACTCCGAGCCGCTGCAGCTTGTCCGGTCTCCGACAGCGAAACGCCGTAGTTGGTGTTCCACAAGCTGGATCAACTTCCCGCACCAACCCCTTCCTGCTCCACCTTTTTTTTTTACGCACATTTTTTCTTTTGTAAACTTTTTTAATTAACTAATGTAATGCTGGTTTGGTGAGGGTTATTGTTAATTGTTTTCCTCCCTTAGTGCAGGTGGTTAAGTGTTGCTTTATGTGTTCTTTATATGTGGTTACGAAAGAATTGTGAACAATTTGGCTGCAGACAAACTCAGTGGAACCTCCCGTGGAAACAAGGCTTTTGCGACGAATATATTCTAGTCCAAGACGCAGCGGATTATAGCACTCGATAAAATTAAACCAATGTACGAGCGTTGGCTAGGAGCGCACTATACGTAGGCTTTCGGCTGCTGAAATTAGGATTGGTGCCGGACTAGACTAAACCACTCAAGGAACACGTGTATGGAAAAGTATTACAGTGATTTTTTAGAAAAGAGAATATATTAACATATGAAGCTGTTCATTATTAACGATTAAAGCCGGCTTTTAAGAAAAGCGAATAGCCCCTCGTCTCTCTTCGACTCCGCACCAAAGTATTTGGTTAAGACCTATGTAAGGGAGAGTAGGGTTCAGGGATTTTCTTGATCTGTGTGAGAGAATCTTCTCCTTAAATACAATGGCCGGAGGCCGTCATACCTCCCACAGGTCAAGTTTTTTTTTAAGTATATTATACGCTCGAAATATCCAACATACTTATTCATAAAAAAAAAGAGTGTCCAAGTAAATAATCCTTAACAAGGACTCAATTACGTTTCGTGCAATTTTTGCTCCGAGTGATATAAAACTTGTTTCCTAAAAAAGAATCCGGCATAATTTTGGTCTGAAAATTTGAGGCATGGTCAAATGGGATGGGAAAACCTGAAGCTGTGGAGACCGGTCCTGTCCGAGCGCTCCAACTGGACTACTGAAAGTCGGGAGCATGGTTTTTTAAGCCGAAAAACTGGTCTGATCGGATTTCACCACAAGTCCAGTTTTCAATAAGGTTAACGATTGATTTTTGCCCGATTTGAAAAGTGGTCCGGTGTTTTATAAACCCTGGTCGGGAGCGAGCACCAGCATTGTGCTTGCGCGTCCACGCCGTTTGACCGGCCCTCCCACTGGTGGTTCCTCTCGGGAGGGCGACGGGGGAAGAAGACCAAGAGAGGGCACCGTGACCCGCAACAAGTAAGCTACGTGGCCGGTGTGCCCGGGTCGCATCGGTCGCTGATAGCTGCCTGCCGGAGCGGTGATCTGCGTCTGCGTGCCGTTCATGATTATGCGCTTTCTGTCTGATACTACCTACCACCAACGCGGATCACACGCAAGAACAATCGGGAACGCACACGAATCTATTGGCCGGCAGGGAAGGTTTTCTCAATCAAGCTACTGCTGCACGCGTTCCTTTTGGTGTTTATACAGATCGTAATATATATTTTTTTGTCCGGGAATACAGCAGGGGAGGCGTAGAAAGAAAAAAAAAAACTGTATACAGAAAACAAGCACAAAAAGAAGACAACACACCCAGCTCGACAAGAGCTGCCACTATTATGTACTACTACAAAAGGACAATCCAAGAAAGAGAAGAAATGTTTTTTTTTTATCTTATGAAAGAGAAGAAATGTTTGCTTTCAGCAGTCCTATGACCTTGGAGCCGGGATTCCATCAAGACTGGAAGAAATCAAGGAAGGCTGCACTTGGTTCAAAATAAAGTTGTTTCTCTGTTTTCCTGAAGAAGCTTTGTTTTCTCGAAAGCCATTAAGAAGGGATTCGGGAAGGCTTGTTTGAGGCGAATTTGTTGTTTCACACACTATCTTGTGTGTGTGTGCACACGCAAACATCTTTCCTGACAAATCAGTAAGTTTAAACAATGGCAGGATCAGTCGTTCTTCGTCGCCTTCGCTTCACTGTTGGTTCATCTACGACGACGGGCGCACGGGCTGCTGCTGTGTGATGCAGTGTATGTTCCCGCCTCCTAGGACGATCTCTCTCGCGCCTTGGACCATCACAACCTGCGAGCCCCAACAGTCCGCAATGCTTTCTCAGACCCATGGCAGCATGAACAGCTATGAATTTCTTCAGGTCCGATGTCTTCTTACCTCATGCTCAGGAAACGCCTTCTGAAGAACCTGACACGCTTCCTTGTCCCACTTACCGTCGCCAAAAGCCGGCGCTATGATGCCACCGTTCGCTATGTAGAAGTTCACGTACGAGGCGGCCAACCTCGTGCCCGCTTCCCTCGGCACAGAGTGCCCCTGAAAACCGAAGCCAAACGCTGAAATCAGCACCGCAAACAAACCGTATCAACAGGAGATGACTGTTTGATTAGCTGCGATACTAACTGACGAAACAACACCAGCTGCCTCCTCTTCAGTCATGTATAGAGGCCCCGGGACGTGGATCTTCACCACCTCAATCTGCCGTCCTTTTGCATCGACAGATTCAGAGAGAGTCGATAGTGCCTCCACTGACCGCTCATACTGTGGATCCTTCTCATCGTCCGTCCATGACAGGAGGACCACGCCGGGCTTGATGAAACAACATAGGTTGTCAACGTGGCCATTTGTGTCCTCGTCACCTGGAAAATTATGCTCAAAAGCGTATTTATCAGCAGGATTATAGCTACAAGTGGCAAAAAGAATCATACAGCTAGTTATGTCGAGGTTATTATTACCACAAAGTCCACGAGGTATCCAAATGACCTTTGTGACTCCAAGATAATCTTTCAGCTCGTTCTCAATCTCTAACTTAGTCATGTTGGGGTTTCTGTTGGGACTCAAGAGGCATTCTTCTGTTGTGATGCAAGTACCTGAAATGTGACCATTTATTAGACAGACATTATCATCAGATTCGTATATAACCTATCTATTTGGAAATAAGTAGGTTTCAGGGACCTTCTCCATCAACATGGATGCTTCCACCCTCAAGGATCATTGTATGTGGAAACCTAGGGATCCTTTCAATTTGGACTATCTGAAAATGATGGCCCAGATAGGAAAGTAAGTTGTCAGTGCATAAATGACACCAGTTTCTAATGAAGCAGGGCTCAGTTCCTTACTTTCTTGGCAACGTCTCTGTCAAGACCCCAATCATCATAGATTTCTGTAGGACAATAAAGCAGAACTCACTTATCTTCTTGAAAACAAGGTTATTAGAAGATCATCGACTTGTGTAGTTATTGAATTCATTTCTGAAAAAAATAAAAGAACCAAAACTGAACTAGCCTATAGGAGGAACTAGGTGAAATTGCATATAAGGAGCAATAACCACTGCAATTCAACTCTAAGATGCCTCAAACAACCCAATGCAATTAGTTGAGCTAGGTTCAATACCAAGTAAATATTTGTGTGCTTTCCTTCAAGAATCAAGACCCGACACTTTCTATTACCCGTTAGAACTTATGTAGTCATTTGCTAGTTGATACTATGATAACAGTAATGATAGTAGATTATTTTTCATGAACATGATTTACTATTTTGCAAGAAAAGAATTAAGATCAAACAACAAGTATGTACATACTTAGATTTTGATAACACATACCTCCCCAGGCGTTAAATTCCCAATCAATTCCCGCTATGGTTTGTTTTGTAATTCCGGACCCGGCTTTACGAGTGACAAACTATAAACCAGGAGCGCTATTAGCAAATGACAATTCCAAACACCAGACAAGCATATTAGAATGGAGAACACAAGATTTCAGTTGACGCACAGTAGGTCCCATATCACGGAACCAGGAATCATTCATGCTCATCTCAACCACCCTGATGTTTGTCTGATGCTGCATCAGCTTATGAACATTGGGATACTGCTAGGAGACAAAAAGAAAAAAAATATCTGAGACTTAATGGTACTGTACATGATAAGCACTAGCAGTTTGCACCGCTTAACGTTGGGTAGCATCGTGACAATCCGGTACCTGTTCGGCACTTGCACATATGGTGATTGGCTCGAACTTCGAAATGGCAATCGCTGTTCTCGCAAATGTCTCTTGAGCTGGACCAGCATGCTCCCGCCAGTTGTCTAGACGCTCCTGTCATTCAGATTCAGAAAAAAAAAAATGAAAGCTTTCACTATGATGACACACTTATATATATTTGCTGAATAAGGAAGAGATCATCATAATGTGGAGAAGATAAAGAAATAGATATATAATCCTTTTTCAGCGCTTGCATTGACGAAAGGCAGCTATCGTGATGGTAGGCTCATAGCTGTCTCCACTAGGATAAAAAAGAATCTTTAGTTTGATCACTATTAGTAATGGTAGACAAACAGGAGTGAAAACTACGGCAATCTCATCGTACGAGAGAAGCAAGGACTGATATACTTAAAGCATCTTCAAGAGCTCTCCAATAATCATCTTTAAATTAAATTATTAGGATTTATTGTAAAAAATTATTCTCCAATAGCTTCCCTAAACATCTTTTTATTTTTATCCCCTCTCTAAACTATCCTTAATTGTAGGTAAAACAAGAGAAGAAATTAGGACCCCAATCCCACTCCTCCCGCATTGGTTGCGCCATTCTCCAACCTCGATCGGCCCCTCTCTCTCATCGCGTTGCATCAGCTATGCCGCTTCGTGCATAAACTCTCGTTGCAGTCGTCAGTCGGTGTGCTTACTTCCAAAAGGAGGAGCCCATCGTGCTTAGAATTTAGTACTACAATATTATACTTTTGAGTTTTCTGATGCGTCATCAACGGTGATCAAGTCCCAATTGTAGTATACAGTAACATATACCGCCGTGATTCAAGATTCTAACTGGCTCTCAAAAAAAAAAAAGGGATTCAAGATTCCAGATTGAGAGAAGAATAGTAATTGACCACTTAAGTCAGGCTAAATGGTACCCGATCGCTATCTGGTCCTAGAAGCACGCGCAAGTTGGAATATTCCGCTGCCAATATAGGACTAGCAGCAGAGGACGTATTCATTTCGCAGTTCAAGAAGAAAAGGGAAGCCTTCGAGACCTTACGATTCGCGGTGCAGTATGACCACACAACATGAGATCGATCAGGCTATCTCATCAGGACTGAGTTTCTGAAAAAGGAACAGTTTTCGGGAGGCTGGGAGTTGTTTTGTTTTTTTGGAAACTCTAGGAGTTGAAGTTAGGGAACTATTTCTAAATCGAGAAATCAGTGTATAGATCAGAATCAGATCCCAATACGGGAATTATCAAAGTGATGTGTTGAGAGCTCCAGGCTTCAACAGAAAATAGAGCTCTTCATAGAAAAACAAAGTTGCGTCCCCGTGGTATTAAATAATGAAAGTAATCAAACCAACATAAAAAAGAACATGGAACCAGGAAATAGAAAAAGACGAGAAAGAGGATCAGGAAGAGAGGAGGAGTGAGGATTACGTACCGGCCATCCCATCCAGCACTCCTCGTGCGGCTCCCACTCCGCCGGCATCCGGAACCCCAACTTCGTCGGACGCCCCTCCATAACTGAACTAGTTAGGTATAAAAAAGTTTTTTTTTTCTTTCTCTTGGAAAAAGAAAGGAAACTGAAATAGAAATCTCCCTGAACTACTAGCGGGCCGGATGGTCGATCGGTTTTTATAGTCACGGTGCGGAGAAGACGATGGAGGAGGAGAAAAGTGCGAGTCGTGTGACTGCAGCAATGCTGAGGACAGTGCGCGCCGTTTTCTCCTGACTGCTGCTGCGTCTCCTCCTCCCTGCCTAGGCGGCTAGGCCCCACCCCATCACGCACTGTGACTCAGAGAGTTGTCGAGAGACGCCGAGACGGTAGGCGAGGCCGTGGGCGACTGGGCGGCGCAACGCAACCCATGTCTCTGTGGCCTGTGTAGTGATGTGACATTGACCATGCGAGAGGTTTTGGACCACCAAAGAAAAACTTGGGATAACAAGACCCACACATACCTCAAGCAAACGGCGGACGTATGAAGCATCAACCCATCAACAAGAAATGCAAAAGCAACAATGTCGATCCCAGGCCCCAACGTGTGAGTAGGAAGAAAAGGAGTTCCCAACAAACATCGATCCAGGGCCCAACTGGCAACTACTGTTGTGTGCTTCACGAATGGCGCGCAAGAGGGGAGTCCCAGAAAGGAGCACACCACCAAGAATAGAGGCAAACAGAACAGCTTCCACGCCCGGCGCCAGGGTCACGGGCGCAGGAAACACCGGTAATCGCAGCGCTCTGCCCAGACTTCTGCTCGTCTGATCAACGACCAGCTGCTGCTAAGAATTCCAGTACGCGCTTCCCGTTGCGATGGGTCACACAAAAACTGAGACGGGGCCAAGGAATACTGATACTCGTTTCTTTCATCAGATTTGGTACACGTAAAAAATCACACGTAACGACTGGCGGCAAACGCATACAGTGATACAGTTTTATCACGTATAAACTGACAATGCCAAAGTCGTCGCGTTTGATTTGTGGCGTGTCTTCTCGCACGGATTGCTGAGTTCGTCAAATGATGGGGACGACCGAACATGGCTGGAAGGCGCTGCTGCTTCGCCGCGCCGCTCACGCAGGCATCTACGATGGAGACGGGCGCACGGGCTGCTGCTGCGTGATGCAGTGTATGTTCCCACCTCCCAGCACGATCTCTCGTGCGCCTTCCACCATCACCACCTGCGAGCCAACAATTTGCAAACAGATCAGGTGTTATCACCTCTTTAGGTGTTCCGGTGTTATCAATTAAAATAACATTTACTATGATAAATAATTTCAACAAAAATATGTATGGATAGCTTCATGCTATCTTCTAGCTTCATGCAAAAGTTGAGGTGTAACAAAGACTTGTAGAAGATGCAATGAAAAAGCGAAATCTGCATGTGAATAGTGCAGGTTGAACCTGTTCACATGAAACCCGCAATCTGTTACTATTCATAGGCTGGTTTTTCTTTTTTGTTTTTGCTTTCACAAATTTCAGTTGTAGCTCAGATTTTGCATAAATGAAAGATGGTTGCATGCTCTATTCACTCATATTTTTGTTAGAATTTTAGAAACATATTTCAAGGTGGTACAACGATTGCGTACTGTGTGTCGTAAGCCCAGATTCAAGTTGCGACTGCTGAATTGTGCAGCCTCGTGTGCTCTATGGCAACTGACCCAAGCATCATGAACGGTGAACTTCTTGGATCAGGTCGGACACCTTACCTCATGCTCGGGAAACACCTGTTGAAGAACCTTACGCGCCTCTTTGTCCCACTTGTCGCCAAACTCAGGTGCCACAATCCCGCCATTCGCTATGTAGAAGTTCACATATGAAGCAGCCAGTCTCGTGCCCGGTTCCCTTGGGACAGCATGACCCTGGAAACAGCCTTTACAATGTTAGCAAAATGGCTCAAATCAGCGCTGCAACACAAAAGGACCTGTAATAAATTATGAGTGTGGCAGTAATTCTTACCGTACAAGCAATGCCCGTGGCCTCTTCCCTTGTAATGTTTAGAGGCCCCGGGATGTGGATTTTCACCACTTCAATCTGCCTTCCTTTCGCATCAACAGATTTACTGAGAACTGTTAGTGCCTCGACTGATCTTTCGTACTGTGGGTCGTTCACATCGTCAGTCCAAGACAAGAGGACCACACCCGGTTTAATGAAACAGCATAGATTATCGACGTGACCATTTGTATCATCATCACCTACAAACCATCAACAGGTAAGTTATCAATACGGTGAATATTCTAGAAGTGGGGTTATGGGAGACATGAATCTTATACACATCTCAAGTGACAGAATACTTTTTCATAGTTATTACCATAAAGTCCACGGGGTATCCAAATAACCTTTGTGACTCCAAGAAAATCCTTCAGCTCATTCTCTATCTCTAACTTTGTCATATTGGGATTTCTATTAGGATTCAACAAGCATTCCTCTGTTGTAATGCATGTACCTGTTTAATAAATATATGATGATATGTTAGTAATATTCCAACAGCAATACTGAAAATATATCTTCATCAACTGAGACATGACAGGTCATGGACCTTCTCCATCTACATGAATGCTTCCACCCTCAAGAACCATTTTGTGTGGAAATCTAGGGATCTTCTCGATCTCAACTATCTGAAATTGATGGCCAAAACAGCATATTAAGTGGTCAATACGGATAGAGCCTAATACAAAGACATCAGTCTTCTTGAGCACACTTACTTTCTTGGCAACGTTGCTGTCATGACTCCAATCATCATAGCAACCATCACTGTGTCCTGTGGTGCAGTAGTAGAAGAAATCAAGAAACTCACTAAATCTTCATGTGGAAGAGGTAAATTACAAATATGGAGTTCTTGTTTAAAATGTAAAAGAGTACTTCCACACTTTCATAGCAGATACTAGACCCGGGACATTCTGTTACTTAAAAAAAAAAAAATAGACACTTGCAAATTGTTACTAAGGCATGAGGTGATAGTTTGCATAAACTGAAATGACTATTTTGTACAAACAATATAACTGAAGTAAAGAACATGGGAAGTCAAACAGCAACACATCAATCTAGATTACCTCCCCAGGCATTAAACTCCCAATCAATTCCTGCAATTGTTTCTTCCTTGATTCCTGAGTCTGCTCCAGCTTTACGAGTAACAAACTGGAATCCAGTAATATTATTAGCTCTTTAATACCATGCAATAAATTAAAATAGAGAAGATAAATATCTAAATTACGCACAGTAGGTCCAATATCACGGAACCAGGAATCGTTCATGCTCATCTCAACCACCCTAATGTTTGTGTGATGTTGCATCAGCTTGTGGACGTACGGGTACTGACAAAGAGAAACTCTTAATCTTAATATAGCAAATGGAATAATGAAGTATTTTGGCAACTTGATGCAATCCGATACCTGTTTGGCACTAGCACATATGGTGACAGGCTCAAATTTTGAAATCGCAATTGCAGTTCTCGCAAATGTACATTGAACCGGACCGGCATGCTCCCGCCAGTTGTCGGGACGCTCCTGGCATCAAAATTCAAAAGAAAAATTAATAAGTACGACAAATTGGTGATGCATATAAAAATGTTCAATACATCATTATCAATGTGGAGATAATGGTAAATAAATCAATCACTTGGAATTGTCCGGTAAGTATCCATCGCTATCAATGTGGAGAAAAAGGTAAAAAAAATCAATATGACCTGCTTTTGTTTTTGAGGGTTTGCTGAACGGGACAAGGGACAAATCACGTGCATGCACATGGTTAGTAATGGCAGACAAATGGAGCCGACCCCATGTTTATCATACCAGATGGAGAAAGGGAAGGGTCGACTCAAAGCTCACAAGTTGTCTTCTAGCAACTAACATCTTGCTTAATTTGGGTAAGTTTAGTATATGCAAGTTGCTGGGTCAATCTAATTGCGTATTTTTATTTTCCACCACCGCCAACAGTTCAGTTAGAGTTGATCTGCTATGCTCTGCTAAGCTTCCAAAATGAAGAAAGCAGTGACGTGCTTTGATGGCAGAATCTTGAACTTCGGATACTCTGTGACCGCGTCCAGATTAAATAACACATCGTACTGTCACGATGCGGAGATTCTAACGTGAGAAGGACAATGACAATTAAATCAGTTAATCTTGACGCTAACTGCTCCCGGACAGAACACGTGTTGGAATAATTCAGCAAAAATTGTATACTGTAACAAATCGACAGGCTCATTGATAGCAGTTGAAGACAGAGGGTCCAGCACGATTGCGACCACGCCATTAACAGCGTGCGGAGGACGCCAATGGCCAATCCATCACCACTCAAACAGAACACGCGACCAAAGACAACAAAGCTAAATGAAATGAAATTGTTTCGTGGCAGACAGCACTCGTCGGCATGGCTTGGAAAGCACTCTGGAACATGCACGGTGTGGATTACAATTAAGATTCCGATATAAACAAGGCACTGTGGAGATCAGAATCAGATTCCGACGTCGTAGGGATGGGATTTGAATTGAACTCGCCGGAAGAACAGGGCCGATCGGGTGCCGGCAGCGGCTAAGGAAGACGGCTAATTGCTAGTAGAACGCAGCAGAACAGAGTAACGGGGGCACTATAAAAATGGAGAGGAAATGATGGAGGGAGGATTACGTACCGGCCATCCCATCCAGCACTGTTCATGCGGCTCCCACTCCGCCGGCATCCGGAATCCCATCTTCGCCGGGCGACCTTCCATGACCTTCGCCATCTCTCCTTCCTCCTTTCCACAAGTCGCTCCCGCTCGGAGCCTCCCCGCTACTAATGGAGCCTCCCGCTCGGCTCGCAGCTGGCCTTATATAGGTGGGGGAAGAGGAGAGAGCGGAGCGCCGTTAGAAGGAAGAGGACGAGCTCGATGTGGTGGGGTGAAGAGCTTTGCCCGCGGAGTTCCTGGAATCTGGGCCCACGTGTCACCGACGGCGGCATCGTGATGGCACCTATGCTCCTAGTCCTAGGGCGGCGGCGGCGGCGATGTCAAGGTGCTCGGCTTGATTCCACGTCGTGCTGTGCCCCTCCGACCCACGGGCCCATTGATTTAACGTGGGCCGACCTTCGCTAATCAGGGTTTGGCCTACGTAGATCTTGACGCCATTCTCACCTGGGCCGGCACAAACGGGTTCTTCACCCAGAACCAGGTAGCCCATTTTCTCGTGGAGGAGCCGAAGCCGAACGAACGAAGCCCACGGACCACGGTCACCAATTGCACGCCAAACAAAAAAAAATCTCTTCGACCATCATCATCGCCAAGCCAGAGCCGGGCACACGAGTGACCGCAAGCTTCGCCGCGTCCTCCTCCTCCTCCTCCGCGGGGTCATTCCTTCGAACACGTCGCGCGCACGCAGCTCCCGCACCGCGCGCGGCCTTGTCCGCTCGAATGGCGTAACGGGCCGAGCATCCACGAGCGTGCGTGCGTGCGTGCGCGTGGCGCGGCGATGGCCGCCGTGGCTTCTCTCTACTACCCCTTATCCGCCGCCTCTCTCCCGCGCGGCCAGGCCACCTGCTTCACGCGCGCCGCTTCCTTGAGCCGCTTCGCCGCGGCATGGAGCAGCGGCCATTGCTGCGGCTGCGGGGTCCCGTGCGTTCCGGAGTACGCGAGGCTGCGGTCGCGGTGGAGGGGGCCGATTCGCGCGAAGGTCGATGAGGTGGATAAGGACAAGGGCGCCGGTCTCCGGTTCCGCCCCCCGGACCGCAGGAAGCTGCGCGTGCGCCTGCGGCCGCGGCTGCTGTGGTGGCGGCTCCGGCGGTTGTCTCCGCGGGAGGTCGCGGCCGACGCCTGGGACGCGCTGCGCCGCGCCGTCCGCCGCGTTCCCCCCGCGGCCGCGGCGCCGGTCCTCCTGGCCGTCCTCCTCGCCGCCGCGCGGCTCGCGCTGCCCAAGAACGCGGCGCGGGAGGTGGCATACTCGGACCTCGTGGCGGGGCTCCGCGAGGGCGCCGTGTCAGCCGCCGCGTTCGAGGACTCGCGCCGCATCTACTTCAGCAAGAAGACCGGGGACGACGACGGGTCCGACGCGAGCGATGCCGAGGAGAGCGCGGCGACGAAATGGCCGTACTACGCGCGGAGGGTGCCGCACGACGAGGGGTTCCTGCTGGGGCTTATGCGCGAGGGTGGGGTCGACTACCGGTCGTCGCCACGGCCGGCTGGGAAGTTGCTGGTGGACATGCTGAGCACGCTGCTCACGCTCTGGGTCTCGCTGCTGCCCATGATGTGGTTCATACAGAGGCAGATGTCGGCTGGGGGCGGGCGGATAAGAGGCGCAGGACGAGGAAACAGAGAGTGTTGTTTGACGATGTCCAGGGTGTCGATGAAGCAAAGGAGGAGCTTGTTGAGGTGAATATTACTTTGGCATTGCTTACTCACGATTGTTTGGTGTGATTCGTGCTGAATGTAAGAACACAATAATCATAGGCATTAAGCATTGGACCTTACAAATGTCAGGGAATAGACATAGTTGGTACATCATCATTTTTACCAAATGGCACTTAACTGTTGTTCATGTTCATACATCACAACTATGCCTATCAGATGATTCCATTGGAACTGGGAGTGTCAATTGTCAAATTTCTATATTGCCTTTGTTTACATTTACTCTTGCATCATGCATTCTGCCGTGTGCAATCATAGGCAGTTTCACTGTTATAATCCTCCAGGAGCCTAGATCACTCACAATGACATACTGACACAAACTAAAGGTGTTTCATTTACCATCTGGCCCAGAGGTTAAGCTTGAAATATTTTGTTTGTCTCATATTAGAAAGAATTGTGGACACAAGGAACATTAGAATAGATCTCTTTTAAGTTTCACTGAGGCAAGTTGAGCTTGATTGCTTGCTTTGATGATGGGGCCCTTCTAGCAAATCATGTCTTGTTGTCTCATTTTCATTTCACAAAGCTTCACTGAATAATAAAATGTAGAGCGTTTTCAAAACGCTAGGTCCTGGGAGTTTGAGACAATAGGACATGTACTTCCATGGTATTCGTGGGGCTGTTAAATGATGAATTTGTACTTCCATCTGACAGTTATGTTGGGTCAAACAATTTCCTTTGCTAAGTATTAAGTGCTGATTTTTAAAATTTGACTATTGAATAATGTTCCTTTCTATCCTCTCATAGAATCATTTTTTTTTGTGGTTATTTTTGACTGAATCTGGACAGTTTCGTTAAGAACTATAATATGACATGACAATTTCTGCAATGTAGATTGTGAGCTGTTTGCATGGTTCGCTGAACTACAAGAAGCTTGGAGCTAAATTGCCCAGGGGTGTTCTTCTTGTTGGCCCTCCTGGAACAGGGAAGACTCTGCTGGCCAGGGCAGTTGCAGGAGAGGCTGGAATTCCATTTTTCTCAGTTTCAGCAAGTGAATTTGTTGAAGTTTTTGTTGGAAGAGGTGCAGCCCGAGTCAGAGATTTGTTCAAGGAGGCCAAAGAAGCTGCTCCGTCAATCATTTTTATTGATGAACTTGATGCCGTGGGTGGAAGTCGAGGTAGAAGTTTCAATGATGAGAGAGACCAAACTCTTAATCAGGTGTGATTTTTGGCGCTCTGATGATATTTTCTATACCTTTATCATGCATATTACTAACGAAGGTTTCCTGATTTCCCTATCAACAGCTGCTCACCGAAATGGATGGATTTGACTCGGACATGAAAGTTATCGTCATGGCTGCTACCAACAGACCAAAAGCACTGGAACGCTGCCCTTTGTCGACCTGGTCGCTTATCCAAAAAGGTTATTGTTGGTGTGCCTGATTTGGAGGGCCGCAAAAAGATTTTGGCTGTTCATCTAAGGGGAATTCCTTTAGAAGAGGACCCTGAAATAATTACCAATCTGGTTGCTATTGTAACCCCAGGATTGGTTGGCGCAGATCTAGCAAATATTGTTAACGAAGCTGCCCTACTAGCTGCACGAAGAGGTGAGTTACAATCATTTTATGTCAGATACAGAAAGGTACAGAACATGTCAATTTTTCACATATTCGGATGTGATGTTAATGCAAATGTTTTATTTTGAAAGAAAACTCAATTGACATTTTTTCTCCATATTGCTATTGGGAATCATTGCAAACTATTCACTATTCACTTTTCTTTTCCGTGTTCAACTTTTTGGTTCAAAAGGAGGGTTCCTTCCTAGGGGTGTCTGAATCCCAATTAAATTAATGTGTAGGAAATTATTGTAAAAATTATAATACGGAACCTCTTTGTGTTTGATTTTTATCCAGGTGCGAATACTGTGGCTCGGGAGGATATTATGGATGCAATTGAGAGGGAGAAATGTGGGGTCAATGGTAGACAACAAAATGATGATTCTGAAAGGCAAGGCCTCACCAAATTATTTCCATGGCTACCTAAACCTGGAAGTAAACAATCAGGCCCTGATGATTTTGGAGGATTGATGGGTTATCATACATTAAGCTAACTTGAGCCTTTTCAAGGTATTTGTGGATTTGTGCAGAATATCTTATTCTCTTTTTCTTTCTTTTAGATCACGTTCCTATTCTTTTTGTCAATCTAAATGTTTCTTTCCAAACTGATTAATTTGGAGTTCCTTGACACGTAGACTTGTTGGATCAGCTCCACTCTCTCTTTATTAGGATTTGAAGTATGTCTGATTGTTATGGACAGCTGGACGCTTTCATTGGCAAGACAAACAGCTGTACAGGTGCTAACAGTCCAGTTGATCAAATGTCCACAGAATAATAGATGAGCATTAGTTTGGGCGTTCAGTTAGTCTGTTATGGGCAGGCCTTTGGGCTGTGGGACTGTAGCAGCCCACGGTACTGTAGCAGCGCGGATATTGTAGCGCCACCCTTACTTAGCCCTCAAGTTAGGTTATTTGGGAATAGGATCAATTGGTTAGGCTTAGGGCCGGTTCTACCTCTATATAAACAGAGGTGCTGCAGTCATTTACAGGAATCAATCAATGAAGAACAATTCTCCCAATCCCCAATGTCTCTCAAGCTCTAGGCAAAACATAAGGCTTAATTATCCTCCCCATTACATAGTCAGTCTAGATTGTATAGGTAAGCTGGAGTTCGTTAAGGTTTATTAGCATTGAGTGTAGGGGTAGCCAAATCATTGATTCAATGAAACAAGGTCAAAAGCCTCAAATGGAGGACAAGTCAGCTTTTGCCCTTTGCTTATCCCTCCCTAAACCCTAGCCATATCACTGATGTCCCTTCCTTGAGAGTTAGTCCAGAACAGGGAGCAGCACTGCTTTGAAAAGAAAAAAAAATACATTTAACAAATAGGTCTAAACTGTATTCACCACTTGTTTGACACAATGGACATAGAATTAATGGGATTTTGACTTATCTTTTGGTGGCAAGGTGGCACCATTTCTTCATCTTTTCCTCAATAGATCCGTTATATTCACTCTGAAGTTTGTAAGATTGATTTCCTTTGCTCCTTAACTTCAGTTTTTAGTCCCTCTGTTTGGTATATATAACTTGTCTTAATGATATAGTATCAAAACTTGTGCAACATCTATCATGGCCATTTGAACAGAAAAAAGCATAGTTGTTGGGACTAGGAATGTCCAGCATGTTTCCAGGTTTAGCCAGATTCTGGCTGGTATCAGGTTCACACTGCATGGTTTTGGTACCACCTAGATGAGAGGGTACTGAAAGTGCAGTATATTCCTCACCTTTCTCCAACAGGCTGAGGGGAGTAATGATCGTTGGAATGAATTGACAGCAAATCGTCTAGTTGTTCTCCATGTTAATTGTAATTCATGCAACCCTCCCTTCCGCCAGCCCAACTATCTCACAAAGATCAAAGCTTAATTCTGAAAGTCTAGACCATTACAACGTTTGAAAACGGATTTATGCCCTTTTACCTTTTGCTATCTGCGATTTGGTACGTGTTACATCTGATCATAATCTTTTGTCTACTCAAAGGTCTTTATTTGGTCTTTTGCTTCTATTTTGCAGAACCAAAAAAGAATATAGATTTCAACTAAAAGTGGCTCTGTAGCTTTCTAATGTACATCTTCACACTTGTGAGCGGAGTACTTTCGGAAGGAGGTTGTCACAAATTACAAACGGGAAAGCTTGTAGAATACAGAGTCCCAAGTTCCTTGTCCTCCCATAATTCTGGTAGAAAGAGTACTCCCGGTTTGTCACTGGAACAGACCGTCATTTGCAGGCTTGTGCCGCACCTTTTGTTGTACGCAAATCAACTGCTCTTCTCTTCTTTGCTGACTGGGATTGGAGATTCTGCTGGAATTGGATCTGCAGCTATGTGCAGTTCTCAAGTGCACCACTGGAGTTGCATTAGCAACAATGGGCAAGTGCCAAGAAATGCTCATCATATTTAGTGTGATACTCTTTTCATATTAACTTGCACGACTTCTTACACCATATATTGATCCAATTACAATGAAAAACAATATATATACCTTTGGTAGTTTAACATGTGAACTTGCTCAATCTGTGAAGAAAAATGTATTATGACAGAATTTTTTCTGTGCTTATCCATGTACTGCTGTACTTGATAACTCTGAGAGCTAGCTTTCAAACGACTAAGTGGATTCCTTGACAGTTAGTCGGAGAATGACACGACCTGATTGACCTTGAAAAGTGTCTGCTGTCAGAGACACATATCCTGCGGCGAAGTTGACATGACCTTGATAATTGGAAAGCCATGCAAGGGCTGCAGAATCAGGACATGTACCCTTTATAAAGAGGAAGTTTCTTCTGCTCTTCCTCATCAAGAAAAGGGAGTAAAAGGCAGAGCTTTGGCATGCGGATTCTGATCTGTTGTAAACAGGAATGAACCGTGTGGCCTGGCTTTTGCGGTTCCTTTTTTCTTTTTTTCCTTCTGGGGTCTGTGTGCTGCTGAGAGCTTGTTCCACGGGATCAAATCGCAAGTTCAAAAGGAACGACAGATGGAAACTGATTTGTAGTTTTCACTCTTTGGTTCGCAACTTTGCTTTCTGCTGATGATCTAGAGGGTGCGATACGCCCGGGGCACGCATCTATGACCTTGTCCTTCGAGACAGTAAAATCTCCTGCACTTTTGTATGGCTCTATTCTATTTTGTTTTAGTATTAGGATTAGCTGTTATTTCAGAGTTAATTATCACGTTACTCACGTATAATTGGTGCACTATAAATTTTGTGTAGCATCCCGTTATAGATTTGAGCAGTTAGCTTGTGAATAAGGGTTGGAAATGGTTGAAATAATCTTGCGTAGAGGCCATATGAATGAAAATGACCATTTAAGGACAGATGTAAAGGTGACAAGTGACATGTAAATGTTGCACCCCCAAATCGTATTCTGAAATTCTGGAGTGTAATTGGTACGTAGGATGATATGATGACATGATGCTAACAGTACCAATGATAAGCGCACTGCATTTTTGCAACATTTTCAAGATACGGGAAAAATCCAAGACCTTTGGTTTTGGTTAATACTGTCATGGGCTCCCACATAAAACCACTAATGTATTTGTATGCAAGTCCGACAGTGAAGTGTAGTAAATTACACAGTGGCAGAGGTGAGATCGATGAGAATATGGCCGGAATTAAGGAAGAAGACAAGCCATATGGCGAAGAATATTTTAAGAGACAAGACGAGAAAGCAAGAACAAAGCGGTGCACTGATTAGTGACTTTCAGCCGCTAAAGACCTAGAGCTCTGAGCCGAATACTTCTATGCAGTAGCCAGTAGGCTTCTAGTGGGTTGCTTTCCCGACAAAAAGCTTATTCTCCCTCATTCCCCTGTGGACAAAGCGAGTGCCAGAACGTAATGTATGCTTACAACTTTATAATTCACGAACTGGTAATTTGCGTGCATTTAAGGACGCATCCATTTTTCATGCATGTTTTCTATGTTTCTTTATACTCTTAGGTTATGAGGACAATTAGTACTTACAACTTTACAGCGTCATATGTGAAGTTATTAAAATAACGCCGTGCGCACGTACAGCTGCGTAAGTCCAGTCCACCCTTTTCTTCCCTCGACTTCGTATGTGTATGTTTCTTTCTCCAGAGGTTATATATCTCCTATATGCTAGTGCACTTATACCAATATTGTTCTTTTTTTTTTTGCAAGGTATACCAATATTGTTCTATGGGACGATTGAATACACCAATATTATTTAAGAAAAATGACAGTACAAAAATAATTTGTGAACATTGCGTGATTATTCATAGTCCATCCTTTCTCCACTGTGAATAATATCTATCATCCCAGAACTATTTTCAGTAGATATCTCTCTCTGATATGCTATTGCACTTTCTTGGACAAGAACAAGTTTTATCATAACAGATTGTGAGTTTTGCTTTGCAGGATAATTGAATAATACAGCAACCATATAATTGAACATATGACGGGACAATAAAAAAATAACTAATTAGTGAGAACATTTTCCACTGTAACAGAAATTTCAATGTCGTTTAATAGAAAAAGTGATGATTTTATATGAGCACAGGACCGATTCATATCCTGAAGCTATCTTCTCATGAACGACTGTATACTCTTGCCACAGTTCTTTCACGATGCATAAAAATAAAATAAGAACAATTACTATAGTTAATGAAGAAAATTCTAAATTATGATGAATAAAAGGAAGGATCGATGTCAACATTTTTTTTCTTACACATAGATACTAACTTGTTCAAAATGTATAAGTTTTAAACGAGTTACGTAGATGTTTCAGTCATTAATGATAACTCATTGGCATATGATCGTTTATATCATATATATATATATACGAATTATTCGACCTTTCACATACATATCTTGCATGCGGTTTATACTAAATAAAAATCAATGCATGACTCAGGGAAAAAAATCAATATATGCAATATTCTGCATTTTCCTTTTTGATACTCAACATTTTAGTAACTGACACAATCCTCCTTCAATATGCATTTATGCTTTACAAACATGAAGCATTTGTCAGTAGCATTTTTTGTGTAACAATTAAGCATTATCATAAGGGAAAATTGCAAAAAACCACTTACATGTTAGGGGTATTCATATACCCAACTACAAATAACTTTTGTTTCAGTCTAACACTTACAAGTTACACATAGTTCTCATATAACTCTCTCTGACAACTTTGACTGGCCAACATGACTCTTGACAAGCATCTAATACAACTCTAAATAGTCTATCATAACTAAGTTACTTATAATATTATTTGAATCATACAAATATCTTAATACTTAAGATTTAACCCCTCGACTTTGCTCATAACATCTCAAAGCATCCTGCATAAATTTTTACACTATTGATGATAATCAGATAAATTTTGGCAATGCTACATTTATCTAGATGATAATCACTCTAAAGTGAAACATCTGGAACAATGTTGGAAGTCAAATATGAGCCATATTAGCTAGTCAAAGTTGTCAAGTGAGTATATAAAAACTAAGTGTAACTTGTAGGTATTAGACTAAAACAAAAGTATTTGTGGTGGGTATTTGAAACCCCCCCCCCCCTAAAATGCAAGTGGGTATTTACAATTTTCCCTTGTCATAACTACCGATATATATATATATATATATATATCATTTGCTTGTGATGAACATGATATGCTATTCATGTATACTATTGAACAAAGTTTTTAAAGATTGACTATGTGCAAATTCTTAAACACCGCCATACATTTTTGACAAATAAATGGAGTATAAAACACGCTGTTTTAATCATCATAGTATGATCATTTCGAGTGAAATACACCTCAAATAACACAATATTAGTATGTGACATACTTTGTTATCATCTAATGCATGCACGCCAAGCTCTCTTACATATTTTGATGGATACATTGCTCGATGGACCACTGATGATAATTAATAAGTACATGACAAAATACATACAACACACTAGCTATATTGCGATCAACAAGAAGCTAGCTAGTAGTACAGCTATATGCTCTCGGTCCTTGATCTTGGTGTACATATAAACCTCGACGAGATGATGGCTTCGAAGATTATTGTATTAAAGGAGTCATGTATATATCTAGCGAGAGAGCATCAATAATGCATGCATGAACGGGCGAGCTTAGAGTGGCACATCTATATAGCTAGACGATGAGGCGCCTCTGGTGGAAGGTGGCGATGAAGTCAGAAGCCTTCTGGTCGACGTCGCGCTCTCCGACCCACCAGCCGTTGTCCTCGTCGCTGGACCGCACCTTGCGCAGCCTCGCCGGCCCCTCCCAGTCGCTCGCCTCGTCGTCGTCGACGTGGTACCGCCTTGACTTGCGTGAGAAGCTGAAGATGCAGAAGAATGACCTTCCTCCCATATACTTGTCCTACCTCTTGTAGTTACTTACCAGCAAATGTTACACACCTTAGAGTGAGAGAGAGAGATGAGATAGTTGCTGTCTTGGGCAACTGAGAAGAGACCACACCTCAATTTATAGTGGAACGGGGGCTTTGTTGTGTGTGCATGGCTAAGTCAGCCAGCTAATAAATAATAATTAGGGTTCTTCTGGTCATCGAGTTAGACATATGATCAAAAAGGTGCCGATCGGGGGGAGATCGACCTCGGAGGGCCTGGATCATATGATCCGATAAAGATCAAGATCCAGCGGTCGAGACTGTGTGACATGATAGATGCTAAAGCGCGGTAGATTATAGATCATATATGTTCTGTAGCGCACTTGATACATATGAAGCCGTCTTTTTTAGTTTATAGGGAGGGAAAAGCAAGCGCGGTTTCATTTAGCCTCCGCTTTTCTCAGACACTATCGCAGTTTGATTTTGAGCTCCATGCATGATGCATGCATGAAAAGATCCTAGAATATTTAGGGACGCGTCATTGTTGTACCCAATATATCCTAGTAATACAATAACAAATTAAGCCAGACATATATGATATATATATGTGACGTGTATGCAACCTGGTTAGTAGCTAAAAGATTTTGCAATGTTACAGTTTAGAAGAATCTTTGATTTGTTTTTTATTTTTTTGAGGAAGGGAGAACCTTTTTTTGTGATCATGCAAAATTATATTAGTATGTATGCAATTCATTTCAGCTAGAAAATTTCACATGACTACAGGTCATTTGATAAAATTGCCACAAAGTTACAATTTAACCGCTACTTGATAAAGAGTAGATTTTAGGATGAATTTATCACATAGCTATAGTAGATTCAAGAGGGTTCCAGCCGACGGAGTCTGGGAACAACATATCTAAAATATATAGTTTTGCGATAATTTATACGTAGTATTTTTCAGTTTGGTGTCTCACTTATCAAAAAAATATAACATCCAAATATCCAATCTAACATTAAATATATTTGCTAATGTATGGTCCACTTTAGGGCAAGCTGTGATCCAAATGTCCAATAGTAAACACATTGGAATTTGTCTGTGAGATACTGAGAAATGATGGTTTTGTCCACAACACACTCACAATCGTACTTTTGTCCAAGACACACTACAATTTTGAATGTTTTTGTTTGTGATACACTATTATCATTTAATAATTATTTTTAATACTTTTATTTCAAGATATAAAACACATTGAAATTTGAATCTTTGCACAAACATACATTGTTTCATTCCCTATCACTAAAAAATAGAGACAATTTATTATTATTATTGGTATGACTTGCTTGACAATTCAAATATTAAAATAATAAGCAAATCTTGCAAACAATCGGAGAAAAGCTAGCTCTACTTTTTAATGATAGAGAATACAGCTATGTATGTTTATGTAAAGATTTAAATTTTAATGTGTTTTCTGCTTGAGATAAAAAAAATTACAAATAATTATTAAACAGTAATAATGTGCCATAGACGACTGCATCTAAAATCGTAATGTCTCAGACGAAAAAACGATTATGAGTATATTGTAGACAAAACCATCATTTTTCAGTGTCTCTTAGATAAATTCCCCAAACACATTTGGTATAGAGGCATAATCGGCATGCATGCTGCTATAAGCAGAAAGTGATTAGGATCTTCTCCCTGTTGTTTACCTAGCTCATATTAAAAAAATTATGGCTGTAGTCACACTAATCTGAAAAGAAAAAAAAAGAATGCTCAATCATGAGATAGCTACATCTCCCATGCTATATTCCAAACTTTTCATAAAGGCACCACACGTTATTTGGATTCGTACGTTCAAGGTACACGTATACACGCACACCGGCCTTCAGAAGTATATATCGAGGAAATGTGATTTAGTGTAATATCAGTCAGATATATATATGTATAAAAGTCAGTGCATTTTCATGTTGAGGATTGCCCGCATCGAAATGCACTTTTTTCCCTGCCTCCAAAGTAGCTGACAAGAGACGGCATGTACCCGCAGAAAAAAAAAGGGGGAAGTAATACTGCTATTAGTACTTTTGTTCCCTCGGTGCTCAACTGGCTACAAAGATACACAAACAGTACATAACCAAACAAGAATCAAATACAATAATGTTCACCAAAGAAGCCTTTCTGCAGAGCCAAAAGAACTAAAGAACAGTGTGTTCAACGATGCTTTGTTCCATCGCCTTTATCTATATGAAGGGTACGTCGCGTGTATTGGCAGCCGTCGTACATCCTTAAGCTCTAAGCAGTAAGCTCCAAAGTATCGATATATATAGATGCTGCAAAACCTGGTCCCTAACTAAAAGCGCTCTTGAGCGTACAAATAATTGGCAGATGTGCTGTTGCATCACGATAGCCAAAGGCCGTTGTATTGTCTTTGTCGAGCCCTGCACCTTAGACCCTGCAGCGAACACTTGCCTCTCGCTTCACCTGAAGCTTGTAACGCAATCTGAATTTGCATCTTTCTAGTTGATCATGGATAAGGGGTGGCTAGGCTTTTTGTTTCCTGGAGACTCGGCGCTTGATCAAGAGGGCGGTTTGTATTGGATTTAGTCCCACATCGAATATTGATGATGGGGAGCTCAACATATAAGGTGGAAGAAACCTCACTTATCAGGCTAGTTTTTTGGGTTGAGGTGACTCAGGACCTTGGTTAGGGCTCTAGTTGGGTCGACCTGGGCTGGCGACAGGGGCTCGTGTGCGTGACGAGTCCGACCGTAATCTAACAAGTGGTATCAGAGCCATGGTCGGAACCCTGGAACATCTTATGGTCTCACACAGATATCGGACCGTCGGATTGGGTCTCCCGGGCCACACGGTTATCGGGCTGTCGAAGGGGTGTCCACCCGGGTGTGAAGGGGAGATGGGGCCACCTGATGTGTGATGGGGGAGATTGTTGGGTTTAGTCCCACATCGAATATTGATGATGGGGAGTCCAACATATAAGGTGGAGGGAACCTCACCTATCAGGCTAGTCGTTTAGGTTGAGGTGTCCCAGGACCTTGGTTGAGGCTCTAGTTGGGTCGACCTGGGCTCGCGGCAGGGGCTCGTGTGCATGACGAGTCCGACCACACTCTAACAAGTGGTATCAGAGCCATGGTCGGAACCCTGGAATATCTCATGGGCCTCACACGGATATCGGACTATCGGATTGGGTCTCCCGGGCCACACGGTTATCGGGCTATCGGAGGGGTGTCCACCCGGGTGTGAAGGGGAGATGGGGCCACCCGATGTGTGATGGGGGAGATTGTTAGGTTTAGTCCCACATCGGATATTAATGATGGAGGTGCCCAACTTATAAGGTGGAGGAAACCTCACCTATTAGGCTAGTCTTTTGGGTTGAGGTGGCCCAGAACCTTGGTTGGGGCTCTAGTTGGGTCGACCTGGGCTGGCGGTAGGGGCTCGTGTGCGTGACGAGTCCGACCGCACTCTAACAGTTTGAGCTCCACACCTACATTGAAGGACTGATGTCAGCATGGTATGAGATGTGAAGAAGTATGAGACCTGCAGTGAATAAGTAATTTAGAAAGAGTTGTCCATAGTAATTTTCAGCCGTTTGCCAGTAATCTTTACAAAGGACCCAATATAAGACTATTCAATTTGTTCCCCAACTAAATTACACATAGAAATGCAAAGTTATTGCAGTGGATTTTCCATCTTATGTGATGAGTGAAGTACAGTAAGCCTAAAAAAATTCAGGGAGGCAAGGCTGAAGATTTTTATCTTTTTTTTTCACAAAATAGTAATATTAACTTATGAAAAATGAACTCAGAATAATACTATTCCTCGAGGGTCGGGCGTAGAGATCAATAGATAGTCGACTAAACAAGAAAAAAAGAGGGTAGATGAGTGTATACTAGATTCTCACTAGAAGAAAGAAAAAAATGAGAGAACAGATAGTGAAGATGTATTCACCTATAGGAGATGCATAGGATCCATTTTTTCTCTGAAAAAGAAGTGTCCTTTGAATATTTTAATTAACATATTTTCTCGCTTTCAATCGGTTGAAAGCTTTCAGTCAATAGTTTGCTATTTTGTGTTTTAATTTTTCTTTTGTAGGATTATTTGTATAATAATTATAAATCATTAGATCTAAATCCAATAACTCAAAGAGATGACTGAAAATTAACCAAACTTTCAGTCAGCTGAAAATTAACAAGTCCCTTTAATTAATTCAGTTACCTAGTTACTAACAAAATGGTTGCAGCATTATCTTGTGGCCACTTTGGACCTACACGAAAGCGACGGTCTGACTCATTAATTAGACTGTTTCTTCCAATTTCAAGCCAGCTGTTACTGCACTGCAAATCGTTTGCCTGGGAATCAGATGCATCCCAAGAGGAATTTATCGGCGAAGGAACCTATCTCAAGCTTCAAGGTCATTCGAAGGTACAATACTGTTGAAACAACTTGGTATCAAATCTTAAAGGCCTAGGCACTATTGCAACAACACGGTATCAAATCTTGTAGATTGAAATTGAAGCTTGAAACGACATGATATCAAATCTAAAGGCATAGAAATACAGTTGAAGCAATTTGGTATCAAATACCTGACCAATAGTATTTCGTTTAGGTGCTAGGTTTAATGATGCTATGCAATTTAGTCTTGATATTTTTGTAACGAGATAGGACAGGAGTTGTACCAATTAATTTATCCTTAGAGCAGATATAATGCTACATGTAGATAGTCTCATAAATCGTCTCATGCATTGCTACATAGGATTTTTGATGACGTGAAAAAGAGAGAGGGTGATGAGAGGAACAAGTGATTGTTTCGTGTATGAGACAGCTCTCACGTCATTATATGAGTTCTAGTAGTCTTTTAATCTATGAATATTCCTTTTTACATCCAAAAATTAAGAAGTCATATAATTAATAGGACATAACTAATAAGATCATATTTTGTATAAGTCATCTCAACCCGCCTTAAGATTACGTATCATACATAAGACGACACTATTGTACTTACCCTTAAGAGAGTTTATGAACCTAAACAGAGACTAACAATTACTGCATCTGGCGACCTCGAGTTAATAATAGCAATAGTTTAGCATCTACATATCCAACAAATTAATCGACAGAAGAACAGCCAAACAGCAGTGAAACAAACAAACAAGTTGCCTGGAAAGAGCAGGGACATTACGGTTGTGGACAAAAAACGTTCTAGATATCTAGATCTTTGTTGCAGTAGTTGTTATTTAAAGGACAAAAAGCCCTCTTTATTTTAACTTCACATTTGGCTTGTTTGAAGTCGTCAAGGTAGATGAGTGTTCCATTATTCTAGTTCATATTTTGGACTATTCCATTCTGCATAGAGTTGCCACGTTTGACATTTGTCTATAGCTCCTTCCCTTGACTCCAAAAGCACTGACCAATTGATGAAAGGGTAAAAATAAATAATGGAAATCCACGAATGCAACAACCCAAATCCAAGCACATGTACTACTCTATCAATGTCGAATTCTCCATTTCTGATGCAGACTCAAACTAAACTCTTCAGTCCAATATTTTTATTCTATGGTTTGGCTTCTTTCATACTTAAACCTTGGCCGGCAATGACTAGTAATAAACAAATGGATATTGATAATAACGACTGGTTATAGAGCACCCATGGCATTAAATTGCTTCAATTACAACAACCACAAAGTGACTGAGAAGCAACCTCGAGCTCTTCCCACCCATAATCTAAATGCAAAGAGGACCCATAATCTAAATGCAAAGAGGTTTGTGCCTTTACCTCCCTTTTCCATGTCTTTCTACCTTATCCTTCAAATTTTCAGGTCCTCAAATTAATAAACAGGATATGAAGCCCTTTCAGGATGTCTTGCTGCGGCGGTGATAGTTGGTGTTATTGCTGTTTCCTGCCACATCAGGAGACGAGCATATAGGTTGAAACCATCAAGAAGGGATAACGGTAATTTCGCAAACTATTTTCTAATCCATATACACATACTACAGTACCTCAGGTGGTGGTTTTTGATTGCCTAATAGCACGATGCACTTGTGCATCTTTATTATCTTTCAGATGTCACATTTGCATCCCTTGAATATGAAGAGGCTACCTGCAAGCAGATGTCGATTAAAGATATATATGCTGCAACTGAAAACTTGAGTCCATCAAATGTCATCGGACAGGGTATTGCAGGTTCATGTCACGATTATGATCTCATCAAGGAAAAAACAAAATTAAATTAATAAGAACATAAGATCTTGAAGGCATTTACCACATTTTAGACAATATGTAGTTTTCGATTTGCATATTGTTCCTCTTGTATTTTCAGGGAAAGTGTACAGAGGAGTGCTTGCAAATGGCTGGCCTGTTGCAGTGAAGCACATTGTAAAGAATGAACATGCAGAAACCTTCCTAAGAGAAGTTACAAGCTTATCACATATCAGACACCCGAATCTTGTGTCATTAAGAGGTTACTACGACGGGCAGGAAGAGTGCTTTCTGGTGTATGAGCTGTGCACCAATGGTAATCTGTCAGAATGGCTATTTGGTGAGTACCTTTTTAAGGAAATCAAACAATAGGATGGCCTTATATTATATTACTTTCATTGCTTCAAAGAACTGAATACTTTGATTGCAGGGAAGGATAAAAACCTTTCATGGGTTCAGAGGCTTCGTATAGCTCTTGGAAGCGCTTGTGGCCTTTGGTTCCTGCACATATATCCTGAAGGATGCATTGTCCACCGTGACATCAAGGTATGGTCGCATGATCCTAAAGGATTCAGTGCATCTAAAGATTCAAATAATAGAACTCATACCTGCTGTGACAGCCAACCAACATATTGCTTGGGGTTGATATGGAACCAAAGCTATCTGATTTTGGACTCTCGAGAGTCATGGAGTTAGGTGTGTCACATGTAAGCTCTGAAGTCAGAGGAACTTTTGGCTATGTTGATCCAGAATACCGTCACAACCACAAGGTCAATGCTGCCGGGGATGTATACAGTTTTGGCATGGTCCTCCTTCAGCTTCTGTCAGGAAAGCGAGCAATCAATATCATGAACACAGATAAGCCAATGTCACTGGATAAAATGGTATGGTCAGAAGCAATTAAAATAAATTTACATTCAGGAATGAAGTTATTGATTGAGCTGGATCTGATTTGAATACCTGTTGTTCCCAGGCTTCAACACTCATCCGAGAAGGAAATGTATTGGAGTTTGCTGATCCTAGGTTGAATGGAAACTACTCGGTGGAGGCATTTGATGTCAGTCTGAAGCTTGCTCTGTCATGCACGGGCCACAAGAAGCAGCGGCCATCCATGGAGCAAGTTGTGTCAAGGTTAGAGAAGGCTCTAGAGATCTCCACGAAAGATGATGACAAGCACAACAACATTAGCATTGTTGAGTCCCTTGCATAGCTATCCTATGTAACCTTTTAATAAGCTCCTTAATGTTTCCATGGACATGTTTAGACTTTCTTGAACACCAGGTGAACCAAATCTGATTCAGTGGTAAGTAATTTTAAAGTAGAAAAATCTTGCTTCAAACTGGCAGATCTTCACGCCTATCCAGAATTCCAGACTCATAGTAAACTGAAACTAATGCAGAAAGAAATAAACAGAAGCATAATACCTCCTAGAAAATAAAATGTCCAACGGAAAATGATCATGAAATCAATCCAACATTTGAGTTTGCAATTGTGGTCTATGTGTGCATTTTCAACTTACTAGAAAATAAAACACCAATAAGAACACCAGCCACCATAACTGGCCATACCACTTTGGCACTTTGCCACATATATTCAGAAGGGGCAAATGAAGAGGACTTGTGACTGGTGCCTTGAAGACCAAACAATGCCATACATCTCCATGCAGCAAATGAATAACATGCCGTTCTCTTTCAACAAAAGTCAATATCATAAATATACAAAATGTATTTATTATTTCACCAATATAGTTTTCAGCCTAAAGAATTAAAGGGTTTTACATAGATGCATAAGCAAGTATCCAATTAACAGTTAAATCTAATTACAACGCATTGCAGAAAACCAGACTGCACACGCATTATCGAAGTGGCAGTTCATTCACTTCAGCATAATCCTTTTGGTTCATCGAAAGGACACAGAAACCATGAGGGAGGAAAAGGTAAATAGCAAGAAAGATTATCACTCCGAGATCAGCTTCTTCACCTATGGCAGGCTGAGAGGGTTGCCGCAGGTATATCTGATTGGCACACCACATACAGTACAGGGAGGCTATCACCAGGATGAGATAGAAAGATTGATTTGATTTTTCTGTAGCAGATACTCCATGCTTAACTCTGCCAAAACAAGGAACAAAATCTTTACCGAAACGTAACATGGATTTGTAAGTTAAGGTACGTTTAAAAAGGAAAAAGTTTTCTAGCAGAAAGAGTCATCGAAACATTCAAAATTCAAGAGGAAGAATTGCAAAAATTCTGTTTCGTGCACCAGCGTGGCATTTTTGTTGGCCTTCAGTAAAGGTCAGTGTATACTTCTATTCTGAAACACACAACAGAAGTGTGTATCTTGCATAAGGGAACATAACAGGTTTAGGCTGCTGCATTGCTGTGCGCAAACCAGAACACTTAAAACCGTATCCAAGAGTTTTTTAAAAAAAAAAACAAACAGACACCCAATAAATACAGCATCATTAGTGTAACATGATAATGATAAACATAATCACCAAAAAGAAAATTTAAAGTTAGAGTCAATATCTAAATAGGTTTCCATTTTTTATTTTTAGGGAAGGAGAGAATCATAGCTTCTGTAGAGCATTAGTACAGATCTATCACCTGTTGATGTACACAAAACCCCCCATGAGGCAAATGCAAAGAAGGCCTACAACAACCACTGCATCTGGATTGATCGGAGCTCGGCCTTTCCACCAACCAGTGCTCAGTATCCAAGTATACATTGTAGAATGGCCATTCTCCTGCAGCAACATAACATCAATCTCAGTAGTGTAACAAGCATGCAATGCTTCAAAAGAAGCAAAACGATCCATTTATCTCCATAGTAGCAAGGGGTGGAGGTTTGTTTGCCAGTCCTGATAAATTGCACTTGTTACACAAAAATAGTGTGTCGATTCTGTTCAGGCAGATGTTCCTAGTTCGAAGGAACTTCTCCCATGCAGCAACTTTAAATAATTTGTATCCCCCGAATCATGAGGAACCTTGATAACTACATCCCTTGCAGTTAAAGAAAGGTCCAAACCACTGCATGCTCACCTCAAACAAGTGATCCAAGAAGAAGTGGGACAGCGAGCCGGCCGAGATAAGCAAGAAGCACTGCCTCTTGTTTAGTGGTACCTGCAGCAACACCAGCATTAAACAAATCAGGCATGGAAGACCAAACGCCACATGCTAAGAGGCTTCTGGACTCTGGCGCTGGTCCCTCCTCTAAGATTACTGGATTAAGATAATCCCGCATTTGGTCCACTAGATTGACAAAGATGCTGCCGTACAGAATAGTAGTATCTCAAAAGGAACAAGCAAATCCAAGGAGGGGGGAGGAGAAGAAGAATTTGAGGGAACATTCTGTCACGCACCCCTGCGGGAGAATCGAGGACGCCGGCGCGGAGCAGCCGGCGGGAGAGCCAGGCGTAGGCCCAGGCGAGCGGGAGGCCGAGGAGGAGCGGGTAGTAGAAGGGGTGGTGCACGACGGACATGGCGAGCCCGCCCACGGCGGACGCGGAGGGGAGGAAGGAGCAGAGCCACTCGGCGAAGGCGCCGAGGTCCGGGCCGAGGAAGGCGTTGGCGGCGTAGAAGGCGCAGTGGTGCGGGCCGAAGCGGCCCGGCCCGGCGACCCGCGACAGCGCCGCCCCGCCGGACAGCGCGTACAGCAGGTGCGCCCCTGGGCCGGGCATAACGCTCGCTCGCTGGCTGGCTGCGGCTGGTGATCGCGCGGCCGAGTTTGGTGGCCGGGAGAGAGAGGAGCAGAGGCGGCGGCGGCGATGCGGTGCCCTGGGGACTCTGGTTTGGTTTAGGTGGGAGCTTGCTTGTGTGATTGTCCTTGTGCGTTACTCTTTGCTTGTTCGGCTTCCTAATTTACGCTGCTACCGCCAAGGTAACGGTAAACGGTCAGGTGGTTTGACTGACCAGAGCGCAGAGGACCAGGACGGAATGCACTGCTGTTGTTCTAGCACTCTAGCCTCCACTGCTGCCTTCGTCGTTCTCTTTTGCATCAATCGCATGCAACCGTTGGTAAAAGCAGAAGTACTAATAATGCCTTCTGCGATTCTACCGCTTCTTCTTTTTTTTTTTTTCAAAACTGGTTCTACCGCATTAGGAGCACGTATGAGCTTTGCTCCTCGCGACATGATACGCAGAAGCGGTCAGAACATGTCAAAAGAGACAGTCTAGCTAATTGTCAACGAACCACGAATGAATTGTGACGGCTTAGCTAATTGTCACCTACTCTGCCCGGCTGCTATATCCGGATACTCCGTTCACGAAGTTGCCGCCGTTGAAGAGTGCCAAACCCCATCGAAAAAGAAGGCCGCGAGACATATCAGGCACCTGAGGTCACAGCTGAGGTCATGCTAAAACTCGAAGAGAAAGCAAGGCTTAACGTTCGCACACCACCCTCATCTAACATTTTAAAGCTTGCTGCAGAACATACATAGGTCTAGAGTTCGATCGGATAGCTGCGCTGGACAATTTTACAGAAGGCAGCGGTGCATCTTACTAGCTTATACTTACGGCGGCAGTCTTGTTTCACCGGCGCAGCAGCGCGCACGTCATGCGTCGCAGTCCATCGGCACGGCGTCGCCCACCTGCCTCCGGCAACCCCGCGCCTCCTTGATCGCCAACAGGTTGTCGCAGGCGATCCAGGGGAAGCTCCAGAGCCGCTTCTCCCCGCGGCGGTCCGGGTGGTAGGTCACGTGGTACCACGCCGACGCCATCCTCGACGCGTCCGGGCAATCCCTGAGCCACCCTCTGACCTCGTCGTGCAGGGCCTCAACGGCAGCCACGATGCGGTCCTTCATGTCGAAGTAGCGCTTGTTGTCACGCTTCAGGTACAGCTGCTTGTTCCGGATGTTGCCCGTGAGGATCTCGTCCTCGGCCTCCGCCGAGTAGTAGCTCATCAGCGTGCCCAGCTTCTCGGCGTACAGCTCGTAGCACTCCTCCGCGGCGTCCAGGAACTCGCGGAAGCCCGGGACCTCCAGGTCCGGGTCGTACGCGCGGCTCGCCGGGGCCTCGGGCAGGAGCGCGTCAGAGTTCTCGGCGTGGCGCAGGGCTGCACGGTACAGCTTGCCCATGGGGCCGTTGGAGACGTACATTGGCTTCTCCCACCGCTCCATGAAGTCGGGGTACTCCCGGGGTCGCAGTGACTGGGGCATCTCCGCTGGAGCGCCCGTCTTGGCGAAGTCCACGGACATGGAGTGCAGAGCGGCAAGCTGGAGGCACTCGGGGCTTCGAGCTTTCAGCGGATTACGGTCCGCGTGGATCAGGTGGGCAGTGGATATGGCACCGAGGGTGTCATTTATCATGTAATCCACGAAGTTCTTCTGGATTTCCTGCAGTAACAGATGGTATGATGAATTTCCCACATCTGAGCATAAAAAATGCATAGAGGAAAAAGGTATGATGCAAAAAAAATTTTCAACCTTGGTGCTATTTTTCAACATAAAAATCTGAAATTGGGAATGTCAATAGGACTTAGGATTGTACCTCAAGTGTAACAACATGGTCCATTATACGTGGCCTTGTTGCAGCATAGTCCATAGGTGCATCAACCTTCTCGGGGATCAGCTTGTCATCCCAAGTGATAAAGAAAAGGTCACCATCCAAATCACCCCCGGAGCATTCATTTGGATGAGGCCTAATTAATTTAAAGACTTATAAGGGTAGTATTGATAATATTAAACCAAATTATTAATTGAGATTATATGCATTGCACAACATAACATGTATAGAAGGGCTAGCAAAAATAAATATAGTGACTTAGTTCAGTAGAGATACAGGCTCCATCGCAACCATGGGCAAAGAAAAATGAAGACTACAGCCCCAGAAAGTCATCTTTCAACTTAACGTACCTTTCACCTCTCTGAGGAAACACAACACAATCAGCAAGCCCCCTAGCATCCAATCCAGCATCATATACAGCTTCGAGTACTCTGATATCGCCAGGATGGAGACATGGGTTCTTTGAGACTGCAACTTTCCCAACAACTACGGCTGTTTCCCCATCATCATCATAAAAGAATGGCTGCTCATTGTCCTTCTGCTCCTTCTGAGTCTTTGTAACTCTGATGTAAACTTGACCATAGTCTAACTTGCCTGTTTCATCCAGACAACCAATAAGAACACGACCTTTTGGAACATGAATCTTGCACCTGGTTCTTATGTCAGTCAACCTATTTGCACGATGAGCTTTAAGAATCATTAACAGGTACGGCTCTGAACTTGGTTCATAGCCTTGCAGCAGCATCTTTACTGCCCTCTTGGTTTCAGCACCGCCAATTTTTCCCAGGGCAGACAAAGCAGCTTCTTTGTTAGTTAGCATTTCATCTGTTTCGCGCATATCATCTTGTTGCATTGACTCAAATGTTTCATCCCTTATCCCCAACGTTGAAAGAAGAGAGAGAATTTCACGATTCACATAGCATGGCTGAGACTTACTCCAACTTGTAATGTTCAGCATACTGCTCTGTGATTCAAACTTTTTCATACTAGGTCGCAGAGAAAGATCAAAAAAGGAAGTAGGGTCAACAGCAATGACTCCTTTATAACCACCAAACCTTATTTGAAAAGCAGACGGAGGGTTAGCAGAATCTAATCCAAGTACTTTGGCGATTCGCCTGGCAAAACTCAACGAAATCCTCCCAATACCATCAGAAAATATATATTTGGTGCCATCAGTTGTTGCTTCAACATCTGGAATTACTTCTATATTAGATGATGAGATTTCAAACGTTGGCTGTGAAGAGCTGAACAGCTGACCCATTCTAGCTGCACATTTGGAGACTGAACGGATATCTTCAAAGTGCCCCATCCACCTTCTTATACACTCTGCAGTCAAAGATTTATTTGAAGCAAACATCCAAACAGAATTACCCCGAAGCTGGCTAGCTGAAAAGGCCAAAAATTCGTATTTCTTTGGGCCGATGCAGAATCCTTCTCTCAGAATGGAGAGAATACGGTGATACAGACCAGTTTTCATGGGTTTAGAAAAGAAACCTTTTTCAGTTCTAGGTGACAATGCATTGGAAGAAAGCTTGCTCCAATCTTCATCAACAAAAGTAACTCTAACAAAGTCAGAAGCATACTCAGAATGGTACTTAACCACATAATTTGAGACTTCTTCCTCCGGTCCCAAGCAATATATTTTTGATGGGGTGATGTGAATTCTGTAGCATTTCATCAATTTTCCTTTATCTTTACTCTTACTGGATTGCAAAGCATTCTTGCTGATCTTCAAGGTATAAGCCTCCTGTTTGATGAATTGCAAAGGTTCATAGCATGTAGATTTTAATTTACTCATTTTCTCAAATATCCTTCTTGCAGTATCAACTGAGAGTTCTTCGAGGACTTTAAACAGATCAGCATTAACATGCCTGGCAACTAGCTTCCCCATGTGAATCATAGAGTTGAGACGAAAAAGAGTTTCGTAGGGCACTGAAAAGCCATTTGGGCAGTCAACAAGAGGAACGACTTTGGAGGAAGTGCCAAACACATCCATTGAAGAAATGACAAATTCCCCTAATTCTCCTGAGAAGGGTAAACTTTTGAGAATATCTGACACGGGTGCACCTTTGCCCAGTTTCAAAACAAGATTGGAACACTCCCCAAAAGAACTATTAGGTGTAAAATCTAGTGCTCTAGCCCAAGCAAATTTGTTGTCCTCCTTGCATGCAAAAAAGCGCTCATCTGTAAACCTTGAATCAACCACAGGCCCGGAAATCACAGTGTGTATTCTTGGTGCATAAGTGAGCTGCAACAAGCATAATATTTAACTATCAAACTTCATTTTCACAGAAAAAAAGCCAAAAGATTATTGCATCTGAACCCAAAAAAATAACTGATAGTCAAGCAAATATGATAAATATTAAAGATAGACATCAAGCCAGCTTATATCCATAGTGAAAGTCAAACAAATGATCCATTTTTCAAGGTAGCCTTTGAATTTTCAAGTGAATAAAGCTGAAATAATTTAGCCATCTCACCAATAATAAGTTCAAAATTTTCCCTGTAAAGTTAAGTTGAAAAGAGTTGTTGTACAGTTTCATCAGATCTGAGAATTGTTTCAAATATCATGCAGCAGGAAAATAACAGTGCCACTGCAGATTATGCAGAACACATAGCTCATACAAGAAACTTAATGAGCATAAGATGCCCGCTATGTTTGTGCAAATGTGAATAATCAATCACCTCTGAAGAAAAATAATTATCTTGCATTGGGATTGATTTTCCTTTGCACACTCAAGTCATTGGTAATAATGGATAGAATATGCAATAAATTGATCACATGAGGGCAACAAGGGCTGTAACAGGTCATAGAAGACTACAAAGATATCCTTTTATGCGACCCTAGAGGAAGAAGAGGCTTCATCTGCAGCACACTTGGGAAGATAATTCTATTATGCTCTAATTGTTTTAGAGATTGGGCTAAAATTCGAGATGGAATTTTGTCGATTCACCTGCTGAGATACAACTCTAAACACACTGAGCTAATTCTACCCAATCACTCAGCTATACACCTTGCTACTGGGTGAAACTAAGGGCATCTGCACAACTCATGTCAATCGGATATCTCCATGGCAGCTCGTTTAACTCAAAACATATGATCTGAAGTTTCAATCAACACAACTGTAACACAAAAACGCATCAACATTGTGGAGCTTCGTGCATCAAAATGAACAGCACGGTAAGCAGCTCACCTGCAGCAAGATGGCGCCCGTCTCATCAAGGTTGCACCCAAAGCACTCCCTAATGTCCTCAAAGAGCACCTCGAGCCTGTACTTGCGAGAATCGTGCTCCAGGTAGAGGTCCACGCGCCGCTTCGCCAGGATAATCTCGGCGCGCACGCCGTCCCAGGTGTAGGCCACCTCGAGCTCGCGCTCAGCGACGCGGTTGCCTAGAATGAGGCTTGCGCCAGCGAATCGGAGGGAGAGATCGGGCGCGCGGGGCAGGATGTCGACGTGTGCCGGGGAGATGGAGAGGCGGGAGCCGAGGAAGGGGGGCAGGCGGCCGGAGGAGGCGAGGTCGGCGGCGAATATGGCGGCGGCTGAGGAGTCGAACTGGACGGTCCCGTAGCCGCGGCTGAGCCACCCGCGGTGAGCGGCGACGATCTTGCAAGCGAAGGCCGCGCCGGCGGCGGCGACGGCGGAGTCGAAGAAGGCGAGCAGCTCGGAGGCGATGGCCGAGGGCGGAATGTTGGATACCCGCACCGTAGCCGTGGCGCCGGTTGCGAGCGGGATCGCCACCATCGCGTTCGACATGGCGGCCGGAAAGGGGCCGGAACTCCGGCGATGTCAGAACCGTGGGTTTTGTGACGGGAACACTGTTCTAGATTCTGACAAGGAGGGTTTTGTTTTGGAGATTATTGCGATTTTTTTAGGAAAATTATAACGGTTACCCATCTAAATTCACTCATTTCAATTAAATGAAATAATGATGTTTACAAGTATATCAAGGCAGCTGAAAGACAGAAAAGGTAATGATACATCAACAACCTAAGTAAAACATTAAGCTTTTTTAGAATTTCTAATCATCAATGTAGAAAGAAATTCATGAGTCTGTGCATCCCGATCAACAGATGTAACCAATTCAGCTTGCACCACTTACCGATTTTGCATTTGGGCACTGAAACCGCCGCTCTCATCTTTATCTAAGTCCCTTTTTGATGTAGATATTGGAGCTAGAATTGGGAATTAGAATTAGATTCTATAAATATCAGTGTTTGGATGGAGCTTGAAATTGGAATTGGAATTCAAAAGTGAATTCGGTGGAATTCAAACATAACTAAAATGGCCCAAACTCAAAATCGAGCCTCGCTCCTCCGAATTGGGAGGAATTAACGTCGACCATCGCATGTCCTGTCTGGTTGCCGTCGCACACCCCGTCCGGCGGCCTTCTTCCTCGTCGGAGGCGGACTTCTTCGCCCCCCCCCCCCCCCCCAGTGGCGCTCTTCTTCCTCCCCTCAGGCGGTGACGCTATTCTTTCTCCCCTATAGCCCGCGTCGAGTAGGAATTGGAGACGGTAAAGATGGAGTTCTTGCAGGCCGCAGTGGGCGTGTCGGAGCTCGTGGACTGGATCTGCCTTCAGTCACCATCCGAGCTGCGGCATAGGGTGATGCACCGGTGAGTTGTCACCCTCTCTTCTGATTTCCAATTCTTCAGATTTTACATCCAAACATCAAATAGAATTGATTCGATCCGATTTTCATTTCTAATCAATTTATTTGACAAACAAATAAAAACATTAAATTGGTTCTCAATTCCATTTCTACAAAGATTTGGTATTACCTATCAATTCAATTCCATCCTTCTAAATTCTACTTCAAAACGCAGCCTATCTAGAATTTGATTACACCCTAGTATTTTGCTGATTATTACGATTTTATTTTTGGTTTGTAGTCTAACTATGATGTTGTTTTTCGTGAAAATGAAGACCCGATAAGAATAATATTTGTCTTCATTTTGAAATCATAGGATAAAATCATAAAGTTAAAAAATGAAGGGATAAAATCATAATTGAATTTCAAATAAGGGAAAAATCAGTGGAGCCCTCACGCCACCTTGGCTACGCTTGCTCTCCAGTACAGTGACGCCCACTCTCTAGTTACGTCCGACCCCAGCAAGGTGTCGCCTGACGCCATGAACAACATGCTGCCGGAGACAGTGACGAAGCCAAGTGCAGCGGATGGTGTCAGCTGATACCGATGATTTTTGAAAAATTGTATGTAAAACATTGTTTAATCGTTGTTTATCTAGCTAGTGACACCGTTAAAAATCTATACGGACTCCGGCGACGTGCTGGTTTTGCCCTTGGCCGGAGATGAGCATAGATACAACCCAGATCGGCTACAGACCACCTCTTGCCCCAGGATGGCCACCATGCTTCTCCATCCTGGACTCCTGACACACGTAGGAGACAAAGAAGAATAGTTCACATGCAAAAGTGATAAGACATCGAGAAAAAGATTTATAAGAGATGTGTTTTAAGATATCTACTAAATTTGTTCTCTTTTATGTGCTAAAAAAGTATAGGAGACTCTCCTACAAGAAATTGTAAGAGACATAACATATCTATAGATTCCAAATTTATTAGATATTAGTAGGAGTAACCGAAGACCAAGAAAGCACATATGACCACATATGGAATATGTTAATAGTCATGATAGAATTAGCATTTACTATAACATGTTCGCATTTGTGCAAGTGCTTTCCACAATAGGACAACAATAAGTTGTATATGATATAACTTGATTGTATTATCAGCAGTATAACTTTGTTCAGAGAGGAGGAGGAACCGCCTGTGTCGCCTTCTCTGGGTTGCTCGGGTGTACTCTAGCTGTCGCTGCCTTGACCCCCCCCCCCCCCCCCCCCTTCACCCCCCGTCCGATTTCGGCAAATAACAGCAAGATCCTACCCTTTCTTCATCGGATCTAGTACACTCACGCTCGAATCTTCTCGGTGGTGGGCGGCCCAATTTGTCGTCCCCTAAGCTTGGCTAGGGCATCGCGTCCTCTGCTCCATGGTGGTCCTCCCCTCGGCTGGACTACTTGGGCATGGCCCATAGTCTATGCAGCATGGATACGAATATGTGTATCGGTATCGGAAGGATACGGATAAGTGGATAAGATAATTTTCTAAAAAACACGATACACGGATACGTTTTACTATTTTTCTAAATATGACCCATTTCTAACATTCAGTCCAATATCCCTCTGCCCCACTCGCAACGTCTACTGCCCACCAGCGGGCCCTGAAGAAATAGGTCCAAATATGTTTTAGCCCATTCAGCCCACCTAACCACCCCACTTCTCTTCTAACCTTAACCCTCTCCACTATCACTCACTCCCACTCCCCAGCCGCCGCCAATCCCCTTTCTCTCTCCCCTCTCGTCCTCTCCCTCTCCAACACCGACGTCAGTCGCCGCCTCCTAGGCGCGCCCATCCCTCGCGCCAGCGCCGCCGCCTCCCGCCACTGCCCACCTCCGCGGCCAGCACGTCGCGCTGCCCTGCGCCGCGCCTAGCCGCACCCATCCCTCGCGCTGGCGCCGCCCTGCGCCATGCCCATCCCTCGCGTCGGCGCCGTCGTGCGTGACCTATCACCGTCGGCATCGTTGTCCAGCCTGGGGCCACCAGCCTCGCTCTCCAGCCGCAGCCCGGCGCCGCCAACCTCGCCCTCCAGCCCCGTGTCGATGGCCTGGCCCTCCAGTGCGGTGTCGCTCGACTCGACGTCGCCCACGGCCGCTCGTCAACCTCTGTGGGGCCGTATCCATATGGCTTATGTATCAGCCCACGTATCGAATATTAGTGAAAAAATTAAAAATCGGATACTCAATAGATACGTATCCATGGAGTATCGGACACGCATCCGTATCCGATACGTATCGGATACACAATACGCTACCTCAGTGGCGTATCCGTGTAATGTAGCCCATAGTGGCAGCGCCCTTGCCCTCTGATGGCCGGATGAGTGCTGCTCCGAGTTCGGAGCTGCCTTACGCTCCTGTCCTTGTAACAAGAGTCCCCGGTTGCGGCAGCGATAATGGTGGCCGATGGCCAGTGAAAGATCTTGGCCAGATCCAGGTGCCCTTAGGTCAGATCCGGTGATTCGTTTTGGGGGCTGGCTGCGCCAGCTCCTGCCTCGGTGATGTGGTGGCTGGGATTGACGGTTTGTGTGCTGGAAGCTTGCCCGGCTAGATGTGGCAGTGTCCTCGCTACCCGTTTACCGTTGAAGATTCAAGCTACTTTTTGAAGAATAAAATCTGGATTCTCTGGTGATGTTTCTCACGATGTGAAGGATCGCCCAATGGTGAAATACTAGAAATTTCTTGCCAGATATGGTTCCTTCATATTTTGTGCGACCAGAAAATCGAGAAGATGTCTAGTGTTGTCTCTTACCTCCCGGCTGGAGCGGATTAGCTCGTGTGTCATTGCTATGCGATGAGGCATGGTGGGTTTGTGCCAGTAGCGGCACGATGTAATTGACATTGTGTAGGTTTTCAGTGGTAATGGTGCTCACTTCTGCGGAATGGTGAAAAAGACGACTAGAGCGCTCGTTGAAGTTGTGGCTAGATTCATTGGCATCCTCCATAGTGTCGATCACCACAGAAATTTAGTCTTCTATGATAGGGTTGGCTGATGACTGCTCAAGTAGGGCTAAGTATCGACTTCAAGCGCTTCCGGTTGACGACCTTCATCGATGATGTTTTTCTGGTTTTAGCAATGTATTTTATAGCTTGTTTCTTCTTTTTGTAGCGGTCTATCTGTCTTCTTTCTTTGCGTTGTGTGAGACTTAGCGCTTTTTGTGTAATCTTGATTGTGTACACTCTTTTTTAGGATGTAGAGGTTGGATCTTTCATCTATTATCTAAAAAAACTTTGTTCAGAAATATGTTTGACATGGCGAATCCGATTTTGATCATCTGAAAATTAGTAACTCACTAATTTTATTGAACAGAAGTATAATTTCAGGAACAATCCATGATTACATAGATGTAGCAAACTTTTTTTTAGTATAAAACTTAATAGCACTTATTTATTTATTATTGTAAATATATAAGGCCTGAACGTGAAAGTAACAGGCAATCTAAGAAGCAGACGCAACATGCATGACACAAGGACACACGATGCTGGATCGATCAGTGGACCAACAACCTTGGCGGATATATTATCCACTCGGGGGCGCGGGGGGGGGGGGGGGGGGGGGGGTCTAGTTCTTGTTCTTGAGGAGGTACTCGTCGAGGTCGCGGAACGCCTTGGCGGCAGTGTCCTTGATGAAGTCCGGGGCAGGCACTTCCTCGCCGGCCTTGTCGAACTCCAAGGCCCACTCGACGGCGCCGGGGGTTACGTGCATCGTCACCTTCAGGTTCTTGTAGAAATCGAGGATCTCGCCGTCCACCATGCTGTAGGACAGCACCTTGTTCTCCTCGTCCGCGAGCTCCACCTTCTCCTTGGCGAACGTTGTCATCGGCACCCCTGAGACATAAATTAAATAACAACAGCATCAATCGTCGTTGCATGCAGACACTGGGTTGTATCACGACGTTGCTTTTTTTTTTTGGCGGAAGATATCACGACGTTGCTTTAATTTGGTTGCAAGGTATTTATACTCACCGTCGGCGTACTTGAGGAGGCGCACGCTGCCGACGGACTTGCCGTCGCCCTCGACGGTCTCGATGCTCTTGTACAGCTCCGGTAAGATCTTGGGGAACAGCTCCGTCGAGTTCCGCAGCGCCGCCCACAGCTTGTCAGCCGGGGACTTGACGTCGAACACCGTGGTAATCTTGGAAGCCATCGTTGATCGTCTAATAACCAGTATGCAGGTGGCGGTGTGTGCTTGTGGTGGTCTGGCCATGGCCTGTGAGACCTTGGGCCTTTATATGGAGAAAGCTAGCTAGCCATCCATGCTGTAGCAAAATCGATTTTTTTTTTCTCCATTATGGCATTGATCAGTACACGAAGGCTTGAAAAAAATGAGAAACATATCAGCAACAAACATGCAGCGTGGTATTTCCTTGGAAAAGGCATGCAGCGCGTGGTGGCACTGTAGCAGTAGTACCGCGGCACGCCTGCAGCAACGAGGAAAAGCTGAAATTCTTGGTCTGAAAACGCAGCTGGTGAACCGGTATATGCTGCAGTTGGTATTAGGAGATCAGTTCCGATTTAATTGATTGGTTCGTCAGTAATCGTTGACCAGGGTAGCGAGACGAGCAGCGTAGCGGGCGGAAACGGCGGTAGGGAGGGCCGGGACTCCGGCGATGGCACCGTCTCAGGCTCTGTGACGGGACTAGTGCTAGTGACCTTAAGAGAGCGTTTCTTTCTTTTTCTGGACTTTGTTGCTCCTATAAACAACTATATATACACAGAATGATTGTTTGTTTGACACTAATACACATGTTGTTAAATTCTTGATGAGAGCAAGAATAAATTAAGATCCTGTTTGTATCCAGTTCAGATTATTAAAATCTGATTTTTTATTTTAAAATTTTAAAATCCGAATTTTATATGAAACCTGAGCAGTGACGTTTGAATATCGACCATATTCCTAAAATCCGAAGAATAGTAAATCTTTTGGCATATAAAATTTAGCTCTAGTTTGATATAACTAGATTATGAGATTTTTAAAATATAGGTGAAAAAAATATGCCCCTCACGAATTCTAGAATTTAGATTCTTAAAATCTCAATACAGCCGATAGAGCCAAAGCTAAAATCCTTGTGTGAAATGTCAAGATTTCTAGGTTGCAGAGAGCACTTTACATAATTACATCCTATAAAAGGATTTTTTGTCATCAAGAAGACGCAAACTGCAAAAATTACCCTACCGAGACTAGTAGAAGTCAATTTTAACTACCATTGCATATCTCTTACTGGTATTTGGTAGTTTTTCTGAGAACGACAACCTCCTAAACCCCCAAAACAGAACATAAAAAGAGAGCATTATTGGCAGTGTACTAATAAAGACGCTCTTGCTGACATTATTTGTCCACGTCTCACTGCAGTAGTCTAACAACCAATGCAGTGCAAATTTCTGCAACGGCGTGTCACGATCCGATCGCAACGAGTACGTACCGGAAGGCAGGTGAAGACCATAAACCTGGGCACTTATTATTCATCCATTAACACGAAAGCAAGGGACATGTGTGAGCGTCATGATCAACACCGACCCGCCGGCCAGTTTTAACAGCTACTACTACTTCATTGTGCCAGAGACAAGCACACACGACACTATCCATGGTAGCCAGCAAACCCAACACGAACAGTAATGAACGACACGATCCATGGACCGTGTATGGTCTAGTTCTTGAGGAGGTAGTCGTCGAGGTCGTGGAACGTCTTGGCTGCGGTCTCCTTGATGACGTCCGGGTCGGGCACCTGGTCGCTGGCCTTGTCGAACTCCATGGACCAGTTCACCACGGCGCCGGCGTCGCCTTCCTTGGTGGTGGGCACCACCTTGAGCGTGATCTTGAAGTTCTTGTAGTAGTTCACCAGCTCGCCGTCCACCACGCTGTAGGACACCACCTTGTTCTCGTCGTCCGCCAGCTCCACCTTCTCCTTGGCGAACGTCAGCATCGGCACACCTGCACGCATATGCACGGTCATCTTCGGCCGCGAGATGATACAATTGGCGTGGGTGGCTTCCAAGTCAAAATGTGTATGAGCATTGTTGTGTTACCCTCTGTGTACTTGAGGAGGCGGACGGTGCCGGCGGACTTGCCGTCGCCCTCGACGGTCTCGATGCTCTTGTACTGCTCGGGGAAGATCTTCGGGAACAGCTCCGTCGAGTCCCGCAGCGCAGCCCACAGCTTGTCAGCCGGGGACTTCACCTCCACTACCAGCTCAGCCTTGGACGCCATCTACTGCTTGATACTCTATCGACCAGCAAGCTCTGATCTAGCTGCTGCTTAATTTCTGTGATGTGTTTAGTGTGTAGTCTGGCCATCATACGCGCTCCTCGGCCTCTTTATATAGAGCAAGGCGGCGAGGTGGCGACCTGATCTGTTTGAGTGCTCTTCTTCGGAGCAGGGGAATGGTGCTCGTACTAGCGGCAGCTACTGATGCTCACCATTGAAGGCCTTCCTGCAAGATCCAACTACCTTGTTCAGCCTCCAATTTATGGCGTCGGTGCACCGCTAGATCAACACTGCACGCAGCCGATCGTCAAGAATGCAACGGCGATTGATGAGTTTTCTTTTAAAAAAAACCGGCGATTGATTATGCTAACATGCGTCGTTTTCGTGGCACTCCGTGGCTGGCTGTACAGGGTGGAATAATGTTGGAATTCATGATCTATCAATAGCAAACTATAGACGAGGACGATGAGGAGTGGGGTACTGTTTAATTTTATACTACTACTAGAGATCATCAACAATTCTAATTTGGGTGGCTTTACGGGTTGCAAAAGTAGGCCCCTGATCGACCATACTATTTGCTTCGTCAGTGGACAACCGAGATGAGACAGGCAGAATCATCACCGCGTGCCAACCAACTCCAATGTTCAGGACCTCTACCGGGAGTGCAGTTACTCGTGCAGCAAAAGCTTGTTGAACGTTGATGCAAATAAATTCGCTGCTGCCGGTGGATAAATTATCTGGAACAGCTAAATCATTTGTGCAAATAAATTGTAAGCACTTAGAGCAAGACCTAGTCAAGAGGTTAAAAAGTTTGCCATGTTATTAAAATCCTAGTTGGAGGAGTGAGAAAGGAGGAAAGAGAAGAGTGTTGATGGTTGTTTAGTCGTCGGCATTAAGCATTTAAATATTCAGCTAGAGGAAAGCTAGCCGCTAATCCAATCGACAGCACATTAGACGAGCATATGTTAGTGCCGTCGTTGAGTGAATTGGCATATATAAATCGCCGGGCAGCGGGTGAAATTATTAACCATGCTCAGGCAGCCTGAAATGAAACTCTGAATGCTAATTGGACCCTGTTCCATGGAACGACGGCAACGAGACGAGGTGCGCCGTGTTGGGCAGCACGAGGACGCGGGACACGCTGATGAAACAACCGAGCCAGGATTTCGAAGCGAGACGTGGTCACGCACAGTTGGAGTTTTTCCACGTAAGCCGGCTCAAAAAAAATCAAAAAGAAAAACATATCAGAAAAAAATCCGCGTCTCGCGCTCCCGGGCCGGCCGTTTCCTTTCCGCACTGGCATCCGCCGCCATGGCCGCGTCCCCCGCCCTCCTCTCGCTGGCTCCCGCCGTCTCGAGGCACCCGCACGTCCTCTTCTCGCCGTCCCACTGCCCCCGCCCCCCGCCTCGCCACCTCCGCCTCGCCCCCCTCGCGGCCTCCTCCTCCGCCTCCTCCCCGAGCCCGAGCCCCAGCCCCGGGGGGAGCGGCGGCGGCGGGGTCTTCCTCTCGCCGAGCGCGCTCGCGCAGCTCGACGAGCTCGCGGCGTTCCGATACGAGCACGCCTTCCCGCACGGCCACCTCACCGTGCGCGCGCTCGGGCGCGGGCCCAACGACGACGCCGTGGCCGAGGCACTCGTCCGCCTCCTCGCAACCTCCTTCTCCGAGACCGTTCGGTGGGCCCCGGCGCAGCGGTACGCGCAGCTCCTCACGTTCGTCATCCGCAGGTACCTCTACGAGCGCCGCGGCCTCGCGCCCCACGCCGCGGTGCTCGTGGGGTTCTACCGCCCTGCGGACGCTACAGAGGAAGGCGAGGGTGAGGACGAAGACGAAGGAGAGGACGAGGGGGAGATGGCGTGCACGGCGGAGGTGTCGTTTGACGAGATGGGCGCGCCCGGGGCCCCGCCCACGCCCACGCCGCCGCTCGAGTTCCCCTACATGTGCAACATGACTGTGAAGACGTCGTTGAGGAGGTAATGCTGTTGGTAAGAAAGATTTGCTTAATTTTCTGTACTAGAAGCTCGAGTTCGTAGATAGATGTGCGGTACATTGTTCATTGTAAATTCTGTGTTGTTGTAAGTGGATGAGTGGTATGAAACCTTCTGTCACTTGTAGTACAAGCAATTGGAACGAAATTTCTATGTCCACTGCATGATGTAGTTTGTTTAGTTGAAGAATTGATCAGTGTAATACATCTATTGGTTCAATACTTGTATGTTGGTGAGTAACTTGTTCAGCTATTTTTTTTTTCCAACAGAAGAGGAATTGGGAAACAACTTCTCAAGGCATGTGAAGCTCTGGTTATCAAGATGGATGCCAAAAGACGTGTATATCTTCATTGTAGGATAATCGACCAAGTCCCATTCAACATGTACATAAAAGCTGGATACAATATCGTCCAGACTGACAGCATTTTGGTCTGGCTGAGCCTTCAAAAGAGGAAGCACTTGATGAGCAAGGAATTGCTGCAAGCTTCAGTTGGCAGTGAAATTACAACCAAAGACTTCGATAATAATATCATAACAACCTAAAAGTGCCACAACATGATCAGGTACACATAAGGTTATTATTATTATTTTGTTTGTTTCATTGTGTATCCTCACTTTGTATGGGTTGCGAGGAAATGGATTATCATTCTCTAATTGACTGTTCGAAAATGGTTTCAATTCAAATTGAGTTGACATTGATTATAACATATCTTGATTCAATGTTATAGACCATAGGCTCACTAGTTTCAAGGATGAGTTAACAGTTTAAGTGTAGTAACAGATCATGATCAAGTGTTACTTATAAACTATAAAGTCGGGACTCAAAAGTGTTTCAACAAGCCACCCACCAATTGATCCTGAAATGGAATTAATAAAAAAGTGGAAAGAATGTGGTAAGATTTTGTTCTATAATTTTTATCCATTCAAACTCAAACATATGCAAGTGCTTATCAGGGAAGGGAGGGAGGCTTGATATTGACACGGGTCGCACTAATCAAGGTAGGGAGGGAAGCACCATGTTGATGTCATGACGTGAAGCACGCACGGATAGCAAAGGAAAGGGGAAAACAACTTTTCAGAGCTGTAATTAGCAAAAGGCTGTACACTAATCTGGCCATAGTGGTACTTTGATTCATCATTGATTTTCCCATTATTTCACATATATATTGATCACAGAGAGAAAGAGGTCATTCCACATATCTATTGGTCCTGGTGAACACCAATGGGAATAGTCATTTTAACCCCTTATCCACTGGTTATTCCAGTGGTTATTGGGTGTGCATCAGGTCTCATAGACATAGCTTTGGTTAGATATAATATGCTATATTCATCTATTCAGTGTCTCTTCTTCTGTTGTACTATGTTAGCTTTCTCAACCTGAGTGTTTCTTATTGCCCAGTGCACAAGCAGCTGTACTTGTTATTGCTTCACCATCTCCCACTGGTTCAGTTCTTTTGCAGTATCCTCCAGAATTCCAGAAGCCATTTCAAACATGTCAGACCATCAGTGTTGCTGTTCTTATTAGTGTCAAATGTAATCCTCGCTAGCTTCTACATCATTGATTTGCAGCTGTTAAGATTGTGGTATGATGGAACTGAATCTTCACCAAAAACAGCTTTCATGTGATCATTTCCTTCATGTTTGTTTTAAGGAAAAAAGGAGGTAAGAATTTTTCTTGCAAACGGCAGATGAATCAACTGGGGAAGTTCCTATTCTGAGATCACTGATGAACTTGCCTAAGAATACTGGGTCTATCATATGCATTTAATTAGAAGAGATTAAACCGAAAGCAAATTAGTGTCAATTGTCAATCTGTCACATCCTGAGACAGGATAAACATGTAACTATATCTCATGGGACATGGGTTATTATCTGATTTCTATCCCATCCAATCCACAACGAAGACTGGTGTCTTGCCTCTTCATTGTTTTCAAGAATATATGGCATTCAAACCATGCCATGTCACAATCATGTGAATATGTGATCCCATTTCCAGTTGTTATAATTCATTTGATTTCCGTACTTTGTGTAGTTTTTCTACTCTAGCATTGTTGAGCATGTCATATTTGTGTATACCGGACCGATGAACCTATGAAATCCTTGACCCATGTTTCATTGAACAGATTGCAGGCTTTGTCTTCATGACTTAGAAATGGAGCAAAAGTACCTCCAATATTATGAAATGTTATTCCAACCAATATTCAGAGAAGTGCTTATGGTTGATACCTTGGCTAAAAATACAAGTTTGTTTTACTGGTGCTCTGCTACCAGTAAGTTGGGCTATTGCAATGGACGCCCCTCTGCTGCTCCTCCATGAGGCCTCAGCCTGGACCAGGTAATTAGTAGCTTTTTTATTATTATACAAATAATAATTGAAGTGGGTTGCCATTAAAATTTGACTGTGATTTACGTAGGAAATGTTGGTCAGGCTAAGACCCAACACCGTTGTCTTAAGTACGAGTGTCGGTTATTTGACCGGCAACAATCCGGTTTAATCATAATTGCACATTTGTAACCAATTTGGAGTATATGGCTGTTTTTTCATGTTTATAGTCAACTGCCTTGATGTGTTCTGTTGTATTTTCTTCTTAATGCAATAGTATGGGGTGGTCTTTTCTCTCTTACAGTGTTTGTTTATAGATTTTGTTATATTGAAATGTGGTGAATGCATAATTATTTGTGGAGTAAATATGCATAATGCTACCTATATATTGAAAGGTAATGCAATAAGCATACATGGTGGCAGAGTTGGGTTTTTTATGAATGGATTGGGATGGGGGTGGGGGAGGGTGCCCCTCTAGTCCTCTACTACAGACATGTCAAATACAATCACACTCATATACTACTTTGCTTGTAATTTTTTTTTTTGTTTCTAACACACTTCACAAACCTTAGGAGAAAAAAACATAAACAACTCCTTGTACTTTATAGGCAGCATGAAGACCACCATAGGCTTTGCGAAGACTGAAACAACTTTGACATGAAACCACCAACTCTCCATTCCTGATCTCTCCTTCTCGTGGTACCACCTCTATTACCACCACCTAAAGGCTCTTCATACCATCCTATATATTGTTGCATTCAAACACAACCAAGGACTCCAAGACTATGTCAGCATACTAATTACTAAGGTTTGGATGTGGTTGCATTGCATATTCGTAGCGAGTATGTTGAGAAATATATTAAACGAATTTAGGATTACTATAACTTTAATGTTTTCAAGTCATGATAAATTTATGAGTTGTTGTACATTAAATACTTGTCAGAATATAGTGTTTAGGTTGTATTGAATAAAAAAAAAATGAAAACATATGTTGAAGACTCAAACTGAAAAATGTATACTTAGTAGAATGCCACTACATAAACTTGTACACATAGACCTTTTATTATAAGAATTTCATTTTGTGGTGTATATCATGGTTTTATTCATGCAATGATAAAGCCTCTCAGTTCAATACATAGTCTGAGAGCCAATCTGATTTTTCATTATATTTGACTTAGTCTTTCGATTTCCCGTTTGGATTGTGAAAAGTACTAGCGTTTATTTCTAAGTGGAAACAAATAATCGATTTTTTATTAATATTTGGACAACAGATTAGAATGATTTCATAAGCCACAAACATAACTTTATTTCAGCTTATGATGTACTCATCAAAATTGAATAAAATTGACATGTCAATGTCACTATCCCCACATGAAACGCATGCCACACCTCCGCCTGTTCGGGAAGAATATCCAGTATGCCTCTTTTTATTTCCCGTCGATCGCAAATAATGAATTGCACTACAAAACTAAGTCGTCATAGTCCATGGTGGTTATAAACTTTGAGCTAATTAAGTTTCTTGTAATACAACATGTCCATTCGAATTTGACTCGTAGATCCAATATGAGTCTTATATTTGTGATTAATCATTTTTTGCAACCCTTGACAGCTGGGAACGACTAATGGTGGCTTCATGGGTTTTAAGATCAGTGGCAGAGACTGTGTTTGTACATGTTCATGAGGGCGAGTGTTTATATTACTTGTGTACGAGTGTGTTTGTACTTATGCCTCATAAAGTATAGTAATCCACGACTTATTTCGATAGGGAGTAGTATACAATCTAGCTTATCATTTGTGTACATATGAGCTGCTCTTTACATTTGCCTCATTTGTGTACATTTGTCTCTCGCTTCGCTCCCAGACTCGCTCTGGCCTCTGGTTCACGCACGATTCACACGAGCGGTGCAGGCGCGGCAAGCGAAGGGTGGAGACGCTCGTCACGGCGAGCTCGGTGCAGCAACAGAAATGACAGGAGAGCCCAGACACTAGCGTCAGCCCCGGACCCCAAAGATTCCCACTTTTCACTGAGATTTCCTGCTTCTCCTTTCCCATGAGCTGTCCTCTGGGCACGTGGATACCACCGCATGCAGGAGCAGGAGAGCCTGAAGCTCGAGCCGGCTTTCTGCTCTGAACCTGATCCGACAAAGCCTGGGAACGCGTGACGCTTCCCCAGCACGCGATCGGTGGTGGTGGTGGTGTACTAGGCAGCTCGTACGTGCCGACCGGCCATAGCATCGATCGCGCCCAGGAGTCAGGACAAGTGCACTGCACGCTCTCATCCTCTCCTCCGCGCCTCGGTGGAATGCAGCTCAGCGCTTGCACTGAACCGTGAACCCCACCCACCCAAGCGCACCTTTTCCGGTTGGGATTCGCGGGTTGGTTCTCGCACAGTGCATTACAGTCTGCGAGTAACTTCTGGCGCCATTAAAGAAAACTTGGTTGGTGCCGCAATAAAACGAGGAAGTGTCCAATCGACTCGACTCCAAACAGTCGGTAGAGTCCAACGTTAAATTTGCTTCACGACTCGCTCATCTGTACTACTCGGTTCAACTTTTTTCTGGAAACTGCGTGTGTTACTCCGGCCATTTACTCTGGCGATACGTGTCAAGACGATTGGGTGCGGCAGCATCGCAGAGACCGTGAGTGCTGCGCAGAGCTCCTCTAGGCGTCGTCATTGCTTGCTCCGCGCCAACCTGGCGCATTGACCGCGGCCATGGCCACTCATCAGTCATTGCAGTGTACTCCCTCCGTCTCTTAAATGATGTTCATGTAGGATTCAAATGTCCAATTTACCTCGAGCGGTAAAAGACTCTACTATTCCTATTAATTCCTTCATTAATAGTATAAAAGAAATAGATTATCCTTATTGATTCCTCCTTAAATTTTGTTTAGATGAACACTTTTTATGAGACAAAATTTAAATCCTAGATGACGGAGTGAGTACTACACAGTCACTCCCCATCTCCTTCCCCTTCCCCTGTCCACGCAATCCACAGTCGTTGTAGCTCACTCCTCTGTCTATTTAACCATCACGCTGGCCAACTTTGCCGCTGCACACCGTGAAGGCAAGGCCCCCATCCGCATTTAGCTCTCCAGAAAGCTCCATCCAGCCAGCAGTTCAAGACTGGCTTGAGGCTGCAGAGAGGCATCCATCAGCAATGGCTCCGAACAAGCTCGCGGTGGTCGTCGCCTTGGTGGCGTCGCTCCTCCTCCTGCTTAGCAACAGCAACACCAAGGTAATAAGTCGATGCGTTAGCTATTCAGTTCGTGCGTGCTTGAAAAGATTCCTGCTCTCTCACTCTCTCTGGAGTCTACTTGAGCTCTTTCTGGATTTTTTTTTTCTGTCAGGCTGCTCCGGGTCCGGGTGGCTACCCGCCGGCTCCTCCCCTCTTACCTCCGCCGCACCAGATCGTCGACCCGGCCAAAGGTACGCGAGCTGTAGTCGATTCACCCTGCCCTTGTTCGTGGTGTTGCCCAATACTCTTGCGCCGCTGCTTCTTTTTATCTTTACCGTGTTGCTGACTTGACTATGCATTTCGCGAGTGACGAGCAGACTGCGGCGGCGCGTGCGACGTGCGTTGCGGGTTGCACTCGCGCAAGAACGTGTGCAGCCGGGCGTGCCTCAAGTGCTGCAGCGTGTGCCGCTGCGTGCCGGCGGGCACGGTGGGGAACAGGGAGACCTGCGGAAAGTGCTACACCGACTGGACCACGCACGGCAACAGGACCAAGTGCCCGTGAATCGAAAAAAGGTGGATGGCCGCGACCACAACGACATGTGCGTCGCTAGCATGCATCACCATGTGTTCTGTACTCGGTATGATCAGTCAGGCTTAGATCTAGTAGCTTAGCTCGCTCGCTCGCTCATGGTTTGCTGGGCTCTTCTGTCTATCTCTTCTCTGGGCGTTGTCTTGGGTTTTCTGAGGATGTTGATAATGTTGTACTGTAGTCTCGTGTGTTTCCTGTGTAAAGAAGTGCTATCGTTTCTGCACTACTAGTAAAAGCCTATCTGGGTTACTTCATTCAGGGCATTTTTATTCATACATGCTGTTATCAACGCTTTGCTTATCTGAGTTACTACCAAGTCTACCATTGTCCCTTGCGCCTTTTTTACGAACAGACTCGCTCTTTTTCCTTTTTTCGGCCATCTATTCTTCTAAATGTATAGGACAAACCATTACCAATATCATAATGCGAAGTACATCGACGGTAAGTACAATTCAAGGCTGGTTTTTAATCTTCTTTATGCGCCTCCGTGGTGCTTCTAGAACATCCTTTAGCTAGCTTTTGCCCGTTCATTGTGAAGGATTGATCTACTCTTTAACTTTGCAGTATCCAGGGCATTGAGTTTACAAAAAGTTTTTATGTACTAGCTAGTAAGAGAACATGTCTGTACTATTCTACTGCAATGGTTGCCAAGCGCACATTATTTTCATGTAGCATCGCTTCAGCTAGCTGTATTAAACAGTTGGAATACGCAGATCAACCGGCTCGCGTAGCCAGCTCCATACCTCCATCTGCCGGTTCCTCGTGAAGTCCCGTGCACGACAGACCAGGGGAGGTGACATGTATTCACCAGAACTAACAAGGTTGCTACGAACGGTACGGACAAACTTCAAGCTGGACTGCCAAGACATGTCAAGTTGTACTAAAGATTACGAGAAGCACAGTCGAATCTTTACCGAGGGAAGAAAAATACAACAAGGTAGTAGTAATGAGGAAACTCTCGTGAGTCGTGACTTATCCGAGGGGCTCCTGAAAGTTTTCGCTTTCCCGCGCGGCGCATGTACCATCCGCTCTATCACCTCTGTAGTCTGTACTCGCTGTGGCGATGTCTCGTGCTTTTCGTCGTCTTGTTCGGGTAGCGCATATTCCTGCCCATGTAAGTACCATCTTTTAACCTAAAAGCCATAGGAAGCACACTCATCAATCATCATCATCATGGAGGCCAAGCTGGTCAGGCCTGCTGGTACTGTGGCAACACCACCAACCTCCACAAAGCTTTGTCACTGTCGTACGTGCTGGGTGAAAAAGCTCAAACCAAGGTTTACATGCCAGTTTGCAGCTGAAGGAGAATGTGCATGGAAATGTAATATAAAAACCGGAAGTGAAAGATAAGATCTCTGTAGCTCTTGAGTTTTTCTTGAATCCAGCAAAAAATAAACTGACTTATGCAAAAGTCCTATGAAATTTCTGTTCAATTCATATGTGTTCAGTTCCTTACTAATCGGTGAGGCTAGTTGTTTAAGTTAGAACTTTGAATCATTAGATTGCTTACTTTGAGAGATGATTCACCAATGCAAGAAGTCATCTCAACATCCCTCGATTATTATCGGAGTCTAGTTTTTTTCCCTAACTATAAAACGGATATTTGAACTCTCTAAACTGTCAAAACCAATTGTTTTCTTTTCATAACGGTTTTGGAAAAATGGGCTTAGCCCAGCTAATGACGACTGATGGGAATGGTTACAAAGATAACTGGTTTCTACGGACGATCGGTTTTTGTTCAACAAATAAAGAAATATCAAATGAATAAAAATAATTAAAGAAAGAAATATCACTTATCCAGTGGTTCCGAATTCAAAATATTTCAAACATATTGCATGAATCATATGTAGTGAATCAATGTTTAAGATTGTTGCGAACAATTATTAAAGTTCCTGCCAAAAAATTTCATCTGTTTCACCCCATTTTTCTTTTTTTTAACAATTAAACTCGTTTTTTTGCCACATTTAAACCGGTTTTTTGCTTTTTTAATTTTGAGCAGTTGATCGACCGGAATTTTTATAGTTTTCCCTAAACAGGTGACCTCTGGTTTTTACTGTTGAATCGGTTTTTAAAACCTTGCCGGTGGGTAGAAGCTCGTGCAGTCGTGCTATGTGGCCTGCGAGGCCGTGAAGATGCCTGGAGCACAAGGAGTGGAGGCCCAGCCCCGGCCGTCTATTCAAAGCAGCACCAGAGCACCAGCTTAATCCATGGATTCCGGCAGCTGGTATGAATTCTCGTTGCTTGTTAAAAAGCAAACTATGAGATATACAAAAAATTAAATCGCCAGGCATACATGTCATATGCGTGTAAACCCGTGGTGACGATTGAATTAATCCGCTTAATCAATTGTTTGAATAGCTTAACGTGTATTCCACACGTGGAGTTACCACCAACGGGAGTGTGCCTTTGAGCACGTCTGCAATCCAGAGAGGTCGTGCTTTGAGGGGGAAATCGAATTCTTAACCTTCCGATATGGTACCAAAAAAGCATCTCTCTCCTTTTCGGTGGAAGCACTGGCTATTGTTCCCCCCTATGGGCTGGGCTGGGCTGAGCTGTGCCAATGCAGTGCGGACGAGGCCTTCTTGAGGAGTGCGTACGAGTTTGCCCGTGTGCGGATAAGGCCTTCGTGACGAGCTTGCCCGTTCAGCCCAGCCCGTGTCAAAATTAAAAAAAAAAATTGTACTCCGTCGCGTTTTAGTACGCAAATTATGTCGGTACACGCGGTATTCGTGTCATCCTACTGTGCACATGCGTGGTGTATGTACTGCTACGTATACACTATACACCCGGGGTCGATCGGTCCGTCGGTCCCCCAGAACAATTTATTCGTGTCCTGTTGAAATAACTAGGGCCGCTCGGGACGTCGTTTGTCATCGTCACCTGTCTGCGTAGTGCCATCCTGGCAAGTTCTGGCTTTTGTCACGAGCTACGCCTACGTGTACACGAGCGGCGGTACATCATCGTGAGTTGTACGTTACCTTACCGGCGAGGCGAGCGGCGGGCCCAGCAGCAGCTGGGTCGAGGACCGCGACCGTTGTTTGTGTGCTCCTGTCGCATGCATGCGTGGTCAAAATCCCCCGGAGATAATGTTTTCATGTGTTGACGGTCATGCATGTGATCATGAGCCCTGAGGCGTATGCGTATGAGCGAAGTCTCTGGGACTGGGGGCGTATGATCTCCTCACACACTCCAAAGCAGAACGTCACGGTCCGTTTGGCATCCTGTGATTCCGTCCCCCGCGTTTGTCCGTGCCCGCAGCGTAGGCTAATCAATCCCCCTACGAAAGGCGACGCACTAACGATGTTGATGCCCATAGCTGTGTGTTAGCAGGAGGGAGAGGGACGGAGAAGAGAAGAGAAGATGCTTGTGCTTGTGCTTGTGCTTGTGGAGGGGAAGAATAATCAAACCCAACGCGTAATGCGTTATGCCCTATCCGCGGACGGAGACAGCGGTGGCGTCCAGCCGTTCACGACTCGTACTACCTACGTGTCTCTCGCCCTGCTGGCGATTGGCGACGTGCGCGCCCGCCGGTTTCCACATTCTACATCGTCGTCAAGCAGCTGCTACTGCATTTCACCATTATTTGAGCTTTAACTTTCCCTCCTGGTGATGCCAAATAATCAGCTTTGATTTGGTTCCGCGACACTTTTTACCTTTTTTTTTCTCTACTAGCTACTGATCCCACTACCACCTCGTACTCGTACGCCGTCTGTGTTCGGCACTGCTTCGGCGCCCTGCCGTGTATCTCGTCTCAGGGCTCAGGCTATCGTCCAAGGATAAACGCAACGCCCGGAGATTGCTGCTTTGGAACGGAGCTCCGTTGGTGGCAGGTACCCTGACGACCACGGCACACGCCACGCTGCTATGCTTTCAGTTCAATTTGTTTGCTCTCGTGCATGTGCGTCGATGGGGCACACGACCATTCTCGGGGTTGGAGCTACCCTCCACTGGCCCGGCTACAATGCCTGGCTCTACGTGGCCACACAGATTGAACTATGCCCTCACTACCAAAGAAAAGCGACTCCTACGACGGAGGGACAAGAGAATAGGAAGCGGGTTCGGCACTACAGAAAGGCGGCCTCTCACCCTGTCATCGAAAAAGGAGTAAAAGAAGAAGAAAGATTTCATACTGTAGCTAGGTACCCTTTCTTTGTTGCCTTCTCTCTCGTTAGCGATACGCACCGGACGGACTCTGTAGCCCCTTTGTGACCCACGCGGCATGTGTTTGTTCCCGTTTCGGTGGAAACCAAAAACATTGACTCGCAAGAGTTTAGTTGGTCATTTGCCGCCAAATAATTTTCAAGATTACGACAAACCAGTACTGCATGTAAGGCCAAATCCCCACTTTCACCCCTGGCCGGCAGCAACCCTCAATTTCGTTTGTTAGATTCAGTGTTTAACACACGATTGGCTTCAATTTAGGGGGGGGGGGGGGGGGGGGGGGGGAAAGGTAACTAGGACCACAGTACCACACACTCCACTAGAGCAGCTGGAGGAAAAAGAAAGGTGCGGCGGAGGAACCCGGCACGGGGCCCGGACATCCGTCCTCGAGGCGAGCTCCTCCACCATCCCACCCCTTAAACCTCCGCAATCAATTCACTCCACCGCTCTCTCACTAATCCTTCACCTCACTTCTCTCTCTACCACCTTTCCCCCCTTCTCTCTCTCTACTCCCAAATCGAACCAAGGTGAGCTACAGTCACCCATGGGCACGCTGCTCCGCCGCCGCCACATCTTCTCCCTCGCCCTATTCCTCCTCCTCGCCGCAGCTCAAGCGGCGCCGCCCAGGCTCTCCCCCAACTACTACCGCCACAGCTGCCCGCGCGCGGAGCGCATCGTGTCCGACGTCATCGCCGCCAAGCAGCGCGCGAACCCGTCCACGGCGGCCGGCACGCTGCGCCTCTTCTTCCACGACTGCTTCGTCAACGGCTGCGACGCCTCCGTGCTGGTCTCCCCGCTCTCCACCTCCTCTTCCACCCCGCCACCGGAGCGCGCGGCGGAGATCAACCTCTCCCTCCCGGGCGACGCCTTCGACGCCGTGGACCGCGCCAAGTCGGCGCTGGAGTCGGCGTGCCCGGGCGTGGTGTCCTGCGCCGACGTGCTGGCGCTCGCGGCCCGCGACCTCGTGGGCCTGCTGGGCGGGCCGCGGTGGCCCGTCGCGCTGGGCCGGCGCGACGCGGCCCGGTCCGACGCGCGCGACGTCGACGGCAGCCTCCCGCGCACCAACATGTCGGCCCGCGCCATGGCCCGCCTCTTCGCGTCCAAGGGCCTCGCGCCAAGGGAGATGGTCGCGCTCGCCGGGGCCCACACCGTCGGCTTCTCCCACTGCGCCGAGTTCGCCGGCAGGCTCTACGGCTTCCGCCACGGCTCCGACGGGTTCGACCCGCGGCTGAACCCGGAGTTCGCGCGCGCGCTGCGGAGGTCCTGCGCGGGCTACCGGGCCGACCCGACGGTGTCCATCTTCAACGACGTGGTCACGCCACGGGACTTCGACGAGACCTACTACAAGAACCTGCCGCGCGGGCTGGGCCTGCTCGCCTCCGACGCCGCGCTATGGGAGTACCCGCCGACGCGGGTGTTCGTGCAGCGCTACGCGGCCAACCGGACGGCATTCTTCCAGGACTTCGCCGCCGCGATGCAGAAGCTCGGCGCCGTCGGGGTCAAGACCGGGCGGCAGGGGGTCATCAGGCGGCGCTGCGACGCACTCGACTGATTGATTCATTGCTTGTAAGAGTTACTTTTAGGATTCCATTGGGGAGTAATCAAGAGCTGTTTTATTTTACGAAACTGCTGATGAAATGGTGTGCCCTGAGCTCTCAGATACTGAGCGAAAAAAACTGTTCGTCTCGTTCCGTAGATAAAAATCTGTCGTCTCGTCGTTCCCGATAATTTTTCGCTCAGTATCTCAGATCTTTACTTCTAAATTCAGAGACGTTTCGCACTGACATCTCGTTATACTCGATTGTGGTTCACATGCATCGTTGCATCCTGTCGTATTCCATCACAAATCAGACAAATTTTGCCAGGGGGAGTGTGGAGAGATGTCCACATCGATTAACACGCTCATTCAGTTGATTAGCTTTACACGCCCATTAGACATGATAAAAAATTTAATATGAAAGAAGAGAGATGTTTTTTATTCTTATAAAAGAATATTGACACTCTTTCTAAAAAGATGAAAGCCAAATAAAAATACACTGAGAGTATTTCCTTTCATATTAAACATACTTAATTTATAATTGAAAATCAACTAATAATAATTTAATATTCTAGCAAGTCTATAAAACTATGAAATGAAAATGTATATTAAGAGATAACATTTTTTTTTATTGAACAAGACTAAAAAATTAATATGTCACACTTAAAACTGTAAAATAAAAGAGACCACTGAAAATAGCCTTACCAGTTTTTCATAAGTAGTACAGTATACGACAACTACCATAAAACTAAGCATGCCACACGGCAAATCCCAACAAAACGGACGCAAGCAAACGGGGAGGCCAGACCGGCACCGCCCTGTCGAACCAGTCCGTCGGCACATGGAAGCGAAAGGCGGCAATTGCTGTGTATACCGTACCTGTGAGCGGTTGTAGCCGGCAGGCGGCAGCATGGGACGCCCGCCTTCAAATCGGCCAACCTGGCCGGTGGTCCGGCTCTGCCACGGACACTATCGACCACCATGAACAGCAGGTTCAGTTCATGCCTGGCGAAAGCTTAGCTTTCGTTTCAAGTGCCATGCTATGCTAGGGTGGATGAGGCTATTATGCTGATAAGTGATAACTTACTACTACATCTGCCGGGACAGAAAGCATTTGAGTACTTAATCGACACCGCGATCTATCTGTCGATCATGACCATGTATGTCATCTTGGGGAAATCACGTGGCAACCAACAAACCAGTTGATGAACAGTCTCCAATAACTGTACTTGCACGGACCTAATTACCACCATCATTCAGGATGTACTTGGTGTTTTCATTGTTTCACAGAGGTTTCAGCAGATGGTTCGGTGCTACAGCAATCAGAAAAAGCTGGCTTTGCTTGCAGCGTCAATCTGACATAGCATGTTCAGTGCTTAATTGGGGGCTTCAATGATAACAAACCAATTCACTTGCTGAGATGATACATTTCCCAGCAAATGTCAGGATTTGCGTGAAGTATACAGACTTCACATACTGTATATAGTAGTATTCTGTTTCTCCCTAAGGCCTTGTTCGGTTCCAACGGATTGGGCCGGAATGAGGCCCCAATCCAGCTAGAACAAAATGACCCAGAATGAAACCTGTTTTCTCAAAAATTTGTTGTTCGATTATTTTTTTTTTGGTTGGACGGAATGAAAATCGGCTCGTTTCGGTTATATTCTGTGTCTCGAGGCCCGGAATGAAACTTTACTTTCTGAGGTCCGGATTCATTCTCTTTTTTGTTGAGTAAATTAACTGGATTCACTCAATCCGCGACCAAAATAATTCTTGACCCAGACTCATTCTGGGGTAACCGAACAAGGCCTAAACGAATGTTAGGAAATTATACAATTGGATTTTTTTTTATTTTCTTAAGAAAACCTGCTTAAATGGTTTAAATTCATTCACATGCCAAAAATTTTACATATTTTGATCGAAGAAGGCATGTTACAATTTTCTTTTTCTTGAACAAAGTTGGAATTTGAGCATCTAGAAGTAAGAACTCCGTCATCTAAGTCACGTACTACTCTGTTAGTCTGTTTGCCTGATAAAACTGAACCCATTGATCTTTTAGGTGTGTCCTGCACAGGAGGAACAAAAGTTTATCATTATCAGAGTCTACAACTCCATAACGTACATCAACATCAAACCAGGTGGATAGAGCATCAAGGTGTATGTGTAGCTTGTAGTGTCCAACACCGTGGGGACCAAATAGCCATGATTTTGGACCTCAACTGTTTTTTTCACAATCACAAAGCAGTACTCCTGAGTTTTGCTTGTTGCTCCTGTTGAGTATTTTGTACCTTGATCGCACATTCGCACCTAGTAATGGTCAATCGTCCTTTTGCCTGTATCCTCTGGTAAGAACTCCATATGGAATATATCTCGAAGAACTAAACAGCCAGTCTCCTTTAAAAAAAGCTCGTGCACGGTGCACATGAGTGTTAAGCATTCTCAGGCATGATGAGAATTCAGAATGGAAATGCCGCAGACGGTCCTGAATCCGGATCATTGCGGCTTTAGCGGGGCTGGGTTTAACGACACCGCTGCCTTCTATGTCGGTTAGCACACTGCACACAATTAATCGATCTGTCCGTGGAGGTGCAAAATGACCGCTGAACCACCGATTTAAGCATAATTTGCTTATTATGCTGCAGACTTGGCATCAGCCAACTGGAGGTGGAGATTCTCGCCATGTGCCGATGTTCATAGGTCCACGGAGTTCTTCAGTGCTCAGAGTCGGTGACGAAGAACAAGGTTCATCTTTCATATTTTGATGCAAAGGACAACTGATGCTGTTTCGGTGGCGAGGTCACTTGAGCTCAACCGACTCGAATCCATGTCAGTACATATATTGCATGCATGACTGATACAGACACTGGACAAGGGTAAATGGAACAAAGAAAAAGGCAGAGCGCATGTGTTAATTGTTATGCGTTTGAGGCAACCGTGCAGTGGAAACTGCATGACGGGTTGACAGTCATGATCCTTGCAAGAACATGTCAAGCCTGCCACTCATTATTTAAGAGGAGTTTTTGTAAGTTGCTAAGCGTGCATGCCACATGCTTGAGCCACCACACAGCGCGACCGCTGTCCGGCTGGACGCATTATGAACCGTAAAGCATCTGCTAATCTGTACGAAACGGTACTATAGTTCTCCGCATCCGTCCAGTTGAAATCAATGGTGCTGTTATAAACCCTGGTATCAGGGTTGTGGGCTTATACCGAATAGGTTCAGAAAGGACCGTAGGCTTAAACCAGTAAAGCTCATGAAGGACTCCCATCCGACCGGTTATATAATAGGAAGGAAAGAAGCAATAGTGATAAGCACCTCCTCGGTGAGGGGTTGACAGTTCTCCCGTTTGCGCTCAAAAACAATATTTCGCTTTTGATCGAATGTGTCACGCACAGCAACAGAAACAGGCATATGCACATACATCGAATTTGCTCCATCCAGAGACAAACAAGTCCTGGTATCATCATTAGCTAGTACAAATTACCACTACAGAATAGCTTATCATTACACACTGTAATTGCAACGTCAGTAGTTCCACCGACTAAATTAGAAAGATACACAGGCTACTTTGCACGAGAGAAGTAAGAGAAAAGAGACCAGTCAACGTTGACTTCCAATTTGCACAAGCCAGCAACCTTGATCTCTCCAGAGCTTCTACCCTTTTTCAGAGGACGGAAATACAGGGAACCCATAGAGTTAACACGACAATCCCAAGCCATAACAGAAACTTTTAGCTTTCCATCGCTTCCAACAGAAACAACACTCCGTGAAAGGTTGACCTTATCACCAGCAAGATGCAATTCTTTGTCTCCAGACTTATGCAGCACAACTCCATCTTTTATCTTATCCGTAAAGGCAACAAATTCACCATAAAAACCATGTGGTGGCCCAGAAATGACTTTCACATTGATTGTAGCTTCCACAGAGCAAACAATGTGCCCAAGCCTGAAGTCAAGTGTGCTCAGCCTGCTAGTGTATGAAGGCGTAGTCAGAAACGAGTGCGATGGGCTAGGATCACTCCGACGTGAAGCAGCAAGAAGGCTTAATTCTTTGTCATCCGAATCAGCAGTGTCTCTCACATACAATGAAACCTCAAACACCACACAATCACACAACACGACAGCACGCATAGGGCCTGTCAGAACTAAATATGGATTCTGCACGTCCAAAGAATTGGGTAAAACAGTTAGTAAACTGAAATATTGAGCAAAAGTACACTGAAACAGTAGAAAATGCAAGCGTGTAGCAAAAATAGCACAAGTGAAATACTGGAGGTTGCGTTAAAGCATGCGTATTTCAAATTGCCAGTTCCTTGCAAACAACCATGAAACATGTTTCTGGTCCAAAGTTAGAGGAAAGTCACCAGTCTATCAAGTACACATGCAACACATGCATACTCAGATCACAACTCTGCCAATGCAATATAATTGTTGACAGAATAACAACTTCGGAGCAGACATTTGTAAGAAGCCCAAAGTTCTTGAAGTGACAATCAGAGTCGTGTTCATACCGAAAATACACTCCTGACACCTTAAAACAAGAATGGCTCCCTATACTGCTGAAATACCAACACTTCAGTCAGAGTTATCAGTAATTAGATGAATCGAGCAGGTTTGAGTTAGTAATTAGTTGAATCTTACTTATGATATGCTAGGATTGTCATTTTCTCTATGCTCGCCTGTTCTCCAAGGCAAGGATAGACAAAGCAAGATGAGTCCTGGCGTTAGGTGTTCGAGCAGTTGGGGCGCAATACTGGATTTGAATTTTCAAAGCTCAACTCAACAAAGACAAAGACCAACAAAGATTTGACTCATGAAGTCATATCATTGTAGATGTGCTCAAGGTTGGATGGATGCAGAATGGACATGTAGAATAGACCGACGTTGAGGAAGCTATACCAAAATCTTGCTCGCTCAGAGTGCCAACTAGGATTTCCTTGTCCATCGGAACAATTGAACAAAGCAAAAGTTTTGCTTGCTTAACAAACAGTTAATCTTGCTGGGCAAAGCAAAACGGCTATTTTTGCTGGGAACCAAACACCGATTTAATGATGCATGAAAATTCTACACAACAGGAGTCATGGTAATTTTAACAAAGCACAGTATATATCACCATTTATATAACTCTAAGACTAATTGAAGGAGTAGGTCATAAAATCTAGGTAAACGGGATATGAGAAAGCACATGAAGCACAGCATGAAGAAAGAAGCAATACTGATAAACAAGAAATGCTATGTACCTCCTCGGTGAGGGTTTGACAGTTCTCCCTTTTGCGCTCGAAAATAATATTTCGCCTATGATCGAATGTGTCACGCACGGCAGCCGAACCATACACATCGAGGGGCCACTGTAAACCTCCTGTTAATTCTGAAACTTTCACAGAATACACCTGCCAACTGTCACGGTTAATTCTGAAACTTTCACAGAATACACCTGCCAACTGTCACGTTTTTTGGCACCAGCTGAATCCGAGATAAACCGAGATGCTGCATTTTGTAGAAGATTTCGATTGTGTTAGGATATCAAAGTCCAATAGAAGGCAGTAGCAGCAGTAAGTACTAGTACGTAACAATAACTAATTAAGACAGTTGCAGTAGTAAGTACCAGTAACAATAATAACAACATACGCATGGTCCCATGAAAAGCAAGTTATTAGCATCCTAACACATGCATCTCTCTTGTGATAAAAATAGGCATCGTAGACTAGATAGCACTAGGAGATGAAATCTTTCGATCTCGATCGAGTAATGAACCAGAGCAACCCGAATCAAGGAACAAGTAACTGATGACTAGGTTGAGAAGGAGATAATGAACAAGTCACTCACTGGTGTCGTCGAAGTTGCCGTAGCCCATCGCTCCATAGATCTCCTCCCAATTCTGTTTGAACGACCTAGCTTCGAAGGCGTAGGGGTCTCTTATCTGCTCAGCCATCGGATCACACCTCTCCGCTTCTTTCTTCTTCTTCCACTCCAAATAATTGTCGCTGCAGCTTCAACTTCTCCTCTTTGGTCATGAAAACTGCTTTGACTTTCCCTTCGTACCTCTTTCTCGCCGCTTCTCTCTTGGTCGCTTTTGTCGTCCTATTCACCGATTTCTTCCTCGCCGATCCTGACTCATTGCATAACGCCTCCACATCCATGGCCAACAACCACATCGGCTCGTAGTCGCCTCCGGGATCGGAGTCTATGTTTATCCTCTTCGCAGCTTCAACTTCCCCTTCGTCGTTCTTCCACCGCGCCTCCACATCCATGTTGCACCGAGGGATTGAAAGGCAAGCTCCCTGTCTTTGGAAGTTCGTTGGTTCGAACAGATTGATGCCTCTGGCTGGGCTAATATCTGAATAAACAGACCCGGAAGGCTGGAACCCTGATTTGTCTTGTCAGCCCAATTGGCCTGGGGGGATTTCACAACAAGCAGCCCGGTGTCGATCTGTTCCGGCGGGACAAAGAAGCAACACAGCAGCACGCGCGTGGTACAAGTACAACTACAAAGATCGCAGCAGGCAGGAGAAAGATATATAACGCACTTCTTTCCTCGATCGGGTCGGCCACGTACGGCGTGTTTGGTTCGATTTCAGACAGGTAACAAGGTAGGTATCGGCGGAATTTGAGTCGGTTCCATCAGACGACGACTCGGAAGTCCTTGACCAGAGTCATGTTGACGATATAAACATGGGTTATCTTCAAGATCACACGTCAGCCCCCACACACATACATTGAATTGTCATCAACGCCTACAAATTAAATATACGATCGCACACTTGAACACACACCTCGAACATTTGTAGATCACCATGGGCAGGCAGTCGAGTCCGTGCTCTCATTCCGGCCGACCACGATGTCTCGGCGTTTAGAGCATCTCCAAGAGCTTTTTTAAAAAAAACTCCCTAAAACTATTTTTTAAGAGCAGCTAAAAAATTATTGAAACCAAAATAATTTCTCTCCTCTAACAATTCCCCTAAAAGTGGTTCAATCTAAATTCAAATTGGACCACGTGACCCAGGCCTATTATGATTTTACCTGTCCTCGACCAAGCGAGCGCCGCCATAGCCTCTCACGACAGAGCTGACATGCGTCGTCTCGTCGAAAAGCAGCGCCACCGGAATTTTCAATTCTTTCCCAAGCTGCGGTACCGGTCCTTCTTCTCTCCTCACTGGCGCATATTGCTTTTCTCTTTCTCCACTATTTTCCCTGACGCATTGGTCAGCGCTCACCTTGGCCTCCACTGGAAGGAATCTTTGCTTGCAGCATCATGTCCTTTGTAGGTACACATGAATTTCTCAACAGTAAACACCAATCAATAGTAAAAACGCCAGAAAATTTTTGCCAGCGGTTCTTACCGATGACAGGAGCACGTGGCGGCAGATTGATGACGGTGTGGCAGGCTGGCAGCTGCTGGCGGACGACCTAGGCGACGCTGGTGGCGGAAGACCGAGGAGGCGCCGGTGGCGGAGGACCGAGACGAGGCAGCGGCGCCGCGGGAGGATGCGGCGGCGGGGGACGGGCCGAGTCACGGCAGCGTCGCATGGCAACGCGCGTCGGGGAGAGGTTTAACGAGGCGTCGCTGCGGGAGGACAACCGACGCGTTGGGGGTGGAGGGCGGCGACTGGAGGCGGAGCTGTGGCGGGGGACGAGCCGATTAGTGCGACGGCGGGGGACGAGCAGATGCGGCGCTCGTTGGGGATGGGGTGGGCAGAGGCCGTGCGCGTTGGGGAGGGGGCGAGCGGAGGCGGCACGCGTCGAGAAGGAGCCGAGTCAAGGCGGCACGCGTCGGGGAGGGGGCGACCAGAAGCGATGGGGGACGACCGGAGGCAAAGCTCGTTGGGGAGGGAGCGAGCAGAGATGGCGGCGTCCAGGAGGGGGCGAGCAGATGCGGCGTGCTTATTGGAGGTAGCGAGCAGAGGCGGCGGCGTCGGGAAGAAGAAGACCAGATGCGCCGCGCTGAGTTTCACTGAACATAGAATGGCGCCAAAAATTGCTGCCGAGCACCCGAGGAGGGGATTGGGGACTCCGAATTGTTTCCTAGTTTTACCCAGAATTGAGTCTGGTTTAGAGAGTGAATAAAAACAGTAAAGTGTTTAGGGAGCTATTGGAGAATGATTTTTTTAAAAAAATTCTAATAATTTGATTTAAGGATATTTTTTGAGAAGCTCTTGAAGATGCTCTTATCATCAGGATCAGGGAGCAGTTCGACGTGCTCGCAAGCTGGCGGCCCGGCACATCATGAGCATGCCGGGTTTGCACGGCACCATCTCCCGCGTCTCTCTGTCTTTAACATCATGGCGTTTCGGCCTCGCTGCCGCACCTTACCGTTTGAGGACTTTTACGGTAGACCTAAATGAATGCACACCATCCAATTTCTCCATCTAACAGTCTAGATCTTAAATATGATATTTTTTCAATCTATTAGTATTATAAGTATCATGATAATATATTATAGGTATCATATAGGTAAGATGGGAAGAAAAAAATTAATTATAACAGCAGAATAAATAAAAATTCAACATGTTAACCATTTTGAAAAGGAAGAAGTCCTATTTGCCTCCCTCAACTATTGAGAGAGATGCAGAGTATACCTCGAATTACAAAACTGGGTAACCCGACTCCCTCAACTCTGTTGTGCGGTACAATTTTCCTCCTGGGCGGTTTTCTAAGTGGTTTTGGCTGAGTCAGCACTAGGGGCTCACATGTCAGTTGCCATGTAGGCATAGTGGGGCTCACATGTCAGTTGCCACCAATTTTTTCCTTCCTTTCTTTCTTCTCTCCTATTCTCTCCTCTCATCTCCCACTGACGGCACAAGGCACGGGCTTGAGGGCAGTGCAGCGCGAGGCCGGGACAGGTCGGGGCGGGCGCGAGGTCAAGCAGAGGACGACAGACACGGACAACGTGAGGTTGGGGCATGACGGGAGCGGCGGAGCCATCAGGTGCGGGAGCTGAGGTGCGCGAGGACGGCTGGGGCAGGCAGCGCAGAGCTGCTGCGCAGGAGGAAGAAGGTGAGCAGAGCAGCGCGTGCGGCTGCTCGGCGCAGGCGAGGGGGTGGGGAGGGGGGTTGCAGGCGGGGGCGGAGCTGCTGCGCAGCCATGGGCACGGGCGCCGGCGAGGGGGATGGAGTGGCTTCATGACCCCGACGGGGCTGAGCAGAACGGTTGTGGCGCAGGCCACATGGACGCGTCACTGGCTTCGGTTGCGCGACATAGGTGAAGCATCTAGGCCCTTTTTAGTGTTTTGGTAATTAATGACGACCCTTATTTTTAACTAACTACGTTGTTGAGATGATTATAGTTGTAGTCAAAACAAGGGATGGAATGATGGATGAAGTGATATATATATGGATGATTATTCTTGATAGGGTTTTTCTATTTTGCCGGTCACAAGGAGATTAGAGATGAGTGACCGGATTATAGGTTAAATGTCGTACTATCAAGAGGGGTCGATGAAATGACCTTGAGTATCCATGGTTGCCACAAATGCTCAATTCCTATCTTTGTGAGTGGTTCTGTGTGAGTTGAGTGTGCCCATATCCTTGAGAGAAAGCAAAGAGTAAAAGAAGGGGGGTTGGCAGGTCACTCCTGGCGGTCAGACTGCCAGGACCCGCGATCTGACCACCGATGCTCTCCAGAGACGGCCAGAGGAGTGGCCTCTCTGGTTGCTCGGGTGATGGCCCGATGGTCTGACCGTCGTTAACCACGGTCTGACCGTCGGTGCATGTCTGGTGTCAGCAGAGACTTTGTTCTCGGGTAAAAGTTGAAAGTGTCCCAACGGTCTGACCGTGGGTGATGACGATCTGACCGTCGGGCTCGTGCCAGAACGAGTCTGAAAGTCAAACTAGCCGCTGGGTGCGCAGAAAGCTGTAACGGCTAGTTTTCAAAGGGTGACCTATATATACCTCCTCTATACCGTGCATAGAGGCTCTCTTGGCGATTAGAAAAGTATTGTACACCCTTTGGAGCTCATTCCCTTCTCACACAAATCCTTAGTGGAAAGATTGCAAGTGTGTGAGTGTGAGTGCCCTAATCTTGAGTGTTTTGAGCATTGTGGCACTTGGAATCCTCAAGCAAGTGTCATCGACTTGTTACTCTTGGAGGTTGCCGCCTCCTAGACGGCTTGGAGGAGTCAAATTTGTGAGCCCTTCAAGAAGCTTGTGAAGGAGGTCCGGATTCTTGTGAGAGGTGCGGTGCTCACCTCACCGGAGCGGTGAAGAGCAACCCTAGTGGAATCGAGGTTTGGAGAGGTTCAAGGTATTGATTGTTTTCTATCTCAAGTTGTTCTTTGTGAGCCCTTCTTGGTGGTGGAGAAGCGGATACTTGAGGAGAGAAGCACTTCATACGCTTGAATCCGCCTCAACGTGGATTAGGGGTGATCGGCAAATCACCGAGACCACGGGAAAATATCCTTTGTCTCTTGACTTGTATTTTCATATGTTGTTTACATACGAGAAATTGATTGATGTATGTCACCTAGGATTGTTAACCTACTTTAGCTCTAACTTAGGTTTAGTTGTCAATTTCTTGCTTTTATCCAATTGTCTTTAAATTCCGCAATTAGTTGGATAGTTAGCTTTTAAATTTTTAATTCGGCTATTCACCCCCCCCTCTAGCCGGGGTCCTTCGATCCTACAAGTGGTATCAGAGCAGGTTCTCCCTAAATTGATTGGAATTCATCTTCCTGGAGAAGTATTATGGCTAGTAACACGGTGAATGTTGGCCACGCACCATTCTTTGATGGTCAAGACTTTGATTATTGGAAGACATGTATGTTGATTCATCTTGAGGCCGTGGGGGAGACCGTGTTGAATATCGTGGAAGAAGGTTATGTGGTTCTTGATCCGGCACATCCCACTCCCGCCGACAAAGAAAATATCAAGACCAATGCTCAAGCCAAGAACATTCTTATTTGATCCCTATGCAAGGAGGAATATCATAGAGTGTGCAAGCTCAAGACCGCATATGAGATGTGGAACACTCTATTGGAAGCTCATGAGGGCACCAAGATGGTCAAGAGTGCCAAGTTGTTTATTTGCAAGGGCAAATTTGAAGGATTTGCATTGTTGCCCAATGAAGAGTTGAAGGCCGCCTTTGCAAGATTGAACAACATTGTGAATGATCTCAAGGATCTTGGTCATGATGTTCCCAATGTTGATATATCTCATAAGTTTCTTAGAGCTTTGCCATCCAAGTATGAAACAATTGTCACTATGCTTGTGAGATCAAATTTGGAAGAAACAACTCCTTCGGAAATCTTGGGTGAAGTTCTCACTCATGATATCTTCAAGCAATCTCAAGTGGCTTCTAGGGATAATCAAATTGATATGAAGAAGAAGAGTGTTGCTTTCAAGGCTAGTGGCTCTCACAATGATGATGATGATAATGATGAAGAGAGTGACTCCGATGATGATGATGAGAATGTAGCCTTGATGGTGAGGAAGTTCAAGAAATTCGTGAAGAAAGGCAAGTATGGTGGATTCAACAAAAATTACAAGTCATCCAAGAAGAATCCATTTGCAAACAAGAAATGCTATGAGTGTGGAGAATTTGGCCATATCTCTACAAATTGCAAGAAGAAGAATCATAGTGATGATGATGATGATGATGAGCCAAGAAAGAACAAGAGATTTGTAAAGAAGAAGTTTCTCAAGAAGTTCTCCAATAAGAAAAATGGCAAGACTTATTATGTTGAATGGGAATCTAATGCTAGTTCGGATTCCGATTCCGATGATGAAGATGACAAGCCTTCCAAGAAGGGTCTTGCCGGCATTGCCATCAAGGAAGCTCCATCTCTATTCGATTCACATTATTGCTTCATGGCAAAAGGTGAATCCAAGGTATGCAACGATGACTATGAGCCTTCCTATGATGAACTAGTTGAAATGCTTAGTGAACTTGATGATGTGTTGGGGGATATAAAGAGCAAGTACAAGGACTTGAAGAGAAAGCACTTTTCTCTCCAAGTAGCTTATGATGAGCTAAAGTCATCTCATGAGGATCTAAAAGAAACTCATGAGAAGCTTGAGGAAACTCATAAGACTTATGTAGCCCAACACACCAACAAGGTCCAAATTGATGTCGGTGTGTCTTGCAATTTGATTAATGATATGCCTATTGCTCATGTTACTTCTTCTAGCATATCTACCTCATGTGATGACTTACTTGCTATACCATGCTCTTTTAAGATTGATGCTTGCATGAATGATGTGAATGCTTGTGATCCCTTGCTTATCGTTGAAAATCATGAATTAAGGGACACCGTTGATCATCTTATTGATGCTCTTGCTAAGTGTCACAAGGGTGAAAATGTTTTTAATGAAATGTGGAAGTGTCAACAGTTCACTCTCAAGCATGAGGGTCTTGGATATATCCCCAAGAAGAACAAAAATGTCTTTGTTGCTAAAAAGTCCACTTTTGTTAAAGAAAGTGGCTTGTATTGCTCTATGTGCAAGAATACCGGGCATCTTGCAAAAGAGTGCACCGGTAAGAAGATTGCTAATGTTGCTATGGATCCTTCTTACATGCTTGTTAAATCATCCAATGGTGTTGTGCATGCTAAGATTGTTGGTAAAAATAATGTTCATGCTAAGACCAACATGAATGGCACATTTGGCAATGGAATAAAGAAAAGGTCCATTTGGGTGCCAAAGGTGTTGGTGACTAATCTCCAAGGACCCAAGCAAATTTGGGTACCTAAGAACAACTAAATATGTTTTGTAGGTGAACTACAAGTCCGGAGGAAGGCATTGGGTGCTTGATAGTGGATGCACTCAACATATGACTGGAAATGGGAAAAGGTTCACCTCAATTGAAGAAGGAAAATCCGATTGTGAAAGGATCACCTTTGGTGATAATAGCAAAGGAAAAGTGAGAGGAATGGGAAAGATTGCTATCTCAAATGACCTCTCAATCTCTAATGTATTGCTAGTTGAATCTTTGAGCTACAACTTACTATTCGTGGCTCAATTGTGTGATATTGGTCTAATTTGCAAATTCTCACCAAGTGGCATTGTGATTACAAGTGTGAAGGATGATAGTATTATCTTCAAGGGATTCTGTCATGGCAATCTTTATCTTGTGGATTTTTCTTCTAGTGAGGCAAGCTTAAGCACATGTCTATTCACAAAGTCATCCAAAGGTTGGTTATGGCATAGAAGGCTTGCCCATGTTGGAATGAACCAACTCAAGAAATTAGTGAAGCACAACTTGGTTGTTGGTATGAAGGATGATGTCTTGTTTGAAAAAGATAAATTATGTAGTGCCTGTCAAGCCGGGAAGCAAGTGGCTAATACTCATCCTACCAAGAGTATCATGTCAACTTCAAGGCCTTTGGAATTGTTGCATATGGATTTATTTGGCCCTACCAAATATCAAAGCATTGGTGGAAATAGCTATTGTCTTGTCATTGTTGATGACTTCTCAAGATATACATGGGTGTACTTCCTTAGTGACAAATCAATCGTATTCGCCATTTTCAAAGGGTTTGCCAAAAGAGCTGAAAATGAGTATGAATTCAATATCAAGAAGATTAGAAGTGACAATGGCTCCGAATTCAAGAATACAAGAATTGAAGAATATTGTGATGAAAAGGGAATCAAACATGAATTCTCAACCAAGTACACCCCGGAGCAAAATGGAGTTGTTGAGAGGAAGAATAGAACATTGATTGAAATGGCAAGATCAATGCTCTCCGAGTATAATGTATCGGATAGTTTTTGGGCCGAGGCAATCAACACCGCTTGTCATGCATCAAATAGATTATATTGCCACCGGTTGTTGAAAAAGACACCTTATGAGTTGCTCATTGGAAGAAAACCCAACATCTCCTATTTTCGTGTCTTTGGATGCAAATGCTATATCTTGAAGAAAGGAGCAAGACTATCAAAATTCCAAAGCAAGTGTGATGAAGGATTTCTCCTTGGGTACTCCTCTAATAGCAAGGCCTATAGAGTGTACAATCAAAATTCGGGGCTAGTAGAGGAAGTATATGATGTGGAATTTGATGAAACAAATGGATCTCAAGATGAGCAAGAAAATTTGAATGATGTGGGAAATGAAGAATTGAGAAATGCTATGAAGAACATGACAATTGGTGATGTGGGGCCTAAGGATGAAGATGACTCAAATGTGAACCCTTCATCACTCTTTCAAGTGAATCAAGATTCATCAACCTCTAGTGCTCAAGCACAAGCTAGTGATGGTGGTGAGTCAAATCTTCAACTGGAAAATGGCTCAACCTCCACGCCATCACAAAATGCTAGTGGTCATCCGAAAATTCACCATGCCATTGCAAAAGATCATCCGGTAAATCAAATTGTTGGTGACGTAAGCAAAGGTGTTCAAACTAGATCAAGACTTGCTGCATTTTGTGAACACTTCTCTTTCGTGTCTTATGGTGAACCAACTAGGGTAGAGGAAGCTTTGAGAGACCCGGATTGGGTAAATGCTATGCATGAAGAATTGAACAACTTTGCCCAAAATGAAGTTTGGGAGTTAGTCAAGAGGCCACAAGATCACAATGTTATTGGCACAAAGTGGATTTACAAGAACAAGCAAGATGAGAATGGAGTAGTTGTGAGAAACAAAGCAAGATTGGTTGCACAAGGCTATACTCAAGTTGAGGGATTGGATTTTGATGAAATATTTTCTCCCGTAGCTAGACTTGAGGCAATTAGAATTTTACTTGCATATGCAACTAATCACAAGATCAAGCTATATCAAATGGATGTGAAGAGTGCCTTCTTGAATGGCAAAATTAGTGAGCTTGTCTTTGTTGATCAACCACCGGGCTTTGAAGATCCAAAGAAGCCAAATCATGTTTACAAGTTGTCCAAAGCTCTATATGGACTCAAGCAAGCACCTCGTGCTTGGTATGAGAGATTAAGGGATTTTCTTGTCTCAAAGGGCTTCAAAATTGGAAAGGTGGACACCACCTTATTCACCAAGAAGATTGGCAATGATCTCTTTATATGCCAAATCTATGTGGATGATATCATCTTTGGATCAACCAATCAAGAATTTTGTGAAGAATTTGGTGAAATGATGTCCCGGGAATTTGAAATGTCCATGATTGGTGAATTGAGTTTCTTCCTTGGTCTACAAGTGAAGCAAATCAATAATGGGACATTCATCTATCAAAGAAAATATGTGAATGATCTTCTCAAGAGATTTGGAATAGAAAGTGCAAAACCAATGTCTACTCCCATGGGAAAGAATGCACATCTTAATCTTGATGAAGAAGGCAAACCGGTTGATCAAAAGCTATATCGGTCTATGATTGGAAACTTGCTATATCTCACCGCATCTAGGCCGGATATTATGTTTAGTGTTTGCATGTGTGCAAGATTTCAAGCCGCTCCTAAAGAAAGCCACATGATTGCCGTCAAGAGAATATTGAGATATTTGAAGCAAACTCAAGATATGGGTTTGTGATTCCCAACGGATGGTCAATTTATTCTCATTGGATATTCGGATTCAGATTATGTCGGTTGCAAAATTGATAGAAAGGGTACCTCCGGTACTTGTCAATTGCTTGGAACTTCTCTAGTGTCATGGTCCTCCAAGAAACAAAATTCGGTTGACTTATCAACCGCCGAGGCCGAATATGTCTCTGTGGGAAATTGTTGTGCTCAATTATTGTGGATGAAGCAAACTCTAATGGACTATGGGATTAACTTTGATTGCATTCCTCTCTTGTGTGATAATGAAAGTGCCGTGAAGATTGCTACTAATCCAGTTCAATACAAGAGGACCAAGCATATTGATATTCGGCATCATTTTCTAAGGGATCATGTGAGCAAAGGTGATATTGTCATAGAAAGTGTGAGGACCGATGATCAATTGGCGGATATCTTCACCAAGACTCTAGAAGAAGCTCGGTTTTGTAAGCTACGGAGTGAGCTAAATATTCTTGACCTCTCATATATCTCCTAGATCCTTATTTTGTTGCTTTATGTCATACTCTTCATATATGCATGCCTACCTATTTGGTATATCTTGCCATGCCATTTATGCCATGTTGTTGCATTGAAAGTTAGTTCACACATTTAGGGGAAGCACTATACCACTCATGTGTCTTGCTACCCTCACAATGTGGACAAATCAACAAAGATGCCATACTAGTCTTGCTTTTGCTCATTTTGTTCAAAAAGTCAAATTTTTGGGTTCTATTGGTTGAAAAATGGTTGTTATTGTTCCAAAATACTTTTATGCCTCTTGGTTATGTTTTGGAAGTTTTTTTTATCACCAAAATGAGGTTGAGCTCTTTTGAAGATCCTCTTTTGCCTTTTCTCACCTATTCTCTCAATTTCTTATCGAATCATTTTTGAGAAAAGTCCTTTTACAAAACTTGTAGAGATGGTGATCATAAACATAATTGTTATTCACAACTTGTTGAGATGATCCATCATTTAAGAGAAATTTGGGTTTGAAATTCATCGTAAAAACCTCTTTTGGTCGCCTTTTTAACCTAATATGGCATCTTGTGAGTTTAGCATATTGGATCATATATCTTCTTATATATTGGTTCCAAAATGCTTATGAGACTCATACATTCTCAAAAATATCAACATTCCATCATTTTGGTCATTTGTGCAAGTAATAGCAATTGTGTATGATTATATCAGTGTTTCATTCACACATGCATAATTCATGTCATGGATGATCGAGAATCGTGGATGTATTTCTTGAAGAGTTGGAATCATCTTGGATATGATGAAATTTATTAAGCTATCATTTTTTTAACAAGTATGGAATGATTGGAGAAGGTTTGAATTGATTTGGATGAGCAATTTGAAAAGAATGCAGCTGTCGGCAGTCAAGAGTTCAAAAATCTCTTTCACGGTCAGACCGTCAGCAGTCACGGTCAGACCGCCAGTCAGCCAACAGAGCACCAGAACTCGTTTGTTTGCTGCTTCTTGTCCCAGCGGTCAGACCGACCGTCTCACGGTCAGACCGTCACCCTCGGCCGAGTCCAAATAGCTCGGTTCCGCGAGGGTCTCTTATGTCTCATACCCCTTCGTCCTCCTTTCGTCCCCAACTCTCCCAAAACCAAAAGTAGCTCCTCTAAAGGCTCTCCCTTGTCCTCCAAGGACCTCCATTGGAAGAACTCCATCCCTAGGCTCCTCGGTCCAACCGAGAGAGGATCCGGTCTCACCAAGGACTTCTCCGCCATGAGTGACCGGTATTTCATGGTTTTCTCCTCCCTCCCCATGGTTTCCTTTGGTTCTCTCTCAAGGGGTTGTTGCTAGGGATAGAATATTTGAGACATAGATTGTTTGTTTGATGATTGGAAAGTGATTCCTAGACCTAATGACAACATCTATGCAAAGTTTTAAGGGCTGATTTGGTGGCTCTCATGAACATGGATGCTAGGGTTACATTTTAGGGATTATTGATTATGGCCATGGATTAGTGAAATTGATGGGTGGAAATGCTTCATATTACATCTTTGAACATATATGAGAAGAATTAGTGGCACCATTGAGATTTTGGCTAGAGTTTCAAAGTGCAGTTAGTTGTCAGCCGAACCTCACCCGATGGTCTGACCGCCAGTCTCACGGTCAGACTGTCAGGGCAGGATAGATAGTACAAACTCAGCTTTTCTTATGGCAATCCAATGCTTATATGTCTGACCATTAATTATCGGTTGCTTATACATGATTATTGCTCGCTCATTTTCAGTAATCGCCGCACCGTAAGAAAAGTGGTGGCGTCCGTGTTCAAAGCCGGTTCAAGCGAGAAAAGAAGGGCACCTCGTTCAGATGATGATTATTCTCCCTCTCAAAGTGCAACTGATGATGCTTCTAAATTTGGTCAGTCCACTAATGAAGTAGAGATGGATGAGGTACATGGAGATGATCAGTTGTTTGATCCCACAACATATACTGGAGAGAAGAAGCAGTGGGCATCACATGAGTACTACAGAGCGAGACAGGAGGTGGCTTACTCTCAGGATCCAGATTCACCCACTCCTCAGTTTCACACTCGAGTGCAACATGATGCATTCTATGGTATGTTGATGGACAAAACTGTATTCACTCACAAGTACATAGACTGGTCATAGCTTGCACAATTTCCAACTGTTAGTCCTCTACTTGAGAAATTTTAAAACTTGGGATTGCATGCTTTTGTGGCACATAAGCAAGATTGGAATGAAACTGTGATCCGACAATTTTATGCCACCGTTGAAGTTGATTTCCCCAACAAAACGTTGACATGGATGACTAACTCAAGGAGGTTCACTACCACATTTGCAGAGTTTGCTGAGGCAAATGAAATTGACTATAATGTCACTCATGATCAAATTGATGTGCTTGAGCAGGAGCTACTTAAAGAGCCTGAGTGGGTTCAGTACTATGTTGATGATCCTCACATAAGGAAATTGGGCAATGTCAGTGGTCTCCTCTATATGCCCAAGGTCATCAACAAGATAGTGAGGATGACTTTTTATCCTCAAGGTGGAAATTCTGAGGCTATTTGGGACTACTATTGGAACATTATTGACTATGTCATGCAAGGACAGGTGTTTGATGTGGTGCTCCTTATTATGAAGGAGATAGAGAGCTACAGCATGGCAGTGAGGACTAGTCTTTACTATGCCCCCTACATTATGTCTCTAATTCTTAAGAAGAGCAACTTTCCAACTCGGCATCTGTTCAAGGGACATCCTCGATATCAGCCCTTTAGCTCAGTCAAGCAAGAACTCATAGCACCACCAGAGGCACCAGCTGCAGACGATGAGGAAGAAGAGGCACATGTTTAGGCAGAGGTTCCTCATGCACCACATGCTCCCCTAGTGCCACCACCTCCACAGATGGATTGGTCACAGTATGCTCCTCCGCCTCCGGCATTCTTTGCAGGCATGACCACTTATCTTGATCAGTACTTTCAGCCTGTTATGCAGAGGTTTGATCAGATACAAGTCTCAAGTATTGAGGCTCGTAATTCTTATGAGGCAGCCAGATCTTCATATGAGGCAGCTAGGACATCCTATGAGGCAGCTAGGACTTCTATTGATGATCTCACCACTAGGATGCAGAGTTTAGAGTCTAACTACGAGGCTCTATCTTCTCACATTTATGGCTACTTTCTTGCACCAGTGCCACCTCCAGAGTTTTTCCAGCCACCTTGGTATGCACCTCCACCTCCTCCTCAAGATGATTGAAATCTTGACCATTTTTGGTCAATTGATGCCAAAGGGGGAGAACATGTGAAGTGATGTGATGTTATGATGAGATGCTAGAGTCAGGGGGAGAAACGGAAACAAAGATGCAAGCCATGATTCTTGATCTATCTATCTTGTATTTGCATGTGCATCTCATATGTATCTTACTTTCTTGCACATTTGAACTTATTTGTGTTTGTCGAACTATGTCACTATGTTGGGTGGTAATTTCTTTTGCACCTTGGACCATTTGCTCTATTATCTATGTGATGAACTATGTTGGTTCTTTTATTATCTATGTTCATCTCATCTTAATGGTTCAAATGTGTGGATGATGAGGATGTTCTTACTTGAAATGATTGATATTGCTATATATTGGTTATTCTTTGCCTCCTCGCATCCAATGGTACAAGGTAAACTCTACCAACTTTTTTTAAAAAAAAAATGTGCATTGCCATGTTTATGATACATCTTGATCAATGTACCAATTTAGGGGGAGTTTTACCATTTGGTGAGTTCATTAACTTTTTCACATGTTCATGTCTTCAAAATTCTATAGCATGTGATCCTTATCGTGAGTCTCACCTTAGAGCCTTATTTCTTTATTAAATATCTTTATCGGCTCACTATCTTTATATCACTTCTTATGTTGTCCTCAATTACCAAAAAGGGGGAGATTGAAGCATCTAGGCCCTTTTTAGTGTTTTGGTAATTAATGACGACCCTTATTTTTGACTAACTACGTTATTGAGATGATTATGGTTGTAGTCAAAACAAGGGATGAAATGATGGATGAAGTGATATACATATGGATGATTATTCTTGATAGGGTTTTTCTATTTTGCCGGTCACAAGGAGATTAGAGATGAGTGACCGGATTATAGGTTAAATGCCGTACTATCAAGAGGGGTCGATGAAATGACCTTGAGTATCCATGGTTGCCACAAATGCTTAATTCCTATCTTTGTGAGTGGTTCTGTGTGAGTTGAGTGTGCCCATATCCTTGAGAGAAAGCAAAGAGTAAAAGAAGGGGGGTTGGCAGGTCACTCCTGGCGGTCATACCGCTAGGACCCGCGGTCTGACCGCCGATGCTCTCCAGAGACGGCCAGAGGAGTGGCCTCTCTGGTTGCTCGGGTGATGGCCCGATGGTCTGACCGTCGTTAACCACGGTCTGACCGTCGGTGCATGTCTGGTGTCGGCAGAGACTTTGTTCTCGGGTAAAAGTTGAAAGTGTCCCAACGGTCTGACCGTGGGTGATGATGGTCTGACCGTCGGGCTCGTGCCAGAACGAGTCTGAAAGTCAAACTAGCCATTGGGTTGTACGATGGTCCGACCGTGGGGAGTCACGGTCAGATCGTCCGGTGCGCAGAAAGCTGTAACGGCTAGTTTTCAAAGGGTGACCTATATATACCTCCTCTATACCATGCATAGAGGCTCTCTTGGCGATTAGAAAAGTATTATACACCCTTTGGAGCTCATTCCCTTCTCACACAAAGCCTTAGTGGAAAGATTGCAAGTGTGTGAGTGTGAGTGCCCTAATCTTGAGTGTTTTGAGCATTGTGGCACTTGGGATCCTCAAGCAAGTGTCATCGACTTGTTACTCTTGGAGGTTGTCGCCTCCTAGACGGCTTGGAGGAGTCAAATTCGTGAGCCCTTCAAGAAGCTTGTGAAGGAGGTCCGGATTCTTGTGAGAGGTGCGGTGCTCACCTCACCGGAGCGGTGAAGAGCAACCCTAGTGGAATCAAGGTTTGGAGAGGTTCAAGGTATTGATTGTTTTCTATCTCAAGTTGTTCTTTGTGAGCCCTTCTTGGTGGTGGAGAAGTGGATACTTGAGGAGAGAAGCACTTCATACGCTTGAATCCGCCTCAACGTGGATTAGGGGTGATCGACAAATCACCGAGACCACGGGAAAATATCCTTTGTCTCTTGACTTGTATTTTCATATGTTGTTTACATACTAGAAATTGATTGATGTATGTCACCTAGAATTGTTAACCTACTTTAGCTCTAACCTAGGTTTAGTTGTCAATTTCTTGCTTTTATCCAATTGTCTTTAAATTCCGCAATTAGTTGGATAGTTAGCTTTAAAAATTTTAATTCGGCTATTCACCCTCCCCCCCCCCCCCCTCTAGCCGGGGTCCTTCGATCCTACAATAGGTTCGGCTCGAGGCACGGCGGGAGCGCGCGTCGGCCGGTCGGAGATGAGAGGAGCGGAGAGAAGAGAAGAAAGAAAGAAAGAAAAATTGGTGGCAACTAACATGTGGGGCCCACCATGCCTAGTGGTAATTGATATGTGGGCCCCACGATGCTGAGTCAGCCAAAACCACTCAGAAAACCGTCAAGTGAGAAAAATTGTACCGCACCTGAGAGTTGAGGGAGTCGGGTTACCCGATTTTGTAATTTGAGATATAATCTGCACCTCCCTCATAGTTGAGGGAGGTAAATAGGACTTCTTCCTTTTGAAAATACTTCTCTCTCTTTGTTTGATTCCTGGGCTTTAATCCAATCGTCCGGCCAGGAAGGCATCCCCATATTCGTCCGGGGATGTTCTTGTTCTTATCTCGATTCGACGGCGCAGGATGTCACGGACCCAACTATGGCTGCCTCCGAGCTTTCATCAACCCAGATCAAGCTATCGGTTGTGTCTTGCTTGATTAATTTTCTTCAGTTTTGATAATTAGGCTGTCGTAATTCACATAGTGATAGTTCTTTTTGGCTCCATCAATCAGATGCAGTTTACATAAAATGTACTAAGGAAATCAGAAAGCATAATGCAAATGATTGCTAGATCAGTTTTGTCTAGAGCGTTTGCGCTTCATGCTCACAGAAACCAAAACCACGATCATGATTGGCTGGGAGCAGATAGAGACGGGCACAACGAGCTGCTGCCTTCTAGGACAAGGTGAATTCTGGCGAGGAACCGATTGCGGTGACGACGGCGGCGGACTCCAGCGTGCGTGAGGCTGAGCCCTTCTCAATGGCGAGGAACCGATTGCGGTGACGACGGCGGCGGACTCCAGCGTGCGTGAGGCTGAGCCCTTCTCACAACAGAACGGATAGACGGTCAAATATACATGTTGCTTAATAAACTCATAAATTACATAATAATTATAATTAAATATCTTAATTTCATATGTATTATGGTCTATTATAAATGTGCTCTACCGTTTTCAACGCTGCGAACAATTACCACGTCGGGACGGTCTCGCCGCGTCTCGTGCACGACCCTGATGCTGGACGACAACAACCGGCTCTCCGAGAGCAGGCACATGATCGATCGAGTTCAGCGTTGCCATTGTCCGGCTCACAAGGCGACGCGTCGTTCCTTTTCGATCAGGCGGCGAATGCCGGTGATCGAGAACGAGTTTCGGTAGAACCTGGCACCTGGCAGGGGTGGAGATCGATACCCAAGCTCTCCTGTTAGCTGTTCCTGAATCTGAGCCACAACCGATACTACCGCGTCGCTGCAGGAGTCGAAGGTGGTCAAACTAGACCTCAGGCCTCAACGTTCAACGAGCACTGCGAGGAGATACCCACCGGCGGCGGCGGGCAGATGGCTCAGTTCATGGCAGCGGGAGATGGTGCCGTTCAATTATTTTCTTGCTGCTCTGCTTGAAACTGGCTCCTATCTCAATTCCTCAGCTCTTCTTTGTTGCTGCTTGTTGCCGTTCAATTATTTTCTTGTTACTGCGGAGGTGGAACTCATCACGGGCGACTGCGATGGTGTCGAGTGATGCTCCGGCGACCATTTCCACACGACAGTCTGCAACTTGGGAATCATGAGGAGGAGGTCCTTGGGGTTGGGCGCGTGCATCGCGTCCTACGGCATGCTGCCGAGTGCCGTGCACCTTGGTGGTAGTGGTGGCCCAGACATCGGTGAGCAGAAGGCGAGGGGCAAAATTGTTACTCAGATTCGCTGTAAGCCTACGTGGCATGTAAATTGGCTGATTTGTCCTTATTAATATTTTCTTATATATAATTGGTCAAAGCTAAAAGCGTTTGACTTTTCAAAAAATGAGAACGACACTTATTCTGGGACGGAGGGAGTAGGATATAAATCCTAAAGTTTTAGTGGGACCAAAAACATTGATTAAGAAATGTATTAAGAGGGATATTTGAAGAAGTATTATTTGGAACTTGGAAGGGGAAGAAATCATCAATGTCTGGGTTCCAGTACAGTTGCAGTTACAACTGCAATTTAAGCAGTCGCTGCTGCTCTCATTGGTTCGAAACAACGGCCTTGATGCACCTGCCTACTGGATTTGTTGAACGTGCAGTCGTAGTAACGACTGCGCAACTTGGGCACAACAGTCAGCACCAATGCTAGTGCTACAGATTTAATTTGATCTCTCTAAAAAGGGGACAAAAAAAATCCTATATACCTTGCCAACTAGAGAACTTAGTAACACATTGTTACATGCTACAAAAAAGCAAAAAAATGTAGGGCCTAGGTGTGAATTATTATTACTAGACTAGATGACAACGTTGTAAGTTGTAACAAATCAGAGAGAAAACACAACAATTTGCAACTTGTTATCCTTGTCACGAAGACCAAACAGACCGAACAATTGTTCAACATATTCCCATACATCTACACAGCCACCAGGTTAGGAACCTTAGTTAACATACATAGCTTAAAATAATCCCAAACTAAAACAAACACTCAATTGAGACTAAAGTACTTCCAGCAACCAAACTTCAGTTGCCGGCAGAAAAGAGTAAAGGGACCAAACGACAGTGACTTCCAATGGGCAGAATCCATCGATGCAGAGTTCCTTGGAGCTTGTACCAACCTTTTGAGGCTTGAAATCCACTTCACCGTGTAAGAGCACACTGCCATCTGAAGCATTGACACGGATCCTCAGCTTTCCAAAAATTTCAACAGAAACAACACGCCAAGAAAGGTTGATATCGTCCCCTGTGAGAGGCACTTCCTCATTTACAGAATCAAGCAACAAGATTTCCTGGTTTAAACTGTCCGTAAAGGCAGCAAAACGTCCACAAAAACCATTTGGCCATGAGCCAGAACTGATTGTAGCTTCCACAGACCTTACAATAATGCCAAGACCAAATTCCAATGTGCTTAGTCTGCTGGTGTAAGATTTCGTAGTGTAGTATGAATCCCTAGGCTTAGTGCCATCCCAGAATGAAGTGGCTAGAAGGCTTAATTCTTTGTCATCAGATTCAGTGGCGCCCCTCACATGCAATGAAACCTCCAATGTCACAGGGTCACACATTATAGCCGCCCGCATAGGACCTTTCAGGACTAAATATGGATCCTGCACACAAAATCATTAGATAAAGCGGTAAGTAACATTAAGTGAACAAAGAGGAAAACACTGAGAAGCATAATCCATACATCATAGTTGCAAGGCGTATAACACAAATGATTAAAAACAGATGTCTCAAAGTATGAACACAAATAATAATGCATAATATGCAAATCAAACAATTGTATGTATGCAGTACCTTTAAACAACCCTGTAAAAGATGCTAGCAAAATTCAGGGAACAGACCACATTAATTTGGGCTAGTACATATGAAAACATATACCACAAAAGTTTTAAAGGATTTGAGGGATAAAATCACATAGTGAGGCCATATGTAAAAAGACCAAAATCTCCCCAGGAAGATGGAGTCAAATACAGATAGCAGAATGGACACAAACCTTTTGCAGAGATCCAATTTACAAACGTGATTTGTTTTCCATGTTACAAAACAATTAAGTCAATGACATGTATCCCATTTTAAATTAGTAATTTGCTAAGTCTGACTTGAGTTGTGCTGCAAGACAATCAGTTTTTTTTAGATAGCAAAACCCGGTTCCTGCATGTACATGTTTGCTTGCCGTTAAGTTCGGTATTGTTATAGTTAGCCTCCAGATTATTCCAGAATGTAAAAGATTACATAAGCATCAAGTTGCCCAAGGACATGTAGGAATGAAGGGCAAAACCTTAACATGTCTAGCTCTCCATCCTCCATCTGCCCTTGCACTCCCTCTAATCAAGCCACGCCGCTAACAGTCCACATTAATTTGGTTTTCTCACTTATTTATGCATAGATGCAAGTAGTAATGAGCATGGTAGCATGGCAATTTAAGAGGTAGTCATGGTAATATGTATATAATGGCTCTTTGTCCATAGCTAATTAGTGGCCAGTAATAGAATTACATGACCTAAGATGGTTCAGTGCAGAAAAACAATGGATATTACATGATACCAAGAACAATAAGACTAACTAGAAGACAGGGTGTGTGGCAGAAAATGCAAGGAATAGACAGGACAGCACGGGAGATAGTTGGTAGAAATATTAGGACCTGATCCGTGATGGTTAGACAGCTATTCCTTTCTCGAATGAAGATGACATTGTGTTTGTGATCCACCGAATCACATAGAGCAACCACACCAAATACATCCAGCGGCCACTGCAAGCCTTCAATTATTTCTGCAACTTTGACTGAAAGTACCTCTAATGTTCTGAATGTTGTAGCATCATACGGCAGTGGATTACATGTGAAACGCATGCAAGGGATATTTGCTGCATGTAGTTGGAGACTTCAAATGAGTTGGCAATTCGTGTATCCAATAGCAAATAGTAGCAGTAGTAATAATATGATAGCAACTAAATTATCACAAAAAGTAATAACTAAATGTGCATGAATTGCATATAAACTACTATTATTTTTCGGTCCAGATCGGTTCAACTTCATCACCGCCTCCGACTGTCTTATCAATAAAAACTTCATCTCCATCTCCGACTCTACCAAAGCAAAGCTGCAGATTGTACTCGCTGCCGTCACACTCCGGGTAAGAAACCCATAGGCCATAGCTACCGGGTGCCGTGTACAAATGAGCACTCGGCCCAAGGCCCAGCAGGCGCGCGGCCCAGAACCAGGCCACCGCGCGCCGGACAACCAAACGGGGATTTTTTGGGAGCGCGGGAGCGCGAGCCGGGAGGGCAGTTGGAGGGACCCACCGCCGGGCAGATGGAGGTTTACACAAAGTGCCACGATTAGATTTATATATATCACGCCAAAAATAGATCGAATTCTAAAAATATACTGTGTTTTTAAGAAATTATTTCTGAAGTATCAGTTGAGGAAGGAGTAAATAATTAAAAAAAAACTTCGCAGATGGCGTGCGAGCATAACAAATGCATGGTAAGCCGCTGCCTCAATGCGCGAATGGCTTCTGACTTTATGAAGCTTTGTGACCGTTTGCATTCTGTCGTCACCACCAGAAATAAGAGCATTCTGCCAGCGGCAACTATAAACCTCCACTTATTTCTGCAACTTTGTAGGAATGTAGGGATCTGCTCACGTTACCACAGTTCATTTCAAGCATCAGATAGTGAAAATTAAAGTACAAAATAAACATCGACAACATCTAGCTTGAAAATCTGGTTCACAGTTTCAAAAAAAAAAAATCTGGTTCACAACACACTGCACGGTAATTGCAACGTCACTACTTCCAGCAACTGAGCTTACCTTTTGGAGGGAAAACAACTCGGCAAGCTCTATTGATTAGAGCGCACCGGTGAAAACTACTGGCGACAGTAGCACTGTACTCCATAGATCCAATGTGCAGGTCTTCGAGTTCAACAACAGCGCAAGACAGGATAGGCTTTCGCTCGTGACAGACGTACAGTAATAAGCTATCAATATCAGAAGTAGAACTACGGTGATAGCTAAGGTTAAAGCACCAAGATAAAACTGTGTAGCAGTCGACACCGGAACCCAGTTGACCTCTTTTCTATTTTGAATATATAGTAGGAGTTGTCCTCTTCTTACTAAATGTCTATTGGGAATTGAGTTGTATCGGTTGCCATTCTCATATATCCCCACCAAATTCCGGACTGGAAGGTGGCAAACCACATGTATCCATCTGTTTCAAAGCCTGCTACTCTTCAACAATAGCAGACGAGGAGCAGATCATAAATGATACAAATTGGGATTATCAGCTCATAGGTAGAAACTTTACACGCATCAAGAAAAGCGTGAAACTAACCTACCAGCAACAAAAAAAAAGGTTAACGACGATAACCATTGAGGGTATACAAGATCTGCAATAAAGCATTCTTACACCAACAATTTGCAGTTGCCAAACAAATTTCCCAAATCCAAGACAATGCTGCTCATTTTTGCCGGTGTTTCGTATTAGGTCCTAATGCAAGAAGAATCTTCTTCCTTGGGCCCTGGGGAAAAACATCCATTAACCTCATAGCCAATGATAATGCACATAACTGATTCAACAAAATGTATAAATTTCCGGATGCGTTACTAGAGGATTTTATGTTGTAGAAGATACTATGCAGGTATAATTATCAAAAGGATGGTTAACAATATCTGCAAAAAGCATTCAGTGCAAGGAGTGCAATCACTCTTCCCAACAGTAGCTGCCATTGCTAGTCCATAAACAAGTTGAACGTTTTTCTTTTTTGTGACTAATTAACATTGAGTCATGCTGCAACTCATTTCCAAATATAAAACTCAGGCTAGTATCAATATTAGCCACCCTTAGATCAAATGTGAAACTTGCTAGTCAAGATGTGTACAGTGTACACCACACAACCGTCTTGATTAGAAAGACACTAAGTATTTGTTCTCTTGCCTACACTCACTGGAAGGCCATCTATGACCAGTGTATAATCTTGGAACAACAAAGAGTGCATCGAACACTACAGAAAACAAAAAGGAATATCTGATAACCAATCATGCCTGCAAATATAGTTCAGTTTTCGGAGAAAATCAAGAACCATATGACATTTTGATTGCATGTTTCAAATGAGCTTCAGTTGGTAGTCACTTTATTCATAGTCTGGTTCTACTTTAGTTTCATCGCTAACAGCAACAGTGCTGAAGTAACCAAAGAACATAAATTTCATGGTTTCCCAGATCAGATGGGGTTGTGACTTTGCATGCATTGTTGAGAATGATGCACATGAATTAGTCTCATTTTCATTTCTTTAGATATATTTGCTCTCCTGCTAGAGATTTTATTATGCATTTGGTTAAAAGGGCAGCATATTTCCAACCTACCATTGGCACCCCCATGTCTTTGAGGTCGCTTTCTCCCATCTGTCTCAATGCAGCCATATCCACCTGAAGTAAATAGTATGGCAGACAAGATAAAGTATTATTGCCACAATAAATCATCCCATAAACAAATTCACTGCCTGAAAACATGCAAGTATATACTAACATATTTTAAGTCCTAAGCTTGAATGGACTGAGAAATCTTTAGATTTGACATAAACTGGAAAAACCATGAGATGGTGTAATATTTTGAACATCCCTCGGGGAACATGCAGAAAACGTGAAACTATATCAACGAGAAGATGCTAATGAATTAATAAGTTTTTAGAAAATTACTAGTCTCCTTTAACACTTTTAAGGAACATCAGTTTGTAACATCAAGCAACAGAACATATATAAGGGCACAAGATATCGCCATCCAGATTTCAGGTATCAAAACTATAGCAGCTACATCACGTAAGACCTTCAAAGAAACATTTTAATAGATTGAAAAGAAAGATGTAATGGAACATCACCTCCTCAGCCTGAAAGAGAACAGCATACTTTTCAAGACCAAGCGCATTCAGCAATCCAGTAACCGTTTGAGAAGCTTCTGTCTGCAAAATTGAATAGAAAAATGTCAAAAAAAAAAGCATAAATGAGCGTAATGATTTGCATGACCAAAACACAGCTATAAATCAATGTAGCACCAAGACAGTTGTTAGTATAATTGGATGTGCAGCTTTTATATAACTATAGAGAAAGCGAATGGAAAAGATTCCATCCACTTGAAATATTATTATTTATAATTTATAATGGCTGCAAGTTTCAATATGTTGTACCAGAGTTATACTAATATAACCATGTTTCAATGATTTCAGCATTAGAAGGTTTTTCAGTATCTAAACCCTAAAAGCCTCTTCAACACTACGAACAAACACCAAATAGATGAGCAAGCACATCGCTGGTCAAAAGACAAAAATTAACATGGACTCTCGGGAAGCCTAGCTAAATTCAGATTTATGAAAGGAAGTGCAAATACGAACCATTACAGGGGCTATAGGCACAGCAGGACTAGATGAAGCGATTCCATTAGCTCTCGGCACTGTATCAACAGAAATGGTGGATTTGCCATATGGTTGGGATCTTAATGTCTCAGGGGCATCTCTTGCAGTATGACTTGGAGCTCTTGAGGAACCCACAGGTCTAAGGGATGGCATAGACCGAATCTGCTCATAAGCTCTTGGTGGAGATGTGTCACCCCGGACTCTTCTAGGCATTTCAGGTGATCTGTGCGTCGAACCATCAGATACCCATGATGAATAACGATTCCTTGAAGAGTCCAACTGTATCAAATCATCCATGCTTCTTGCAGAAGGAACACGGCTTGCAACAATAGCAGAGGTCCTTGAACCAGGGATGCCCTCCCTTGAAGAATATCGAGGCCTTGGTTCTGGAACATTGTCTCTCATATCATACCTAGCCCTCGATTCTGGAACATGGCCTCTTGGATCATGTCTCGGAATTTTTTTACGGTTCCGAGAAAGCTTTTCACGGAGGTCCCCTCCATTCTGTTCTATGTCACCATTACTCCTCTGTATCAAGCCTTTCCGCATAAGTTTCAGCCTCAGATCATCTTCGCCAACCTGGCAGTCTTATGTTATGCAGGGCAATATATGCAACAAAGTGGTGTCAGGCCTATTACAAATCCTTGTGAATGGAATATTAGAAGTTGAAGGTTTACCATCATCTCCATACAAGCTTTTGCTTTCTGTCTGTCGCCTGCACAATGAAAGAGAAACCAAATTGCTGAGCAATCAACTACAAATTACAAAAGAAACAAGCAAGGAAAGCTACTGATTGGATGTAAGGAATATACAAAAATGAATACACCAATTGGAAGCATCTATATTATGGTTTTCTAAAAGAAACTGCTTGCTAAATATAATAAAATGTATTAAAGACGAATGAGTAAGAGAAAGAACATGCAGTACGTCTAGGAAAAAAATAAGTATGCATGTCATTATAGGTGGCCATCTAGGCCGGGTTAAACAGGCTGGCCTGAGGCCCAGCTGTTTTGGCACAGCACGGAGGGTACGCAGGCCGTGCTTGGGCTGAAGCACAAGCCCGTCATGCCGGCCCGAGCACGGCCCAACTAAATTGGCCCGGTCGGCCCATTGATTTGGTCCGATAGGCCCGTAGTGCCTAGCCTAGCCCAGCATGACATTTTTTGCCCGGTAATATAAAAAACTAAACCCTAGCATTCCCAATCCTCTTCACTCCTCCGAACCGCCGTCGCTCAATCTCTCCTTCCCGCACCCGAGACCTCCTCGCCTCTCCCCCACCCCCCCCCCCCCACCCCGCAGCCACCGGCCGACACCTCTCCCACCGGCCACTCCTCCCAGCAGCCGTTGCCCTCACCTCTCCCTGGCCACTCCTCACCGCCCAGTCGCCCTCACCCTTGTCGACAGCCGCCACCTCCCTCCCTGGCTGCTGCTCGGTCTGGTCGCCCTCGCGAGCTGGCGGCCTCGCCCACTCTCTCTCACCGGCGTCGCCGCGCCGCCGTCTCCCTCGCGGTCTCGCCCACTCTCTCTCGCGACGTCAGCACGCCGCCATCTCACTCATTGGCCGCTGCTCTCCCTCCCTCGCTACCCGCCGCCGACGCACCTCGCCAAATCTAAGACAAGGGTTTGGCAGGCGTGCTTCGGGCTGGCCCGGTACAAACAGACCCGCCGGGCCAACAGCACAGCTTGATCCATGTAAAAGCGGTCATGCCATGCTTGGGCTTGGTCTTAGGCCCGTCGTGCCGGCATGGCACGGCCCGTTGGATAGCTCAGGCCATGCCGGCTCGTCAAAGAAACGGCACAGGCTTGGACCGTGCTGGCCCGACACAGCCCATTGGCCACATATACATGTCATATATACTTAAGATAACACTCATTCTGCCTGAACAGATAAGAGGCTTAGATCAGGGAACTTGAGATCATACTGCAGTTAATTTGGATTGAAACAGGAAAATGCATTTTCATCTTCTCAACTAAATTATTGAACATCTAGTTAAGATTATCGTAAATGTAACTGCAGCACCTATAAGTTAAATGCATTTAAGCTATTTTGAATTACTGAAAACATGTCACTGTAAAGCTCAAGCGTCAAGCCATGACACAGAATTGGAGGTGAAGATGAAAAGACTTGCATCATGTACAAACAATGGAAATCACAGATCCAAGGAAGATACCTTTTGTTTCTCTGTTGGCTTTCAATAAAAGCAGAATCAGCCACGTTACTTCCTAACCTCTCCCTCAGAGATCGCTTTTTCCCTGAAAATGGTACTTCGTCATCGTTACCAATATCAGAGATAGCCCTCCTTTTCACAACCTGTGACGAACAAAACTAAGGTTGAAGAAATTGAAGTAAAAACCCACAGATATTAGGGGGACCATGATATGCAAAAGGCATGCAAGCATTACAAGGTCATTGACATCATGGAAACCTAAAATCAGTCTTGGACATTTTACTAATCTAAGAAAGTGACAAATAATTTATTATACCAAATAGTTCAGAAAATAACATAAACAGGCATAAGCAAAGAGGTGGTATGAGGGCTTCACCAAAGATAAAAACATAACAGGAATACAATGGTGTAAAAATTACCAGTTTAGCACCAAAAGGACACGGCATTTGAAAGCAGAATGTGCATACAACATAATGGCAATCCATCTTTTCTTCATGTTAGAAATTTTCAAGTAACTCAAGTGTAACTAATGTAAATACATTTAGCAACACATAGCACATGCATTACCTGCATCAATTTTGTAAACATACCATGCATTAATCATGATTCACACTCGCTACCATTCCCATCTAGTTTCTCTCCATACACTCTCATGAAAAAAGCAGACAATTCCTCATGTGGAGCATCTAGAGGCTCCTCTGCTAAATCCCATAACGCAGGAACAGCCATTCAGGTACTTATTAGCTCACGTAGAACAGTTAGAAACGAAAGCTATCAAGTTGTCACAGCCTGGAAATCGGTCATATCTTCCAACATTACGCCATCTTCCCTTGAGGTGAAAAGTTAAGCTTAGTACCTTCAGCACACAACAACCAAATCTAACAACATAAACCGCCGTTTGAACACAAGAAATTGCTCAAACAAGGTATTGTAACCCAAGCTAACTGCCCAACACTCGCGCACCCGAATCAAGGTCAGCCAAAGCTACACGGTCGCGTTGTGTTTCCCTCTATCAGATCACCTAGCCCGCACCTAATCAATCAACCCGCGAACGACAGGAAATCAGAATCTGCAACGGAAAATGAGAGCACGGGACAATCCGCGATCCGCAGAGCACGGTTGACCGAGGCAGAACGGCTCACCTGACCGCTGCGGCCGAGCGTGATGGTAACCTGTTGCCTGGAAGACGAGGAGGCCATCGCCGCCGCCGCGAGCAGGGAACCTTCAGCAGCTAGGGGAGCGGCACGGGAGGAGCGGGCAGCGGCACGGCCGGCGGGAGGGCGATGGGAGCGGCTAGGCTAGGGTTTGAGAGGAATGGAGTTTGGGGCGCCCGCTACCGGCGGTCGAGACGGGGAGGCGAGGGGCTCCTCCGCTTTGCGGCTGTGTTGCGTCCGCGCACAGGTTCGTGCGGGACCTTTTTGCGCTTTCCGGTTTCTGACAGAGTTTTTGTTTTATTTTTAACCGGATTTGTATTTTCTTTGTGCTTTTTTTTTTTGTATATGCTGCGGGGAAGCGGCTCGTGGGCTCCTGGTCGTGTCGAATGCTGGGGGATCGTGCGTTGTTGATGGGTTACTGTTTGAGCTTGAGCTTCGATTAGTCCATTTTTAATACATAATTTTATTTTATTATTTTGAAGAGTGTCATGTCATCTCATAGTTTTAAAATAGATGAATGAAACTAAATTTCTTAATGCAAATTTTCATTTCACTATTTTATATGTTAGTGTAGTATTTAAATATTTCATCTAAATGATCAATGAGAATTGTTAAATGAATAGAGATAAAACTAAAACACTCTTAATCGAGTTTTATTTTAGTTTTAAAATTTTGATAATCGCGTACATGAAGTTTCATCGCAATAAAACTCAAATCTCCTCTCTTCTTATAAATTGCATATCACATCATCAATTTTGCCTATATGACATATTATTTATTAAGAATGAAACTCTTATAAAACTACCACTGAGATTGGTCTTAAGACGGTTGAGCAGAAGCTTTTCCCCCTTTTTTCTCATGTTTTTATATATAAAAACTTTCGTTGTTTAAATTATATAAGAAGTGCAAAGATTTTTTTTTAACAATTGGATATGTATTTTTACTTTGGGCCATCTATTTTTGCCCCCCTTTTCCAATTGGGCAAATTCCTTATCAACTATCCAAAAAACTTCAAGTTCCTTATTAACCACTCAAAAATTTAAAGTTCCTTAACAGTCATCCTTTTTATATTTTGTTCCTTAGTCACCACTTCCATCCATTTCATGAGTTAATGGTGTTAAATAGGCAAGAAAATGACTCATTTGCCTCTATTGTAAATTTGTAATAAACTTTACTTATTAGCCATTTTAGTACACATGAAGAAGTCACTTTACATATTTATATTTTGGGAAAGAAACATGGCTACAGAAACACCAACATTTTTTTTGAGGGCACAAAAACATTGGTATGTTCCACAAGAATTAAAACAAGGGAGGACATAAATTGGTAAAATATGACTAGACAACTGGTATTTTATATTATAGAAGAAACTAATGAGCCGCATCAGTTAAAGCACCATTGATAGAGAATGGAAAACTTTTGTACTCCGTGTATCAATTACAGGCTGTCCAACACAATTGACTTCATCTTTTTATTTGGTTTACCCTTAGGCTGCACCTTCGAGAAGATATCCTTCTCTTTTGATCAAATGAGCTAGAGTCCAGGATACACGCGTGAGCAGAAGCCACACTAGCAGTCGGGCGTGCAACCTATATGCAATGTGCATCGCCCAAGAGCGCAAGCACCCAAGCCGCAACATCCTGTCGCATCGCGTGCGCCTCACTCACCAGTCGTGTGGCACAAGCTCTCTTCAGCAATGTCGCATGAGACAGTCGGCCTCCTCCAAATCGGATCAAGCATCGTTGTTAGAGTTTGCATGAAGTGAAATTTGGGAGAAAATGAGAGTCGATCGGTCCGGGAATTGGGGTAGCTAATGGAGAGATAAAATCGTAAAGCTATATATGTCTCATTCAAAATTTGCTAACGGAATGACATAGAAGTAACAATAATGGTTGACAAGGAATGAAAATTTTAAAAGATGGTTGATGAGGAACTTTGAATTTTGTAGTGGTTGATAAGGAACTCAATTTTTTTTGGATGGGTGATAAGGAATTTTCCCTTTCCAATTACCATAGTTGTCATTTGTGTCCATTGACTTGAGCAAAGTAAAACAACAATACAAAGCTTCAAAAAATGACGCAAACTCGCAATTGGCACAAAACAAGGGCAATACTTCAATTTTCTTAGGCATTGTTTTTTTTTGCTGGTTAAGGCACAAATATATTTAAAAGAATTAAAAGTTTGTAAATTTGTTTTTGCCTAGCATCAAAATAGTAACATCAAAATAGAAAATGGCAATGTCGTTTTAGAATCACTACAACATAAAAAAAAAGCTATGATAAAAATGTGGAAGATTCAAAGAGAGAGATAACACAAAATTAGTATATCAAAATGTTTTAAAAATATAACTAAAATGTTATCTTGGTTCATCAAATTACCTTTAGGAAAATTAATCAGATGACAAAAACCAAGATAGAACTGTACCAGTAGTTGGTTTTGGCTTAGAACAATATTTAAGTGAGTTTCAAGATACTAAAAATGTATTAGACACTTTCTATTCTCATGATGAAGGACGAAAGATAATTGATCAACCAACGATGTATTCCTCGGGGCTTATTGTGCTTGTTCTAGATTGCATGATATTCTCTGATTTTATATGTTTTTCTATGAAGTTTTTTTTAATTTCCATATAAGTTTGGGAGACTGTGATTTCAAGAAGGATTAAATTGTTTAAAATATTGTTAAATAATTTAAGGGGCAATTATAAAATATGTCCTGTTTCAAACTCTAATTCTAAAAATGGTTTTATTTTTGGTTGCATGATAAAACAAGACCGGTTTTGCAATGAAATCGCTCAAACAGAACTTATTTTATAATTATCCTATTTAAGGGTCAACAGTATTACTATAGAGGAACTCATCCGTATGCAGAGGCAAAAATGACCTGAATGAAACTTTGAAATTGATCATGAGTGGCGATTAGGTCAAACCGTTTTTTAACACGCATCTCAAAGCACCGTCTCACCGCCCTCCCTGTGGCTCCGTCCGTCGTCTTCGTTCCGGTCGGCCAAACGCTGCAATGCCTTATCCTCCGCCCTGCCCGCCACGGGCTTCAGTTAAACCTTTCTTCTCCCTCCGCTCCCCACCGCACTTTTTCCCACGCAAATGCCCCTCCTCTTCTCGCCGCGCCCTGCTCCTCTCCTCCTCTCCCTCCCCTCCACCTCCAAACCCCACTCCCGACCCCGCCTCCGCCCCGTCCACGCCTCCGCGTCCCCCTCGCCGGAGCTCCTCGGGAAATCCGCGCTCCGTCGCATCTCTGAAAAGCTCCGTAGCCTCGGCTACCTCGAGACCTCCCCCGAGGCCGCCGCTCCGGCCCCGAGCACGAGTGATACGGCCGGCTCCTCCTCCCCCGGCGAAATCTTCCTACCCACCCCAGCCCAGCTCCCGCGCCACCGCGTCGGCTCCACATTAGACCCGAGCTGGGCCACTGGCGACGGCGAGGCCGACCCTGCGGCGCGGAGGCGGAGAAGGAGCAAGCGCGGAAGGGATGCTGGGGCTGCTGGGGCCTCGGCCCCGCCATCCGCGGCGGAGCTGGCCCTGCCGCGGGACGAGCTGCGGCGGCTGCAGGGAATCGGGATCAGGGTAAGGAAGAGGCTCAAGGTCGGAAAGGCAGGCGTGACGGAGGGTATCGTGAACGGGATACACGAGCGGTGGAGGAACGCCGAGGTCGTTAAGATCAGGTGCGAAGACGTCTGGGCGCTGAACATGAGGCGCACCCACGAGATTCTTGAGGTGAGCTCAATCCTTGCATTTGGACGCTGAATGGTGTAAGGCACGATGCAGTGGCGTTTGCCGTTGTTCTATCCGTCTGTTTCCTCACACTCTCAAAAAATTAGGATGACATGCTGCTTCATGGTTATGTTTCATATTTTATTAGGATAGGAACATTTTCTTACATGATTCCACACTGAAAGGAAAACTAGCAACTTCTGTGGTTATAATCCTGCTCAGATGATTTCGAAGCCATATGATCAAGATGGAGCAGTGGCTATTATGCATAAATAAAGCTATTGCTTTGGCACATTGTATTTCATTTTTGAATTCCATTTGGCAATGTAGGGGATAAGGAGCATTAAGTTTGAATTCAACAACTTTTAACTTGTACTTGACTATTCGACATGCACTATGCATTTTTCCTTGATAGAGGAAAACTGGAGGCTTAGTCATTTGGAGGTCTGGAAGCACCATCATCTTGTATAGAGGAACCAACTACAAGTATCCGTACTTCCACTATAGAGAAAAGACAGATGGTTTTCTTGAGGAAGAGTCACTAGAGCAGAGCAGTTCTGAGGATGAGGATGAAGATCCTGATGCTGAATATGGGGAACTGAGTAGTAGTGGAGAAGAGGATGAGAATCATATGCATGATTATAGCAGTCATAAGGGGAGTAGTGATAGCCATGTTATGTCATCTGTAGAACAAAGGATTACAGGAGAGAAGGGAAAGAATCAGAGGGGACTTAGAGAGGAAGATAGAAATCACACCATACTATCTACCAAACGACTAGTTTTTGGTACACAAGTGGGAAATATGAACATAGGAACTACAGAGAGGAGGAATATTGGAGCATCAGATGAGCAGCATGCGAGACTGCATATAAAAACTCATCCTAGTGAGGTCGGTACTCAAACTCGGTCATCCTTAGTCGCTGGTGTTGGTTCTCCAAATAAGTTTCGATTACAATTGCCAGGGGAGGTGAAGCTTGCAGAGGAAGCTGATCAACTACTGGATGGGCTGGGTCCAAGGTTTTCTGCTTGGTGGGGATATGAGCCCCTTCCAGTGGATGCTGATATGTTACCAGCTGTTGTTCCAGGATTCCGCAGGCCTTTTCGTCTTCTTCCTTCAGGTGTGCCACCAAAGCTAACAGACAGAGAGATGACAATTCTTAGGAGACTAGCTCATCCCTTGCCCTTCCACTATGCACTTGGTAATGTTTGGTGTTTTGCTCTTTTCTGACATTATTATTGTTTTGATAAGGATTATCGGAACTAATTTTGTGGTGTCAACTTCCTAGGAAGAAGCAGTAACCTTCAAGGATTGGCTGTATCTATGCTCAAGCTATGGGAAAGATGTGAGGTAGCAAAGATTGCAATCAAGAGAGATGCACGCAATATTGATGTTGCGCTCATCTCTGAGGAATTAAAGGTAAGAACATTCTTATCTATTCATTTTCTATAGTTATATGATGCATTTTTTGTATGCTCCTGCATGCTAGATTTATCTTGTGTTAACTCCTCAAAAAGGAACTATGTTAACTGGCATCAGGTTTCGATGTGTAGGGTATTGGGTAAGCTTTTTTTTTTTTGCTTATTGGACATTTGTGCATCACTTTGACATATGCCAGATTGGAGCACTAGCAAATGCACATTAGTATCTGGAGGATATAAAGAATTTCCAGCCTCCATTATCATTTTACTGTACCTAGATTATTGATTAAAAAAAATCTAGATGATAAGTCCAAGTATTTTGTTTTAATCTTGCAGGGATTGACAGGTGGAACACTATTATCAAGGGATAAGGAATCAATTGTATTCTACAGAGGGAAAGATTTCCTTCCCCCAGCTGTCTCTCATGCAATAGAGAATCGCAGAAAGCAGAGCAGTTCTACAAATGACAAGCCGAAGCCTAACATAGAAGAAAGCATGCCTCATGAACATGCTTCCCAACTGAAGATTTCAAGTGATGTTTCAGCACACATGCACGAAGAGAAAACTTCTGTCATAGAGAGTATAGCAGAATCTCTTGGTACAGTTGCTCAAAGTGTAGAGATCAGATTATCTCAGGTATGATTTCAGCTATCACATTGTGTGATTTGATGTGTTGCCTGACTAAACATATGTACAAAATATTTATTAGGCCATAGCAGAGAAGGAGAAGGCTGAGAAACTTCTTGAAGAACTAGAAAAGGCATCTCAGCCTTCAAAAGCTGAAACTAAAGAGACCATCTCAGAAGAGGAGAGATACATGCTGAGGAAAGTTGGACTGAAGATGAAACAATTTCTATTGTTAGGTGGGTATCATCCTTACTGATTTTCACTGCACACTTTTGTTCTGGAAACAACCTTCTAGATTTTTCATTACTTTTCAGAAATGAGATCATCAGATATAAAATAGAATACATGATCTTTTTTTCTTTTGAATTGTTATGAGCTTGCTCATACCAAACAGTATTTCACTTGTTTGTGATCCTTTTTCCCAGACACTGGGTTCTATGTGATTTTTTGTAATTTGAAGTGTACTCTGCTGGCCTGCTGCTTTTGTGCCATCTGAACCCTATCGACAATGCATCTGGTACTATGCTTAAGTATAACAGCTCACAACCTGTACACACACATATGTTTGATCCTTGTCACAGGCTCACAGCAACTGACAAGCTGCAGTACTGGTTTTAGGGGCACATGCATGATATCCTGGTTTCACAAAACCAGATTTTCATTGTCACTTTGTCAGACACTCAGACCATGTATTACAGAGAACCCTTTTTTAGAAAAGGTGTGCATTGTGTAGCTGAGACAACGGGAAAGTTCCTTGTACTTAATTTGCAATAATATTCTTTTCTTGATTTGTTTTTTCACCCCCTTGTTTAATTGATTTGCAGGAAGGAGAGGAGTTTTTGATGGAACTATTGAGAATATGCATCTTCATTGGAAGTATCGAGAACTTGTCAAAATTATATGTAAAGAACACACAATGGAGGATGTCGAATATGCTGCTCGGACACTAGAGGCAGAGAGTGGGGGTATTTTGGTGGCCGTGGAAAGAGTGAGCAAAGGATATGCAATTATAGTATATCGAGGAAAGAACTACCGGAGGCCATCAACTCTCAGGCCAAAAACTTTGTTGACTAAAAGGGATGCTTTGAGACGTTCCTTGGAGTACCAACGTTGTAAGGTGAGACATGTATGTTATTAGGTTGTTACGATTATTGGTGGGTATATTATATGTTATTCTGACCTTTTTCTCTTTTTGTTGTAGTCTCTGAAGCTTCATGTACTTAATCTGTCAAAGAATATTGATTACTTGAAGGATCAAATGAACTCCAGCTACTATAACAAAGGCATTGATGATCATGATTTTAGCTCAAGAACATTACAGCAGAAAAATGAAGTAAATATTTTCGAACTTGAATGTAGTTCAATTGCCATTCAGTATATTCCATAACATTACTGATTACTTGTATTTACATAAATGGTCAAGGAAGTGGCTGAAGTTTCTCCTAAATGTTCCAAGCAAGATGTTGAGGAGTGCACTTCAGTTGAGACAGATAGAACTATAAATTTCACAAGGTCGGGGATTCCTTTGGATGATATGCAGGTCATTAGTCTTCCCTAGCACTTTGTTGTTTGGTCGTTTTCAGTCAGTTTTGTGGTGACCTATTGTGCATACTACACATTGTATGAACAGAGCCCAGTCTGTTTTGATGAGCCTAGCGTTGATTCATCTGTGACTGCAAATCCATGTCTGACTGGGAGTTCAACTGCAGCTTCATCAAATGATCTTATCAGACATGTGAGTTTCTCAGCATTGCTGCCTTCCAATTATGTGGTATTGTTATTTGCTGATGAACTGATGTTGCAGCAGAACCAGCGAAGCTCTATTGATGGTTATAGCAAAGGAAAAACAGAAGATGTGGATGAGTCAAATTGGGATGTGGAATCTGCTTCTCACTTGCCCCGCACAGCCAGACCACTCTCAAATCAAGAAAGGCTTGTGCTAAGGAAGCAGGCACTCAAAATGAAGAAACGACCAGTACTTTCCATTGGTATCTTTCTTTATCTGTCTCTGTTACAATATTTTCAAATTGCTGTGCTGAGCATCTGAATTCTGCAGGGAGAAATAATGTTATCACGGGAGTTGCAAAAACAATAAAAACACACTTCAAGAAGCATCCTCTTGCTATTGTGAATATAAAGAACAGAGCTGATGGAACTCCGATTCAGCAGCTGATTTCAGAACTAGAGGTTTGTAACATATAACTGAAGATCATTAGATTCTAAATACTTGAAATTCATCTGAGCTTTCTGACGTCCAATGTAAACAGGATGCAACTGGATCTGTTCTAGTGTCACGAGAAATAAACACAGTGATTTTGTACAGAGGCTGGGGGGCAGAAGTGGCCCAGAAAGGCTCAACGTTAAATAATACGGATGTTGAAGAAAGGGAGGTTATATCACCTCAACTCCTGGAAGCCATCAGATTAGAGTGTGGATTGCTCCCTGGTGAGTCAGAATAGCTGGATCCTGGATTACCTCTCCACGGAAGCATGGTTGACCGAGTGGAAGGGATTCATTAAAAAAAATGGGAGGGGACTCTATCCGGGTAGCATCCATGCAGTGAAGAACGGAAACTGCACATGTGCAAGGCGTGAAACCCTGCGTGCTGACGTAGTGATTTAGCTGTGGTCGATCAATGCATTTTCCTTTAGTTTTGCAGCAAGTTGATGGCCGCTACTTTATTTTTCTTCTGTTTTCCTAAATGAGGTACCCGTTTAATGTTGGGTTGTGCAAGTAGTAAAGCACTGACGCAGTTGAATGTAATAGCTCTTGCGAACGTGATGCAAGCCCTGCTGGCTCAAAACATAGCATTTCGAATCAATGTTTCTATGCGAGGACAACGCAAAAGAGGTAGTATATGGTACATGGTATGGTATGTGCATATCCAAATGAATGCGGGCTGGGATTTTATCATGTGTTTTATAACACTTTTTAAACTGGAACTTTATATGATGCAAAATAGATCCCCTAGAAATTCAATAGTACTAGCTAGAATCAGGCAAAGCTAGCTAGATACTTTGGAATTCAGCGAAAGTCGAGTGATTGGGCAAGTCCTTTCCTTGTACCATCTGTCTGTTGGCATCAAACACCCTCATCTTTGCCAGATTGCTTTCAGGCACGTAACATCTTGTTTTCGAGACTGCGAAAGATTGGGTCGAAGATTTGTCGCTCAAGCCGCCATCCTTTGAGGTTGGACTCCCTTGGTTTTAGCAATGGCTGTCAGTATTTTATCACCCGTGTGTGAAGCCGTATCTAGCCCTGAAAAGAAGACAGACCGACGGGAGGAGCACGCACGGCTTTCGGCTTTCCAACCTGACGCTGCTGCTTTACCCCTGCAAGAGGACAGGGCGACGCCTTTCGGGCTTTGGCTTCACCCAGCGCGCAGCACGATACCATCACCGTGTCATGCATGGATCCAAGTCCAGCCGCTTTGCCTTCGACATGCAGACTGGACGCACGAAAAGAAAGGCACACACACACTACTTCTAAAAAGACTGCACCTGAGCGTACCGCTTTTGCTCCGTCGCGCTCCGTTCGTAGTATTTCGTAAGCCGAGCCCGTCCGGTGCCAGGGAATCATTCCGCCTGCTCCATTCTCCCATGCCCTGCTCTGTGCTCCATGATATCGCTGACGTGAGAGGCTTCACAACAAGCCGGATGCCTGCGTACACAGCCGTGGCGCTCAGCGATTCGTACGCGTCCTTTGTTCTTGATCCACCAGTGAATAATCTGGACAGGTCTTAGCTGGAAACCCAGATGGGCCTCCTCTTTGCCCGGACAGCGCTTGGCGCGGGAGGTAGCAGCTGCAGCTGCATCGGATGCTCGGTCCTGTGCTGTGTCGGGCGCGGTTCAATTATTCCTTCGCGATCTTAGCTTCTCATCGCTGCCGCATCAGTGCGTGCCTTATCCTGTGGCTTGACACACGGGACATCATCATAGCCAAGACAGAGGGACAATTTTGTTTTCATGTTTTGTCATCAGCAGAATGTCATGTGAGAATTGGGAGCGTTGTCCTAGAGTTGCAGGTGACCGGGCCGTGTGAGGTCATGCATCGCACCGTCTGCTTTCTCTCCGGGGGACATTCGGGTCGATTGTGTAGTTTGAATTTCATCATCTCTGTTAAGAAGAAAAGTTCCCCGATTATGTGGAGTTGTTCTCGTTTTATTTGGGTCATAAGAACTTCTTCAGACTCCATCATCAAGAACTGTGCTTTACTGTTTTTTTCTCTAAAAGGAATTGTGCTTTGTTATTTCTTGTAAATTCCTGCATTTGTCTGTGTGCGTCTCACTTTTTTTAGGAAAAAAAAGATGATCCTGCATAAGAAAATATCCTGTAGCATTAACTATATTTTTTGCAGTAGTGTCGATGATCCTTACGAATATACTGCAGCTTAGCTAGCTGTTGATCACATAGCAACTACTACTGGATTTTTTGAAGTTCCGAATAAACCTTTTTGAAAGGACAACAGTACTGAATGCCGATACCCCAGAGATCTTGTGAGATATCAGTAGCTATATGTGTATAAGGCACGCTCTTTGGCAGCTTGACACATCACTACATCAGTCCCCAAACCACATGACATTCCAGTCAGTGCACGGTGCGTGCTTTCGCCATGATTCTCATCACCAAAAGGTCCATGCACACGACATACAACGATGGCAGTGTCCCGCCTGCAATCGGGAAGAGGGGAGGGGGCAGGCCATGTCACATGTGACGTGTAATTTCTCTGTGCATATAATGAGCACATTGCACCTTGCATGGTATAGTGTTTTTTTAACGTGAGCAGACAACCACCAACCAAACAGAAACCCCACCTACCCCTTCTTTCAGAGTTCCCCCTGCACAGCCAGTGTAGTTTATTCTCGAACAAAAAGCAACCAGATACTTTGGTTGGTATTTTTTTTCCTTTTTGACTTTTGTACTTTTTTAAAAAAGAAAAATGATCATGTCAGTACTTTTGATCTTGTGGCTCCAGGCTCTCTCCATTTGCAGTTCATGTCTCTCGTCAAACCAGAACAGTAAGTCCGGTTCACGATCCGCTAGCTGTGGATATTGTAAACATGCCATTGCTTTTATCATGTACTATCTGACATATTATATCAACCTTTGATATTGTGTTTTTTTATTTATGCTGGATTCTTAGAATTTTTTATGTTGTAAAATATGGCATTATTACTATATGTTTTACATTCCAAGAATAAACAATGATTGAAAATATTGTAAGTGGCAATATGCTATATGTACAGTATATGTTTTTCCATTTAATTGTTTTGATTTTTTTACTGGCACGAGAGAAAGCCAAAGCTGGCCCTAAAAATGCCATAGCCCTTGGAGATTGGCCAAACTCTCACCATCCACTGCTGTCACCATCACATTATAGGGAGGGGCAGGATCGAAGAGACCCCTAGAAAGAAGATCAAAGCTGAGCCCAATAAATCTAAGAGGATGTGTGTGGCTAGTGAGATGTGGCTTCATCATACTATACCATGTGATGCGAGGAGAGCCTCTCTCATCTCCCTTCTTCCAAGAAGCAATCATGCTGCCTCAAGCTCCTCGGGCCCTTGGCCGCCATGATTGCCACACCACCTCTCAAGAGTCAAGAGTCGCCTCCACCTACTTCCAAGAAGAAGAGGCCGGAGAAGCGATAGTCCATGAAGGAACAGGAGGGGGATAGAGAAGGGCGGTGTAGGAGGGGGTGGAGGAGAGAGAGGGGGAGGTGACAGAAAGAGATAGAGATGCACGGTGCGTGATGATGGTGTGGTTGATCTGTTCTTGTCCTCCTATCATGTGATCGAGTCAAGAAGCCATCATCAGATCGGTGCAGCTCTCCTCCTCTTTCTCATGCTTCCTTCTTCTAGCAAACTCCTCCTCGGCTTCTCTCTGTACACTGCGCCATGGCTTTGGGGAATCAAGCGTCTTGGTCCGAAATATTCCGTTTTCTTTCTTAGGATCTACGTACTTTTGCAAGAGTATGTCATGCTATGTTATGTTGTTCTTACATATGCTTACTCATCTCCATATACGGTATTATTTGCAAACAAGTTTCGTCACCTTACTTTGTTTCTTGCACTCTTCGGAGTTGGATCCATGTAATATTTCATTGGTTATTTCGATTTTCTACTATGATTTATTCTTGTGAGAAATACAACCTATTTGGAGATCACTTTGAACCTTATATGTTTACTGACAGATGATCCCTGAATATATTTCGCCTCAACAGCTCCAGCTACCGAGATCTATAGATCTCACTCTCACGTATGTAGGAGACGATGAACAGCATGCATGAAATATATGCATCAATCTTCTGGCATCAGTAGCTAGATCACATATCTATAAGGGAGTAAGTACTTTTCAAAAACCTTGTAAGTTTAGGTTTGTCTTGATCTGTGCCTTAAGAAATACTCCAGGCTCACCACCATATTCACGAGACGAGAGTAACTCCAGACCTCTGCAAAACAAGATCCTTTGACCGCCTGAAATCTCTTGGGCACTACTGCATAGGTGCAGTCGCTACCTCCAATAGCTATCTACTAGACCTCATGAAAGGGAGTCCACCATCTTGCTTGGCTTCACATGCTAGATAGTAATTCTCTCTTTTCCAATGCAATGACATTGCAACGCTGTCCAAAGTAACGATTAAATTAAGTCAGCTAATTGTGTCATTGACCACAATGACCAGCTAGAATGAATATCCATGGCATATTATACGTAATCTATCATTTTATTATGCGCTCATATTTACTTCAATGTACTAAGTATCTGTTTTCAGCTATCGAACTTCCGCTATACACCTTTTTTTTTTAATTTCAATTTACTTCAATGTACTAAGGGATTGAAAGATATTAAGTATCTGACAAACATATATTCCCTCCATTTGTGAAATGGTGTGACTGCAAGTTTGTATTGGGCGTTGTTCATTTTGATCTGTCGCCTATCGGAATGACATCACTTCTAGGATATGGAGGAGTATGTTACTAATAGCTAATAGTATAGATAAGTTTTTTCTTTTAAAGCATGATTCAGTTCTTTTACTTTATCTTACTCAGACTTGATGCATTCTCTATGTCACTGGTATAATCACACATAGGATAATTTGGACTGCTAGTCTCAAGTACACATATAGGGTATTTATACTAAACGTCATCAATAAGGAAATGGAGGAATCGGCTCAGGTAAACATCATTAAATGTTTCTTCTTTCTCCACGTGTATGTTCTGATTGTGAACCTCTATTTTTGATACTGCATGCATGTAGTGACTCCTTATTGGTTATCTGTCCACATAGATTTAAATTATGATACATCTAACTAATGAAAAAAGGTGCATTTCTAGGTCTCTCTCCTGAGCTCATTGGCATAAGGCATATTACGAGCCTGGTTAAGTTATTTTAGCTGCATTGTTAGATTGACTATAGACTTCAACTCGAGCTGTTTCACTCGAAGGATGTCTACTGTCTAGAGAGTCCAGTAGACTTATATCTATTACCAGTTAATTCCTGTAATACCATGCATCGCCTACTGAATGTTAGCCATACTTTCCTATATATTCACGTTTCTTTGGGAAAGCTTTTGCATATACTGAAAACTATTTATGCCCTAGCTTAATTGTTAAAAGTGTTTATTCAACTTATTTGGTTTATTATAGCATAAACAGTTAACCTGTTTGGTAAAATAGTTTATCCTGTAGCTTATCCTGGAAGAGCTGATCTGTAAGCTGAAAAAGCAAGGTTTTTCTTGTATTTGGCTTATAGTATCTAACTTTGCTCTATAGTAAACTGAGTTACTTAAAGATATATAGCACAATTAACCATAATCTTACTGAGAAGACAGATGCTAATTAGAAAACATAACCATTATATGTAAAGGATATAGCTTTGCATGTTCAATCATAAAGTGGGAGCCTGATCTGATACAATTTTAATGTAGAATAATATGAAGTACAAGCAATCAATCACCTTGCTCCCCAGTTGCAGCACCATCATGCATGCATGTTCATGCATGTACTCGAGGTCTTGATAAGAAAATGCTATAGTCATTTGGTAATCAAATGTACTCGTGAGTTCTCTCCTCACGGCAAGTTAACCACAATCTAAATGTGCAGTTCATAGGGCTGTTTTTGTTTACCATATTCCAAACTGCATGGATTGATGCACTATGCGTGTCATAATTAGTATGTGCCTACTTCTCTGATGATGGTATACTACTGAAACTAAGATGCATCGGTAATCGATCGATCATGCAAGTGTTCAGTTTTGAAAATCTTCATAGGTAGTTTCAGTTCATACCGCGCATGCATTGTCGTGAACTGACAATATTTTTTTTGGATGCCTTACATATTATATATTACTCACTACGGGAAATCTCTGATTTGCCGAGTGTGAAAGACACACTCGGCAAAGCCCTAAAAACACTCGGCAAAGTCTTTGCCGAGTGTTACACTCGGCAAAGAGTACTCAGCAAAAAAATTACCGGCAAAGAGCTCTCCACCGAGTGTTTTTTATCGCGCACTCGGCAAAATATAAATCACGAAAAAAACATAATAAAGTAGAAAAAAAATTGCTCTTAGAACCCACTCCAACTTGTCCTGGTGTTTTTTTACAAGTTTCGGTGATTTTTTTACACGCTACACACAAAAAAAATTGCTCTTAGAACCCACTCCAACCCGTCCTGGTGTTTTTTTACAAGTTTCGGTGATTTTTTACACGCTACACACAAAGTGCGTTTGGTGGGATTCAAACATGTGACCTCTCCTTCGCGGCGCAAGTAACCCCCTACCACTATACCACACTATCACTTGTGTTCAGATCTTATTTTTATTTTTTTTATATTTACCTTGTTTATCGAGTGTTTTATAAAAAACACTCGGCAAAGACCTTATTTTCTGAGTGTCTTATAAAAAACACTCGGCAAAGGCTATCTTTGCCGAGTGCTAAGTTAGGCACTAGACAAATTAATTTTTCTACGAACTTTCAAAATAATTTAAAAATATTAAATAACTTCAAAAAATAATCAAAATTTGAAATGATATAATTTATGTAATCTATGAACTATACAAAATAATTTAAAGTTAAATTCAAATTTTATTATCAATATAACTTTAAATCTTAACCACTAATTCTCAACTCTAAGGTTATTCTTCGGAGACTCTCCGTTTAGTAAGTAAAGAATATGACAACTTGTGCGAAATCTTCTCTACTTTTTATCATAACTTCTACTTGTAATACCATAACATTGTGACAAATCTCATAATTTTTAGACTTTATTTGAGTTTTCTTAGAATTTAAAAATTATTTGGACACACATTATTGCGGTCATGATTTTTAGACTTTATGTCAAATTTCTTTTTATTTCATGGATAAGGTTTATAATTAGGCTAAATAACATGAATATAATTTTTATACTTATTGAATTCTTATATTTGAGTCAATTCTAGTTCAAATTTGACTTTATTCAATAAATTGCTTTAATTATAAATAATTAGCTAAATATAGCAAACAATAACAAAAAAATACCAAATTTTAACATGGAGTCACACATATTATATGTGTAGATCATAAAAAAATTTAAGAGTAGAAAAAGAAAAAAAATGATGTTTTGTCGAGTGTTAAAAAAAACACTCGGCAAAGCATTTTCTTTGTCGAGTGTATTTTCATTGACACTCGGCAAAGCATTTTTTGCCGAGTGTTTTCTAAATGACACTCGGTAAAGACCACCTTTACCGAGTGTCCGAAAATAAACACTTGGCAAAAATCGATTTTCCCGTAGTGACTTCTCACTTTCTCAGTTGTCATAGGAACTACTCATGTGTGCATGATCTCTTCGTTCACCTCTACCTGAGTACTTTTATTTACTTAGGCTATTTTTAATGGGAGTTTCATTTTTATTATATGAGATACCATATAAGCAAATTGATGATATGACAAAAAATTTATAAAAAGAGAGATGAGAAGAGTTTCATCTAAATAAACCTGGGTCTACATGATTTTCTAAAATTGAAACACCATAAAATTAGCATTAAAGATGAATAATTTTATTTTATTTTTTAGACAACCAATAAAATCATATAGAAGTAAGTGCTATGAAACACCAAAATAAAACTATGTATTGGACGGATGGTTTCATTAATGGTTTCAAACCAAGAAATATGGTATGACACTCTTAAAAATATTAAAATAAAACTGTCCATTGAAATTAGCCTTATGAATTGTTTTGACTAAAAACGAAATTTTTTTTTGTAATAGATGTATGCATCTCAGGTTTGAATGAAGAGAAATGTGTCAGCAGTATTGTCCGAATCTTAAATTTCTTTTCAGACACGCATCATGCATTAGGCGGCACAAATATGACGATCTCGAGACGGAGCATTTATATATGCTGATGGATGCATGGACCAAGCGGGCATCATTGAACTCGACCGGCCGCCGGAGTGACCACCCTTCCTCCGTCCGGGATATTGGTGATCAATATCAGGTCGCCATACAGGTCGGGGCGGTAGACTGGCTGGTGGGTGTGTCCTAGTGCTGGCTACCGTATGAAGATTGAAGAGTGCAGTGCTCCGTGTTGAATAAGTACTTTTGCCGCTTTTGCCGACGATCGAGGATCGGAGGAGGTAGCCGGCCGGTGGGGCAGCGTTTGATTAATATTGCACGGACATGGACCCGCGACGTCTCGCTGCGCCCTGTCCCAGCTGGCGGGGCCACGCTGCTAATCATCCGTCACTATTTTATTACAGAGGAACCGATGATGAGTAGTGAGGGTTCACGTGAGTAATTCGTCGCGGCATGGCGTACTATGTTTTATGCAACGCAAGACTAGACTAGGCTTTCGGTGGTTCGGAGATGATCAGGTTCTGCCGGGAGCCGTGGTCGTCGTGTCGACGAGTCAATGGATCCGCTTCAACTCGTTGCCCTCTCGATCGATCTGCTGGCCGCCTGTGAGCGGTGATGGATGGTGGTGGTCTCGTCACGGCTTGGTCGCCCCCTGCTGTTTGGTTCCCCTGCCTGGTGGCTGGTGGTGGTCTCTCTCATCCATTTTTCTGCAGGCCCGCGCGGTGCGATGCTGCAGCCTGCAGGTGCAGGCAGCAGGAAGAGACTCGGATCGACCGGTTCGTCTCTTTTGCGAAAACCCACGCGGCCTGCATAGCGCATGGGCCAGGCCGACTACTCCCGTGGCTCCAGGCCTATATACGACGAGGTCGGCCCATTTGTCGTTTGATTACGTGCACTTGCGGGTACACCGGTACACGGCGCGCATCACATCGGCGCCGTGCCCCCGCTCGTTTCCACTGCGTCTGTTCTTCATTTGTAGTCCACGATACGGCACAGCAGGGGAAACGCAGAAAAGGCCATTGTCGCAATGCGATGAATTTAATTCATTTTCAAAACCCACATTGCACATGACTCGTGATGCATTTTTTTTAATCCGTGATCGTGATCCCATTTCCGCAACTACTCTAGTATTTAATACAATACTCTAGTATGTAATACTTGGGCAGTTCGATCGACATCACACGCTAGCTAATTAATCCCGATCTGGCCGGTGACCGCCGCCGTGCCGCGAGCAGGAAACGGTGGGCTCCACATGGCGTCGTCCGATCTAGGCGGCCTCGCCTTCGTCTGCGCCGCGGCGGCCGCGGCCATGGTCTACGCGCGCCTTGCCGCGGCGCGCCTGTCCCCCGGCTTTCCCCGCCTGGCCGCGCTCCTCCCGGTGGTCCTCGTCGTCCTCCCCGCCCTCCCCTTCGCCCTCTCCTCCGTCCTCCTCCGCACCATGGCCGCCTTCTTCCTCGTGTGGCTGTGCGGGTTCAAGCTCCTCCTCCTCGCCGCGGGCGCCCGGGGCCCGCTCCACCCGTCCCTCCCGCTCGCTCGCTTCGTCGCCTGCGCCGCGCTGCCCGTCAGGCTCCGTGACGACGACGACGACAAGCCCTCCTCGCCGCGCTCCTCCTCCGAGCTCCTCCGCCTGTCGTCCTCCTTCGCGGCCAAGGCGGCCCTCCTCGCCGCTCTCGTCTCCCTCCGCGGGTCCCGCGCGCGGCTGCCGTCCTACGCCGTCCCGGCCTTCGACGCCGCGCACGTGTACCTGATCCTGGAGCTGTTCCTCGCCTCCGCGGCGGCGGTCGCGCGGCGCGGGACGCTGGGCGCGGAGCTGGAGCCGCCGTTCGACCGGCCCTACCTGGCCTCCTCCCTCCGCGACTTCTGGGGCCGCAGGTGGAACCTCGCGGTCCCGGCCCTGCTCCGGCCCTGCGTGTACCGCCCCGTGCGGGCCCGCTCGGGCAGCGCCGCTGCGGGCGTGGTCGCGGCGTTCCTCGTGTCAGGGGTCATGCACGAGGTCATGTTCTACTACATCACGATGCGGCCCGGGAACGGGGAGGTCACGGCCTTCTTCGCGATCCACGGCGCGTGCACGGTGGCGGAAGGGTGGTGGTGCGCGCGGCGGCCGCCGCGGCCCGTGGCGACGGCGCTCACGCTGGCGTTCGTCATGGGGACCGCGTCGTGGCTCTTCTTCGCGCCGGTCGTCCGGAGCGGACTGGACAAGGTCATCGTCGCAGAGTGCGAGGCGGTGGTGGCGTTCCTGGAGGAAGCTGGGCGGGGTCTGGCCGCCGCGACGGCACGGTTGTTTTCGCCTGCGACATCGTAGAAACAGCAGATGTATGTGCTGCCCCTGTGCGTGGCGACTCTGTTTTGCCACTGGACAAGTCATCGATTTGTACTGTTGTTCGCAATCTGGCAGTTGACGCCGCGGAACCACCATGTAACTAGGCACATTCATCGCTACAAAAGTCACCATATGCTCCTCGTCAGCAGAGCCCTGTGGCTGTGTCCACTGTCCAGGACAGCTCAGTCCAGACTCCAGACCACGCTGTTTCAATCAAAAAAAAAATAATAATAATCCAGGCCACGCACGCTGCTGCTAACTAGGCCCAGGAGGCCAGGACCGGTGGGGTCTCGCCGTGCCAGTGAAAACGGACGGATTCCGGAGAGGAAGAGGAAAACTTTTGGCGCCATTCCAACCTCACCCTCCCGCCAAAACCAAGGCCGGGGAAATCAATAGTATCTCACCCCTACCTTTTCCCACACGGCCCCCCAAATCCCCAATCGAGACGCTACGATAATCTCCCATAGTCCCATCCCGGCGGCCGATCCCCATGGCGGCGTCGGCGCCCACAGGCTGCTACAAGTGCGGCCGGCCGGGCCACTGGTCCCGCGACTGCCCCTCGGCGCCGGCCTCCGCCTCCGCCGATCCGGGCGACGCCAACCCTAAGCCCGCCGCATCCCGCTTCGCCCCATACCCCAACGCGAGGCCCAGGCCGCCCGGCGCTGCCGCGGCAGCGGCGGCAGAGGGGGACGGGAGCGGGACGGCGCAGAAGACGAAGAAGAAGAAGGAGAGGGCCACGCGCCCCAAGCTCACACCGGACCTGCTCCTCTCCGACGACGGCATCGGCTTCGTGCTCCGATACTTCCCCAAGGCCTTCAAGCCGCGCGGACGGCCAGGCCGCGAGGTAACTTGCTCCGCTGATTCTCATCCCCCGCGTGACACCCCCGCGATGGGACCAAACGTAGCTCTGCCTGAGATCCCTTCTGATAAGACATGACAGTTTTCTGCTACTTGATTCCACCGATTTGCCGGTGTTTACTTTCGGTATCATAACGATGCGGCACGACAAGTTTCTGCCAATTTTCCATTATGCATTCTTGTTTGATGAACTATCTAAAATACATATGCTCGGTTATGCTTATGCTACCATTTACAATAGATTATGCCCTCCAAGAAATTTAGTGATCAACTAGTGTTGAATAAGAATGCTCCTACATTTTCATGGAGAACTTGAGCAGCAGTTTAGGGTGGCTCTTCTCACACGTGCCATTTTTTCCGATAATACAATGATTAGCAACAGTTGGATGAATCTTACAAGAGTGCCTGTCACTAATCTGAGCGAACTGTCTTCCCTTCCTGCAAGAAATAAATCGAAGGAACAAGTGGTGTCCTAGGAATGTCAGGATCTGTTGATTTATGTGGTAATCAACAACAAATGAATCAATCTTTGCTAATTTTTCAATATGATAAGAAAGAATGGAACTAATTTTGCGGATGTATGTGCTTATTCTGGTTACCTTTGGATCTCATAATTCCAATTTTGTGCCTTGCTGTCAGGTGGATGACCTTGGTGATCTGATCAAGCTGTATGCCGACTGGCACTCTCACTTGATTCCTTATTATTCCTTCGACCAGTTTGTGCGAAAAGTTGAGAAAATCGGGGCCAGCAAGCAAGTTAGAGTAAGCCGGTCTCCACTTCTTGAGCCTTTTGTTCCATATGATTCTAATTTATAAATAAATAAAAACTGAATGAACTTGGTAGAATAACCTGTTTATGTTGGTATAGTTTTAGCAAGTCTGGAAACATATATATGCATGAATTGACCTTATTTCTGACCTATGTTCTATTTTTTTACCCTGTTTCCTAGAGATGCATTTCTGAGCTGAGGGACACGGTTGCCCATGGAGGAGATCCTACAAAGCTGCATGAACCACCAGTTGAAGAAGTGCCAGCAGGTGAACCTGATACGAGCTGCTGCACATATCAGTACACTATTAGAATTCCGTATCTTAATGTTTTGGTATGACAATTGCTTATCATCTGTTGCAGATGGAGCTGCACCTGAAGATCCAAATATGGGGACTGAAGCTCCCTTGTTAGACAATCATGTGGACTCTGTGCCACAGGATATCCATCCAGCTATCGACATGGATACCATGCAAGAAGATCTGCTTAATGAAATCTACGAAAAAACAGATCATGTAACCATATGCCCTCTGATTATATCATGTTATTCATTTGTGACACACCATAGGCTGTAATGCAATCCATCCCTTCCCTAACGTTGGATCTTGACTCAGTAATTGTTGTTGATGTCACAACAGGAACCCCAAATCACAGCTGGAGAGGGAATCATTAAAGAGGCCCCAGAGTCCTTGGCTCCAAAAGAAGTGAGCTTGGGCAAAGATCCACTGAGCGAGGTGCAGAAGCCTCAAGATGGAGGGGGCAATGCCAGCACCAGCACCAATCGGGCAAAAATTGAGCTAACTGAGGAGCAGAAAGCACGCATGGAGGCAAACCGACTCAAGGCATTGGAGAGAGCAGCAGCACGGGCTCGTTTCTCACAGCCTACTTAGATCTCTGTAACTGCTGAATTATCCATACTTTATTGCCTTGCCTTTTTGGTTGCCCTGCATTGCACCCGAGATGCCATGGTGCCTGCCATTGAGGCAGGAGACGTTGTCGCCTTTGCTAGATCAGCGTTCACATCACTCTTTAAATTGCATAGTTGCCTGTTGTGTCGTGCTGTGTAACTAGAAAAGAAAGGGTGCTGAACTTGAGCCTGGAATGTAACATTACTCAACGTACCACTATGCATAATCTCTGGGGTACCACATGCTGTTCTTGTCAACACGACTTCTGTAATGAACCTGGAAGAGGCTAGGAGGTTGGCCTATTGTCTGCATCAGTCCATGATCTTGTATGGCTTTGATTTCTTCATTGCACTGTCCAGCTTGTGTCAGCAGGATCTAGTTCAAGTCCCTTACCTGAACATAAAAAGAAAAAGTGCAAAAGCCCACTAACAGCTTATAGGGAAGGACTAAATGGCCTTGGCCATTTATGTAGCATTTGTTACCTCCAGGCTCCAGCACTTCAACTTTTATTGGCCTTCTACGTAGGCTTTTACATACATGTGCCAAGATGTAACTTCAGATAGACAGAAACCCTGTACATTTCAGCATGTCCGTTTATCTTGAGCAATCTGCTTCTTTGATGTTACATCATGTACATACTTGTCAATTCAGAGGACGTCTGCAGAGCGATACTATTTTTTAGCTTGATGCTAAACGCGGACAGCATTGTCCATTGAAGATGCCGGATTTTAGATGTGAAAGCTAAGGAATGTTTGTCCACAGCGAGGGAACTGGGAAAGATGCGAGAAAAAAAAAAGGAAAAACAGAGACGATGAAAGCTAAGAGATTTCTTCAGAGAAGAATGGGTGGTGAAACACAGAAGCAAGTACCGAGCAACATGTTTGCCAACGTCTTCATTGGAAATGTGATGCTCTGATGTCTATCTTTCATAGCAACAGCCATATCAGCACCGTCTCATGCATAGTAGCAAGTATAGTATAGCAGAGCATGGAGCCCGGAAGCTGTACGTTTTCTCTGAATTTTTCCTCCTGCTCTGATGTCTATGTTCTGACTTCTGATCCTCTCATCCCTCCCTCGCAGCCGGCCATGGAGCAACTTTGGGTATGCGGTTCTGGCTTAGGCTCGGATCAAGCCGCCATTGCCGGCCCACGTGAGCTCCAGCTTGTGGCCGCTGAATCGAATCTACTTGGACACAGCGAAATGTGCGCGCGCATCCGCCCTCCGTTCCTCCCAGCGCGAGTCTAAACAGGTGCATAGAGTACTTGCGCCAGGAATTAATCTGGATACGGATGGGATGGGACAGCTCCACTCCGGCGGGACGGGCGGCGGCGGCGGCCCGGGCGGGAGGAGACGGCGGAAGCGAGGGAGAAGAGTCGCCGCCCAAACCACGGGTTATTTACATAAATTTGAATCGCGACTATTAATCATGATACAAATATATATAGCCCCTATATTAGATTGTGACTATTGATTATAATCTAATTTAAAAACTATTTTATAAATATTTAAATTAAATAGTGGTCTTTTGCAAGAGTACACATTCTCTGTAGTATTACATTAATATTAATAAAGGCTGACATATGAACTAGTTAGTTATCAGGCTCATATATTAGCCTCTATTAATGTTAATATACATACTAATGTACAACTGCATAAGATTTGGTTCCCTCATACAAATATTTCAGGGTGGCGGGATCTCCGCCAGATGCCGCCAGTCGCCGTCGACGGCCGGCTTCCGCGTCGGGGGGTCCAAATTATGAGCGCTACAGGAGCTTCTCTCTTGCCGGAATCAGTCGCCGGCGGCTGTGAACCGTGACCGTACTCAAGCAGGGTGCTTGCCTCGCCTGCTTCCCCAGCGAGAAGGGGTGGCGGCGGCGCGAACTAAAGACGCGGTTGAGTTGAGGAAGTGCTCTACTCCTCTCGGACGAAGACTGACGGTGCCTGTGGTGGTTTCACCGAGCTCAATGCGAATTCAATCATGGAATTATGCAACGAAGACTGAACTCAAGAGAAGGATGTCTGAAATTGACTGCTGGGATATTTGGTTCCAGTTCTGAAACGGTGGTGCCACTATGAGTATGATCTTTTTTTTTTCTCGAACACGCAGGAGTATGATCTTTGCAAGCAATACATTCTGCTACTTTTAATTGAAAGATACATTTCAACATCCATACTTACAATTTCTATCTTTCATGATCAGAATATAATTGACTGAATTTATCAACATCCATACTTGCCATTTCTGTTCAATTTGCATACATGTTTCAAAAAAGGGCTGCATAATAGTTCAGTCAGTTATATAGAATTCGATATCCTATTGCATACAATTACTGTCCACATGGCCTTCTTAGCTTAATTATTTGATCTTTTGAATACTATTGATCTTCTTTTTTTCCTTCAAGAATTACTCTGGAGTCTTCAGTTTCCATGAGAAGAACTGAACCACAGTAGCACACATAATACTGATCAAAATCAGAATGATGTTTCAGGTTTTTAAACATTTGTGCGGTTATTTTATTTCTCTTCAGTGTTATACTCCCTCCGTCCCTAAAAGGTTGTCGCTTTTGACTTTTGAACATCACATTTAACTATTTATTTTATTCAAAAAATTTATAGATAAATTATTTATTTTTATAACTTAGTATATTATTAAAAATATTTTAATTATAATATATTTATTTTAAAATTTAGATAAAAATTTTGAATAAGACGAACGGTCAAATATAGTGTCTGAAAGTCAAAAGCAACAACCTTTGTGGGACGGAGGTAGTACAATGTAGAAAGAATCAAACATATCTGAACTTTCCAGGATGTACGTTAACATCAACATATCTGCTTCTTTGAAACTAGAGTTTATGCATTCTTGTTATTTCTTTCTTACAGACATCAGAATGTGTTTCTTTGAAGTATTGTCATGCCTCTCTTCCATAACTGATTCTTGAAGAACCCTGGATGTGTCGGTGACTGAAGATGTGACTTCCAACAACATTATGAAATACAAAGATTTTCTGAAATCTGAAGTAATTGAGATACGTATAAATCAATAATTGGTATTAGCATTCGCAGGTACAAAAGACACCAAAACCTCAGTGTTCTTTTTTTGTTTGCAAGAACACATGGTTTCATCTCTTCTGGTGAATCTTACTAATGGGTTTGTGGATTTCCCCAGTGTGTGTGATCTCAATTTCTTGTCAATGACTTGTCTTTTCTCCTTTTTTTTTGGGTAATTACCTTCGTCATAACACTTTACTTTACACATGCAAAACATAAGATATTTAATATTTTCAAGGGTGCGAAAAGACCTTCAAAGAGGTCTCACAGGCCAAACAGGAAATAGACTGCTACCCAGTTAGCTACGAGAAAAGTTCGGGGCAAGAGTATGCATGACCTGGCGCCATTCTTTTTTACTTTCCTCTTCTCTCTCTTTGCTCTGTTCGAAGGGTCGAGTTATTTTTTCCTCAGCATGTGTAATTTCGTTGTGGCTGAAGTATCGTCAGGCACAACACCAGATTGCATGTCCATACTCTCATCTTTTACGAAAGAATCTCTAGCAATGCAGCGCAGTTTCTTGGTCTTGATCACATAGGGGACAGATAACTTGTAGGATCAGTGCGGCTGCACCAACTCTTTCGGACGTATGAATTTTTCTTTGTGCAAGCGGCGAAGCAAAGAACTTGTGCGTGCCCACCTAACATGAACTTTTGCTATGTCACAAGTAGCGGCGCAAAGAATTTATGCTCCGCATGCGCCTTCCACAAGCTTCCGTAAAAACTAAAGAGGTCCCAGAAACTGAATCATGTAAATCAGGCTCTTTTTTCTTTTTGACACAGACTTGGTGGATGGGAACTGGGAAATGGTTAATATTAGAACAAGCAAATTTCAAACGTCAAGAATTTAATTTGTATTCGGAGAACTCATTCTGGGCCTATGGCCTTTCCAAGTCAGGCTGGAGTCGGCCCAATAACTGAGCGAGCCCTGGGCTGTGTCAACGAAGCTCGATGCTCGCGAGCTACTCGAGCTTGGCTCGCTGTAGACTCGATTCGTTAAAAATTCGAGCCGATCTCAATCCTTATTGCAAGCTCGCGAGCTCCAGACGAGCCGAACTCGAGCGGTTCGACGAGGCTCACCGCTCTTCTATCCCTTGGCCCAATCAGGCAGCAAAGAGTCCACAAGGACACGTGCCGTAACTTCAGGGCCCATTTGTTCAGATCTCAGGCTCGGCTCAAGATCGGCTCGAAGATGTGTGGAGCTCGAGCTTGAGGCTATAGCAGCTCGCTCGAGCTCGGCTCATTGACAGCCCCGCCCCTGACTGACTGAGATTCTCCGTCCGTCGAATAAACAGCGACCGCACCGCACTGAGCTGGCGAGCTCCCACTGGATTCGGCAGCCGCGGACCACCGGAGAAGAACCACCGCAATCGACGAATTCTCCTGTTTCTCGTCGCTCTTCCCCCGCCGACGCGTCGATCGGATCAGTTTGGTGATCCAACCCAGTTTAGGTAAGGGACTCAAACTATCTTGGATGCAATCTGTCTGATGAAGGACCCTAACTTGCTTGGATCTCTTACCTGCTTTGTGAGCTATCAAATCCAATCTTCCAGAAAGGAGCAGGATCTCTACCTGTTTTATTGAACATCAGCGATTTGATGCGCCTTAAAACATAACATTTGTCCACCGTTCACCGAGGCATCGGAGGTGTTCGAGTGATTTAGAAGTTTCAAGTTAGCTAACGCTAAAAATTGGTAACCCGATGATTCTTAGAGGAATGATGATGATAGTTCAATGTTCGAGGTGCCTTGCGATCTTGTCGTTCAGGGGGATCTGTAAGTTTTATATGTTTTTCATTAGCTGAAATGGTCTTTTATGCAATGTGGTATACCTGGATAACGCATCAGCCACATCAAGGCGACTTTGAACAAGGACTTTACAGTTGCACTATCCATTTGTACCACTTTTGACACTGTTACGCAAGTCCAATCATTTTACATTTAAGGCAATTGTCATTCTCATCAAAGAGTGCAGGGAGGACCCAATCCATTTCATATTTTCACCAACTTATAGTTGATGTCGATAATTTTTTTTTTCACTTTATCAATGGCAAAGCATATGCCTGAAACTATCCACTGCATCAGATATTTAGGCAAATATTCTACTTTTCTTGCTTTTGGTCCTAGAGGTTGATAAACTGAGCTCCGGATGTAAATATAGAACTTAAGCAGCAGTTGGCTGTCCTGTGTTTCATACAATCGAGGATAAATTTCATAGTAGTGCTTAAATATCTTTTGAAGCTGCTTTTTCTTCTGCTAAATAGGCATACATTCCTCTGTCTTGCCTTTGAGCTAGTTTAGTGATTGATGTGTTATCACTCTGAACCCCTTCTGGTTTAATTTTTGGTCGCTGTTTGTTGTGCTAATAAGAAAAATATTAATCTCCAGTTGTTCTTTCTAGCATTTTGAATCATATAATTTTTCTGATATTTACAGAAACGAGTATGAATATTTTGTTTTTTCCTTATTTTGTGTACACATATGGCAGTAGTTAATAATTCAGGATGTCGCCTTTCTTTTCATTACTCTGGTTTTACTTGGATATACTCTTATTATCATGTATAAGGAATTTTGCTTCTGTCAATTTGTATCGCTCAGTGATGTTTTTTTTTTTTTTTTCTGATGACAAACAGAACTGCAGCTAATATGGCAGCCTTGCCGTTGGCTACCGCTGAAGTATGTGATGCTAATCCTCACTTAATTATGAATGGTGAGCTTCGTGCACTTCAGCCCCTCTTCCAAATCTACGGAAGGCGACAGGTCTTTGCTGGCCCTATTGTGACGCTGAAGGTATATGAAGACAATGTTCTGATTCGTGAGTTCCTTGAGGAGAAAGGTCAAGGCAGAGTCCTCGTAGTTGATGGTGGTGGCAGCATGCGCTGCGCCATTTTGGGTGGCAATCCTGTCCAGCAAGCGCAGAACAATGGGTGGGCTGGCATTGTAGTCAATGGATGCATCAGGGATGTTGATGAGATCAATGGTTGTGACATTGGTGTCCGAGCTCTGAACTCGCACCCTATGAAGGCAAACAAGAAGGGGATGGGTGAGAAGCATGTCCCTGTTACCATTGCTGGAACCAGAATTTGTGATGGTGAGTGGCTCTATGCAGACACAGATGGCATTCTTGTCTCAAGGACGGAACTGACCGTGTAGATCTACTTCTCATCTTTGTACGTGTGTATAAGATTGGGCGCATAAAGGGAGGGCTGCTTCTGATCTTGCCCTCTTGGTGTTATTATGCTTGAACATGTAATAACATATTTTGTTGGGTCGCATGAATATTTGGAATAATTTGATGCTTCATCGGTTACAAAGTGTTCTTCGTCAAATTTTGAACTTTTGTTCTGATCAAGTTTCCTGTACACCGTTACATTGGATTTCCCTAATAGTATATTCAGAAGCAAATTATTTTGTGTGCTTTTCCTAATGGTTTTGCCAGGAACTTGTATCAATTTTGGCAAAAAGTAATGCACTGCTGTTATGCGAGTGTGAGTACATAAACTTTTTACCATCATCAAGCCTGTGCTGTAATGTACCTGTGAAATTCACTGTAAATATAACCTTGCCAGACTGTTTTTAAAAATTTGGAGGCATGTTTTTGGCCTAAACCTTAGTATTTTGGTTTAGGGGTATGTTCTTTTAGGTGTCTTTTGGAGATGCTCTAAAATACACACAAAAAGGATACATGTACCAACTCTCTTCCAAAACAAAAATGATATTTATGCCTTTTGATGGCTGCTTGGAGGAAGAGCTCCTAGCCCCGCATACAACTCGGTACGGTGGCAGGAGAAGTGAAGAAAAGCAATGGTCTGGAAGCAAATGACACTGGCCGTAAGGAATCCGTTTTTCATTTCATCAGAGTCTGAATTAGTGGGAAAAAAAGTTCCAAACTGTGAGCGTTTCAGGTGAATGCACAGCATCAATCTTGATTATGTATAAGTTCAACCCTACCAACTAACCAGAGCCCAAAGCAAAAATCTTACAGAGATTTCAGCTTCAGTCACTCCAACTACGACCCAAATTTCACACTAAGTCACATCATGACCCCAACGGTGATCCATGCTTCAGAAGATCTGGAGCGACAATGGAGCAAACACACGACACTTGCTATGTGCAAACATTGTCAGTTCAACGATCAACGCCGGCGTCCTCGCCGTCGGAGTCCAGCTTCCACCACGGCTTCCCTTTGGCCCTCCCCATCAATTCATCAACCTCATCCTCGTCACTGCCCTCGAACACCACCTCCTCGTCGTCGTCGTCCCCTTCGTACTTCCACTCCAGTGCCTTGAGCATGTCCCTGTCCCGCCACTTCCCGGACACGGACGGCGCCGCGTTCCTGGCCTTCCCGCGGACCACGTCCGCCCAGCTGAACCCCACGTCGGCCAGCCTCGCCAGCCCGGACTCCCCGCCGACCACCACCGACCTCACGCCCCTCTCCTTCGCCACGGGAAGCAGGGACGCGAGCTCCTGGCGCCCGGACACAAGCACCAGGCACCGGGCGGACCCTTCGTCGAGCACCTGCCGCACGCGCTCCCGGAGCGACGCGGCCGGGGTGCGGGTGAGCTCCGCGCGGACGCCGGCGCGGCGGAGCTCCTCGGCGGGCGAGGCGGGGCCCGCGGCGGCGGCGGCGAGCTCGCGCGCGGCCTTCTCGTACTTGGAGATGTTGAGGGACAGCGCCGCGGCGAGGCGCACGCGCCGCCCGCCGCGGGCCGAGTCGATGCGGGCGAGGCGCTTGGCGTGCTCGCGGGTGTGGATGGACTCGAAGTGGCGCAGCAGCGCGTCGCGCTCGCGGAAGCGGCGGCCGCAGACGCGACAGAGGTGGGTCGTGACGGTGGCGGGGGCGGGAAGGCGGTGGGAGGGGTGGAGGAAGGCCGCGGAGAGGTGGAGACGGCCGAAGGAAGTCGCGGCGAGGTGGAGGCGGACGGCGGCGTCGTAGAGAGGGAGCGTGGAGGGGGGACGGGATGCAGCCAGATCCCAGAGGACAGCGACAGCGGTTGTCCACTTGCGGGCCGCCGGCGCTGTGGTGGTGGTGGAGAGAGATTGCAAAAAGGGTGGAGCTATGAAATTCGGGGCTGCGGCGATGAGGCGGCGCCGAAGGTTGGAGAGCGGCGGGAACATGGGTTGAGACTTTGGATTGGGAGGCTGCACCATGAAGCACAGAGCTTCTTCAGCGGCTGTGCAGGCACCGGGCACGGTCTCATTCAGTCATTTCTCTAGAACACGAGGCCATGGCCCATGGGTCTTGGGTGACAATCACAATAGTAGCTCTTTCGGTGCAATTACAAAAGAAAAATACTACCATGTACTAGTGCTAACCAGTACCTGGTGTAATTATGCAAACCAACTACTAATTTTGACTCAATAAATATAGAGAAAGAGACATGGGCGCAAGTACGTCGCCGTTCGATAACAGGCTACTTTTCTCAGGACAGGCAATGCAGAAGCTAAACATAACATCAGAGTAAAAGAGAGAACACTATTGCAAGAGATTTACGACAGCAAACTCATTAACACAAGGCACTTCAGCAGTTGCATTAGGAATATGGCTGTCAACGAGATGACAGTACAGATGACATGCAGTAGACAGCACAGTTTCTGGTAACATAATCCGCCATCCGACGATATACCAAGTTTAAATGGACGAAACACGAGAGGACTATATGTGTCTGAGTACCCAGCTAGGTGAGGCCTCACATCTTCTGCATGATAACAGAGTTTGCCAATCCAGCTTGCTCGACGGTCTGCGTTGGGTCTGTCAGCTGCTTGGGCGGGAAACCAGTCTGCAAATGATATGGCCTTGTGCCTCCTGGACGTGATGCATCGATGAATGACCTAATGTCACCCACAGTGTGGTGCATGTTGAACCGAGCAACCATACGAGTTCCATCTGCCAGCCTCAGCTGTATTGATGTAAACGGCAGGGAATCATCAACGACTATGCCAACCGACCTGGAAGCAGCAGGAGGCGCTTGGGTGGGAGGAGCTGGTGCTGAGTTATCCTCTGCAGAAGATCCACCTCCAAGGGTTCTTCCAACACCCTGGAAGCGTGATCGGGGCTTTGCAGGCTCCTAGATGAATAAAATCACAAGAATATTATATTGTATTCAACAAAGTACTGCTAAATGCACAACAGGGGATGAAGACACTTACCTTGTAATCTTCATATCTTTTTATAACATTCACATGAACTGCTGTGCTCCTATCAGCAGGTTCCAGTTCCTGGGGGCACTGTGACTTCTTAATGCTCTGAAAAGCAAAACAGAGTTACCCGGTGTTAGCTTCTGAAAGAACAGAGTTCAACGGAATCTTCACCCCAAAAAAACCAGAAGCACTATAGTTGAAATCTAAAAAACTTTGGATCGTACAGCGGACAACAAGAGGAAGTAGCCAAGCTTGATCTCAAATTACTCTTGCTAATGGCAGTGGCATAGTTAAACCTCTGTTCCATGTTATATGTAACAGATGATCGAATAAACAAGAGTTTCAAAACTGTGTGCGAGTAACTGGATCAAAGAATAGGTCTGGTGGAACTAACATAATAGCCATTTTGTTAAAGGCATCAACTAAAATCTTGCAAAAATCATCTGAAGAGTAGTCCTTTTCAGAACAAAATGCAAACAATAACATGGAAGATAAGTAAAAAAAAATCAACACATCTTTCACTGTAATAATATATCCCGTTGAATACAAATATTTTTAGCCATCAAAATAGGCGACCCTTGGACAATTACTAGGAGGGTGCAAGTAGCGATTTTACACCAAAAAGATCTACTTGCAGATAATCATCAAGAAAATGTAGGAAGGAGTCAGTGAGTCACCTCTATGAAGTCAGCATTTTCAGGATCATCATATTGTCTCAGTGGACCATCATCTACACTGAAGCCATTGGTCCAGAAGTGTATATTGTGGAGAACTTGAGCTGGTGGCTGAGGAGCGGTAGATGGCACTGTCTCTCCTGAAAGCAGTCGTCCAGTCCCTGTAAAGCTCCTAGAACTGGACGACTGGTCCTCAAAAGGAGGAGGTACACCTTGGAGAGCACCCATCTGTCTAGCTTGTTCAAAGATTGCATCCAAATCATTTTTTTTTGTTGGATCTTGCACAAGCATCCCACTGCAACACACAAAATCCCAAGATTAGAAAATAGAAAAATAAAAACAACTTACATTAAAAAAAGGTAAGATCAATAAAGAATTGAAATATCCTGAACTTTCAAGGCCAATATGGAGCTAAACACTGCAGAGACCTTTCTAAGAGGGAACAAAGTGGACTCCAATAAGAACAAGATGACTTTTAAGGCAAAAAAAAAAAAATCCTAAAGGCTTGTGTATATACTGTTCTTTTTCATTCAAGGAATGAGTAAAACAGCAATATATGGAACACTAACAATGACCATTGATTTCCTTTTTAATGGGACTTAATTTTGCAGTCATACCTAAATTCTAAGAGAAAAAAACTAGTTCAGGTGCTTTATTTATGACATGTGATTACTGATTAAAGGAGTCAGCAATCACAACTAAAAGTTAGAGGAATCTTGATCCTATGGCTTCTATGTAAAATCCCTTCAGCTTGTCTATCTACGAGTGCCAAGCAGATCAGTATATATTTTAGTCCCAATAGAGTCTACGGATTCATATATTCGAGACAAAAAGAACTGACTTCAATTATCAAACATATTTACAGTTCTTTCTTTTATATAAAAAAAATGTGCAAGCAAACACCATGAATTAATGCGTTAATATATAACGTATATTTTCTACTTCCCTCTTGTGCAACTTCTAGGACAATTTTCCACTCAATTAAGTAACGTTGATTTTGCTATTTGTCTGTATGAACAATTTTTTGTTATTAAATGGCTGCAACAGTTGCTATCCAGCACATTGTACCAAAAAACATGGTCTGGAATTTATGCTTCCTAAGCCGAATTACAATGAAAATGGCCACAATGCCACATAGTAGAATGTAAATGAGCACGTAACTATAGGGAATACAGGTACAAGCTAGCTAAGTAAAGGTTTAGACTCCACGATATTTGGATATGAAACTGTAACTTACTTGAGCAAAATGATTTGAGTAGGCACAACCAAATGCACAAAAGGTAAGGATGCCGATATATATATCCTCTAATTCAGTAGCATATGTAACCTAGAGCTCTGTGTTTCCATTAACATTTGTTTTGATTTTGTGTTCAGGTGCAAAGTACATGCATGTTATTAGTTGTTGGTGCACTTATATACTATATAACAGTTGCTCCCTGAAGAATTAAACAGTGACAGAAACTTCCAGTGACACAAAATCTAAAAGCAGGTTCGCTCCTCATGCACACCCAAGTCAATACAATTGTGCAAAGTCCCAGCCCAAAAAACCTCACATTACTCGACGCACAAATTTCTGGTCGATTGCAAACGAACAGCTCTAGAGCGGCCGGGGTTAGGCCATGTCTCGCACAATTCGGAAAGGAAATAAATCCAATCGTGACAACACTGACAGATCAAAAACCCAGGAAACCTAATCGAAAGAATTAAACAGTGACCCCAACCAAGGTGACCTATCCTAATCGAAAGATCTACGCCGTAATACGCCCCTGCCGCTGACCCCAACCAAGGTGACCTATCCACATCAGCGGCGGCGATTCCGATGCCCGCAAGCACGATCGGCAGCAAACCGCACACGTAAGGAGGACCGGATGAAGGGGAGGAACCGCCGAGAAAGACGGGGAGATACCTCTTCTCGCCGCCGGTGTAGTACTCCTGGGGCTCGTCGGAGTCGCTGCCGCCGCCGGGGAAGCCGGCCGGCCCGCGGTTGATGTCCGAGAGCGTGCGGATGGTGGGGCCCCCGCGGCCGCCTGGCGCCGGCTTCTTGCCGCCGTTGGAGGAGGAGCTCATCGTCGGCGAGGCGGAAGGGGATCGATCGAGGTAGGGTTTGGTTCGCGCTTCGCGTCGAGTCGTGCCTTGTGTGTAGTTGCGGAGCTCTGCGTTGGTCGGTTGCGGTTGCGGGGATATATTGCGGAGGTATCACGCGTTCCCACAGAGCCGAGGAGATGGGACGTCGGCCCCCGTCGCCAGGCTCGCTGGGCCGTAAAGTTGACGGCGACTTCTTTGTTCCCACAGATTCTCAAGCCCGCCTGGTTAGAAGCCCAAATAGCGCCTAACTACTCGGCCTGCTTTGTTCGACTCCCAAGTCCCAAGCCAAATCTGTACAACTTTTATCATGTCCAGATTTCACCAATCGTTATTTTGAACTATTTTTTAATTTTTTGTTAAATTGGATTCTAATTTTAATTTAATATTTCATACTAATAACAATTAATCATCTGAATCATTTTCTAATCCTTTATTAAATTGGACTACGATTTTAATTTGATATTTCATACTAACAATAATTAATCTTCTATTGCTTTAACAGCAAGAATTCTAATAGTACTCACTTCAAAATTATTATAATTAATATTTTTTAAAAACTCAAAAAGGTAAATCAAAATAAAAATAGAGCAAATGCTCAAGCTAAAAAAATTGATTAATTGAAAACATTTTATAGTTAAAAAAATCATTCTAACCATAATTTTTTTAACAAAGACTCGTGGAAACCCACAGGTATTTTGCTAGTTAGAGTATAAGTAATCTTTTTTATGTGTTTGACATGACTTGTGTTTATGTTGAAAATGGATTATGTTTTGGTATATATGTGAAAAGTGTTTATTTATTTTATTATAGTATAAGTTGTCAAGCTGGTAAAACAGTTTATCCTGTTTTTTTTTTAAATAGCTTATTCATGTTCAATGGTCCATAAGTCTAAAAAAAACTAGTGTTTGTTGTCTTTGCTATTCAGCTACAAAAAGTTAATGACCTATGAGGGTTTATTATAATAAATATTTATACAAAAGAGCTGTTTGACAGGATTTATAGTTTATTATAGTATAAATGATTCCATAAACCACTTTATAAGCTCTATCAAACACATATTTAATGTGATTTGATCAAAAAGAAAATAATTTTCATGAGATTCACTAAAAAAAAAACTCTTGTGTGATCAAAGCCAGACGCGAGTTCTTTTCTCTATCCCCCATATCCTATCCTGTATTTTTACACGTAATTGAAATCGGTTATCCGTACATCCTCAAAAAACACAGTTTGGATTGGATTGGGCTCAGAAATTATCCGTACCAGTCCTTCACAACTGCGTCCATCACACTAGTCCACAAAAAAAGATGGAGACGGAAACTAACACTTGAAGAACTTTTAGTAGCGCGGTTACTAAAACTCTTCTGATGCATGTGTTGAACGACTTTCAGGAGAGCAGAAACGAACACGTCTCGTAAAAATGAATCCCGACACAAACACCTCTGCTCGCTCTATAAGTCCCCTGCCTGTACCGGTACAGGGCAAACTCGCTCGTCGCACCGCGCAAATCCGCCGGCTCATGATCGTGCCCTCGACAAAATCACCATGGTTAGTATCTCGTTTTGATTGATGGCTGCGATACCACCAATTCGAGAATTCGACGCATGTATATCTGAAAAAACTTTTGTATGCTGTTCCGGTCGCCGTATAACTAACTGTATGCACGCGCGTGTTCCAGGTTACCGTCAGCGGACTCATGAGTGACGCCGCCGCCAAAGGCATGGTGGTGGATTTCAAGGGCAACCCGGCGGACAAGTCCCGCACCGGTGGATCGCGCGCGGCCGTCCTCATCGCCGGTACGTAACAACACGATGGGGAACTATTTTTTGTTTTCTTCGGAAGCGCTCGCACAATACACACGTGCACGTGTTTTGCAACATGCTCTCATCATGCATATGGTTTTTCCGTCTCATCAGTGACGGAGCTGGCTGAGCGCGTGTGCGTGATGGGCATCTCCATGAACCTGGTGACGTACCTCATCGGCGACCTGCACCTGTCGAGCGCCCGGTCGGCCAACATCGTGACCAACTTCATGGGCACGCTCAACCTCCTCGCCCTCCTCGGCGGCTTCGTCGCCGACGCCAGGCTCGGCCGCTACCTCACCATCGCCGTCTCCACCGTGATCACCGTCCTGGTACGTGCGTGGAAATAAACCGCGCGTGTTACTACCAAAAATTGTTCTAGCGGGTGATTATTTGATCTGGTTTGTGTTTCGCCCGTTCACGCATGCAGGGCATGACCTTGCTGGCCGCGAGCACGGCGTTACCTGGCATGCGTCCGCCTCCGTGCGCGGACGGTAACGGCGTGTGCGTGTCGGCGAGCGGCGGGCAGCTGGCGATGCTGTTCGCGGCGCTGTACACGGTGGCGGTGGGCGCGGGCGGGATCAAGGCGAACGTGTCCGGGCTGGGCACGGACCAGTTCGACACGCGCGACCCGGCGGAGGAGCCCGCCGCGGACCGCTTCTTCAACCGCTTCTTCTTCTGCATCAGCATCGGCTCCGCCGCCGCCACCACCGCGCTGGTGTACGTGCAGGACCGCGTGGGCCGCGGGTGGGGCTACGGTGCGCCGGCGGGCGTCATGGTCGCCGCCGCCGCGGCCTTCGTCGCCGGCACGCCCAGGTACCGGTACCGCGGGCCCGAGGGGAGCCCGCTCACGGTGGTGGGCCGCGTGCTCTGGGCCGCGTGGCGGAACCGGGGGATGGCGTGCCCCGTGGATCCCAGCGAACTCCACGGGTTCCACGCGGCCAAGGTGACCCACACAGACAGGCTCAGGTGCCTGGACAGAGCCGCCATCGTGGACGCGAACCTGGCGTCGGACAAGGCCGTGTCGTTCCCGACACTGACGGACGTGGAGGACGTGAAGATGCTAACGAAGCTGCTCCCGATCTGGTCCACCTGCCTCATGTTCTGGACGGTCTACTGCCAGATGACCACCTTCTCCGTGCAACAAGCCACGCGCATGAACCGCCACCTCGGCAGCACCTTCCTCGTCCCGCCGGGCTCCCTCTCCGCGGTGCTCTTCCTGACCATCCTCCTCTTCACCTCGCTCAACGACCACCTCCTGGTCCCGCTCGCGCGCCGCGCCACGGGCAACCCGCAGGGGCTCACGGCGCTGCAGCGCGTCGGCGCGGGGCTCGCCTTCGCCGTCGCCGCCATGGCCGCCGCCGCGCTCGTCGAGGCCAAGCGCCGCGGCGCCGCCGTCGACGAGAGCGTCGTCGTCAGCGCGTTCTGGCTCGTGCCGCAGCTCGTTCTGGTGGGCGCCGGCGAGGCGTTCGCGTACGTGGGCCAGCTGCAGTTCTTCATCAGGGAGGCGCCCGAGCGGATGAAGTCGCTCTGCACGGGGCTGTGCCTCGCCACGGTGGCCATGGGCTTCTTCCTCAGCAGCGCGCTCGTCGACGCGTCGCCCGACGCCTGGGTCAGGGACGACCTGGACAAAGGGAGGCTCGACCTCTTCTACTGGATGCTCGCCGTGCTCGGCGTGATCGACTTCGTGGTGTTCCTCCTCTTCTCGAGCAGGCACCAGTACAAGGTCACGGCGAACGACTCCGCGGTCACCGCGGGGACGGAAAATGAGGAGCAGACGGGGGAGGAGGACGCCATGAAGATATCCGTCGCGGTGAATATGATGGACGTGTAGGTGGAAAGTGGGCGTGCGCGGCACTGCCGTGTAATCTACTTTTTGTGTATATAGATTCAAAGCTCTTTTAAATTGCGCATTTGCCAATTACTTGTTTCGATTTGGGAAACCAGCAAAAAAGCTGTTTTCAAACCAGGGCCGTGGCATTGCGTGTCTCACCTCTCTCTCTCTCTCTCTCTCTCTCTCTCTCTCTCTCTCTCTTTTTACAATTTTTGACTGTAAACAGAGAAAGGCTGAACAACATTGCAGAGAAATACATTAATACAAACAGATTTACTAGTTTTCAGTTAACCGAAATTTTGTATTTGATTCAGTCATATTTTTATAGCAACAAAAGTATACTAATAGAACAATGCAATCGTATTGTTGGAACAACTAGTTACTACATGGAGTATTTTTTTTCTACATAATATTTTTTTTTATTCAAGACAATGAAAAATCTAGATGCTTAGATCGATATCCAATGATTAAAAAAAGTGCCTAAACGATTACCAAAATATTAGCAATAGTGAAAACAAACGTGGCATTAGCATGGGGTGTTCAATAATTCACAGGAACACAAGTTATTCTGACGGTGCAATTAGGCAAAGCTGTTGACAATACAATGCTGATATAACAATTTGAACGACCATATTGTTCCTGAAACGGAAACGTGATAGAAGAGCCGTGATCTGTTTGTCCACTGCTCAGTGCAGACACTGGACAGGATGAACAGGTGTATTTTTCAACCTAAAAAAGCTGTTTTCTGATGCTCAAAGTCGCGGCGAGATGGCGACACCCACTCCCACCAACAATGGCGTGCTCGAGATCCCGCACCATACACACGACGACACGAGCGTACGCCAAAGCCAAATGATCTTCACATGGCAAATGGCCATGGGCTCCTCCATACTGGATCATCGCGACAAAGACGCTTTTCCCCTTTCGTATAACCACAGCCATTAGTCGGGAGCGCGTGGGGGATTATCCCGATTTGATTATTGCGTGCCCGGGGCGACGTGACGCGACCAGCACTAGTGGAGGAGTCCAGATCAGAAAGGTGGTGCGGCACGGCCTCTCGCGTGACACCAACACACCACCCAGTTTCGCCGCGGGGGCTCGCCGGTCCGCCGCAGTCCACAACACAGCAACTCCTCAGTTCTCCGCTCCGCCGCACCGTACAAGCGCGGAAGCCATGGCCGCGCCGCCGCGAGAGATCCCCCGCCGGGGCCTGTTCATCGGCGGCGGGTGGAGGGAGCCGTCCCTCGGGCGCTGCCTCCCTGTAATCAACCCAGCCACCGAGGCCACCATCGGTACGTCCGCGCTCCGCCGCACTCCTTTTCCCTCACCTGCTGCTAGTGTCGTACTGAACTCGAGCCTTTCGTATCTCTCTTGTTTGTGGCGGTGATCGGTGAAGGCGACATCCCGGCGGCCACGGCGGAGGACGTGGAGCTCGCGGTCGCGGCGGCGCGGGACGCGTTCTCACGCAACGGCGGGGCGCAGTGGTCGCGCGCCCCTGGGGCCGTGCGGGCCAAGTTCCTCAGGGCGATCGCCACCAAGGTGACAACCTTTCTTCTCGTATCAGAGTGTTGAGTTGCTGCTTAATCTGAAGTTAGTTGGAGACATGACCACTCTTAAGTAATTGCTTGATCCAAGTTTGTTGGAGTCATGACATCTCGTTGATGCTCCAAGCTTCCTATGATATCGATTGCTTCTGGAAATAAAAAAACGTGATGATCGTTTTCTTTAACGATGTGATCAAGCTGAATAATAACATTTCAACAGTAATTGGATGTATTCTACTTTTTTTTTTTGCCATCCATCTATTATTTTATCATTTTACACTTGGTGATTAGTTTAATCATCGTTATGAAATTCTTGTCGGGATTCAGAAACATAGAGCTACACCTTCATTTTCCCTGGTAACTAATGCAGTAGAAATTAGAGCTTTCAGTTATTAACAGGATGGCGACAGTGCAGACAGCTCCCATCGGGAGATAATATTGTTCCTGCTATGTCATGACACTGAAATTGGCTGTGGATTTCACTGTCATTCACTAGTTCATTGCAATATTTGAAATACAGATGTTCTTCAGCTATATATGGATCATCTACACTGAATCTTATTCTTAGTCATTTAAGATTATTATTTTGTGTTTACATATGGATGTCTGTTATGCTCTTTGCTGCATTTGGACTGGATAATCCGAGATCCAACTTTTGTTCTTGACCATCCTTGTTTTTGACATGTACTAAATTTCTTGAAATGCTTGCTGCTGGATGGTTCAGATTAAAGATAAAAAAACTGATCTGGCTTTGTTGGAGACACTGGATTCTGGGAAGCCTCTGGATGAATCAGATGCGGACATGGTAACTTAAACTAGTTTATTAATATGATGTTCAGGGTGCTTGAAGGCAGACGATACTCCATATCTCAATCAATGTCTTAACATCTTTTACTAGGACGATGTCGCAGCTTGCTTCGAGTATTATGCTGATCTGGCAGAAGCTTTGGATGGGAAACAGCATTCACCAATCTCACTACCTATGGAAAATTTCAAGTCCTATGTGCTCAAAGAACCCATTGGGGTTGTCGGACTGATCACTCCTTGGTATGGCATAAGCATTAATTCACCATTTTAATTAATGCTTCTAGCTATTAGTATGTGAAGGAATAAGCTGATTCTATGGTGTATCAAATACTTATGGCAGATTCTCTTGTTAAGATATTCTTTTCCAAGCAAAGCACTAGATGATCAGGTTAAAGTGTTTTTTTTTTTCGAGAACATGCCTGGGCGCACATTTCATCAAGCAGAAGAGTTTGTTACATGGGGTCAGCCCTTCTTGCGGAAGACTCACCCCCAATACTACCCAAAGACTTAGGACCTATATAGTCATATCGGTGCCCCCAAAGTGTGCTTTTAATTAAACTCTGTGTAGTCATATACTAAATTTTTAGTAGTTATGTCCATAATCCATATACAATTGTTGAACCCTCAGAAGGTTAGGGATACTTCGTCTTTATCTACCCCATGGCTTGCACCTTAGTATGCATGCTATAACATAGTAGTTAATCAACTGCAATTGTTCCTGATGCTATTTTCTGTATTGAGTTGTAGTGTGTTTCTTCTAATTCTCTTTCTCCTTTTGTAATGAAGGAACTATCCCCTTTTGATGGCAACTTGGAAGGTTGCACCTGCCTTGGCTGCTGGGTGTACAGCTGTGTTAAAGCCATCAGAGTTGGCTTCTCTGTAAGATTTGATGCTTCATAAGTTGCTTACACAATTATTATCCTATGTTCTATGACTGAATTTGATCTACTTCAGGACTTGCTTGGAGCTTGGTGCAATATGTGTTGAGATAGGCCTACCTCCAGGTGTTTTGAACATAATTACTGGTCTGGGCCCTGAAGCTGGTGCTCCATTAGCTTCACATCCCCATGTGGATAAGGTCAAACCTCTTTCTCAATGATTATGTTCATATTCTGATAACAACTGATTAGTTGAAAGACTATCAAGTAATCCCAAATTATTATCACCATTTCTTACTTCATTTTTTCTGAATTTATGTGGCTTTGATTTCTAGATTGCTTTTACTGGAAGTACAGAGACTGGTAAGAGGATAATGACGACTGCTGCCCAAATGGTTAAGGTTTGTTGCCTATATTATTTTCTACCCTTGCTTTGTAATATCAACCTTTAAATATTTTCTTTATAACCTTGTGAGCGTCTATGCTTTCGTTGATGCAAGAAATTTGTAATTGTGCCTGTGAATCCATAATCTTGATTCCATTTTGTATTATCTTCTGCAACAGCCTGTTTCATTAGAGCTTGGAGGCAAAAGTCCTCTTATTATCTTTGATGATGTCGGCGACATCGATAAAGGTCTCTTTCTTCCTCTCATGTTGTGCTATGCCCCTAATTTATTCTGTAACGTTTACAATCACCCTTTTTCCAGCTTGATTCGTGAGCCACCGTTTAGATTGTAAAAGAACGAACATCAATTTTACATAGCTTATGGCAAGTTCGGTCAGCTGTACTAAATTATTGCCGATTTTGAAACAGCTGTTGAATGGGTCATGTTTGGAATTTTTGCAAATGGTGGTCAAGTCTGCAGTGCAACTTCTCGTTTACTTCTGCACGTATGTGTTTCTTTGATCTGTTTTAGGATTAGAACTTTTCTTTCCCTGCTAATAACTTGAAGAAATACACAGGAGAAAATTGCAAAGCAATTCTTGGATAGATTGGTTGCATGGACAAAGAATATCAAAGTCTCGGATCCGCTGGAGGAAGGTTGCAGGCTGGGGTCGGTTGTCAGTGAAGGGCAGGTAATGCAATTAAGTTTTGTTGCAAATACGTACCTTTTTTTTTTCTGAATCTGTATTACCTAAGATAAATGTTCAAGAATCACCACAATACTTATGATCTCCAGCGGAGGCATACCAGTTCGTTTCTTTACGCATTACTGCTCTGAAATATACTTTTATGCAGCTACGTCTTTGCTACAAACTTGGAAGTTCATGCAGCTATGCATTTGCTTTAGAATAGATTAGAATATTTTAGACAAAATTGGTTTGTGTTTTGGCATTTTCAACTCGGCCCGTCTTGAACCTTCTTATTAACAGAAGAATGATACACCACTGTGTGATTCAGAAGTACAACTGAATGTTTCTTTTTTTTGCCTTAGTACAGTACGAAAAGATAAATAAATTCATCTCAACTGCAAGAAGTGAAGGTGCCACCATTCTGTACGGAGGTGCGCGACCTCAGGTATGTATCCTTAGTCATATTGCTCAGTTTTGATTCCTTGGATATTGATCCAAGCTACAACGATGTATTGGCAGCACCTCAGAAGAGGGTTCTTTGTTGAACCTACAATAATAACAGATGTTAGTACATCGATGCAAATTTGGCGAGAGGAAGTCTTTGGTCCGGTCGTCTGTGTTAAAGAATTCAGTACAGAGAGTGAAGCTGTGGAACTTGCAAATGATACTCCGTGAGTTTCTTTATTTTGCAAAAAAAAAAACATCATCCATGTTTATTTTGTTCATTTGCCTTCGCTGCAAATACTTTTCAGCTATGGTCTAGCCGGTGCCGTGATTTCTACTGATCCGGAGAGGTGTGAGCGCATTACAAAGGTAACTTGTAACCTGATTGCAAGGATGCTAGAATTATAATGAAAAAGAGTTAGTTGATCCCATAACACATGCAAAATCTCTTTTCTGCAGGCTATTCATTCAGGTATTGTTTGGGTAAATTGCTCTCAACCATGCTTCGTTCAAGCTCCGTGGGGAGGGAACAAGCGGAGTGGCTTTGGTCGAGAGCTTGGAGAATGGTGAGCGCTGCATAAGTAACTGCGAATTTGCCTCTTATAAAGTGATACATGGATATTCAAAGATTGTACAAATTTTTTGTTATCATTGGCTGGAGACGGATTCTGCGATCTGCGTCCTCTAAAATCTGAATTGCTTTTGCTGTTGCTTTCAGGGGCCTTGATAACTACATGACCGTGAAGCAAGTTACGAAGTATTGCTCAGACGAACCATGGGGATGGTATAAGCCTCCATCGAAGCTGTAAACGAGCCATTCATGCAAGGAAAATGGAGTGCCTAAATTTACTGAAGACACAAATATCTGTTCAGCGTAAGGACAGAGTTTTATATACAGTGATTGCAATAAAAGGCCTTGGTGGCAAATTCTCGTATATGTCTGTCATTCGCGATGCGTGGTGGCTATAGATGTTTCGGCAAAGGCATAATGCAATAAAATGAGTCTACAATTGCATTTTCTCATGAGTCCAATCGAAAACGGCATTCAGCTGATGGATAATGAAACGAGAAACATTTGCAAGAGCATTTCATGAAAAAAAACAATTTGAAGAGTTGTCTTTTATGAAAAAATCTGCTTGATGTAATATAAACGCGCCGGAATGGATTGTTCGAATAGCCGCAATCAGATGCCGCCTCCCAGGACCGCGATCCCTCTCGCGATCCTTTCCCGCTTCCTCTCGTCGCCGTCGCCACCGCTGCTGCCCGAGCTCCTCCGCATCCACGCCCTCGCCACCACATCCGGCCTCTCCCCACGTCCCGACTTCGCCGCCAAGCTCGTCTCCGCCTACTCCTCTGCTGGCCGCCCTGCCGTCGCCGCGCTCGCTTTCTCGGCCTGCCCTTGCCCCGACACCTTCCTATGGAACTCCCTCCTCCGCTCCCACCACTGTGCCTCCGACTTCGCGCCTCTGCTCTGCGCCCACCGCCGCATGCTCGCCTCGGGCTCGCTGCCCTCCTTCTTCACCGCGCCGCTCACCGCCTCCGCCGCTGCCGAGCTGAGCGCGCTCAGCGTCGGCTCCTCCGTGCACGCGTACTGCGTCAAGTTAGGCCTTCTAGCCGGTGATGAATGTGTCGCCGTCGCTTCGTCGCTGGTGTACATGTACGCCAAGTGCGGCCTCGTTTCTGACGCCGTGAAGGTGTTTGAGGAAATGCCCGAGAGGGACGTGGTCGCTTGGACCGCGGTGGTCTCCGGGTGCGTGCGGAACGGGGAATACCTAGACGGTTTGCGTTATCTGATGGAAATGGTCAGGCTCACGGGCGATGGCGGGGCGATGCCAAACTCGCGGACATTGGAGAGTGGTTTGGAGGCGTGTGGGGTCCTAGGTGAGCTACCTTCTGGTATATGCTTGCACGGGTACGCAATGAAGTTTGGGGTTGTGGATTCCCCATTGGTGGTTTCGGCGCTTTTCTCTATGTACTCGAAGTGTGACAGCACTGCGGATGCAAGTATTTTGTTCACGGAGCTGCTAGAGAAAGATGTGGTTTCCTGGACCAGCTTGATCGGAGCTTACTGTCGGAGAGGCTTTGTAGGGAAGGCCGTGGAACTGTTCCTGGAGATGGAGGAGTGTGGCTTGCAGTCAGATGAGGTCCTTGTTAGCTGTTTACTAGCTGGGCTAGGGAACTCTGTGAACACTTGTGGTGGGAAGGCGTTTCATGCGGTTATAATGAGGAGGAACCTTGGAGATAGCATGTTGATTGGAAATGGTTTGATCTTGATGTATTGCAAATTTGAACTAGTGGAAGTTGCATGCAGAGTATTCAGGATGATGCATCACTGTGACGCAGAATCATGGAATTTGATGATTATTGGATATTGCAAGGCTGGATGTGATGTCAAATGTTTGGAGCTGTATCGTGAGAGGCCGTTCAGAGGTAATGATGGGTTCCTGGGTGATGCAAACAGCTTGGTTTCTGCAATATCTTCTTGCTCAAGGCTAGGGAAAGTACGCTTAGGTCAGTCAGCACGCTGTTATGCAATCAAACACTTGCTTGATGATTATTCTTCAGTTGCAAATGGCTTAATTAGCATGTATGGAAGGTGTGGAAAATTGGACCACGCGTGTAAAATATTTTGCTGGTCCAAACTGAAGAGGGACGTTGTCACTTGGAATGCACTGATTGCCAGTTATGCACATCTGGGACATTCAAATGATGCTCTGTCACTGTATGATCAGATGCGCACTGAAGGCGTCAAACCCAACTCGGCAACTTTGCTGACTGTCATTTCAGCTTGTGCAGATTTGGCTGCACTGGAACGTGGAGAGCAGATACATTCTTATGTGAAAGAAATGGGGTTGGATTCTGATGTACCGATCAGTACAGCGCTCGTTGACATGTATGCAAAATGTGGGCAACTTGGAATTTCTCGAGGGATTTTTGATTCCATGCTTCAACGTGATGTGGTTTCTTGGAATGCGATGATTTCAGGCTACGGGATGCATGGAAATGCGAAAGAAGCATTGGAATTATTTAGTGAGATGGAGGGTGGTAGTGTTGAACCTAATGGTGTTACCTTTCTTTCCATTCTATCTGCTTGCTGCCATGCTGGGCTTGTTGACGAGGGCAGGAAGCTGTTTACTAAAATGACAGAATACTCCCTTGTGCCTAATCTGAAGCATTATGCCTGTATGGTGGACCTCTTAGCAAAATCTGGACTGCTTCAGGAAGCAGAAGATATTATTTCGGCTATGCCAATAGAACCTGATGGTGGGATATGGGGAACTTTGCTTAGCGCCTGCAAAGTCCATGACAACTTTGAGATGGGTTTAAGGATTGCAAAGAAGGCATTTGCTTCTGACCCAGGAAATGATGGCTATTATATTTTAATGTCTAATTCATACGGTAGTGTTGGAAAATGGGGTGATATAGAGAACCTTAGAGATATGATGAAGGATCATGGAGTAGAAAAAAGTGTAGGTTGGAGCGCAGTTGATACTTGTCGGTGAGTTTAGTAAAAATAATGCTCTTACTGTACTCATATACACTATAGCCAGGAAGTTGGCTGATAGTGAACCAATGGATATGTTGAACAGTTATGGAATGGAAAAAGGTGTATGCTGCAGTGCCGCTGGTATTTGCAGGTGAGTTGATTGCAATTATGCTATTTTCATCACTTATGTTTACCATATCCTGGACTACACAGCAGCATAACAAGCCAATGTTCTGCTGTTCGAGTATCTCGACCAATTAAATCTGAACTAGTCCAAAATATAACAAGCCAATGTTCTGCTATGAAGGATTGAAAAACAGAAAGAGACGTACAGATAGATATCAAAATTATGCTTACCAGAAAGATTGGCTTGTTGAAATCAATCTGAATTCACGAATTTAGAAGTTGTGGTCCATTATCTGCCTTGAATACTGGGTTAAGGGTAATGGATGAGTATATGGATGGGGTGATATGGAGTAGAGCTGTTAGAACTTGATTTCAAGGGGTAACATGGTTGAGGACAGATGACCGCATGTTCTCTTATATTATAATGGTTTATTTACATCTTAAAGGAAGTTAAAAATACTAAAATAAGATCTTGTGGAGAATGCTCTGATTTTATCATTTGTGCCATCCGCTGTCAGAGAAAGTGGATTTGTTAATGGCTTAGGTACAGGTGGATGCCAAGCAAGCTTACTGATATGCTTACATAGCAGTGTGCGAAGCTGGCTGTATCATGGCAGTAACTAGTCATTGGTAATTAAGATATGTTTGGTGCTGATTGAAACATCATATCGGTAGTTGGAGCTCGGTGAGATATGTCTCTGGCCATGACCATAGTAAGAAGCTGTTTTCTATCAGAAGAGTATTTTGCCACAACTCACTTGCAAGATAATGACACATATTTGGAAATGTATTCCCCACTGCCCATATAAGGTAACTCACCCAGCCTCTTGGTCTGTCACATGTACTGGCACTGTATAACGTCAATCATCACGGTCATAAAAAATGTTTAATCATCACAGTTCCCTTTTCCTTTTCCACTTTAAACATTTGTATATTCTGAATGGTTGCTGCTTGAAGCAGGTTGGACCCATGGCGGGTGGAGTAATGACCTCCACAGATTCAGCAAATCAAAATTTCCTATTCTCTCTGGGTACATATTGCGCTTTGGCTACCCCCCTTTGTTTACTACTGCCAATGGTACTATTACCTTCGAATGTCTAGGACAATGTTTAATTGCAAAGTCCTGATTATTAAATACAGGTTGAGTACATATCTGGCTACATGTAAATGCATTCCTGAGATGATGACTTAACAGCATACCTGATTTATCTCCAACAACAGATGGTTTGGTTTTGATTGTTCATCACTTCTGCAAAGATCAGGCCACTAAGCAATGCTAAACCTGCCATTTACCTTGTTATATTTTTCTCCTATGAGGTATATAGTTCAATCAATAGGAGATGCACGAGCCCATATAAACCTCAATTATATATGTGTGTTATAGTTATGGTGTACGATCGGTAATGGTACCGAGCTGTACACATGCAACACCGATTCAGAGCTAGCATCGAGCGGTACTGGTAGAACCAGGACAAACGTTGGCGGCAACATATGCAAGTTATTGCAACATATGCTGGGAGTAACTTGCAGTACTATGCAGCATCTCTTCTTTTGGATCGCTCACCAACTCTTTTGCTTTGCATTGGCAGGTACGAGAAGGGAGGGAAGCAAACTTATGACTCTCCTGAATCCTGATCGATACGGTGTCCCTTACAAGTGTTCGTTTGTAGAGAATCATTGTGTGCTTTTAGGTACTGTTGATCATAAATTCGCTCGATGAAGCACTCATACGTCCCTAACGGATACAGTTTCTTGGCAAGCCCGTGAAACACAACTGGAAACACAGCGGTACTTTTTGCCCCTTTGGATGTGTGTTAACGAGACATGGTCGGTTCCAAACAAAAAGACATTGTTGAGCACGCGAAATATGGTTCAAGAATAGATGAAGCCTGATTGTAATGTATTTACTCTTGTATAAGCAAAATTTATTTGGTGTATTTATTTCCTTTTCAATCCTTGTCGAGCTCAGCCAGTACTTTGAGATCCACTCAAGAGCAAGAACCGAACCTTCTAGGAGTCTTCAATATCATTTTCCCCTCAGAAAATCCTTCATGCCGGCCATCCAACGACCCGATGGACGCAATGCCTCGTACCGTCGCTATCAGACGCGCACGTTACTGCCCCTATTAAAAAACAACAACATAAAAACGTTTTTTATCCGTTCACCCCCCAACCAAAAAAAATCTGAACCAAAAAGTCCCCCGCCTCCACACGTCACTCAACGACCTATCGGACGGCCGCGATGTCCCGCCGGCCATCCCCTCGGCGCGTAACTGTTCTCCGCGGCGGAGGGCATTTTCGTCATTTGATCCCCTGTCCTGGATCAATAAACGCAAAGCGAAGCGTCGCCAAAAACGCCAAAAGCCCAGAAGATTTCGCGTCCCCCTTTTCTCCATTAAAACTTCCGCACCCGTGTGTTATCTATCCATCCGCGCCCCCCCCCTTCTCGCCTCCTTCGCCGCTCGCCGCATCGCTTTTTAGGGTTTCGCCGCCTCCTCCACCGCACGCCACGCACGTCGACGAGCCCCGCCGGCCGAGCCATCTGCAGTCCACCCACGCCCCGCGATATGGGATACAGCGACGCCGCATCGCCCGCATCGGCGGCCGCCGCGCGCGACGCGAAGAAGAAGAGGGTAAGGGGAGATGCTTGCATGTCAGGGTGGGCCGGTGGGGTGATCTGTGATTCGATTCGGGGTTGGGTTTTGCATCGATTCGATTGGATTCCGCCCCGTGCTGACCTGATCTAACAGTTCGTTTATTTTTTTCGGGGCGCGCTTGGCAGGGCAACCGGACGGCGGCGAAGCTGAAGCAGTCCAAGCTCGAGACCCGCCGTGGGCAGTGGCTGTCGCAAGTTCAAGGTTCGATCTTGTTCCCAGTCTGTCCCCAATGTTTCTAATCGCTATTTGTGATTTCGATTTTTTTTCCTGGTTGGGTGAGGGGGTTGGGCGTTGTGCATGCGAGAGTTTGGATCTCCATGCATTGGATCAAGGCTTATTGATATACGCTGGTTCGTAATATGATGTATCTCTTCTTATTTGGTGGTAATCTAAATTGGAAACTAGATATATTTTATTGAAGATTTGATCAGAATCTGACCCTTTTGTATTTTGGATTGGTCTAGGGAAGGATGCGAAGGATGCAAAGATTGCAGCAGCTCCAACAGGAGCAGGATCAAATGCTGGATCACCAATCCTCGCTTCTCCGCACCCTCCACTACCTCGTCGTCGTGCAGATGCAAGGTCAAGGGGGAGTGATCCCGAGGACCGGGAAGAAGCTGGTGCTGCTGGGCTTGAGGTTGGCAGCAGTGACCTCGACTCTCCGATTAACAGCCCTTGCTCAAACAATTCCCAAGGCGATGGGTGCCCTTTGAGGAAGGGCTGTTCTGGCAATGATGGTGGGCCGAGCCTCAGCAGTGGGAGCAGTGTCTGGTCCAGCTCAAGGAGTGTCAGTGATGCCGAGGAGGATGATACAGGTTGCCCTGAGGATGATAGCGAAGTCTTGGATGATTGGGAAGCTGTTGCGGATGCACTTTCGGTCGATGACAGTCATTGTCACCAGAGTCCAGATCCTGTGATGCCACCAGCGCCTCAGGCAAATGCAACACCTGACAATGTAGCTAGACCAGAACCAATTCGGAGCAAGACTAGAGCTTGGGCACCTGATGATATATTTCGTCCACAGAGCTTACCCAGCATCTCGAAGCAGGCCAGCTTCCCGGCGAGCATCGGAAACTGCTGGGCGGGGATGGGGATAACTGCTGGGCAGCAGGGTATCCTTTCATTGCCATTGTCATGTCCGATATGCTATGAGGATCTTGACCCAACAGACTCGAGCTTCCTTCCCTGCCCTTGTGGGTTCCACCTGTGTCTCTTCTGCCACAAGAGGATCCTCGAGGCAGATGGGCGCTGCCCCGGCTGTAGGAAGCAATACAATAATGTGTCTGCAGCAGGTGGTGGCGGTGGCAATGCGGCAGCAACAGCAGTTGGGATCGGACGAGAGATGGCTAATGTTGTGTCACTGAGGCTATCCCGTTCTTGTAGCATGGGTCCGAGATACTAGACTATGTGGGGGTCCGAGATACTAGACTATGTGGGGGTCATAAAACCTCTATGCCGTAAATCTACTCTTTGCATGTGTTGGATATGCTAGTTTTTTCGCGTATCACTGCTTTTGGTATAAAGAAATGTGAATATTGGAATAGGTGCTCGATCCATATAGACTATCCAGAACCTCAGTTTTTGAGAATGTTTTCGTTGATGTGATGCATATGTTGCTGGAGAGGACTATTTGTTGTTACAATTTGTGAGATATAATATATAAGCTATATAAGGTGACTTTCTCCATGTGTACAAGTGTTAGCTGCTAATAATTGCTTATATATATAAATGGAACTTAGCTGTGTTTGCATTCTCATTGTGTGTTTGTGGTTACTTGGGTGTGCTTTCGACGAATCATACTGATTGATCTGCATTAGATATTTTTTTTTCCAGATTCTGTTACACAATACTCGCCAATCATGGCATTCTCAACATTGCCATTGGCAAAATGGGATATCATGTTGGAAGTTGAGTGTGATGTCTTGTCTATGTTCAAAATATCTTATAACTTGCCCTTTACATGTAAAGTATAATGTCTGGTACTCTGCTGCTCTATTAAACTCCAACTTAGCTTCTTTAGATACTCACCATCAATAAAGTAAATGAAATACAAAATAAGCAATGGAAATGTTACCTGTAGAATCTCATGAGCTCATGATTGATCAAATGAGCTTTGCCTGGTGTGAGGAGTCTTCTAAATTTTACATTGGACTTCATAACTAACTGCATTCTACCTGTGCGCATTCTAATAATTTGTAGACCTTGTACTATTTTCTTATAATCAGTGAGTCTTAAAAAATATAGTATGTTGACTTGCGTCCAAAGATGGAAGCGATTGAATTTGTTTGGCATCAGTAAGCTTGATGTTGTTGAGATGGATGCAGAAAAAAGGGTACCATCTTATGCATGTCTCCAGAGCTTGATGTTGAGGAGGATGAGAAATTGGAGCATATTAAAAGCCTGTTAAGAAATGTAAGGCTAGGATGTACATGCCTTTGCTTCTAGTCTCATTTCTTTGTGTTTCGGTTGATGCTATGGTGCAGTGGCTGATTAGTGTTCCTTAAATTCTAACATTTAGCTTCTCATGACTCATGGCGAGGGCGATCTGAAAGTGAAACTCTTGCGTGATTCGAGTCTTGGACAGTTTTGTCTAGCTTCACTGAAACTTTTCTGGACATGTTTCTGAACTCAACGTGGGGACTCTGGACTGAATTGTAAGAGTTCGTCAGAGTGATGGAATGGGTATCTTGGGAATGTCTTTGGTCACTCCATCAAATATATAAAACAACTCGCCATTGTTATTACTTGTATTCAGCAGTAGTCGAGTGCCTGAGAATTGAGGAGGCCTCCGAGTGTTTTCATGAGATTGTGGTTGGTCTTCTTTTTGCATGTGTTTATGGTTAGCGTCTCATCGGCTTTTATACTGCCAGTGTGTGTACGAAGTATTGTCATCACCCGCCTGTTCATACAAAGCTGTTGCAAACTTTTTCTGCTTCTGAAGTGATTTTGGAAATGATTTTTTGTACAATCTCAGGACTTAGCAGTACATCAGAATGCGTAAGAAGTCTCAGGGCTTGTTATATTGCATAAACGGGACGGTTTTCTGCACCACGATATACTGATGTTTGTTTGGTAACATTGTGTTTTATCCCCTTACAAAATATACATGGCGAAATAAAAATCCTGTTCCTACGAAGGTCACATTCTTTTGTTAGGTCTGGGCTTGTTCTTGTATAGTTAGTTTCTCTGTACCTCTATAGCTTCCTTTTGTTCTTGCCTGTACTGTGTTTTCCATACTGTACGTTCCTTTTTTTTTTTAAAAAAAGTAGAAGATCGGATTTAACATGAGACATCAGGTCTTTAACTACATCCCAAACGGCTCGTCTGAACCAAATCCTTCCTGGAGTTACATATAGTCTAGGCCTCGAAACAAGAAGTTCATGAGTTTCTACAATGGACTTTAAAAAGATGCACAATACAACAAAACTAATTAATGGTTCTCGGATTTCCTAATTCTTCCAAGCACAGGTCAAGAACAGACAGGTTTGCCAGCTCTCGATGCAAACCTAAAGACGAAGAAACATTGCAATAAGCCAACTAATCAAGAGCGTAGCCGTTCAACTTCCCTCTTCAGCCACAAGGCACGTAGCTTGGGTTCGTAGGAAAGAAAGATCTCCCGGTTCTCTGGGTCCTTGAAAACATCTGATGCCAATAGCTTAACTTGATCAGACACACCAGGCAGATTGTGCAGAGATTTGATACAACTTGAAATCGAGAACAGGTCGGCAACCTTTGTTTGTTGTTCTTTCATATGTTGGTCTTTCACGCGTTGTTCTTTCATGCGAGCCTGTTTGATTCTGAACTCAAGATAAGCCTCCATGGTTTGCTGGATGTCTTGGGCCTTACGCTTCTTGCGTTTGTCTTTTTGTGGCTCTATACAAGAACTTGACTGTGCCGGTTCATCACCTCTTTGAGGCCTTGGGTCCACACCATGCTGTGGTCTTTCTAGTACCTCTTCAGTGTGATTTTGTAAAACATCAAGATCTATACCTTGTGGTTCTACAGCAGTTCGTTGAAGTATGCCAATATTGTTCCAGCCATCCTCAATGCTTGTGTTAACCGTTCCACAAGGTCTTCCAGACATGCCTGGAGGTGTGCTCATGTCGTTGCCTCCCTCGTCAACATTCCCTTCACGGATAGGACCTATCACAGTAGCAGATTTGTTTCAGAAAAGCACAAGGTAGGCATACAAAAATTCTTCTCCTGTGCCTTTTTTTCTTAGTGGTGGTGCCTGTGTGCAGGGTGGGGTGGGGGAAGGTGCTTACCATCAAATAACAGCTCCAGTGAGTCAAGAAGTGGAAAGCTTGCTCTTTGGTACTTCCGTGCCTTGGCATTTTCCTAGCAAATAGAAATGATATCAAAATCTACATTTGGCTGCATAAACAAATGTTCCAGTAGAAGAGTCAGGCCCTCACCTCGATTATCTCATCCCAGATTTCATCTGTTGTTTTAATCATAGACGAAGTCTGGTCCCATGAAACACCATCACGCTGGAGTATCGATTTTATCAGTTTGTAATCTTTCTTCAACTGAGTTTCATGTTCCTGGATTTGCATTTTAGTAAAGTTCGCTTCTGGGAACCTATCATTGAATTCATTAACTATTTTCCTCCACCCATCAGTTCTCCATCCAGTTGGGGTACGATAAAGTGAAGTATTGTTCTCATGAAGTATGTCCACGAGGCCCTTTTCATACTTCATCACCCATTTTGCTCTGTTAGCCATTTGACCCTGCAACAGATCAGAAAGTATGAATTGTATTGTTCTAGTGAGTGAGCCTATAGCAAGATGCTGAAGACAGCAAAAATCCATTCAATGTTGTATATCATACTTTGATAAGCATGACCTAAAACAACATAATCGCAACTGAACTGTCATTCTTGATAATTGTTCTACATATTCATACAGTGGGTTACATGACTGAGATCCTAATCGAAAAACATAATTCAATTCTGTTGGTACAAAACAACTAAACATCTAGGTGTACATTGGAATCTGACAGTATTCTATAACAGAGAAGCATGTATGTTTCTCCATTCAAGCCGAGAGCAAATGAAGCATTATAAAACCGCATATCAGCAATTTCCCCTCATGACATCCGTTTCCATTCTGATGACAGGGGAAGTCCCGCCATTGACTGGAAGCCAAATACTTCTGGCACCAGATCCGGCTACCATAGTTGCAGTTGCACCCACGATTGGTGAATACGGTCCACCAAAGGTGGCTGCACTAGAAAGGGGGAGAGAGGAAGGAAACCGTCAGCACCCGCGTCCTCGCGGTGGAAGAGGACCCTCCTCGCCCACCCGCTGCCAGCCAAGTTCGGTAATATAAGCCGTAGCTTGGAACTTCGCCAGAAAGGAGGCGAGAAAATCACCGCCGCCAGTGGTCGGAGAAGGCCACCTGAACCATATCCCGGGCGGATTCGAACCCGCCTGGAAGGCGACCTAAACGGCGGGGTAGCAAGAGCGAAGGTAAGCCGCGAGACGTTACCTCCGCGCCGAGCTCGCAGGAGCTAGACGAAGCCGTGGCGGCGCCGTAAGCAGGCCAATCCGCCACCGCGGCAAAACGGCGGTGAGCTGGGGACGCCTCGGGCGGTGGTAGGGTTTCCCACTTCCGCTATCCTCGGGTCGCTTTGGTGACCCCGGCTGTTTGGTCGCGCAATCCATCCCAGCCAAACGGGTGTAACAAACGGGACACGTAGAGATGTCAGATGTTGAAATCCCACGTTTTCCATGGCTACTGCCAAAATCAAATAAATATGCCAACATTTTGTAATTGTAAGATCGTATTCTAACTTCTGCATCCAGCATATTTACTTTGAAGGTTTGAGTCTTTCTTTATTATTTTTTTCATTTTAAGATTATTATTTAAGTCATGAGACAACAAAGACGAGTTGATACATCATCAGTGTAGATAGCTATAGAGCTCGGGTTCGACATAAAAGTAGACGAGAAGATTACGAAACTGTATCGTTCTCGTGGTACATAAAAATTCACCACTTCTCGCTAGCAGGCCCGGCGACCCTTGCTCATTGCCACCTCTTCCTCCAACCCCGCTAGGCTGCCTTTCGCCTCCTCGCCTACCGTCCTCCAATCACCCACCGTCGCACCATCCACCGCCCAAAGCTAACCCGTCGGCTCCAACGCCCCCGCCAACGACCACCGTTGTGGTCGGCGGCGACTTGTCGCCCTATGCGCTAACTCATCTGACTTGACGCCCCCGCCCCTACTCCACCCACCGCCAGAGACCATCACCGTGACCAGCAGCTCCTCCATCTCCTTACCGCCCTGCCTACACTTTGCTGCCCACCGCCGGTCGGTCTTCTTTCGGTTTCTATGTCCAATGAGAGGAGGAAGAAATTTAGGGGTCCAAACTCTATACAGTTAAAGACTCTTGCATCCACGACGGAGGCAGTGAGAATAACGCATCGTCAACATATTGAGAGATGTAAGATGAACAACACGTAGACCCATGTATTAGTAAGAAAGAAGAAAATTGCGCGAGAACTAGCTTTGGCTCGCGTATGTGAGTGTGATCTGTTACGTCGCTCTGTATTAATTTGAGGTTACCTGATGCATCCGGCCCAAACAGGGTTGGAAAAGCACGACACATCGATCCAATTCTAGATCCGTGATCCGAATCTACAGTCTTAATACCATCCCAAGTTAAGTAAGGTGGAATTAGTTAGAGGCTCACACGATCGCTGCCTTTTCACTGGTAATAGTGGAGGATGTTCTCATCATTCCCACCCCCTTAAACAAGGGTCTAACTCTGATACTAAATGATGCATCCGGCCCAGATGGGATTAAAAAAGCACGACACACCGACCCGATTCTAGATCGGCAATTCGAATCTGTAGTCTTAGCACCACAACTCTGACAGCTCGACACATCGATCCGGTTTCAGATACGCACAATCTACCCCTTGCAATTTTAACATCGCAACTCCGACACACCCACTCGGGGAAAGGCCTAATTATCCTAGAATACTAGTCCAATAAGAAAAGGGTGACTCTTCTTTTAAAGGTAAATTCCTCCTGCCAAACTAAGCAAGGTAAAATTATTCAAAAACTCATACGATCACTGTGTTATTATGGGTAATAGTGGAGGATATTCTCATCATTACTGATTCTGATAACAGTAACACAATCAAGATCCTCAATGACATGTTGGGTCGAGGTCAATCGATCATTTGGTCCAGGTCACCGAGACACCGACTACTACTAGGGTTTAAGTCATCAAAGTAACCTTGATACAGTTACAGCTTATAGAGAAAGGATTTTTTTACTAACATAGTGTTGTTGTCACAAAATCCAATAAGATTTGAACTCAATTTCATTTGTGATTCTTGATATAACCAAGCACTTGTGTTTGCTCTAGCCCAATTCGAAGAACCAAAGGGACACCAAAAGATAATTTAGTGAATGAAATCATTCCTTTTGCAATGCAGAACTCTCATTTCTACAACAAAAACGTTAGCTACATAACGGAGAAGGGACAACAGTCAACAGTACAACACACTAGTGTAGTCAACTATCCATGATCATGGGCTTTGTCGCCCAAACTCTTGCCATGATGGGCCTGAACATTTAGAGTTGGGTCACACGTTAGGCCGTCCTTTGTTTGATGCGCTTTACTCCTTTTTCTGAGAATTTTCTCCGTGCATCAGAGCTACCTATGAAAAAAAAAGGCATCATTCACCAAAGAAAAAAGTTCACGTAGAAGTTGGAACAGAAGGCGTGCAACGGCAAGCTGCTCGAGCTGGACACAAGTATTAGGCGTGAAAGAAAAAAGCAAAGCACTAAGTTCTTGTTCTTTTTTTTAATTAGATAACGGGAAAAAAACATCATACTTCTTTCTTAGCTTCCTGGATCTTTCCATGGTACTTGTGACTTTCTCTACAATCGCTTTCACCTGAGTCACGAAATCTCCGGTGTAACTTGCCGGTCCGTTGGACAGCCATTCGAACAGCTGGCGTGGCAGCATCACTTATAAGCTTGCGACTCGGTATTCGGTAAACGCATTGCACGTTCTGGCACAGTGGTACATGCTTCCACACCCCAGCGTAAACCGTTTTGGCACGCCGTGCTCAAGTGAATAATAACCACGTCAAACGTACCATCATGTGGGGCATCAACAGGCCATGCCATTTGCCGATAGTAGGTGAAACTTTTTGCCCCAGGTGCCTGATTAAAATATGTGTTTCATCCTTTTCCAAAAAAAAAATTGCAAACAATCGTCTTTTCAGGGTTCAGAGTTCACTGAAAAGTTGGTCTTTCGAACCTGAAACAAATTAAGTACCTACCGACGGAGCCATCAGCGTGAGCGTGAATATAGTTAAAAGAAACTTGAAGCCAAGATTTGACCCGATCTTCTCTATTCCAACATTGGACCATATGGCCATTTCAAAATTCGCCACGAAATTTCGTTCTACGTACCCGGCCACCTACCCGGTAAGCTCAGCTCCGTTGTCCCCAAAACAGCGGAGCAGGACCGGCGTCTGCACTCTCCTTCACCCACCGCGAATCCCTCCTCTGACCGTGACCTCACGGAGTGATGAGCACCAGCAGTTTACCTGTCACTGGCGGCTACGCACAGTTCGTCGCTGTCCGGATTCAGTCAAAGGGGCACGGATAATAACTCTTCCGAAAACGCGAGCGGGAGACGTGCGTGCTCGCTCAGAGCAAGTATAATGACATCAGCTCAGCCGGCGAAATGGGAAGATACATCAGCAAAATTTGATATGAAAGAAAGAGAAAATAGGAGAGAGATGAAAACAGGCGTCTCACGAAACACTAGCAAAAAATAGCATATATATTGTTTACGTTGTCATTACTGCTTTTTCTACTCTCATTCGTATATGTCATACAAGAAGCATTAAAATTTATAGGACTCACAATCATCACTTCTCTAGCTCTAATGACATGGACTTTTTTTGTCAGCGGTAGTTGCCGAAACTACAAAGAGCATGGTTAGTAGTTTCAGCAGCTGCCGGAGATTATAAAAGTCCATATCATCATAGCTAAAGGAGTGGTGGTTATGAGTTTTACAAATTTTAATGCTTCTTATATGACATGTACGAATGAGAGTGAAAAGAGCAATGGTGGCAGCGTAAATAATGCATGCTTCCATTTTTTGTTAGCGTTTTCTGAGATGGCTGCTTTCATCTCTCTTCTATTTTCTCTTTCTTCTACATCAGATTTTACTGATGTATCTTCCTATTTCGCCCGTTGAGCTGGTCTCATTATACTTGTTCTAACCATGCTCTCAGCCGGGCCCGGCGGACCTTTGTGCCTCCACGACGGCACGGGGAAAATGTGCCCGGAAACCTCCGAAAACGAGAGCGGGTGGCACAGCTGATATAAGACGAGCGAGGCAAGTCGTCGGAGAGTGACGTGTTCCGCCCGTGGCGAAAACAGATGCAGATCATATGAGACACGAGTGACCGGCCGGGATCATGCACGTACCGTGCGTGCGGCCGAGCGCGCCTTTTGGAAGTGGACGACGTACGAGACGACCAGCGAGCGGCCGAACGGGCACGGCGGTGGCGCGGCGGACGCGAGGAAAACGGGGCTTTTTTTCTCACGTCGCATGCCCTCGTATGTTTTATTTTTTTTATTGAAAAAACACGTTTGATTTGGACCTTTGTACACGAATGCTCTACCTGCTCAGTTTCAGCCACGGCCGCCGGTTCTTTCCTTCCCGTTCTACGCCGGGTCAAAGTGAACTACCCTGATCAAATTATATATAGTAAAGAATAATATAAATAATTATAAATATACATTTTATTACACATTTAAGGGTGCGTTTGACACTGCTTACTAAAAGTGTTTATGATCAATAAACAGTTTTAACTGTTAAAGACTAAAATACCAAAATGCTTATGAGGTATAAGCACCTATAAATATTTTGTTATTTTATAATAGCCATAAACACTTTGAACAAAGCATCAAAATATAGTTTATAATGCTTATGGGTTAGTATAAACAGTTTTAATAGATAAATATAAGTAGTTTTACCAAACGAATTATCTGTTTATGTTACAATAAACACTATAAGTAGTTTTAAAAAAATAAATATTATAAATACTAAGAGTACTATAAATACTCTGAATATAAACAATGTCAAACGCACACTAAAAATCTCTTTGCTTTAGAGAAGTAAAGTAATAGTTTATCTTCGGAACAACATCATCTGAAACTATCTACTAGTTCAAACAGATATAAAGAAAATGTATTTGGAAAACCGTACTCCTGTTCATAAAGTTGACTCATTCCATGGTTGATGTTTCTATTTTTATCCTTCATATGTACTCCTATTTTTAGATCTTTTATGATACAATAGTACTATCTAACTGCTTTCATACAATATTATTTAACCACTTTCATATTTTCTGATGCATGGAAACACATAAAGACCATCAATGTGCATGCATGATTGTGTTCACGAGACTGTATGGTTGATATGCACAAATAAATACAACAAGTCACAGGCCTTTATCAAATATTAGTGTTAGAATCTTCCTCCGTCCGTCATGTCTTATACATTCGGTGAGAAAAAAATAACAATCAGTGCGACTGGATTTGGAGAGGGTGGGATACCATCTAAACACATAAAAAATGTTTTACAGTCTCTCAATGTTTTCAATTAAAATGTATCGTACCTAACATGTATGATTGTTGAGTGACACAGGACTTAAAACCTATGTTTTTCTTCAATTCATACTTGCTAAGAATTCAAAATTTTGCTAAAATAACCTAAACAAAAGTCGCTCAAGCACAATCAGACAATGTTCATGTCGACAGTGGACGACTCCGACTCAAACAAAAAATATACATAAAAAACGTATGAAAAACTTGCCACGGCAAATTTGTTTTCTTCCCAGCCGAAAAAACAAACAAAATCAGTTCTATAAAGCAAACACCTCCTTCGCTCGCCACTCGTGACTGCCCGCAAAACCCCGCACACCAGACACCACCGCTCATCCCCCCTCCTCCTCCGCCTTCCTCGGCCCAATATGGCTTCCCACCTCGCCGCGGCCTCTTCAGCGGCGGCCACCGCCTCCCCGGTGCGTTCTGCGGCGACCTCCCCCGGATCCTCCTTCGCTCGCCTCCCGGCGACGCCGCGTATGAATCACTCTAGCCAGTTTAAATTCTCCAGCCTTATCCTTGCCTGATTCGACGCACCCTTGACTGATTGATTGAAATGTTTTGCTCCTGCAGGTCCTGGGAAGGGCGGCTTGTTCGCTAGGGGCGGAAGGGCAGCTTCCCCTATCGTCGTCGCCGCGGGGCCGGCCGCGGCGGCGCCGGTGGCGGACCTGGATGGACGGCCGGTCACGGAGAAGCAGCCTATCATTGTCATCGACAACTACGACAGCTTTACCTACAACTTGTGCCAGGTATGAGGTGTTTTTTTTTTATTGTTTGAGACATGTTCCCTTTCGAATTGTTCGATGATATGCCACATCCTTGCGATTGGAGATTTATGGATACGGTCTATAGGCTGTGATTGGGTTTGGATTACATGCCGCGAGGTTAATTTTTGTTTGATGTGTGAAGTGGTTGAACTGGAGGAAACATTTGGTTGAATCTTAGATGCATTTGGGTGACTTTTTATTCCTGTTCCTTTTAGTTTAACCTGAATTGTATTTGAGTTTCGCAAGACGCACGGTATTTCAGAGTTTAAACTCGTATATATGCTCTTTTAGAGTAACTTGTTTAGTTGTACATAGGTATGTCTATCCTATTTGTACACCTGGAAACTTGGGAAGGGACTCTTAACTCTTTATATTCTGATGAATAGATCTCCACGCAGTGAGGGAATATTCATGTTAATTCTGTTATTCATCTCCTTGAATGCTGAAGTGTAGACACTAAGAACAACTCTTTAGTGAACACACAAAATCTTGTTCTAGACAAGTACAACCTGGGTTTATCTGATATGTTGGTTGTTACACAGAATGAAAAAAATTCTTCTCATAGTAATGCTGTGTGTGGAGATGTGGGACACGTGTTTCGTGTCTCAGGAAATGGTTGAAGCGTTCCTTTGTCGGAAGATTCAAACTTGAGAGGCGAATGCTAGATTTGTTTGGTAGCTGTCGGCTTGTCGTATTCAGTATCTGTTTCCGTACATTGCCTTCAACTGGTTTCTACCTTTCGTAGTATTTCCTATTTAGAGTGCTCTATGCAGGAACAACTTTTCATGCATTCTTGCATCTCAATTTACGATCTTTGTTTTTTTTAAATGGAACTCTTTAGTGAACACACAATATCTTGTTCTTAAAAACAAGTACAACCTGGATTTATCTGATTGGGAAACGGTCGAAGCGTTCCTTTGTGGGAAGATCCAAACTTGAGAGGCGAATGCAAGATTTGTTTGGTAGCTATCGACTTGTCATATTCAGTAGTATCTGTTTCCGTACATTGCCTTCAACTGCTTTGTACCTTTCCTAGTATTTCCTATTTAGAGTGCTCTATGCAGGAACGACTATTCATGCATGCTTACATCTCAATTTATGATCTTTATTTTTTTTAAAATGAAACTCTTTAGTTGACACACAATATCTTGTTCTTAAAAATAAATACAACCTGGATTTATCTGATTGGTTGTTAGACCGAGTGAAAAAAATTCTTCTCATAGTAATGCTGTGTGTGGGGGATGTGGGACACGTGTTTCGTGTCTCAGGAAACAGTCGAAGTGTTCCTTTGTCAGAAGATCCAAACTTGAGAGGCGAATGCAATATTTGTTCGGTAGCTGTTTTTCGTATTCAGTATCTGTTTCTGTATATTGCCTTCAACTGCTTTCTACCTTTCCTAGTATTTCCTATTTAAGAGTGCTCTATGCAGGAACAACTTTTCACACATGCTTACATCTCAATTTACGATCTTTGTTTTTTGAAAATGGAACTATATCTCAGAATTAGACAAGTGAGTTGCTAATGTTGAAGGATGACATAATTGCATTTTATATAAGAGTTAAAAGAGATTATTCTTGTCATGGTAAAGCTTATTTGGTCGAATATAGTAAGCATCAGTAAAGGAATACACATTATAAATGTAATAGTTCGTATTGCCTTTTTTTTGGCAAAAGAAAGGAATTTTGCAGAAAAAATGATTTTGCATGTCTTTAGTGTCAGTTCCCCTTACATTGAACAAAAGCAAGATGTAAGTAGTATGTTGAATGCATAGAAAATAACCAATTGGACGTCGGTACATGTTCTGAACCGTCTGTTTGTGCCAGAACTTGGTAAGCATGTTTATGATATGGGCCAGCAGCTATTGAATCTTCTATTAAGTTTCTGTTGGTATTTGTTGAGTACTTTCCGCAATACTTGGCATTTCTCAAAATGTTGAGTTTGACAGTTTAAAATAGTTCTAAGAATAAATATAAATTATAACAATGGAAGGAAGTGTGGCATAGGGCATGTGAAACTAGTGTACCCTTGTGTGCTTCTGTCATTTCTATATTTTTTAGTCGGGATCTATTTATTCTTAAACTGTTCTGTGCTTTACTGAGGGGAAAAAAAAACATGTCTTCTGACATTGTTTGTTTGGTGATGAAGTATATGGGCGAGCTTGGATTGAACTTTGAAGTGTATCGCAATGATGAGTTGACCATTGAGGATGTAAAGAGGTATAATTCTCTTTCCACATGTTCAGTTTGATGTAATCATGTAAATACTTCTTAGGAACTGAATTTTCTGATGGTGTTCATTGTTTCCTACTGCAGGAAGAACCCAAGAGGAATACTTATTTCTCCGGGGCCTGGTAGGTTACTCTTTAATAAAAATCTTGTTACTGCACAAGCTTCTTAGTATAACAATTGCTTTCATATTTGTTCTTTAGGTGAACCACAAGATTCTGGTATATCATTGCAGACTGTTCTGGAACTAGGGCCAACCATCCCAATTTTTGGAGTTTGCATGGGTTTGCAGTGTATTGGGGAGGCTTTTGGAGGTTAGATTATCTTTGTACCAGGCCCTAAGCATTTTCCATGTCCTCTGCATTTGTTTGGCTGACTATATTCGTATGTATGGATATGCAGGAAAGATTATCCGTGCTCCTTCAGGTGTGATGCACGGGAAAAGCTCTCCAGTTTTGTATGACGAAGAACTCGGGAAGGCCTTGTTTGATGGCTTGCCGAAGTATGGTTTTGTTTGTTAGCAATTTTTTTTTTCTACTTTTTGCCTGCTATCTTCATCTCTGCTGCTATTGCTTGCTACTTTTCATGCTTCCTTGTTCCATAACAGTAGGATATGCAACCGTGCACATGATTTTTATTGAGAAAAAATAAAATAGCCAATGATCTCTGTGCACCTGTTCAGAGCTTCTCTGCTTTTGTTGAGGAACTTAAGCTACTGCATTGCAATTAAGAAGTCATGCAACATTTCGTGTTTAATAAGTAGCTATTCTCTTTCCTTACTAATTCGATCTTTACTTACTCCAGTCCTTAGGATTAGGAAGAGATACTCAATTAACATAAACATATCATCCTTTCTGTATTCAGCGTGTTGTATTTGTCTCAAGATTTGACTCCATTCTCATTTCCATGGACAGCCCATTCACTGCTGCCAGGTACCACAGCTTGGTAATTGAAGAAGAAACCTTCCCTCATGATGCTCTAGAAGCCACTGCATGGACTGAAGACGGACTTATCATGGCTGCTCGCCACAAGAAGTACAAGCATATCCAGGTATTTACCGATGCCTTGCGTGACAGTATTTGGTATCTATGCTGGCCTGTAAGCCATGACTGCTAGGATGTGTACTCAGTTTTAGCAAGTGCTAACATGAGCTATTTCAGGGTGTTCAATTCCACCCAGAGAGCATCATCACCCCGGAAGGCAAGAGGATCATCCTCAACTTCGTCAGGTTCATCGAAGAACTGGAGAAGCAGCAGCGTTCCTGAGGGAGAGAATGGACGCTCGTGCTAGGGGTTAATAGACCAGGCAAGCGGAAGTGGCGCTTGCCTTTGTCATTAGTTTGTTCGCCTTTTGTCATTAGTTTGTTCCTTGTAATATAATCCGTGTGTTTCGGATCGAGATCTGGAATAAAACTCGTCCGATCAAATAAGCATCGGTGGTTGTGCTCTGTCGTCAGGCAAATCAGGTGTTTTAACGAGTGAGGCATGCGTTTTAACAGTGCGATGGTTCTCGAGCTGGCAAGTTCTGCTGGCTGGCAATGGCACCAGCCGTTTTCCCGTTGTTTTGGCAAGTGAAGTGAGGCGTGTCCATTTTGACAGCTTCCGCTGGTTCTCTTTCCTGTTTTTGTTGTTAAGTGCCATGCTAGCAATGGTCTAGTAGCATCATTGTGCCACCGCGAGTTACAGGCGGCGCCCCACGTGCACGAGCCTCTCGCGGAAGCGGTGCCACGCTTGGGATGGTGACGAGAGTCTGACAGCCCGGCGTGAGCGAGCCCTTTAGCCATCGCACGACAGAGAAGATAGAGCGGATCGATGAGTAAGCAGATGGAGACGATCGACCCATTCCTCAGCGTTCCCCGTCACAATTCCCGCCTCAGTTGACACCGGTAACAGTCATGGTTTCCTTGACGGCGCACCATGGAAGAAGCGGCGTGAAAAGGAACGCGCGGCTAGCTTAGCTGGTGCGCCGTGGCTCAGAATGTGCATGCACATCGGGAACGTGCCATGCAACTTTAATAGTTGCGCAGCTAATTCTCTTTCTGTTGCCGTAGTCCACCTGCCACAAAGATTTTTAGCTATCAAATGAAAAGAGACATGGCTGCTCTCCTTGGATCCACTCTGAAAACGAACCTGCTCAAATAAATAAACGAAACGGGTTACGGTTTCAATCAAACACTACAAAACAACAATACACACCTCAGTAACGTCTGTGCCGGAAGCAGTTCAAAACGTCTGTGCCGGAAACAGTTCAAACGTATATGCTGGAAACCTGTGTCATGCATCACGATCGTTTCCACGGCACTTTTTTTTTTCTTCAAAAAGGAAAACAGTTTCCATGATGTGCTCACAAACGCAGAGGCGTTGCCTCTGGGCCGATGACAGCTCGGGCCCACTTCAGGAACACAAGCCCACGTCTGAACACCATCCATCTCCTCCTCCTCTCTATAAACAGCCGCGGAGAGATTCAGAATTTCAGGTAGAGATACCCACATCATCGTCCCACGCGCCGTTCTTCTCCACCAACTCGAACGAAGGGAACAAGCGTGCAGCGACCGGCGGCGATGGACGGCGGCGGCGACGCGTGGGAGCAGCCGATGCTGGAGAAGCGCCCGAGCCACCGGGAGCGGCACTTCACGGCGGGTGAGGTGGTGCGCGATGTCATCATCGGCGTGTCCGACGGCCTCACCGTGCCCTTCGCCCTCGCCGCGGGGCTCTCCGGCGCCAGCGCGCCCTCCTCGCTCGTCCTCACCGCTGGACTCGTCGAGGTCGCCGCCGGCGCCATCTCCATGGGCCTCGGAGGGTAAACTCTCCTTAAACCTCGTACCCTCTCATTCGTTCGCCACTGATCTAGCGAACTTTGCCATACCTTCTGTTATGTCTTTTTTTATATACTGAATGGATGCTCCTGAAGTTTTAGGAATTGCTATAGGTGTGTGAGATATGAAAATCATTCGTTCGCCACTGACTTAGCGACCTTTGTCTTTGTATTCTGAAGGGATGCTTCTTAAATTGTGAGATATTAAAATCTCTACTACATGGTTGTCAGCCTTCACATCCTATTTCACACTTCACGATCTCAAGTTCTCAACGATAATGCTTAGTTCGATCATGTGCTCGTCACTGTAACATATAGAAGCTTCACGTAAATAGGGATGTGTCAGTACTCAGTACATATCTATGTGAATCACGGGTATTTATTACTCAAAATAAAAAAAATATCACCTGTATTTGTTGCATGCAGACGCTGAACTGAAAACCCAGGAGCGCAATGCATCATTCAGCAGATAGCATGAATCGCTCTCATCTAGTATCCTAGTCATCCAAGCCCCAAAAAGAATTGTTAGGGGGAAAGTAAACTTTGCGATAGACAAGTGTGTGGCCCTCTTCCACGTGCTATTTACGCTTTATGCTAGTATCACAAATTTCAGTCCCCAGCACTCCGCACAGTAACAATTTTCATCTCGAGAATCGGGAACAAGACAAACACCCAATTGCTTTCAGATCAGAAAAGTGTCCACTAACTCCCGCGTGATTCTAATCCGCGGCCGTGACATGTAGTAGGTACCTCGCAGCTCAGAGCGAGGCGGACCACTACAAGCGGGAGATGCAGAGGGAACAGGAGGAGATCATCGCCGTCCCGGACACTGGTACGTTGATGTCAAAGGAGAACAGTTCATGAAATGCGTGTTCCAGATTGATATGTACTTGATTTTCATTCTAACTGCTGTTATTTTAAACCCTCATTCAGAGGCTGCTGAGATTGGAGAGATCATGTCGCAGTACGGGCTCGAACCACATGAGTATGGTCCTGTTGCGGACGGGCTCCGTAGGAACCCCCAGGCTTGGCTTGAGTTCATGATGAGGTACGACCAACTGTTATTGCCACTATATGTGGTTCTCCATTCTGATCAGACTGCTTGCTCGTTTCTGTACTAGTACTAGGATGCAAATGATTATGATTTCTGATGGGACTGGTCTGAAATGCTTTCATAGATGCCACACGGCTTTGCAGTAGTCATGTAAGCCTTTCAAGACTGAAAACCATACTATCATAAATCATCAATCACCATATGAAACAAGATAATAACTTTTTGAAGTATCGTTGACAAATGACAAATGCTTTTATTAACTAACCGGAGCATTGTTTTCAGGTTTGAGCTGGGACTGGAGAAACCGGATCCGAAAAGAGCCCTTCAAAGTGCTTTTACAATTGCACTTTCTTATGTGATAGGTGGACTGGTCCCTCTTCTGCCCTACATGTTCATCTCCACAGCGCAGGATGCCATGCTCATCTCTGTTGGAGTCACACTCGTCGCGCTGCTTTTCTTTGGCTACATCAAGGGCCGCTTTACCGGGAACCGCCCATTCATCAGTGCTCTCCAGACTGCTATTATCGGCGCCCTTGCTTCAGCAGCAGCATATGGGATGGCGAAGGCCGTGCAAGGTAGATAGGTAGTTGCTGGAGCCTGGAGGCTCTAAGCATTCAGTAACTGAATTCTGTGTAGTCTGCAATGAATTAAGCGAAGCTGTAATCCCTGCTCAATCGAACATTGTACTACATTGTCAAACTGCAGACAAGAATAAACGTTGAGGAAGGTAGGAATAAGCGTGATACCTCTCTTTTCGTGCAAGTTGAAGTCTGACTTTGTGACATAGTTCACATCTGCAACTACAAGTGAAAATCACATATGAAGGCTAGGCGGCCATCTGGGACAAACCGACATCAATGTCAAAACACAAGATATTTCAAAAGAATTCCAAAACACAAGTTTAGCTCCAGACTACGCTGGCAGAATGGTACATAATTCTCTATTTAATCATAGGAAACACAAAGCTCTTAACTAAGCGTTGGTTTAAATAGCCAAAAACTAAGGTCATAATAAAGTCTTAAACTAAAAAATCATTTTTTACATTACCTGCGAAAATGTAACCATCTTAAAAGATTAATAATGATTAGTGCCGAAACATTAGTCTTCCATTGTCCAGAATCCTTGCCTTTCTGAGTATCCCAATATACAAAGCCTAAACAGGACTGGTTAGCAACTCGCAGAGGCAGGTGACTTGCCCAGTCCTCCGGGTTCGAGCATGGCATCCTCTTAAAAAAAGTGCCAGGGGACGTCTCTCCCCTGTGTCTAATTTTTTCACTACTGACAGGAGCTGCATGTTTCAATATTTCATCATATTTGATATGGTAGTAAGTTAGTGCCAAAAAATGTTTTCACAACCTGCTACGTCGATGCTGCCATACAACCAGTGTCACAAGGAGCAGGAGCAGCCCCTGCGAGGGCTGGATTGGGAGTTCTCATCTGCAGCAGCTCTGGATTGATCACTCCAGACATCCACATACAAGCAACAGCAGAGCGCTTATTTTCACTTGCACGCTGAAGCACTAACGACAATCCTTGCATCAAGGATGATCAGGCAGCTACACTTGCCAAATGTGACATACACTTCAGATAATCTGATTCTAGCAAACTCACTGCAGCACAACTTTGCAATCAACCCATGAGATTGGAGACTCAGGCCCTTGTTACATGAGTTCACCCACAACACCATTGCAACAGTGTTTGAGGTTCACAAAATCAACAGTGCCAACAACACATGGCTCACCGCCCAGCAATGCAGGCGTGGAGGACATCTACTGCTACTACTATACAGTATGTGTACACCTGTAACTACATGGATCACTGGTCACATTGTCCTGTGCAAGAGGCAATGCAAGTTGTATCCTAGGATTCCTTTACTCTGTACTTTGCAGATGATGAATAAAGCACTCTTTTATCAAACAAAAAAGTTTTCAAACAGAAACATTATCTATTATCATGATAATTCTTAGTTGGCTTCTTCTTGACTATTTCACTGATCAGCGAAGTATAAACACCAAAATCCGAAACCATTCCTTTCGCACTCTTCAATTCTTCAGGATCTCTCATTTTCCCATGCTTGCAATGTCCATCCAAAAGAATGTTGTAAGTTATATCATCGGGGGACACCCCGATATTAAGCATTGCATTGAGAAGCATGTCAGCATTTTTCATCTGCCCCAGCCTGCAGAGGCCTGTCATAATCACATTATATGTCACAACTCCAGGTTTTCGACCCTTGTTCTGCATCTCCTTCAATAGTTTAAAGCCTATCTTCACATCACCGTTCCTACAGAAGGCATCAATCACCATTGTGTAGGTCGTGTTGTCAGGCTCCAAACCAGCCTCCATCATCTCTCGCAGCACACCTTCTGCATCAACTGATCGCCCTGCCTTACTCAAACCTGAGATGAGTGCAGTGTATGTCACCTCATCCAGCACAACGCCTTCGTCCAACATCTCCCGTTTCAACCGCGCTGCCATCTCCAACTCCCCCTCCTTGCAACAGCCATCGATGAGGGTGGTGTAAGTCACCTTATCCGGCTTGAAACTAGTGTCCCTCATCTCATCCATGATGCCTTTGGCAGCCTTCAAATCTCTTGCTCGACAAAGGCCGCTCACCAGAGCATTGTATGCAACCAAATCCGGATGGATCCCCTTTCCGGCCATCTCCTGGTACAACTCCAGCCCAGCCGCCACATTCCCCACCTTGCAGTGCGCGTCTATCAATGTTGTGAACACAACCGCGTTGGGGTTTATTGCTGCCTCACGCATTTCTTCGAACATCTCCACTGCGTCTTGTATCCTTCCTGCCCTGCACAACCCCTGTATCAAAGCACCGAAAGTGTACACGTCTGGCACGACACCAGTCTCCATCATTAGCGCGCGCAGAGCGTTTGCACCACCCAGGTCGCCCACCTTGCATGCCCCTGAAATCAAGGTGTTGAAGCTGACCACCGTCGGCCGCACGCCCCTCCTCCGCATTTCATCGAACACGTTCCGCGCGCTGGCAAGCTCGCCCGATCTTGCCATGTCGCGCATCAGAATGTTGAACTGCCTGGTCTCCGGTGGCACGCCTGCGTCAAGCAGCTGCAGGTAGAAGGCGTAGGCTTCGGGTGCAGTGGGGAGGCGGCTCAAGAGACCGGACCAGGCGGGCACCGGGACGCGGACGCCGCGGCGGAGGGCGAGGAGGAGGAGGGAGCAGGCGTCGGGCAAGAGGCCCTCGTCAGCGTACGCTTTGGCGAGCTCGGACACGAGGGGAGCCGGGTCGCCGGGGGAGGTGGCGGAGAGCAGCAGCGGGAGGAGCCGCGACGGGGAGTCGCGGCCGAGGCGGGAGACGAGCAGGCGGAGGAGGGGCAGCGCGAGGTGGTCCAGGCGGTGGGCGAGGAGATGGTGGGACATGGAGAAGAACGAGGACGGGGTGTGGCGGAAGAGGCCCGGAGGGGAGGCGAGCAGGAGGCGGAAGAGGGAGAGCAGAGGGAGCGGCGGCAGGGCGAGCGGGTTGTGCTGCAGGAGGGAGTGGAAGTGCGCGGAGGTGAAGGCCGGGAGGAGGCGGAGGAGCGGCGCGGGCGCCGCGGGGAGTGCCTCGGGGTGGACGGGGAGCGTGAGCGCCACCTCGGAGGCCGCCACGAGGAGGGGATCGGCGTCCACTGGGGGCGCTGCCGGCGTCGGCGGCGCGGCGTACCATGGGGGAGAAGCTGGCTGTGGGGGCTCGGCGGGCGGCGGCCGACGCGGGAGGGAGCGGAGGGCTCTTCGCATCGCGATCGATGGGGTGGCAACTGGCCGAGTCGGGAGGGGAATGCTGTGGTGTCACCGAGCGCGCCAAGTTTGAAGATGGTCTTTCGGCTCCGGTTGCGAAAACTGCATACAGTAAAACTGACTAGTTTCTTGCTGATGAACTGGTGACTGATTTAGCAATTTGTAAGTTACGCTTGCCACTGGTACAAGCTTGAGTGAAATTAGTCGAGATATATAGTTCTTTCTTGGAGCAAACAAGATACAAGTAGTCAAGTTCAGATAGAAATGACCTGGTGGCTAATCCAGTGATGTTTTCTGAATACAGAAACCTTTGCGCACATCAGAGGAACTGGTGTTTTGCTAACACACTGCATTGTTGATCAAACTGTGGGAACACTCGACACAATCGGAGAGTGGCCCAAACTGAAACAGAATAACAGTTTTATGGCGCAGCTCTGTTCAGCTTCAGCACATCAAAAAATACAGTGGAACAAGTGGATACGGTGCAGCAATTCTCTTGTTTTACTCAAACTAGCTAATGCAGTGATGCTCAAATCGAGCATTCAGGTTCCAGAAACATTTTTCAATTCTTATCAACTAGGATCACCAGACGCTAAAGCTTCATAGCAACTCTAGGACCGGAGCTTGTAACAAAGCTGCATAATTTCCTCATTGCTAAACTAAAATCTGCAAAACAAATGTTCAGAGCTCACAACGAAAATCAATAACTGATAAAAGAGTATTTGCAAAAGGTGCATCAATCTAGTCATATTAGGTAGCTGAATAGCTTACAAAAGATTTGGTATATTTACATCTACAGGTGGATATTGCAGACTTCGGCTGCAATGTTTTGCATACTATATGGTTCTCCCAGCAGCATCAAAGTATCAAAACTTTAGCATTATGCCATGTTTGCCTGCTGAAAGCTATAACAGGATGAGAACTTAAGCAGTCACCCTAAGGCTTTGTTCACTATTCCATCGGACTACAAAGCACCCCGAGCTACTTCCTGTCTCTATCATCCTCGCTGGTCTCCGATACAGCCCGATCAGACGAAGCCTCAGGCTCCCAGCACTGTATGCCAGCTCTTGTGATCACCCACTGAAGTGACTCAATCACCTGGCGGTCATACAACTGTTTCTGCTGTGCAATCTCCCGGAATTGCTTCGCCTCCCGCTCCACAAGCGCCTTCTCACTGCGCAGGCACGCAATCTTGGCCATGGCTTCGTCGGCCGCAGACGCAGCAGCACGCCTCTCCTTCTCCAGCTCCTCGAGCGCAACTTCCTTCAGCATCTTCTCCTCCTTGAGCCTCTTCCTCAGCCACTGCACATTGCACTCTTCTGAATCGCTGATCTCGCCGGCATTGTCCTCCTCCTCCTTGTCAGTAGCCTCCTGCTCAAATTCAGCAGCCAGCGACCTTATGAACGGTTTGTCAGCGCAGCCTTTGGAGGAGCTGGACCGGGTTTTGGAGTCCAGGCGGCCCTTCTTCAGGGCCTGGATCTTCGACCCGCACACGGCGCAGACGACGCCGCCCACGCGCAACGACTGCACCGTGGAGTCCGCGTTGCGGACGAGCCCTTCCACGGCGTCGCAGCGCTTGCCGAGGCGCCAGACGCTCGCGGCGAGGAGCAGAAGCGACGTTACAGTGAGCAGATAGTGGGCGCCGACCGAGGCCGCCAGGGCGGCAGCGGCCGACCGCGCCGCGGAGGCCCACTCGCCGGCGGCGGGCCCGGACTCGGGGGCGTGGAACACCGCCACGACGCCCAGCGCGGAGCCAACGAGGAAGAAGTACACAGCGCCGGCGCCCCGCACACATCCCGGGGACGCGCCGGCGAGCGGTTTCAGGATACCGGCACCGGAGACGCCGCTCTTGCTCTTGCCGCCCATGGTGGCCAAAGGGGGGGCAATATCTGCGCCGAATTCAAGTGAGATCTCCAGAAAAAACGAGAATTTTGGGGCCTGCGTTCGGTTCTCCTCGAATCGCTAGGAGCTGGATGAAATCCTGGAGATCGCTGTGGGTTTAGCGAGGCGCGTGTGGAGATTGGGGGCGGGCGAAGCGGAAGCTGTGGGGGCGAAGGGGAGTAGGGTTCGGTTCAGTTTGAGTAGAGATTCCTTCGGATAAGTTGTGGGCGGTGTCGCTGGTTTGTGGGTCTCGCGTTTCATATGGGCCCATGATGTCGGCGACGAGTTTGTCTCGTGTGGGGCCAGAGAAAGGGATCTGACGTGGGGGGTAGTCGATGAGTCGTGTTGTCTTTTCGAGGGAGAAAAGGAAAAGATAGTACTTGCTACGTGACTGACAGGTGGGGTAGGAAAAATAGGGGCTCACATATCTGGGGCGCGGATCGCCCGATGTATAGCTCCAGAAAAATCTGTGCGAGCACGTGGACAAGCAGGATGGCGTGGGACGTTTCACTCGAGCAGAAAAAAAAGGAGGGCGTCACGGCGAGCCAACAAAAGGGAGAAGAGAAAAAAAAAGGGAGAAGAGATTTTTTTAAAAAAAAAAACGGGTGAAGCAGTGAAGCACTCTTGGTTTTTCCCCGGTTCCCCGTCGCTGGGCACCGCCAAACCTGCAACAGCCACGCGAAAAAATGAACTTGTGTTGGTTCCCGTCGAAAACTGCAGCCATCACACCCACAAAATTCAGTTTCACGCCGTGTGGCGGTGGCAACGATTTTCGGCGCCATAGTTTAGCACAACCGAAGTTGTATATGACGACCGAAGCCGCGGAACCAGTCACATCCAAGTCTCGAACGATCTTTCCTCATCGAGAAAATGATTTTTTTTCTTTTGAAACTATCGAGAAAAAGAATTAAATGTATTTTAGAGACCAAATCCACGACGGGATAGGAGGGTATGTGTAGAGACCACGTTTATGCCAATTTTCCCCAATGACCGTTGAGACTATACAATTTTCCCAAGTTCTGAGGAAAGATCCGAGCAAGTTTCTTACTCTTAGCTAGGGAGCCCCATAAATTTTGGAGGTTCCGTTCTTTCTTCAGTTGATTCCCCGGAAGTTCCAAAGTTCAGCGGGTTTAAATAGAAGGCCAAAGAAAAGACTGCGCAAGAACATACGGCACTCATTTCTGACTTGATGTATGTTCACAAGTCCCGGTAATAAGTCTTAGTAATCACATAACTAAGACTATTTCCAGTAGGGAGTTTTATTTTATCATTTTCAAGATTACCATGTCATATAGAGTACAAATGAAATACTCATTTCTAATATATAGTTTTATTTTTATTATTTTCTAGTTTAATCATATTATTTAATTATTGCATAGTGATTGACCAATTGTAAATAAAATAAAACTGTTGCTCTCAATGTTAGTTTCATAGTATTGGAAGCAGTGTAGAGCCTTGGAAACAGTTTATAATTAGTTTTATCTTTTTTCTCACTTTTTATAATTACTTTGCCACATCATAAAAAATGCCGATATGTCATGTTATTTAATGAAAATAAAACTCCCATTAGGAGTAGTCTAAGGCCATTCTCAAGAGGGACTTTCATTTTACTGTTACTAAGACTGTCACATGAGCTTTTTAGTTTTTTACAGGAGAATAAAAAATGTCTCTCTTAATGGCTTCTTTTATTTTCATATGCTTGTTGAATATTAAATTGTTGTATGATGTAACATCAAATAAGCCATACAAATTATGTAACCACTTGAAGAATAAAAGAAAGAGCCCTCTCTTTCATCAACTTTTCATTGAGTTGAAAAAAGTATAATGATCTTTTATTATGATGAAAGGATTTTGCTCTATATCATATTAAATGTGTTGTCATGTCACCCTTTTTTCTGATGTGGTACCTAATTAAATATAAATAAAAGATTCATTAAAAATAACGTAACAAATCATTTTACGGCTTGATTCATTCCAATCTTTCATAGGTAACACGCAATACAATTTCCCAGTAAAGGCGACACTCCGCACTCCAAACTTCTGTGCCTGACACTGTCAAGTCGTACGATGGTACGAGTAATTAGGGAGTACAGGCAGAGGCAACGGCCATATTCTATCAGCTGTCTCTGTGCTTGAAAAATGTGCAACCTATATATATAAATAAATATTTATGAGAGTGTGTCATTTTCATGATTAAAAATTAAGGTCAATCAACACTTTTAATTCTTAGATCTAGATCTAATAGATATAAAAAAAATAAAAAATTATAATTTATATAATACTAATTAATATAAATAATCTTATAAATAAATAAATAATAAAAAATTGAGGCTGCGTAGGCCACCTTGCACGTCAGACTGCCCCCTGGTTTTCAGTCGAGCATTCCTGATAAATGAACGGTAGCAAAATAGCAAGAAGTAATTTAAACAACAGGAACGCATAAACGATACTGTATCACCTTTTTTCTGTGCCACAAATGTACGGCGCATAAATGGCTGATTTTGCATAAGCGTTTGTGAAACCTGTCCAAGTTTTAGCTCGGCAGTTCACGGTTCCACTTTGCTCTCCGATGCCCGATGATGTTTGGTGGTCACAGACTCACAGTACAGTACGATGGACGGGTACCGCCGTGAGCCGGAGCCGCGAGCCCAGCAGCCAGCACCAGAGCGGCGTGGAAGCTGATGCTGATGCCGCCGTGCAAGTTCCACATTGGAGCAGCCCCGCGGCATCACGCGCAAAACTTGCACTCGCACAATCGTGACCATGACTTCATTGTGTGGCCACTTCTAGAAATCCTGCTTTAAGTGTACTTCAGCTATTGTTTGCATCTTCGGCCTTCTGATGAAGTCCACAACCATTTTTGCGATCCAAGATGGAGCATCGAGCATTTCCCGATATAGGCCTTGCCAGATACTAAGGCACAATTTCATCAAGGCATGTCTCTCTTTTCCGAGCGCAAATTGAATTCATTTGTCGATCAAATCTACTCTCTCATTGGCGAAAATCAATGTTAATTTCACCATGCCAAGCAGCAGGAATCCAAGCTGATCGGGTCGGCTGGGTTCACGATCGTTGAATAATGATGCCCCTCATCGCAAAAAAAAAAAAAAAAAAAAAAAGAATAATGATGCCCCATGCCTACATGATTGATACGGTGATAACTGCTCGGCTGCTCCATCATGGTTTCATTACACAAAAGCACGAGTTTATTGGAGTATCCATAAATGAAACTGATTCATGAATCTATGTACCAGCAAAATCACACCGAGCCCAAGTTGCATCAAAATCCATGAAGTTTGCACGGCAAGCCTTGCTTATTACGCACTCCATGCAACGAAGACACAGGTACATACAGCAGTGTCCGTGTGTACCTACATCTGGACTGCTTACTTGTTACTTCAAACCCATGTAGTACAGTTGATGATGGTCTGCTTCTACAATTGCAGGTGTTGGCTCCAGCATGTACCACACCATCTTTGGTAGTTACATTCGGAGTTGCAGCCGAATTGTCCCTTAAAGAGCACAGGATGGCCAGCATGATGGTGCCAGGGCCGGATTTGGAGGGAGGCAACTGGAGTGGCGGCCCTGGGCCCCCAGATCCTAAGGGCCCCTCTCCATGTCATATGTATATACAACTACTAATAATTTTAATAACTTGATGACATACTTACACGATTAAAGATTATTTAACTAATTTTATGTATATGGAATAAGTAAAAAAGACTATATTTATATATATAAGGTCCCAAATTTTTTGTTGGCCCTGGGCCCCCAAAATCCTAGCTCCGGCCCTGGATGGTGCCATGTGCAGAGCTCATTTACTGAAAGTTTTTTTTTAAAAAAAAATAAACCGTCCCCAAAAAAGTACCCATTTTGGTGATAATCTGATATAATAAGTTCTTGATAACAACGCCAATTCCCATTTGTAAAAAGAAAAATGTGCTTGTTTGGTATGAAAAGGTCAACTTGAGATTTGTATGCAGATGGCACAAAAGAACACTAAAAACTATCCATTGCTCACCTCAACCTAAAAAAAAGAGAAACTTTTGAAATGGGTTAAGTTCTCCAAAGTTTACATGCTTAAAAAAAAATATTCTTATCACACCAATTGGGCATTAAATAATGAAAAATAAGCTATACTGATTCAATCAGAGGTCCGTAGAGCAGCCTCAGATCACAATCTTATGCTCTTACTCTCAGGTTAGTCACCATTACAGCTCCGATTATCAGATTCAGTCGCACATGGTGGCTTGAGACTTGGGAGACAAATAAACGGGAAATGAAGTAGCCCAACCTCTCCCTGCACTTGCTGCAGTACCAGCTGCATTCCTTGCTGATGCACAGAGCAGCATCAGACTTTAGGAAATGCGGAAGCCGCTGCTCTCCCTACACTCCCTCCAGAACCAGCTGCAGTTCTTGCTGATGCACAGGAACAGCATCCTGTATATGCTGCTCATCCACTCATCACGTGCCTCCTCCTTCATACGGCCTGAAAGAAAAAAGTTAAAAAAGGTACTGTAAATTGTTGCAACTTGATCACACTTAATACATGGAAATCGAATACCATGTAGACAATCAATTATGTTCTGTTAGTTCAGCATACGGGCCACTTGACGCCATTTTGTAACTAAAGTTTCTTTCTATTTGCAGATATACTAACATACTGTCTGGGATCAAAGAGAAGAGCCATGAGGTCCAAAATACTGATGCATTTGCAACAGCCATGTCTAAGGAATAAACCTTTAAAAAGTTATTCATTAATCGAAGAGATTGAGGAATGCAGTATGCTACTAACAAAAAGCTTTGACAAGGCTGGGGTTTCCCCATTCTCACGATGGGACAATCTGGTAACATTACCCTACATGAAATGCATTATTGAATCCAAAAAAATTCAGTCTAGCCATTGAGTAGGAATCACACGATCCAGCTTATTCAATCAGATCACAGTTGAGACAAAATTTGAGTGCCACGTTGGATAAAGATGTCAAGTTCCAATATCCTATCCAGTCAGCTGTCAATGTCATGCACGAAGAACAGATAAACTACTAGGCAGAAGGAAGGGGAAGCAACAAAGCTCCTTCGCTTGAAGACAAAGGCAGAGACTGGATAGGATGGATGGTAAGCAAATGACAGGATTTGTTTTGTAAACCTTCGCTTGAAGCACCAGTCCTGTATTCATGTCTTTCTCTCAGCGCCGCACCTGTATCTGTAAACAGATCCAGCTACCGTAGCGTTTGGAATGCATGTACGAAATTTAGAGAGGCCATGTACGAAATTTAAAATTTCTGTTTGTGATTAGCCTTGCCATTCCGGAACAGATGAAAATTCCAGTCACTCCGCCCGACCGCAACCTGCGATTCGACCCTCACCACTACCGAATCTTAGGAAGACGGAGTATCGGGGGACGCAGCGGGGAAGATTCCGGTAGCGAAGGGGAGAGCCCGAAGAACGCGGGCCAAGACGAGCCGGCCGTTCCGTCGCCGTCGCTCGAACCAGGGACAGCGGACACATTACGGGGTATTTCCAAAATAAATATAAAAAACAGGGGGTTATTTGCAAATAAACCAGAGGTATTTTTGTAAATAACGATCCAAACTAGGGGTATTTATAAAACATTGTAATGCTTTAGGAGGAGTTCTCTGCAAAAAAAAAAAAAGTTCTCGCCGCGCGGAACCGGGCACGAGGCGACCGCGATCTCGCCGGCGGCTTCGGACGGGCCGCCCACTCTCGAGATCCCGCCCGCGTCCACTCCAAATAGAACATCCGGCCTTAGCTCACCTTTCGCCATTGCGGAACCATCCCGCACCCAAAGGAGAAGAAGGTGAGGGAGGAAAGGGATGGGGTGGGGCTGAGAACGCACCAATCTTTCGCGCGGAGCGGAGCCGTGAAGTCGAGCGTCGAGCTGACGGAGAAGCGCACAGAAACGGCGTGCGGCGTGCAGTCAGGGGACGTATCGGCTGCCGGCTTCAAGCGACTGGCACCGGATTGTCACTCCGCTGTCCGCTCATTGTAACGGAATCAGAGCGAAACAGCGCCAGATTCAGGCAAGATTTCACGAAAGGAGGCGACATTCGGGAGGATCGTGCCACGATTCTGATGGAATCGAGGATCGGAACTGAAGGGAACCATGGAGATTGCTGTGGCCTGTGGGCTGTGGAGAACGGGAGACGGGGGAATAGCGACGAAGCAGAAGTGCAGAACTCTGCAGAAGCTTATCGCCCTGTGGGCCCGTGGTTCTTAAGGACCCACATGTCAGTTAGTTCGTTTCGTGGAAAGCCACACGAGAGGAATTGTGCTGCTGTGTCTTGATACTCCGTCGCATTCTCTCATCCAATGTGCAGTGCAGGAGCAGTTATCTCCCTGCAACGGCGGCACTCTCTGATCGTGGAAACAGGAATACAATGTCCATACAGATCGGATCATCAGAAGTTCAGAACACGGCGGCACTCAATTAACCAATTACCCAAACCCAACTTCCGCGGTGAAGACTGAAAAGGCGTTCGAAAAGCGGCCGCGCGACAGCGTGATCCGGACCCGCGAGAAGCAGCAGCAGCAGAGGAGAACATGCAGGCTGCTGACCTGCTGATGACGATGAGCAATGGACCCGGAAACCTCACGCTCAAGTACGTCCCGTCGCCACCCCGCCAGGTCGTGCCATCTCTTCAACCGGACGATCAGTTGCCAGCCGCGGCTTCACCCGTGGACCTGGATCGCGCGCGGGCGATGCGTTCAGCGTTCTGTTCATCCGTTGCTCGCCGGCCAAAGCAGCGCCACCCCTGCCCTGCACCACTGCGGCCATTCTGCGGCTCGCATTTTCATCTTGGGGTCATGTCGCAATCATTTTGCGATCCAGGATTGGAAAACGTTTCGGGAAATAGGGCCTTTTCCAACTCCGTCTATGCAATGCATCATAGATTGCCTGCCCATTTAGTATTTGCCAGCGCGGCTAGGATTTCTTTTTTTGCGAGCGAACAAACGCAGCTAGGATTTCGTTTGCTCATCAATTATCCCCCTCAATCTGACTGCCCAAAATCATTGCTAGTTTGCCAACCTAGCAGCTGGCACCACTGAACTGAACGGCCAAACTGGTTGGACCGGCTGGATTCGTAAACGAATACTGGATGCGGACCTCCGACCTGTTCGAGCGTTCATAATGCACAATTGCAGTGCCAGTTCAGGGAACCGGGAACACTAGTAGTTGATCGAGCGAACGTAATGGCACAAAGGGAAAGGAAAGTCGGTTTAGTTAACTGATGGCTCCATGAAGTATACGATGCAACTTTGCTGGTACATGGAGTAGTAGTGGTACCGACTACCGAAGATTGTGAAGTTTGTCCAGAGCTAACTAACTCTCTGTCCATGGAGCATCCTACCAAAATTTTATGAAGTTTGCACGGATAACCTTTGCTTACCACGCACATAAAATCATCATACGTACGCGGAGCATCTGTACGTTTGGCCGCTACCGACTCCCAAAACGCGTACTAGCTGCAAGAGGGTGACGGACGACGGTGATGGCATCAGCTGGCGGAACCGTTTTCTGTTTAACAAAAGTCGGCGAAGAGAAACCGGCGCCCCCACCAGCAATTTTCATACGCCGAGTCAATTGTCTCCGTGGCCGTATTTACGCAGGACCAAAGTCCGCGAAGGTGTCATGTTGCCCGGGTCTAATCTTTTGTTTAAGCTCACCTCGGGTTCTTTCCGGCAGCCTGGCAAGCACCCTCCGGATGATCTGTAGCTGTGTCTGTGTGTGGACGCGTTGAGAACAGGCAAGCAGAAAAGGTCATTCTGCTCTGCAGAAACGGAAAGCGAAAAGAATCGGTGCTATTGGGACATCCACTGGCTGATGGCCCTTCTTTTCCCGCAGAATTTTAGCTGTGCGGATCTGGACGCGCATCTGTGACTCGCGTTGACACCATCACGTCGCACGACGCTGCGCAGAGGTACTTACCACAAAGTTGGTTGGTGGAAACGAGCGAGAACGCAACACGAATGTTCGTGTAATCTTGTTCGTCCAGTATGTTGATGTCCGTCTTTGTTGGCACTTGTTGTAGTTGTAGTCCCTTTTTTTTAGCTCCCGGTGTGTGCGAGCTTAATTGAAAGGTAACCTCTATAATGTTGATGACAGTGATAAAGGATCACGGCTTGTACTTGCACCGAACGTTCCTGACGATTGCACGATTGCATCACAATGACATTTACAGGCCAGCCAGCAATGCGCCCTCTGATGGTTACGGTTCCCGGACCTGGTCGCGCATCCGTTTACTTCGTCTTGCTCGTACTGCCCGTGCAATCTAATTAACCTCTCCGCATCTCGCCCGATTGGCCACCAATCCACGCGTCGAGGTAATAAGCAGAACAAGTCTCGTCCTGGTTTACAAGATTAGCTTGAAAGTGTGTTTTCATGAAGCGGATCCGAACCGCCAAGCAAGCAAGCAGTTCACAGTCATGTAGCTTCAAGCAAGAAGCGATACCGTTGGATTGTGGTTGTGGTGTGGAGGCGCCCCCCTCTCTCTTTGTTCCGTGCCAGCTGCCACCGAACGAGCACAGCATAGCGAAAGGCCTCTTTCCAATATTCCACTTCCCTGTCTCTTCCCTCCTTTCCTCTCTTCCCTCCCCTCTCCCCTGCCGCCTCGGCTCCGCAGATGGTGTGATCAGCCGAGGAAAGTAAACGAAAAGGCGCCGCCCACCAAGCTAGCCAGCCATGTCCCCGCCGCCGCGCGCCGCCGTGCTGCTGTCGCTGCTTCTGCTCCAACTTGGCTCGGCCCTTGCCGCCGACGACCTGGCCTCGGACGCCGCGGCGCTTCAGGCCTTCCTGGCCCCGTTCGGGTCGTCGGTCGTGCACTGGAACGCGACCCAGCACCCGTGCTCATGGACGGGCGTGGTCTGCACGGGCGGCCGCGTGACGGGTCTCCACCTCCCGGGCGACGGCCTCCGCGGCACCCTCCCCGCCGGCGCCCTCGGCGGGCTCACGAAGCTCGCGGTCCTCTCCCTCCGCTTCAACGCGCTGTCCGGCCCAATCCCCACCGACCTGGCCGCCTGCGTCGAGCTGAAGGTCATCAACTTCCAGTCCAACCTCCTCTCCGGCGAGCTCCCCGCCGCCGTGCTCGCACTGCCGGTGCTCACGCAGCTCAACCTCGCCGACAACCGGTTCTCCGGGCGGGTCCCACCCTCCATCGCGCGGAACGGGAAGCTGCAGCAGCTCTACCTCAACGGCAACCTCCTCACGGGCCCTCTGCCAAACGTGAACATGCCGTCCCTCACGTCGTTCAACGTGTCGTTCAACAACCTGACAGGCCAGATTCCAGGGAGCTTCGGCCGCATGCCGGCCACGTCGTTCCTCGGCATGTCGCTGTGCGGGAAGCCGCTCCCGCCGTGCAGCGCGCCGCCGGGATCGGAGCTACCGCCGGCGCAGTCTCCCGCGCTCTCGCCCGGAGCGGGAGGAGGGGCTGCCGCATCGCCGCCGGACCGCCGCGGACGTAGGCACCGCCTCGCCGGCGGCGCGATCGCCGGCATTGTGATCGGCAGCACGCTCGGGCTCGCATTCCTCGTCGCGGCCGTGCTCCTCCTCGCGTGCCGCCGCCGGCCGCGCGCCACGTACCGCAGCCAGGACGCGGTCGCGGCGGAGCTGGCGCTGCACAGCAAGGAGGCCATGAGCCCCAACGGGTACACGCCACGCGTCTCCAACGCGCGGCCGATGCATCCACCTTCGTCCGCGCCGCCTTCGGTCCCGCCTGCGGTCACGGTGGGGAAGAAGAAGCTCTACTTCTTCGGCCGGATCCCGCGGCCGTACGACCTGGAGGACCTGCTGCGCGCGTCGGCGGAGGTGCTGGGGAAGGGCACGTACGGCACCACGTACAAGGCCGCGATCGAGTCGGGCCCCGTCATGGCCGTCAAGCGGCTTAAGGAGACGTCGCTGCCGGAGCGCGAGTTCCGGGACAAGGTTGCCGCCATCGGCGGGATCGACCACCCCAACGTCGTGCCGCTGCAGGCTTACTACTTCAGCAAGGACGAGAAGCTCATGGTTTACGAGTACGTCGCGATGGGCAGCCTCTCCTCCATGCTCCACGGTACGTACGCAATCGACCAGGGTCGCATATAAATCTCCTCTGTTTCATTTTGCTGTTCGAATTGAGTGACATCTTCTCAATGGTTCGCGTGCAGGCAACCGTGGCTCCGGGCGGACGCCGCTGAGCTGGGAGTCCCGCCGGCGGATCGCGCTGGCATCGGCGCGCGGGCTGGAGTACATCCACGCGACGGGGTCCACGGCGGCGCACGGCAACATCAAGTCGTCCAACATCCTGCTGAGCCGGTCCGTGGACGCGCGCGTCGCCGACCACGGGCTGGCCCACCTGGTGGGCCCGCCGTCGACGCGCGTGGCAGGGTACCGCGCGCCCGAGGTGGTGGCGGACCCGCGGCGGGCGGCGACGCAGAAGGGCGACGTGTACAGCCTGGGGGTGCTGCTGCTGGAGCTGCTGACGGGGAAGGCGCCCGCCAGCGCGGCGCTGCGGGACGAGGAGGGCGTGGACCTGCCGCGGTGGGCCCGGTCCGTGGTGCGGGAGGAGTGGACCTCCGAGGTGTTCGAGGCGGAGCTGCTCCGCCACCAGGGCGCCGAGGAGGAGATGGTGGAGATGCTGCGGCTCGCCATGGACTGCACCGTCGCGGCGCCCGACCAGCGGCCCGCCATGCCCGAGGTCGTCGCGCGGATCGAGGAGATCGGGCGGACCGGGTCGGCGTCCACGGCGCGGTCCGGGAGGAGCGCGTCCATCGACGAGGCCGATGACCGGCCGCTCAGGCCCGCCGGGTCCATCCGACAGAGCTTATGAGAGCTGAGTCATGCTCGCGTCAGGCTCACAGCAGCGTATCGATTGTTTCGGTACGGTAAATCATGGAAGGTTCTGAGTCTTTTTTATTCTGTGTTCTTGCGCTCGTGTATTAGGGGCGTTTTCCGTGTGCTGTGTTTGCTTCTTACTGAATTCTTTTTTTCCTTAGCGCGGTGTGTGTGCTGATGTTGATTTGGTGATAGGGAGGAGAAGCCTTGATGGCTGATGCAACAACATGTAATTACTAGTGCATGATTGGAAGTTCGATCGAAAAAGTAGGTTTCAGTACTGTGCGATCTGATCGCGGCCCTAGTTTGATCCTGTATGTGTCATGTCTCGTCACCTTAAGTACCACTTGCTGCATTATGTAGGTCAGCCTCTGAAAAAAAATCCTTAGCTGTCTGAAAAGTTTTTCCTTCGCAGCTCCTAACAAAAAAAAGTAATCTTCGGATCTCAAACGAATCGTTGTTTAACAAGCGACCGAGTCGAAAGACAAGAACCGGACACGAACTGACGCAATGTTTAGTTGCAGCTTGGCATTTTCTACGTCGCAAACGATTTCCATGGAAGGAAGCGGACAGATTGATTGTCCCCGCGGAGCGATGCGCGCGCCGCGTCGTAGCGCTGCCGGCCGTACTTGCCGACCACAAACTCCCGGGCAACCAACCTACCCTACCGGTCCCTCGAATCAAACAATAGAAGAACAGAAATGCTTGGGAGCTGGCTGATGGATAGATCAAAAGATCATGCACGCCCTGTCATATGAGTTGTCAAGCCCTTTTAAAAAAAAGATGGGAGTTCAGCCTAAAGCCGAAGCCGCTTCCCCACTACTACTATCGATGGCCGATTTCCCCCCGGCAATAATGGTCGCCGCGCATTATTGCTTTTCCCCGGTCCAGCTCGGCCGTCCCGCCGAGACGGCCGATCGATCTATCGATCCGTCCCTCGCCTTTCTTCGGAACATGCAAAGGCTGCATTCATCCGCGTCGTGCAGGCTACAGTACTAGCAGTCCTGTATCAGCGGTGTTTATCACGACACATGAACAAGACGCATCGAAGGAAGGAGCGGATGGATGTGCAAGGCACGGCACTGGAAAGGGGAGGTAGGCAGGCAGGCGTCGTGGGGAGCAGTAATGGATGCTGGCTTCGGAACGGTGCAACACCATGCACGGCCTGATGCGATCGCTCGCCTTTTTCGTTTGCGCCCGCGGGTCCCCGACGGCCGGCCACTTCGTCTGCGTAGTGCGTAGGCGTGCGCTCCCGGCACTACCCGCGTCGGTCCGGTCACAGTGGCAATCTGGCAAGCAGGGCGCTGTTGCCGCAGCTGGGCCACGATACGAGCGCACGCCCGATGATGAGAATGAACACGACGGCCCATTCACGAGCCAGTGTTGGGTCATCTGGCCCATCATATCGATATTTGGAAAACAGCGGCCCATTCTCTGCGACTGACCGGCACCCAACACAGTTGGACAAAGTTTTCTTTCTTCTCTCGCAATCCAAAGCGGTGGCGACCCCACATGGCATGGACCAAGCCCACCCCTTCCCACCTTCTTTCCTCGCAAGAAATGGGGGCGAATCCAATGCACAAATAAACACCAAACAAAACCCACCAAAAACCCACTCAGATCCACACCACGCCGCCGCCCCCGAGCAGAGTCTTTTCCCCCACACCTCGCTAGGGTTTAGTAGCCCCTCCCGCGCCGCCGAAATCCCCCACCCACGAGAGGCGCCATGGCCGGCGGTCCCGCGGCGGTTTCGTTCCTGACCAACATCGCCAAGGCGGCGGCGGGTCTCGGCGCCGCGGCCTCCCTCCTGTCCGCGTCGCTCTACACCGTCGACGGCGGCGAGCGCGCAGTCATCTTCGACCGGTTCCGCGGGGTGCTGCCGGAGACGGTCACCGAGGGCACCCACTTCCTCGTGCCGTGGCTCCAGAAGCCCTACATCTTCGACATCCGCACCCGCCCCCACAACTTCTCCTCCAACTCGGGCACCAAGGACCTGCAGATGGTCAACCTCACGCTCCGCCTCCTCTCCCGCCCCGACGTCGACCACCTCCCCACCATCTTCACCTCCCTCGGCCTCGAGTACGACGATAAGGTGCTCCCCTCCATCGGCAACGAGGTGCTCAAGGCCGTCGTCGCGCAGTTCAACGCCGACCAGCTCCTCACCGAGCGCCCCCACGTCTCGGCGCTCGTCCGCGACGCCCTCATCCGCCGCGCCCGCGAGTTCAACATCATCCTCGACGACGTCGCCATCACCCACCTCTCGTACGGTATAGAGTTCTCGCAGGCCGTCGAGAAGAAGCAGGTCGCGCAGCAGGAGGCCGAGCGCTCCAAGTTCCTCGTCGCCAAGGCTGAGCAGGAGAGGCGTGCGGCCATCGTGCGCGCTGAGGGAGAGAGCGAGTCCGCGCGGCTCATTTCTGAGGCCACGGCGATGGCTGGGACTGGGCTCATCGAGCTGAGGAGGATCGAGGCTGCCAAGGAGATCGCTGCAGAGCTGGCCCGCTCGCCAAATGTGGCATATGTTCCTTCTGGGGACAACGGAAGGATGCTGCTTGGTCTCAATGCTGCTGGATTTGGCCGGTGATTCACCACTCTGTTCTACTCTGTTAGTTGCTTAAGAAGCATCCGTCTCTGTTATGCTATGCGTGACTAAAACAGTGATATCTGCAGCTTTCCTTGTTAAGTTTCAGTGTATTGAACGAAATGTGCTAGTCTTGTGATCCTCCAAATAACTGATCTGGGTCTGGACATATTTATGATTTGTTGGGTTAATCACCACTCCTGTTGTTGACTCTGCATTACGATTACGCATCATTGTGCATTCTCCTGTTTATTTTGTTGCTATCTGGTATTTTCCCTACATGATGCCTTTGACATTTTCCATGTGGTGTTTTTTCAACTGTGATGCATCTCTTCTAATTACCCATCTGACATTTGCCCTGCATATGATGCCTTTAACATTCGCCATGACTTTGATGCATATCTCTTCTAATTGCATTGTGCCTTTGTTTGCAGGATTCTTAATATGTAATCTAAAAGCAAACTAGCCTTGGTTTGTGTATACAGCTCTTTTACATCTCTGTAGTTCTTTCTGATTAAAAAATCTGTTTGTTTTGTTGGTGCTATCCCAGTTGATTGGTTGCCTTTCTTGTGATAGGCTGTGTTCATACTGTTCACTGTTGTTGCCTAGGTTCTTTGCCTGTTAGGGATCCTCATCCTCTAGGAAGCTGTGTTCAGGTCAATTCATGTTCTTAACTTATTAGGGTCTTTTCTTAGTATGAAGCTGTCACAAGTAATTGCATTGTTCCTTTTTGGGTGCACAAGAAGAATCGACCGACCTAGGCAAAATTAGGTGGCTATTTTTAGTTATAAGAGGAAATTGTAATACAAATTCACATCAAAGAGGACCCGAAACTGGAGTCTAGGTGCACATCCACACTCTTAACCAACTGGGTTGGGCATTGGGTAATTTCCTTTTGAATTAACGGTTGTCAAACTTTTGCAGTATATATGATCTAAAGCATGGATTGTGAACTGTTGTTGCCTAGATTAGATGCTTTACATATGTAGGAATCTGTCATCAGATTGATTTTGAGTTTGTTCTGTGGTCTAACATATCAAGGGGTCTTTCCTTGATATGAAGCTGTCATTCAGCTAATTTGGAGTTTGTTGCGTGTAACTGTGCATCATACACCAGCTACTCCTATTTGGTTTGATCATGCTCTAGTGAGGTCTGGTATACAAATTTGAAGTTCACAATTTGGTCAATGCAGTCGTCTGTTTGTCAGTCCTAGTACATGTCAATATTACATTTATGTGCTATAATTTTGTTCAATAGCCTGTGATGATTGGTTCATGCCTGTACCCTGTAGGATTACCAATTTCAGGCTATCCTAAGTTGCTAATTGTTGGTACCTTTTTCTCAGTGCCTAGCCTTTGCCATTGGCAAAGTATTACCTGTACCTTGCCGTATGCTGTATAGTCTGTAGGACTTATACCCTGTAGGGCATTTACTTCTGATCATCCTGTGTTTCTTGCATAATAATGTTGCAATGGGTTATCTTGTGAGCTAACCATAATCCTGCAAATGGTAATATTTGACCAGCAAATAGGCAAGTAATTCTGGCAATTGCATATCACACAGTATTTGCTGCTGTAGCCTAACATAGCTCATGTAAATTTGTGGCTGGTGACATTGCACGCTGTTTACCACTCCAGCTTTCTGCTTCAACGCTGGCTAGTGATTGGTACTGACTGGTGACATTGTGATGACTTGTTGATTCATGAATAGTAGTATTTGGTTCTGCTCCAATTCCTACAGTTCCTAATAGGGACAGACTAATCTTTGTTCTGTGTGAATTTTCTGCCTTGTTGATATTCAGCCTCGTTTCTGGCAAGTTCGTTATGCTACTTCCAGGCACTGTTGAATGATACAGGTGCCAGCAACCTAGTGACATTCCATTTTGGAGTTTCTACTCTATTTTGAAGTTCTGTTTGGTCTGTCCAGAATCAACTGTTTGTATTTGTATATGATCATCAGTTATTATAATTGTTTAAAGATCATCTCTACAAGGCCGTGCTGCTTGATTCATTCTGAATGATACTACCTCATTAATTTTTTCTGGTCGCTGGTTAGTATTTGTACTAACGAGTTAAAAAAAAAAACAGGGGGTCGAGTAGCGACATTCGTGGCTTAGCCTGGTCCTCGGAAGGCCAAGCATCCTCATTAGTAATCCGTTGGAGATAGCGTTTCACAAGCTATCTGAAATTCTGAATCGCACGTTTCGAAGCACTAGCCTCCATTTCCGGGACTCCGGGTTGTATTGTACTCCGGGAGTATCGTCCACCGCCGTATCTCTTATCTCCAACGGAGAAACTATGATTTGATTGGAACGTTGTATTGTAAATTTGTACCGTCCACTGCCGTGTCGCTGGTTGTTCGTCGGGCAATTTGGCCCATGTCAGCTGGTTCGTGCCCGTGCGATCCGCGGATAGGCGTGCCGTTTTCTTCGATCCACGGAATGAGCGGGCGGCGGGGCCGGGGGCGGTGGCGCGGTGCGCCTCGGCCGACAGTTGGTCAAACGCCGGGGCCAAATCAAACGGATAGTCAGGTGTGGCCGGGACCATGTGCCGCTGTCATGGAGTTGGACTCTACTTGCTCCAGGCACCTCGTGTTCGTGTCACGCTGCAGCTGGAGCCACAGCCGCAGCTCCACTGCCCACGCCCCACGGTCACTCGTCTCCAGTTTGTTGATCAGGTTGAATGGACGAAGCATGAGGAGGCTTACCTGACTCAAGATCGTGGCCAGATCTTGAGAGTCGCCAAATTGAAGCTGCATTCGAGGAGCCAGACAAGCAGAACAAGTTTGTAGTTTGGGAAATATAAACAGTCTCAAAAGCTGCTCCCACGAATTTCAGGAGCAGCAACCAACACCGACGCCCCCGCCCAAGACGGCCGCCAAACCCCAACGAAAACCCAGCCGACCACCGCTCTTCCCCCCATTCTCCCTCTCTCTCCCGAGACAAATCAACTCCCTTCTCGCCTTCCCTTCTCCTCCGACGCTTGGCCAGGCGGCCACCATGCTCTCTTGCCACCGCCGCAGCTGAGTGAGTGTCGAGAGACTGACCGAGCAGCTGCCCCATTTCGTCGCCGGAGCACGGAGCAGCGCGCCATGGACCCGGTGTTCGAGGAGCTCGAGCGCCGCAGCCGCTACCTCAACTCGCTTGTCCGCCGCACCAGGCTTGCCGACCCGCCCGAGGCCGAGCCGAAGCCAGAGACGGATGTGAAGGTGGAGCCCAAGCTGAAGGCGGTGGAGCCCGGTGCCGGGGAGGGCAAGGGAGGTAATGCTGAGGTGGAAGGGAAGGAGAGGACGAAGGTGAAGGCGAAGGGGGAGGAGGGGAAGGCGGAGGAGCGGAAGGTGGCCGTGCGGGTGCGCGCGGCGGACATGCCTCTGCCACTGCAGCGGCGCGCGGTCCGGATCGCCGCGGAGGCCGTCGCCGCCATGCCGAAGCTGGAAAGCAAGCGCCTCGCGCTTGCGCTCAAGAAGGTATCTTTCGTTGAACACATAGATCGTGTCTTCTTTTTTTTTTCTTTTTCTCCGCGATGAAATATTTAGTTGCGGATTTGCGCTCACCTAATCAAATGAGAAATGACTCAATAGTTATGCTTACGCAAAGGGAATACCATGTTTTGTTTGGCCGAAATCAGAGGCAAAACTCTTAACACGAACTCAACTTGATGTGAGATCTAGAGCCTGTTTCTGCTCAATTAGTTTGATACCAGGCTTCATGTAAGTAGCCTGGGATGGTCGTTATCTTGGACATCGAAGTCAAGTTTGAAGCAAATGCTAATATGTTGACCCTTATCATTGTCAGTTCCATGGGTTCAAACTTTTCATTTACAGAAGACGGTACACGAAGCTGAAACAGAACTCACAAATATACTATTAAGGTCGCAAGAGTTATTACGTTTACTGCTGTAGTTGGTTTATTTTGTTCACGCTCGAAGAATTGAACATTGAGACTGGTTGTAGCTGGCAGAAGAGGTTGATATATGTAGAAAAGAAAATCAAGAAAGCGTCGTCAATAGGTGATGGCAGACTGACATAGCGGATAGCTCCACTAAAACCTTTAATCCTGCAGTTGATAAGTTGTTTCCTAGTAAGCCATAATTGATAGCTGAAATTGCCTTTGAACGAGAAATGTTCAATTTCTCATGCTTGAGCGAGGGCTCATACTCTTCATGCGGCAGTTCTATGATGGCTCCTTTTTCAAAAGGAAAAATAGGCTCTTAAACCCAGCCTTCATTGGAGGCTGTGAGGCCCGTGCATCCCATGCTCCATTCAGGGATCGAACCCAGGTGGTAGAGTTCCCAGACGGAGACTCTGACCAATCGAGCACCATGCTCGGCCCTTATGATGGCTGCTTTTGATCTGTTGTTGCCCAAAGTTAGTCCATCCACATGTTTCAGGGGCTATGCTGGCAAGAGGAGTGAGGAGATACAGGTCTGCACGTTACAATTTCTGGTGATCTTATCAATGGTGATGCTAATTAAAATTCCACCAAGATTTGCTTCCATTTTGTTTTCAAATGGACCAACTGATGCTGAATTGGAGATATTGACATACTTGCAGATCTTGGATTACTTGATTAGATTTACAGTTTTGCACCCTTTTTTGCTTCTCTTAGTTATATTTTTCTATCTTGATCTGTCCATACTCCTTCCCTACACTATATGTAGCGTTAGCTGGTTATGATTCATGAAACTCAGTTTCCACAAAAAAAATAAAGAAGAAAAAGAAGAAGATTCATGAAGCTTGTTGATAGATGTTTCTACTACAATATTAAGCAAATGAAACTTCAGATGTGACTATTCATGTTTCATTTGGAACTTTCTTTTCCTTGTTCTCTCAATGTCATTTGCTTTCTGGGGGATTAATTTCAATTCGTAAGCTGCATTGCTTGAAACGAATATCAAAAGAACAATAATAATATGGGACTTGCTAATTTTCAGCTGCCTGAAAGTTGGGGAAACTTTCAGTCACCTCCTTGAGCCATTAGATTTAGATCCAATGGTTTATAATTATTATACAAATAATCCTACAAAAGAAAAATTAAAACACAAAGTAACAAACTATTGACTGAAAGCTTTCAGCTGATTGAAAGCTAGGAAATATGTAATAATATAGTATCAGTCGAAAGAAGTTCCATAGACTAGAAAGATGTGCATGTGGCCAAGTGGTCAATCTGTTGCCTTCTTCCACTTGTATAATATTGTAGTTTTCTGTAGTTATAGTACTAGGACAGCCAACTTTAAGTTTTTGACCACCGGCATTCCAACTTGGAGTCTTTTGATCCTCAGATACTTTGGCGATATATTTCATTCAGTTATTCGTTTCTACCGCCTTATCTCAATAAAGAATCTTGTAGCAGCTGCTTACTAAGTACAATAGTCCATGTTACCTTTTCTTTTGTGTGTGCAATCATCACTCGTTTCTGTGGCATAGGAACTTGCCATGCTGTTGGTGATACCTTGCTGTACATTTTTTTTAATTATGAAATGAACTTGTTCTCTTAAATCTTTTGTGCATTTTACCATGCACTCAATAATTACTAGGTTGACTTGTAATATGCTGTAATGGATTGCTGTTATGTGTTATGACCATCCTTGTCATCCTCAATTTCACAGTTACTAATTCCTTCTTCTCTCTTAGGATTTTGACACAACATATGGGCCTGCTTGGCACTGCATTGTTGGCACAAGCTTTGGTTCCTATGTCACTCACTCCAAAGGAGGGTTCTTGTACTTCTCCGTTGACAAGGTCTACATTCTTCTTTTCAGAACTGCTGTCGAGCCACTCGCCTATCCAAGATGAAATCTGTTTACTCACACAAGGTGTAGATGCATTGCAAATGTAATTTTGAACAGAAGTTGTATTAGAAGATGTTTTGGGTAGTAGAGGCAAATGATCGTTCCTCTACACGCAACTGTAGAACCATGTCTCAGTGCTGTCTGTTGTGCATACTTTCAAAGCAGCCTGATCGAGTCTGCAGGTATTCGATCTTCAATAATTTACCGTGGTAACGTTCAGGGTTGTGATTTTTTAATCCTATATAGTTACCTGCTCAGTACGTCCTGATTTCTTGCTACTTCAAGCAGGTGACTTGTCCTCCAGTGATCTAACATCTGATTAAGCATATTAAATGCCAATGTTCTTTTCAGATTCGAGATTCTGAAATGGTGCTGTTCCAGCTCCTTGGAGCTTTCTTATCTGTAGTTAAGGGTCAATCAAACTCAGCTTAAATCATTTAATCAGACCAAGTGACTAGCAATTCAGTGAGAAGGGTCGAATCCAACGAGCAGAGACTAGCAATTGACGCATGACACCCCACAATAATAAACAGCGATAAAAAGGCAAAAGCCAAAATACAAAGTGACACCAACAGTTGACGAGGCGCCCCCCCCCCCCCCCCCCCCCCAACCGGGCCAGTGCAGGCCTCGCCCGGCAAAATCACATATGGGGAGCCCCAAATCCTCCCGACAACAATCATATGACGGCTACAGCTTCGCACCGAAGAAACCAGGGTCCAGATCACATTGCAGTGTCATTAGACAGCAACAAAACACTAGCTACTAGTTTCTAGGGCACGTAAAGCCTGCTTTACTGGCCCTCGCCGGACTTGGGTGCCGCCTCCCGGATCTCTTCTGCAGGGTCCTCCTGAAACCAAGCACAACGAATACGAAAGTTCAGGAATCATGATGATTTCTGGAAACAAGAAATTTTAATGTCTTAGAAAATTGATTATTACCGAGATGTCAGAAGTCCAGAGGGTTAAGTTATCACGGAGGAGTTGCATGATCAAAGTGCTGTCCTTGTAGGACTCCTCGCTCAGGGTGTCCAGCTCTGAGATGGCCTCATCGAAAGCCTGTCAATAGCAGAGGGAACATTAGCATGATGTCGCGTGCCCATTGTCTCAATATTTTAAATAGATAAATAGACAAGCTCTAACAAAGAATATAAAATTTCGCCAGACAGGATAAAATCATTCAGGCCACATTGCCATTAATAACAACAATCAAGCACCATCCAGTAACAACAATAGCCACAGTTCAGTTTCAAAAAAAATAAAATAGTAACCACAGTTTTACTCCAACACTGTCGACCAGGTAAACTCCCATAAAGCACCATGGAGAAGAATGTCTGGTTTTTGTTATAGTAGATTGAACCAGTAATTTCAATAACCATAGAAAAAAAACAATCATTGTTCTCTAAAGTCACTTTTGATGCGGATGCATTCCAAGGCAGCTAGATGACAGAATGAGATCATGACCACAAATACAAACTAAGGGTCAACTTGAGGCTAAAATAAAGAAGGTTAGGTGCGCCAATAGGGCAGTAGGATACTTTTCTCGTGGCCACATCTCAGCAAAACAGTTGACTAGCAACTAAAACATGTCTCCCAACATGTTGATTCAATGAAATTAACGTCCTATAAGTCAATGAGGGAATAGTATGCAACCAAAAAGTTAGGTTACATGTCCCCATCATAAATAATTGCATAGCACATAAAAGGTACCAAAAAACTATGCCAGCCAGCATATATAACAACCAAAGCAAATAATAGTATCTATTTCTGGGGCGTTGATATTCCGTATCTGCAAGATTTTTATACTCCTGAAATGGCAAATTTAACCAAATAATGAGGCTTCCAGCATAATAATCTTTTTTTTTGAAAGTTTAGCTATTTACTTATACCCTATCATTTTGTCAAACCAGCAAACATAAAGAGTACATATATGAATTTTGCAACATAGACAAATACAAACTAAACCTCAATATTAATATTATCAGAGAAGAAGATATCTTGTGTAATGTAAGCCCAATTATGCAATCATTAGTGAGATCGGCATTTCAATAGGCAACGTTGTACACCCACAGAGATAACACATCAACAGAACTAGTGCAGAAAAGCTAACCTGCTTTGCAAGGCTGCAAGCACGATCAGGTGAGTTGAGAATCTCATAGTAGAACACTGAGAAGTTAAGTGCCAGCCCAAGCCTAATCGGGTGTGTTGGCGGCAGCTCAGCCAAAGCAATATCCTGATTGCACCACAAACAATATTTTTCTCAGTAAAGCACATGTATGTGTAACCAACAAATTTGACACTGTCAACAAGAGATTAAATAAAAAGTATGCTGACCTGGGCAGCCTTGTATGCCACCATGGTATTCTCAGCAGCATCCTTCCTCTCGGAGCCAGTCTTGAACTCGGCAAGGTATCTAATTATCACAATTGCTTCAGTCAATGGAAAACATAATTACAAAACAAATGCAAAGTCTTGTGGGGTATCATATTACCTGTAGTAGTCACCCTTCATCTTAAGGTAGAAGACCTTGGACTCAGGAGCGGTGGAAGAGGGCACAAGGTGAGATTCGAGGAGCTTGAGAATGCCATCGCAGATCTTGGTGAGCTCAGTCTCGATCTTGCCACGGTAGTCCTTGATGAGTGTTACACGGTCCTCATTGCCACGGCCCTCCTCCTTCTGCTCGATGGAGGAGATGATGCGCCACGAGGCACGGCGAGCTCCAATCACGTTCTTGTACGCGACAGACAGGAGGTTGCGCTCCTCCACGGTGAGCTCCTCCGAATCAACTGTCTTGGCCACCTTCTCCATGTACTCGACCATCTCCTCATACCTCTCAGCCTGCTCGGCAAGCTTGGCCATGTACACATTCTCCTCACGGGAAAGCTCCGCTGATGCCATCTTACAGTTCAGTCTCTAAAACTTGACAAGGTGCCAAATCTGCAGGATTAAGAGTAGTAGTAAGCCCACATCTGCTATCAAGTTTAGCATTGAAGAACATACAAGGCAACAATTATAATCTGTGGCACAAGTAGTTAATCCCATTGAGGCTCAAACACTGAATAATATATCAAAATTACTATCGGATTACACAAATTCAATCAGAAAACAGCACGATTTTATACCGACGTATTAGAATTGAATGATAAAAGTATAAAGTTCTGACAATTCACATCCCGCACGAAAACCTAGATGCATAAACTCCAAAATTCTATGCGCTGGACGTGCCAGAACATACAACCGGACATCCAGCCCTACGAGGTGCCAGATCTAAGCAGATACGATAGATCAACGTTCAAAATCAAACGAGGAACTGCAACTTTCCAAGAGCAGAACGGGGGGGCTCAACCTACACCAGAATCAAAGCGATTCAACACAAACCCAGCGTTACGGTATCCGTACCCGTACTCCACCAAATCAACTGAACAAGGATAACGACCACCCTACCGCACTCGCCTACTCGATCCGAAGCTAGTACCAGTAAGACGGCCAACGAATCGCTACCTAAACCAGGAGTCTAGCTCTGAATCCAGCGAATAAAACTAGCAAAACGCAACGGAGCAGCGGGGGAGGTCAGAATCAACTACCGAATTAGGAAACGAATCGAGCAGGAGGAGGGAGGGAGGCAGAACACCGAGCGATACCTCTGCGTGCGTCCTCCTCGCGCTCCGGCGTTCCAAACTTGGGGGCGTGCGGGGATGGGGGACGAAGGAGGCGGCGCCCCCCGCGGGGTCCTAGAAAAGGGCGGCCTCCGAGTCCCTGCGGCCCAATCGTTGCACGGCGCGTGTCCCGCCACCGTGGCGCATGTGGTTACCCGGCCCCACGCCGCAGGCGGATCGATCAAGGCCGACACGACGTGGGAGGGCGGGGCCGGACAGCCTGGTCCACATGTCAGCGTGGCCCCCGAACGCGTCGGGCGGAGCGCGGCTTGCCCTACCCCGCGGGTGGTGGTGGTGGTGGCGGTTGTGGGCCCCATCGTAGTGATCAGCACGGGGGCCGTCCTCCGGGCCCACTCTGCGACAGCCTGGACTCGCTGGACCGGTGCGGCGCGGGGAGAGAAAGGGCTCCTCGGTTCACACGGCCGTGTAGCCGACCTGAGGCACCGTCGGGTGGGTCCGTTGATGCGCTGGCCACGTGAGTCGTGTTGAGCGCGGGTAAAAATTGGCGTGCGGGGTTGGGCTGCTTGGACGGCGTCGACGCCACAGCGGCGGCGCGTGGGCGTGGCGCTGAGAAGGATGCGGGCCCCGCGAAAGTCACGTGAGGCTCTCGTTCTACGCAGGGCGGCGTCGCGGTCAAGACATTGGGTGGGTTGGGTTGGGTTGGGCCTTGAGCGGCGTGACGACCCAGCGGCCGTTACGTTTTCTTGGCCCTTCTAGGCCTCTAGGGTGTGTTGGCGGCTTGGCGCCGTCAAGCGTCATGGTGGTTTTCTATTAATATTTTAGGGTTTGCCAGAAAAATAATATTTTAGGGAAATTATATAATTATATAAGGCATATAATATTCTCCTAGGATATTTTTCTGGAGGTTTAAGAATTATTAACAAAGAAAAACAGATCTGGTAATCCGTGATGAACATATCCCCTAACACGTTATTACTTTTGCTCTCCTGGTTGAATGGGTTATTGTATTGAATTCAGATCGATCTTATTCCTGCGGCTATTCTCTTTCCAGTTCTTGTTTTCGATCTGGAATTGCAACCGATGTGTCTGCTCTGGTGTGTTTCAAACGGCGGCTAGTGGGAAACACGCCTTGCTACCTGCTAGGAGAAACGCACGCCGCCGCGGCCATTGCCGTACTGAATGAATGCAGCCGTCAAATCGGTACATGTACATATCTCTGCTTAATCCCTGTTCTATCTACTAATAGAATCATGTAGAGTATGCATAGTTACGAACTTACAATTTGCTAATGATAAGATTAGGCCTACTTAACTAGGTCTTCTGTGTGCTTTTCTGAGATGTTTTTAAAATTTGGAAGGGAAACGGAATTTCTCTAGCATCTCCTTGCGCCTCATTTCTCTGATCGGGACTAAACGGATCTACTGATCTGTCATAAAGATAATATAGTTTTCATGGTCTCCTATTAGCGACATCTGTGTTTATGTTTAGTTTAGAAAGATTCTATATTGTTCATCAAACATTTTCTCCTCTCCAATGGAGTAATCAAACTGGACTCTATTCAGAATTAAAATATATATCTTTTGGAACAGTTGATTGCAAACATTGTGGGCTTTTCTTTATATATATACACACTAATTTGTTTCAGTTTACTTATTATTTTGGCCCCGGGCATTAGAAATTTAAGAGGTGGAAAAATATATGGTACATAGAAAAAAGAGAGAGGTTGAGAAAGAGATGTATTGTGAAGGAGTGTGAACACATCATTATCTAAGTATGCAAAGTCAAAAAACTTAACGAAGACATTCATAGCCAACATCAAAATAACTCGAGTAGGAATTTAACTTATGATAAAAGTAAGATCTATGAAGTTGTTTGACGTGTTTACAACACCCCTTGTTTCCTGATGATGTGGTTGCAAGCTACAGATTTTGAGATCCATGTTATTTTTTAATAACTCTAGGTTTACCTTTAAGGAATCTTGATAAACTATATTTGAGTCTACAAGGGTTGAGGCTTATAAACCACAATGTCCATAAAATAGGAGACATTTAATTACAAGAACAACAAATGTTGTGTATTCATGATTTAGTGGTTAATAGGTTTACTCCAACTGTATACGGTTGTTTACTGTCACGATCCTATTGCATAGGATTTGAATCAGTTCATCTTTGTCGGGCTATACTTCATTGATAACCTCTTATTTAGGGTTGTCATCATTGACATTTTTTAAAAACTTTGTTTCTATTTGTACTTCAAAGAACACATATCAAAACCCCTTGGACAAGTTACTCCTGAGTCCTGATATCTCCAATAGTTGTTTGTTGAAATTTACAGGTAAATGTTAATTACAAGACAAAGAAAAAAAACTCATAGACAATTAACCAATACTATATCTAATACAATACTTCATATCTGAAAAAATCATTTAATTTACCTTGCAAGTCAATTTTTCTTTCATGGCATCGTCGTCCAAGGGTCCACTTTGATCATTTTTTGTCTCATCTATAAGTACACTATCTTTGACATTCTCGCATGAAAGTTTCTTCCTTTTACATATAGGCTTCGGACATGTGGTTGTACCATCACTACTTTTAACAAATAATAGATATGCACATGTTGTGGGGTTTTAAAAGTTTGTTCATCAGTTTCTACATCACACAATACAAGTCATCTCTAGATGTATCGCTATCCTCCTGGACATTCACCTCCAAATCTCATGTGTTGGCCTTCTAGAGGATAAAATCAGTCGTTAGCTTCACCGAAATATTTGTTTCATTTGATTGTGTGAATATGAGAATAGTTACATTAGGATCCTTTCTATAAATACAAAAAAAGTCTAATAAATTAAATGATGTCATACAAATTAACTTGTGTAATGGTGAAATTGAGTTTGCTTCTTGTTCATAGCTTCGCAAACTTAAAGGTGAAAAGTTCACATAAAACAATAATTTTTGAAAATAGAGTCTCCTTATTTGCTTATGGTAACCAAGGAAATTTGTAGTGCAGATGTAAACTACTATACAAGCAAACTAAAGCATGAAAAGGTCACATTAAACTCTAAGAGATTAACAAAACCTACAAAAAAAAGTATTATCAACAATCATATTACATCTGAATCAACATACAAGTCTTGTTGTATGAGGACAGAGAAAACCTCCTATATTAACCATATTCCTAGTTTTGGATTAATTCTCTGTTTACTTGCATTGATTGGGAAATAAATGGATAGCACTTTTAACTTTTTTGTATGTTAAATATTAGATATGATATTTAGTGGAAATGTAACTTTTTAAAATGCATGAAAATATTTCAAATGTAAATTTGTTCACAATTGCACGTAGGTCGTCACAACAATGTTCCTAGCAGAGTGAGTCAAGGACTTATATCTTGTGCTTCTTAGTATTAACCACGACCAAATACCAATGCTCTTCTTTGATATTGATTGGAAGTAATATTTGAATGAAAAATTGATACGGATATAGTATATCTAGAAGCAAAGAGATGTACAAATTAAGTATGACATAATTCTTTAAGTGTCTTATATTATGATATAATATTCTAAGAATTTTTTTATGATGTTGAGTAAGAAAGTTGTCAAGAGGAACTTATTCAAGCAGTTCCTCTGTAACTCCTTTTGATGTTGGCTTTAATAATTTTTTCCTAGTTCTTTTAAGCATAGTAGATATAAAGGTGACCTCAAAAAAAAACATGAACATGTTATTGAGGCCTAATGCAACTAATGTATACATTCATGACCTAGGATTTGAAATAGAATTTAATGTTAGATCATATTACACTTTTAAAAGCTAGATTGGACTCTTTTAAAAATGTAGCATATATTTGTAACTTTTATCAACAATAGGTGTTGATAACATCAGAGCCAAAAACCTTCTTAATAGATTTTGTAAAGTATATGTTATATATTTAAAAAAGTCCATATCGAGCTTATAAAAGTGCAATCATGTGTTGTGACATGAAATTATGTTTCAAACAATAGGTCATGAATGCGTACATTAGTTGCATTAGGTCTCAAGAACATTTTCATATTTGTGAAGATGGGAAGTACATCTGGAGGCCACATTTATGTCTACTATGTCATAAGAATTGGGAAAACACTGTTAATCTAACAACATAAGGAGATAAATTGTTTGAACAAGTTACTCTTGTTAACTTTTTTGTTTAGCTCGCTAAAATAATTCTAGAATATGTTATGGTAACACCAACCACTTAAATAATTATGTCATACTTAATTTGTCCATATATTTACTAGTGGGTGTAGCCATGACAATTTTTCTTTCTTATATTCCTCCCAACCAATATTGACAGAGAGCACTAGTATCTGGTTGTGGTCATATTGCTAAGAAGCATAGGATACAAGTCCTTTACTCTCTTTATTGGGAACATCATCACGGCGACCTACGTGCAACTATGAGCAAGTTTACACTTGAAATTCTTTCACGCATTTCTTTGAAAGTATGATTTCAACTAAGTCTATGTCCAATATTTAACATCCAAAATAATTAAGATGGCTATATGACTGTTTCTAATCCCTGCTAGCAAATGAACAATTAATCCACATTGATATTACACTTTCATTGACTTGATTAAAGATTACAAAGGGCCCAACAATCATTGAACACAATACTAATTGACTTGATCAAGGATTACAGAGAGGCTTATATCAAACGCAGATATTAGAAAGGTTAGATTGTTACATGGTTACACATTTTTCTCTAGAAGTTCATTCTTTATAGTGTAGACTAATTCAGAAATATTGTAAGTGAATTCATAAAAGTATAAGTTCTTAAATAAAAATAAATCTATGATTAAGGTCTTCTTGTGGTACCTATTCAAAGGTATAACATTAGCAAGTGATAATCTTGTTAAACATAATTGACAAGGTTCAAAAAAATATTATTTTTTTAATCTAAGTGAAACTATTCAACATCTTTTTTTTCACTGTCGTCTAGCAAGATTTATATGGCATATTCTTTTTGTTTCATTTGGCATTGAGTCCTCTAAATAAATTTCAACATATGTTAACTAGTTGGTTGAGAGTAACTGTGAAATAATTAAAACTCTTGATATATGGATGTTGTATGCGTTTTATGTTGGATAATTTGGCTATATCAAAATAATATAGTGTCTGACAAAATATCTATATCATCCTTCTTGCAGATGATATTGAAAGGAACATATTGGGCTCTCTTTTGATCCGTTTTGCACAAGAAAACAGACCACGTGTGGATGAAGATGACATGTAGAGTGACTGAAATTGTGGTTTTCGAATCGTATTATAGTATTTATAAGTTGTATCAATTATACTTTGTGTCATCTTCACTGATGGATCAAGGTTTATATTTGTGATTCCATAAAGGTTTTGAAAGAGAGTTTCTAATAATGGACAGCTATATGTGCCAATCGTTACAACTACTGGAATTTTAAACTTGATTATTTCAATACAAAATAACGTTCAGACTTTTGACTGTATGTACGTCTCAGGACTTGCACATGGAGGGGGCCTGGGAACAAATTAGGACCCAGTAGACTCTTCATTTTGATTCCAAAAGTGAAAAGTACAGAACCCAAATGATAGAATTGTGTGCGTGCCTATCGTCCCTGCCTTTTTTTTTTTTGCCAAATGTTTTTCATGTTTAGTTGCAGGTGTTTGCCCCTTTGCAGGACCTTCCATTTTTATACTGTTTTTTCTTAAGTCTGCAGAATCTTCATCAGTGAAGGAATTTATCACAAACTTTATACGACTTGTTAATCTGATTTCTGGTAACGTTTGGACATATATGTCATGTACAGTAACCCAGTGGCTGTCCTCGTTTGCTCTTACAGACCATGAGTAAGTGCCTCGTGCAATTGTACTCGAGTATTTGGACTAATAAATTTGTGTACAGCATTTTATTACATTTCAGTTTTCGGCACATCCTATACTGTAATGAAAGCTAAGCTCCATTCAGTTCTGCCTTTTATGTGCCATACCTAACCTAAATCGTACGATCAATTAGTTGCTATCATCACTAGAACTGCAGTGAATCTAGAAGGCATAATGATGTTCTTGGTTGTTCAATCTAGGTAACCGCCTCTAGAAGCTTTGGCGCGCCAAAAAAAATCTCGTTGGTATAAGATAGACGAAATCATCACTTTAATGGATGGATTATACACCGGCTTGGCGGGGCAAACGTTCTTTAGGATCTATTCCACGTATCTTTTCAACCACGATGTATTTTCATATTTGTCTGATGAACTGCGGCCGCTCCTTTAGTTTCGGCACCTAATCATTCTCGCGGAGAAACGGTGATGGTCTTTACTAGTAGCTCGCTTTAGTTTCTGCAGCTGCAGTGGAGTACCTAAATTCCGGGACGCTTTTACCTTTTTTTCCGAGAAAAAATGAGCAAGCCAAGCCGAGAGAGATGCCCACTCACTAGCGGCATAAGCTGCTATAAATACTTGGCTTCGGTGATGCGAAGCTTGCATGTAGTCCTGCATCAGCTGGCGCGTGCAGTGCAGGAGCAGACTGATGACCATGGCCTCCCCTTCGACAGTTGTCCTTCCTAAGGTCCGGGAGTTCCGTTAAAAAATGGTGATTTGGATGCTGCGGGGCTTGAGATGAGATGTTAATGATGAACGGACAAATTCATTTTTCAGGTCGTCGATGATGCGGCGGAGACCACCCCTCGCCGCGCGAAATGGTGGTACGTGACGTTCCACAACGTCACCGCGATGGTCGGCGCCGGCGTGCTCAGCCTGCCGTACGCCATGGCTCACTTAGGATGGTAATTAGTAATTATAAGCTCCTGCTAATGATAGCAACCCACGCGCCGTGAACAAGAAGCAGCACATCTAGCTAGACCATGCATGGCTCACCCGAGCTTGTGTAATTTTCTTCAGGGTTGCAGGGACGGTGGCGCTGCTGGCTTCGTGGGGGATCACGCTGTACACGCTTCGGCTGCTGATCGAGCTGCACGAGTGCGTCCCGGGCGTGCGGTTCGACCGGTACCGCGACCTGGGCGCGCACGCGCTGGGCCCGCGCCTGGGCCTCTGGGTGGTGGTCCCGCTGCAGCTCATCGTGCAGGTCGGCTGCGACATGGTGTACATGGTCACCGGCGGCAAGTGCCTGCAGAAGTTCGTGGAGTCCCTGTGCGCGTCCTGCACGCCGCTGCACCAGTCGTACTGGATCTGCATCTTCGGCGCGCTCCAGTTCCTGCTCGCGCAGCTGCCCAACCTGGAGTCCATCACCGCCGTGTCCTTCGCCGCCGCCGCCATGTCCCTCGCCTACTCCACCGTCTCGTGGGCCGCGTGCGCGGCCCGCGGGCCGGAGCCCGGGGTGAGCTACGAGGTGTCCGGCCCGGCGGCGGCGGACTCGGCGTTCCGCGTGTGCGGCGCGCTGGGGCAGGTGGCGTTCGCGTACGCGGGCCACGGCGTCGTGCTGGAGATCCAGGCCACCATCCCGTCCACGCCCACCAAGCCGTCCAGGGCGCCCATGTGGAAGGGCACCGTGGCCGCCTACGTCGTCACGGCCTTGTGCTACTTCCCCGTCGCGTTCGCGGGCTACTGGGCGTTCGGGCGCGACGTCGGCGACAACGTGCTCGTGTCGCTGCAGCGGCCGACATGGCTCATCGCCGCGGCTAACATGATGGTGGTGGTCCACGTCATCGGAAGCTACCAGGTACTAGGAATAATCAGCTGCGTGCCGATGAACATGGAACACATACTACTTGCGACCGAAACAAAACAATTAATAACCTTTGATGAAACGGCGACATGACACACAGGTGTACGCCATGCCGATATTCGAGAGCATGGAGACGATCCTGGTGACCAAGTTCAGGGTACCGCGAGGAGCGCTTCTCCGTCTCGTGGCTCGCTCAGCTTACGTCGGTAAGAACAATGAGAGTCATCCTGAACTGCTGAAACATTTGGCTCGTTACTACTCAAACTGACATCCTGTGTTTTCTGATTCTGAACCATCCACCATCCGTCGCACAAAACAGCGTTCACGCTCTTCGTCGCGGTGACCTTCCCGTTCTTCGGCGACCTACTCGGCTTCTTCGGAGGGTTCGGGTTCACGCCGACGTCCTACTTCGTGAGCAGACCGACCCCAGATGCACAAATTTTTTACAAGGTTATCAGAGATACCGTGATGATAAGATATCTTAAATTATCTACTTGCAGCTCCCCTGCATCCTGTGGCTCAAGATCAAGAAGCCGCGGAGGTTCAGCGCGTCCTGGTTCGCCAACTGGGTAGGCCACGCAGTTCTTTTCTTTTTCATGCACTCCGAACTCTGAAGAGCGAAGCCAACCGGGGAGAGTTGCTGCAGAGTAGTTTTCAGTTGCTAACTGTCTGTTTTTTAATCTGCATCTCCGTTTTGCAGGGCTGCATCGTCATCGGAGTGCTGCTCATGTTTGCGTCCACCATCGGCGGGTTACGGAGCATCATCCAGGACGCTTCCACGTTCCAGTTCTACTCCTGATGCCTACGCTACACGTACGTGGCGTCAGTCCTTAGCGACTGTCGTCCTCGTACACACTGACACCCAGCTTCACACTTGTTACAGCTTCAGTTGGAGTACGGATGCCGGCTGCAGAAATACGTACAGAGGAAGATCCAGACCTAAAGCTTTGGCAAAGCCGGTTTTTATTTATCCGTTCGCGCACAAGCTTTGGCTGTCCATATGCTTGGCTGAAAAACACTGACGAACGAAACGGCGTGTTGGTTTCAGCGACGGGCATAATTTTTTTTCCCCCGTGCTCTGAACGTGAATAAACCATGTCCAACATCTACAAAGGCGTTGCGGCGTGCGGATCAAACCAAATGATCTTGGCCATAGCCGTAATCCGTGAGAATCACGGGACTCAATCTCGCTTGGATCTGTACTATGTGTAAAGTAATAATCACACGAATAATGATGTATATCAATGTTAGAATTTCAAAGTTTGGTGAAAGAAAAGACTCCTTTTCTAGCATTTCTGGCTGCCTCCGGCCTCCCAGTATCTGGGCGAGCCCGAGTGCCCGAAACTGGCAGAGGCCCATGGTGTGTGCCTCGCGGTCGCGGGCATGTGAACCCACCAACCGCCACGTCGCGCCCAAACGGCGCTTATCCCTCTCTCTCTCTCTCTCTCTCTCTCTCTCTCTCTGCCCCGACCGCGACCATGGCGTCGCCGCCCGTCCCCGTCCTCTGCCGCGCAGCCTCCCCGTGCCATGCCGTCGCCACCCTCGCCTCTCCGGCGTTGACCAGAGGAGCGGCTGCAAGGCCGTTGGTGCTGCCCCGCGTCTACCTCGGCGCGCGCGGGGGCCCCACGCCGTGGCGGTCGATTTCTCGGGCGGCACCCTTGCCGTCCGCGACCAAGCGCGGCCGTGGCGAAGTGGCCGTGGAAGAAGAAGAAGACGGCTCGCGCGCGCTGTTTCAGGCTGCGCTGTGGGGAGCTGAGGCCGCGTACATACTTTGGCTCTTCCTTCTTCCTTACGCACCGGTCCGCTCCTACCTACCATGGCTTGGAAACGCGAATCTTAATTTTTCTTTCAGCATTTTTAATCGATGCATTTGACAATAGTAGTAGATGATCAATGCAAAATATATCGTGTCCTCCAGCTCTTGCGACGAAGTTCCGGGGAGAATTAATTAGTGACACAGAAAAGAGTCGTCTCTAACTCTGATCTGCGTCATCACGCAGGGTGACCCGGTGTGGGCAATCTCGCAAGCCACCATCAGCGACCTCATCGGCCTCTCGCTCAACTTCTTCTTCGTGCTGCCGCTGCTCAACTCCGGTACGCACAAAACCCAGTAACTTCCGTTTTTTCAAGTGCAACAATCCAAGATGATTTACCAGCACTACGTACGCGCGTGACACCGTTGGTGTGTTTTGCTGGGCAGTGTAGCTGGCGTTCACCTGCTCGAATCCCCGGTGCTTCACCCTGTAAGCAGGCGATCATTCACGTTTGTTCCTATGTAGGTTGATCGCCGTAGTTGCACGTACATCATGTTCACCGACCCGGTTTTGTGTGCTGTACTTCCCCAGATGGCTGAAGGATTGTTCAACTTCGTGATCGCTTGGACGCTGCTGTTTGCGCCGCTCCTCTACACGGATTACAGGAGGGACCGGTTCAATGGATCGCTCGATGTCTTGTGGGGCTGTCAGATGTTCCTCACAAATAGTAACGTTCTCACTAAAGCCTTTCTATTTCAGATCATCGAATGGACCATCTCAGATTATTTTGCTTCTTTTTTTTTTTTATCTCTTCAGCTTTCTTGATACCTTACATGGCAATCCGACTGAACGATTCGGATTCGGACACGGACCGTTCTCCACCGCAAAGATCACAGTTGGGTTCAGTGATGGTGAAAAACGCGCCGGCTGTCGGCGCCATTGGCGGACTCGTATGCGTTCTGTCCATCGTTTGGGCTCTATTCGGCCGTGCAGATGCTGGTTTCGGCGGCATTCCAGAACGGTGGCAGTTTGCGCAGAGTTACTTGTTTTCAGAGAGGCTCGCTTACGCATTTATCTGGGACATTCTGCTGTACTCCATATTTCAGCCGTGGTTGATCGGTGACAACATTCGGAACGTGAAGGCAGATGCTACTGGGTTTGTCAATGCAGTGAGGTTTGTCCCTGTAGTAGGCTTGGTGGCGTACCTCATTTGCTTAGAGGAACAAGACTAGGTGAGACCTGTACTTTTTGTATACCAAGTATGTAGTCATTTTGATTGCTGATCGGTAAGCAGCTGAGAGAACTCTGTAATTGGTGGCATCATTTTTCTTCAACAATTGTTCATTCAGGAATGCTTGTACGAATCAGAACTCGGTAACATAAGTGCAATGGAAAAAAACAATTTGACTGAAGACGGTACAGTGCTGACACTCCTAATTCTACGAATACGAAACCATCAGATGACAACTATGTTTAGTCTATGACAGAGACGACTGTAGGCTGTTGCCGAGTTCTTCAGAAAGCTTGGACTAGCACCAGTGCCACGAAACCAAGCGCGACAGAGAGGCGATCAACAATCACCTTGGACCCCCAGCTGTATCCCGGCGTTTGGCCGCTCGCCAAAGGCGGCGACGGTGTCGTACGTGGTACTATCGGCATCGCCGGCGACAATGTCGACGGAGCAGTGGAGGTCGCGTTCGGGCGAGGAGCGCTCGCCGCCGGCGGCGGTGGTGCCGCCGGTCCCTGGGGAATAAGCCCTGCAAGAGAGGAGACGCGACAAAGAGGAAACATTTCATCGCTGAGCGTCGAGACCCCTTACACGAACCGAGTAACGCCGAAACGGACACACGAGACTTGCGACGATCGAGGGGCAGGGCTCACCTCTGCAGGCTTCGGCGGCGGAGGGGATGTCGAGGCGGCAGAGCCGCGGCATGGCCATGACGCGCGACATGTTGACGGCGACGGGGGCGGCGCTGGGCTGGCTGAGCGCCTGGCAGAGGCACTGCGGCGCGTCGTGCACCATGCTGCCCAGGTTGGTGCAGCACGTGTCCGACGGCGACGCGGCGGCGCCATCGACGAAGGGGAGGCAGGGGAGGAGGCGGACCAGGTCGGTGGTGCAGCTGGTGTCGGGCACCGGGCGGACGCCGACGAGGGAGGAAGCCAGCAGCACAGCGACGACGCACAACACCCAAAGAGCCGACGAGGCCATCGATCGATGCAGCTGCGCTCTCTCTCTCTCTCTCTCTCTCTCTCTCTCTCTCTCTCTGTTCGTCGGTCGACTCTGCTAAATCTTCTGGATTCCTCGATTGGATTTTTTTTTCTCGTGATGATTTTGTTTGCAATGGCGCTGGGGATTTATAGAACCGGAAATGCATGGGAATGGTGTGTCCCTGAAACGGTTATTTTCGTGAGTGAATCGAGCTGCATGGAAAATGCATTGCGATTTGAGCTGCGTGATGGACCGACCGAGAGTTTGGTGTGAGCTCCAGCGTTAGGATTCGATCGGCGCAGCAAAACATAGGCGCGCCCTTCACAAGGTTGGTGTTCCATGTGAACCGGCACCAGCTTTTTACTGGGAATTTGAAAGTGGAAACCACAGAAGAATAGTATTAATGGCTACACTCACTGGTTTAATTTGTGCTTAACAAAAAAAGGGTGTTGAGTTATTGCGTGCCAAAACTTTAAGACGACGAATTGGCAATCGTAATATTTCTCAATTATTTCAAGCGATGACTACCAGGAAAAACTGAGTGATCATGGACCAATTTCTTTGAACTTCATTTCGCCAAATTTTGGCAACAAGTAAGTAGTGACCGAAATCTGTACGGAAAGCTTTAGCACTCCACTTCGGCATGTCCTTGATATTGGGCTCTGCTTAGCGCGCATAAAAGAGGCCCATGTTTGGTTATTGGGCCGCAAATAGCTCTGTTTCACTCTTCACTCTGTTCTCCCCTTCAAAGGCCCGCCATTGTTGCCACCATTACGGTGAACAGAGCGCTGTTCGAGCGCATAATGGTGATCAGACTTCAGCTGCGGATGTGACGCTACACTTAATCCTGATCAGTCTCAGGATTAAGTAAAGTGACTTAATGATCACCCGCCCAGTATCACAAGACGATACCTTGTGATAGTTAGCCTCGTCGTGGATGAAGCCATCATTAGCTTAATGATCAGCTTCCACTGCACCGTGGACAAAGATATCGTTATCATCGTCGGTTTAACAGGCTGAACACCCTCTAGAACACCTGCCAGGTAGAAATAGGACCCAGTTCCATCAATGCCGACTTGGGCCTTATTCTCTCGCGCGCTATAGCGGCAGAGGAGCAAAAAGAAGTTGTTGTCGCCTCAAACAAAACAAAAGGTGGTTGCGCGATCGGCGGCTCTCACCAAACCTACCCCCTGCTATTGATGGTATTGACAGCCCTGTGTTTTTCAGGCATATGACCCTATCAGCCTTGATAATCCGTGACCATCATCTGTCACCCTTGATTGGCACAGCTCAACGTGGCGGCAAGCCGCAAATAGAGACCTGCCTCATCCGGATCGAGCCTGCTTGAATTGCTTCTTCGGTCCTATCGAAGCCATAAAACCATGTCATCACAGCTTGTTTACAATGCCAAAGGCTGCTACTTACTAGCTCAGTTTATTCGAGATTATTTTAGAGGTCTATCCAGAAGAATGTACAATCAATCAAACTAGGAAGGTGGCCCGCGCAAATTGCACCGTTAGGATATATTTATAAATAAATTTGATATAAAAATTTATATTTATTTAAAAAGATGAGCATATAAAATCTAACGTTTGACTAAGTGTTTTAGACGTTTTTCAATTTTCTCAAAACTTTGTAATAAAATTATTTTTAGGAATATTAGATCATTCACCTAAGTTCCTAGATCATTTAAGAATCAAAATTTTAAAACTTGCTCATCATATACATGTATCAATTATACATGATTTCTTTATATTCAAAATTTATTATATACCATCCCACATTTTTTATCCGACCAGGTATATTTTATCTTATTTTACTCTAACCAAGTCATATTTTAGATTGTCTTTGTCTTTGGGTTGCGTTAGTCGAGGCCTGTCTTGGCTTGGTTGAATTTTGTTTTGTATTTTCTGATTTTTTTCTCTTTTTAATGAAACATGTGTTCAGGCACATTCGTGAAAAAAAATAGATTGTTTTAGTTTATACTATACCTATCCTTCTAGCACAACTTTCACAGGTGACCATTACCAGTATTTTCTTTTCAATTCTACAACATTCATCCTTAGTCTTGGACGGCATAAACTCTAAGATGTCGTGCACAGTTGCGCTCTTAGCCATCAAGGCCAGATCCTCCGTATGGTATGGATGCTTACGTATGTCAATCTCAACTACACTCAGAGCCCACACTTCGAACAATACGCTTCACTGGTTGTATGGATAGGACACTGCTAATGCATTATGACCACTACATCGAACTTGTTGTATAGTTTCCTACCATAAGGTTTAATAGAAATTTTGGCTATATGTGACTGCTCAAGCTAGAAGAGATGGAAAATAACCAAGAAAATATAATCCAGAGCTTAGTAATGACTCATCGTGGCATGGTTTTCTTTTTGCAACACCAACTAGAGGGGATGCCTAGTAGCGAGTTGTCATGCCTGATCAGGTCGGTGCTAGTAATCTTCAGGCTAGATGGCCAACTGCATAGAGAAAATGGACAACCCACATGCATATACTAAAGATCATTGTTGCTTCTTTGAACATTTGGACGCTCGATGGTATCATACTTTAGGTGATAGATGTTTTGACCTACCTGATAATTACAATTGAGACCTAGCAATTTGTACCAAGATAATATATTCTTTGACATTACCATCCTTATGAATCTAGAATTAATTATTCACAAAAAGGAAAATCTTAGAAATTTCTTCTCAAATTTTTTCTCTTTATCAATCAACCATGTGCTCGTCATGGATATTCAATACATTAACGAATCTTCTAGCGTTATCGAAAAACTCTACTAGTTAGCTCATTCTTATCTATACATTCATTGATGTCAAAGGATAAATATGGTTCCACCAGCAGCTTTAGCTCTTTTACATTCTCACTATAAGCTGCATCTATCTAATATCATCAATATGGCGATGCATGTCTATCGCAATGCACCAACAACTGAAGGTGTTCATGAATGTATAGTGTAGGCTCATGGCTCGTCACCTGCATGACATCAACATGTCGATGTATGTCTATTGCAATGCAAGATGAATATTATACCACATATCGCTTATAAGGAAAAAAAGAATACATGTCATCTGGATGACGGACATCTATTATACCACGTATCGTGTATAAGAAAAAAAAAGAATACATGTTATATTTGTTTGGGATTATATTTTATATAAAATTGAAATAATTCTATTTGATGATAAGGATTGAAAGTAACGCTCATATATGTATACAATTCATATGAGAATATTCTTAGGACGCCAATTTTTTGGTGTATTATGGCTTTTCATATATGTAAACCAGAATCACTTTTTTTCTTAATATAAAGAATATGATTCACGTTTTTATGACTTTTTTTTTCTTAATTTGAACAAAAAAAAATTAAATTAGTAGCAAGAAAGCCAACTGTAAGAGGGAGATTAGGGTGGGTGTGGCGTGGGGATTGGATTTCCTTTTCTTTTTCTATTAATCCAAATTTGTTAAAATTATGTCCGAAACAAAAAAGGAAATAATTAAATTATAGTAAAAAGGCCAATCGGAAGAGAGAGATTGGTGTGGGTGGGGCGTGGAAGATTACTTTTTTCCTTAATATAAAAAATATGGTTCACATTTGTATGACTTTTTTTTCTTAATTTGGACAAGAAAGAAATTAAATTAGTAGTAGAAAAGTCAACCGTAAGAAGAAATTAAATTAGTAGCAGGAAAGTCAACCATAAGAGGGAGATTAGGGTGGGTGTGGCGTGGAGATTGGATTTTTTTTTCTTTTTCTATTAATCTGAATTTGTTAAAATTATGTCCCAAACAAAAAAGGAAATAATTAAATTCTAGTAATAAGGCCAATCAGAAGAGAGAGATTGACATGGGTGGGGCGTGGGAGATTTTTTTTTCTTTTTCTATTAATCCGAATTTATCAAATAATGAATAATTTTATTTATTTGTCAATTGGAGTTGGATATGAACTCTTTTTTGGCTCTTCATCTAGACCGTCTAATCTTCATAAAGTCTAATGGCTTATCTCTTTTCTTTTTTAGATTAACGTGGTAATTTCGTGATCGTTAGAGCGAACGTGGTGGCTTCTTTTTCTCTTCAAATAAGAAGATAATAGATAGATGAAATATGTGTTATGAACTCGGGGTTTCTGCGGGTCTACGGGAGCCCGGAGGATGGCTTATATAAGCCGAAACTGTTTCGAGTTGTCATTCCAGTAAATCATTAGATTATTTTTTTAAAAAAAAATTGTCCAAAGAGATCGGCAGGGTTTCCAATTCCAGGTGTGCCATGGCACATCCTGATTTTTTTAGAAATCAGTAAGAATTTTTATGCACATTGGTTAAAAATCAGTATGATCTAATACTCCAAAGTACTTTATGCACACCCTGTTTAAATCTTCTAGATCCGCCACTGTCTGTCTATACCGGGTCCTTGTGTTTCTAGGAGTTTCGTTACATGAATGTTTGCTATACATTGAATTTCTGCCTCTTTGTCCTTGATTTTTTTTGGCTATTTCGCTTTCTTTAAAACAGCATATGTTCGGATGAATCTGATATTCTTCCCCTGTATTGAGTCCCTTTGGGGGCACTCGAATCCAACAACCGTAGGGACCCCACACGTGCTGCCAATCCAGCTAGACGCAAACCACGGTATGGTACAGTTTATATAAATACGGGTCCTGACACGCAGTAAGACCCATTCAAATGTCTGTGACCACGGGCATTGAATCGTTTCAAATGGGAGATCAGCAGTAAAAAAAAGACATGAATAAGGGTACGTACGTAATGCTGTTTCAGGGGACCATGCAGTCTTGGGGTAAAAAACAAGTCTGCAGATCACACAACAAACACACAAAGCGACAGAGGAACAAGAACAACAGAACCAGCAGTATACTACGGCTTGAAATTCTGTGTCAAATTGCTTTTTTTACAAGTTTGAAAACCAGTCAGTCGGTAACGGATCACGGTAGGCGTAGCAGTACAGCATAAGCTGACATGGTCTATCTAATCTAGATTAGATTATCAGTATACTGAACTCCTCCTTGGCTGCTTTGCTTAAAGTGAATTTAGCAGGTGTAGTATTTTCAGGGAAAGGTTGATGCATGGGTTTTTCAGGTAAACTGAAAGATCTTTTAGCAAAAGGAATTTCAGTGGGGTTGGTATTACAAAGCACCTAGATACCAATAATCATCTTAATCGATCCATGAGTACAGTAACGTAGTACAAGCATATATGCAGGTGTACGTGCAACAATGCCGTCACTTTGTTGCACTGTTGCACCTGCCAGACATTGCGGCTCTCAGGGATTCCTTGGAGTGGCATTCAAACCTCGCTCGCTGCGCCTGCCTGCTGGCGCCAACCAGTCGTACCTCGCTGCATTCTCCTCTGATTCTCCACCACCGATCCGTCTGCTCCTCCTCTTGAAATGGTTTGATGCCTCCTCCAATCATGGCCAGACGCCTCCTGCTCTGCCTAGTCTTGGTCGCGTGCTCTGGCGGTGTTCTCTTCTCGAACACCGGCCATGGCGAGAAGACGAGTGGAGCTGCTGGGAATGCAAGGTTCAGAAGACTGCTTGGTCTCGCTTCGAGGGAGAAGCAGCAGCAGCAGCAGCATGGCCACGCGCTTTCTCTCCCTCCAGCCCCAGCTCCGGCGCGTGCTCGCTTACCTCTGCTCCACAAGGACGCGCGGCTCCCGGTCCCCGGTAAAGTCGAGCACAAGAAGGAAAATGCCACGGCGCACGGCCCGAGCGGCGGCGAGCACGGAGGCGGGAAGAAGAAGGTCATGCAGCTGTTCGTCGTCGCCGGCGTGGCGGCGCTGGTCGGGGCCGCGGTGGTGCTCGTCGTCGTCCTGTTGGTGTTCCTCACCTGCAGGAAGCTTCGCGGGCAGCGCGGCGGCGGCGGTGGCGACCTCGCCGGCAGCACGAACAAGGTGGGCTCCGAGCCGGGTCCGTGCGTGTTCGTCGCGGAGAATGACCATGTCAACGTTAAGCCGCCGTCGTCCCTAGGGGCCACCGGCCACGACGGCGTGGGGAATAACACGCCGGCGCCGGCGCCGCTGCCGGAAGTGGCCGGATCGCCGGAGGAAGACGAGCCTAACAAGCGTGGAGAGGAGGACGGCGAGGAGGAGGTATCCGACAAGTGCGAGGAGGAAGACGGTGACGTCGGAGCCTGCTCCGACGACGACGAGGCGGCGTCGGTGTACTCGTCGTGCTGCTTCCCCTCCTCCCACTTCTCCTACTCCGAGCTGCGCGACGCCAAGGCCACCTTCGACTCGCCGTCGCCGTCGTCGCGGTGGAAGCGGCGCACCTCGGCCCCCGCCACGCCGTCGGAGAAGATCACGGCGGCGAGCCCGCGGTCGGCATCGTCGTCACTGCTCCGCCCGCGCACGCCGGGCAACGAGGACCGCGTCCGCCGCGTGCACTCGCTCAGCTCGTCCATGTCCGCGACGCTCAACGACTACGAGCGCCAGGGCAGCTGCCGGTCCGTCAAGTCGTTGCGGTTCCAGAGCTTCAGGGTCAGTAGTGTCAAGGAAGACGAAGCAGAGTATGGTGTTGCGGGTCTGGATGCTACATGTACCGCCACGGCGGCGCCGCCACCACCTCCTCCTCCGCCGCCGCCGCCAGCAGTGGTGAACCAGCAGGAACATGTTCAGACGAGCTGTGGCCCGGCAGCCCCTCCACCGCCGCCGCCGCCACCACCACCTCCGCCTGTACTGACAAACCAGCCTCAGCACGTTCAAACAAGCTGCGGTCCCGCCCCGCCGCCGCCGCCACCACCACCACCACCACTGCTAGTGAAGAATGCTCCGACGAGCAGCGACCCCGGCGGCCTCCCGCCGCCGCCCGCACCGCCGGCGGGCCTGTTCAGGCACATCGCGCCGCTGGGCAAGAACGGCGCGCCGCTGACGAAGCTGAAGCCGCTGCACTGGGACAAGGTGCGCGCCGCGCCCAACCGCCGGATGGTGTGGGACAGGATCCGCTCCAGCTCCTTCGAGTAAGTTGCTCTCTCGAATCACCGATGCCATGTGCCCTTGACCGCGAACAAGTTCGAAGCTTGATGAATCGTCGCCGCCGATTCTTGCTTACCTCGCAGGCTGGACGAGAAGACGATCGAGTCGCTGTTCGGGTACAACGCGGCGCGGTGCTCGGCGAGGCACGAGGAGGCGCAGAGCCGGAGCCCCTCGCTCGGGCACCATGTCCTCGACCCCAAGCGCCTGCAGAACATCACCATCCTCATGAAGGCCGTCAATGCCGCACCCGAACAGATCTACGCCGCGCTGATGCAGGGTACTACTATGCAAAAGCAGCAAACCGCGCCTGAATCAATGCATTTTTTTATGTCTCAGATCTTTGCCTTGTTTTTTGACACCGTTTTTCTGGTTGGTTTCAGGGAACGGGTTGAGCGTGCAGCAGCTGGAGGCGCTGATCAAGATGGCGCCGACCAAGGAGGAGGTGGACAAGCTCGCGAGCTACGACGGCGACGTCGACAGTTTAGTCCCGGCCGAACGGCTCCTCAAGCTCCTGCTCACGATACCCTGCGCGTTCGCGCGCGTCGAGGCCATGCTGTACCGGGAGACGTTCGCCGACGAGGTCGGCTACATCAGGAGGTCGTTCGCGATGCTCGAGGTAATCTCGTGACGCACTGTCTGGTATGCCTCCTCTGGTGCTGAAACTATTCTAGTAACATTATTGTTTGTTCCTCGTGTCCCCGAACCAAAAAAGGACGCGTGCAGGGAGCTGATGTCGTGCCGGCTGTTCCTGAAGCTGCTGGAAGCGGTGCTCAAGACGGGGAACCGAATGAACGTCGGGACGGCGCGGGGCTGCGCCATGGCGTTCAAGCTGGACACCCTTCTGAAGCTCGCCGACGTGAAGGGCACGGACGGGCGGACCACGCTGCTGCACTTCGTGGTGCAGGAGATGGTCCGGTCGCAGAGCGCGAAGACGGCGGAGAGCGGCGGGCCGGACATCGTGGCGGGCCTCTCCGCGGAGCTCACCAGCGTCAGGAAGACGGCCACCATCGACCTGGACGTGCTCACCACCTCCGTCTCCGGCCTCGCGCAGGGCCTGGCCCGGATCCGGGACCTCCTCGCGGGGGACGGCGACCGGGGCCGGGGATTCGTCGACGCCATGGCGCCGTTCGTGGTCCGGGCCGTCGAGGTCATCGGGGAGCTGGAGGACGGCGAGCGCCAGGTGCTGGCACACGTCAGGGACATCACTGAGTATTACCACGGCGACGTCAGTAGGGACGAGGCCAGCCCGCTCAGGATCTTCGTCATCGTCAGGGACTTTTTGGGGATGCTGGAGAGGGTGTACAAAGAGGTCAGCGGAGCAGCCGCTGCCAGAAGTAGCACTAGCAGCAGCAGCCACGGATCATCGTCGAATCCGTTCCTGAATAATGTGTGACAAATACATACTGCGCAGGAAATGGAGGGAGAGAACAACAGTGTAATTTCTCGGGTTTTTTTGTGTGTTGTTCTTGGTCGTGTGAGGTTTAGGAATGGGTTCGTTGTAGATTCGGAAACACCGTGTTTCTTACGACTTCATTTGTACGTGTGTATTCTCTAACCTTCAGCTCTGACCATGACCAGTTTCTCAATCCGATACTGCAATTCAAATGTGTCCGATACTGACGATCCATCTTTCGGGATGGAGGAATCTGTCCTGTTCAACGTCGAGATGTGTAGCAGAGGAGTTCAAATTCGGGGCGAAACAATCCCCACGACATGATCCACAGCACAGGTTGCCGTTCGTTTGTCCCGTCGTTTGTATCCAGATTTGTCTCCCTTGCAGTTACTTTTATTCCCGGTGGAATTTGAATTCGTATGCGGCGTCACGTGCAAAGTCTCAGAGCGCCACGTTCAGTTCAGAAACCATGTCTGCCGCGATGTGTGCCCCGTGCCCGTGCTGGTCCGCCGCCTCGAGGCGTAATCCACTACCACCCCACACGTTCCTGTGCCCTAATCACCTACTGTCGCCGACTCGCCGTCCTCGCGCCGCCCTGTCCAACCGCCTGATCAAACCTCCACTCTGATTTTTTTTTCCACAGAAAACCTCCGCGGCTTGCCACGCAGGGACGACAGGAACAGAGAGCATGTCTCATGACCATGGGCCAGATATTTCTTCGAGACAATAAAAACTAGAAAATCATGGCCCAGGTTCAACCTCGTTTGTGTGAATCATTCGGCCCAAAAGATATGTTATGTTGCTCTCATCCTCATTTGTGAAGAGCAACCATCTAAGTTATTTTATAGATAAAGGGAATTCTATTTCATCAAGCAAATAAAAATGTCCCAATCTCTACATCATAAGATGCATGTGATCATAAATTATTATAAATTTGCACTATAGGATAGACTCCATCACTTACATAATACATACACGAAACAACCACACAAAAGGGTTGAGATATAACAAAAAGATTTATTATAAACTTAGTTTTGCTAAACCTCCACCCATATCTGGTGAAGATCTCCATAGTCAAAGTTTTTTAAAAAAGTTCGCATTATCCCATGTTCCTCTTCCTTCTGAAACAATGACCATCTAAGTTATTAATCTTATAAAAATCACTAGTATTTGAACTCTATTAAAGACGTGTATGGTTTGTTTTACAGTAATAACACATATATGTCAACTGGAGAGTGCAGGACATAATCATTGGCCCTCCACATTTTTCATGCGAGGCCTCTTCAAGGTGTGGCCACCGCATTCATGGGTCATGTCAACATCCCGCAGCACGGAGATTCGTTGTTCCAAATGTATGTCATAGATCGCTTTCATGTTGTGCTACAGTAAATATCTTTCTCTTTGGTTCTGTTCAATAGTGGTGAAGCTAAAGTAAAATTAAGGGGTGTTATTGTCTACTAGTTGTCTGCTGTGTTTTCAGTGTGTTTTTTCCCCTTAAATACATCAATATAGCTTCTGTGTGTTTGGAGGGAGGGGTTGCTTTATATTATATGGTGGAAATGAGAGGAATCTTATTGATTCTTCACTTTGGTGTGGGTGCATCTGCATCTAGTACGAACCACACTACTGGTGTCAAACGGTGTTCACGGGACACACACGCATGCACGTAAATGAATACATACACGCGCATCCAAGCGAAGCACCGTAGACGACGCTTGCATGATAGGAGAAACAGACGAATTTCCGTAGACCCAACGACCATCTTGTTCTCCTGTTGGCAAACTCTTATCGACCATCAGTCCCTCACTGTAGCGGCGCAACATTAAGTTGGACGGATTTGTATTTCTTTTTACCTGGTTTCTTGATATTATAAAAATCTTGGTTTTAGAAATTTATCATCAAACTATTTTAGTTCACTTTAATGGAAGCGAAAGTTTCATAATTTAGAAATCTACCAGTTTGATTATGTGTTATTTTTCATGGATTTTTTTTATTTTTCTTAAACATACCAACAAAGTCTTTCGCAAAAAAAAACATACCAACAAAGTAAAACTAACAAGTTGACCCGATCATTTGCGCGGCTAGATTTATTCTACTAAGTATCTTTAATATTATTTTATTTATTGATAATATATATGATAGATTATTTACTCCCTCTAGTCAAAATAAATGTTGTTTACACATCCAAATGTTGTAAAACAATCTTTTCTAATTGCTCTGTTCAAATATAAGTAATTCCAGGTTTCATTAAATTCAAATGATTGTAATTTTGACTATCTATAACAAATGACACTTGATCAAGCATAAGTAATTTTATTAGACACCGTAACGGGAATTGCCATAATATATAACTAATTATATGTATAATAATTTATTTTTATATTCAAAATTAAAAGTGTTTTGGTTTTAATTAAATCAAGAAATTCTTAAATTCTTGAAAAGAGAGTATCATTTTTGAAAGAGTATTGGTTGATTAGGTAGTGTCGTTTTCAAAACTTTATGATGCTTTTTACGACATAGAAAGATGGTTCATGCTAATAGTGTTGTTACGAAATAATTGATGGACAAATATAGGTAGGGTATGTTTTAATGCCGTACTGGCTCAGGCAGCAACACAATTCCTTGCAATCCAAATTGGACGCCTAGGATTTAGGATTTTTATGCCTTCGGTGTGATTTCACATAGCTCCGGCCAGAATGTAACCAAGAATCCCTCTAGTCTTCTTCAAATGTTGTAATTGAAATATTTTTTAATAAGCAGAACCGATCAAATTCTATCGTTGACTTCATAAATTTTACTACATTATATACTCTATACTGTTTTTTGAATAGCCCCTTCCTAACTTCATCATGAGTAGATTGTTTCATGACAACCAAAGGGTTCTTGGATTCTTGCTTGGGACTTGGACTCCGAGGGTTATTTCCGTTACGAAGTCCACTAATTTTAAATCCACGTGCTATTTTTGTTACGTAGTCCACTAATTTTGAATAGATCCTTCTTGCCTTCTTCCTTGACAGATTGTTGCATGGCAACCAAAGGGTCTTGCTTGAGGCACACATATGTATCTATGCTTGCAGCTGTCAAAATTGAGTCATGACAACTGTTCTCTATTCTCATTCCTCTATTCGTATTACTGCAAGTTAACACTATGGGCAATGGTTCTCTCAGGATCGACTGACTAATGCATTACCCAACATGGATCTCACCGTCGCATTCCTTTTATAATCCGATGGTGATTAGATCTTTCTAAAACAGATCGGGATCATTGCACTTGAGGTCTAAATTCAGAGAGGGCACTGTAATCAGCAATAGCTTAAGTCTCAACCGTCTGATTTGGAGCCAACGAACCAAATTAGATGCTACAGTACTTGGCCAACAATAAAAATTTTGTACAATAAGCTTATACAAATTTTTTCCTATAGTACTACTGCAGGATACTGTATTTTGTCTCACAAAACCCTATTTCAACTGCAGAAATATCTAAATTTACACCTCAACTGCAGAGGACCACAATGCTGCTGAAATATATTTGGCCCTTCCGGATCCTACTTCTCTCAAGCAATTCACACGCGCTCCTGTGACACTCTTTTGCTATCGTAATATTCCTTTTTCTCAAGTTTGTTTCTTCTCAATCTTATTTGATGCATATTTGCCTCTATTTGACTTTATCATGTTTCAGGGTGTCAGTTTCAGCAATGAAATTTGGCTTCGGGTGCAATTATTGTTGGCACAGGGCACTTGCCAACCCGATTGTAGCAGCAACAACATGTTCTAGGCACAGCCAGAAAACTCGAGCTCGGGTGAATGCGTCCATACTTAGTATCCCTCGTTTCAATGATTATGGTCCTGGCAACTGTTCGCAGCGTGATGTGCATGCTACTTTCGAGAGATTCAGTCATCATGGATACTACCACATCATCAGCATGAAGAGGAAAGTTTGAGGGTAATAGTGCAGACACATCAGTCATCACTTATCGGTCGAGCTAGGACGTTCGTTGGCTCCTGATCATGCCGCAAAATTTAAAAAACTTTGAGAGAGATTTTATCAGTTTAATTATATTACTATAATCATGATACATGGTCGAAAGACCAATAATCTTCAATGTATTATAGTCATTCACATGTGGATTAGACACGCGCCCAACACATATATATATACGTATTAGCTTGGCATATGCTTTACTTTAGCACCAATAGTTTTTTTATGAAATTATTAAGCATGGACAAACAATACGAAAATCTTATCAACATAACCACTCACGCTAGCTAGATGCCAAGCTTGAGTCTCCTCACGTATACATCTTTTTCCTGGTGGCTAGAGTCCTAGGACAACACGTGTGCTTACTTAGAGAGAAGATATTTTCTTTTATTCAAAATTTATAAAATTTCTGTAATGTGTTGAATATGGGCTCTTTTATTTAATCCAATCGTTAGATCTTCCTAAAATCTGATGGACTATATCTTTTTTTATTAACGTGGTAATTTTGTGACCTTGTGAGCGAATATATGGTGGCTCCTTTTTTTCTTTAAATATAAATATTTTTTCATTAACGTGGTAATTTCGTGACCTTGTGAGCGAACATGATGACTCCTTTTTTTCTCTTTAAATGAGAAGATAATAGATAGATAGATAGATGCTATCTTTAACCTTAGGCCTATAAACACGTGTACACAACTCTTCTCTCTCCCTTCAGTTTGTGAACATCTTGGCTACAAACAAAGACCCAAGTTGCAGGCCTCTCATCGCCGGTGGTAGACGGCTAGCAATTTTCTCTCCACACGCTGTTCCCTCTTGATTTTAATGGATTCCCCGTTTCTTTTCTACTCCCTTCGTTTCTTTTTACATGTCATTTTGGAGGTATTTTTGGTGTCCAAATTTATTGAACATTCTTTGAACCTGAACATACATATTGTTCAGATTCAGAGAATATTCAATGAACCTGATAAAAAGTCAGAACGACAAGTAAAAAGAAATGGAGAGAGTATTAGTCTATAACCCACCACACAGTGTTTAAACATCAGCGAAGGGGACGTGCCCTTTTTTTTTGAACATCGGTGCTTCGGTTCCTGGCATCAGCGAAAGGGACACCACACCACCATCGGTCTCATTTTCTTCCATTACGAACTTTATTCCCACCGAAAAAACTGCATCGTGAACGCTGGTGGGAATAATCATGAGGCCTCAGACTCGCTCGTCATATGGTGTGTGGGGCCACCGTTCATGTAATCATGTCAACATCCTGCGGCAAACAGATTCGTTGTTCCAGATGAATGGCCACAGGGTCGTCCTCATCGTGTCACGCTACAGTAAGCGCCTTCCTCTTTGGCTCGGTGTCAAACGGCATTTCACCGGGACACGAACCTAGTACGAGATACGAGTACTCGCGTATGCATGAAAATGAACATGTACACGAGCAAAACAATGCACCCGCACACGTACGGTGCTACCAGATAGAAGAACAGAAGAATTTCCGCAGACCCAACCGCGCGCCGCCTGGCTCTCCCGCCGGCAACCTCTCTCGTCGATCATCGTTAAGCCCGGCCGATTTGTATTTCCCTTCTTCTTACTTTAATTTGTTTTCCCCTCGTGTGTGCAGGTGCGTACGAACGGCAAGGGAATAATAGTGCCGAATGGGTCCACGTACGCGACAACAACGGGGCTAACTTTTGGTACGAGGTGGAGTGGTGTGGTCTCGACTGCTGACACAACATCCTGAATGATTCCTGAGCACTATGCCAACTTTGTGGCATACTGGCAAGCAGGTTGCGAAAGAGATCGAAGACGACAGTGTACCGTATGTAGCACGTTGTTGTGTTTGTTAACGAACCTTTACAAGCCGCCGGTCGTCGGAGTCGAGAGCAGCATGTACAATCACCTCTGCCTCCACTGTTTTTTATTTATTTATTAGAGAGGCCACTGGCCACTGGCCAGACATTTCATGAGTGAATGTGAAAGCTCCTATCTTCCCATAGGACACGCGTGGCATGCCTGGCTGCGCGTCGAGCGGCGCCCGTTCGATCAGTCCGAGGCGGCACGCCGGTTAGGCCAAGCCCCTCCTCCTCCTGGTTAAATACCCACCCCCACCACGCTCCCACGTCGGTTCACGCAACAGTTGCTGCCGTCTCCCGTCGAGAGCGAGCGGTTCTTCATCGATTCCCTCTCGCCTCTCGGCCTCTCGATCCCAAGCGAGGCAGCGAACGCGTTCGTCGTCGTCCCAACAAGGCAACAAAGACTCCACAACGCCGCCGCCCGTGCGCGTGAGCGTGAGATCTCTCTCGCCATGGCCACCACCTTCGACGTGCAGGGGAACCCGCTGCCGGTCCCAGCCAGCGCCTGGTCCAGCGGCATCTGCGACTGCTGCAACGACGCCGGCGGGTGTAAGCAAATCTGATCTTCCTTACAATTACATAAAAATGGAGCAGTTGAGATTATCGCTTGGATCGTTCTCATGCATGCAGGCTGCCTGACGTTCTGCTGCCCGTGCGTCACGTTCGGGAGGATCGCCACGATCATCGACCAGGGAGCCATATGTACGTCTCTCTCTAGTAGTCTAATAATCATCAGTGATCAGTTAATTAGCAGTCCGACAATAGTATGTAAACTGATGATGGTGGCCGGCCGGTTCATGGACGACGGAATATTGAAGCCTGCTGCGCGAGCGGGACGTTGCACGTGCTGCTCACGGCGGCCACGGGGATGGGCTGCCTCTACTCCTGCTGCTACCGCGCCAGGATGCGGGCGCAGTACGGGATCAAGGAGGAGCCCTGCGCCGACTGCTTCGTCCACTGCTTCTGCGGCTTCTGCGCGCTCTGCCAGGAGTACCGCGAGCTCAAGGCACGCGGCTTCGACATGTCCCTCGGTAATACTATGACGGCCATGGCTGACGTTCTTGCGCGGTTGCACTTTTTTCTGGGGATAAGTTTGCGGTTGCACTTTTTTCTGGGGGTAAGTTTGCGGTTGCACTTGGTTGATCAAGTTACATAAAACTCGGTTACTTTTGTCGTCAAAATGAAAACCATGTACCCTTGGGCCGTCAACAACTTCCAGTTTCGTCCTCTTGCAGTGTCACTGACACATTTGTGGTGTTGGGATGCTTCTTCTACTTGTCTGTGTCGTTGCAGCGCCACTGTGTTGATGACAGGGTCGGATCTACAGTGGAGCATGGGGGGACAAAACATTCGCAAAATAAATAAATAAATCAAATACATATATACCTCCTAATATGTTGTATACACATTTATCTTGGTAAATACAAGGGATTCAGTCCAATTGCATGTCACATATTTATTAATAAAAAGACCACGTATTGAAGCCTGTTGGTGTAGTTTAATTATAATCATTTTATTTAGCATGAAAACCGATATCGTCATCCATCTATAACATTTAAACCGCTTATTGATTTTGTTTGGTGATTTTTTAGTCCTTGACTTTGGACAGATTTCTTTTTTTTTTTGCACCCCCGCAATTGAAATCTTCACTGGTTGATGAGCTTCCTTGTCTGTTTTCTGCAGGATGGCAGGCCAACATGGAGAGGATGGGGAAGGGCAGCGCTGCTGCAACAGCCCCGCCCCAGATGCATATGTCCCGTTAGGTGCGCGCTGCCGGCCGGGGACCAAGCCAGATGCAGGCGTCCATGCCATTCCAGTCCCCATGTACTTCGATCGTGTGCTACCATTAGTTCAAGCAGTTTGTGTCACGTGCTTAGAGTCCACTGTAGTACTAGTTCTCTGTAAGCATCGTCTGAATTTGTGATTGAACGCTAGTTTGTATGGGTAACTTAGCTTTTTCAACAAGACAGTACAACTCAATTTGTGTGTATTAAGGTGAATTGGATATTGTGCTTCTCTCTTTCTTAATTCTTAAATACTGCTCAGAGTGAGTGTACGTTGAGCATGCTGATGTGATCAGTGAGTGCTTGTGAACGTGTAAGATTCCATTTATAGATCTTTTTTTTGGCTCCACTTACACAACAAGTGAAGTTATAATTTCAGTGCCACTTGGTACCACTCTATAAATGTCAGAAATGGTCTATGACAAATTGCCAACATGGAACCAAAATATCGCTGCTGGCACCAGCAAGAGGATGCTGATGCCCAGCTCGCTCTTTAAAGAAAAAAGGTTGGATTCTTGATTTAACAAACTTTGATATTGTCTAACGTCTAGTTAAATGGATTGAGAATGCACACTTGCTGAATGCAGATTACAAACAAAATTCTGGAACTGTTGGGTTGCACGTGCCCAAATGGTAATTTTTTTTTACAGTGGAGTGGAGTGCATCTTTTCTAGTACCAAATCGCGCCCCTCCATCTTCTCCATCCGACGGCCTCAGTTCCACCACCATCGGCCACCGCAACAAACCGGCGGACAGGCAGAGCAGTGCGCGCACGCCGCCCCACATGGCCGGGTCCGGCGAGACATCCCCCGCAAGCAAAAGCGAGCAGCCGACAGAGCAGGCTGCCGTGGTCGCGCCTCCGCGGCTGCCCCCGATCGGCCAAGGTGGAGGTACAGCTGTCGGGGTACTCGCAGCACGGCAGCAGCTCCCCTTTTGAAAATGGCGCCGGGGTTGGCCGGGCGGCGGACCGCTCCTCCGCACCATTTTTTACTCCCCCGAAACCCCACCTGCTCCCCCCGTCTCCCCTCCCCCACCACCTACTTTCTCTCTCTACAAGAGCACCGCCGTGCCGTTCATTCCGCCCTCGCCGACACCACATCGGGGATAGATTTCCTCTCGCGCCCGTTCCTTGTCGCCCATGCCTTGTCCTTGTCTAGGATTTCATGGATCCGGCGTGCTCCAAATGTCCATGGCAGATTGGCAGCGGGAGCCGTTCCCCTTGCCGCCTCCATTGCTCGCATCGTGCATGGCCAATCCGTCTTCTTAGATCGGAATTCCCCCGGACGAGCCTTTGTTTTCCCGCTCGCACCGTCCATTGAACCCACACTCCCATTATTCTGCTTTGTTTTGGGGTCCAAGCTCACTCCAAGGACCCCATTCCCGTAGTCTAGGGTTTCAACTTTCAAGGTCAAGCGTGGCGCCGGTGTATCAGGTGAGACATCTATTCTGATCTTCTACTTTGCTTTCAGATATGCTTTTTTATTTATGTGCGGCTGTTGCTACTGATAGAATTGTGTTGGCGTGCAATTCTGTGGACTTGTTGTAGCCGTTGTGTTACAAGGTCAGCTAGTTCTCTTGCAGCATAAAATTACGAGCGTACTGCTTGATCTGGCATGTATGTGTGGCGTTTTGGAGACTTGAATTGAAATTGAGTTCGAGCAGTGGAATTTTAGTTCTCTTAGGATTTGTGCTAATTTGAAAGCTGGTAGGAGATTTTGTTAGGTGGTGTGCATGAGCGTCGAAATTCTTGAGCTGTGGTATGTGAGACATCAATCCAGACTTGCATGGTTTTGTGATTGTGTAGCTTTTAGTTGCAGTAGACCTAGATTTGGATATGCTGTGGCTGCATTTTTACTAGATGTCGCCCTTATGGAAATGTTATGAATGTGAGCAAAATTTAGTTCGGAAGGCTTTGGTAATTTTCTTGGGTTGTACTTGGTTATGTGCTCATGTTGCATGGTACATATACAATACTACGGCATGGTGTGACCTCTTACATACCACTGAAATTCAATACCCCCTTCTTGCTGCAGTGCATGTTTGATTCAACAAAGAAACAATTGAATATGGAATTACCCAAGATATGTGTTGTAGGTTGCTTACTCAGTATTCAGAGTGTTATCGTCATTAACTCATTATCTTGGTGGTTATATAGCAACAGATATATTATGCAATACCTTCAGATGTATATAATTTCTTACTTAATTCTTAGCTTGCACATCACTATGTTCTTGGGCATTCGTGGACTAGAGTCTGCCATCATGGTTGGTGTAGAAGTGGCCAGTTGATTCCGTGGAACATATAAAGCATGTTGCCATCTTAATACATGTTACATTTTCCTTTTATATCATAGCTTGATTTGTAACCTTTTAGCCGTGTTTTCAGGTGTAGGACTGTACTAGAATTTTCCCTCGTAGCTTCCTTTGACTTAAACCTGAAGTTTTTTGGTAGATATTCTGATCGCTCCATTCGTATATTTTTTTAGGATTATGTTTGCATCAATGTGCTGTCTGAAATGTTTGTTCACTAACCCTGTGGCCTATACAAGTGGTTAATTATAGTATATATTGCTGTGCGGATGTCAATGCTGCTATTGCTCGGAAAACACATATAAAATCCCAACTGCAAAATTGCAACATGTACTATCTTCATCAATTGAAGCCTTCTAGTAATTTCTACTTTGCTGTAAAAAACCCATTAAATTAATATGCATATAAGATACTTTGTGACCATATTTAACCTAATGCCAAAAAGTCTTGGTAAAAGTTGTGTGCACTTTAACATGTATGTTGCAAGTGGCAATTAGGGTTTAGGGCTGTCAATGAGATGAACTTGTGTGGAGCTGAGGGCTGAAGCTCAACCAGGCTATGTCAAAGGCGCAAAACTCATAAATTAAAAAATAGTGACAATAATCTGGAAACGAGGTTGTAGCTTGAACGAGATACTTATGTGAACTTTATAACCCTAAAAAACTGCAAGATTCGTGGCAGCATCCGGCAAGAAACATGAAGTAATACCATTGTGTGAAAAGATAAAAGATGAGGGGCATTAGTTTGATGGGAGCAGTGGCCTGGATAGTTTCTGGCAGCTGGTAGATTCAGACAAGGAGAATGGTAAGGGGACACGTTATCACTGCTTTACAGGAATTTGAATGTGGGGAAGTTCTTGTGGCAGTTAGGGTTTCAGCTCATCACTTGTTGTGGTTACTGATTTTTAGTGCGTTGCTTAGTCTGGTGTTGCCCAGTATGGGTCAGGGAATGACATGTAATTGTTTCTTTGCAAGAAACATCCATTGGAAAAAGGTTAGATGACGAGCACTTGAGTTAGAAGCCGCTATTGAAAAAGAGTGCTAAGTGAGGTGTGGCTTTGGGGAGGAAGAGCTGCTATGCTGAGGGAAAAGAGTGAGACCTGAAGGTTACTGGAGAGATATTTTCAATTATTCTCTTGTCTTTAACGATACACCTGCATGCATTCCATGGCGGATCAGGACTTCTCTAGCAAATCCAATCAAATTTTAACTAGTTGCATCTGCAAACAGTATTGTCTAATCAAGAGTTGGGCCTGATGCCTGAATGCTACTAACATTGTTTTTAAGGCGTCACCTAGGCATTGAGGGGCTAAAAATTTCTGGGCGTCCTGGTCGCCTTACTAGGAAAGCAGGCAAGGCGTGGGGGAGAGAAGAAGAAGAGATGAAAAATGGATGCGAATGGGTCGCCAAGGGCAAGCAACTGCCGCTGCTGCTCTTGTTGCTGTCTCCAGCGCCTCTAGACAACACACATCTCACTCCGATGGACTTGGTCATGGCAGCTGTACAAGGAAGCGGTGGCAGCATGCGATCTGCCAGAGCAGAGATCAGCGCAGAGTCTTGGTTTTGTAGGGAGTTTCGCATGTCCAGCCTCCAGGACTCCAGCAGAGGGCGGAGGAGAGAGACGGCTGGTTGCAGTCTGGAGAGTGGAGACACGGAAGAGCAGTCCAGCTCTAGGTCAAGACTGGAGTGTGGATGAAGAGTTATTGGGCCACTAGTGGGCTGGGCTTTAGTTTGCTTCCAGCTTTCTCTCCCTTTTCCCTTTTTTTCTTTTCCTTTTTCTCCCACCAGCAGATGAACATAGCCTTGTTTCTTGGTTGGATATGGCGTCGCCCAGCTCGCCTTATGCACGCCTAGGCGATTGGAAGGGGGCCAGTCGCCGCGCCTCGCCTTACCGCCTTAAAAACATAGACCACTAATGATAAGGATGGGTATGGATTTTGTTCTGAAGCGGCCATATGGCTGGATGTGGTCATGTCTACCTTCTGTAAGGTCTCGAGCCTATGCTGTTGCCTGCCATGCATTGCTGATGTGGTCCAAAGCCCTTAAGTTAATAGGGAAGAATTCCGTAGGCTTTGTGCTGTGACTATTACATCATTGAAGAACCACAGTACTGAAGTATGCCTTAAGCTCTAATGAATAGGTTGAAGTTGTGCTTGTTAAAATCACAGTACTTCGCTGTACGCTCAAGTTTGGCTTGTTATAAACTTTAGTCGCTTGTCAAGTTAGAGTTGTTTTCACAGGCCTGTCTAGAGTGACTTTGTTTCCTTAGAATGTAGCAGTGCCAGTGAACTTATGTTAACTGGAATCTCTTAAATTTGGTATTCTTTTGATGGTTAGATATCTAGAAATGCAATGAATCAACTGATTATTTGTGTGCTACTCATTTAATGCAAATTATAGCCTCTCCTGCTGTGCTTGATTTTTGAAGTTTAATTCATTAAGTTAGTAATCAGAGTGGATTCTCATACGGTCATACCAGATTAGTGGACTGTATTAAAAGAATGTTCTTTTGGGAGCTTGCTTTTGTTAGAAGTTCCTTTTTCTTTGGTTTCCTGTAATCCTGTTGAAACCTCACGTATATGTTGTGATGCCATAATATGAACTTAGCATAGCTTGTGTCTTTGCATAGAAAATGGAGAGCAGACTACATGCATTATCGTCTATTTTTACCTTATTTTACCAAAAATGATAGTGGAACAGTACCTTTAAAAAAATAGCTGGATCTTTCAGCATTCTATTTTTTGATATTTGTGTGATGGTAGGACTGTTTAATGTTCCAGAAGTGCTGTGGGCTGTTTGACACTTTCCCCCTTTTTCTTGTGCTCCCTCAATTCTAATTTGAGCACTATGTTTCAGGTAGGCTCTAAAATTCTTCCCATCCTGGTCAAGTTGTAACTTGTAAGCACAACCAGGCTTTATTTGTACTGTATCATGATTTTTTTTAGGAAAATGTAGCAAAGGAGTTCCCTGCTGCGATATTTTTCTAATAAGTAAAACTAAAGATAACTTTTTTTGGGGGGAAATACTATATCATGATTTTTTCACTGTCTATTTGTAGCATAGCTGAGTTCGCCTCCAAATTGCACTATGCACTAATGTGATCTGAATTTTGAACACTCAGACATTTACTTACACCCTGTTATTTTTAAATGGAAAATTTGTGTCTAATAGTAGCTTTATGGCATCAGTTTTAGACAAAGGCACTTGTTTCTTTCCATTTTCTGTGACCTGTAGTTAGGTGGAACCGTGGAACTGTTTGCATTCTGCTGCTTTGGATTGCAATTGTGCTTATCTAAATACATGCGCATTAGTGCATAACAGTAATGGGACCTACCAATCTTTTTTCTTTGCGGAATGAGATCTACCAATCTTTTACTTATGCTAGAAGAATCTGCAACAAGGTGTCAAGGTTGCTCGTGTACTGACTAAGCAGGTCACAAGCACGAGCATGACGGGTGTGTGGCAAGAAACCCCAGACTATTACGACAATCTAGGAAATGATTCATTTTCTGTTTGAAATTATTCTGAGTTTGGTATTACTTGTATTTTTTTTCCTAACCAGTGGTTAAGTGGTTTGCACCTCTTAATTGGCTACATGTAAGTCTCTTAATTACAGTAGAGTTAAAAACTGCATTTTCCTTTGTCTAAAAAATTTAGTGCCTGTTCAGACGAGTAGGATTGCTTTATGAATTTTGATGATAGTCCACCTTTGTAGTAATTAATCTTAAATGACTTGGTTCCAAGTACCACATTTCCAAACAGGCCCTTGGATATGCTAAACAATAAATTTTGTCTGCTACTTCATCAATGCATTCTGCTAGATTTGTACTGCAAATAAGTTTTGCATCACTGTAGCACAATTAGCAGGCTGGAAACTTTTAATCTGAATTTGTTTTGCTGACAGTTGCTGCAAGTGGAGGCGGCAAGCTAGAGGCAGCAACTGCATAACTTGCAAGAAAATCGTAAGTTTCTCAGCTTTCTTATTATATACTTGAGAAATTGGTATTGATTTGTGTATATAAGTTGATATTTTTACAAATTCCTCTCATTTTTTAAGTAGACAAAGTCATGCATAACTTTGTTAGAGACTTGAATATTGTAGCATTTTGCTGATTAACACATAGTTATCTAAAATACTATGGATTGGGTATTAATCACCTAGGAAAGGGAGAGAGCCTCTCCCATCCTGTTAACTTCATTTGTCCTAGCTGCGTTTTTCATTTTCTGTTAGAGAGAATGTTGTCCTTTTGATCTCGTCATCAATTGGATTTAAACCACTGTATCACTGTGACTTGTCCTTGTCCATTTAGTCCATCATAATTTAAAAATACTTTGACTGGATTCAATAAACACTGCATTACTTGATTATAGTTTATTCTTTTACTTTACTAAGGGTTGATGTAGTCATAGCATGTCGAAGTTCTGCTCAGCTAAGCAGTAGTGTTCTGGTCCCTCCAATTCATCGTTCCCCAAGTAACAAACAATTGATGTTGTGTACATTTACAAGGTCTCCAAAGCACAATTGACCACTAATTTCTGCTGTAATATATTCATAATAAAATTGTGATACTATGAAAGGTCATGTCAAATGGAATCCATGTTTTCAAATTTCAACTTGCCCAATCTAAGCGATAATAAAGATACTAAGCTAGATTTCGAGTACACAAATTCTTAAATGTAAGAGAGACAACTGGAGATTTAGCTATTCAAGACCCATGATAAAGGCGTTTGTATTGCTGTCTCATTTAAACCTTGTGTTTCTGTGATTTTAAGGTGATTACAGATAAGCAAAATATTTCCCCATAGAAACTGAATCTATTGTATCTGTCTTATATATTTTCATAGTACAGTTTTTTACATCTCATTTTTTACTCTCTGCACAAATACTGTTGATATTCCTTGTTACAGAAATGCTTACTGAACAACATATGATCCACATATCTCTGTATCTTTCCTGTTCTCTGGAATTTCTTCATGTTTAAACTAGAATCGCATTTCTGGTCTTCAGATATGAGAAAAACTTTATAAAAAACAGTAGTAGAATTTGACGCACATTACATATTTTTTTGTCAATATATATCTGGTGAATAAACTTGCACAATATGTGAAAAGTTAGAACAAACCATTACTTGAATAAGATACATCTTATGAAATAGATTTACACTACCATTATCAATCCTCGATGCATACTGTCTCATGTGATATGTATTTGGGCTCATTACAATTGATAATCTTTCTGGCTACTTCAAATTGATGCTTCTGAGAATAATGAGAACATAAGCAGTGCCACACTGCATGCCTTCATGGATTCAGTTGTAATCTGTAAGTTTTCAGTTAGTCATAGTGCAGTTTCTACTAAAGTATACTCCCTCCTGACATTTTTAGTTGACCGTAGGACATGGCAATTAGTTCAAAAATGAACTAACAATCCTGTCCTAACTTCAACAAAAATTGTCCGGAGTAAGTGTATAAGAACATAATCAATAGGCCGTATGCATAAAAGCAGAATTACCCTAGTTTAGGAGGTGCAGTTTGCTCAACATCATTCTCCTGTGGTGGAGTGTTAAGTTCAATATGAACAGGAATATTGCCATTCTCAACAACTGCAAAGTTGTATGGAGTTGGTGAATCTCGGTTGACTTCACTTGCTGCCCCTTTCTCATAGAGCTGAGCACCGAAACAAATCCCAATCAATTATGCGATGGGACTATGGGAACGTATATCCTGTGAAAGTGTTTGTCATGATTTTTCATATACCTTTTTGTATAGGTCAACATTTTCCTGACGAATTAGATTGACCTTTTTGTATAGCGCCATGTTGTCTTGTTGGATGAGACTTCCCTGCAAATGAGCCAAAAATGAGCGAGTACTGAGTCAGCTTGCTGAAGTTTGTAGACCTCATTTTCACAGTAATAACAGAATATAATACACAACCTTTCGATTCAGTTCATGAATTTCATCGATCAACAATTGATCCTGAAAGCAACAAAGTTGTTCCTCAGTTTATTCTTGGATGGTCCAACAAACTCATATGAGGGGGTTAGCATACTTACCTTTTTTGTGCGGATGCAACGCAGGCTCATTTCTAGCTTATTTTCAAGATTTTGAAGTTCCTTGACATCCAATCCAGAAAGATCTTGTCCCATCAACTGCCTGCAACCAATCAAACATTTTTATTTAAGTTGACATTTTGTTTCTGCATATGCACATGTTGTTGTTTTCTCAGAATTAAAATGAGGAAAAATTGGTTTGTCCTATAAACTACTAGGACAAACTAAGCGTTGTTGTTAATATCACAATTTTTTTATCACATGAAAAGCTAAACGGCGGAAGTTAATTTTAATACATAATGTTTTTTTTAGGAATAATTTTAATACATAATGTTACCCCCTCATATCCAAAATATAAGTTCATTTGAACATCAACATGGTGTCCACCATAGCACTCTGGCCAACACTATCCATGTAAATTAATGGTTTCCAATAGAAAAAGTTATATACTCCCTCCGGACTTCTTTTGTCTTCGTTTGAACAGCTCGTATAGTTAAAATGAACTGTGTCCGCTGTCCTAATGACAACAATAAGCCTCAGGAGGGACTATTAAACAACATGCTTTATGATGAGTCTAGTAACAGCCTTATGCAAGGAATGCACATGATCTTTTAGAAATTTTAGATTTATAGTGGTTGAAGTAAAAAGGAGCTGACTTAAGATCCAATTAGACTTATATTTGGGATCAGAGGGAGTAAAATGAATAAAGAAATTTTGAATTATAAATGGCTTGACATAGGAAATGAGTTGTTACATGCTTTTACTGATGTCCTCGTAAGCAATCCAGTGGATCACATGTCTCATTATGTAACCTTTTTAAACTTTGTTGTTGTGCACTGCATCTTTCTTGCATACTAAATTCATTGTTATCTGTTTTGTAATAATGTATATACTATGCACAAACAAGTTGGAGGTATACTTGTTACCTCATGTTTCTTAACTTGCATCACCTAGAAGTATGGAGTATTTATAGATGTTTTGTCAGAACTTGACTGAGATTTCAGTTGCACATCAAATGGGATTTGGTAATCAAGTGCTTTGGCATGCAAAATATTTCTTCTTTTTCTGATTCTATTCTAATTTCTGTTTTAAACTTCTGTATATTTAAAGACAAACAGTAGCAATTTAAGCACTTTTGCTCTTGCTTTGTTCAATTTAGTTCTTTTTACATTTGGTAAAATTCTGATTGATATTTCTGTGAAATTTGCAGGGTTTGTAGCCATACCGATGATTTTCTTGCAAGTTGTGCAGTTGTTGTCTCAAGCTTGCTGTCTCCCTTTGCCAGAACTATTAAATATGAAAAACAGTTAAAGTCATGCCACATCCAAGATTGCCAAATGGCAGGTATAAAACATGTTGCACATAAGCATGGTGAGCTGTCAGCGGACAAATTATATATTCTTATATGAAACAACAGAACTAAATGAGATGACATGCCACCATTTCAATCATGTGGTTTGCACAGCATAAAACTTAATACGATTTAACCCTTTTTTATGTGTATGTGTTTTTTTTCCTTGAAACGGGGATGGGTGTGTTGGATTTGTGCAGCATACAAAATAGTGGTAAGTATTCAGTTCATTTATGGTGCATGTGTATATTGGCACTTTGCATGTTGTTGTATCTAATCTTCTCAGTTCACTTATGGAGCATCTTTAAGATGAAATTAGTATCAATATAAATGGGACGATATTTCTTTAGATTCATATGGCAACCATCTCAGGATAGATGCATCTGTTGATTATTAATCTTTTCAGAGGATGGGAACTTGGACATGGTACATCTTTTTTATACTGCCTCCGATCTTTTTTTGTTGACGCTGCTTAGGACAAATTTGAGTATTCTGTGTCAATTGCTATGTTTTATTTCGAATCTTTGTACTCGGTCAGTAAAGAATTGCATGGTTTATCTTTCCTCAGAAAGAGTAAGGTTTAGATCTGAAGTGGAGCTGTGTGGTGCTACCAATTTGATGTAAATTATACTGCTCATTGGTTATGCATCCACACCCACATGGATGCCATTGGGTGTTCGGCGGCTAAGTGAATATTCATTGATCCAAGCAATAGTTGTTTGGTGGAAGCATTTCCTTCGAACTGGTCTGCGTCCCCTGCCAATAAATTTATCTATATGCAAGAACTTAAGCTTTACTAGATGGTATAATGGAAATCCACTGTCATATGAATTAATGTAGTTCTAGCTTTGGTTGATATTTTATCCGCACTAAATAACTCAAATTCTTTTTGATGTACTCTCTCCATTCCAAAATTATTGGTCATTGATTATTTTATTACATTTGATTATTTGTTTTATTAAAAAAGTTTAAAAATTATTATATATTTTCTCATAATGTGTTTTATTATTAGATAAAAGTTAAATATAACTTATAACTTTTTATATCTAACAAATATTTTGAATAAGATAAATAGTGAAACATAACTAAAAAAAATCAACAATGAAAACAATTTTGAAAGGGAGTAGTAGGTTAGAAGACCAGCTGACTTTCTGACATACTTATGTGACAGCTAACCAGTCAGCATGGAGCATGATTATTTTCATGTGGTGTAAGTTTTAGAGCTCAATAGTTCTCATGAAAATGTTCATATTAAGAATGGTATGTTTTTCAACAATTATGAAGTCCGAGACATAGAAGTTATGATTTTGCTATCATGTCTTAATAAGAATGGAATCCTGGTGCTACAATTAAGAGTTTACATTACTAGGGTTGATTTTGCTATCATAAGCCAAATTGGGCCCAATTGTTCACTGTATTGCCACTTGTGCAGCTCAAAACTCTATCGAAGACAGTTTCGACTGGTGATTGGTTGCCTGTCATATGATCCTTGGCGTTGTATATCCATGCTGGATCCGTTTTGAATGATGAGTTGACTAAGTTGAACCTCCAATGTATTAGGAAAAATTAACGGAATTTGACGCAAGTTGCAAGTAATATAAATGACAATGCTGATTAGTCGTTTCAGTGTCTAAGACGTGGACCAAAATGAACATTGAACACACCAGTATTGATCGAAGTTTTATTGAAAAATGCAAAGAGAATAGACCTAAGTTGCCCTGTCAGCTCATGATTGTGTTGCACTCAACTCATCTAGAACGATATAAAGAAAGCCTAACGGTATATCTGCCACTTTGTACTAGAAATGATGAGATTAGCTTGCTGTTGGAGGTCAAAGTCAATCCAAATAAGCCCTAATATTCTTGGATAATTGGTTTTCACTTTTCAGATGGTTTCAATTGTAATAATAGTCTAAACATTTTGGATAAAAAAAATAAGGAAAAGTCTATTTTACTCCCCTGAATAAGTTATTTTGTTCAATTTACTTCAGCTCAATTTACTCAAATAATTCAAGTTGGTGCAATTTACTCCTTGTTATAATTTGTCCTTTTTGTTTATCTTAGTACACTTTGAATTTGATTCTCAAACTTTGCACTACGAAATATTATAACAATCACTACATGAAAAATATATTTTTCTATTTTCATAAATATTTTGTATATAATTTTAGAGCTTTATAGTTAATGTAGTATTAGATGTTATTAAACTATATAACATATGTATAAAATATACTTTATATTTTTTCAACGTAAAGTTCTATAAAAACTATCATTGTGCAAAAATTTAGCACTAAAATTACATTGTACAAATATAAATAAAAAATACAAATTATATTAGAAAGTAAATTGTAATCATTTAAATTGTTTGAGGGAGTAAATTGAACCAAGATTTTGTTCAGGATGTAAACTGGATAAAGTGAATTGTTAAGGGGAGTAAAATGGATTTTTTTCCTAAAAAATAATAGCCTAAACATTTTGGATGTAAAAAATAATAGTCTAGACATGAGTTGGGTTGTCTAGCAATAAGCATCGAATTTGGCCTTTACTTAATTGGTGCAAATTTAACTTTTTAGTAAGTAGCTAACTTTGTCAAATATCAATGACAGTGACACCGTGTTAAACACGTATGGATTTTTGTCAATGTTTTTGTTGTTATGGAAGTATATATATAGCCACATGCATTTATTAGGTTGGCTAATTTCCTCAAATAATAATGATACCTACGAGGGATAAGACTATCTCCGGACATTATCTGATACAAAAGATCTCCCACCAAGATTAAAAAACCCCATAAACCTTCTTTGCTTCACCCTTACACGTGAGAGCGTGAGCCAGGTTTTAAGCCATGCTTTGGTGTGGTGATGAGGGAATTATTTTTTATCCAGGCTAGGTAAATTTGCTTTTAATGAGAATCAAACCTGGGTCTATGTAGTGCTACTTGGAAGTCTTAACCATTACGTTAAGAATTGATAGCTTTGATCTACTAGTAAATGGCTCGGATACTACTCGAATGAGGGAAGATATGTGTATTGCTTTCCTACTATAAGGCTTTCTTGGTAAGCCAGAATTTTCTCCCACGGCTCTAGTTGAACGATAATGTGAAAATTCAGATCGGAGAGAGCAAGTATCTTTCACTAATCTTGCACTATGAAACAAAATGGACTGTTTTAGAGCTGTTTGAAATTATTTTAGGCAATAGTCTTCTTTTATAGGTCATCCAAACACTTGTAATAATACGTCTATCATGCTCTCCTTGTCTACCACATCGGACGGCGAGAGTGGACTCACACTGCAACCAACATCCGTCACCTCTCTCTTCATATCCACAATCCTCTTGTCTATGATGTTGTAAGTTTATGTGCTATTTTATGATTTTTGTTTATGAATGACAATATAACCTTATACCTAACTATTATTTGTGTTGCAGATTTCACTAAGTACTTAGTGACGCAAGACATTTTTCTACTAGTGGTGATGGAGCCTAAAACTGTCACTCGGAGTACGGAGCCCCCTTCCGAGTTATCCACCATCACTAGAAATCAATATTAGTGGTGGTGGATGCTGACATCAACATTAAAAATTACTAGTGGCAGTGGACGTTCACGTCAGTGGTGGATATTTTTTGTTACTAGTGACGACTGCTGATGTAATTCCACCATCACTCTAAATTACACGGTCCAAATAACCCATTGTAGCCCAAATACTTAACTCAGTATATAAGCAGTCAAAACCCTAACCCTCCTCATTTCTTTGTCTTGTGTCGCTCTCCACTCCTCCCTCACTTCACTTCTTTCTCGTGAGCGCTGCTCTCCTCTCCCCCCTCACTTCTCTCTCGCGAGTGCTGCACCTCTCTTTCCTCTCCACCCCTCCTCCATGAGAGCAAGCGCTCCTTCACGCGTGTGGGCAACAACATCGATGACATTCCTTCTTCACGCGCGCAGGTGGGGGCACCACCATCCTCTCTTCTCTAGGTGCATCGGCGCCCTTCCATCACCACGCGCATAGGCACGGGTGCCCTGCCCCTCCTCGATGCACACCTTTGGATCCGGATTCGGTCACCTCCCCTCCTCCACGCGTGCACGGGCGTGGGTGCCCTCCCCCTCCCCCTCCCCCTTCTCCTGGATGAGTTGCCGCCTCCAGATCCGACCTCCTCCTGTGTGGCTTTGACAACCCAGGTCGGATGTGACAAATCCGACGACATGATGGCAACCTTGTATTCTAGCACATGGCTTGGGGCAGCAATGTGCAACACTCTGCAAGTGGCACCATGTGGCAACGGCCCCGGGAGCCGGTGCAACGACCCTAATGGCGGTGACTAGGATTAGGGTTCGGTAGTTGGGCTGGGTGGGCGTGGCCCGCCTAGGCCCGACTTTTTTTTTGTTTTCTAAAATTCTTCCTAGTGGCGGTGGAAAACGAAATCATCCCACCGCGATGGGTCAATATAAGCCTCTTAATGAAGAAGTCTAACAAGTTGTGTAACTGCTAGCAGCGGTTTCAGATAACACATAGTATTAGCAACATGCTTAATCAGCAGTGGTTCTGTAACCGCTACTGATGAGGAGTTTTGAACCGCTATAGTAGTGAAAAGAAGTTAATAAATGATTTTTATTGTGCGGATACAAATCTAATCAAGTTTGGGAATTGGGATATTCCCAGATGATCGGAATCTCATGCAAGAATTGCACCGAAAAATTTTCTATTTGAAAGCAAATATGACTGTTGGAGGAGATGAACACATTCAATAAGTTGGAAGCGATGATTGAGCCCGTGACTAGGTACTCATTGGGCGATCCGGTGAATGATGCAGCTGGTGTTCTAGTGAGCCTACTTTTTTGATAGAAAGTAGGTAACACCTATTTTGTGCTTAACATTCCATTATCCAAAAAAAACACTTATTTTGTGCTTGGCGTTAAGGGATATTAATTAACCTCTTCTAGACTAAAAAACATTCTTGATCATTTATTTTAGTGAAGAGTTTTAAGTAAGGAGAGAAACACTGGGGTGAGGATTTGTGAGATCATAAGAGTACCTCATACAGTAACTTATCTGCTACTTTTCCACGTGTTAGCTTTGGAAAGACATAAAATAGTTAGTATTGATGTTGTGCTTCAAACTGACTTTGTGGAAGGCTTCATCAAGTATATGTTTGCAGCCTCTGTTCAAAAGACACGTCACTAGTCTATATATACACCACATGCGTGGTAGAGCATGCCCTAGTTAGACATTGCTTATAAAAAAACTCGACTTGCTAGTGGGGGGGGGGGGGGGGGGGGGTAAGACAACCTTTGTTTTTTTACGAGAGAAGATCTTTTCATATAGGTTGAGAAAACCTCCGAATCCTTGTCCCACCCTTACATAGCGGCACGCTGTAAACCATATGAAACGACCATGATCCAAGGTGGACCTTAGACCCGTGCTTTGGTATGATGACAAGCGAGAAGATTTTTTTTTTTACCCCAATCCATAAATTCCCTCCCACTAGGAGTCGAACCCGGGATCTTGGGGGTGCTGCTAAGCCACCTTAACTACTAGGCTGGAGGACTGTTCGCAGTTAGACATTGCTTATATGGCGGTGAGAGTGAACCAAAAGTATTACCCAAATGCCATTAATTGAAAACCAAAATAGTACTTGTTCCATATAGTCTGTATTATGGTGTTGTGTATCTCATATCTGGAATGTCAGCGTCACCAGTAGTTAACGACTACCATTTTGTCTCACCCCTGCAGTAGCTTCATGAACTATGCTTAGTATCTGCCGTGTGATTATCCAATAAGGGACACCTCAAAATCAAAGAGCATGCAATAAGATATTTACATGAAATAATAGATGAAAGGTCACAAGAATTAAGTAGGGTGAATGCATACGAGTTAATATAGCTTGGTATAGCTAATGGTACATATGGTTGGCCGAGGTGGCCTAGTAATTTATTCTGAAAGAAATTTAGATGGATTAAAAAGATGATGACTATAAAAGTAATTATATCATCATCTGAACAGTTTGAATTTAATTATGCTTCAAAATTTATGTCCAAAGCAAATGTTTGTCTGTGTTATGCGCAAAGATGATGAGGGCATTAGATAAGCAAACCAGTATAAATATAATAACCATACCTAGCTAAGATGCATGCAAAGAGAAAATATGACATTATTGTACTGCACACCCCACTCCTTTGTGTCAATTTGCATTATTTCACATTGATTACATATTTTATTTGTTATCGGCAATATATGTATACACAACTAATTTATGTTTGTTCCAGCTACCATTTTCCTTGTTAGAGCATGCATGCAACCGGTTGATTTCTCATCACATCATATTCGAAATTTTGGACACACTATTTTATCAATATCTACGAAATGTAACTGTGTTAAACTATTGGTAACCAGTTCCAAAGCGAGATCTAGAAATTAATTATTATGTATCTAAATTAATTATTAGTGCACAATAATTTTAAGTATCTAAATTAATTATTAGTCTAAGAAGCTCCATAATTAGAAGAAAATCAACATGATTCTGTGGCGCTATGAAAAAGCTTGGCATAATCTTCTGCACAAATCTAACAAATATGTTGTATTTCCGTTTTTTTTAAATACCGTTGTATAGACATACCTTAAGCTCTGAGTTGGGGTCTGCCACAACTTCTTGCTCCTCCTTCATTCTGCCATATCGATCAATCACTGATTTGATGCTGCAAATTGAAAGATAGTACTAAAATGTTAATATTTTGCTCAAAAGTCAACCTAATTTCTCTTATATAAAGTTATACAAGTAGGTTTTATGAAAATAAAACTATCCATACAATTTTAACAAAAACGCAACTGTATTTTGATCTTTAGTAAAGTAACCTACAAACTTTTAGGCTAGCCGCACCCATAAGTCACACATGTAACACATATCTTAGTCCCAACGCTTAGATAGACATATTAGTTATAAACATTAGACATACTCAACTTCCTATTCCCAAACATAGGAAAACCAAAACTATATTGGAAAACAGAACTAGATCAGAAAATCACCTTATAGTACATTGAATAACCTATACATTGGAACACCAAATTATAGATCCAGAAAACCACAATACAAAACAAATAATAAGTTCTATGTATAAGAGTCACCTAATTATTTTGTTTTTCAAAATATACACTCAAATTCTTATTAGTGACTCAAGATCTAAGCACCTCATATGTGTGCCACCTTGCGTTGTTGCAAATATCCCCTATGCTCTGTCACCATTGACCTTATTAAAACCATCATGACTTATTGTTTGTCCTAATATAACAATGCCTTCATGCTCTAACTTCTTTGACTTATACTCTTATTTCCTATTCTATATCGCACTACAAGATCTATCAACCCTCACCTTCTACTACGATAGCATTCGGCAATAACCTAATTCACGTTTTGACCACAACTGAATGCTTTCGAAGCATCTTTATTGTCACCAAGTGAATATAGATCTAGTATGTCACCTGACACATTGTTTTGATAGGTTTCAAAATTTTAATTAAAATTTCAATCAATTATTGATTTATATCTAGCGATTTAAATCTTCTCATCATCATTTTATAGATCCCAACCCTTTTCCTTGACTCTACCTCTGCAAGCCCCCAAATGACAACGCTCTCCCTAGACACAACAACCTCACATCTGGATGAGATCTCTATGAAGTATCAATCGTTCCATTGACGCCTCTAAGTTTCATCACAACTTCCACTTCCGTTACTTCTCAGAGCTATAATTGGATCCGAGAATTTAATTTTTTTTCATCGTTCCACAAGATCTCCACATGACCTAGTTATGATCTTGAACTCCTTCATCCTTCCATATGTCACATCAGAATAAAATAGAGGCACCACCTCTTATCATAGTAAGATTGGATGATCGTCACCCCAATCTTTATCCTCTATTGATAAGGTTAGCAGTTGGAGCAATAATTAAGATTAGAGGCATCAATAAATCCAAAGGCAGTGAAGTGAGATCCCCAAAAGTTTTACTAAAGGGATGCGTACCAAATCAAAATAAAAGAGAGAGAGAGAGAGAGAGAGAGAAAAGAGAGGAATTTAGAGGTCTCAAAATAACTATTCAGTTCTGGATTTATAAGGTACTAAGAGTAATATAAAAAATTCTCAAATTAAGGAGAGATCATGAAAAAAAAGCACAACTATATAAAAAAGCATAAACTGAGGATGAATAATCCGGTGGACAAACACCAAGAAAATATAGGCAAACTAAAAGCTGTTTTAGAATTTAATTAACGGAATCAGTTACGACCTGGTGCTGGCATATTCGTAGAGGCGGCCAGTGCTGGAGAAGATTACGAGTCCGACCTCAGCGTCGCAGAGGATAGCGAGCTCCCTGGCCTTCTTGAAGATCCCGTTCCGCCGCTTGGAGAACGTCACCTGCCGACTCGTGGAGTTGTCGATCCGCCGTATCACTATCTTGCCCCGCCCCATCCTCCTCAAGCTCCAGTTGGTCTCTTGCACGCAACAGCAGAGAGAAAGCTATAGAGGATCCAGCAGGAGCTCTAGAAGGTGGAGGCTCCCAGTTGGTTTCCCAGATAGGCGAATAATTGGGAGAAGTAGAGAGGAAGAAGACGGGAGAAGGACGATGAGTCTTTGTTGGTGGCTTTGCAACTTGTCTTTCCTTTAGTTGCTTTCTTTCCTTTATTTAGCAAGGAAATCGAGGATGCGATTTGTCTCCCGATTGGCTAGAGTGACCAGATGAGTTAATTTATTGGAAATGCTATATAAATGGTGGTAACCAGAGGTCTTGGTAGCTTCTGGAAAGAGAGGCTTGCCTGAAATTGGTTGCCAAAGCAACAACCACATTTCCATAAATTTATGTTGTGCCTAGACGTCACCACGGCATCCACACGTGTCTCAAGTTACAGGTACTTCAAATAACTTCTATATTCTATTTTGCCCTTATCGTCTCTCACCACGAAGCGAGCACTCCGTCCTCAGTATATCATGCATGTTACTAATTTTCAGCTGACTAAATTAATCACTGTTTTGAGTCATCAGAACTAAATCTAACAAATTATAATTATTATACATATAATCTTATATAAGAAAAATCAAACCATAAAGTAATAAATGATTGAATAATATATTATTATGTCCAATCTTTACTTATAGGCCATATAAACTGTTGTACATATACACATTTTATATAGATCTAATATTCTTAACTATGTAGTACCTAGCACATGACCCTCGCCATTGTATATATATAGGGTGGCGGGAATTTTTCCCAAATGTATTGTGACATTTTTGCATTCTAAAGAGGGTTACTAATGTAAGCCTCATGTGTGCATCGTGGTTACATAACTGGAACATTTTTTTTCTTCAAGTCAACACTGGAACACTTTACTACCACTAGTATGATTGGATAACATTTGGTCCGTACAACGTTATTAGGAGAGAGAGAAAGAGAGTGAGTGAGTGAGTGAGTGAGCATGTTTAACATAAGGAATGATGCAAATTATCATGTTTGTATATCTACATTCAACTAAACATTAAGTAAAAAAAAACTTGACACAAGAGAAAGACGACCCCTGATCGATATATTGCAAGCGGAAGAAATTTTCTCACTGAAGGAACGAGAAAACATCCAAAGGCCTCGTCCAAACTGGGCACCAGTGCTCCATATGTCAGGATTCAGCCAAATGAGGGCTAGCTTTCTCCTGACCTCATCAGGACCAATGAATAGAGTAATTAAAACCTGTTGTCAATTCATTCTCTAAAGCAAGCGAAATTCTAAACAGATGTTGTCCAATTCCATCATTAGCCATCCTGTTCAAAGTCAGAGGTCTCCTCTCTACGTAACCTAAAACAAATGTTAAATGAAAAGATCAAGCTATTAAATGTGAACGTGACTAATATATTTGGAAGTTTTAGTTAGATTACCTGCGCGTTGTGAAGTATCGTGAAGTACAAAAAATGGAGTACTCGTCCTTCTATATGGATAAAAATGGGCGCAAATAGTCTTATCCTTTAATTCATTATCAAGCAAGCGTGATGAGTTTTTGCACTTCTCTTCAACATGTGGTTCTATAAATATGGTAAAGATGGTTTTCTGTAGATTAGCTACAAGACCTTTGCAAGGTCTCTGCTCTTCAGTTATATCTTTTGTCTCATGAGCACTGCTTTAGCATCTGTCACGTATTATTTTTCTCAAAAGAATATTTGTTTCTAAATTAGCCAAAGCTTATTAATAGGTCCATTTCTTATTGTTTCATTTTGTTTTTTCTTTCAGGGTACTTTATTCTCTCGTGTGAAGTTCAAAAGGTGAAGGTGTGCCTTCTATATGACTGAAGAAACTGACCCAAAAACAGTAGTGGTAGTGATATACAAGATTATGCATGTTCTTCGTTATACCACAAACTCCAAAACCTGGATTTGGGAGCTGGAACGACTTACCCAAACGTGCTGCAAGTGTCAGCTAGTGTTGACTGTGCTGTGGTAACCAGTTAGGAAAATATTTGCTAGTTCAGATCTATGTTTTTCCTTTGACAGAGAGTTCAGATTTGTTTTTTCTTGTTACATGCATATTTATGAATACATACTTTTATGATAGAAATTTTATCCATAATTATTAAATGGCACAAGATATGTTAAGTAGAATACATCATAAAAGGCAATGTGATAAAGCATCAATATAATAAAATAATAAAAATAAGAGAGAATTTAAAATCATAATTTTGCGAAACAATAAATAAAAATTTTAAGCAATAATAAAGAGCAGCCCAGGTTAATAAAACTAAGAAAATTAACTAGGAAAGTTTAAGTTTGGAAGCTCCATTGCAGGATTCAAACCTAACCATTAAAGGAGAAGCTGTGGGAACGACAAAACCTATGACTGCATAGGATTTATTTTATTGAAAAGAATCCTAATACTTCATTGGGCGGGATGGCGAAACAAACCAAAAAAATTGTTTTATTTGATTTAATAAGGTTATAAATTAACAAATAAGACAAGAAAGAGTTAATATTCGCCCACGAAACTTTATTGGATTAGAATACTTTACTATGATTCAATAAGGGTAAAAATAAGGATATTCTTTATAAAAAAAGAAGGATTACATTATCTACAAATATAGAATTTGGATATATTCTAGATCTTCTTTCTTGACTATATATTTCTCTATTTTAAGAAATGCAAAATAAAAAAACGTATTCTATCCTTAATATTTTTGAATATTATGGAATTAGAGAAATTTGCACGCTTTCTCATTTCATTCGCGAGGAGCTGGATGAGAAGAAACTCTCATGTCCAGTTTTGGAGTAGAGATGGAACTAAAAAAGAACCATCGACTATAATCCCAAAAGAACTAGATTTCGTAAACAACATAGAGGAAGAATGAAGGGAAAATCCTGCCGAGGCAATCGTATTTGTTTTGGTAGATATGCTCTTCAAGTACTTGAACCCGCTTGGATTACAGCGAGACAGATAGAAGCAGGACGAAGAGCAATGACACGATATGCACGTCGTGGTGGAAAACTATGGGTATGTATATTTCCCGATAAACCGGTTACACTAAGACCCACAGAAACACGTATGGGCTCAGGAAAGGGATCCCCCGAATATTGGGTAGCTGTTGTTAAACCAGGTCGAATACTTTATGAAATGAGTGGAGTATCTGAAACTATAGCTAGAGCAGCTATCTCCATAGCTGCCAGTAAAATGCCCATACGAAGCTAATTTCTTAGATTAGAGATATAGACCCCCTGAAAAAAAGGAGTATTGAAGATAAAAAACCCCAGGTTTTCCTTCTAGAGAGACAATATATCTTTCATTCCTTTGCAGTGAAATAACAAATTGAAATCCAAATAATATGATTCAACCTCAGACTCTTTTAAATGTAGCGGATAACAGTGGAGCTCGAAAATTGATGTGTATTCGAGTCATAGGAGCTGCTGGGAATCAGCGATATGCTCGTATTGGTGATGTTATTGTTGCTGTAATCAAAGACGCAGTGCCCCAAATGCCTCTAGAAAGATCAGAAGTAATTCGAGCTGTAATTGTACGTACATGTAAAGAATTCAAATGTGAAGACGGTATAATAATACGCTATGATGACAATGCAGCAGTTATCATTGATCAAAAAGGAAATCCAAAAGGAACTAGAGTTTTTAGCGCGATTGCTGAGGAATTGAGAGAATTGAATTTTACTAAAATAGTTTCATTAGCTCTTGAAGTATTATAAATACTAGTAGATGAGATATAGATCAAAGAAAAAATTAGTAGATTGTTAAAATCCTAAATAACAAGAAAAAGGAAAACATGTTGATTATCTAAAAATTAGGAGGAACCTAGAATTAGAGTCTTATGGGCAAGGACACTATTGCTTATTTACTAACCTCTATAAGAAACGCAGACATGAGTAAAAAAGGAACTGTTCGAGTAGTTTCTACAAATATTACTGAAAACATTGTTAAAATACTTCTACGAGAGGGTTTTATTGAAAGTGTTCGGAAACATCAAGAAAGTAACAGATATTTCTTGGTCTCAACTTTGCGACATCAAAAGAGAAGGACTAGAAAAGGAATATATACAACTAGAACCTTTTTAAAGCGTATCAGCCGACCTGGCTTACGAATTTATGCTAACTATCAAGGAACTCCTAAGGTTTTGGGCGGAATGGGAATTGCTATTCTTTCTACTTCTCAAGGTATAATGACAGATCGAGAAGCTCGACTAAATAGAATTGGGGGAGAAGTCTTATGTTATATATGGTAACGACCCCCCCTATAGTACCCGAATTCTATCTCGAACTTTCTATTTTGAAAATGCAAATAGAAAAATAGGAGAAAAAAATATGACAGAAAAAAAAATAGGAGAGAAAAAAAAACCCGAGAGAAGCAAAAGTAACTTTCGAAGGTTTAGTTACGGAAGCCCTACCCAACGGAATGTTTCGAGTTCGCTTAGAGAATGACACCATCATCCTGGGCTATATTTCAGGAAAAATTCGATCCAGTTCTATACGAATACTGATGGGGGATAGGGTCAAAATTGAAGTAAGTCGTTATGATTCAAGCAAGGGGCGTATAATTTATAGACTTCACCATAAGGATTCGAAGTGTATCGAAGACTCGAAGGATACTGAAGATTTGAAGGATACCAAAGATTTAAAGGATTAGGTTTTTCTAGGAAATAAATTCCAAATTTTAAAATTTAAGTGAAGAGGCTTATTTTTTCCCAAAGAGTGGATTCATAGTTTAAGAAAGGAATACCCTAAATATGAAAATAAAAGCTTCCGTTCGTAAAATTTGTACAAAATGTCGACTGATTCGTAGGCGTGGGTGAATTAGAGTCATTTGTTCCAATCCGAAGCATAAACAAAGACAGGGGTAATCTTTCGAAAAAGGAGCTTTCCTTTCTAAAAAGTAAAAAAAAAGTACCCACAGAAATGTCCAAATTCCGAATAAAAAAATGAAAGTAAAGGATATATTTAATCTTAAAACGGATATCTTTGTATCTTTTTTTCTTTTTGTTATTTCTAACTCAGATTTATGAGATAATAAAATATGACAAAAGATATACCAAAAATAGGTTCACGTAAGAAAGCGCGTATTGGTTTGCGTAGGAATGCTCGTTTTAGTTTAAGAATACATGCATCATAATAACACAAAACTGCACCTTTCCTATATGAATTTCCCAGCACCGCATGGAAATAGAGAAAGTGACTCAAGATATGTTAAGTAGGCATGTTGACTCTATTATCCTCTCCACCAATATGTATTCATTCAATACACGTTATACTTTTCAAGAAGAAAAAAAATAGGTAAATATGATCTACGTCTAGTTTAGAAGCTCATGCTCTAATCGGGTAGGGCGCACAAAGGAAAACTATATGTCTGAATTATTAAGAAAGGTATAAACTGAAAAACCTCAGACAATATACTCATATGTCAAAAGTGCCAAAAAAAGTTTTATTGAGTGAATAAACAATAGTAGTCAAAGTTTGAACAATATTACCATGTGCAATTAAAATATACTTACCTATAACTGCAATATCGCGATGGAGAACCAGAGAGTACATCATGTAGCTGAAATAAGGAAAACTAGGCCTCTTATGTTTTATATAAGCCTAACTATTCGCATGCTTGTAAATTTCTAGTCGATCTATATGGTAGTATTAATTTCAGTATTTCACAGTTGTCAGCTACTAGTGGCTACAATTTAGTCACGCTTGTAGCTAACAGTTTGTAAAATCCTCTAAAAACCTCTCCTGAGTAGATTTCATCATTCCAAATGATCTGAGACATGCATATGCAAGCCTATATGCACAGTACAGAAATCTTTTGATAAACTAACGGGATCGAGATCAAGATCAAAAGGTCTACGTGTAGGAGAAGCATTAAGTCCATCTTTTGGCGTATAGACTTTTCGAGAATAATTTTAGTAGCCCAACTAGCCCTATATATAGCAAGGGTCAGTGGCATTTTTGCTGTAGCATGGCACAGCATCAGACGATAGATAGTTTTGCAGCACCTTGCTATATACGTCAGTACTCATCATTTCGTCTCAGACGAAAAATGGTAAGAGCTATACCGATCCTTCGTTCTCAAGTGAACAATGATTTTTGTTGGCCTTTTACTGATAGACAGAACACGAATAGGTACACTCGATGGTTCGATGGTCCACAATGAGCTACATGTTATTTAATGAGCTTAGAAGATTATTATAAATCAACCCCTATTAAGTATTGTATATAAAAAAATATGTCGTATATGATCACATAGCGTATGAGCTAAGCAAGAATCAAATGATCGCTCTGGACATATTTTGATGAGTTATAGAATTGTCTAGGTCAGTCAGTCATACACAATATAATATAGGCTCTACTATACTACAAAACTAATACAAGCAAATGTGGTCCAATGATCCCACTATATATTTTGTTACAAGTGTTCTATGTGTTGTTTAGCTATCGTTGGTTATAGATTATATAAGAAATTTTTTATATTTTTATTATTAAAATTATGCATGTGTGTATCTGGCACTCGACAAATATCCGGTTTTCGGTAGTGGTAGTAGTATATATAGCTATAGATAACAAGTTGTTTTCGCATAGAGAAATTGCATACATATTCGTTCTAAAGACATGTATGAATAGTCAACTTCGTACAACCACAATGGATCCCTAGCTAGCTAACAGCGTCGACCAACTGCTCTTCAATTGTGGCAGTCAACTAACTTTTGCGCAACGCCTCGAGATCAGACGAAGTTCTTTGGTCTGCTATTAGCCGGTGGAAAATTGGAAATCGCTGCGGTCCTCCGACGATGTCATGTGACGGCCATGCGACCACACACAGTGCCTGCACGTTGCGGCGTCGCAAACGAGCATAGGATACAGCACTCCCGATGTAGTAGCAGCAGCACACGGCCTGATCATCCAAGTATGACTTGGCTTTTTCGGGGACCGTTAACTTCTGGTTAGGGTAAAGTATTGTGGATTCCAAGTGTCAATCATCTCTCAGTCTGCCACAGGGTAAAAGCAAGATTTTGTCCAGCAAAAGCAGCCATAGGTTGATTCATTTGGCCAACGGACGCGAAGCACAACCATATGCGCATACCGTTTGTTTTCCTATGCCTTGATTCCAATCCCTTACTTTCAGGCCCTGATCCTCGAGAGACCAAATGTACTAGGAAATAGGGGCGTTAATCAAAGTTTAAATATTTTATCGTGACATGATTTTATAACTTAAAACGACAATGCAATTATTGTCTGGTGTTTGAACTATTTAAAGTAACTGTCAAAACAACAAAGTCATGTGATCTTAGTTTTGAAAGTGCGGATAAGCTTTCGGCTTAGCTACCATTCAACAACACGTAACCAAAACGTTGTCGTTGAAGGGAAGTCTCTCGAAGCGTAACTGCTATCCATGTGCCTCCCATCGGTCGTGCGTATTCATGTGGCTCCCATCGGTCGTGATAAGGATGGATAATATAAATATTATTACGTGGGTTTGGCCATTCACGTGTTGGAGATTCGAGCTGTCGACCTCTTTTTTTAGTGCATTTTACATTTCTGGGAAACTGAATTTCCACTTTATCAAACAATTGATGATGAGGTGCATTGTTTCATTCTAGGCCCGTAAACAAAGCTTTTGTAGATTATTTCCTTTTATGTGCTACCTTATAGGCTAACTATTTTCTTGTTATTGTTCTCATAATTAGTTCAACTAACTCTTGCTAGGGAAATGCCATTCTTATACATGTATGCAACCATATCATTGTTACTTAAATGTAGAAAATATACCTGGAGTTGAAAAGAATTAGTAGCTGGATATTCCTCTTAAGCTCGAAACTTAGTTATGTTATTCCTCTTAAGCTCGAAACTTAGTTATATGATGCATTGACCTACAAACTTTATTCATAAGAGGTTCATCATTGTTATGCAGCATATCTTACTAATAAGATCCAGACTCTTATATGTATTGTAGGCTTATATTAGTTTGGAATCAACAACCATATTCTAGTATATGCTTTCCTCATGTATAGATGTAATGACTATATGCCCCTTCTTGAATATCAAAATATTTTCCTTCATTAGCTGTTGATACATGCACCTCATGAAGATACAAATCTTTTAGAGGAGACCCCAACATATTGCCAAGAATTTAGTGTGAATTATGTAAACCACTAGCTAGAAGAATTATATTTACGCTACTTGCATAGTATGAACCATAATGTTGTTTGACTAATTTGAAGATTCCCTACTATTTGTAGCAGTTACTCAATTTGTTATATTTATGTTTTCAAAATGTCAAAACATGCCCTGAATTACAAAATTCTTTCCCAAATAGAAATAAGTGACATCCAAGACCATGGATCACAACAAATAAGATAGCAACCATCAACCAAACAATGGAACTATAAAACCTAGAGATACACATTGTTGGTAGTACAAAAGTACATTAAAAATTGAATAGAAATGGATAATGAGAGACCATATCAAATGTCTTTATGTTATATATATTATTGAAGACAAGAGAGACTTATAGTGGAAAACTCAAGGGTCTAAAGCATGACACAACTAGCATTGCAACACACCAACTATCGTGATTTGGTTTACCTATTTCTATTATGTAGTGATTTACATGCCAATCATCATGTTTGGGTAGCATATGGTGGACAACTCACCATCCATTACATATCTTAGTTGTCACGCGACAGACTAACTAACTAAGGAAGGACTGGCTTGAATGTGTTCTCACTACAGAATGTGTGACATATACCATCTTTTGAATGTCTATAAATGTCCAACTTAACAAAAAAAAAAGTATGTACAAAAGAAGTAAAAGGCTGGGAACGTAGATGCAACTCATCTTTCTTGGTTGTGATGCTCTTAGATTTTAATATCATTGTTAATGTGAAAATTTTACTCATTTCAAAAAATAAAAATAAAAAGGCAAGTATACCCTATTGTTGGTACATGGTATGAAATTAATTAATCTAATATGTGAGTTATAAAACATTGTTAGTTGTCTTCAACTGTATACTTGTCCAGCCAAAACGAGTGTCTAGTTAGGAAGACCCTCTCTGAAACATAAGATTGATTCGTATACTTTCTCTAAGTTCTAGTGACAGAAACAGTAACAAGGCAGTAGTAACAAGGCAGTGGAGCTAGTTGTGGGCAGGTTCTTGCCTTTCCATGTGTAAAACCAGACTCCAATGAGCAAAACAAATACATGTATGTTTTATACAAGACCTGAAATCTCTACAACTTCTAGTTCACCTCTTCATATACATGTACGAATGGGTATTGTATTGATTTTTTGTTATAATTTTTTACATGAATACAATAGAAGAGTTACAAAATACTTACAGAAGAAAGTGAAAGTTAATCAACCCCACTGTCAGGGTAAAAGCAAAAATCCCACAGAGCAGAAGTGGGCAACTATAGAAGAAAACCTATGGGTGGTTAATTGAGTGTAACCAAACAAGCAGAGAGTCCATAGTATTAGAGTTAGTTCTATGTACTTGTAAAGTGACTTCTTTCTCAAAAGCAAGCCACCAGTTATGTGTCGTTGGAGCTCTTCCGTCGAAGATTAAACCATTTCTTTATTTCTAGATATGCCATGCTGCCATGATGAATACTTCCATGAAGTGTGGGTTGCAGAATTGTTGTTGGTCTGCCTGGATCATTGGGAAGAACTCAAGAGAGGTGTCCCAGTGAATATCAATCACATCTAAGGAGGAAGAGATGCCCTATACAAGGGAGCAACTATAACTGCATATATGCTCTACAAATACCGAGGAAATTGCATTCCGCCTATTCTTTGAGTGCGAGATTGAAACAAACTTTCACAAACATTCTGTAGAAAAGCATTCGAGTTAAGAACTTTCAATTTTCCCGTTTTGGATGGACTTGTTGTAGGCGCCCTTTGAAAATGGTACTTAAATATTATCAAAGGTTCATTTTGAACAAACTATATTGGAGTTTTATGAACATTTTATTTTTAAAGTGAGCCATCAAATTCATACTATATAAAAATTATTCTACAGTCTGCCTAACAAAAAGAAAAGGAAGAAATTGATTGATGGGCACCATCACCTATATTTGGATGAGTTGTGGCTAGAAAATAATATGGTTGTCATGCAGCCATGCTTTCACCGGTACTTTTAGCTTAACATTTGGCACACCATATGGTATCTCAATATTCTGATAAAAAAATGTTGATAACCTTGGTTTGGGATGGATTTGACATTGATGGTACGACACAACTACCTGCATGAGTTTTGTGCCTTAGCAACCTGGTATATCATCTTTCATTTGTTATTGTTCTTGTCATGCTAAGATGAACAAGCAACTAAACTACAAAACTAATATCAAATCTTAATTTGAAACACACAACGATTGGATTTTGTTGGATCTAAAGTTTAGCTTTTTCTTTTTCACCATGCCTAAGAAAAAATATTTACAATAGTTAATGTGGTACCTCAAGTGCAATCGACAAACACATGTCAACTATAATTAGTCTATTCAAAAAGAAAAGGTAATAATTACAATTCTAAAGAGTAAGAACATTTTGTGAACATACTATATATGACATAAATATATGTTTTTAATGAAGTGCAAGTGGACACTGAAGATGGCTGAGGATTCGAAGTGGTTGAACGTCAAGACAATCTTGGTCCTTATCAATCACATTGATCCTACCAACACAGTTTCAAACATAGTCATGCTTAATAAAATTAGGGTGTAACATAAATATTTTAAACTGATTTTGGAATGGTAAAAATGGTGATACTAAGTAAATGTGTAGTCATTGATATTTCAAAAACAATACAAAGGATGCGATTGGTTGGTAGCATTAGGCCCCAGCCTGGCTTACGGGATGCAACGCTTGATTGATTGGTTGGATAGATGGGTGCTTAAGCCTGGCTACCCGCTTGCAAAAGGCGTTGCTCAGCCTGATTCTACGGATGCGGGATTTTTGCTCGTTTCTCCGAAGTCTGGCTCACCTCATGCAGGCACGCATATTTTGTTACATCAGCATAGAGAGGACTGGTGCAAGCAGTAGACTAACCAATCAACTTCTTTATAAATCTTGGTTACATACAACCAAGAAATCAATCATGCTCATCTTGCATTGATGTGCGTGGCTGAAGCATCTAGGCCCGCTTTTAGTGTTTTGGTAATTAATGACGACCCTTATTTTTGACTAACTACGTTGTTGAGATAATTGTGGTTGTAGTCATAATAAGGAATGGAATGATGGACGAAGTGATATACATATGGATGGCTCAAGGCAAAGGTATCTTGATAGGGTTTTTTTTTCTGTTTTGCCGGTCACAAGGAGATTAGAGTTGAGTGACCGGATTATAGGTTAAATGTCGTACTATCAAGAGGGGTCGATGAGATGACCTTGAGTATCCATTGTTGCCACAAATGCTCAATTCCTATCTTTGTGAGTGGTTCTATGTGAGTTGAGTGTGCCCATATCTTTCAGGAAAGCAAAGAGTAAAAGAAGGGGGGCTGGCAGGTCACTCCTGGCGGTCAGACCGCCAGGACCCACGGTCTGACCGCCATCACTTGTCTGGTGTCAACAGAGACTTTGTTCTCGGGTGGTGGCCCGACGGTCTGACCGTGGGGATCCACGGTCTGACCGTGGGTGCTCCCCAGAGACGGCCAGAGGATTGAGTTCTCTGGTGGCTCGGGAGATGGCCCGACGGTCTGACCGTCCCAAGCCACGGTCTGACCGCCGTCACATGTCTGGTGTCGACAGAGAAGCTGGCCTCGGGTGAAAACTAAAAGTGTCCCGACGGTCTGACCGTGGGTAATGACGGTCTGACCGTCGGGCTCGTGCCAGAAGGAGTTTGAAAGTCAAACTAGCCGTTGGGTTGTACGACGGTCCGACCGTGGGGAGTCACGGTCAGACCGTCCGGTGCACAGAAAGCTGTAACGGCTAGTTTTCAAAGGGTAGCCTATTTATACCTCCTCCATCCCGTGCATAGTAGCTCTCTTGGCCATTTGAAAAGTATTGTACACCCTTTGGAGCTTATTCCTCTCTCACACAAAGTCCTAGTGGAAAGATTGCAAGTGTGTGAGTGTGAGTGCCCTAAACTTGAGTGAGTTGAGCATTGTGGCACTTGGGATCCTCAAGCAAGCGTCATCGACTTGTTACTCTTGGAGGTTGTCGCCTCCTAGACGGCTTGGAGGAGTCAAATCCGTGAGCCCTTCAAGAAGTGTGTGAAGGAGGCCCGGATTCTTGTGAGAGGTGCGGTGCTCGCCTCGCCGGAGCGGTGAAGAGCAACCCTAGTGGAATCGAGGTTTGGAGAGGTTCAAGGTATTGATTGTGTTATATCTCAAGTTGTTCTTTGTGAGCACTTCTTGGTGGTGGAGAAGTGGATACTTGAGGAGAGTAGCACATCATACGCTTGGATCCACCTCAACGTGGATTAGGGGTGATCGGCAAATCACCGATACCACGGGAAAATATCCTTTGTCTCTTGTCGTGTTGTTCTTTTGTTGTTTACATACTAGAAGTTGCATGATGTATGTCACCTAGGATTGTCAACCTATTTTAGCTCAAATCTAGGTTTAGTTGTCTTGTGCTTGCTTTTATCCAATTGTCTTTAAATTCCGCAATTAGTCGGATAGTTAGCTTTTAATTTTTAATTCGGCTATTCACCCCCCCCCCTCTAGCCGGGGTCCTTCGATCCTACAAGTGGTATCAGAGTAGGTTCTCCCTAAATTGATTGGAATTCATCTTCCGGGAGAAGGATTATGGCTAGTAACACGGTGAACGTTGGTCACGCGCCATTCTTTGATGGTCAAGACTTTGATTATTGGAAGACATGTATGTTGATTCATCTTGAGGTCGTGGGGGAGATCGTGTTGAACATTGTGGAAGAAGGTTATGTGGTTCTTGATCCGGCACATCCCACACCCGCCGACAAGGAAAATATCAAGGCCAATGCTCAAGCCAAGAACATTCTCATTCGATCCCTATGCAAGGAGGAATATCATAGAGTGTGCAAGCTCAAGACCGCATATGAGATGTGGAAAACTCTATTGGAAGCTCATGAGGGCACCAAGATGGTCAAGAGTGCCAAGTTGTTTATTTGCAAGGGCAAGTTTGAAGGATTTACATTGTTGCCCAATGAAGAGTTGAAGGCCGCCTTTGCAAGATTGAACAACATGGTGAATGATCTCAAGGATCTTGGTCATGAAGTTTCCGATGTTGATATATCTCATAAGTTCCTTAGAGCCTTGCCATCCAAGTATGAAACAATTGTTACCATGCTTGTGAGATCAAATTTGGAAGAAACAACTCCTTCGGAAATCTTGGGTGAAGTTCTCACTCATGATATCTTCAAGCAATCTCAAGTGGCGTCTAGGGATGATCAAGTCGATATGAAGAAGAAGAGTGTTGCTTTCAAGGCTAGAGTCTCTCACGATGATGATGATGAAGAGAGTGGGTCCGATGACGATGATGATGAGGAGGATGTTGCCTTGATGGTGAGGAAGCTCAAGAAATTCATGAAGAAAGGCACATATAGGGGATTCAACAAAAATGGCAAGTCATCCAAGAAGAATCCATTTGCAAACAAGAAATGCTATGAGTGTGGAGAATTTGGCCATGTCTCTACAAATTGCAAGAAGAAAATCCATAGTGATGATGATAATGATGAGCCAAGAAAGAACAAGAAATTTGTAAAAAGGAAGTTTCTCAAGAAGTTCTCCAAGAAGAAAAATGGCAAGGCTTATTATGTTGAATGGGATTCCGATGCTAGTTCGGATACCGATTCCGATGATGAAGATGACAAGCCTTCCAAGAAGGGTCTTGCCGGCATTGCTATCAAGGAAGCTCCATCCCTATTCGATTCACATTATTGCTTCATGGCAAAAGGTGAATCCAAGGTATGCAATGATGACTATGAGCCTTCTTATGATGAACTAGTTGAAATGCTTAGTGAACTTGATGATGTGTTGGGTGGCATAAAGAGCAAGTACAAGGACTTGAAGAGAAAGCACTCTTCTCTCCAAGAAGCTTATGATGAGCTAAAGTCATCTCATGAGGATCTAAAAGAAACTCATGAGAAGGTTGAGGAAACTCATAAGATTTATGTAGCCCAACACACCAACAAGGTCCAAATTGATGCCGGTGTGTTTTGCAATTTGATTGATGATATGCCTATTACTCGTGTTACATCTTCTAGCATATCTACTTCATGTGATGATTTACTTACTATACCATGCCCTTCTAAGATTGATACTTGCATGAATAATGTGAATGCTTGTGATCCCTTGCTTATTGTTGAAAATCATGAATTAAGGGATACCGTTGATCACCTTGTTGATGCTCTTGCTAAGTGTCATAAGGGTGAAAATGTTTTTAATGAAATGTGGAAGTGTCAACGGTTCACTCTCAAGCATGAAGGTCTTGGATATATCCCCAAGAAAAACAAAAATGCCTTTGTTGCTAAAAAGTCCACATTTGTTAAAGAAAGTGGCTTGTATTGCTCTATGTGCAAGAATACCGGACATCTTGCAAAAGATTGTATCGGTAAGAGAATTGCTAATGTTGCTATGGATGCTTCTTACATGCTTGTTAAATCATCCAATGGTGTTGTGCATGCTAAGTTTGTTGGTAAAAATAATGTTCATACTAGGACAAACATGAATGGCACATTTGGAAATGGAATGAAGAAAAGGTCCATTTGGGTGCCAAAGGTGTTGGTGACTAATCTACAAGGACCCAAGCAAATTTGGGTACCTAAGAACAACTAAACTTGTTTTGTAGGTGAACTACAAGTCCGGAGGAAGGCATTGGGTGCTCGATAGTGGATGCACTCAACATATGACCGGAAATGGGAAAAGGTTCACCTCAATTGAAGAAGGAAGTTCGGATTATGAAAGGATCACCTTTGGTGATAATAGCAAAGGAAAAGTGAGAGGAATGGGAAAGATTGCTATCTCAAATGACCTCTCAATCTCAAATGTATTGCTAGTTGAATCTTTGAGCTACAACTTGCTGTCCGTGGCTCAATTGTGTGATCTTGATCTTATTTGCAAATTCTCATCAAGTGGTGTTGTGATTACAAGTGTGAAGGATGATAGTCTTATCTTCAAGGGATTTCGTCATGGCAATCTTTATCTTGTGGATTTCTCTTCTAGTGATGCAAGCTTGAGCACTTGTTTATTCACCAAGTCATCCAAAGGTTGGTTATGGCATAGGGGACTTGCCCATGTTGGAATGAACCAACTCAAGAAATTAGTGAAGCACAACTTGGTTGTTGGTATGAAGGATGATGTCTTGTTTGAAAAGGATAAATTATGTAGTGCTTGTCAAGCCGGGAAGCAAGTGGCTAATACTCATCCTACCAAGAGTGTCATGTCAACTTCAAGGCCTTTGGAATTATTGCATATGGATTTATTTGGCCCTACCAAATATCAAAGCATTGGTGGAAATAGCTATTGCCTTGTCATTGTTGATGACTTCTCAAGATATACATGGGTGTACTTCCTTAGTGACAAATCAATTGTATTCACCATATTCAAAGGGTTTGCCAAAAGAGCCGAAAATGAATATGAATTCAATATCAAGAAGATTAGAAGTGATAATGGCTCCGAATTCAAGAATACAAGAATTGAAGATTATTGTGATGAAAAGGGAGTCAAACACGAATTCTCAACCAAGTACACCCCGGAGCAAAATGGAGTTGTTGAGAGGAAGAATAGAACTTTGATTGAAATGGCAAGATCAATGCTCTCCGAGTACAATGTATCGGATAGTTTTTGGGCCGAGGCAATCAATACCGCTTGTCATGCATCAAATAGATTATATTGCCACCGGTTGTTGAAAAAGACACCTTATGAATTGCTTATTGGAAGAAAGCCCAACATCTCTTATTTTCGTGTCTTTGGATGCAAATGCTATATCTTGAAGAAAGGAGCAAGATTATCAAAATTTCAAAGCAAGTGTGATGAAGGATTTCTCCTTGGGTATTCCTCAAATAACAAGGCATATAGGGTGTACAATCAAAATTCGGGACTAGTAGAGGAAGTATATGATGTGGAATTTGATGAAACAAATGGATCACAAGATGAGCAAGAAAATTTGGATGATGTGGGAAATGAAGAATTGAGAAATGCTATGAAGAACATGACAATTGGTGATGTGAGGCCTAAGGATGAAGATGACTCAAATGTGACCTCTTCCCCTCTCTTTCAAGTGAACCAAGATTCATCAACCTCTAATGCTCAAGCTCAAGCTAGTGATGGTGGTGAGTCAAATCTTCAACCGGAAAATGGCTCAACCTCCACTCCATCACACCATGCTAGAACAATTCATCATGCCATTGCAAAAGATCATCCGGTAGATCAAATTGTTGGTGACCTAAGCAAAGGTGTTCAAACTAGATCAAGGCTTGCTTCATTTTGTGAACACTTCTCTTTTGTGTCTTGTGGTGAACCAACTCGGGTAGAAGAAGCTTTGAGAGACCCGGATTGGGTAAATGCTATGCATGAAGAATTGAACAACTTTGCACGAAATGAAGTTTGGGAGTTAGTCAAAAGGCCACAAGATCACAATGTTATTGGCACAAAGTGGATTTACAAGAACAAACAAGATGAGAATGGAATAGTTGTGAGAAACAAAGCAAGATTGGTTGCACAAGGCTATACTCAAGTTGAGGGATTGGATTTTGATGAAACATTTGCTCCCGTGGCTAGACTTGAGGCAATTAGAATTTTACTTGCATATGCAACGAATCACAAGATCAAGCTATATCAAATGGATGTGAAAAGTGCCTTCTTGAATGGCACAATTAGTGAGCTTGTCTTTGTGGAGCAACCACCGGGTTTCGAAGACCCAAGAAAGCCAAATCATGTTTACAAGTTGTCCAAGGCCTTATATGGACTCAAGCAAGCACCTCGTGCTTGGTATGAGAGATTAAGGGATTTTCTTGTCTCAAAGGGCTTCAAAATTGGAAAGGTGGACACCACTCTATTCACCAAGAAAATTGGCAAAGATTTCTTTATATGCCAAATCTATGTGGATGATATTATCTTCGGATCAACCAATCAAGAATTTTGTGAAGAATTTGGTGAAATGATGTCCCGAGAATTTGAAATGTCCATGATTGGTGAATTGAGTTTCTTTCTTGGTCTACAAGTGAAGCAAATCAATAATGGGACATTCATCTATCAAAGCAAATATACGAATGATCTTCTCAAGAGATTTGGAATGGAAAGTGCAAAATCAATGTCTACTCCTATGGGAAAGAATGCACATCTTGATCTTGATGAAGAAGGCAAACCGGTTGATCAAAAGCTATATAGGTCTATGATTGGAAGCTTGCTATACCTCACCGCATCTAGGCCGGACATTATGTTTAGTGTTTGCATGTGTGCAAGGTTTCAAGCCGCACCTAAAGAAAGCCACATGATTGCCGTCAAGAGAATATTGAGATATTTGAAGCAAACTCAAGATATGGGTTTGTGGTTCCCAAATGATGGTCAATTTATTCTCATTGGATATTCGGATTCAGATTATGCCGGTTGCAAAATCGATAGAAAGAGTACCTCCGGTACTTGTCAATTGCTTGGAACTTCTCTAGTCTCGTGGTCATCCAAGAAGCAAAATTCGGTAGCTTTATCAACCGCCGAGGCCGAATATGTCTCCGCGGGAAATTGTTGTGCCCAATTATTGTGGATGAAGCAAACTCTAATGGACTATGGGGTTAACTTTGATTGCATACCTCTCTTGTGTGATAATGAAAGTGCCGTGAAGATTGCTACAAATCCAGTTCAACACAAGAGGACCAAGCATATTGATATTCGGCATCATTTTCTAAGAGATCATGTGAGCAAAGGTGATATAGTCATAGAAAGTGTGAGGACCGATGATCAATTGGCGGATATCTTCACCAAGCCTCTAGAAGAAGCTCGGTTTTGCAAGCTACGGAGTGAGCTAAATATTCTTGACCTCTCACATATCTCCTAGATCCTTGTTTTGTTGCTTTATGTCATACTCTTCATATATGCATGCCTACCTATTTTGTATATCTTACCATGCCATTTATGCCATGTTGTTGCATTGAAAGTTAGTTCACACATTTAGGGGGAGCACTATACCACTCATGTGTCTTGCTACCCTCACAATGTGGACAAATCAACAAAGATGCCATACTAGTCTTGCTTTTGCTCATTTTGTTCAAAAAGTCAAATTTTTGGGTTCTATTGGTTGAAAAATGGTTGTTATTGTTCCAAAATACTTTTATGCCTCTTGGTTATGTTTTGGAAGTTTTTTCTTATCACCAAAATGAGGTTGAGCTCTTTTGAAGATCCTCTTTTGCCTTTTCTCACCTATTCTCTCAATTTCTTGTCGAATCTTTTTTGAGAAAAGTACTTTTATAAAACTTGTAATGATGGTGATCATAAACATAATTGGTATTCACAACTTGTTGAGATGATCCATCGTTTAAGAGAAATTTGGGTTTGAAATTCGTCATGAAAACCTCTTTTGGTCACCTTTCTAACCTAATATGGCATCTTGTGAGTTTAGCATATTGGATCGTATATCTTCATATATATTGGTTCCAAAATGCTTATGTGACTCATACATTCCCAAAAATATCCTCATTCCATCTTTTTGGACACTTGTGCAAGTTATTGCAATTTTGCTTGTTTTTATTTTTGTTTCATTCATACATGCATAATTCATATCATGGATGATCAAGAATCGTGGTTATGTTTCTTGAAGAATTGAAGTTATCTTGGATATGATGGAATTCATTAAGCTATCGTTTTGAACAAAGTATGGAATGATTGGAGAAGGTTTGAATTGATTTGGATGAGAAACTTGAAAGCAGCTGTCAACAATCTGAAAGCACTTTCACGGTCAGACCGTCGGCAGTCACGGTCAGACCGCCAGTCAGCCAACAGAGCACCAGAACTCGTCTGTTTGCTGCTTCTTGTCCCAGCGGTCAGACCGTCCGCCCACGGTCAGACCGCCAGCGTCGGCCGAGTCAAAACCCACCTGTCCCTTGTGACTCTCTTATTTCCTCATACCCCTTCGTCTCCAACTCTTCCAAACTCGAAAGTGACTCCTCCAAAGAGCTCTCCTCCCTCCTCCAAGGACCTCCATTGGAAGAACTCCATCCCTAGGCTCCTCGGTCCAACCGAGAGCGGATCCGGTCTCACCGAGGACTTCTCCGCCATGAGTGACCGGTATTTCATCGTTTTCTCCTCTCTCCCCATGGTTTCCATTGGTTCTCTCTCAAGGGCTGTTGCTAGGGATAGAATATTTGAGACATGGATTGATTGTTTGATGATTGGAAAGTGAGTCCTAGACCAAATAACAACAACTATGCAAAGTTTTAAGGATTGATTTGGTGGCTCTCATGAACATTGATGCTAGGGTTACATTTTGGGGATTCTTGCTTATGGCCGTGGATTCGTGAAATTAATGGATGGAAAAGCTTCATAGTACTTATTTAAACTTATATGAGAAGAATTGTTGGCACATATTGAGGATTTGGCTAGAAATTCCATGTGCAGTTTTGTGGCAGCCAACCCTCACCCGACGGTCTGACCGCCAATCTCACGGTCAGACCGCCAGGGCAGGACAGAGAAATGCTTATGACTCTTAATTGTTGGATTGCTTATGCATGATTATTGTTCGATCATTTTCAGTAATCGTCGTGCCGTAAGAAAAGTGGTGGCGTCCATGTTCAAAGCCGGTTCAAGCAAGAAGAGAAGGGCACCCCGTTCTGATGATGATTACTCACCCTCTCAAAGTGCTACTGCCGATGCTTCTGAGTTTGGTCAGTCCACCAATGAGGTAGAAATGGATGAGGCACAAGGAGATGATCTGTTGTTTGACCCCACAGAGTATACTGGAGAAAAGAAACAGTGGGCATCACATGAATACTATAAAGCCAGACAGAAAGTGGCTTATTCTCAGGATCCAGACTCACCCACACCTCAGTTTCACACTCGGGTGCAACATGATGCTTTCTATGGTATGTTAATTGACAAAACAGTATTCACTCACAAGTACACAGATTGGCCATATCTTGCTCAATTTCCAACTGTGAGTCCTCTCTCTCCAAGGTGATCAACAAGATAGTGAGGATGACCTTTTATCCTCGAGGTGGAAATTCTGATGCTATTCGGGACTACTATTGGAACATAATTGACTATATCATGCAAGGTCAAGTGTTTGATGTGGTCCTCCTGATGATGAAGGAGATAGAGAGCTACAGCATGGCAGTAAGGACTAGTCTTTACTATGCTCCTTATATTATGTCTCTAATTCTCCAGAAGAGCAATTTTCCAACTCGGTATCTTTTTAAGAAACATCCTCGATATCAGCCTTTTAGCTCGGTAAAGCATGAACTCGTAGCACCACCAGCTGTAGAAGGTGAGGAAGAAGAGGAAAATGTTTAGCCAGAGGTTCCTCAGGCACCACAGGGTCCTCAGATGCCACCACCTCCCCAGATGGATTGGTCACAGTTTGCTCCTCCGCCTCCGGCATTCTTTGCAGGGATGACCCCTTATCTTGATCAGTACTTTCAGCCTGTGATGCAGAGGTTAGATCAGATACAAGCCTCAAGTATTGAGGCTCGTAATTCCTATGAGGCAGCCAGGTCTTCATATGAGGCAGCTAGAACATCCTATGAGGCAACGAGGACTTCTATTGATGATCTCACCACTAGGATGCAGGGTTTAGAGTCTAACTATGATGCTCTATCTTCACACATTTATAGCTACTTTCCTGCACCAGTGCCACCTCCAGAGTTTTTCCAGCCACCATGGTATGCCCCTCCACCTCCTCCTCAAGATGATTGAAGTCTTGACCATTTTTTGGTCAATTGATGCCAAAGGGGGAGAACATGAAGAAGTAACATGAAGAAGTGATGCTATGATGAGATGCTAGAGTCAGGGGGAGAGAAAAGGAAACAAAGATGCAAGCCATGATTCTTGATCTATCTATCTTGTTGCATTTGCATGTGCATCTCATATCTTACTTTCATGCACATTTGAACTTATTTATGTTTGTTGAACTATGTAACTTTGTTGGATTGTAATTTCTTTATGCACCTTGAACCATTTGCTCTTTTATCTGTGCTCATCTCATCTTAATGGTTCAAATGTGTGGATGATGAGGGTGTTCTTACTTGTAATGTTCAATATTGCTATATATTGGTTATTCTTTGCCTCCTCGCATCCAATGGTACAAGGTAAACTCTACCAATTTGTTCCTTTGAAAATATGCATTGCCATGTTTGATATATCTTGATCAATGCACCAATTTAGGGGGAGTTTTACCATTTGGTGAGTTCATTAACTTTTTCACATGTACGTGTATTGAAAATTCTATAGCATGTGATCATTATCTTGTGACTCACCTTAGAGTTTTTCTTTATTGTCTTTATCGGCTTTATATCACTTCTTGTGTTGTCATCAATTACCAAAAAGGGGGAGATTGAAGCATCTAGGCCCGCTTTTAGTGTTTTGGTAATTAATGATGACCCTTATTTTTGACTAACTACGTTGTTGAGATAATTGTGGTTGTAGTCATAATAAGGAATGGAATGATGGACGAAGTGATATACATATGGATGGCTCAAGGCAAAGGTATCTTGATAGGGTTTTTTTTTTCTGTTTTGCCGGTCACAAGGAGATTAGAGTTGAGTGACCGGATTATAGGTTAAATGCCGTACTATCAAGAGGGGTCGATGAGATGACCTTGAGTATCCATTGTTGTCACAAATGCTCAATTCCTATCTTTGTGAGTGGTTCTATGTGAGTTGAGTGTGCCCATATCTTTCAGGAAAGCAAAGAGTAAAAGAAGGGGGGCTGGCAGGTCACTCCTGGCGGTCAGACCGCCAGGACCCACGGTCTGACCGCCATCACTTGTCTGGTGTCAACAGAGACTTTGTTCTCGGGTGGTGGCCCGACGGTCTGACCGTGGGGATCCACGGTCTGACCGTGGGTGCTCCCCAGAGACGGCCAGAGGATTGAGTTCTCTGGTGGCTCGGGAGATGGCCCGACGGTCTGACCGTCCCAAGCCACGGTCTGACCGCCATCACATGTCTGGTGTCGACAGAGAAGCTGGCCTCGGGTGAAAACTAAAAGTGTCCCGACGGTCTGACCGTGGGTAATGACGGTCTGACCGTCGGGCTCGTGCCAGAAGGAGTTTGAAAGTCAAACTAGCCGTTGGGTTGTATGACGGTCCGACCGTGGGGAGTCACGGTCAGACCGTCCGGTGCACAGAAAGCTGTAACGGCTAGTTTTCAAAGGGTAGCCTATTTATACCTCCTCCATCCCGTGCATAGTAGCTCTCTTGGCCATTTGAAAAGTATTGTACACCCTTTGGAGCTTATTCCTCTCTCACACAAAGTCCTAGTGGAAAGATTGCAAGTGTGTGAGTGTGAGTGCCCTAAACTTGAGTGAGTTGAGCATTGTGGCACTTGGGATCCTCAAGCAAGCGTCATCGACTTGTTACTCTTGGAGGTTGTCGCCTCCTAGACGGCTTGGAGGAGTCAAATCCGTGAGCCCTTCAAGAAGTGTGTGAAGGAGGCCCGGATTCTTGTGAGAGGTGCGGTGCTCGCCTCGCCGGAGCGGTGAAGAGCAACCCTAGTGGAATCGAGGTTTGGAGAGGTTCAAGGTATTGATTGTGTTATATCTCAAGTTGTTCTTTGTGAGCACTTCTTGGTGGTGGAGAAGTGGATACTTGAGGAGAGTAGCACATCATACGCTTGGATCCACCTCAACGTGGATTAGGGGTGATCGGCAAATCACCGATACCACGGGAAAATATCCTTTATCTCTTGTCGTGTTGTTCTTTTGTTGTTTACATACTAGAAGTTGCATGATGTATGTCACCTAGGATTGTCAACCTATTTTAGCTCAAATCTAGGTTTAATTGTCTTGTGCTTGCTTTTATTCAATTATCTTTAAATTCCGCAATTAGTCGGATAGTTAGCTTTTAATTTTTAATTCGGCTATTCACCCCCCCCCTCTAGCCGGGGTCCTTCGATCCTACAGTGGCTCTCGAGAGCCTGACTCCCATCTACGAGCTAGACGAGCATGGTACAACAACCAATCGGGTCCAAAATTTTCTTCCGTTTCAACTGAGTGAGCTTGAGCGCTCTTGAACTCTGATTATCGAACATCCATGTTGGGCTAGCTTTTGAGTTTACATTGTTTGAGGCTCCGCCTGTGGCTTGCATGAGTGGAGCCAGGCCCAGGAGCCAATGCAAGTAACCAAACAGTGCAAATTGCACCTCTTGGGCCTCGACGGGGATGGATGAAGGTAACCAAACACGCCCATAGTGAATTTCCTCTTTCCAGTGCAAACCAAAGCTCTTTATATCAGAGCAATCGTAGTGGTTGATTTGAGGATGCAACAAGTGAACCCAATGCAAACTCAGACATGAACTCAAAATGTTCACAAGGACGGGCAAACTAACCACGCCCTTGGCTACTCCTGATCATCGACGCAGAGGATCGCTAGCCATGTCATAGCATAGTTCCGTACGTCATGCCTTTTAATTTGAGGCGCTACTAAACATGGCAGCTCGAACCAGACTAGGTTAGCCATCCAATTTATGGGATGGAGCCCATGGCATGTGCGCACCATATGTCTTTGCCAACGCCTAAAAATGTGGGTGACGAGGACGTACCACCTGATCGTGTCAACTTTCAAAAGGCGTCGCTCTCGAGCCGTCAATAATACTATAATCCAACTGAAGACACAAGTGTCAAACATCGGATGGTCGAAAAAGGGCAAGGTGACGAGATTGCGGCCGTGCAGGGACTTTGCCATATGAGGCAGATTCGTCCTGCCTTTCCAGGGAACCCGTGCATAAAATATACGTATACTTTTTTCCCAGTCGTTGTACGCTGCCGGCGGCGGTCAGGAACAACTTTACGGGGAAGTTAAACTGCAGGTGAGGTGCAGCAAGTTGCCACATACAGCCCCAGGTTCCAAGTAAAGCGGCACGTTACTTGTGTCTCTTAAGTAGTCAAGTGAGTGTGCAAGTTGAAAAGATGACGTACTGGTTGATGATTATACAAATGGGCGTACGCCTTTTCCGATCTCTGTCAGCCGGTCGATGGTGGCAGCAGCACCGAGTCAGCACGGCCTCGGACAGAAAAATAAGGCCAACTTGTTCTTGGGAGGAATAAAACTTTCCTACCTGGGAGGTGCGGCCCGTCCCATGTGGCCGCCCGTGGCCGAGATGATAAGGTTCTTGTGCGCGCTTTCTCCGCTTTTGAGAAGCGCGACGGCGCCTGCGGCCGTGCAATTCGACTCGAGGCGACAGACGATGGCGGCGGCACGCGAGCGGCAGCGGCGCGCTCACCACCATTGTCGAACGGGTCGTGCGAAAAGGCATCTACGAAAACGTGAGCACGATTTTGCAGAATCCCGCGCGTCGCGGGCCGCCTTTTGCCCGGCTTTCCAGCCCACTGGAACGTGCATGACCTTCTGGCTTCTGCTATGAAATGTGGCACCGGCAAAGCTGGTGCGACATCGGCAACCGGCTCGCCGAGGAAGTGGATCACGCTGCGCTTAATAGCGTTTAGGAGAGGCTTCTAAAAAGAAATAGCCACAGTACCGGAGGAGGACGATTACAGAAACCATGAACATCATCACGATCTCTACTGCAGATAACGAAGGTTCTTGATCGGTTTAAATAGTCGCTGCAGCCTGCAGCCATCTCCTGTCCTCTCCCCAGTCCCCACAAGGTAATTCCACTTCGAAGCATGGTGTCATTTTCTTTTTTTTTAAGAAAGTGGAATTACATTCCAACCTCTATGTAGGCATGGACGCATGGTGCCAAATGAATCATCCCATACACAGGAGCAGATCAGCCGCAGAGACAATTGAACGCATTCCGTTCATCGAACCATGTTTCCATGAACAAAACCTTATCTGCAAACAGAGTGAATCGATCTACAGGACCCATGTACCATGTGGCTTTAGCATCAACAACGGACAGCCATGTTACAAGACAAGAATAAAATCAATAAACAAGAAAGCTTGTGTATTAAGACTAGATGAACAGGGAGAGGCCCTCATGCTGACAAGCTACCGCCGCCCTGCTGCCAGAGGTTGATGATGTCAGTGGCCTGGTTGAGGAGGATGATCATCTGCTTCTGTGAGATCCACTCTTTCTCCTCAAGCTTTGCTCTCAGCTCCTCCCATGCGTCTTTCCGTGGCCAGAAGTAGTACGGGCTTAGCGGGATGCTACCATGGCCAGGAACCAATTGATCAAGTGCTATGCCAATGTTCTTCTCCATCCAGATGAACTTCAGCACCAACATTGGGTCCTGCCTTTGAGGTACTGTCACCTTGTACTGCCATACACAAAAAGAACCATTTTTAAGGGCTCCTTTGGAATGCAGGATTGGCAAAACGTACGAATAGGATAGGAATGCGTATGCAAAACAGAGGATTCAAAAACATCAGAATTTTGAAAGCATAAGAATCGGATGCACCATAGGGAGAGCATAGGAATTTTGTAGGAATTTTTGGTTAATTACATTTCATTACTTCGATAATCAACGTTGCCTCCTTTCATTAACGGCAGCAAATCTTCAATTTGCCTCAATCCTACGTGTATCAGGTGCGTAAGTTTCTGTGAAGAGGTGGTTGGGGTGAGTGTGTGTTTCTTGTTTTTGTACTCCTTTTTTCTTCTTCTATTAATGGAATGATGCGTAGCTCTCCTGCGTATTCGAGAAAAAAAAACAGTTCGTTCCAAGGCTACTGATTTTGTCTATCCTAGTAAAGCTAGTTGTACAGTTATTTACACAATGCATGTCACATAAGAGTAGAAGAAAATTAATCTGTTTTACACTTTTTTTGCCGATTATAGGTATCATTTTACCCAAAAACTCACATGTTAGATGGTACATTTGGTTGAAAGCCTCGCTTTAGTTCACCGTCAATCTATTCAGCATGGATAGTGGAAATATATAACTAATGTATACCTAGGGCTAGAATTGTTGCCTCATAGCCGATTATAGACACTCATTCCCATCAATTATGTTTCAGTGCTTCAGAGTGACATAATGTTTCATGTCTTCTATAAAACAGGGCTGAATGGTCTTTGGTCTAAAAGCATGACAGTATGTTCAGTTACAGTTTTCAGATTCAGGTAGAGACATCCAGATTCTTTTCAATATTAGCAGACACTCATTCAGTTAAATCAAAGCACTGGGCATGGCACACTACCAAGGTTAGGTAGAGGCTTCCAGATCCTTTTCAGTATTAGCATACATTTCATTCAGTGAAGTTCAAATTTCATGGTAAACACAGCCCAACTAACCTGAAATGACACTTTTTTATTACTTGGGTTCAATTGAGCATGCTAAAATTCAGAGTAAACTTTGCATTAGACTCGGAAAATCGAATCAGAGACCAATAATTTGCAATCGAACTTAACTGAACATCGTGCACGCTTACCAGGGGGCTAATGAAACAATAATTTCTTGCTACAACAGACAATGGACGAGCAAGTAAGCTTGGAGAGGGTTTCCAAAGGGCATTACCTCCTCCCCTCCCTCCTCGGCTATCTCTTCTCCGTACCCTCCAAGCGGCTCCTCTGCCTCGACGGCATCTGCGGCGGCCGCGAGGCTCCGGAGCGGCCTCCTGCTCTTGAAGCTTACGGTGCGGGCGCAGCTGGAAGAGGCGGCGGCGAGGGAGGTGGAAGGTCTGGGTGCTGAGAAGTGGGGGCGCGCGGCGAGGGCCGGCGTGGTGGCGGGGTGGACGGCCATTGGAAGCATGGTTGTGTCCAAGGTTTTCCGTCCGCGGATAAGAGGAAGATGCTCGCTGGAGCACCGTCTTATCTTCCTCCCGTGCTCTGCTCAAATGAAGAAAAGAAGCGGGCTGGACAGAACGTTGGGCCGGGTCAGTTATGGGCTTGGCCTGTTTGAAGCTCCAGTGTTCCAGTCTTCGTCATCATGGAATTCCTTTGATCCTTGCTTTTTCTCGTTCAAGAATAATAAATACTATACAAAGACCACTGCAGTGCACTTCATGAAACAGTGCATGCATAATCAGCTGCACCATTTAGTTGTCTTGTAGAATTACTGAAGGAAAATAATATGCTCTGATCAGCGATCACAGTTTTACAGTAGTCTATAAGAAAGTTGCGCACAGAAACTAGCAACAACCTCTAGAGACGGTGTACAACCATCCATCCATCTTTCCCATACTAGTTTAACCAAAGTTGAAAGTACTATCAGAATTAACCCAGCAGAACGTTAAGCAATTAACATTAGCAGTTCTTATACAGGTTTGAACCTTAATTATTCTCTTCCGTTCTGGCCCGCTAGCTATTTACTGTGTGTCACGCGCCAGGCTGCGTGCATGCAGATGCAGGCGCACATGTCCCGTGTCCATGGTTCACCACCAGTAGTCAGAACTCCAGCGCCGGCGAGTACGCCTCTGCACCGGGCGCCACCGCCGACGTCGCCGCCGCCGACGAGTTCACCAGGTTCAGGATGCTGTTCCAGTAGTTCTTCTCCTCCTCCGTCTCGTGCAACCCGCCGGCCGCCTCCGTGTGGTGGTCATCCTCATCCCTCGCCGCCGGCCTCATCACGTCCTGATGGATGCTGTCGAGGAGCAGTCCCGTGAATCCCGCGTCCCCGGCGGCGTCCACGTCAGCGCCCCAGTGCTGCTGCTGCTGCTGCTCCTTGCACGCCTCCTCGAACGCCTGCTGCACGGGCTGCATGGCGGCGCGCGCCTCGAGCACGGCCGACGCCAGCGCCGCGCTCTCGGAGAAGCTGAGCGTGGACGTCGGCGAGTCGAGCCCGCCGGGCACTACGGCCGCCGGATGGTGGTGGTGGAGCTGCGGCGGCGGCGCCGAGACGGAGGCGGAGGCGGAGGCGGCGAGCGCGCGCAGCTTGGCCTCGCGTGCCAGGCGCGCCTCGGCCTCGAGGCGGGCGCTCTCCCACTGCGCCGTGTGGCTGAGGTGCGCCGCCGCCTTGGCGTGCCCGGCGCTGGCCCCGGCGCCGCCGCCAGAGCCGCCGCCGGCGAGCGCGTCGGAGCGCGGCTTGTGCGTGACCGGGTCGATGCCCATCTTGGCCAGCCGCTTCTTCAGGTGCGTGTTCCAGTAGTTCTTGATCTCGTTGTCGGTGCGCTTGGGAAGGTGCGTCGCGATGACAGACCACCTGCATGCATGAAGCATCATCGTCATCACAAGAAAAATTCAGCATGAGCAGACCCAAAAAATTTTACTACTCCAGTACTAGTATAGGCCAGATGAAACGGCCAATAATTGTATCGAGCGAAATTTTGCTGAAGCGCATGGTGGCCGGGTACAGACAGGATTGCAGGGGTGACAGCAAGTGTGTGAGTCAAAATGGCAAGGGAGGTAGCAGGTGGCTACAGTGGACCAAAGCGCTGCTTATTAGGCCCACACCACACCGAGACGAGGGAGGGGCCACGGGCTCTCATTGAATGTGTAGCTTGAATGCCGAATCGTGGAGAAAGAAGAAAGGAAAATTTGCGAGGCAGGCTCCCATGGCCCAGCCCTTTTCACGCTTTTTCCCAAGTCGATGCATCGGCATTGATCAGTCAGTCCACGCGCAGCTCACCGGTAGCTGGTCGACAGCCAAAAGATGAACGATTGATGCATTGCATTGCAATGCAGCGGGACAAGGGAAAATCTTCACGTCTACTAGTACCGACGGAAAACGTGTACTACTAGTATTGTTAAAAAGAAAAATCCGGTGGTGATTGTGGTGAAAACGGTGCTAAAACAAATGTACGGGGACTGCAGCGTGCTACTAGTAGATACAGGAAATTAGTCCTTGGAAATGTTCCCCAATCTCGTGGCCTAAGTACCCGCGCTCGCATTACCCAACCATAAATGTGGCGAGACTACGGCGCGGCACGGACGCTCGGCTGCTCTGCACCTGCCGGCCTCGGCTACCACCACTTCTAGCGGTCGATCGAACTACCAGTCAAAATTCGTGCAGAGATCAAGCGGTCAAATTCATGGACCCTAGTATAGTTATTTATGCGAGCGCGATCAACAGAATTTATGGGGGTGCGAAGTGCATGCTATGATGCGCACCTGTTGCCGAGCAGCGCGTGGAGCTGGATGATGGTCTGCTCCTCCTGCAGGCTGAACTTGCCCCGCTTGATGTCCGGCCGGAGGTAGTTGGTCCACCGGAGCCGGCAGCTCTTGCCGCACCGCTGCAGCCCTGCACCCAACAAGATTATCATTCGCCCGCGCGTTATTAGAAACCAAATAAAGAGCCATTTCGCAATGCTGCATGGTCCCGGACCCGGGCTGGTAGCTAGCAGCGAGGTAGGAGGAATAAGGGCAAAGGTAAAGAAGGATCGAAACGACGACGAACGTACCGGCCTTGGCGGGCAGCGAGCGCCAGCATCCGTGGCCGTGCTGCTCAATGTAGGCGAGCAGCTTCTGGTCCTCCTCCGGCGTCCACGGGCCCTTCTTGAGGCCCTCCTTCTCGCAGCACGGCGATCGGCCCATCGTCCGTCCCCCCCCCCCTTTCTACGATCGAGCTCCTGGCCGTCTGTCGTCGCCTATGATCGAGTAGCAGCAACAACAACAACAATGTTCTCCCTAGCTCCTCCCACCCTTCCCTTTTAACCTAGGCTCCTCCCCTTCAATTGCTCCCCGATCAGGGCAATTGACTGCGAGAGATCCTCTTTTTGGCAGCAGGACGCGCAGCGCCAGTGAGCAGAGCACGGAGGAGAAATGCAAGGTGCCAAAGCGAGAAAGCGACGCACTGATCACTGTGTGTATATGTGTGTGTGTGTGTGTGTGGCTGGGTAGTAGTATAGCTTTGCCTTGCTTGTGCGTGTCGAGGTCGGTGTGAGGCATAAATAGAGGAGGAAAGGGTGGCGATATCTTCTTCGGGCACCGCGATCCCGGCGCGGTCAAACCCGGCGGGACCCGGCTGTCAGCGTGCGCGCGAGGGCAGGACGGGGATTTTCCGGGTAGTAGTGTGTGTAGGTGCTCGATGATGCGTCGATGGACGACGGACGGACCGGGCGGAACCGTCGTTGTTGCCTGCCAATCGCGATCCACCGGATCAGAGGGCGTGCATTTAACGCTTGGGGGTCGGTCTCTCTGGCTGGGTGGGGCAGGGCTCTCTCTCTCATGGTCCAGATTCCCGCCCGGGCTCTTCTCTTCTCTTCTCTTTTGCACCATGAGTTGGACGCCGTACGGCGTGTCGATCGTGTTTTCCCAGCTAGCTCGTCGTCCGATCGCCGGCCCTGTGGCCCGACTCGGGCCGGCACGGTCGATCGATTCCTCTCCGTCGTTGCTGTGGCACGTGTTTGCTTTTACCTACGTGTACGTGATGAGCGAAAGGAATCTCGCACGGCTCCCTCCACTGTACACGTACCGGGTGATGTGGAACCAGTCTCACCGTCGCCACTACTGTAATATGCGAACGCAGAGATTCCCATCGATCGATTCCAGCAGATGCAACACATCATCATCAATGTGACGGTCATACCATGTGCGCAACGTATACTAGTGTGCTACAACTACAATTACAGCAACACGGTGGCGTTCCTTCCTGAGTCGTCGTACGCGGCGAGACGACATGCAGCCGGGCGATAGGGCGCCTGCTTTGCGGCGACGGCGGTGGCACGGCGCTCCCATGGATCGATCGGATCTTGCAATGATTCGGCCTGCTCCACAAATTGCAAAGAAGCGGCGCAAACGTCGCGTGGCCCGGCGCCGGGCCGCTGAATTGCCTGCGCTGGCTGCTGGATGCATATGGCTGGTCCTGCACGCCCTACAGCTAGCTAAGCCCCCATGCGTGCACTGGAAGGACGCGAGTGAACACACTGTAAGCTAAGGGCTACTACTTCATCTTGCCCCCATCCCGTTTGGACGATTGACTTGTTGGCAACCCAGCGTGCGCGCTTTTGGAAATTCTTCAATTAGTGCCAGTTTCGATCGAGCGAGAGCCGAGAGCTCTCTTTCATTCCTCGCTCGGTTCGTCAAGACCTATCAATCTCGGCCGGTGTCGGCTCCCGGTTACAACGCGGTGCATTTCACTTGCCGTTTCCAGGGGTGAGCTTGACTGTAGCTAGTGTGCCGGGCTGCCGTGGCTGATTTGCTAATATTGCCGTGTCGTGTGATTGTTCGGTGTATCGTACTTTCTCTGTTGAGCCCTACCCTTTTGCGTCCTAGGCTTAAGTACGTGGTTTCTGAAATTAGATAGATAAAGCTTTGTTTTGCTCTCACACCTCTATCAGTGAAGTCGGCCAAGGGTGTTTAATTGACTGTGTGTATAGCTAGCGTGTGCTGGGGCTGCCGTGTGGCTGATTTGTTAATGCCGTGTCGTGATATTTTCCGATATCGCGCTTGCTTTTTTTCAGGCCGCCCTACGCGTCTTCGGCTTAAGCCCTAAGTAGTTTCTGAAATTAGCTAGAGCTTTGTTTCGCTCACACAGTCACATCACTTCCAGCAGTGAAGTCTGTGTGGCGTATGAACTATTTTTTGTCAGTGTTGGACAGGGACCAAAGAAAGACGTACGTACCTATCTAGTCCTCTATCATGCTCTCTTACATCCTTAATTACGTGGGACTAGTACGCCGTACGTCACCATTAGTCTGCAGAGAGGAAGTGTCTGGCCAGATCACCACCACCGGTCTCACCGCAAAACATTCCGCTACCGACTACACGTTCTGCAGTAATAATAAAACAAACACTGAACACACTGTCACCAGTGTTGTGTACCAACGCTGAACACCCTGTAAATTCTGCCACCCTGCAATTGCAAGGCCGGGCGGCCGGCCTGGTGGCGGTACGCAGCATGGCTTTTGCCATTTATTCCGCTGTTCCCATGGCCAATTGCCGGGGCAGGGAGGACCACGCCACACCGCGGCGAGGAATCATTCGTCGCAACCGCATGTGCGCCTTCTCGAAGAGTTTACTTACCCCGCGCGCTTCGCTTACTGATCTGTTGATCTCACCGTCCCATAGCCTGTAACTTTATCAATCTTAGCCTGTCATTCTTGCTTGCTGGTTTTTGCTCATCTTTCCGACTTTGTACATGCCTGCGGTGGCTGGTGCTCCCCTGAAATTAAGCTTGGACGTACTGCTACGGAAACGCCAAGCTGAATTCGCTGTGTGTTGTGATAGGTGAAATTAGGATATCTGTGGCAGCAGCTCCTCAGAATGTATAGCCTCTACTACACTATCCTCGTGGCCTGCACAGTTGCACGCAAGGGTCACATCGCAGCGTAGACCCTTGATCTTTGCTTCAGTGGACGCTCCGTAGCCTTTTCTAGCAGTCGCCTCACATAACCGTTTTTCAAGGGGACACGCACAGAACATGCGCTCGACCGCCATGACCAGTATAACCCCCACCATTTTTTCCCCTACCATTATTCATGCTCGCGTTCGGCCGCGCATGCGACATGGTTTGACAGCCTACGTGGTACTACTCATCTATAGTTTGCAGATCGGTTTTAGTCACCACGAGAGCCTGTGTTTGATTTGGGCATGCAGGAGGCAAAAGCTTCTTCAATGGCCCCTGCCGAAGTGGATCAGTACCATTAGTACGATCTAAACCTGTGTATAGCCTGGAACGGGAAAGGGGAACCCGATGCGTCCGCCGGTCCGTTCCCACGGCTATGGCACCGTTCCGGAACGCGACGTGCCCTCGCCACCGGACGACGACGACGTCCTCTCGGACGGGGTTCTTGAATTGCTCTTGGTCCTAGGAACCGCAAGCAGCGTGTATGGTATCAAAGTGGCCACGGCATTAATGAACGAAGACACGCCATATCGAGGCAGTATGACCCAGGTTATCTGCTACTGAAATGTCCCCTGGAATAGATGCAAAACCTTTCTTCTGGTGCCATTCATCTCATTCAAAGAGGAAATGACATTTTTTAAGAAAACGGGATCGGAGAGCTGCTAGTACACATCATAGCCACTAAATAAGGTCATCTTCAATTTTTTGCAAGCAAGATGTCCAATGGGGTTTTAATAGTCCTGCCTTTTTGGTTCACTAACAGTGGGTCCTGTCGCCGGACCAAACTCAGGCTGTACATTTTCATTGACAACAGAAAAAAATCAGGACGGACATGACTGTCAGTGGCCGGTTCTTCCCTCCAGCTGCAGAATTCACCGATGAGGGGCTTCAGACCAAACAGTGAACGCACAGCGCAGTAACAGTACCAAGGTGAAGCGTGAGTTAATTCAACTATTGATGCACTGACACGGTCAATGTTCACGCATGCTACCGGGTGGACCAGCGGATTGACATCGGGCGAGGAATCTCATGTTTATAGCGCTGAAGATTTGCAGCCATACTGACTGCATTGTACTGCTGTTGTGTTCTCCAGGAGACGGGGCAAAAGATTACAGTTTTAGAAAATGGAAGAAATTTATACTCCAGCGTATATATAGTATTTATGCAGGATCGATCCACACGCCAAGGAACATGCACCGCAGGAAAAGCAGCACTTGAATGCGTCTGCGAGATCTTTAATTCTTATTGGGCAAAAACGTGGCCCTGATAAACATTTCTAGGGTCCTTTTCTTACCTCTTCTGTTCGTTTTCCAACTTAGGTACCAACGGACTGAGAGGTGTGCAATGCAACATCTTAGTCTTCCTCTTCTGATTGACCCCATCTACAACGAAATTTGCTTGACCTGTCCCCAAATAAACATAAAATATTCTGTTTCCTACAAAAAAAAACTATTCTGATCTTGGCTTGGCCAAATTTCATAACTATTATAATGCTAACTCAAAGCAATAGCACTAGGCTACAAAGATGCACTATATGATCTAATATCAATTTATTGTGTATCAAATAATAATATGATAATGTACGCACATAACTGTTGCAAGGTCATTGAATAAACTTCTTTTATTTTTATGACCTAATATATGAATCTTGTATATTAACGTTCTCTTAAATGTCAAAGAAGTTGCAATTATAGAAGTATCAAAACACTGAAGATAGTGGGATATGCGGATTTGTCTCCAAATTTGTTGTAGTTCATAGTACAATAGACATCACATTGATGCCCGTTTAATGGTTGTTTTGGTTGTTGTTACTAAAGTTAAATACTATTACTTCCACAATGACCCTAGAACAGCTTTAGATAGATCTCTATGAGTTTAATGAGCTAGATGACTGAACCATTTAAAATTTTCCTTTGGAACCTGCAATTTTGCATTGTCTCATGCATATCAAACCATTCAATATTTTTCGGTCTTGGTAAAATGTAATATGCATTATTTTATTCACCATATTTTTTTCAATGTTTTTGTTGCCTCGGTTAATTATGGTGATGAATATAGACACCACAAAATGACTTCATGGAAATCAGTTTTCTAAGATTTGTTGTGATTGAATGATTGACTAATTATATAATTAACAGTGTAGGAAAACAAAACAATATAGGGCATCGTTCACACGAAGTCAGATCACTTCCAGTCTATATATATTAGCTAACACTTTAAAAGAGAACAGGATACTGAGACATAGCAACCAAATACCATCCGTATTGGAATGACAACTTCAAGTCAATTTACCACTGATTAACTAGTTTCCCTGTTGATAATACATATGCAAAAAAATATATGTTTCACTCATACACATCTCACTTATATCAACATCCTTGCGAAATGCGAAACAAAGGAGGTTGTTTAACCTGCACCTAATTTTAGTTGTACGGGCGCACCAAACAAATGAACAATGTTTGTGGATACTTCTAGGTGTTTTGTTACTAGAGTTTACCATATTTTCTAGCCTTCAATTGACTGAAAGTTTTTAGTCGGTGGTTTGTTGCTTTGTATTTTGATTTTTATTTTGTAAGATTATCTATATAATAATTATAAACTATTAGATCTAAGATCCGATGACTTAAAGCGGTGATTGAAAATTATCTAAACTTTGAGTCAACTAAAAATCAGCAAGTCTCATAGTTTATAATAACAGTAGACATCACATTTATGCCCTTTCAATGGTTGTTTTGGTAGTCGCTGTTGTTAGATACTTGTACGATATGGTCCTTAACGAGGTTTGTCAAACATCCTGTCTGAACTCCTAATAGTGTTGCTGATATGTAGGTAATAACGCACTGCAATGTGCATTAACCTAAGCGGTAAGCTAACCACCATGCGCTATACATAGATGAGTAATAAAAAAATGGTTGATCACCCATTCCATATGTGTTTTCCGCCGCTGTATAACTAATAACCGATTAATGAGAAATAAAAAGAAGTGACTGCTAGGACAAATTTCGAAGCATTGGATCCAGCGTGTGTATGATAAAAATGTTTATCTTTTATCTCATTTTACCCGGTGCAGGGAGACGTACGTATCACTCGGTTGATCGTTTCTTGCCGGTCGTTGAGTACGACAACGGCGTACCTACTGGTACGTACCTAACCTAGAGATGCTGATGTGGGACAGCAGTGCAGCGCGAGCGACAGGGGTCTGGTCTTCCAGTTTAATTGCCGGGTACGTATCGCTGCCGTACTGTTGTCGTCGCAGGTTCCCACGAGTCGCTCAGTCGGTCAATACTGTAACAACTCCGTTCTTATGCATAGGCTCATCATGCATGATGCGTAGCTGTATACGTATATGCACACAGCTGTGCATCACCTGCTCTGTGGTGGACTGATGGCGATCGTGATCCGGCCGGAGAAAAAGATCGTCGGGAGTCGTTTTCTCAACTCGGATCACATGCGTGTACGTGATCGACCACGTACGTACGTACTGGGGCCTGGGGGAGCTCGCAGTTCGTACGTATACAAGGGATCAGGACGGCGTGCTACTGTTGACCAAAAGTAGAGCTGTTATGTTCCGAGCGACCGAGCCCTCCACTCCACGATTGCCGAGAAGTGCCGCGGCGGCATGACTGGACTGACCACTCTTCTCTTTTTTTTTTTTTTTTGTTTGTTTGAGGAAGACTGACCACTCTTCTTGGGGATCTCGGGTGATCACGCCACGGGATCGGAGGCTCCGCTTAAATTGACAGGGAACGGCGCAACGAGCTGCGGCGCCAAATTAACAGAGGAGCTTGGACGCAGGACAACGTCATGTGGCCGGTGGTTACTGCCGTGGAATGGTTGGACCGGCGGCTATCCCCTGCTCCGATCGGCTAGATAGGTGCGCAAGAAGGTGAGGGCCGGGCACCGGTTCGTGCAAGTGCAACCGTGTGCATCAAGACCGGCATGAGGAGCAGGGGCAAGCATAGGATTCCAGCGACGAGCGGCCAATAATGGCAGTATATGGTCGTCGCGCGGCGAGGTCTTGTAGTAGTACGGCCGTGGCCGTGGTGCGGGTCTCGCTCGGCGTTGCGCTTCGTGTGCCCGCGCGCGCGTTAATGCGCCTCGCGCCCGGGTCGTCGCTTTCGTTGTTGCTTGCTCCATCGTTTGTGGCAACCGTCCGTGGTCAAAGGAGGACCCAGATTTGATGGCGCGGTCCAGACGATCTACCACGGGGCACGGACAAAGGGGGCAGGTAAACTCTATGGGCGTGAACCTGATCGATCGTCGATGTACTGCGTGCCGTCGGCGCAGCTAGCAGTACGTTCGTTTCCTCAGCTAACCCAGCTGCGTACGGGTGCGGCCCCCGGAGTAGGAGACTACATAGCTGAGACTCTGCAAACTTCCTTTGTGCCTGATGATCCCAGAATTTGTATCGCTTTGGCACGGTGATACAACAGACAAGCCTTGGCGAGAGTTAGAACACGCACTCGTGTGTGCACCGTGCGCGCACAGGAGATGACGTAGCATTAGCCAAAGCACGTTGTCTGCTCGTCATACACTCCGGATGTGTTGATAACACGCACGAGTATGTTGTCTGTAATGTACCAAACGTAGCCCAGTATGGCGAGCATATATCTGTATGGAATAAACTATCACTGACTGACACCATCGGATCCGTAGCGCAATGGTAGCGCGTCTGACTCCAGATCAGAAGGTTGCGTGTTCGATTCACGTCGGGTTCAAACCCCCAGTCCAAACGGTTCCCCTTTTTCCTATTTTCCTCCATTCCTGATGGGCCGGCGCGATGCGTGTGCTTACTTTATTGGCCCAGCTGTCGCCACCCAAATGAAAACCACTCGTCGGGCCTGCTGTGGCCTGTGGGGTACCATGGTATTGGACCGAAAACAAAGAGGTGTTTGTGTCAAGGAAAAAACTGAGGGTTTTTTTTTTTTATGGAAACCAATTCCATGACTCAATCTGGGCTGAATCTTCAGCCACTAGGTTTAGAATACAAAAAATCTGGGAGCTTTAAAAAATCTGCCCCGGACCACTTTTTCTAAACCAAGAAACGGTTTACAAGACACCTGCAAGATATTTCCTCTAATCCTCATCGTCGTCGATCTCAAAAAAAAAAAAAAATACTCATTGTCGTCCGATTGATCATGTATCCTGCTTTTCCTACGCTCATACAAGCTTCCGTTGCGTATCTCTCACTTCAAGCGTATGCTTCTTATTCAAAAATATTTGACACTTTAATATTTCTTATTTTTTAAAATAATTGATATTTTCTGATTTAACTTTCTCTTTTTTTAATATATTCCTATTTTTATCTATTTCCTCCTCGTTCCCTATGCATCCATTTTTCTATATCTCTTTATTTTTCGTGTCTGAAGCTTAAACGTGGAAAAATAGTAGTTAAAATCAGACAGTTGTAGAAATCTATGGGAGCGAGGAAGCTCAGGGCACTGGCGTGCGTCAGAGCAGGCGAGGAAGCTCAAGACCTAGGAAAAAAATTTCGGTACAAGAAAAATATCGAGGGTCACCGATAAACATGATATATCGGTAATTTCGGTAAACAAAATTAATTATTTTTTAAATTTTTTTACATCATTTGAGAAGAAATGGGCTTAAATCTATAAACTATTATAGTTATGAATATAATCAAAGTAGTTTTCGTTTAATAAACATACTAAATGATAAAATTTCGGCGATAAAAATTATATCGGACCTCACCGATAAATACGATATTTCGGATATATCGGTGAAATTTTGCCGAATTTTTTGTCCTAGCTCAAGACACGGGTTTACGATCTGAAAGGAGGGGCAAAATGGTCCGGAATAATCTAGTTTAGAGAAAAAAAAAAGAAAAAAAATCTGGTAATGTTATGCTCTTCGTAGAAATAGACTCATGGGTGACGTTTCGGAGTTCTTTCACTTACCAATGGTATTTTGATGTTGCCAGGCCTTATAAGTCCTATTCTGTCAAATTGCTTGAAAAACTTTGTATTCTCTCGTTCACTATTTGTTAGATGAATAACTCATTAGTGATAGTAACAAAAAAATCAATAATGATATTTACTAAAGCTTAATAAAACAGTAGAATCTTGATCAAAATTTCTACAAGTCAAACAGCTAAAATTACAACCTATAGCTAACAGAAAAAATAATATAATACCACTAAAATATTATGGCATGAAACTGATTTATAGTTTTAAAATTTTGACTGCATTCACAAAAGCAACCTATAGCAAATGACATGACACACTAAAAAAGCACGGAACCACGCCACAAGCTACTATCTTATAATTCTTCTTCTTCTAGCAAAAAAGATAATTAATACTCCCTCCATTTCAAAATTATTATCGTCATTGACTTTTTTTGTTACCTTTGATCATTTGTATTATTCAAAATATTTATTTAAATATGAAAAGTTATAAGTTATATTTAAATTTTATCTAGTGATAAAACAAATTATTAAAAATACATATATAATATTTTTTAAATTTTTTTAAATAAGACAAATAGTCAAAGTTAATAAAAAAAAGTCAAGAGCGACAACAATTTTAAAATGGAGGGAGTATAAGGTAGCATAAACACATGCAACAAAAATGGCTCAATGTTTACTCCTAAAAATGTCATAACTAGCAGTTAATCAAATACCAACAGCCACCATTTGTATAAGAATCCGTTGCATATGAAATTTTGCAACATGATAGATGATTATATGCTCTGTTCATTCATATTTTTTTTACAATTTTAGATGCAACTGTTTGAGTGTTACCATGATTTGGTAACACGATAACACCTAAAAGAACGGTGACACCTGATACATTCCCCACATTATTATTTGATTTGTTATCATTTTTTTTAACGATTAGATGCAAATCAAACAGCCAGAAAATATGACTTACACAAACACCGAATTTCACCTGATAAGGAGACAACTCCAACAAAAAACAAAAGAAAAAAAAAAAGACGAAGGCGTTTGTGCATCGGTATCGAACACGATTATCGTCAACAGGTGTCGAACGCGATCGTGCACCGGAAGACGACCACGGGCAGCGGGCGAGTGGAGCAAGCGAGTGACGCCTCGCCACCGCCGAGAACCCCAAGAACACCTGCAAGAAGGATTGGCCGTTCGGGAATATTTGGTCATGGTGTCAGATCGATCAGATGTCAGTAGGCTTGCCTTTCATCGGAGTCCTGAACTTCTCACCGATTAATGTTTGGTCCTGCTGACTGAGATGAACAGTGTACTACTCGTTGTGATGAGCAGGACCTCTCAAGATGATCACTGTTGGAGACAGATCACCGAGGCAGCGACTGTAACGAATTATTGGTGAGTGGTGACAGGCACCCGCTAGAGAGGATGAGAGAACAAACCTCTGCTGTGGTACGGTTACCGTTTTCAGAAAGAGACGGTATCTCGTCTCCGTGGCAATAAACAGCAGGACGATGGCTTCGACGTGCAAACCTCATCTTTCCGTTTTCGTTCTGGGTCAAAAGCCGTAAACTTCCCAATCGACCCCCTGTTTTCGATGAAACTGAACAGTTGATACACGCGATCGAATAATTGCTTTACGTAGTTAACGGATAATAAATCTAATAATTTTAATTTAGGAGTACCTTCGATAAAAGATAATACCAGCATAGGCTGATGTTATGCGTTGTGTAGAATCTACATGCACATCTGACTGAGAGTCTAAGACTGAGGGAGGACTAGCTAAGGATGTGGATATGCTGACTACTAGATCAAATCTCAAATCGTGTCCCTACTACGAATCTTTAATCCACAGCAGCGAGCTGAATTCCAGAGGCGAAGATGTCCCGGAGATACGAGACAGACTAAACAAAAACGTTATCCAATTTTTTTTAAACGATCTAGAACCCGGCCGGCGCAGGTGGCCCCGCGCCGTTGGCGGGCTCAGCTCCATTGCTGTCGACGATGGCGCGAGCGCTGATCGATTAGTTGACCTAATCGCACGCCCCTGTTTGCCACGACGTCAATTCTTCACGAGTCGGCGCCATCAAGGATTCCAATTGACGGCGACGCGCGCGGCTCGGGCCCGCTCGCGTGGAGAAGAAGCCGCCATCAATCAGAGCCGTGGGGGCCAGCATCGTGCGGTGCGGCGTGAGCACGACAAGGAGGAGGAGGCTAAGCTAGCTGCTCATCATCCTGCTCATATCATTTGGGCCAGGTCCGCGTCGTGTGTTAGTTCTTGTGCGTGCCGTCCTATGCGTCGTGTTCATCACTGTGCAAACGGTTGAGATACGCGTGTCATGGGCCGCAGGAAGAAGCGAGGATGAACGCCAAATCAAACTTTTAATGCTGGATTAGATAGGACTAGGAGTTGTATGTCTACTACTAGTATCATAACAAGTCAAACTTTTAGGTGCGTCGTTCAGGATGAGATCACCCCACTCACTTTTTTCCAATGAATCAGTTAAGCCTAACTAACTAGCTAGCTAGCTAGCAGACTAGCAGAGGCAGCCATCGATCCATAGTAGCCTGATGATAATGGTATCAACCCGAGGAATATTGCACCAAATCATGATTACAGAAATGCTAATTACACCCCCAATCGCCTAACAATAATCTACAAGCACACGAACAAATGGAACGAGGCTCTCGACGCCTCGATCGATCAATCTCACAGAGGTTTATTTACAGTAAGTACTGCTACTATACTGATGATCACCGCCTAGCTTTGGAGCGTGAAGTTCATCAATAGCCCCAGAGCTGGTGGTCCTGGTCGAATTTCTGCTGCTGCCCGGAGGAGGAGGAGATCTCGGGGTTCACGTCGGACGTGAGCCCGGTGTCCTGCGACGCGCTCAGCCGCTCCCGCTCGCCCCCCTGCTTGCACGGCAACGCTGCTGCGGCCGCCTGCTCGCCGACGAACCCGTTGTTCTCAAGCAGTTGCACCAGGCTCACGCCCTGCCCGTACTGCGCGAAGCTGGCCAGGAACGGGGACGAGGAGGCGAGGCCGAGGTGGTCGGTGATGTTGCCGGCCGCGGCGGCGGCGGCTTGGGGCACCGTCGTCGTCTGGTTGAAGAATTGGCCCTCCATCGTGTTGGAGAAGCAGGTCACGTGTGCCCCCGCGGGGTTCACGGTGGCGCCGCCGGACATGTCCATCAGCGGGGGGAGGTGCCCCAGGACCATGTCGTTCATCCTGGTCATCTCCCCGGGGCCTTTCTTGGCTGCTGCTTGTGGTGGTACCAGTCCCACGAGACTCTTCTTGAACACCCGGCACAGCACCCACTCGTTCTGCAACAAATAGCACGGAACAAAATTCAGACGTGATCACGATCAATCGATCGGTGCGAATTATAAACAATATAGATCGACATGCTAATAATTCAAGAAGAAGAAGAAAATCCAACCTTGGAAGAAGGAGCCTTTGGGACGCCGTTGATCTTGCCGTGGAGACGGTACTCGTGCATGACCCAGCCGGACTTCTCGCCCTTGGGCGCCCTACCCGTGTAGAAGACGAGCGTCTTCTTGGACCCGACCAGGGCCTTGCTCCTGAAGATGTCCTTGTCCTTGCCCGTGGCCTTCCAGTACCCGGCCTCGGTGGCCCTGTTCGTCCGCAGGCCCGTCGGGTACTTGCGGTCCTTGAGGCAGAAGAAGTACCACTCCTTCTCCCCCATCTTCGCCAGCGCTGCGCAAGGACACGATTATTTTAGAGATGCAGTTCGTGCGTGAATGGCCTCCGTATGCAGAGATCGATAAGATCGGGTGGAAGTAGGTGCTTACATGGCAAATCCCAGGGCTCGCTCTTGTTGAGGTCGGCCTCGCCGACGGCGAGCGCGGTGAAGCGGGGGTCGGCGACCTTCCGGGCGAGGTAGTGGGTGATGAGCTCCTCGTCCGTCGGGTGAAAGCGGAATCCCGGCGGCAGGTCCATGGGCTGGTGCAGCTCCTGCTCCATTCCCTATCTATTTGACCTCAACGCGGCAGAAACTGCTGGCGGGCGTCTCTGCTCTTGTGCAACCTGTTGAAACAGATGCCCTGAAACATTTATACAAAATTCGAACAAATTAGCGTAGGATCGCAGATTATTCAGAGACGAGGTATCAAAGCAAATTGCTAGTATACTAGGTAGTAATACACATCGATTGCACCTCTGGAACCGAACGAATCAGCAAAAGATTTTAAAACAGGTGAAAAGGTACTTCATGACAGGACAAGCAGAGCGAACATATGAAATTCAGTAGGTGGTTGAACAAGGATTATTCAGTAGACAGAAAATTGAAGGGAAACTGAGGAGAGAGAGGGAGGGAGAGAAGGGGGGAAGTGGCAAGATGCGGACTACCTCTTCGAGCAGGTACGGGTTCGAGGTGCGAGAGGGGAAGTGATGGATCAAGGAAAAGGGGGAAGTGGTGGCCAGGTTTAAATACTGAAACGGCCCGGAGTCCTTTTAGTAGAAAGAGACGTGGCGCGAAGGAACTCCCAGGGAGATGACCACATTTGTGCATGCCGATTGGGAACAGATGGTTCTACAGCTGCTGCTTCATTGACCAATTAACTCTGCTTCTTCACAGCAACAGGGTTCGTTGCACCCCATAAACTAATAACATCGATAATGTTTCAGCCTGAAGCTTTCTGAACTTGTTTTTGTCTAAAAAAAGCTTCCTGGCCTGATTCATTGGATTTTCATCGTTCGCTGCACTCTGCTGAAATGTAGAGAAAGTTATCACAACAAAATGAATCACTTAAAGCCGCCATTAGTATTTGTTGGCACATCATATTATCATAAGCCCCGGGCCAAAGAAAATGACAAAACTAATCGCTTCTTTCTACATCTTCAGAAAATTGTTGATTGCACAGCTACACAGACCAGATTCTGCTAGTGTACTAATCTAATAAACACGCGGGTATAATATCATCTCGATGCCAAGAATCGCCTGCCATTCGATTCGACACACCCAATTAATAAAGTTTGGCCTACCGACGCAAAAGGATTGAGGATGCCAGCTTGATCTCTGAAGCAGCCAATCCACAGGTGCCAAGCATGGCGAACCCTAAATCAGGGACAGCACATTGATCACAGGTCGATAATGAGTGGCCGATCACGACGTCCTCCTCCTACATCCAAATGCATCCAAAGAAATCAAGAATCCAGTCCAGTTATACGCTCGTCCGTTTCTTAAAGACCGTCTCTGCAGAAGTGCAGAGCTACCTGGCAACAAAGGATCAACTTGGGAGCTGTGGGGGCTCAAAATGGATATACGTACAAAGACAGGGCTGTACATTATTCTCTGTGGGCGTCCACTACTGCAGAATTTAGATTTGGACGTATATCTACGCGATAAATGTATTATTTGTCGCGTGTCGATCGAAGATATATGGTGACGGAAAGAAATTCGTTTCTCGTTTATAAAGTGTAGTGTTAGGTTTGTGGTCTGAAGAAAAGGAAAAAAAAAAACAATTGTGCAACGATTCTAAAACGATTGGGGTGTGCTGATTGATGTTGAGTAATTTGAAGTGAGGTGAGGCCCCACCCATGTACACATATAGAAAGTGAAATATTGAATTATTGATGAGCAGTAGCGTTTGTTCAAGAGAGAAACTCAAGCATCAGATTCTCTCTGTTGAGTCGTGGTCTTGTATACAAAGAAAAAGCGCATAGATTCTTCTCTGAAGTTTTCGCACTTAATCCGGCACGACAGAGCCTCTGATCGATCGCCGTTGTCGATCCTTTCGGGGGGCGCTCGATCTGCTGCTACCGCCGAAAGCTCAAGTGCTGACAAATTTGAACCTTAGAAAAACGTCATTCCAGAGGAGCTTCATCTTCACGAGGCAGCGAAACTTAGCCGGAACGCAGAAAAGGAGCAGATAGATATATTGCGACGGGGACTGGTTCCGAAAGCTGGAGCCGTATCTGTCTCGAAAAGGAAGGAGCCAGTTGGAGCCACTCCACACGTATGTGTCCCCTTTTATAACTTGGTGGTTTGTTTGCTCGCGAACCGGAAAGAAATTGATGAATCTGTGATGAAGGAGTTGCTTCGCTTTGTGGTTCGAGCTGCGCGGGCGCGGCAGGTGGATCCTACAAGGAATGGTTGACTGGTGACATGTCCATGAGCTAGCAGATGAGGTTGCCCCCTTGTTCCTTGGCACGGCGTCCGCCTCAGTCCTTTTGAAACCAACAGCGGGACAAAACGTCCCCTCTCGCGGTCACGTGCCGCTGGAACGATCTGCTCCGTTCACAATATACTCTCTCGCTCGCTACTACCCACCAGTCACCGATGATCGAGCTAGGCGGGCAGGGGGGCAGTTATACACATGAGCTTAGCCGTGGCTGTCAAGCTGTAATCATTGCACGGCCAGTGATGTGAGGTTGGCCTATCATGTGTACACACTTGAATCAATTTGTCATCGTGGGACTTAAAATTCAGCCGCGATTTCCCCCGGGTCTGTGGGCAGATTATCAGTTTGAATTTCGTGATCTTTTACATGTGAAATCTAGTGCGTCTTTGTGTTATTAGTATACTCCTATAAGGTAGTATCTGGTTCATCCCAGGCGGCCACGCTCAATGTCGCCACGGGACGGCACGCTGTGCCACGCGAGCACCACACAAGCCACACCACGCGTAGAGCCGAGTCCCGGGAGCGCGCCGCCCGCACCTTCCCGTCCATTTTCCACGCGGGCTACAGTACCGGCGCACTCTCGGCCGGCGGTGACACACACACAACGGCATGTCGGTGGGGTCGGTTCCGCGGCCAGCTGGTGCTCCGAAACGGGCAAGTCAAAGCCGGGAGCCAGCAAGACACTGGAGCCAGCCGCGCGACGGCTTTCCGTTCGCGGCAGGATCGTGTCGACGGACGCGTGTCGCGCCCGGGCAGGGGCAAAGCAGAGGAAGGAGGAGTAGAGTAGTATAATCTCGTGTCCACGTCCCGCGTCACGCATGCGCCGTGGTGGCTGCACCTGGACCGCTGGCATCGTGCGCTGCTGCTCCATCTGTGCTCTGCCAGTCTGCCTCCGCCGCAACGACGACTTGTACGTACGTGCCTCCACCGAGCAGCTATAGCCTATAGTAGCCTCGTGTCGTACCGCTGTACGTAGTGATCCAACCTGGCAACCTTCCACGAAAGGAACGCCCTGCTTTATTTAAAAACGTTATCCTCTCATCGTGCTCGTTGAACCGGACGGATCGAGTCACGCGCGGCCCGCCATGTGTGTGCCGCGCTATATGAAAATTTGCGTGGAGGAGGAAGACGAGTCGTGCGCATTTCTGCCGTGCCGTGTGGGGGGTCAGGTCACACGTGTGCAGGTTCGGAGTGGAAAACGCTGCCCGCTCGTGATTTTTTCTGATGTGGACTGCCGCTGATTGGCGTTGATTTGATGTATGGATTATTATAATACTAGTTCAGTAAGCGCAGATGTAAGGATTACCCACGCCAAATGTGTTCGACTTGCCTTTAATAGCATGTCTCGAGAATCACCCACCGGACCTTTTCCTCTGCAAAAGCATGAAACAGGCGCCTATCGCCTGCTATTTACTAATACTTTCTTTTTTTTGTATAGCAGAGACGCCGTGCATTTTCAAAGTGATGGCCCACCTTTAAAATTAATTCCCTTTTTACCCGTTCCTTTTCTAAAAATTTTAAAAAGAAAGAGATTAAAGGAGCTCGTTACCTGTTCATTCATGCCTGCAATTCCTTACCCGGTTGCATTTTCGAATACTCACGTCTCTCGTCCTGCCGCCAGCGACCACGCCAAAAATCATCCGTCAGTTTGGCCCATCCCATCCGAATGGACCAAACCTCCTAGCTGACAACGACGCCCCGCATTTAATCATATCGTAAATGACGCGCCAGCTTTCTTTCCCACCATTTCTGGAACCTTTACCCTCGTCAAAACCACACCGAACCAGTAGGCGCCTCATGATTCAAGGTGAAGAAACCAGGGAATCAGGTTTTGCGGAAGTGATCAGGATGCTAATGTTAGGCTGTTAGCAACTAATAGCAGGAACCAGATACAAAAGGCATCTTGCTTAAACCGTATTACGCTCTCTAATTTGCTCCACATTATCTATCCACGCAAATCACTGTTCATAGTCGGGTACCCGTCAAATCGTGACATGCAAGATCCGAAGGATGCAGACGCCAGGGATCATTGACCAAAACCTACTTACTCTGTTCCTTCCCCTGGCCAGCTCAACAATTTCTGCGTGGTTGGGACGAGCCTTTACAGAAAACTGACCTCTTCAGATAGCATCATCAGAATACAAAGAATACTTGTGACAACCAGCTGCTGGTCAAAGACGATAAAACAATTGAAGTGACTGACAGGTTTCTGGGGTGTCGGTTTTCAAGTCGCTGATGCGGTGGCACACTGCAGAGCAAGTCCAAAACCTTAAATTAATATGCACAAATGTGGATGAACACACACGCGAATAATATTCAGTGTGGCTGTTCATTTGTCAGAAAGAGAATGTCAATACAGATAGTCAGACACAAGAATCCTAACTACTTCAGATTTGCAGTGCTCATCACTAACGTCATGCCGTCGACTGTGTAGGCCGACTCTGTGTAGATTTCAGCTGCTGAACTGGAACTATTGCTCATATCGGCATATAGGAATTAGATTCAGAGGAAATAGGAAATAAGAAAAATGACTTAAAGTCGTATATGTAGTATATTTGTCTTATGGTGTTCTACCATAGTGTCATTATTGTTCACCTACTGCTCTCATAGTGAAAAACAAGCTTTATTTTTTACCAAGAACATGCTGAACAAATGCTATATGGATTATATCATCACAGAACACCAAAGGAAGACGAATTATGAGCTTTCACCTACAATGATTCTGGTGTGGGAAATTTCTGTTCTGCCTTCTCTGAGTCACTATCTCACCTTCACAATGTTCAGCCAATGACAACCACCACGAATGAGCACATGAAGATTTAAATGTTGTCCCTAAACCATGAGAAGATGGCAGCAGCAGCATAACAGAAAGCAAATGTGACATCAACTAAAGGAAGAAAACGATATCCACAGTAGGTTATGAACAAAGACACAGTAGTTAAGCAATGTAAGATTTCGTCATTACCTGCAAAGAAATTCATCATGTCGTTGTGAACTAGGTAGAAAAATTCTAAATTGCATGCCTGGTCATCACAAAGTAACTGGATGAAAGCAAAATAAAACCTGCCATTATTCATTAAATATTAATTTCATATTTTTTTTGACAAAGGGACCATAACACATTGAATTCACTTTTTCACGTTTATGAAGGAAAATATTCTGTCCCACCATCTGATCAACAATGTTATCAGCGACATGCACCAACTCTCAGTTGTGTTTTCCTTATTAACTGATACAAAATCCAAATGATAAGATACGAATTACAACTGTGAAGAAGGTCAGCTGTATATATCCTTCATATGAGCACTAGAGATGCTACAACCTGTATAAATACTATTTTTTACTCCAATTCTTCCAACACAACAGAAGAAATGTCTTGACATCATTATTATTTACTTTCATCTGTCTTCTATCAGCACGTGCAAGCTCCTAAATACTAGACAAGATGCTGAACTCATAAAAACGAAAATATGGTTTGTGAAATCTGATTTTTTATAATAACCAATTAACTATTGGTTCAAATATGAAAATATTATAAATTATTTGATTAAGATATTGATGGACACCATATTTATTCAAATAAATGTGAAACAACAGGATAACATTGATGTGTGATTTGAAATGTCATGTACTCATGTGTCAAAAAAGTGATACCTCCAGTCAAATTGAATACAAATACAACATAACAGTTACTCAAGAGACAAACTTTGGTAATGCTCTGTTTTTTTTTTCTCTTTTATAGTTCAATGAACTTGTTTCTGTGACACAACTAGAAGCAACCGAACACCATATGTAGCATGTTGGTTTGGTGTTCAAAATGATTTTGACCTTGAAAGCTAAGGATTCTGAGCACTGCAAATATGGGGAGAAAGCAACAAGGAAAGGAACAATAAATTTGACATCAATTGGTATATATAGCCTGCTGTTTGAAAATTATAGAATAAAGTATCTACAGGGACAATAGTAGTACAGAGACTTGAATGATGTCTCAAAATATTCAAGGAGATGTGCCTTCAAAGCCAAGTCAAAACATTTTTGGCGTTAGAACTAGAAACATTTAAGTGCCCAGATCATGCATGGAACTCGAATGCTTAGAGCGATAGTTGAACCTTTTAATTCCTGGACCAACTTCCACTCTTCCCCCCAGACTTGTGCTGGAGACAAACATCTGTTATACAGATGTCCTTTGAAGCAGCTTTGCACATGTCATAAATTGTGAGGCCAGCAATGGTTACTGCAGTCATTGCTTCCATCTCAACCCCTGTCTTTCCGCTGGTTGTGGCTTCCCCTTCTATCACGACACTAGAATCTTCTTCATTCAGAGTAAGATCAACACGGACATGGGAAAGATTAATGTTGTGGCACATGGGTATGAGGTTGCTAGTTTGTTTTGCTCCAGTAATTCCAGCAATCTTGGCAACTGTGAGGACATCTCCTTTTGCGATCTGGTTTGATGCCACCAAATTGAACACCGTTTGGCCTAGCAAGACCTTGCAGCTTGCTATCGCAACTCTCTTGCTGTCTTGTTTTTGTGAAACATCAACCATCTTTGCCTGCCCACTGCTATCAGTATGGGTAAGCGCTGGCTGTGACTCCTCAGCTCTATATGTAGCCCGGGCTGGTTGTGAATCCTCAGCACTATAAATAGGCTGGGCTGGTTGCTGGGGAGGACTTGAGCCTAAAGGACTGGGTGAAGGAGATTCGCCAAATATTGATTCCATTTCCTATTATCACAAATTTGAACATAGTTACTAACAATCATTACCTTCAATGCCCAAAAAATTATTTAAAACGCTTTTATAAACTCAATGCACAAGACAAGGTTAGAAACAAAATTTATCTTTTGTTGATATAGATATTATCGTACTTTTGTTAATTCTTTGGTGTCAATACAACCTAGAAATGCAAGAGGTCACTTACACACAAGCTACGGCCGCTGTGCTAGTGCCAGAAAAAACAGCACATGATTATATGGCCCAAGGCTCAGAGTGGTGCATAACCATGATGTACTCTTTTTAAAAGAAAATCAGAACGATCAAGCAATTAAGATCACAAATTATAGTGGCACGTTCCGACTCACAAACACAACCTGGAAAGTGAAAACGGCACATCTAGCATCAATCATTTAAGTATATATATGTCCATTAACAAGGAAATCAAGTGCACCAGGATTTGTAGTGTGACTTTTCATTATTAAGGCGCTGTGGCTGTGCTATTAAACTGAAGCATGTCTGGACTTTTGAAGATGAAGAATTTATGCATATGCTATTTTAGTGATGTATCAAACTTTCATACTGTGGGTAGAGCACCATAAGCAATTGCCCATTCAGGTGTTTGTTCAATTTCAACTCATATTGTACTAAGCATCACATGACTGCAATCTGACTGTACTCTGTATCCAATTACATCAAGTTTCAAATAGAATGTGCAAATATGCATATCATGTCTAGCACTCTATGTACAGTAAGCTATGTAGATAACAGATGATATAATACAAGCCAATGATGCTGAAAATGAAAAGTGATATCCAAATGCTAACCTTATTTAGCTCGGCTATAGTATCTGGAGAAACTTCAGTAGAAAAGCATCTCCATCTCCAACAATTAGTTCTTGCAATTCTTGGGAGAACGGAACGAAAAGCAGACATTGCTCCTGCAGCAATGAACAGATAGTAGAGAAATTTAAGGACATGCTTATTCTCTTCATAAACAGTAATTCCAAGTGCAATGATTAGACATAAGAAAAGCCACTCACTAGAACTAAAGCAGCCTAGCACGTCCTGCGATCTAAATCCACCTAGCCATCTAACACAGACCATCTAATTTTCATTGAGATCTCTAGTCGACCGTCTTAATTTGACTGAATCTCATTCAGGACTGTGCCAACTACCAAGAGCCGAAGCTCTGTTTGAGGCAACACGAGGATTGCTAAGCTAAACCGGTACTGCTACGCGAGTAGAAAAATAACGAAGAAAATAATGCAAGAACTTACCCACAGGGGTTTGTCAAGGTGCTACGGATGCTGCAGCTACTACCAAGAGCGCGAGGAGCTCGATGGAGATTGAATCGCTTCTGAAGGTTTAGGTTCGAGTCGTCCGCAAGGCGATTGACGCGGCTCCGCCCGCTGGTGAGCGCTGAAGGGATTCCACTGACGCGACGCCGCGGCGCCCTGGGACGACAGCGAAAGATAGGGCGGGTGGATCAGCGAGAGGGCGTAGGGAGGCGAGGCCGGCCGGCGGCGAGTCCGTCACAAGGTCAGTCGGATGAGAGAGAGAGAGTTCACGCAAAGCAGAGGATTAAAGACGGGCCGTCCAAAGGCCAGCGGGAGCGGTGAAAAGGCCCACATCGGTGGACATGTGGCCTATGGGCTATGGCTATGGCCTATGGATGCCGCTGGACTTCGAGTTCGTGCTGGGTAAAGGGCCAAGACGTGACGTGTGTAATTCACATATTTTCTTTCAGCAACCAGCAAAGTGGTGTCCGTGCGTTGGATTTTAAGAAACAAAACACTATTTATATTATTGTTGATGCTTTTTAGTGTACCATTTTATATGTCAGAAATAATAATTTTTCTACTATTTCTTACCGTATTGTTATCATAAATATTTTTTTTTACTTTAATGTTATCAATTTTTACATGTAGTGTCGTTTGAATGCTATGTTGCAAAATTAAGTAAAATAATATTAAAAAAATGCTCAAGTATGAGAAGTACCAATATAAAGTCTAATTCATCATACAAAAAGAGATTCTCACAAGCTCATGATATCTATAAGATACCACTGTATCTCTATGAAGTCTAACATGAAAGACCAACGTTGTGATCCAATGTCTAAAAATTTTTATAAGGTTTATCCGATAGGAAAAATCAATTCACGTATAATAGAAATAATACTGTATTACGACGCGGTTTTTGACTTGAAAACATATTTTAATAAGAAAATTTAAAACATAAAAGTTATAGATCTCGTAGAGACCTTTTCATAACATATGTGGATCATATTTTTTGGAGTTCAGAGGTAGTAGATATGGCCCCGTACAGAGACCTGCGCAGAGGAGTCTGAATCAGAACAAATATTTTTGCATCGTAAATTTGGAAATCAAAACGGCGGAATCTTAACTTACATTGAATATCAAAGGTGTAGAACTTTTCGAGGGCTACGCGATAGAGTTCGAGCTTGTCTCATTTGAACTCTGGACGAGGGATTTATAATTTTTTAAATTCGGTGCTTGATAAAAGATACAAAGCCGATTTAGATTCAATATCTAACTTTGTGAGCGTACGACAGATTTGAACATATTTACCTAGATTAATATATTGTAGAGAAGTTTAGGACATTTGCATATAGTAATTCGCGTCGTCCTTATACAGTTCAAGGACAGTTACAGTAGAATGAGCGAAGCCAGATGTAGTAAAAAAAAAAGTACAATAACCGGGAAAGAAGCCGCACAAGAAAAACATTTGCGGTGTGCGCACTGGTATTTTTCGGCGCACACGATTCCATCGACCGAGCAGCTCATTATGCTAGCTTGGGCGTCGTGACGTGATCGATCAGTGGTGCCTGGCGAGCGCGAAGGCGGAGAGGGAGATGAGCGCGATGAGGATGACCATGGCGGCGAAGGAGCCGATGAGGGATCCCGAGATGCGCTCGCAGAAGGACTCGAACTGCTGGCAGATGGCGAACCAGTTGGCCCGCACGTTGCCCTTGTGCGCCAGGTACACGATCGCCGCCGCAGCCGACGCGCTGGCCGTCAGCAGGGTCAGCGATGCCTGCATCAGATTCACACATTCAGATATCATTGGCCATGCATCGATTCATCAGCAGGTTGGTTAATTATTACTGTAATTACCGTGTCCAACAAGATCAGAACCAGGCGGCTGTACCGCGCCCTGGGCCTGATGATATGCACGATGGCCAGCGGGATAGACAGGACGAGGTACGAGCACACCACCGCATTCACCGCCACAAAGAACCTGCATAATTATGCTCATGATCATCGTCAAGTTGTGAGGACGCGTTCTCTGTGTTTGTAGCAAGGAGTGTCAGTTGTGACTCACGTGAAGGATGGGAGGTCGCTGTACTTGGCCTCGAACTGGATGAACTGCGTGAAGAACGGGAGCGTCTCGTTGGTGGTGCCCATGGAGATGGCGCTGCCGATCGTGCCGATGATGGCGATGAACCGGAGGAACACGTCGATGATGGACACGGCGCGGTTGACGCCGGACGCCACCGGCGCCACCAGGGGCGCCTTGGAGCTCTCCCCATGCTCAACAACCACGTCCTTCGTCATAACTTAAGAGTATCCCCCAAATATTCAGGGACTCTTGCTTGCAAATGTGACTTGCAATTGTTTTTGCTTGAGAAGTGGTATGTTATGAGATGACTCATGTGGTCAGACCTTCTTATATATACATGCATGATATGGCACGAGGTTTCTTCTTTCGGATAAAGCAGCTTATGCCCCCCCCCCCCCCCCCCCCCAAACAAAACCAACACAATTTGTCTGTCTGGTCAATCATGCAGCAGAGGCCAGAGCCAAAGGTGGTGATTTAGGTGGCTTTGACAATTGTAAACAACAACTAAAGCTCGTCTTGGGATTGGTTGACTCGGCACCTGCTCTTACTTGCTCAAATGAGGCGACAGAGTCGCAAATATTTTTATCAAAAACAGGACACCCTTTCCCACGTTTCCAGACCCAAACTGCTATATGATGTCGAATCCTAGTTCATTTCTACTCTTGGTATTATGGCAGTGCGCTGTGAGCCTTTTCAGGGCTTTTATAGTAAGCTTCTTCGCTAGGTCTTTTATTTTGTTATTACTCAAGGCTTTGTAGTGAAATGTTTTAACTAAAAAACGTAATCGTTGTTATAGGTTCAAGATAACACCACACTGCGAAGTGCTTCATTTTGACAAGGCATTAGGTTTACCCCTCGGTACCATCCATAAGCTGACTCCTTGCCCCTCGGTACCAACCAAAGCCGTTGACTTCGCGGCTTTAACTCCCCTTCCCCATCTCCCATCCCTTGTCCGAAAATTTTCTGGCATACGCAATCCGAGCAAGAAGGCGAAGAGCAGGAGCAGGAAGCGATCGAGGAGGCAAGGAGAGGCAGCGGCATGGACCGGAACTTGAGCGGGTTCCTGATCGGTTGCGTAGGCGCCGCCGTGACGCTGCTGGCTTACCAGCAGACGATGGTGTCCAGCACGCATCGGTGCTGGGTTCTGCGTCCTCATCTTCGGGCTCCTCGTCAAGGAGGGCTTCATCTCGCTCTGACGCGCTTCCGCGAGGCATCATCCTTCTACTTGATTTCCTCGTTTCCAGTGTCTGTACTTCTGCTTCCTTCATCAGTTTCTGTAGCTGCCGATGTGTATTCCTCTGGTTCTTCAGAAAAGGGGGTAGCTCTTTTCTATAATAATTATTTTAGTAGTTTGTTGAGGTATGCTGCGGATGAAAGTTCTGAATGAGTCGAATTGTTTCCATCTTGTACGGTTGTACCATGTATTGTCCTCTGAATGATGAACTACAGAGCACATGGCTTCTTCCAGCTATTTAGCTTATCACCTTGCCCCTGTATCTTTCCTACTAACACGTTGATGCGCTAGAAATTTATCTGTGTTTCATTTATGGAAGTAACAGCTGCTTCGACGTGATAGTATCTCGTGATTTCTTCTGTTGAACTAAGAAAAAAGCCATGAAAAATTTGTTGAGAAACAGCAGTACCATCAGTACTCTGAATTTAGGCGTTGCCCAGGACCTTTGAAAGCAATAACATGACTCAGTTCACATTGCTTCGATAAAATGCCTTGATTTATTCACTTCATACAGCCGAATCGGCTGGAGCGTCCCCTCCACTGGCGGGAAATGACCACATGCATTTCTTAAAAATGTAGTACATAGCGCTTGGCCTGAGCTCGAGCACCCATGCCTCAGGTGGAATACTGTCACGGATGGACCTGCCCTCCATCTACAGCATCCTAGAATTGATTCAGACTAATCTGCTGGCGCCGTGACATGGAACACGCACTGCTACAAAACAGCACCGAAGTGATAACTCTCATTCAGAACTCGTGAACAATCTTCTTCAGAGAAGCGTACGTCCCCGTCGCAGCGACCAGGGAACCAAGCACGATGATCGCGGCGATGAGCGCGACCTCCGCCCTGCCGCATCGCGTGGCGCCGAAGATCTTGAGGTAGAAGATGCAGGGGAGCAGCATGGAGGCCATGACGCTGAGGAGCGAGCCGACGAGCGCCATGAGGTGGCCGAAGAAGGGGACCGTGAGCGCGACAACGACCGTGCTCACGACGAGGAAGGTCCTGACCAGGATGTTGACGGACCTCTTGTTGTTGCCGAGCCTCTCCTCGACGGCCATCGCGAGCGGTGACACCATCAGGGCGTACTTGGAGAAGGGGTTGATCAGGGTCGTGTAGATGGCTAGTTTTGAGCTGATCTTTCCCTCCGGCAGGTTCAGTGTCACCTGAGACTGCACGTCGTCGCCGTACATGAGGTAGCCCAGGATCGCCATGGATCCGTAGTTCAGAGTGCATGCGACGAAGCAGATGGTCAGCACCTACGCACAGGCAATGCCAAATTCAGTTAGGGGCAGAGTAGGATGTTGCTCCGTCACCGTCACACGATTTTGGCAACTAAATACTGCGTACCGGTTGAACACAGAAAATAGACGGAAGCATTTGTTTGTTCTTTCTACCAAACAAGAAGTGACGGATTATCTAGTTGCGAGGTAGTAAGTTGGCGTTGCTGCCACGTGCATGACTGACTGTTGATACTATTCTGGAAGAACCGGGCTGGATAATGGTTAAAAAAAATTATGAAAGTTCCTTTTTTGGGGAAGAAATTCAAGAAACATACGGACGTTACTTTCACAATCAGGATTTGGCAGTAGTACTACGTCAGATTGATTGTGTATCATATACCTGAGGCTGAAACTGCACGTTTCTTAACATCCCTATATTTTAATTTCCTCATTTTTTTCCTGAAGATCTGAGCAGGAACAAATGTTACCATTTTTTCTCTTAACAAAAAAGAAAGAATGCAGAAACAAAATGAACTGAAAGAAGTCTGTTCAGTGAAATCATCACTCACCCTGGAGAACTTTTTCTTGTCCTTCATGGAATCGCAGAGCGTCGGGAAGATGGCGTGGCCGCAGTAGCAGAATGTGTAGAGTCCGAGCGCGGTGGGCAGTCCAGCGACATTGAGCATCCTCCCCTTCCCCTGGAACCCGACGCCGTCGACGACCGCGACCCAGAGCACGCAGAGCACCACGACGACGGACGCGACCACGCCACTCGCCGACACGTAGGCTAGCACGGCGAGGCTCCGGAGCCACGTGGTGGGCAGGATGGCAAGCGCGACGAGCACGACGAAGAGCGGCTTCCCGGCGAGCGTGACGGGCCCCAGAGCCACGCGGGCGCCCGGGAAGAGCTTGTCGAGGTTGTCGCCTTCGAGGATGAGGAACCCGATGGCGACGAGGTAGAGCTCCGCGTAGAGGAACGCCGACGCGGCGAGGCGGCCGGGACGGCCGAACGCGAGCGCGCCGATGTCCGGGTAGCTCCGCGGCGGCGGTGACGTGGACATGCAGCGCTGCAGGAGCAGGCCCGTGTAGCAGCAGACGGCGGCGACGACGAGCAGGAGCGCCAGGCTCAGCCACCCGCCCTCGGATAGCGCGTACGGGATGGAGAGGAGGCCCACGCCTGGAACATGGTCCGTGGACGAGTTTGAAGTTGGCAACAACTCCGTTGTACTACGAACGGATGAAGATGTAGATCTCTGGGCTTACTTACCGGACAGGCCGTTGAGGCCATTGAAGCAGGTCCGCACGAAGGTCGCGCCGTCCTCGGCCTGCGTGGCGCGCTGCGCCTCGTGGTCGTGGTCGTGGTCGGGCTCCTTGTTGCGCGGCTGCGGCAGGGCGGCGTGGAGGAGGAGGGGCTGCTCCAGGCCCGGCAGCGCGGCCGGCGACGAGCCGCCCGGAGAGTCGGGCGACGCTGCTCCACCAATAATGGCCATCTTATCCTATAGTAGTCCTCGGATGGCCGTTGTGCGCGCCGCCGCCGCCCGCGAGCAGCGAATCCGCACATCAAGCCGTATATAAGCAAAGAAGTAGCGAACCCTACCTATGTTGTTCGTTCCCCCCGGCGTGGCCACGCGACGAGGCCCACCACGAGCACGCCCCGTGTGCGCGCCAGGATTGGAGAGCGAAAACAGCGACCAAAGCGGCGGCGGCCGCGATCGAAATCCCACCCACGGCCTCGTTTATTTATCTGCCACGCGAGATGGAAGCTCTCTCGGATGATCTATTGGGGCGACTCTCTTGTTCTGTGCATCGTGTGTCCCTGAAAATAACGTCGTGTTCCGTAGATACATATATTCCGCCGGAGCCACGTATGTAGTACGCCTCAACCTGGGCGAGACATCTTGGACTGTCGGTCGTCATCCCTGATGGCTGCTGTGTGGCGGCCGACTCAGACGATGTCGCCTCGCCGGAAGAGCGGCACGCGGATACAAGGTACTACCGACGAACGGAGTGAACGGCGCCGAGCAGCCAATAAAGCTTTCGCCACGGCTCCCCTTTTCACGTGTGCTTCCGCTTCTCGCGCGCCGCTGCAACAGCAAGCAGGGATACGTAGGGGTCACGGCCGTCGTCGTCAATTCGTCCACGCCATTCGGTTGCGGCCATGTGCGCCACGGCCAGGCAGGTCCAGCCATGGTAGCGTCAGTGCAGATCCGTGTGTCGGGTTGGCTGTTTCACGAGTCACCGTGTTTCGTCGGCATCGCCCCACCGAGCACCGAGGCATTTTTGTCCGGTGCATCGTCGTGTATCCTTGCCATCCAGAAAGTTGTTTACTCGCCGCGCACGGTCCTCGATGGAGGAAAGACTTAGGCGGAGGTGTACATACCTACTGTGACTTGAGGAGGAAGGAAAAAAAATGGTACGTACGGACAATTAGCAATCATCCTCGCTGAAAAAGACTTCCTTATCGTGTGAGCTAGTGCTATGGCCATGGCAAGTGGGCCGGTGCCAAGCATGTAATTTTTGACCCAGTTCAAGCATCACACGACATCTTTAATTTCATGCCGAGCTAGCATGATCAGAGGCAAGGATCGTGCTTCGGCCTAAGGAGCCAGACCGAGGGGTGGCACGGGCATAGCTCATTTAGCCTCTGTCTGATAAGGCACGTGAGACGATGGAGGCCTCCACATGATTGAGCCTGAGCAGAATTCTCCGTAACCTTGATAAGAACTTCTCGTTTCGTGGCCTGAACAGGACAGGCCGTGCTCCACCGGCTACGACGTTGACTCGTCGGAATTAGAGGCACGCAGGTGACAGGTACGGACGAACCACTGAACGGCGTCGAGCATTTACACTGGGCACGACACGACCAAGCGCGCGCGCAGCCTGAAAGCTTCCGCCACCGCGTCGCCGTCACGCGCCGCGCTCACAGAACTGCACGCGGCCGGGCAGGGGGATAGCCGGATAGGTAGAGGTAGGGGTCACGGCCGTCGTCGTCGCCGTCGTCTTCAATTCGTCCTCGCCATTCGTTGCGGCCATGTGCGAGACACGGCCGGCCAGCCATTCCAGTGCGGATCCGTGTATCGGGTTGGCGTGTTTCACGAATCATTGCCGTGTTTCATCGGCATCGCCCCACAGGGCACCGATCGATGCTTTTGTCCCGCGCGTTGTGTGTGTCCTGCCATCCGGCCAAGAAGTTTGTTTACTCGCCGCGCACGGTGCTCGAGGCGGAGGTGTACCGTGATGTGAGGAAGAAAAACAAATGAGTTTGGTCTGAAGAGATGGCTTAGACCAACTCTAGCCCAATGGCTAAATGGGATTCTATATGTCTTTTTAGTTACTTAAATTCTTTCAAAAAACAATAGCTCTAGCCGGTTCTCTATTCAGTTCTCTATTTTTGATAGCACATCAAATTCTAATCTAAACACCTCAAATTTGTTCACCCGCTATCTCCCTTCAAATTGTAAGGTCCACAATCTTTTTCCCCTTCTCTCTCCTTTCCTCTTCTCTGCCTGACGCTTCTCTTCTTTGACCGATGCCACCGTCGGTCGCCGGAGCGCCTCCCGCCGCCGGTAGATCCGGTCGTGGTATGACCGGATCTGCTGCTCTGGAGGATGCATTGGCGGCTTCGGACTCCCCCCCCCCCCCTCCCGGCTTGCGGGGCAAGACATGGATGGCGTGCGCCAGCATGAGGGTCGGTAGCGAGCAGGAGAGGAGGGCGCACGACGATTGGCGGCGAGCAGGGGAGGAGACGCGGTGGCGCGCATGAGCAGGAGGAGAAGAGACGACGGCGCGTGGGTGGGGGAGGGAGGAGGTGGTGCGCGCGGGCATGGAGCGCGAGGCGGCGGTGGTGCGGCAAGCGGGGGCCTCGGGCCGATGGCCCGGGCGGGGGAAGGAGGCGGCCGCTCGTGCGGGCGGGGGTGGGAGGCCGTGGCGGCACGGGCAAACAGGGGCCTCGGGCCGGCAGTAGTGCGGGTGGGGGAGGGAGGCGGTGGCGCGCGCGAGCGGGGTAGGGAGGCGGTGCGGGCGCGGGCGAGCGGGGCCTTGGGCCTGCGGCATTGGCGTGCGCGAGATAGAGAGGAGGGAGAGAGAGGATGAGGGACCCACTGGCAGAGTGGACAAAGACTCAATTTTATTCTGTTGGGTTGGAGGATAATTATTTAAAACTCTATAAATCAAAAGTTGATACTCAAAATAAAATATAAAGACCTGAATTTGATCTGACCATTAAAGTTGCTTTTATGGCTGAGTGCCCTGACCCACTCGGCCACTCGTCAGGTTGGATGAACCAATCACTTGGCCTAGGGGCCATTCCGGTTAGCATGCCATACGATCATCAAGGTTTACATAATCAGTCGGATCTGAAAAAACTCGACCTGCCGGAGAAAAAGTCATCCTGACGGTATTTTACTAAAGAGAAGAAGACTTTTCACGTAGATCGAGAAAATCTTCAAACCCTCTCACTAACTATATATAGGGACTCAGCTGGTCGTATGAATTATGGCACGAGTCTTTACCATATGCTTTGATCTGAGAAGAACGAGGGAATTTTTTTCCATACGACACCACGAGCCGATCATGAGGATCGAACCCGGCCGGGCGAGCAGCCACTCGGGCGCTCTACTCGTTCGCTAATCAGTCGGATCTGGTTCATGTTATAGAGAAGAATAATCCTTTTCTGTACCTACTGTGTCTTTATTCTTGCAATAGTGAATTTTGTTAGTCTCGCACAGGTCATACAATATCAGTGTATTGGCGGTATTTGACTGCTTGTTAGTCTCTTATGATTTACTTATAATGTCGGTATTTGACTGCTTGTTAGTCTCTTATGATTTACTTATAATGTCTAGCGCAATACAAGGAATATATAAAATGGTGTTCATTTCTGTCGGTTTTCCCACACAAAGCACGTGCCGACATGAAAGATAATGAATTATGAGCAGGCGCTTTCCTTCAGTCACATAGCAGTAGTTATGCAGTAATAGTTTGATATAGACAATTGCATTACGACTAGGCGCTTTCCTGCAATCACATAATAGTAGCCACGGAGTAAATATAGTTTGATAGACATTTGCATTATGAGCAGTAGTAGGCGCTTTCTTTCATCACATAGTAGTCTGATATGGACAATAATTATATTGCACGCAGGACAAGTTCATGGGTGCATCAATTCGAAGCGAATCATTTTCGGTATAGGTCGATAAAAGAGTTCAAAGACATTCTTGATAGTTTATAAACTTAATCAAATACCCAGTGCGCCGACCCGCGAGCGCTGCTCTCGCGGGAGGCCTGCGCGGGATTTTCAAGCGCGCCCATCTGCTGCGTTGAGTTGTTGACTCGCGTGGGTGTTTCACCGAAAAAAAATCTCTCGTCTTTCTCAAGCCAAAACATAGGTAAAAATTTACGCCATAGCTCATACGGCCAGCTGAGTCCCTGTGTATAATTGAGGAGGGGGTTCGGGGGTTTTCTCGACCTACGTAAGAAGGCTCTTCTCCTTAGATAATAACATCGGGGTGACTTCTTCCTTGACAAGTCGAGTTTTTTTTAATAATTAAACTATAATAAACTATCAGTTAAATACGTTGATAGAACTATATTGACTAGATTCTAATTAAGTTATTTCTATCCTATCAACTCTGTAGGAGATCGAGAATCAATGCAGCCCTACAAATCTAACCAAATTAATCAAGACAATGCTAAAGATAAAAGTTGATTGAGACGAGATATAACCTAATTAAATATTTAACCAATACAATGACTCAAATAATTGACCTAAAACAACTCTATCAAATATATTAATAATGACAATATATTAGTTTCTGTGGAGATAGTATGTAGCAACTAGGCGATATGATAAAATTAATCTGGATCTAATTACCAGATAACTAGTAATTGCATAAACCAAAATTAGAATATTAAATTAATAATAAAGTATTAATCAAAGTCAATAAAATTACCAAAAGTGACGGATTCAACTCTCTTGCCAAGATCGGAGTGGATGCAGTCCGCTCGAGACGAGAACTCGCCAAAAAAATAGAAAAAGGGCAACAATCCGCCTAATTATATTAATTGTCTTTTTTTTCTTACAAACCCTATTACATATTTATAGCCACATGCTATCTATTTCTGACCGGAGTCAATTGAGATTCTATCTATTTCTTAAACCAACTCAATTTATTTATTAAACAAAACTCCTAGAACAAAACTAGCCCTAACAACTGGGCCGGTCTCCACTTTCTACGGCATGCCTCTTCCTTTTTTTTTTTTTGCAATGAACGGCATGTCTCTTCCTCTTCTTGTCACCTAGCTGATGTTGGTCTGTTAAATTTCGATGTCAGCACATCCCCCATAGTCATAATTAGAGCATGATGAGCAAGTAATAGCAACCTCAACCTCATTTCTTGTACATGAGCTAGGGAAGGCCAGTGGCTAGGGAGGGGAACTTGTTCATGCTCATTGGTGCAATAGGCCAGAGGGCGCTGCGGCGACACGCTGGTAGTTGCTAGGGTTAGCGGAAGCAATAAGACTACTCACCTTGGCTACTCCCCAAGACTAAAGCAAAGGTGACCGAATCAATAGAATCCGCCGTGAAACAGATGTGATGTCCCTTGATGATACAATGTTGACGAGTTTTGTATGATATCTACTAAAGAGCTATCCAATTTATGTTTGTTGGACAATAAACTAAAAGACGTATGAACAAATAGAATCCGCTGCGAAACAGAGATGCTGCTCTAGGTAGACATCATGGAGATCGATATCTCTGGAGACATGTGATGGTGGAGGTTAGTCATATATCATTAATCCTTCTAATACTATGTAAGAGAAAATATAGGTATACTCCATCCGTTCCAAAATTATTGTCGCTATTGATTTTTTTTGTTATTTTTAACTATTTGTCTTATTTAAGATATTTATTCAAATATAAAAAGTTATAAGTTATATTTAAATTTTATCTAGTAACAAAACATATAATAATAAAATACATAATATATTTTTGAATTTTTTTGAATAAGATGAATAGTCAAAATCAGTGAAAAAAATAAATGATGACAATAATTTTGGAACGGAGGGAGTATATAAGAATGCGTTTGATTCAGCGTTAAAGTGGGATGGGACAGAATCATGGATAAGCTCATCCATCCTGATGTTTGATTGGATGGATGAGGTCATCCATGATTTTTATTTGGTTGGAGGGACGAGGTCGAGAGGGACAAAAATCAATCTTAATTATATATCTTAATTTATTATTAAAAATACTTTTATTATTATCAACTAACACATATTAATATTATCTCAATATAATTATCACTAATCAATAAAAATATACTAATCAACATTAATTATCACTAATCAATAAAAATATACTATCAACATTAATTATCACTAATTATTTTCAAATTAATTCACAAATTATCCAATAATCAATATATTAGCACTTATAAATACTAATTATTTAAATATATATATCTTAATTATTTATATATAATCTATTTAAATATCACTAATCTTCTACTAATAAGCATGATCAAGAAAGGTGGATGGCTTCATCCCACCAATTTTAAGGGATGAATTTATCCAGCATATAGAGTGAATATTCTCTGATGGTTGACTCTATCTCTACTTGACTCTCAACCAAACACGTGTAAAAGAGAGATGAGCTTGTCCCATTCCTCTTTTTTCATCTAACCAAACACACCCTAATAGATTAAATCGTATTGTATTAGGTCTCTCGGCGGGTTTATATAAGAGTACAAGTTATTTGAAAATCAAGGTATCTTTCTCATACATATGACATTCTATAATACTACATATATATATCTTAAAATATCAGTTATACTCAGCTCCATGTGCCTGGTGGTGGCTCCGGGTTGCACGAAACACGCGAGCATTTCTTGTCCACGTGATTTGTGTCCCTAGCTAGCCAACGACAACGACCCCCGGTGCAATTGATTGCGTCGTCGCGCTGCCGCGAGCAGCGAAAAAATAAAAGATCGATCATGATATGAGCTCGTGGACAATTTGCGCGAGCGAGTCGTACGTCCCGGTGACCACGACCATCGATCCCAGCGCGACGATCGCCACCACCGCCGCGGCCTCCGCTGCCCGGCGCGGCGGGCCGAACAGGCGCACGTAGCACGCGCACGGCAGCAGCATGCACGCGCCGACGCTGAGCAGCGACCCCACCAGCGCCATGAGGTAGCCGAAGAAGGGCACGGCCAGCGCCACGGCCACCGTGCTCAGCACCAGCATCGTCCGCACCGCCACCGAGACCGAGCCGTTATTCCCGCGACGACACGTGGCGGCGGCGTCGGCGCCGCCCCGGACGACCATGATCCTGTCCTCGATGGCCGCGGCGATGGGCGTGATCACCAGCGCGTACTTGGAGAGCGGGTTGATGAGCGTGGTGAAGATGGCCAGCTTGGAGCTCAGCCTCGCCGCGGGCAGGTTCAGCGTCACCTGCGACTCCACGCCGGCGCCGTACATGAGGTAGCCGAGGATCGCCATCGACCCGTAGTTGAGCGTGCACAGCACGAAGCATGTCGCCAGCATCTTCTCATAATTCGTGCCAGTGAGTTAACCGCCAGTGAGTATGAGTTCAGGCGTACGTCGTCATATGGAAGAAGAAGATATGTTCATCGAAATTCAGAATGGAAACAAAAAAAAAATACCTTTGGGAACCGGGGCTTGTCCTTCATGGAGGTGTAGAGCGTCGGGAACACGGCGTGGCCGCAGAAGCAGAAGGTGTAGAGCCCGAGGGCCGTGGGGATCCCGGCCGGTTTTAACACCTCCGTCCCGGGCCCGTCGAACCCGACGCCGTCGACGGCCCCAACCCAGAGCACGGCGAGCACGATCACGACCGACGCGAACACGCCGGTGGCCGACACGTACGCGAGCGCGCCGAGGCCGCGCACCCACGTGGTGGGCGCCACCGCGACGGCCACGAGCACGACGAACAGCCGGTTCCCCGCGAGCTCCATCGTCCCCGGCAGCGGTAGGACGACGCGGGCGCCCGGGAAGAGCTTGGCGAGGTTGTCGCCGTCGAGGATGAGGAAGCCGATGGCGACGAGGTAGAGCTCGGCGTACATGAAGGCGGAGACTAGGAGGCGCCCCGCGCGGCCGAAGGCGCGGTCGCCGATGTCAGGGTAGGTGCGGATGGAAGGGTCGGATGACATGCAGCGCTGGAGGAGGAGGCCCGTGTACCAGCAGATGGCGGCCACGGCGGCGAGCAGCGCCAGGCTCAGCCACCCGCCCTCCGCAAGCGCGTAGGGCACCGACAGCAGCCCGACCCCTGATCGAATCATCGAACAACGTAACAGTAATGGCGCGATGAATCAATTAAGGCATCAAAAGGTTTTAGAAGCAACATTAATTGGGAGCAGGAAATTAGCGGACCTGACAAGGCGTTGAGGCCGTTGAGGCAGGTCTGCACGAAGCTGGCGTTGCTGTCGTCGTCCTCATACGCCCCGACACCGTCTTCCAAAGCTGCGGCCTTGCCCTCTGTTGATCGGCGTGACGCGACCTCGTCGTGGCGCCGGCCGAGGAGCGGCTCCTCGTAGCCCACCGCCACGGCATAACCAGCCGGATAGATTAGCGACGCGCGCTCACCAACTGCCATCGCGCGCGCGCTCTGCTAAATCACAAGCGAAAACCGGAATATTGCTAGGATCCTCCTCTCTCTCTCTCTCTCTTTTTTCCTCTTGTGTTGAGACCCCGACACTTGTTTTCTATCAGCGGTCCGTCTGGCACCAACGACAGCGAAGCCGATGCTTGTTTATACAGATCGTTCCCGCATAATCACTAAACAACACTACTACTTGTTTCTACTATATATATAGCCATACGCTACATAGTTTAGGAGCACGACGTGGCTACAGTAGCGGAGACTTTATTCAGAAAAGAGAGAAGCTTTCGAAGACTCCTAAATAAGTGGCAAAGTAAAATCTACACGCATGCCTTAATATGTGTAACAACTGTTGAGATCCATGCATTGAGAGAGTAGATAATCAGTAAAATTTGAGTGAAGAGCAAACCTTTTTTTCAATGATCGGAAGGTAATTATTCATAAATCAGGTTTGCAAAATCACAATTAATCGAGAAATAGTTGATCTCCTTAGCATAAGTATCATGAACAGTGAGGAGCAAACTGAGCATACTCAGTTCGTTAGATTATTCGTGATGAAACCAGTCTACCTGAGTTCAAATTCCAAATTTGACACACTTGTAACATTTACGGCTAATTAATTTCAACTTATTCCATAGTGATCCCTTCATCAGTATATATATTTATAGTGAGCGGCCGACAATTTTTCTAACACAGATTGATATTTTTTTTCTATACATTTATAAATGATTAACAATATTTTTCCCGACAAGCTCTCATATAGTAAAGATGCAGTGGTTTTCAATATATGTGCGTCTCCTCCCTTGTGGAAACGCGGTCCAGCTCGATGCTAATTCGAAGGGATGCAAAATCATGCAGCAGCTTCACGTGTGATCCAGCCAAGCCCAGACGAGAACTCAACTCTGGAGGTGCTCGGTTCGTTTAATAGTGACAAACTGGTCCTTAAACCGCGCAAAGTCAAATGAGTAGGTGCAGCCATGTGAATTCAAGCAGTACAATAATACTGTCACGCAGGAAATATGGCATGGATACAAAAGGTCGTTAGATGACAAATGCAGGAAGTTCGGAGGGGAAAAACTGACAGTAGTGCCCGCGCGGCCACTGCTTTTCGGCGGCCGCGTCGTCGTAGCCCACCATCTCCATATCTGAACATGTTCCTCTCCACCTTTTTATGGGCATGCACCAGCAAGCTCGGGCTTAGGAAAGCCCACATGTATGCTAACGGCGGATCACCGAAAAAGAACCATGCGCCAGCTTCGCGTTATCTTTATCACATACTCCAGACGAGGGCTCCTCTGGAAATCATAGAGGTGCTCCCTCTATATACATTCATCTTTCAGTTCGAGAAAAGCTGATTGATCATGGGGTTTGTTATGATCTGACGGCACTGCGACACGCAGGGAGCGGAGGCGCAGCTGTCCCCGGTGTCGTGTGCGCACTGGCAGCCCCAAAAGCGCAGCTGCCGGAACCCGACACGAACATGGCGTGTGTCCCTTGTCATTTTCCCCTTTGGCCGCTGCGGCGCGCCACGATCCGCTGGAGCTTTCACGCCGTCCACGCCGCCGCAGCTGATCGACGTAGAAGGCGCCAGGCGGACGGCTATTGTCGATCATCTGCGGTGCGCGCACCTCTCGCGTGATTGCGTGCCGTGCCATTGTGTTGTGATGTGTCAGGAACATCCATGGCTCGAACCAGCAGCCGTATCCCATCTTCAATCATCGGAATACCAACGAACGCTAGGTGCTTGTACTTGCATTGCATCACGTCTTTCAAGAGACGTGTTCGTACAGCTGCCAGGTCAATGAGTCATTGGCTCATCGTGAAAGCGTGATTGCCAGGCATATGCACGCCGCGGCATTTGGCAGCCCAACCGAAACGAGACGTATCAGCAGACTGCAGGCACGACGTGTGTTTCAACGAGAATTAAGTTCGAAGTACGAGGATATGCTCGCCGGTGGGAACAGGACAACGGCGGGACGCCAAGCAACAGAGAAGGAAAGTTTTGCTCAATCTTTTTGGCTTGCAAGCGTGACGGTTTACGCATCAGCAGGTGTGGCATAGGCCAAGCGATGATGCCTAGAGCTCTAGACACAAAATGTTGGTATGAAAGTTGCGTCAACAATCGTGCCAGGGTCGCCGTTGATCCTCTTCTAGCGCGGTGCTGACACGTGTGAGTTAAGAGGCAGATGGACTTGCGTGCGGACTTATTTTCCTTTTTCGAGCATATTTTTTCTTCCACCCAAGAACTCGAAGGGACAAGAAGGCGCATTTCCATCTTATCCTTGCACGTTGCAGAAAACAAACAAAACTTTGGAACAAGGGGTCTTCACTGATGAGTGATGAGTTTACAGCCCAACAGGTAAATGTACTTGTATCTTTTATCGAGACTAAACTGTATTTTTGCACAATATGCGTGCTCAAAGAAGAGTGGTTTCCCATCCAAACATCTATTTCCACACAGAATCACTGAGAATCTGAGGGCAGGGACGCCTTTCAGTTCCACATTGAGGAGTGGTACTTGGATCAGCTTCAGGCCACCTAGCTCGCAGTCCTTTATCGCATTGAAGGCACGTGCTTCTTCCTGAAATCGCAAGGTTTGTATTCAGATCATCTAAAAAAATGTTTGTATTCAGAAGATTGCAGCTTGCACTATAATTGAAATCATGAAAAATTGAGAAATATATAGTGCAGTGTACTATCCATTCAGAAATCATTTTGCTCGCCACGCTACTCCCACCCATGGTCCGGAAAAGAAATGTGCAGTAAATTTGTACCGGGTTCTGCCGTGACTTAAGAATGGCCACGCTAAACCCTAAACTAAGGAAATGTCATGACTTAAGAATGGTACTGTAATACATATATTACGTTTTGCCATACAAAATCTGCAGTCGGAAGCAAAAGGCGACAATACTTGATTTACTACAAGCCTCCTTATGTGTGCACCATCTTTCATTAGAGATGCATGGTATCTTGATGATTCAGTAACTACCATCATCTGAGGAAACAAGCATCCACAAGTAAGAATGAACATATTTTTCTTCTTTTGCATTGGATTGTGAATATGCCAAGCAACCTAGTAGCTAGTTCCTATTGTTCATGTGAAGTCCATGTACACTAGAGTAAATGGACCTTGAAAATATGAAGGCCATGTCTGCTATTCCGTATGCTATAACAGAATATAAATAAGAAAGACACATAATTATTGTTGCGGTTGCAAAAGGGGTTGTAGCCTTTACGGTCGGAATTGTCACAATGATGAATTCTATTGACTATGGATTGTATAACATCTTATGTGCTCTGGTAAAAAGTTGTTTCAATTTTTGTAGAACTTCCTCTAACATTGCAGCTGCAGCCGTTATGACAAAAGGAATTGATGAGGTTGCAGTTTGCTTTTCAACACACAAAGACGCAATAAATCTTGTTGAGATGAAACTACTGTGGACTTACATTTAGTTTCTCTTTCTGAAGTATTGAACTACAAGATGCCAAAGAACGACTTTCATTTACAGCCTGAAATAATCATGTGTCACACATTTGTAGAAATAAAATATTGATTCCAAGGTTCCAGGAGATTTAAAGGAACACTGTTAGACATTTTCAATGATTGTAGAAGGTTCATTGTGAACATTTGTGTAAATAAAATATTGATTCCAAGGTTCTAGAATATTTTAAAGGAAAAAACACCGATAGACAAATTTCAAAAATTGTGGAAGGTTTGTTGTAATTGCACCTTTATAGCTTAATACATTACATCCATAAATTCTTTTCATAGGATGTCTTTTTTTTGAAACTTTTTCATAGGATGTCTAGTATACTACAACAACGGTACACTGAGACACAAGGTAGTCAATTATAGCGTAACTTGTGACAATGTGAGCACTGAGCATATGTTGCATAAACTTTTGAGCCAATTTTATCGTGATCCATGACTACGTGAGAACATGTTGTAGAATTTTCAGCATTGCATTTCACATGAACATACATAAATAGACATTTTCATAAAAAATAATTAAACATGCTTATTATATAAGCCAACATAGTCCAGAATTCCAAAACAAGATTTAGTGTTACACTAATACAGTTTGTATACATAAACAATCAAAACTCATAGATTAAAAAAAAACATGTTCAAACAGAAACCATGATGCAATTATGCTTGATCATGAGTGCTACAAGGTCTCAATTAAGTTGACATTTTTTTCTTCTGAAATCTGCATTGCATTGTGCCATTATTCTTGTTGAAATATGCATTCTTCTTGCTTTTGTTCTGAAACCTGCATTCCATTGTTGAAATATTGTGTCATTATTCTTGTTGCTTTTGTTCATTGTTAGATCAAAAAGCTTATGCTGAAAATTTGAACATGCCAATTGAGCACCACAGTGAGATGTTCACGATATTTGGCAATAATCTACCAAGTAGCAACAGGAAAGTTTGCAAAGGGATAAGTGAGCCTCTAGGCACACGAATTACTGAGAATGAAGGTGAATCTAATGAAGTAGATGTCGGTGCAGCAGCTGCTACTCCTGAGGACATTGAATATCATGTCCATTAACTTCCTCGGTGCCCAAACTGAAGTAAGTGAAGACAAGCCACAATGAAGAAGAGGGAGGGGGGGGGGGGGGGGGGGGGGGGGGCTGATTGGTACTTTCAAGAGCATTGCATCCTCTTTCTTGTAACTGAACTTAAAACTATTTTCAGTTTGAACTCAAGCAATTTCCTACATCTCCTTTATCTTTGTTGCTAAACATAGAGGACTCTTCTTTTGTTTGAACTGAGCTACAAACATGGAGAAGCACTACATCCTCTTTCTTCTAACTAAACTTAAAACTACAAATGTTGATCTATGGATTGGTGATGCAACAATAGTTGGTGCTTAGTAACTGAATTTATGAGTTGGATTTTGTTGGGTACCGCTGCTGTGATTTACTTGACTGTCTGTTGAGCTTTGCTATTGGTTTTAGTTTCTCTCTTTTCTGAATCAGCAGCTTTGACCAGAATTTGTTTTGATCTTTATCAGGAAGATATAATTGGGTGGCGCATATTGATTTGTACTCTACCTTCCTCCTTCCTATAGTGACATTGATAACCAAGCATTTTAATGTGACTTGGCTAACAACCACAAGACAGGTTTAAAGAAAGATGCATGCTGGATCATCTCAAAAGTCACAATTGGTAACTGTGAACAAGTTCAGATTTGTGAGATTCTGTATGGTTGAGAGTTTGCTTTTGCCTGACATTAGTGCGATTTGGAAGCTGATTTTTTATGAGTTTAGGGGACTGCCAAATCCTCTCAAAGTTAACTTTTTACTGTCATGAAATTTTTTTCATACAAAACTGCTAGAAACGCATGCAGCTAATACATGTTAAATTACCTTTTTTTACATTTTGGTTAGCCACACAGCCATGCACAAGGAAGATGTGCATGTGTGCTCGTTTCTCCTTCTACCTTTTCTTGGATTAATTGCATTGACAACGTAATCTTAATAGTTTACCTAGCAGTAGCGAGTAGTTGGCTCTTGGCTGCACTTTATGGTGCTTGAGAATTCATACCTCTTGGTTTGGGATACAACAGCAAAACCAACATCCTTTTAAAAAAACAGAGAGAGATGTGCAATTCATCAAATATCACCTTAATTTACCACAAAACAAATTAAACTGTACATGTTACTCTATGTATTCATCTTCCCAGGTTCCTTAAATGATCAACCATTGTTCTTTATATTATACTACTAGCTTTGAATTTGAACTGACTGTGCATATTGTTGATACTAAAGGTTAGCTTTGTTACAGCTAAAGTCTCTTTTCAGACACCTTTATTTAGTTTATGTTGTGGATAAATTAGTTCATTTATTCACTGCAGGTGTGTGTCAACTATCAATGCATGACATGTGCCACTTCTGAGGTCAAGCTAGAGATTGAGTGCAACTTCTTGTAATGTGGAGGATAATTAGGCCTTATGCTTTTTCTAGAGCTTGGGAGACATTGAGGAATTGGGAGAATTTATTCTTCATTAATTGATTGCCTCTAAATGACTGTTGTACCTCTATTTATATAGAGGTAGAGCTGGCCCTAAGCCTAACCAATTGATCCTATCCCTATATAACTAATATGAGGGCTAAGTAAGGGTGACGCTACAGTATCTACGGTGCTACAGTGGCATGGACGCTACAGCACCAAGACCCAAAGGCCTGCCCATAACACTTCTGGACTCAAACGACAATCCAGCCATGTACTTTATCTTACTAGAAGTATTGCAGAGTTAGGTAGCACTTCTGGATTGATGACGTGATGTTAAGATGTTACTCATCTGTTGGAGGAATTGGTATATTATTGGCTTGCTAGATAGCACTTTGGATTGATTGTGTGATGTTTATATAATATTAACAAAATGAATCTACCATGGAGATTTACCATTTATGTATACCATACTGATTGAGTGTATCTGCCAGGATATGTTTTGTTATCCACAATTTTCTAAATTTTCTATGAAAGGGTAGGAATTGCTCTGAACTATACTAATTCTTAAGCTCATGGATTTTTTGTGACTACTTAAAGGACACATTGTTGTTATCAGATTATTTCCGAGCACCATCGAGGTTACTCTATAGATTGTTTTTTTATTCCTTCAGTTAAATCATTGTTCAACCATTTTTTATGAATTCTTAATATTGTGTAATGTAAAATATATCGATAAGACACTATTAATTCATGGCTACGCACGGACATCCAACTAGCAACAAAATAATAAGTAGCAAATGCAAACATATACTCTATGAACTTTATGGAGCCAACATAGGATAGGGTTATAACAGGTAAGATCACAAGTTACATAAAGGCTCACCTTAATGGCCACACTGATGAACTTGTCAATTCAATTAGCATTTGACAAAAGCCTAAGTGTATGCCCTGTGCAGCAAATGTGTAATGAGTAGTAAAAGGAATTAAAAATAACTGAAGAGCATATTCTTATTTAGGGCAAATATTATGATGAAAAGGGAACATACAGTGGACACAGAATCCAACACTATTTGTCTAAACTTATTACCACCTTGCAGTCCAACAGATTCTATCAGCTGGAAACGATACACATCAGGTGATGAGTAATGTTAGGGAGTGCATATAAAATAATTATTAAGTCCCCACAAATATATTTTGAATGATACCTTTAATATTGCAAGTGCTTCTTTAATTCCTCTGGGTGGGGGGGGGGGGGGAATCTATTCAGCATCTCATCCAACATAGAATTTATAACCTTGAAAGGTTAGATAAAGTATGCACAAATATTGTGATCAAGCAAGATTTAGAAGAACACTTCTCTTCTTGAGCAACAACAAACTAAAGTTTTCTTGGTTGCAAATTTATGAGCCATCAGCTGCAATCAAATAAAAAGAGTAATTGTTTTCGTGGACCAACTGCTTATTGTCTTACTGGTCTACAACTACAGTGCTGAAGAAATGCTAGATTGATAGTTGATACACATGAAAGAATGAAACTAACAACCCCTGTGAAAGCTAATGCACCATCATGTGTGGCAAAATAGCAATAAAGATAACTGCAGCACAACATTTATTTAGTCATAAGATTAACAATCTAGAAAAACCATCATAACGCAATTGGAGAAGGAAACTGCATGATTTTGTCGTAAATCCATACTGGATCCTCGGGCATTTCCAGCTCCATTTTCCCCAGTATATTTGGTAGGATCCCTCTTTATCTCCAAATGGCCAATCTGTAAAAGAATGTGTTCCGTCCAGTAAAGAGTTATTTAAAGCGAAAGTAGCATGGTTAGAATGAGATATGAGACATCAGAAAATGTATATTCACAACACCTCTTCAGATCTGTCCAGTTGGGAATGAAATGTTCAGATGACCATTGTGCAAGAAATCATCATGTTCACTAGTTCATACATTATTTTCAGATTATACAGCTCCTGCCAGGGCAGTGCACGCCATGCATTTATACAATAGCATAGAGACTGAAATCAAAATAGAATGGCCGCCATTCTAGATTGTATTGTAATTTCTCCTACCTGGGCTGCAAAAAGAGAATAGAATCCATTGATGCATATAGTTTTGCCATCATTCGGCATACCCTATAAACAACATAAGCAAGATATATTGAACACAGGCACTAAAGAATCAATTCAAGTAGCATATACACAAACTAGATTGGCGTTCATACTTGGTCAAATGAATCTCCCAGAGAATGTGTCGGGTCCATAGATGCAATGAGGGTTCGTTCACCTTGGTTAGCGAATTTCATAGAGTTGACAGATATGTTGCGGCGCTTGAATGCTGCCTTGTATTGATTGATATTTATAGTACATTGTGGAGTAGTGCACAAGTTAAATCTACAGCAAACTCTACGCTATCTGATCTAGCTCAGTTAGGATCACAATCGATCCTTATCTATCTACATCACGCGGGATAGATCCTTATCTATCTACATTACACAAGATACGGCACAACTACCATATCTGTTCGGTTAACATCCCCCCACAATGTCAACCTGTAGCCACAAGGTTGAGATTAGAACGAAAACGCTCCAACATTTGCTTTCGCCGATTTTGTGAAAATGTCAGCAAGCTGATCTCCAGAAGAAACAAACCATACTTCCAAAGCTCCTAAGGCCACCTTCTCTCTGACAAAATGGAAATCCACTTCAATGTGCTTGGTTCTAGCATGAAACACCGGATTAGCACTTAAATACGTGGCACCAAGATTATCACACCACAAAACAGGTGCTCGAGGTTGTGAGACACATAGTTCCTTCAACAGGGACTGAATCCATGATGCTTCAGCAGTTCCATTGGCCAAGGCCTTGTACTCAGCCTCTGTAGAGGGACGAGATACAGTAGGCTGCTTCCTTGCACTCCATGATATAAGGTTTGGTCCAAAGAAAACTACAAAACCACTAGTAGATCGTCTATCGGCAACACACCCTGCCCAATCAGCATCTATGAAGATGCTAAGTAGGGTAAAAGTAGAGCGTCTAATCTGTAAACCAGTGCTGACTGTTCCCTTGACAAAACGCAAAATACGTTTAACTGCCTCCCAATGAAGATCAGTCGGTTTTGACAAGTACTGGCATACTTTGTTGACGGCAAAATGAAGATCAGGCCTGGTGAGCGTAAGATATTGGAGAGCACCAACTGTGCTTCGGTAAACAAAAGCATCCTGCTCATCAAGTGGAGTACCAGTATGACGAGAAAGTTTATCATGAGCACACATGGACGTTGAGACCGGCTTACAATTATCCATATGAGTGCGTTGGAGAATATCTTGAGCGTCCTTCTTCTGATGGAGCAACATCCCCCCAGAATTGGAAGCCACTTCAATGCCAAGAAAATATGTCAACGGGCCAAGGTCCTTAACCGGAAAAGATGCAGCCAATTGTTGGAGAAGATGGCGAGTAGCACTAGACGAAGAGCTGGCAATAACAATATCATCAACATATACCAGCATATATATGGTGACATGAGAATTATGAAGAATAAATAGGGATGTGTCAGCAGTAGATGATTGAAAACCAAGTTGATGCAGCTTGTCACTTAACCGAGAGTACCAGTCTCTGGGGGATTGTTTAAGACCATAACTCGAGCGATTCAGTTTGCACACAAAATCAGGACAAGAGGGGTCTTGAAAACCCGGAGGCTGCAGCATGTAGGCACTCTCATTGAGATATCCATGGAGGAAGGCATTGTTGATATCAATCTATCGAAGAGACCATCCTTTAGACAGAGCAATGGACAACACAAGATGAACAGTTATCGGTTTAACCACTGGGCTAAAGATTTCCAGATAATCAATACCATATTTCTGAGTGAACCCACGAGCGACGAGACGAAATTTATACTTGTCGACAGAACCATCAGGATGTTGTTTAACCTTGAAGACCCATTTGCAGCTAATAACATTCTGACCAGCAGGACGAGGAATCAATGTCCATGTGTTATTTTGCTGCAAGGCAGAGAATTCAGACTCCATGGCTGCGCGCCAGTTTGCATCGGACAAAGCAGCTTTATACGAAGACGGAGCAGCAAAGAAGGTCCGACGACTCGGATCATACCGGATGGTCCTGTTAGTTGGAATCAGAGGCTTAACAATGTTATTGCGCAGTATAGTGACCATGCGATGGGGCGGCGAGGGAGCTTGAGCCATGGGAACAACAGGTTCAGGTGATGTAGCAGCAGGTGTTGGAGAGGCCTCTGGGGATGGCCGAGGGAAAACTGCGACATCCAGAGCAGTAGTAGGTGATGCAGCAAAAGACAGTATCGTGTCAGACGGTACTGAAGAAGATCCGACAATAGCTGGCGAAGCAAGATCATGGGTTGGCGCTGCTGTAGCTGATCCTGATTGTGCCGGACGAGGGACAAAAGTGCCTGGATCACCTGAAACATGCAAAGAACTGCTCGGAGCAGGATCGTTAGTAGCCAACAACTCAAGACTGTAATTCCGCATGTGATCATTATGTGCTACTGGCTCAGGCGAAGGATAGGTAGAGGGGGAGGTTGTAGGAGAGGGGGTTGCTGACATGTCTGAAAAGGGAAACACCAGTTCATCAAATACCACATCGCGCGAGATGTATATGCGGCCAGTTGAGCGGTTGAGGCACTTATAGCCTTTATGCATGGAGCTATAGCCGAGGAACACGCAAAGTTTAGAGCCGAAAGAGAGCTTATGGTTGTTGTAAGGTCGGAGATTGGGCCAACAAGCGCAGCCAAAGGCGCGAAGAAAAGAGTAGTCAGGCTTCTCTTTGAACAAAACCTCAAGGGGTGATGAGTTGTGCAGGGTGCGGGTGGGCATGCGATTGATGAGGTAGCAGGCCGTGAGGAACGCTTCGTCCCAGAAGCGAATAGGCAGAGCGGAATGGGCGAGCATAGCGATGCCAATTTCGACAATATGTCGATGCTTGCGTTTGGCAATGCCATTTTGCTAGGAAGTGTGGGGGCAGGAAAGCCGATGTTGAATGCCTTGTTCGGTTAGATGGCGTGAAAGACGATGGTATTCCCCACCCCAATCAGATTGAAAGACCCGAATTTTGGCATTAAAAAGGCGTTCAACATGTTTCTGAAAAAGAAAGAAGGCGTGCTCAACATCAGACTTCTTCTTGAGCAAGTAGATCCATGTAAAACGGCTAAAATCATCAAGAAAACTAACATAGTATTTGAATCCACCGAGAGAGGTAACAGCAGGCCCCCACACATCAGAGTGGACAAGCTCACGAGGAGACGAGGTTACATGTGTAGAATTATTGAATGGTAGTTGATGAACTTTAGCACGCTGACACGCATCACAAACAGAGGACTCACGGCGAGGTGCACATGCTATTTTATTAGACCTAACAATTGACTCAACAATACTTGATGAAGGGTGACCAAGTCTTTGGTGCCACAGATCCCGGGAGGCAGTGACGCTGGAAAGACCTTGGTGACGCGACGGAGATGAACGCGGAAACGAGCACGGCACCGGGTAAAGGCCATTGCGACTCCTACCCTGAAGCAGAGTGGCCTTCGTTGTTTGATCCTTAACACAAAAGAAGTTTGGATGAAACTCAACAAAGGCATGATTATTAGATGCAACCTTATGAACGGATAGGAGATTTTTGTTGATGTCAGGCACATGTAGAATATTACGCAAATAAAGAGATCGAGGGGAGCCAGGAAGCAAAGAATGACCAATATGTGAAATATGCAGACCTGAACCATTGGCGACCTGGACATTGTCCTTGCCGGAGTAGCGCTCGTGGACGTTCAAGCGATCCAGATCACTGGTGAGGTGATCGGTGGCACCGCTGTCCATGTAGTAGTTGGGGTCAACGACGTACGAAGTGGTGGCCGCGTTTCCGTCACGCTCGCGGTTGTCCTCAGGCTGGAAGGCATGGATGAAATGCTGGCGGCAGCGGAGGGCGTCATGGCCATACTTGCCACACACCTGACAGGTTGGCTTCTTACCTCCGCCGCCACCATTGGAGTTGGAGTCGTGGCGACCGCGACCAGGGCCGCGACCGCGCATCGGGCCACCACGGCCACCGCCGCGGTGACCATCCTGAGGTGGGCGAGAGGCAGCATTTGCCAAGGGCTGGATCTCCTCAGCGGACGAGTTGCGCTCATTGCGGATCTCTGCGCTGATCAGCTGGGCGTAGAAGCGATGGAGATCAATAGCATCGTCGCGCGCCGTGATGGAGGCAACGAGAGGCTCATACTCAGAACCGAGGCCAGCGAGCATGTAGCTGAGAACCTCCTCATCAGAGAGGGGGTTCCCAATAGACGCCATAGTGTTGGCGAGGGCCTTCATCTCCTGAAAGTAGGCAGCCGCCGTCAGCCCTTTCTTCCTGGCGTTGGAGAGCTGGTAGCGGAGTTGCATGATCTAGGCATGGTTTTGCGATGAGAACATGGCATGTAGGGCCTGCCAGACGGCCGCAGTGGTGTTGAACTGAGTCATCTGACCCAGCATGTCCTTGTTCATAGAGGAGACGAGGACGCTGAGAACTAGCTAGTCTTGGGTGTATCAACGCAGATACTCGGGGTTCCGGACCTGACGTGCAGAATCGCCAGAGCCTTCGGTGATGAGCCTCGGCGGCACCTGGACGGAGCCGTCGACATAGCCGAAGAGCTGCTGCGCACGCAGCACCGGAACGGTCTGAGCCTTCCAGAGGAAGAAGTTGTCTCGGGAGAGACGCACTGTGATGGCGCTCCCGATGGAGGAAACGGAGAGGCTGGGCGTGGTGGTGATGACGCCGGCAGAAGTGGTGGAGAGGGAGAGCGTTGTCATGGCGAGGGTGGGTGGGGTCTTGGCTCTGAGATACCAAGTTGATAGATATGTTGTGGCGCTTGAATGCTGCCTTGTATTGATCAATGTTTATAGTATATTATGGAGTAGTGCACAAGTTAAATCTACAACAAACTCTACGCTATCTGATCTAGCTCAATTAGGATCACAACCGATCCTTATCTATCTACATCACGCAGGATAGATCCTTATCTATCTACATTACACAAGATACGGCACAACTAACATATCTGTTCGGTTAACACACAGCAAGCGATGTTGCTACGCTAGTCTTTCCAACACCACCTTTGCCTCCAACCACGTAGAGCCGCTGTGTACTAAGCAAGCATATCGTTGAAACCCCGCTCACATCAACCAGACTGGAACTGTATCTTTCTGTACAAAGATTCAGAAAGATCACAGTCATCGTTTTGCTTCTACTTCAGGGGAGCATCTCAGGTTCTAACTAATCAGACATGGAGCAAGAGTAATGTGCATAATGAAATTGATGGGATCCCACCAAGGTTGACAAAACCGACCGGGCTGGTATAACCGGCCAGCCCGGTTCACCGGTTAACCGGTGTAAACGGCCGGTTAGCCGAGCAAAATTTGATTTGGGTGGCGTGCGGTCGCCGGTCGGTTAACCGATCGGTTATACCGGTTAACCGGTCGGTTAGTCCAGTTAATCGGTGATAGTAGTGACTAACCCGACTGATGGAAAAAAATAGAAAAATAATCAAATAATAGAAAAAAATTAGGTATGATATTTTTTAAATATTGAGCATAATATTAGACACCAATACATAATACATTAAATTCATATAACATAACATAACTATATTATGCTATACAAAACATCAAAATATAGTTGTCCCACATATGATTTTTTACAAATAATTATACATTAGGTTTCCACAAATATAATTATCGAATACATAGCATTTAAATAATTGCACTCACAACCATCACTTTGATTATGATCTGTCATGTCTTCCTAGAATAACAAATGACATATATAATTTCTTACTTCAATATTATAATAAATTATAATATACTAGATATTTAGTATGTTTCTTTCCTTTCTAAATTATCTATGTTTCAAAGTCTAAACTATACATAACTACCTAAATTAACTATATACTTACCTAAATTTCCTATCTAAATTATCTAAAAAAGAGATAAAAAAAATCTTACCTCTGTGTGTGGCTAATTAGACGTCGCTGAGGTTAACCGCGCCTCCCTGCCGGTTAACCGACTTCCCAGGCAGGCTAACCGGGCTGGTCGGCCGGCTAGCCGACCACCTCCACCCGTCCGGCCGAACGACGGACAAACGGCGGCTCCGCGACGTCCGACGGTGCAGATCGACGGCAAGGCGGTAGAGATAGGTCAGGGAGGGAGGAATACGTAAGGAGGAGGGAGGACAAGGCACGGATGTGGCCTCCCTGAGCGAATAAGTTTTTACTTTCTATTTTTTTATTTTCTTTATATAATTTTTTTATCTATCAACACTCATGATTTTGATTCCATTTTTTTTATCATAACTTCTTATTATTCTTCTAGTTTTTTTATAAAATATTAGATTCAAAATTTTTTAAATTTTCAAAAAATTTAAATCCGAACCGGGGGTTAACCGGCCGGCCGGAATAACCAGCCCGGACCAGTTTGTCGGTTAACCGGGTTAACCGGCCGGTTAACCCCGGTTATATTAACCTTGGATCCCGCAAAATCCAATCTATAGAACGCTCCTTCCCAAAAAAAAAAAAAGAATACAGAAAAACCAAGAGATAGCAGCATTGGCAACCCTTGATTTCGAATCGTAACAGCGGGGAAATAAAAACCTTGATTTCTAAAGCATTCAAAACATTTGTTCCCCCGTTATATGAGAAGGGAAACGACAGTACAAGCAGGCAAACTTTGCATGTTCGGGCAAGACACGAGGGGTTTTATTACCGCCGGCATCGAGAGACGGCGGCAGGTGGTGAGGGCGAGATGCCGGGCCATAGGGTTTAGCAGAGGCGCCATTTGGTACGAAAGAAGGAAAGAGCAATGCTAGTGTGGTGGTGGGGTGACGGTGGCGACTGGTGTATAACATGTCAAAAGTGCTGGTTCAGAGTCTACTAAAATATTGATTATAATTTATCTAACGATGCACAAGTATCAAAGTCAAGATGGCCGAGTTGGTCTAAGGCGCCAGTTTCAGGTACTGGTCCGAAAGGGCATTTGTTCGAATCCCATTCTTGACAAATTACTTTTTACGGTCACAACCTTTTCAACAACTATATACAAATAATAGATGCTACTATCCTGTAATGTTTTTTAACCTCACTGTGTACAGTGGATGCTATGACTTTGTTCCTTCGCAGGAAAGAAAGGGATGCAGTCCGATTAACAAGCAATGGAAATGATCCGGCTTCTCCCAACCATAGATAGCTCACTTGAGTCGGTTCTTTTTTAGAACAACTCTCGTGAGGTTTTTTTTGCTACTACATTGACATAAACGTTGGTACGATTGATCGAATAAAAACCCAATTTAGGCAATGAATTGATTCATGTTGACATGACAGTGGCATGGATCAACAATTCAACACAACTTAGTCCACTAGCTTCCATGAAGATTCTCAACCTGTATGCACCGTGGTTTAGATAAAAACTGCTGTTAGCCCCAAAAGCACACCGGCAGATTAGCAACGGACATTTTTTTACGAAGTAGAAGATCTGTGTCGCATAAGTTAAGGCATATCAAAACTCGTGGATACGTAACTAGCACTCAACCACAAGAATGCATGGGAAATGATGTCCAAATTTCCACCCTTGGAACAAGGAAAACTGAGAGAAATCCCTAGCTTAATTCAGAAACCACCAGCATCAGCATGATACAGAACAGGCACTTGACTAAGCACTGATCACCCATCCTCAAAAACTTTCAAGGGTATAAAAAGCTTTAACCACTTCATTTAGATGGTTGCTTCTCCTTGGTCTTCTGGATCTTCAGAACCTTCTTCACGATCTTTTGCTCCTCCACAAGGAAGGCTCGGATGATCCTGTAATGAAATACAGAAGTCAGATGGTGCACATGGAGTAGATATGGTGGAGTACAATGCTAGGTGGTAAATAAGTGATACAAGGAAGACACTAACCTTTCCCTTACAGCCTGACCAGACAGAACACCACCGTAAGGACGGTTCACGGTCCTCCTGTTCCTAGGTAATCTGGATCTCTTGTACTGAGCAGGCCTTAGGTGAGGTATCTACAAGATATCAAAGCACACTGTTTCAATTCACATGACCAAATTAATGAAGATGTGCCGCATGACAACTTAGCAACACCAATCAGCACACTCCTAGTGGTGCAGAAAATATTACAATAGCAGATTAAGCTCTATGAAATTGTACACTCCTAATGGTGCAAACATGTGCAAGAATAAACAGAAACTGAAGGTCTTTCAACATGTACATTGAACAAATGATTTCATAACATACAGAACAAGAGTACAGCAAAGGCATGGAATGGTTTACGCTAGCTATTTCCACATTCAAGGCAGTGAATCATTTATAATGGCACGCAACTTTCAAGACCACTGAGGCAAATTTGTCTGAAAACGATTCAGCATAGCTTATTTGCCTGTGTAGTTATGACTTGACTAGCATTGAGCGGTCGTGCGCGTGCAATCAAATGCAGCTGCCTACCCTATATTCTGGCAACGAAAACACAACAGACCAACACTCGACCAAGAAAAACCTAACTAACTCATGGGCATTCATACAGTTTTAGATCAGATCGTCCAAACAAACAAAAAAATGGGGCTCTCGATGCACATTTTGACCGCAAACCAGTAACAGCTCAAGAAACGCAGCACGATTCCGCCGATTTTCGAATTGGAACCGCGTGATGGCTTACCCCCTGAATCTTCTTGCCGGTGACCGGGCATTTCGGCCCGCTCGCCCTCTTGTCGGTGTACTGGTACACAAGCCGCCCTCCTGAAAACCAACCGCAAGGCAAAATTTAGAACGCGACGAACAGCGGAAGATCTCGAATCGCTGCGAGGAAATCGGAGGCCGCGGGGATAAGAATCTCACCTGGAGTCTTGACGACCCTGGTCTGGTTGGACTTGGTGGCGTAGCTGTGCCGCTTCCGGTACGTCAGGCGCTGCACCATGGCGTCTCTCTCTCTCTCTCTCTCTCTCTCTCTCTCTCTCTGGGGAGGCGGCGGCGGCGGCGGCTAAAACCCTGGACGAGAAAGGATGGTGGACTGGGGCGGGAGAGCGGATAAAAGGGAGGTTGCCGGAACCTAACCTAGATCTTACGGCTGGGGATCGTTCGATCCAAGCGTCAGGAAGGATGGGATGTCTCTGATAGTTAGCCAGCATTTCTTGTCATGGACCCACGTGTCATCCTCATACCAATGTTATGTTTCAGTTACATGAGTTCTTCATTTTATTATAGAGCAAAAAGTAATTGTCCTTAATTGCCTCTGTTGTTACTTTAACTGCAGTATATTGTTTTCTACTTATTTGCCAACTAATCTTGTTTTCATGGTGTAATAACTATCCAGAGCTCATGAATATCCAATACTTTTAAAATCTGCACTATTTTTTCTTTTGGTTATCGCCTAACCTTAGCGCTGGCACTATCCTAGTCGCATGAAGTTCTCGTATACCCCTCATCAGATATATATGCATAGAAAAAACAAAGATAAGTAAAATTTCTTATTATAATATTATTCTATCCTCTATTTAGTTCACACATAGTCAGTTTGTGACCATCTAATATTTAATTATGTTTAATGATTTCATAATTTAGACTGGGAAAAAACTTTTTAATATCATAAACTTTGAATACCCATAGTTTAAATCCTGAGCCTGCCCCTAACTCACTGTACTACTTGGTGCCGTACCAATAAAAATTCATGTGGGCTAAATGCCTTAATGGGCGGTAACATTGCAATGGAGCCCGTGGGCAGTGGCCGGTCCGTGCGCACTGCGCAGTTGAAATTTATACCTCGTGCGGCAGCACCGCACACAAGACGAAGAGTCGAAGACCATCAGGCATCAGCCATGGCGACGGTGCCAAAACAGCCATGTGCCAACGTCCGACACGACACAACAAGACAAGCACGGTTGCACAGGCCGGCGCGACTGCCATAAGAAAGTGCATGGCCACGTCGAAACGGCATGGATCGACGACGGTTCCGGTCATCCCGTATTCGTATCTGTGGCTCCAAAGATCAGTGTCACGCACCGCAGCCCGCATGAATATTTGGTGCCTGTGAATTTCTATACCTGGCAACAATGTGGCAATATACTTCGAAGCGTGCCGCTGCTAGTCTGCCATTGCATGCCAAGCTAAAATCAAAAGGGATGAGCAAGCGCGGAATGAAGCAGCGTGGCGGGCGAAGGTCCAGCGCCACGGCGATGATTCCGCGAGGTTATTTTGCGACGAAATGTGTTTGCTTTTCTCTCTCTTCCCTGCGTGCTTTAAGTTAAACCCAGGGCAGTGAGGGGGATTACCCAAAGAAGGAAAGCGAAAGAGAAGAATGTCCTCTGCGAGCAGCAACAGTGGCAGGAGGTGGCTTTTGCTGCGCGGCGTGGCGACCGTCTTCGCTCCCTTGCTTTGGATCTTTGAACGGGGAGGCTTTTGGTCTCGGACTCCACTGCACTGCTCAATCCAAGGCAGGATGCTTGAACTAGACCGGAGCACAAGCCAAGTCGGGAAGAAGAAGGAACGTAAAGGCAGCAGTCAGAGCTCGCTCCCCTGCTCCAGCACGGCAAGCTAAGCTAAAAGCGAGCCACATCATCGTATCAAGGCAGGATTATTTTTGCGTGGAATTGCTGATCATGATCGTGAACGAAAAAAAAAAGACGATAAATGAAAACAAAGTCGGCCCGTGCCCACGAACAAAAAGAAAACAGTGCAGTCTAGATTACCGAACGCTATTTTGGAAGATTCTGTGCCTCGGTTCCTCTTTGGGCTTTGGGTTCGCTCGTCATCCAATCCAATCTGCCGCTTTCGTGCCCAGTGCACTTTGGAAGCTTCTCTGTGAAGCCAGGGGAGAGCGAAGCACCCTTCCCCATGCCGAGAACAAACACAAGCAAAGTGATTTGTTGCCTTGCTGGGTGGGGTGTCCATCTCTTTGAGCTTTATGCTTTTGGACCGAGGAGCGAGATCTCTACTCCTCACCCGTCTCTATTGCAGATGTGGCTTACTAGAGCGAGGGAGGAGGGCCCTATATCAAGCAGCACAAAGCGCGCGGGCATTGTAAAAACACAGAGAAATGCTCGCCCAAGCCTCTGCTGTCTGCAAACTCATGCCGCCAAGCTAGCTTGATATATCAACCAGCACAAAGCCACGAGAGCTGGGTAGTGGTTAGTGTTCACGGGTATAGCAAACCTTAGCATCATCGCCCTGATCATCAGTGAGTGCAAGGTGTGGATATGAGAGAAATGAGAGTCCTCAGCTTTGCACTGGTGGCGCTTCTTCTTCTTGCTTCTCATCGTAGCTCCAGTCCGGGCGTTCTTGCCGTCAGAATCCCGGCAGTCCTCGTCAACCATACGAGCGACGACCGGGTTGTCTTGCCGGTCGAGCAGGCAGAGCGACCGGTACGGAAGAAGCTCGCCGAGGAAGGCAATGCCGCAGCTGGACTCGACGCCTCTCACAAGCCCGCGACTGCGCCTGGGCCCTCCTCTCCGTCCACGGTGTTCGACCCCGACAGGATGAGCAAGCGGCGGGTGCGGCGAGGCTCCGACCCGATTCATAACAAGTGCTGAGTACTCTCGAGAGCTTCAAGGGTTAAATAACTCCTCTTGGTTTTCTTCTTCGTCTTCGTTTAGCACTTTTTTTTCTTTTTCCTTTTTGAGGTCTGAGCTGTTCTAGGGGTGCCAACGATTTTGCTATAGGAAATACTTGTACAGAGATGGTGCCACTGAAAGAATGGGCACGCCGCCGCGACTCGCAAGTCGAGATTATGGATGCATCTATACTTCTGCTTAACTCTGAGTTCATTTCAATCTGTAATTTGATTTCAAATGTTCAGAGTTCAGACATGTGCAACGACAATAATGTTCGTTCGCGCAATCACCATTGCCTACGGCCAGGTGTTACATGATCTTGCCATCCAGAAAAAAAAAAGGATATTTGTTTCAGTAGATTACATATATTCATGAAATACTCAAACTGACCGCAGCTTGATAACCCACAATCTTTCAGGAGGTTCTAGTAAACCCACAATTTTTCAGCAGGTTTATCCTAATATATGAGAATGAAACTTTCATTGATACTTTATAGCCAAGAAGGGCCCCGAATGGACTCTTTTTTTTAACAAAATGCCTTCCCCCGGAGTTGTGACCAGATTGACACTTGCTGCAAACTAACTCTTCGGTAGCTTGGATCCGTGAAGCTGGGAAATGCATCAAACGCTCTCCTCTTCTAAAGGCAAGGCTACCTCAAGAGTCTCGGCACCTCTCTGGACTGTCAAGGTCACCTGATCGCCAACATTGTAGTCATCTAGAACCCTCAGTAGGTCGGATTTTCCTTTAATCTGCTCCAGAAGACACGTTGCAAGAAACGTGGGCAAGGTTTTGTAAGAATAACAAGATCTTAGCAACCTACCACAATGCTACAGAGATCAAATGGAATTTACAAATAAAAACACTCACAGGTTTGCCATCCACTGCAAACCGGCCTGGTGCAGCGGTAGAGCATACCGCCTGTAACCAACAGGTCCCGGGTTCGAGCCGCGGTCTCCCCGCATTGCACAGGCGGGGGTAAGGCCTGCCGCTGAAACCCTTCCCCAGACCCCGCACAGTGCGGGAGCTCTCAGCACTGGGTACGGCCTTTTTTTTTTTACAGGTTTGCCATCCACTGCAACAATTATGTCACCAAGAATAATGTTGCCAGCAAAACCCCTGCCTGTAGGAGTTAAACCTGCTTGGGCTGCAGCACTGCCCCCAGTAACCTACATAGAAGGATCTGATGGGATAAGGGGGAATACCATGGCTGATAAAACATTAAAAGAATAATGTTCTGCCAACAAAACATAGGGTCCCACTAATTCAATCTACCTTCAGTATAAGAGCGCCGTTGCGAACATTGAGCTGATATGCAATTAGATCTGGAGCAAATTCCACATTCAAGCCAGCACGGCGAACCTTCATTAAGAGAGAAATGTAAACAATAAACATAATTTAGCCTAGCATATGATGAAGTAAAAAATGCCCATGCATCAGCTATGAACAAAACAACGATCTAGGAAAGCAACCAACAACCTATTCATGCTATAGATATTTGTGAATAAAACACTTCAAGGCATAGCAGAATATAAAGTACACGCGATTTTCAGGACAGCATGGAAAAATGTTATATGCTAATAACATAACTTGATGGCTTGACTCCCCCACCCCCCCAAAAAAAAATCTTACAAAAATAATTATGTTTTTTCTTTGAAAACACATGTTCTACAATTATGCTAACTGTAGGCGAGTAATGGATCACAAACAACTGCATACATGCATCTTAAAAGGCAACAGGTTGTATGTAATATATATTACATTTTACATATGACAAATATATACTTGTCTCAACCTATGGCATGGCTATTAGCATACAGGCTAAGGGCCTAAGATTAGAAAATTCAGGTATATTAAATTAGTCAGGCAACATACTTTTCCAAACTGAATTAATTGAGGAGTGATTTTAAGTACAGTTGATGATGGGATCGCGAAGCCAACACCAGCAGACATTCCTGCAATATTGAGAAATCAGTGGCATCTCAGGAACCTTATATGTGCACTCGAAGTTAACACAAGCATGAGAAGACCGGATTATGGTCTGGTCAATACATAAAGGAGAAGAATCTACAATTGTATATCATATAGAGAATGTGGACCAGTACAGTCTCCTGGCCCCAAAATAATGAAGAAACTTCAAACAGTACGATGGAGGATATTAAATATGATAACACCACTTCCATATATCATCTACCGTACCACTACAGAATCTATAAAATGAGCAGAACAATCTAGGAAGTAAAACTGAATCATATACACGTAAATAAGTAGCAACCGTTAGGATCGTGATGGATAGGCCCTAATGGGCTGACCAGACAAATGTATGGAAATTTTGAATTAGTCTAACCTGTCTGTGTGAAAATTGCTGTATTAATACCAATCATATGCCCCTTTGAATCTAGCAAAGGACCACCACTGCATGGAGGTTCGAACACATGGTTAGAACTCAGCAAAATGTTTTCTCTCTTGAATACACAGGAGAGCTGCGCATCTTTGTATTAAAGAGAGAAAGAACAAAGTGTCAAGCTATAACACAAAATTACTGAAGCCGTACAGCTAGGCACTGACAGTAGTTTCTAAAATGAGTTTTGGAATCTAAACTACAAAATTGTTATGAAGAAGATAATCAACAAAGAAAATAATTTTAAACCATATTCACACACCTGTTACCAGGGTTAATAGCAGCATCTGTTTGAATTCCACCCCCAATTGTCACTCCAGCTTGGCTGAAAATATCTCTATTCAAACCACTGATAACACCAACAGTTAAAGTATGGTCAAAACCAAAAGGGTTTCCAATTGCTAGGCATTGCTGACCAACTCTTAGAGTTGAGGATTGTCCCACATTAATTGGCTTCAATAGATCTTTAGGAGCTTCAACCTACATGTCCACGTATTAGGTACTGAAAGAGAAACTGGTTGGCAAGAATTTTTTTGAAGTATGATATCAGATGAACATATGAAGTTATGAACACACTTTGACTATATTGGTTCGTACAGAGATGAAGTTTCTGGTGCAAAGAAAGGCTAAATTATTTTGGTTCTCTATTACCTTTTAAGAATTCCTTGGTCCACTAAAACTCTGTATGAGTAATATACTAATACATGTATAGTATAATTGTAAAGTTGGTTCGTTAACCACAGGAAGAATTGATTGAGAGACACGTGGCAAAGGGACAAGGGAGGTATCATATGAAAACAGAATGAAATTATGCCGATGCATATTGGAATAAAATCCTGATTCGATGCAGAACTAATCAAAATATGTCTTACTTTAAGAACAGCAAGATCCATGCATAATGAAATTATGCCGATGCATATTGAGATGAGATAAGGCCATGATGAGTTTTCTTGGCATAAAAACTAAGAGCATTTATGAATAAAATCCTGATTCGATGTGGAACTAATCAAAGTATGTCTTACTTTAAGAACAGCAAGATCCTTAGCACGGTCTGCACCAACTAATTTTCCTTCAAAACTTTTCTGTATCCTTTCAAGCAGACAAGGGAGATTATTAGTTGGCTTTGATTGTATGAATACTGCCAACTGCATCGAGTTTGACTCATGAACACTTATCCTGGCAAGTGCAACTACATAAGGATTTACCCTTCAGCAGCAAGAATAGTCACACGTGCAACAATGTCACCAGGCTTTGGATTTTTTGAAAGGGCACTGCCAACCACTGTAATGCACAATAACTATATGATCTCAAATTCTCATTTATGGTAGAAATATAATGTATGAGTTACATACCATGATAATTTGTAACGATATGCCCTGAATCATCCCAAACTACACCAGAGCCATTTCCTTCAGGGATCTAAAAAGAACGAGAAGTTTCTTTCAAAAAAGAGCATCTCAAACCCTTATTAGAAGTAAAAAATACAACATTAATAAATACTATCTACAAAAGTTACCAGAAGAACACATAATCAGAAACTTCCATACAGCTGTACAGTAGAGAAATTTTCTTACTGATTTAGCCAATTCTTAATATTAGAAGGGGGAAAAAGAATAATGTATCTGGCTCGGAAACATGCTGTCTAAAATTATTAACATGTAGGTCCTTTCAGTTTACCTCAACAACACCAGTTACATTAAGCTGTGGCCGCAGTGTTGAATCAAAAATGTTGACAACTGAGTAAGTGTTTGTTTCAAAAAGCTCTGCGATGCGGTTCTGTAATTCAAGAACATGAACATTTCAGTAGATTTTAAAGAATAAATTAAGCCTATGATGTGGGTTCAACTGTATACTAACCTCAGTTGGAAATAACGGACCAGATGGAAAAATCTTAGGAGTCACATCCTCAATTTTGACAGATGGATCGCCCAAAGCAAGTGCTGTAGTAAGAACATTCCAAATTATAGAAGCCATAAATTCCGTGAACAATCATAAATCAACATATACAAGGGGCATCATCTGTTTTCTAGTAAAAGGCGTCAAGTTTCTATTAACCCCTAAATCACTATGTCACTTAGTCCGAACCTGAGAAGTACCTTGAAGAATGTAAGCAAACAGAGAATGCACACAAGGTGATAAGCTTCCTCTTTGATGCAAGCAGTAAGGTTTTGCTCGACATTTCACCAAGATCATATGCTGCCCTCATTGATCTGGAAGATCAATCAAACTTATATACACAAAACTAAAGAGAAAGGAGAGAACATTGCATAAATAAACAAACATTACTTAGAAAAGGGGTAAGAAATCCAAATCTCAAGCTAACAAATTGCAACACATGATGCTGGTGGGCAGTGTGATGAAATCGCCAAGAGCCAACATTAGTACAATAGTTCTAGAATAGTAGAATTTAATAAAAAGCACAATTTTCTCTAATGATGTACTTACTACCAGCTAATAGCGTATGGAATTGGGCTCTATATAACCTAACGACAACATAGAACCAAATAGAATGCAAACGGAACCATCTCAGTACAAATCGCCTGAATTTAACATTCGATGATGTTCTTCCTTGGAAACTGATAGCATTAGACTGAGACGCAACAGACCAGTAGAGCTGCTTGGTTATGCTAGCGAAAAGCATGCGGACGGGGAAAAAATGCTGGTATGAAGCAAGAGGTCGTCACACCTCTGAGGCGCTGGTTCGCCGTCGTTGGTTCCAGAGACGGCGCACTCCACGACAAGCCTCCGGCGGCCGACGCGCCAGGCCGCAGCACTCGCCGCGGCCACGGCGGTAGGCGCGGCACTGGCGAGGCAGTGCATCCGAGTTTTGTGTGGCGCACGAGTGAACTGAGCTGCAATCGGGATTCGGGAGGAATGGAAGGATGCGGGAGATTGGTTTTGTTTCTTTATTATCTTTTTTTTGTTTCTTTATTATCTGTTTCGAAGGAAAAGAAAAAAGTAAAACAAGCTCGTACCTCCGTTTCCAAAAGGGACCAGCCCACGTCGGCCCAGCATCTCCACCAGGCCCGCTTCTCGCGCGCCGCCATTCCCTCCCCTTCTTCCTCCCCGACTCCCATGCGGCCGGCCCCAACCTAACCCGACCAACCCCATGGCGGCCGCCGCCATCGCCGGCGCACTCCTCCGCCGCTCAACTTCCGCCGCACACCGCCGCGTTCTCCTCCCTCTCCTCTCGCACCTCCACCGCACCACACCCCAACCCCCATCTCCATGGCTCCCACCACAGAATCGCTTCTTCTGCGCCGACACAGCCGGTGATCCCAACCAGAAATCACAGCCTCTGGACCCCAAGCAGCTATGGCGCGAAATCTCCGCCTCGGACCTGGCCTCCGGTTCCTCCCGCCTGTCGAAGGCCACGTGGGACGCCGTTGGTGTCCTCGTCCGCGGCTTCGCGAAGAACCCGGCCATGTCCGACCAGGCGCTCGCGCTGTACATCCCGGCCTCCGCCTTCCCTACCTACGTTCGCCGCTTCCGGGAGTACCTCCTCCCGCGCATCTCCGAGGACTTCGCGGCGCGTCTCCTCGCCCTCCCGGCCGAGGACGCGCACGCGCTCCTTCTCCCGGCCTTCGCCGAGTTCTGCTTCTCCAACTTCGCCGACGAGCTCAGGGAGCACAGGTCGGTCATGGCCGCGGCGGACCTCACGGCGCCGCACACCTGGTACCCCTTCGCGCGCGCCATGCGCCGACGGATCGTGTACCACTGTGGCCCCACGAACAGCGGCAAGACGCACAATGCGCTCACTCGCTTCGCTGCCGCCAAGTCCGGGGTCTACTGCAGCCCGCTCCGGCTCCTTGCCATGGAGGTCTTCGACAAGGTCAATGGCCTCGGTGTCTACTGCACACTCCGCACCGGCCAGGAGGTTAAGGAAGTGCCTTTCGCCAACCATGTCGCGTGTACTATTGAAATGGTGTCCACCGAGGAGCTCTACGAAGTTGCTGTTGTTGATGAGATACAGATGATGTCTGACCCTGTCAGGGGCTTTGCGTGGACGCGTGCGGTGCTTGGGCTCAAAGCAGATGAGATACATCTCTGTGGTGACCCTAGTGTGCTCAAGATTGTCCGGAAGATATGTGGAGATACTGGGGATGATTTGGAAGTGCATCAGTATGAACGATTCAAGCCGCTTGTTGTTGAGGCGAAGACACTTCTCGGGGACCTCAAGAATGTTCGAGCTGGTGACTGCATTGTTGCTTTCTCACGCAGGGAGATATTTGAGGTGAAACTAGCAATTGAGAAGTTTACAAAACACAAGTGTTGCGTTATTTATGGAGCTCTGCCACCAGAAACACGACGACAGCAAGCTAAGTTGTTCAATGAGCAGGATAATGAGTATGATGTGCTTGTCGCCAGTGATGCGGTCGGCATGGGGCTGAACCTCAACATTAGGAGGGTTGTGTTCTATGGCTTGGCAAAGTACAATGGGGACAGGATGGTTCCAGTTCCTGCTTCTCAGGTAAAGCAGATTGCTGGACGTGCTGGTCGGAGGGGGAGTGTTTACCCAGATGGGCTTACAACTACTTTCTTGAAGGATGACTTGGATTATTTGATCCAGTGCCTGCAGCAGCAGTTTGAGGAGGCACAGAAAGTTGGTCTCTTTCCATGCTTTGAGCAAGTCGAAATGTTTGCCAGCCAGTTCCCTAACCTTTCTTTCAATGAGCTTTTGGATAAATTTCGTGACAATTGCCGCATTGATAAGACATACTTCATGTGTCAGCAGGACAGTATCAAGAAGGTTGCTAATATGCTTGAGAGGGTCCAGGGGCTATCCCTAAAGGATCGCTACAACTTTTGCTTTGCACCAGTAAATATAAGAGATCCAAAAGCCATGTACCATCTTCTAAGATTTGCAACTCATTATTGCCAAAGCCGTCGTGTCAGTATCGCGATGGGAGTGCCAAGAGGTTCTGCAAAAAACGACACTGAGCTTCTGGACCTTGAGACAAAGCACCAGGTCCTATCGATGTATTTATGGCTCTCACACCATTTTGAAGAAGATAACTTCCCTCATGTGCAGAAAGCTGAGGAAATGGCAACAAACATTGCTGATTTACTTGGCAAATCACTTGCCAAGGTCTGCTGGAAACCAGAATCAAGACAACAAGTGAGACAGCGACAGCAACATGGAGATAAGGATAAGATCGATGGGGAACATACATCATCTGATGGTGCAGATGGTTCTCGTGATGGTTTTGAATGGCCAAGGTCACTTGCTAAAACATTCCTTAGGTAATAGTTCCAGTTGTCATCTTTCCACGCAAATCAAGCTTTAGCAATTGACTTATTAGGTAAACAAAAGGGAGCTGGAATACTTGGTTCTTCACCTTTTCTTTGATCGGAGCATCTGAATTGAGTACTGTCTAAAAATGCTAATCTACTGGTGATTGTGCTCTTGGCTTTGCGATTTTGTATTTCTTTTAAGTGTGATCCTTACTTGCAGTGTTAGTTAGTCCATCTTTCAGTATACGAGTTTGCCTGAAACCTGAAGTATATTTGTTCAAGGTGATGATTTTTATTTGTTTGTTATGTTAGACTGTATGCTTTTGATGAGCAAGCACTGCTATTTTAGAAGCGTTTCTTGGACCTGCAAAATAACAGGGCTATAAAATACCTATAGAAGTGCATAACCACTACTACTTTAAAATTCTCCGGAACGAACAACTTGCTGACTCATGAACTTATAACTTGCTGTGTGTGGATTTGTGGGGATGGTAGTGTAATTTGTATTATGTGAAGGTAATGTGCATTTCAATGCTCCAAACAATTTCACCTGTTGAAATGTAGCTCAAAATTATGCCCGGATGCCAATGCCAGACTTCAAGTTCCTCAACTTCATGCTAGATGCGCTTAGACCTACCAATTACTTGTCCTCAACTTGTCATGGAGTAGTTCCTTAAGCTTACATTGGGATGTTTCAGTTTATTCATAGGAAAATTGTGTATTTATCTGATTTGGATGTGTTGTGTCTCCTTAAGTTTTCCTATTGGGATGTTTCAGTTACTTATTATGCATTTGATTCTTTTGCAGGAAATCGCAGGACAGACCCAACCAGAATCCCCCTTCCTTTGCGATGTGAAGTTTTTATGGGGTTACCTAATGTGGGTCGCTGGACCCAAGTTGGATAGCGCTTTGCAACCCCCTACGAGGGCCAACAGGATTAACAAAAGCTCAGCCATCACAAGTTGAAGCCAATAATGAGGGATTTGCCACCTCAGTTTTGACTTAAGACAGCTTTGCCTGCTGAAGCCTTCCCACAACATATTTACATACCGCTTTTTAGTAGCACCACGGAATATTTATGCTAACATGCTGCTGTGTAATGGTAGATTGCACGGCAAGGAATAATTGGATGATGTTTAGAAGGTTAACCCCAATTAAGTTAGTCATCTTGTTATATGCATTATCAGATCAGATTGTGTCGTAGGTAATAACAGGGTATATGTTGAACGTTTCGTCTTCGTCAGATTATTTAGTTTGGCCTTCGTCACATGACGTTATATGTTTGGAGTTGGAGAGGACAATTGTCGTATGTGCCTTGCAAGGTTTTCACTTAAGCCGTGCCTTGTATCTTTACTGAATCCGATGGCCTCGTGTGGGGATGCTGCACAGCTCTAGGTATCCATATCACACATGACTTGTCGTTTAAGTTGTGTTAGGCTATACTATATGCTCAGGAACCATGGTTCATTCTCATTCAGCTGCACAGCTCTAGGTATATTTCTCAAGATTATGGAGTTTAACTTTTTATATACAATCCAGTCTTTTTGTTGTACTGTGATCAGGATCTGCTGTGATATTCAGTATGTACCAGGAATCTTCATCCACTCCTAATAGAGTCTTTTCACTGCTTGATTTATACACTGATAACTATCTTTAGAGAGAAAAAAAAGGGTGTTAATCTAGTGATACCGTACCATGTTTCCAGCATTTTTTTCTCTTATGTTTTTTTTAAGCAAAACCGACCCTTTATTAACTCACAACTTGATTACACATTCCTACGGGTGGATTGGCAAACCATACATGCCTCCCCAACATGCTAAGAACCGAACTCCTGGCTAGGGTATGGGCTTCAGCATTAGACTCTCTTTGCTCATGAACAAAGACAACCTCTGTAAAGCTTTCTCTCCTTAACTTAATTTCTTGGATGATTGGCCCATATAGACTCAAGCCCTCTCCATCCATACTTCTTATCGCATTAACGCAATCACTTGCCACTCTTATCCTTCTTCTGTCGAGATCAGAAGCAAGGGTCAACCCTTCTCTGCAGGCTATTGCTTCCGCAGTCTCTGCTTCGAGGTCGCCCTCTTGTACTAATACTGAGGCTCCCAAGAACTTTCCATCACCATCACAAGCCACTGCTGCTGCTGCCCATCTATTTGAATTCTTGACTGTGGCCGCATCCACATTTAGCTTCAGGAAACTCGGAGGAGGCAGGATCCACTTCAGAGCTGCTGGTCGGCTCCCCCTCTAGGTTGTTTTCCTTTGGTTTCACGATCTCCAAATCTTTCATAAATCGCTCAACAAAGCAGTGTATTGAGAGTGGGCTTTGATACTGATTTTCATGGATTACCTTTCTCTTCGTATGCCAGATAGCCCATAATATCACTACCACCCGAGTTAGCTCCTGATTTGGTAGGTTCTTGAACATTACCGCCAGCCAAGCTCTGGCGTCAGTCTCCCGGTTTCGACTTAAGAACTCCACAATATCCTCCTGCTCCAGCTCCCAGACCACCTTGACCATATTACACTCCAAGAGAGAGTGTTTCCATGAATCAGGTTGTCCACATCCAAAACTCGGTGCCATATTCCGATGGTGACGAACATTGTCTGTGGATAAAGAATGTCACGCTAGGCGCCATAAGAATACCCGCATTTTGGAAGGTACCTTCACTTTCCATAGCTCAGCCCACAAATACCCGCAGTGTTTCCAATCCTCTGGATTACAGTGGGCTGGAGATGCTCAATTCATGGGGTAAAAGGTCTCGGCAAATACAACGCAGAAGGCCCAGCCCAACTCTACCCAAGCCAACGGCAAGCGCGAATCTCCGCGCAGCCGGATATATAAGCCCAGCAACTTCCCGTACCTGGACGCCGGTCGCCACCGCCCGCCTCCGTCCTCGGGTTTCCTCCCTCCCCCGTTTCCCACCGCGCACGCTGACAGCGGCAGCCGGCAGCCACGCCCACTCCCCGCGGTGAGCTAAAACCCTAGAGCTCCTCGCGAAGGGGCTTTCATTTCCATCTGCGCGATGCTGACCGCGCAGGAAAAAGGCAAGAAGTCGAGGACTGACGACGCGGAGGGGGGAGGGGACGAGCCCATCGACGCCGCCCTCCTGGTATCCATCGAGAAGCTCCAGCAGATCCAGGATGAGATCGATAAGGTGAGTCTGGTTGCTTCCGAGGTGATTTATCTCCCCCTCTTTCGGCACACCGCTGATCGGCCGGGCGCGCTATTGGTAGCTTTTGAGTTTCCGGGCGTGTAATTTGGGGGTGATTACTCGCTGCCAATTTGGTAGTTTGTGAGCTCGATTCGCTGTGGTTCATAAGTTTGGTGATTGTTTTGACTGAAACCTGGCTGGAAGTATGGCTTTGGGTACATCAGTCTTGTTTAGTGTGGGAATTAGGATACTTTTGTGCTATAGGGGAATCGTTAATGCTCAGATACAGCAAGATACTCCTTGACAAAAAGTAAAAAGGATACAGCAAGACACTTGCCTGCGGTCTCAGACTTCAGCAGGCTCAGAAGTCTTAGAATTCGGATTTCAATTGCTTGTGACCTTATGCCAGATAATTACAGATTCTTCAATTTTTGCATATCTTACTGGGGGTTTTTGGATCAGCTTTTTTTTCTTAAGCTTAGAGTTTAGAACCTTGAAATGAGGTGCAGTATGATTTACGAGGTCCATTACTGTCACAATTGTCGAGTTCCCTGGAATTAGAGATGTATGGTGAAAGGCAATGGCATAAATGTACTGATTAAATTGCTTTCATGTTCAAATTTAATGGATTGATTATTCAATTTTCTTGTTTTCAAATGAGAAAAATACCCACATGTACATTAATCGTAAATGTTTCAATGTATTTCAAGTTTGGTCTGTTTCTCATATCAGCAGTTGGATACAGGTTAACGAGGAAGCAGACAATAAAGTTTTGGAGGTCGAAAAGAAATACAGTAAAATTCGCAGACCAGTTTATATTCGACGCAATGAAGTTATCCAGAAAATTCCGGACTTCTGGCTGACAACGGTTTGTGATACATTTCCATCATGTATATATGCATGCTCTTGTTTATGTACAGTGCTTATGAGCTCATATTACCCTGCAGTTCCTTATCCATCCGACACTTGGTGAACTTCTAACTGAGGATGATCAAAAGGTTCTTTTATCTGGCATGCTTTAAACTTTCAGAGCAGTAAATTCATCTATATGCTGTCAAGCTATGCGAAACCAAGCATCATTTGTAGGTATCTTACTAACTCACAAATGTAATTGTTTGTTCTATTGCAGATTTTTAAACACTTGGAGTCTATAGATGTTGATGAGTCTGAGGATATTAAATTGAGCTGCTCTATTACTCTCGTAAACTTCTTGACACCTGCCAGCTTGATTTTTCTTTTACATTTCAAAGAATGATTTTACATGTTTACGATCTTTGAATTTTGAACTGGCAGACCTTTTCGTCCAATCCATACTTTGAAGATAAAAAGCTCACAAAGACGTATTCCATGAGCGATGACGAAAAAATCTCAGTAAAGACTACCTCTATTAAGTGGAAGGAGGGAATGGTATTGCGCCTCCAAATTACCATGTGTTTAAGTTACTAAAGTGCTGCTGAGAAAACTTAATTATTTTTATGCTTTCTATACATTAGGATATTGTCAATGGAAAGACATGCATGAGAGACGGAGACAAAAGACTTCTGGTTGATGATAGGTATCTTATTTCTATTTGAACATACTTCTTTTTTCTCTTTCTAGATTCCCCTGAAGGGATAAGCAATTATATAATCAAGCAATCAAAGGTCGAAGCATGCTACCACTTTTCTTTTTTCAATTATAGTTCATGCCTCACATTCTTTCTGCCATCTTGTTCACCGTACGTGTCTATATTACTGTAAATTCTATTGGCTCCCTCGAGTTTTTGCTATCTAGATATTCCTGTTTCCATGCCTCTTTTTTCAACAGCTCATGCGATAGTTTAATATATGGCATAGTGGTTTAGCATACAAAAACAAGATTTAGCATAATTTATTGGAGAAGCCCTTTGAAGACCATATAGACCCCCTAATCTCTGTTTGTGTAGCTTTACTGTTACAACTTACAAGTATCCAACAAATTGTCATGGCTTAGGTTCTCATTTTGCTAGATTTGAATAGTACTTTGTTGCTTATTACCTAGATCATGCATAACTTAGTTTATTGATTAAATTAGTATGTCTACCTTAATTGAGTTGCAAGTAGGATATTCTGTAAGGATGACCTGTATCCTGTTTCTTTTGCAGTTTCTTCACTTGGTTTCAGTGATAAAAATAGCAGTAGGCTTGTTTACGGGGAGATGGATGAGGTACCTTTATTGTCTTACCTTGCTGCCTCAATAGATATATATGCCACCAGAGTCTGATGTTCATAATTGCTCAGGTGGCAGACATCATCAAGGAAGAGTTGTGGCCTAATCCTCTGAAGTTTTTCAACAATGTTAGTGGTTCTTTTCTGAATAGTATTCAGTTTATTTTTATATCTTTATATCATGTCCTAAATTTTTCATTGCAGGGATCTGAAGATGAATTTGAAGAGGATGAGGATGAGGAGGAAGATGAGGCAATCCTGTTCTTTTGTATGCTATTTTATTTATACCTTGGAAAAAAAAACTTGTTTTTTATTATCCGGATGATACTCAGCTTTCAATAGAACTAAGTTTTCTGTTGTAATCAGCATTGTTTTGCTGTACCTGGCCTCAAGTATTGCTGTCTGTCACAGTGTCAGTTATCATGATTAGCATACCATTTAATCATTTACTGTACACCACAGAATATTTGATCATGCCAGTAATATCAGAGCACTTATCTATAAATGCATATGCCAATTGGATGTTTTCATCGTTGTTTTCATTCTATACATTTTATCATTCTCTTTCAATGTTTTTAGGGATCTGATGAGGAGGAAGACCAAGATGGTTCCGGAGAGGAGGGCGGGGACAACTGAGCCCTCTTCTATTTTAGTTAGCTGTGATAACTTATGTCTGCAGAATGCTTAGATCTGACTCCCAAGGGGGGCGACAAGGCATGTCCCCTTTTGCGGTGATTTGGTGCTTGACTTGGTTTTAGCCTAGGTGTTATTTCTCAGAAATTCAGGTTTATCAAGAAGCAAAACATGAACCAGTTCTACTGATCTCTGAATGGGCAAATCCAACGTACCGCATAAATGCTATTTACTCTGTTGATTGTTTGTTAAGACCGAATCATAAAATAGCTTTTCCTGCGACTGTTTGTTATCATGAACCCAGTATAGTATTTTGCGAATAGGTTTTATGACTGGACTGTCCAAGTTCACTTCTTACTGTGCACCTTTCCACCGCACAACTATATAATTAGCATAACAAATGAGGGATGACCGCAAAATTCATTGAACGAGACCCATTGATGGATCCCATCCATGACGGGCATGTTCGTCTATCAAGTAGATGCATGCCTTTGATTCATCTGTTCTAGTTTTTTTTTATCTACTATACTTATCTTATGCAATTGAACAGGGCATCGTTTGTACGGATTTCTTATTTTTTCTAGAAGATTGTATGGATTAATGATGACTTCGCGTTCATTGGTAAGGAACTAATTCGATCAAAGTGAACTTGATGGGCTGCTCACACATGGGCCCCTCCTCCGAATCATTTACGGGTCGGAGCATCGCAGTATCAACGCAGATGGCCTGGAAGTAGGCCCACGACCCAAACTCTATTCTTCGCAGACTCCCCCGGGCTCGAGCCGAGCCTCGGGCTGCCCTCACGCTGCCGAGGCCCGGGGAGAGAGCAACACGGGCGCTCGGCCTCGGCGTGCGTAGCCTCCACGCGGAGGGGACCGTTTGCGTCAAATCGACGCGCGGCGAGTTCCGCCGATCCTATATAAACCGCGCCGGCCCCGCCTCTCTGCTTCGCCTACCTTCGCCGACGATCTAGAATCCACCGCCCTCCGCTCCTCTTTCAAGCCCTACTAGCCGACGAAAGCTGACCCAGATGGCCGCCGAGACCTGCGCCCCGCGGCCCCTGTTCGGCGGCGCCATCTCCACCACCTTCCCCGTCCGGTTCCAGGTACGGAGCTTCAGCTTCCACTCCGCCGCCGTCTCTCTCCTTTCAGCTTTTATCCGTCCCGTCCCCCTCGTACCCGTGCGATCGTGCGCGTACGCCGTTCGGGTCCTCATTTCGGTTTTATTTTTTGTCAGGACGTGAGCGACATCCGGCAGGTGCCTGACCACCAGGAGGTGTTCGTCGACCCCGCCCGCGACGAGAGCCTCATCTTCGAGCTGCTCGACCTCAAGAGCGAGGTGGACGACGCCGGCAGCGCGCTCTGGTTCCTGCGCGACATCGCCAACGAGCAGGACGCTGGTGACATCATGGTAACGACAGTCAATAGTCCCTTGATTTGCATAGTGTTCAGTGATAAAATTCAGTAGTCGGCCACCTAAATCCTAATTGGGGGACTACTCTAATTGCTATGTTCGCAGTAGTCGGCCACCTAAATCCTAATTGGGGGCTACTCTAATTGCTATGTTCGATGACACATTAGGCCATGTTACTTATGCTCCAGCACTAATAGTTCTATGCCTGGATTTGCAATGTATTCAGAAACTAAATCTGTGCGCCTCATGTGCACTAGATAACTGGCTAATTGAACTGGATTGGTGTTGGCTTATTTGTAATTTGTTTTTTGCTCTTTCGCTAGGTGGTTGAGCATTCTGGGACACTCGAGCTATCTGGTTTACGCTTCGGAGAAGGCCCTGTTGTAGCTGGAACTGCAGTTGGGCAGCTGGTAAGCTTGTTTACAGATATGTTGTGAGGTCTTCAGATTACATTGACTGTTGCCGACAATCAAGCTCTGGTTTAATTGCTCTTGCCTGTGTTTCCTTAGTTGTGATGATAGGTTTCTGGTCTTTGTAGAAGTGCACATTGCTGAGAATAAATAAGTTTACAGTAGATATAGAGATTCTTGAGAACAGTCAACTAGAATTTACATTGGCCAAGCACTGGTTAAAGGATGCTTATGTTGCTCAAATTTTTGTAAGCCTCATCCTTTCTCACATGGTTAATGCACCTTCTGAATTCTGTCATAGTGAACACAGATCCTTCAATTCTCTTTCTCACAAGTAGAAGAGAAAAATGAAACTATTGAATCTTAATTTAGGCGAATTGGTGACCCATGAAATGTTGTGATTAATGAAATATTGTGTATTCGATTAGCGTTTTTGCTTCATATCTTGGACAATTTAACACTGAATAGGAAATATCAACAGAAAAAAAAACAAATGGGGTAGGGTCTCATGTTCTATTTTTGTTGTTTATGCAGGCTGTTTCAAAAGGGAGGCAGGGCAGAGAAGCACAGAACATCGTTCGAGTAAGTATATCCACTCATTATGTGTTTGGGTAGGTGGAAATCTTGGCACTTGAAACTGACTGTTGTGTTACCTTTTACAGCTTTATTTGGCGAACATCCGTCTCAAGAATGCAGGAACAGATGTAGTTATCACTGCATACGAGCCGTTGTTGATAAAGTAAGCCTGGTAGATCACTAACATATCATGCCTATAATAATTCTTGGCAAAAAAGTTTATACCAAAATGTGATTCCTCAACGATGAAAGCTTACCTGCATTTATCTCAACTGCTGATATAATTTAGTAAATTTTATAGTTCATGTGTGTTGATTAATATCTGATGGTGTGTGTAAATAACTATAGATCAGTTGTAGTGATCTCTCCTGGTACCTCTTGACATGTTTTAATGAGGTAAATAATGTGAAATAGAGCATAGTTTTATTTTAGTCTGCTTGCAAATCTTGTTTTGACAAGTCCCTTTCAGCTTTCAGTTATGGAATAGCCCTTCTATATTTTAGACACAGGGATTTGAATTTTTATCTACGTTTGTAGTTAGAAATATTAATTGGATGTGCCATAAGAAATATCAAAGTTGGTTAATTTGATGAAAGGCTCAAAAGGTTGAGTGCGGCATCCATCCAAAGTCTAGTGAATCCTCACGTGACATTAGCACAAGTCTGCAGTATTTACATTTATTCTGTTTTCCAGTCATACAGGACAAATTAATTGATTTACCCTGTGTCATTTTCTATTTCAGCCCCTTGAGTGAAAGCGCCAGGGCTGTGGCATCTGGTCCAGCAGTACCCGCTCAGCAAGCAGGATGCTTGCCGATATCTGAGATCTTCAAACTTGCAGTGATGAACTTCAATGTGCATGATTGGAACCTTTTCAATGGTGGCCAATGAAATGAAACAGAGTGGACTGCATCTGTCAGAGCATCAAAGGAACAATTTTTTAGATCAGCTGTCAATTAGGTCAGAAGTAGTATTAGCTTATGTCTTTCAAACATCCCTAATGTACTAAATCTCGGCATCACCGCATCAGTAGAGTTTGTCATGCATGAATGCACGCAACCTATGCTTGTAGTTACGTCATCTTTAATGCCAAGTCTGTTCTTTTATGTTAAAAACATAGAGTCAGTTGAACTTGGAGATCTAAAAAGAAGCTAGCAAATTCTGGACGAAATGTCGATTTTGGTTTGCTGGATGTCTGATAAGATGTCATCCATACATTCTTTGTATGCTCTGACAACATAGAATATATATTTGGTGTTTGTCCTACATGGTACCGTATATTCTTGATCACTCCCCTCAATTTGCAACAAGACAAGATCCAAGATGACGTCTTAACTCTTAAAGGAAGATACGACCTGAGAAAAAATTGGGTGACATAGAAAGTGGACCAGTAGCCTTCATATCTGAATGCATCCCCAGTTCTTGCCCGTTTCACGCCTAAATAGACCATAAGGTTCTCATGTTGCAACATTTTGAAAGAGCGGTCATGGCATTCCGATTGAGGTGCTGCATCAGTGTTGGCACACCATCAGACAATGGGGGTTTCAGGTTGTGCATTTGAGCTGCATTTCAGGATTCGTGACTATATATGTGGGTATAAATTCATAAGTCCTGAGTTGAAAGTGAATCGAGTACCATAGTATTCTGAGTGAGAAATATTTGGACCTGATTTTGGTCATTTTGTCATTTCTGAACGAAGAGGTGAATTGAAATGTGTACACGATGGAGAGCCTGGCAACCGATAGTATATATTACAAATCTGCATTATACAGCGTTTGCGATTTCCTTTGCCGCAAGTCGATTATAATCCGTCCCTCGACAACAAAAAGAATCAGAGGTAGAAGAGGAACAAAAGAAAAGGAAAGTGTTGGGGAGTTGGAGGCCTCGATTTCTCATTACAAATTATATCATCAGGAGAGGGATGGAGCCTGTGGAAAATTTGGAAGTCGAGGCTGATGATGATGAGTTATTACAGGAGTGCAAAGCTTGAGCTTCACTTCCAGTTGTTGGCGACGATGTCAGCGAGGTCGACGACCCTCTGCGAGTAGCCCCACTCGTTGTCGTACCACGCGATGACCTTGACCATGTCGTCGCCCATGACCATGGTGAGCGACGCGTCGATGGTGGATGAGACGTCGGAGCACCTGAAGTCGACGGAGACGAGCGGCGCGTCGCAGACCTCGAGCACGCCCTTGAGCTCGCTGGCGGCGCTGTCGCGGAACGCCTGGTTGACCTCCTCGGCGAGCGTCTTCTTGGAGACCTGCACGACGAGGTCGACGACGGAGACGTTCGGGGTGGGCACCCGCAGCGCGATCCCGTTGAGCTTGCCCTTGAGGTTGGGCAGCACCAGCGCAACGGCCTTTGCCGCGCCAGTGGACGTCGGCACGATGTTGAGCGCGGCGGCGCGGGCGCGGCGCAGGTCGCGGTGGCTCGCGTCCAGCAGACGCTGGTCGCCGGTGTACGAGTGGGTGGTGGTCATCGTACCCTTGATGATGCCTGGTGAATCATGCATGATAATAAGCATTACTAATCTACTAGTAGTGTTAATTAATTAATTAATCGAAGAGATGGCAACGGATTGATACCGAATTTCTGGTCGAGGACCTTGACGAAGGGCGCGAGGCAGTTGGTGGTGCACGAGGCGTTGCTGATGATGGGCTCCTCGGGGTTGTACTGGTCAGCATTGACACCGACGACGTAGGTGGGGATGTCGCCCTTGCCCGGCGCGGTGATGAGAACCTTCTTGGCCCCGGCTTGGATGTGCTTGCCGGCGCCGTCGCGGTCGACGAAGACGCCGGTGCCCTCGATGACGAGGTCGACGCCCATGGCGCCCCAGGGCAGGTTGCTCGGGTTGCGGTCCGACACGACCTTGATGACCTTGCCGTCGACGGAGATGGCGTCGTCGCCCACGGGCTTGACGTCGGCGTCGAAGATGCCGAGCGTGGAGTCATACTTGAGCAGGTGGGACGCCTGCTTCACGCCTCCGGTGTCGTTGATGGCGATGATGTCGAGCGGGGAGTCGTCCCGGCCGTGCCAGCACCGAAGGAAGTTGCGCCCGATGCGGCCGAACCCGTTGATCGCCACCTTCAGCTTCGCTTCCGTCGGGGCGCGCCTCGCGCCGCCGCTAGACCCGACCTGATTATATACAGTAAGTAATAAGGATCGAACTAAATAAGCTTAGTAACGCGGCAGTGAAATCCTAGCTATGTAGTATGTCTGAGTGTGATGAAGAGGAGACGGAAGAGAAATGTGCGTGTAGTACCGCGTTGGTCTTGAAGGAGACGGAGGAGACGAAGTCCTCGGAGGTGGCATTCCGGCGCAGCGGCAGCGACGCGGCGCTCCTGAGCCCGGAGAACTCTGACAAGAGCATGGGCGACGCCATGGCGCTGATGATGAGCGGCAGGCAGGGGAATGGGAAGATCACGGTGCGTGCGTGGTACTAGCCAACAAGCTATGACAGCGCGCGCGTATATATGAGATGGCGGATTGGGGTGCGCGCGTTTGTGGTGAAACGGCGGCCGGCACCGGGATCGTGAGGTCGGAATTGGCCCGGGAGATGAGATTTCGGATAGCCCGACGAATGGCTGCCAGTGCCTCACTGTTCACCGCGATGTGTGGCCTGTTTTTCCATGTGCCCTGTTTACGTCGTTCGGCTCCAGCCAGTTTCCCCCCGGCCGGTTGGTTTTCGTGGGTTCTGGAGCGCTGCTGGGGTCGGAGCTTCAATTCCAGGCCTCAGGGTGTTTGAAATGCAACCACGAAAGCTACGTGGGCTGATGAATATTCCGCGGTCGATACTGTACAACTCGACACGACGTTGTTTCGCATTCCGATTTTGTGAGGCCGTCGATCGTGCGCACGCTCACGGCGAGCTCAGTTGCCGATCGAGCGAGGATTTGGGAGCTGTGGCTGTCCCGAGCTAGTAGGCCTTTTTACAGTTAAGTTGCGGCTTATATGTTGTATAGAGACGTGGCCATCGCGTCGCCTTGCAGTGCTTTTCCTCACGGTCACAGGGCTTTACGTACATTCCACCTTGCCCGTTCATGATGTTCGGTGGTTAATGTTGGCAGCCGCTGCACGCGAGCTTGCTGCTAACCTTGGTGTCTCGCACGCATGACGCAGTGTCAGTACGCGTAGCCGACAGGGCAACTGCCAAAACTCTGCTTAACAACTCGCCCGATCCGTGCGCGGTGAAGGAGCGAGCGTTTCCGAGCGCTACAAAGCGGCTAAGTTGCCATGCTGCTCATCACTTGTTTTAGAGTGAAGTGCATCATAGCTCTTTAAATTATTTAAGAATATTTATATAAATTCATAAACTTTTAAAGTAATTATTTGGATCCCTAAAATATTTCTAAATGATTATTTTGGTCCATAAACTTTATAGTGACACTCTAAGTTCTTGATCTATTTATATTATGTCAACCACTTTCACAACATCGACCTACCAGCTCTACATGCCACCGTCGCATAACCAGTATCCATGCGAGCATCACTGAACCACCAACACGACACCAGCTACCAGCTAGCAGTAGCTGTGCTCTGCTTGTTGTGGCCTTGCCAATCTATCTGATCATGTTCTTCCCATCGCGACCTCATCTTTCTGTGCTCATTACTCGTTAATCATGAAGATGGCTTGCCCGATATCCGTGACGACGGTCTGCCTTTCATACATGTTGCCCTTCACATACGACACATTGTCATCGTGATTGCCTAGCGGGCAGACAAAAATTCACGTGGTCGACAAGCACATGCCTCGATAGGGAAGGTGAGGCCACGACACACAGAGCACACCTTCTATTAGTTAGCATCGTCATGTAGGCTCGGCAGTGCTCGTCAGCAAAGCGTTTGTACATCGGTGGCATCGCGCATAAAAAGCAGTTGGATGGTGGCATTCCGCTTCGAGAGCGGATGGGCGACGACGGTGAGGATCTAGTTGACATAAAATAAATAAATTATGGATTTGTGGATTATTATAAAGTTTGTTGACCTGATGACTATGTGAAAATAGGTTAAAGATCGAGATGACCACTTTGAGAGTCATGGACTAGATGATCATTCATATATTTTTTTTAAAATCCGTGGTCACCAATTTTTTTTTTTAGGGGAGAACCCATGCTCATCACTAATCAGTAATCACCATCAAGCGCTGAGATCCCTGAATGTCCACAAAACAAGGGCCAGTCCGCGACACAGTCCTCGGGCCCCAAAATGGCGTAGACCGTCATCAGGCCCGGCCGTTTCCAACACGGGCTGGCCCAGGCATCCATCTTCGTTTTCCCCGATCGTGCGCACATCCGAAGTCCAACGAGGCCGCCTTGCGCCTCTCGCCCTGGCCCTGCGTCGTGCGCCGCCGCGCTGCTCCGGTTGTCCTTGAGAGGGTATGCGATCTTGCCGATAGCGAGACCTTGGTGCCACACGACTGCAGCAAGCAGCATAGTCGCGCCGTAAGGTTCGTCATACGTCCGTGCCCTAATGCACTTTGTTATTTCATTGTGTAACTAGTAGTGATCAACGACTGATCAGTGACCAAAATCAGGTAAGTTTAGATTCTAAGGATGGAGAGACAGATACGTAAATCTTTGTTGACGAGTGCAGTTTTCTTGTTTCATATCATAGGCTCATGGAATGAATTATTATTATGTCATTTTGACACTTGAATCTACGGCCTGAACTAGGATTTCATAGGACGGACCTGTTAGGTTTCCTACCTCGAGAGGTGACGACGGCGAGGCCAGTCTGTACGCCAGCGATCCCCGGTGCTTGTTGGACATGGGGTTCGAAATGGAGACGAGGATGACGGTGCCGCCAAAGAGAGATCACAAAGCGGGTGACCAAGGGGATGCGGACGCCGCGAAGAAGAGCAAGATGGAGCCTGATGCAGAAGAGACAGAGTATCGGCTGGACTGGGATGACAGCTGGTGGCCGTGTGTGGAACCAGACCACAAGGATCGTGAGCTTCTTATGGACTGTAACGCCTTCCAAGCTAGGATGTTCTGCGAGTCCTGGAACGGCTTTTATTCCGTCTCCTACGGCCCCTTCGAGGCTGAAAGTGAGTTGCTTGTTACTACTTTGGTTCTCTTGCGAGTAATTCTAACCTACACTCTAATACTTTATTAGTTAGGGATCCATTGGGCTCTGTACTTTGCTAATGAATTATTCTATCAATCGTGCTTTCTGCTTCAACCAATCACCACTGTCGCCGGTGCTCTATCTACTCTGATCTATTTATTAGATTTAATAGAGATATATGTCATAGGACCAGGCATCAAAACTGGGCTTATGAGCGACAAAGGCTATGCAATACGTATACATTACTATTTCCACTTCTAATCCTTTTGTGCTTAGAATGTATTAACTTGATTGAATTCTGCATCTGCTTGCAGCAACAATACCCTCAAAGCGTTTTACAGATAGCGAGGATGGTGAAGGGGAAAGTACTTTACAGATCTTTTCAGTCAAAGTCACAGGGATAAGAGGAGGTTTACAGTGGCCGATCGATGTGTATGGTAGGGTTGCCGTACGTGATTCGCTAGATTACAATCGTAATACCATCTTCTATCGTGACAGGGATAACTGCCAAACCCTCACCCGACAGGTAGTATGTTTTATCATTCACTGTTTTATTTGTTTCTTTCTGTGCTGTCTAGTACTTTTGCAACTAATAATCCATATTAGTATGAATTAGTTCTATCTATTATCATATTTCATGAGCTTTTATATACTCTGTTGATTCTTTTTGCTGATTCAGGTATCTTGTTGGATAAAAACCAAATGTATTATAAAAAACGAGTGTATTATATAACTTCTCCTTTGATTAGCAGTTTATCTCTTACTCTTATTTGCTCAACCAATGACAGAGCTAATTTGTCTTGTCTCTTAACGTTATCTTGTTCCATGTGTTTGTATTTTTTAAACATGAGAGTATTTTTAATTTAATGTGAATTCATGTTATTAAGTGAAATAATTAAATAAAATTGTGCTTCAATTGTGGAAGGATAAAATGTCATTAATGTCTTTGTAAAAATATGGATACAAAAGTGGTAATTTGTAATATACAAATATGGCAAGAAATCATCTATATTGATGGATCTGATCAAAGTAGCATTTACACAAACAAATAAACATGTTTTAGCATAACTAGTACGGCATGGAGACTGAATTTGATACTTAAATTGGTAGATACTGAGAGACGTATTGCTTAATGTTTTACCTGACTGACTCCAGCCACGCTCTTTGGACAGTTTACATGTGCCTCAATAGTGCATTGACAGACCCTTGGTCTGTTTGAAAGTTGAAACTATTGTTGTACATTCTCTTGTATTGACAATTTTCTGGCATTTCTTCTGAACATAGATTGAGAAATTTCTCTGAATTTTTTGCAATCCACTGGCAACTGAATATTTCAAACGAGACATGCCTTACATGTTGTTGATGATATGTATAGAACAAATTTTTCTCAGAATTTTTTGCACGGCACTGGTGCCTACTCTTTTGTTAACCACTAAGCATCAAGCTAGTTTTTCCTCCCATCGGTTGTTATACCCCTTGCATCATTTAGCGTATGCGCCTTGTCTTCCTTACTTTTTGTAAAGCATTAGTTTTGCTGTTCAGTGATTATTTCATCTTTGGTTCAGTTTATACTTATACCTGGTATAAATATTCAATGATGTTGCATGCAGGATTCATCTTTAATACTGACAGGCCCCATCCGTGCTGTTATGGTGAGTGACCATCTGATCTTTGAGGCTGACCTGAAAGTCAAGGGCAACATTGAGTCTGAGGATAAGATGTTAAGCTTTCTAGCTGCTCGATTCACAAGCCATGATGCAGAGACATACCTGATTAAAGAAGATTACATTAGCAAGCTTAGCAAACTGGAGTTCACCCTGGGTTATATTCTTCATTCTGTGGAGGCAACAATAGATATGCGAGTCACTGATGGGACATGGCTAGATGGTTTTCATGGCGAGTTTGTTGCCAGAATCGATAGTATAAAAGAGGAGAGTCTTTTTTCAATGCTCCAAAAGGTACCAGGTACTAGAGGTACCATATTTAACACCGTTGGATCCGGATCATCCCACGGTCCAGAATAGTCAGTACCAACCAGCCGAGCTCGGTACCGGACAGACAACCTCCACGATGAAGGGTGCTTTGGTAATTTTAGATTTACACATCGCGTGCTCGCTTGCTCGCCCGCGGCACAGCGAGTCAATGTTTCAATTTTTTCCCTTCTCACCGAACACCATCTCCAATCCCAAACCCAGACCTTCTCACGGGCTCATGGCGGCGCACAGTTCTCACTTGATGGCTGATGCAAACACGGCTACGCTAGGCAGTCCACCGCACGGGATAGGACCAGCTGGCAGCGAGTCACGTGGATCAAGTCAACAGCAATGGGGTAGGTCTTGAAGGTTCTAACAGCAATGGGACGATCCAGGGGAAGGGGCGCCTGAAGATTGCAGGGAGCGGAGCTCTTTGTGCTCTATCCGTGCACTGAAAGTTGTATGATGTGGATTAGCTACTGAAGTGATCCATTTGGATGTATTACAAGATTTGACAACGTTTTCCATGAACTTTTTAAAGGGGAAAAAGAGAGAAATTGGTGGAGTTGATATGGAAAGGCTTCATAGCACCAGTCGACGGGAAGGAAGCCAAGAAGGGATTACTTCGATCAATTCTGGCCGAGATTCAAGCAGGCCCGACCTCAGGCGTTTCACAGAAGCGGCTGTAGTTGAGCTTCTTCAACCTGTGACTTCATGCATTTCACACGAGCATCTAATTGACCAGATTGGCAATAGAAGGTATCAAAATGGTACTGATATGATGTGGATTTGCTAGTTGAGCGATCTATTTGTTGCAATATTTTATAACGAATTTCATGGATTTAGTGGAAAAGAAATAAATCGAGCAATTGCATGCTTGAGGGAAGCCGAAACAATAATTCAGCAACGAAGGCCAGTATTGAAGGCGAGGTTGTTGCAGAGATCCGCCCTAAGTTGTGTCCTCGAGTAGGAGCTCGCCGGCCAATGCTGCATCCCGATGGAGCAAATACGCATCAAATTTCCTCATGATTGTTCTTCAGGGCATACAGAGCCAACAACTGCAGGACTGGGAGCGATGCAGAAGGAAGAGGCATGGCTCTCAATGACCATGGGGAGAGACAATCATACCCTTGCTCTCGGATGTATTTGGTACCTGTGGTAGCTGTGGTACCTCTTGGAGTATTGTAAAAGGTCTCAAAAGAGGAACATGTTGTGTTACTTGATTCTGGAGATAAGGAAGTGCCTCTTAAAGGTGACGATATCTTGCTTTCACGTTCTGTTGTTTCTGTTGATAACCCAGGGGAGCTGATAGTTTCTGTCGAGACATGGCAAGGTGTTACGGGAAAGGTTAACCTCAGGAAGGATGAGAAGAGTTTCGCATCTCTTGAAATGAGTAGGAGCCGCGGGAAGATTGATGTTGGCTTCTGTAAAATTGAAGTCACTGTGGCCTGGTCACTTTTTGGCCGACACCCAAGTCGGATGCATTTGGACTTGTATAAGAGTGTGGTTTAGTTACTGGAAGTACTGAGGTTGCTAACACAATGCACAGTAGTACGGTTCAACTCGGGACTCTGGCTAGTAATCTGGTGTGATAGGTTGTGTACGGTGAATTACTTAATGATGCTACCAGTATTTGTTTGATGTTACTATGTGGAAGGATGATTTGATGTATTATTAACTCATCGTCTGACGTGTTGTAGTCATGTAATGGCTACTTATGTTCTGTTTAAATGCGTAACATTGTTCTTTGGACATATCTTTCTGATCTTTTCTGAGTGATGTCACTTTCTTCGGCACGTTTTTGCATCATTAATTTAACAGGAATGGTCCTGTTCAGTCGACTGAAAATCAGGGGGGCATTCAGTCGACATGCAAGGTTGCCTACGCGGTGTGCATTTGTTCAATTTTTAATTAATTAATTAATTAATTGTAGAATTATTTGTATTAATTAGTATTATATGTATATATTATAAAAAAGTTTTATCTTTTTATATTCATTGAATCTAGATCTAAGAGTCAAAAGCGTTAATTGAAAGAGATCTCCATTTTCAATCGACTGAATATTAAACATTCCTTTAATTTAAACCCTTTTTACAGCCATCGTGGCTTAAATTTAGCGTTCAGCATGTAACAACAAGCATCTTGATCGGCTCCTTAGCATTGCGTGCAGACACTGCACGGTGAAAAGGCCACAGGTACCGTTTGTATGCATCTAAAAAAAGGTATCGTTGGGTATGCCAAGGATGGAAACGGTGAGTGAGGGACTTGGGGTCAGTTAGGTTGCTACCTGAGCAATCTGCCTGAGTAAAAATGGTGCCTGATCAGGCATCCGATAGTTGCCTGTCCAGGCAATCAATTCATAGGTTGTTTGGTTAGAGCAGTGTGCCTTAGGATAAAACAGAAGAAGGAAAGACGTTTTGATGTCTTAAACATGTAAAAACAGCAATACGCTTTCTCTGTTTTCTTCTCCCTCCCGTTCAGCCACATCCACATAGGATATCAATCACCGGTAGTAAAAATTGATTGAAAGGGCGCTGGTAACTATCAAAATGGATTCATTTTGAGTAATATAAGTGGTATGTATGATCAATTTTGTCTAATTCGTGATCTGGTTCATAAATTTTACAGATTAGTTATTGTATTCCCCATAGAGCTCCCAATGTGTGACGGTTGAAAAAGCTTCAAATCTCACAAGATGAGTTGCAGATAGAAGAAGGAAAGAGAACAAGAGTGTGCGCTGATCCATTAGGATGACATTAGCCGAAGGGATTGAGTGGCGGATCTTTGGATTAGGCGAATTTCTCGTAACGAGCATTGTTTTTTCTTACTGTGATATGGTGAGAAACAATTGAGTGCATAGCGGGAGGAGGAGCGAGCGCTCAGCCACAAGTGGCAGCTACGCGCTCGAGCTCAGGCGCTCGTTTTCGGACGCCTGAGCCTGAGCTACTTTTGCCTGAGTCAGGCAACATATCAGGGCGCCAGCCAAACACGATCATGCTCTTCTCAGACACCTGCTCAGGCCAGGCAACTAGCACAAGGATAACAGCCAAACTAGCCCTTGATATGTTCCATTCCAGTCACAGAAATTAGCAGAGTTATTTCCGTTTCTGAAAAAGGATTTTTCTGTTTTTGTGTGGCAACGACGGCGAGCGCTGCAGGTCAGGGCGGCGGAACGGTGAGTTCGATCCGAGAGATTAGCGTGAGGGGCTGGCCGGCATGGAATGGAAATGGACACAGGCTAACCAGCCCCGGAAGCAGTGAGGTACTCAAAGCATCTCCAACACAAAACCTTTCTATAAATTAAATAATAAGAGATTTTTATCTAAAAAACTATCTCCCAAAAGTGTTTCTAAATCATCCCTATATTTATTTTCTCCCTAAACTCTTCTCACTTATAGGTAAAAACAGAGGAAAAATTAGGAGCCCTAATCCAATTTTTTTCAAGGGAAAGTTAAAATTTGTAGATCAAAGTGCTAACATGGACCAATAAAAAAATATTTTTATATCATTTTAAGGAAGAACTGTTGGAGGAAGAAAGAATTTTTTTCCCTAATATTTTTTGGACTGTTCCCAAAAGAAAATTTTTGAGACCTAATTATTGAAGAGCTCTTGAAGATGCTCTCAGCCCCATTTCCAAACGGCCTAGTCCGGGAAAGCGGGGGCTGACAACAGTGTCGGTTAATTTGTTGAGCCTATTGATCCCAAGCCCATGCACACTGCTTCTGATTGTTTTTTCTTGAAAAAATTCTAATTTACCTTTCCTAACTATTATTGTAGTTTGGTTTTTATACCATAATTATAAAAACGGATAGGACGGCTCATAAAACTCTTTATCCCGTTTGTTTTTTCTTCCCGACCAGTTTCGAAGACGTGGCACTGTGAATCCCACATGTTAGGTGCCACATCAGCTCCTCTTTCTCCTCCCGCCTCCCCGCCCCCGCCCTCCTATCCGACGTGCTCGCCCACGGCTTGCCCCCCCCCCCCCCCCCCCCCACCACGCACACCATCTCTGCCTCCCTCCCCACCTGCTCCTCCTCCTCCCCCCTCCTCGGCCGCGCCCTCCACGCCCACGCCGTCAAGCGCGCCCTCGCCGCCGACACCTACGTCGCCACTGCGCTCCTTGGAGCGTACGCGCGGGCCGAGGACGCCGCCGCCGCACGCACGCTCTTCAACGCCATGTGAAGCTGCACCGACCCGCCGCACCTCGTCGCCGTCACCGCCATGATCACTTACTACGTCGAGACGGGCGCTCACGATGACGCCTGCAGCCTGTTCGACGAGTTGCTGCAAAAGGACTTTGTCTACTATAACGTGATGATGGACGGGTACACGCAGCACGGGAGGCCCGGGTCGCGCTGCGCCTGTTCCGGCGGATGCTGGCGTCGGGCGTCGTGCCTGAGGAGGTCTCCGTCGCGCTGGCACTCACTGCCGTCGCGCGGCTAGGCGTCGCCGAGTTCGGAAGTGGATCGACTCATACGTGAAGAGCAGTCGTTGGGTTCAGATCAGTGCCAGGGCCCGCATGGCGCTCATCGACATGTGCTACAAGTGCGGGGGCTTGGAGGACGCCAGCGCTGTGACGTCGACGAAGCAGAGGCCGCGTGCGAGGCAGCCGTGCGCGCGAGCGCCTTGCAGCCCCCGACGACGGCGGCGGGTTAGGTCCTCTTCATATTCATATTCATCGTCATCATCATTGTCCGCTTCAGACTCGTTGGTCGTCTGTACCGCGCCCTTCTTCTTGAGGTCCTCGACGAGGAACTCGAGAGCGGCGTCCTCCCCGTATCCGGCGCGCTTGGCCGTCATGAGGCACTCGGCGACGTCGGCCGGCGTGATCTCCAGCTCTTTGAGCTGCTCCTCAACAGCAGCAAACAGTTGGTGGTGCACGTGGATGTCGAGGTAGTTCTTAGCGAGCGTCTTGAACCCCTCGAATCCGCAGTATGACATCTCGTCCATCCTGCCACGGCGGATGAGCGCCGGGTCGAGCTGGTCGACGTGGTTGGTGGTGAACACGACGAGCCGCTCGCCGCCGCACGCCGACCACAGCCCGTCGATGAAGTTGAGCAGTCCGGAGAGCGTGACCTCGCTGCCGCCCCCGTGCAGGGCGTACGGGCTCGTGGGCGCTGGTTTCTTCCTCTTGTTGCCGTCGCGCTTTCCGGTGAGGTCGAGGGAGCAGTCGATGTCCTCGATGACGATGATGGACTTGGACGTGGTCTGGATGAGCAGCCTGCGGAGGTCGTTGTTGTTGGTCACGACGGTGAGTTCGACGTCGTAGATGTCGTAGTTGAGGTAGTTGGCCATGGCCGCGACCATGGTCGACTTGCCGGTGCCGGGAGGGCCGTGGAGAAGGTACCCGCGCTTCCACGGCTTTCTCGTCCGCCGGTAAAAGTCCCGGTTGTTGCGGAACGCGTCGAGGTCGTCCATGATCTCCTTCTTCCTGGCCGGGTCCATGGCCAGCGTGTCGAAGGTGGTGGGGTGGTCCAAGTTCACGAAGCTCCACGTCTTGTCGTACGAGCTGGCGTACCCGCTGGTCCGGTTGTTGGTGTAGAGCCGGCGCCGGCGGTTGGCGAAGAGGATGTCGCGGCCGCGGCGCCGCACGTGGGGGAGGTACTCGTCGACGACGAGCCGGTGGAACGTGAGGCGCTGGCACCGCCGGCCGTCGTTGTCGGCGTTCTGATGCCGGCCATGGACGGCGTGGGCCACCAGCTCGTCGGCGGGCACCGAGGACCACCACATCGTGGCGCCGCGGAACTCGTCGGCGACGTCCTGGCCGTCGTTTAGGCTGAGCACGAGGCCGTCGCCCTCCTTGGCTCCCTCGGCGCGGAGCGCCCGCGCGTCCTGCTCCGAACAGGCCGAGCTCAGGTACGCCTTCACCTCCTCGTAGAAGGTGGTGTCGGATGCGATTGCGGAGTCGAGGGGCTCCAGGGCGGCGTAGCGCGAGACGGGAGGGCCCTCCCAGAAATCGATGGAGACGTAGGGGTCGACCAAGTTGAGGAGGCGTCGGGCGTGGCGACGGAGGAACAGGTTGAAGTAGGTCTGGAACAGCCGGCGCGGCGCGTACGCGGCGAGAAGCGGTCCCAGGAGGAACCACCACGAGCCGAAGTTGGCCAGCACCCAACGCCACACCTGAGACGCCGCGCCGAGCTTGGTTCCGCCGGCAGCCATGCCTTTTCTCTCTCTTTTCTTTTGCTTGCGTGCCCGCGGCGGCCGGTGTCGTGTGGACGCTGCACGGCCCGGAGCGCGCGGAGATTTTATAGGGACGAGCATCCGGGCGTTACCGGACCAAACAGGATCAGAGGACGATTTCGTCTGCCATCGCTCCGTTTCGCCATGCATTGATGACTTTAGTTTAAACTAAAGCACTGTCACCGCACGCAGACGACGTACCCCCGAAGCGCTGTTGGGTCTAATCTTGTTAATTACGTATTTGTGTGAGTTGTTTAGTCGTGTCAGTGTGTGCGTGTTTAGGTGTATGCGCATGTTAGTTGACATGCAAAGTGACTGCATGCATGCAGTTGCTCGTTGTCCAACTTGACGTGTGACCAAGTCCAAGGCGAGTGGCTCAGCTAATACTCTGCATGCATTTGTTAGTGGTGATCAGCATGCGGATAGCATTGTGCCTTGTGTTGCCACGGGAGTGTGTTGGCCCGATCATGTGGTGCATGAGTGGTGAGTGACGGTCACGGCAGTGTGTGGCTATTTACTCTTGTAATCATCCTGTGTTTAGTGTCGGTGATGATTGGTGAAAATAATAAGTGCTTGTGTTATAGACGCTGGTGTACAGTACCGAAAAATCCTTGTGCGTTTGCTACTGTTTTTTTCTCTAAGTGAGCTGAGTGCCTAGTGTGTTCGTGTGTATTTCGTGTGCGTGAGTGGCTGGGCCAACAAGCGCTGCGGGCACCGGCACGAACGTCCAAGGAGGGAGTGGGGATCACGGTTCTTGGCGCGTAATGTACCGAGTAGTAATCGGAACTGCGCGGTGGGCCACACTCCACGCCGGCGAGGAGAGAGTCCAGTGATCCCTTCCCTTGGGCGCATCACGGCCATCGGACAGGGCGCCTCTGACCGATCCGGCGGACGTCCGTAATCCCCTCTCCGCCCCACCTCCTAGGATCATCTACGTTTGACCGTGCTAATTAATAACAAGATCAATCAAGGATAAACAAGCCTGATGATCGATCCCTAATCCCCACCCACCGCCACCTCCACCGCCACCACACCTTGATGATATTTCACCCGACTAATAAAATTCGTTTCATCCTCTAAATCCATCTCCGTGTCCTCATGCTGCTCACAGGATTAGATCTGACAACCGCCGCGTGATGACTGACAATTTGAATTAGAGGGTTTCCTCCAGTTATTTTTTTCCCCTGTGGCTCACATGCCGAGCAGGTGGACTTCATCTACCTTTGGTTATTTTATCCAGTCTTTGCATCTGAAATTCTGAACCTGTGAGCAGTACGTGCGCTCGCTGGTAGTTGACTGAATTTTTTTTTTGTATACAGCTTACGTTTACTTGTGACAGAAAACTGGAGATGCAGTTAGTTGTTTATCTTAATTTTCTTTTGAGACATTGATTTATCCGTGACTGCCCTCTGCTCTGTATGTATGCCAAATGCATAATGATATACACATATCTATATACTTATCGGGCGTGACCTACGCCTCCATACTGTTGCCTGGTGCCCGCTCCGCCAATCAAGACTCGACACGTCACTTCTAACCAATCACAGTTTGACACCTTGTCAGATAGTCTCCGGTTGTCGAGGAGAAGTTGTTTGGTCGCGGACCATCAATTTCAGTGGGTAGGGAGTGGAGGCACCGTAGTCGATTTCAGAGAAAGGAAATGGAGCGGCTGGCTGGAGGAGCACTCATGGAAGACTGTTTGATCGGCGGTTGTCGATTTATTGAGTTGAGAATGAAGCAGATTAGAGAGAAGTGGATGGGGCAGCTGACCGGAGGGCCATCGCTTCTTGAAGTCCCGGTCCTTGTCGTCGCTTCAACATTAATAGGTCGTCCGTGTGACTATGGAGGCTCATGGCCATCGCTGGCGGAGAAAACAATGAGAGGATGTCATCGGATGAGGTTGAGAGATGCTTGGATAAAGGCGGACTCCCATTACCCAGCCATGGGGATCTAGAGAGATGGGAAAATGAAGAGATGAGTGGCAGTGATGGAACCTGGACTGTAAGTAGCAATGGCCTATGTCTTTCTCCGCCTCAGCACCATTGGTGCCGCATCTTGTGCTCGGAGAGGAAAGAAAATTGGCTGAACGTGCTGACAATAAGAAGACTGAGGTGAACTGATTTGACGATAGAGGAAAAGAGGAGAGATCATGAATTTTCCTGTGCCTAGAAAAAAAGAGGGCTGATGGGGATTTTCGCCTTGTGCTTCTGATGGGGATAAAGAACAGCGAGGAAGGAGACCAAGCAGATTCTCTGATGAAGGTCAAATTCAGCTAGATCCACCCAGTAATTGCACACGTGAGTGGCATTTAGCTAGGTGCACCCAATGCTGCTCAAGCTAATTACTAAAGTGCAAACCAATCTGATGACCCCACCAGTAGGCGATAGGCATGCAAATACCTAACATAAGAAAGTTACTTTCATGATCTCAAATAAAAAGTTACTTTCATTCTTTAATGTTACACAATATCAGTTTTCACACTAAATAAACTATATAGAAATATAAGTAAATATTGTTTTAGAAATAAGGTGATAGCTCCATTTTCTTTTTTCATAGATCCTTAATCAAATAAGGTGACTTAAAAACATAAAATTATATGCAGATAAATTATTATTTTGATGGGTACATGGACATGTATTCAAAAGTTCTAATTAGGGACCTTAGATCTGCCATATAAACAATAAAGCATGCTTATGCTCTATCTCCATTTAAAGCATATCAAATGTCACGTAATATAATCATGTCAAATTATTAGCATTTTATCAAACTATTTCCGTTCTTTCACCTCTACAATCCAAAAAAATAAAACATTTGATAAAATATAAACGGGCGCACCTGAGCGTGCCTTCCTACCTAGTGAATCTAATAACGTCGTCTCATTGAGTCATCGTAGCAATCTGAGTTGCAGTGAGCATTTGATTGTGCATGTATTGCTCATGTATTCATTACTATTATTGACTCAATATAATGCTAAAAGGATTGGTTTTTAGAATCTGAAGAAATACATTGATGGACAAAAAACATGATCTACCACAATTATTGAATTATTCATGCGACATCAAAACAGTATTATTAATCTCACAAATTATAGTCGAATCTGAAGTAATTTCTAGATCGGTAAAATGCAAAAAAATATACACAATGTGAGTAAAAAAACAATCCTATTGATTTTACTTAGAGGCAAGCGAAAGAAAAATGTCATCGGGCCAAAGCTCTAAATCTGTTGGTATCAAAACCTAACTTACAAATGCATTCTCACATATGTTTGTGATAGAGTTAGCAAGTTCTTTATCAGACTCATCTGGCCTCAACAGCTCCACATAGCTTCAGCTATTATTTCATTACAAAGGCTTTGCAAAGCTTAGATGCATTATGGAAATGGACAAACGGGCATTGCTTGTTGAGAAGAGGAAGAGCTGTGCTATACGTCTTCCGGGGAAGAAATATATTTCCTTGTCAGTATACTTACAAGTTACAAATACAATCTATTCATATGGTCTCAACTGCTTGAGCAACACCACCTCTTCTTAATATCACTTGCGATTAGTGGGCAGCCTTTTTTCCTCTCTAACTATAAGAGGTGATTACGTGTTGTATGCATTTTGTTTTTGGATATAGAATAAGTTCCGGCTTTTATAAACGTCTATACAATTAATCTAAATCAAATGACAGTAAGTAGCACAGAAACAGACAAAGCAATATGGTATAGTTATGAAAACTTTGAGATAAATGCCATTAATGTCTTTGTAAAAATATGAATACAAAAGTGGTAATTTGTAATATACAAATATGGCAAAAAATCATCTATATTGATGGATCTGATCAAAGTGACATTAAAAACAAATAAACATGTTCTAGCACAACTAGTATGGCATGGAGACTGAATTTGATACTTAAGTTGGTAGATACTAAAAGAGACGTATTGCTTAATATTTTACCTAACTGACTCCAGCCACGCTCTTTGGAATTGTGTAATATGAGGGTCTTAAATTCCATCATCGATGGAGAAGGCATTTGACTAACTCATCAGTCATATTATGTCCAATTTTCACTTTGTGATGGTGTGATAAACTTTTTCAATTCCATGTTTAGCTTCCGTTTTATCGTACATTTATGTTGCGATCCGATCTGGATTGCATTAGTAAACCCACTTAATTATTCTGTTTATGCCATTTGTCGTATATTTGACCAATTACACTACGAAGATCAAGAATCAATCTACTAAATATTCTATTATATGACTGTCATTTGGGTTAAGACCTTTCGATACTACTCAACCTAAAAGGTGGTGCAAAGTAAGAATATTTGAGTTTAAAACAAGTGTACGGTGAAACACTCACTAAAACCTGGTGCAAAGTAAGAATATTTGAGTTTAAAACAAGTGTACGGTGAAACACTCACTAAAACCTGGTGCAATGTGACAATATGGCACCAAAACCTAGTGTTTTGTGTAATTTGCTCAAAGTTGAAACTATTTTTGTACATTCTCTTGTATTGACAATTTTCGAGCATTTCTTCTGAACATATATTGAGAAATTTCTCTGGATTTTTTGCAAGCCACTGGCAACTGAATATTTCAAACGAGATAGCAGAGACATACCTGATTAAAGAAGATTACATTAGCAAGCTTAGCAAACTGGAGTTCACCCTGGGTTATATTCTTCATTCTATGGAGGCAATAATCGATATGTGAGTCACTGATGGGACATGGCTAGATGGTTTTCATGGCAAGTTTGTTGCCAGAATCGATAGTATAAAAGAGGAACAAGTTGTGTTACTTGTTGATTCTGGAGATAAGGAAGTGCCTCTTAAAGGTGACGATATCTTGCTGTCACGTTCTGTTGTTTCTGTTGATAACCTAGGGGAGCTGATAGTTTCTGTCGAGATATGGCAAGGTGTTACGGGAAAGGTTAACCTCAGGAAGGATGAGATCAGAGTTTCGCATCTCTTTAAATGAGTGGGAGACGCGGGGAGATTGATGTTGGCTTCTGTAAAATTGAAGTCACTGTGGTCTGGTCACTTTTCGGCCGTCATCCAAGTCGGATGCATTTGGACTTGTATAAGAGTGTGGTTTAGTTATTGGAAGTACTGTGGTTGCTAACACAATGCACAGTAGTACGGTTCAACTCGGAACTCTGGCTAGTCTGGTGTGTTAGGTTGTCTACGGTGAATTACTTAATAATGCTACGATTGTTTGATGTTACTATATATGTGGAAGGATGATTTGATGTATTATTAACTCATCGTCTGACGTGTTGTAGTCATGTAATGGCTAATTATGTTCTGTTTAAACGTGTGACATTGTTCTTTGGACATATCTTTCTGATCTTTTCTGAGTGATGTCACTTTCTTCGGCACGTTATTGCATCATTTAAACCATTTTTGCACCCATCGTGGCTTAAAATTGGCGTCCAGTATGTAACACCAAGCATCTTGATCGGCCACAGGAGCCGTTTGTATGCATTTAAAAAAAAAAGATGTCGTTGGGTATGCCAAGGATGGAAACGGTGAGGGATTTGATATATTCCAGTCACAGAAATTTGCAGATCTTATTCCCATTTCTGGAACGGATTTCTCTGTTTTTGTGTGAAAATAACGCTGCAGGTAGAGCCGTCCAAATGGGTGGTCCAGCTCGGTACGGCCGGGTCTTAAAAGGTCCAGCATCGTTTACTATAGAACCGGCACGGCCGTTCGAGATAGCCTTAGTGCTTAGTAGTCGGCTCATAACTGCTCTAAAATTCAAATTCGTGCTGGACATGTCCAGTAGGCACGCGACTACACACAACCTAATAGTTCAAGTACAACTCATTAATACTTAAAAATAATAAAAAATAAAGAAAATAAGGTATATGATGGAATTTGAATTCAAAACCTCCACTAAACTGGTGAGATGAATTAATAACACACTAGAAAACTTTTTTTTGACTATAATATAAATAAAGTTATTATACTTAAACAAACTTTATCAGACCGTACCGTGCCAGCCCTCGGACTTGGCTATCGACCCAAGCGTGGTCCTTAGAATAGAATCGTGCTGGCACGGGCCCTAAATTGAATGAGCCATGTCGTGTTTGGACCATGCTTTTTTTTTGGTGTTTCATGCCGACCCGCTCGGTCCGGCCTCTTTGGACAGGTCTAGCTACAGGTCACGGCAGCAGAACGGTGAGCTCGATCCGAGAGATTAGCGTGGCGAACCGCTCAACCCGAGAATTTAGCGTGAGGGGCAGAGGGGGTGGCCGGCATGGAGGGTCAGCACGGACGGACACACAGGCTAACCAGAGAGCTTACACATAGCGCGGCTCATTAAGGCGCATAAGCAATATAAGGTTTATTCTTTTATAAATTTTATTACTATTTTTTAATATTATAGTAATATAAAAAATATGTATATTTAATATTTTTCAGTAAATTAATTTAGTAATATTTTTTATATTGAAACAATAAATATAATCTATATACACTATTGGAACAATTCATATATACTTCTGGAACAATTCAAATATACAGTTGGAATAATTCATATACACAGTTGGAACAACTGATATTTACTAGTATTAAAATAATTATAAAATAATTAAAAATATTTTTTAAAAATCAAAAATTTTAGACAAATAATTTTTATTTGTAAAACAATCATTGTTTACTACTAGAACAACTGCTTCTGTCCACGGAAACAATTGATTTCACTATTAGAATACATTTATAATAATTTAAAAATAAAAAGTTTAAAATTTAAAATTTTGAAAATATTAGAACAATTGATTTTTACTACTAGAACAACTAGTTTTTATAATTCGAATAATAAAAAAATCAAAAATTTAAATTCAAAATTTGTAAAATTTTATAATCATGTTGAATCTTATTTTGTTGCATTAATTCTAAAAATTATAGTGATTCAAACGGATTCGAAAATGGATTTATATTTTAACAGAAAAATCAATTTAAAAATAAAAAATAAAGTTACACTCTGTAAGCCAGTCAAATGACGCCACGTAGGCGCGCTATACATAGCGCGCGCTACATATAGAAAATCTAGTGGTGTCCAACTGGACCGCCTAGCACGGCCCGGCCAAGCCCAGGCACGAAAAAGCACGGCCCATTTAATTTCGGGCCGGCATGACATGAAATTAATATCGGGCCATGCCGGGCCAGTCCACGTGTCGTGGCATAAGCAAACAGCCCGGCACGAATTGGATTAATCATGTTGGGCCGGCTTGTTAGGCCCGTCAGAAGGACGGCCCATTAAATCTTTACTAGCCCATTTATAACAAAAGTGGTGAAAATGAGCAAAAATTAGGGTGAGAATGGGAATTCAAACTCAAGAACTCCTCTATACAAGTCAATTTACTTACCACCAGACCACTCTATTATATTTGTTTACTGAAGAAGTATATTTCTATTTTTAATAATACTAAATGGACCGTGCCGTGCCGGGGGGCACACACGACCCGAAGCCTCGTGTCAGAATTTCGTACCATGCCGGGTTCGTGTCGTGCTTTCGTACTTTAGGCCAGCTCACGGGTCACGGCCTTTTTGGACAATGCCGGGTTCGTGTCGTGCTTTCGTACTTTAGGCCAGCTCACGGGTCACGGCCTTTTTGGACAGCACTAAGGAAATCCGTGCTAACCAGCCCCGGAAGTGGTCAGGTACTCAGGCCCGTTTCCTCCACGGCCTAGTCCGGGAAAACGAGGGCCTGACAACAGCGCGTCGGGTAATTTGTTGAACCCATTGATCCCAGGCCCATCCACACTGCTTCTGATTGTTTTTCTTTTTCGTTGAAGTCACACGCTGCTTGTTTATTTTTCTCTTGAAAACAAAATTGGCCCACGTAAAAATCTAGCCAAAGTAGCAGTAAACAAAAAACCTGCGATGGGGTAGTGGTACAGACGCACAGTACCATTCAAAAACTCCACATACATCACCCGCTCCGCAGAACGGAGGCGTATCTTTAAGTTCCCGCAAACCTCTCTCTCTTTTTTTTTCTTTTGTCATTCACAGACGGACATCACTCCTAAGGGTATATGTAACACTCCTCCAATTCTAGACTTGCAAGGTACAATGACTAGAGCTCGTGCACGACGACTAAATTTAGAGGTGAGCTCGTTCCTATATTCTTCATTATATGTCACTTTTGAGAATGGTTTGCTACCTAATGATTATATCCGTAGTGTTGAGTTTGTGCACTAGTTCTTGTTTAGTCGTTGGTTTAGTTTGTGTTTTTGTCGTCAGTAGTGTTTCCCTTGCAATCCTAGCCGCCATCCCCTTCACCATCCTCTGCTTTGTTGGCTTTTTGTGCTAGGGTTGATTGATCAACACACCTAGCCTAGTTCCACCCTAATCCTACCCTGAACACATCATCAACACCCCGGACCAATTCCCATAATTTCCACCTTCCGCTGCATCTACGTCGCCAAAAAAAATCTTACCCGATTCCAAACTCGACCCCTAACCGACTCCGACCCCCCTTCGGTAAAACGGGCATAACTTTTCGCTCGGTTGTCCGTTTTGGCTAAAATTTTTACAGGAGATTCTTGACTCAAAGTTGGGCATACCCACACTCGGCTACACTTTGTGTGCCCTCTTCAAAAAATTCAAAAAAAAAACGGGAAGATAAAGAAAAAATTAATTTAAGTTTAAACCTTACGTTTTCTGCAACTTCAAGATTTTCTGTAGGCCACATCCTACCTCTGTTTGAGCTGAAATTTTTTGTGGATTCTCCTCCATTGTTAGTGAGTTGGAGAAAAATATCAAAAAATAAAATAAAAAAAATAAATTTTAGATTTCTACTAGTGCTACATCTAGCCCCCTGTTATCGCCTGTTGTGTCTTTGTCTCCTTGTTTCTACTTTGCTATCACTACTGTTCTAGGACATATTTAGACCAGCAACTAGGGACAAGTTACTTGGGCACTTATTCAGTTTTACTATCTGTTTTTGATTTGTGTGTCACTCACATATATATATTTGGCCTTCCTAGCTCTACATATTTCTTCTGGACAGCACACACGTTATTTTGTGACCCTTGCAATCATGGAACACATCTCTCTGGTATCCTTTGCTTTGCTTTTCAGAACTTTGTAAGAGCTTTGTAAGAAGTTTCTTTTTGCTGTGTTGAGAGGCACCACTGCTTAGCTGTTTTATAGGGATAACCTTCACTGTTTGTTTCCTGTTTTGGTGTTTGTGATGGCAGGAAGTGACGACGGAGAGATGGCTTCACCCTCACAATTTGCTGAGTGCGTTAGCCAAGAGCAGCTCCAGAAGGCTTTGCAGGCTGCTCAGAGTGATTTGGCAAAGACGATCACCAGAGCCGTTACTGATGCGGTCAACAAGCTTCACATTGGAGAAAGCATCGAGCGGTTAGAGAAGCGGGTCTCTAAGTTAAACGATCAGGTTGTTGCGTTGGAGACCGCTCCTAAAACCAATAATACGAACACTAATAACAACAACAACGATATTGAAGACGTCCATGATGAATACACGATGTATAAGGCTGATGGCACCGTGGATAGGTCAGCTACAAGGACCGCACGATTACGACGTCGTTTGCAACATAATACTCAAGGTATGGGTGGTTTTCATAACTACAACCGTCGTCCACACGGTAACTATGCTCCAGATGACCCGTATGCTAAAATTAAGTTTTCAATTCCTTCGTTTTCGGGTCAGTATGATGGTGATGTTTATCTTGATTGGGAGACGACTGTAAAACAAAAATTTAATGCCCACCTTGTTCCTGAACAACATAGAGTTAGACAAGCTACTAGTGAGTTTAAGGACTTTGCTATTGTTTGGTGGAGTGGCCTAGCTGCTGAAACTGATTTGTCTACTACTTGGGAAGAACTTAAGGTAGCAATGCGTGATCGTTTTGTTCCCCCTTCTTTTTATAGAGAGATTCATAATAAACTGTAACATTTAGACCAAGGAGATAAAACTGTTCAGGAGTATTTTAGTGAGCTTCAGAAGGGTTTGATTCGTTGTGCTATAGTTGAAAAAGTAGAGAATCAGATTAGTCGCTTTTATTCTGGTTTAAGAAAAGAAATTCAGGACATCCTTGATTATAAAGAATATTATACCCTCACCCAGTGTTTCCAGTATGCTATGCTTGTAGAGAAAGAATCACAGGGACTTTTCTAGGCTTTTGAGGAGTACAGCAAGTCAAGAAACTCCTACCCCCCACGCTTGACGGGGAGTTCGGGGCTGCCCAGGCCATCTTTCCGGCCGCCTCCACCAGCAGCTACCAAGGGAACCAGTGTTGTTTCTGCAGCCCTAAGATCAGCCCCTGCACCTTCTACGCGCTCAGGTAAACTTTCTGTGCAGGTACCAGCTAGTAGTGTCTCCTCTGTTGCTTCGACAGGGCGCACTACAGGGATTCAGTGCCACCGCTGCCATGAACTTGGTCATGTGCAGAAAGATTATCCAAGTAGGCGGGCATATGTGGCGACAGACGATGGCTGTTACATGAGCACCTCCGATGTGGAGGATGAGGAGGAGGACATTGCTGCCACCGGCAGTGACCTCGTCCTTGAAGGCGGAGACACCATAGGATACATGAACATTATTATTCAACGTGTCCTTAGCACACAAGTTCATCAGCCCGAGACGATGCAGCGCCACAACTTGTTCCAGATTTTCTTCGTCATCAAGAACCGCCGAGCACGTGTCATCATTGATGGAGGGAGCTGCGATAATTTGGTGAGTTCTGATGTGGTCAACAAGCTTGCTTTGACCACATGTCCACATCCACATCCGTACTACATTCAGTGGTTAAACGACTCTGGCAAAGCTAAGGTAATACAAACTTGTAGAGTTTCTTTTTCCATTGGTTCTTATGTAGATTCTATTGATTGTGATGTCGTACCCATGCAAGCATGTTCACTTTTATTGGGTAAACCTTGGGAATTTGATAATGATGCTATACACCATGGTAGAAGTAATAAGTACACTTTTATGCATAAAGGAACTAAAATTACTTTGTTACCAATGACCCCTGCTGAAATTATACAAGCTAATTTAGAAAGAGCTGCTAGTTTGAAAAATAAAGGTTCTGAAATTCAACAACCTATTAATTCTAATTCTACACCTAGTAATGTTAATGATTTTTCAAGTTCTAAGGGTGCTGGAATTAAATTACAAGGTCGTTCATGTTTTGCAACAAAATCTGAGCTTGCTGAAATTTCTGATAATGATGATATTTGCTATGCTTTGATATGCAAAGAAGCTTTGTTTTCGCTTGATGATATTGCTTCTAGTGTTGTGTCTCCTGCTGTCACTAACCTTTTGCAGGAGTATGAGGATGTTTTTCCAGCTGAGATATCCCCGGGATTGCCACCTTTGAGAGGGATTGAGCATCAAATTGATTTGATTCCGGGTGCTACTTTGCCAAACCGTGGTGCTTATAGGACCAACCCTGAGGAGACTAAGGAGATACAACGACAAGTTCAAGACCTTTTGGATCGTGAGTATGTTCGTCAATCACTTAGTCCTTGTGCTGTTCCTGTACTTTTGGTTCCTAAGAAAGATGGTACTTGACGTATGTGTGTAGATTGTAGAGCTATTAATAATATTACTATTAGGTATCGTCATCCTATTCCTAGGCTAGACGAGATGCTTGATGAGTTATGTGGTGCTATAATTTTCACTAAAATTGATTTGCGTAGTGGCTACCATCAAATTAGAATCAAACTTGGAGGCGAATGGAAAACAACTTTCAAAACTAAATTTGGATTATATGAGTGGTTAGTAATGCCTTTTGGGTTAACTAATGCACCTAGTATTTTCATGCGCTTGATGAATGAGGTTTTAAGAGCTTTCATTGGCAAATTTGTGGTAGTTTACTTTGATAATATCTTGATTTATAGCAAATCTATAGATGAACATATGAATCATTTGCGTGCTGTTTTTGATGCTTTACGAGATGCACGTTTATTTGGTAACCTTGAGAAGTGCATCTTTTGCACGGATCGAGTCTCTTTTCTTGGCTATGTTGTGACTCCACAGGGAATTAAGGTGGATGAGGCGAAGATTGAAGCCATAAAGAGCTGGCCTGTACCGAAAACTATCACACAGGTGAGGAGTTTTCTTGGTCTTGCAGGTTTCTACCGCCGCTTTGTCAAAGATTTCAGCACCATTGCTGCACCTTTGCATGAGTTGACAAAGAAGGGCATTGATTTCTATTGGAGTAAGGTACATCATGAGTCTTTTGATGCTTTAAAGGATAAACTTACACATGCACCATTGCTGTAATTACCTAATTTTGATAAGATTTTTGAGCTTGAATGTGATGCTAGTGGTATAGGCATTGGTGGTGTTTTGATGCAAGATAGTAAACCTATTGCATACTTTAGTGAGAAAATTACTGGGCCTGTTTTGAATTACTCCACGTATGATAAGAAATTATATGCACTTTACGTTGTTTAGAGACGTGGCGTCATTATTTATTGCCCAAATAATTTGTTATTCATTCTGATCATGAATCACATAAGTATATTCGTTCTCAATGTAATTTGAACTGTAGACATGCTAAATGGATTGAATTTATTGAGTCTTTTCCTTACATTATTAAACATAAGAAAGGGAAGGATAATGTGATCACTGATGCTTTATCTAGGCGCTATACTTTATTGTCTCAACTTGATTGTAGAATTTTTGAACTTGAGGCAATTAAAGAACAATATGCTGCTGATGTTGATTTTAAGGATGTATTGCTGCATTGTAAAGAAGGTCGTGCATGGAATAAATTTGTGTTGAATGATGGATTCTTGTTTAGAGCTAACCGCCTATGCATTTCAGTTGGTTCCGTTCGTCTTTTGTTGTTACAGGAGGCGCATGGAGGTAGATTGATGGGTCATTTTGGTGCCAAGAAGACGGAGGATATTTTGGCCACACACTTCTTTTGGCCAAGGATGAGGAAAGATGTTGAGCGCTTTGTTACTCGCTGCACTATATGTCAAAAAGCTAAGTCTCGCTTGAATCCACATGGTTTATACATGTCACTTCCTGTTCCTTCTATTCCTTGGACGGATATTTCTATGGACTTTGTTTAGGACTGCCTAGGACTAAGAGGGGGACTGATAGTATTTTTGTTATTGTGGATAGATTTTCTAAGATGGCACACTTTATACCATGTCATAAGACTGATGATGCTAGTTATATTGCTGATCTCTTTTTCAAAAAAATTGTTCGTTTGCATGGTATGCCTTCTACTATTGTTTCAGATCGTGATACAAAATTTTTGAGTCACTTTTGACGCACGCTTTGAAATAAGTTGGGTACAAAGTTGTTGTTTTCTACAACTTGTCACCCACAAACTGATGGACAAACTGAGGTGGTGAACCGCACTTTGGGTACTATGTTGAGAGCTATTTTGAAGAAAAATTTGAAGCAATGGGAAGAATGTTTGCCTCATGTTGAGTTTGCATATAATTGGGCAACACATTCTACTACCAAGGTAAGTCCTTTTAAAGTAGTGTATGCTTTTGATCCCCGTACTCCACTTGATATACTTCCTCTACCTATTCATGAGAGAGTTCATGTTGATGCTAAGGAACGTGCTGAATTTATTTTGAAAATGCATGAGACCACTAGACTTAGCATTGAAAAGATGAATGTCAAGTATAAAATTACTGGTAGTAAAGGTAGAAAAGAAGTAAAATTTGATATAGGAGATTTAGTATGGTTACATTTGAGAAAAGATAGATTTCCAGATTTGAGAAAGTCTAAATTAATGTCTACAGCTGATGGTCCTTTCAAAATAATTGAGAAGATTAATGATAATGCATACAAACTTGAGTTGCCTCCCGAGTTCGGGGTTAGTCCTACTTTTAATATTTCAGATTTGAAACCATACTTGGGAGAAGAGAATGAGCTTGAGTCGAGAACGACTCCACTTCAAGAGGGGAGGATGATGAGGACATGACTCCTAAGAATACATGCAACACTCCTCCAATTCTGGACTTGCAAGGTCTAATGACTAGAGCTCGTGCACGACGACTAAATTTAGAGGTGAGCTCGTTCCTACATTCTTCATTATATGTCACTTTTGAGAATGGTTTGCTACCTAATGATTATATTGTAATTAGGAATCATGGAAAGGACTAGGAGATGATGGGAGAAGGACTTGAAGATATGGAGGACCAGCAAGGACGTGGAAGCCAAGGTGGAGGTCCAACCAAAACCGACTTCGAGTCTGTTTCGGGGCTCAGGACCAGTCTGCACTAAAACGGATGCCCAAGACGCATACGGACTCGGATTTGGACGTTATACATATGCACGGAAAGATAAGAAGAAGACCTTTTCAATGCCACCGGTTTCATATCAAAATTCGTCCGGAGTCATCGGGAATCGTCGAAACAAGAGAGAGTCCAGAATCTGTTTCGGTGCTGTGTCGCCTGTTTTTGGCCTTTGGGCTTTGTATCTAGTTGAGCCCAAGTAGGGGTGCGTCCAGAGTGTCTTGCACGACCCTAGGGTCTTCATATACAGCCGCCGTCACACCATTAGGGTTTTGGGTTTTGCTTAGATTATTTTGTTCATAACAGTTTCGCCGTCATCACGGTTTGTGAGACCCCAACTTCGTGAGATTCATAATACATCTGCAATTGTATTGCTTTCTTCTTTGTTCTTGCTTGTGTTCTTGATTCGCAGGCAGGAATTAGCCTTCTCGGCGAGGTCAATCGTTTTAGGACGGTTGATAACTAGAGGAGACGTCGTGCTGCGATTGCGGGGTTTAGAACGTGCTGTTCTGAAACCGGATCGATTTATGTGTCAACTCCGACCAAATCAACATATTCAGAACCTTTCAGAAGATCAGGAACCCTTATCCACATCACACAGCCCGCTGCTTTTGAATAAGTCTTCAGCTCCGCATCTCGGCATGTGCCCTCGGAATTTTTATCCTGAAAACCTGATGGAATCTTTCTGGAACTGAGCCGACAGCGCTAAAATACCCGCAAGCTTACAACCCGCGCGAATTCAAAACCACTTCCACGCGCCACGTTCGACAGGCACCTCATTCCTCACCGGACCCCGATCCACCGGCCGGGATACGGTGTGAACCGAGCCGCGCGAGGCGACGACGTTTGGTGTGCGTTTGCGGCGGCGTCGGCTTCGAAGATGCATGGCAATATATGGCATGGCCAGCTCGCGGCCGCTGCACGACTGTCGCCAGCTCGAATGCATGGCCGTGCAGTGTGCCGAACACGCAGGAAGTCTTCAGGTTCAGGGCTTTCCAAGTGGCAGCGCCATGCGGTCTCTCTCGGGTCTCGGCCCGGCCGGAGCCTACTCCAAACAGTTGAACTCATCCTGCCATGCCATTGCCATGCGCGGGGCACGGGCGCGGAACGCTGGGCTGGCTGGCCAACGAGCCCATCCTCCCCTTCCGTCCGTCCATGTTCCAGGCACGAGACCGTTCGCGCGCGCGAGCTGTGACAACAACGGCAGTGTGCAGACACAACTCTGCCGATTACGATGAGATGAAGAACTAAACGGCGGCGGCTGTTGGAAACCGAGCACCGGAGCAAGACTACACACTACACATGGTGGTTCGGGTTTGGAAATAACAAAAGCGCACACATGTTGCAGGCGAGGAGCGACCTAGGCGGTGGAGTAGCTTATGGAGCAGGGTTCACGACGCCCTCGAGAGTCGAGAGCTGGATTCCTGTCCGGCGGCACTTTAGGCTAGTGCTCCCCGTCCCATCAACGAGACAGCAGCGAGCTCGCGCGGCGACGGACGGTGGGCCAGGGGGTACGTAAAGCTGGTAAACACACAGAGCTGTGAGCGAGTGGCGATCCATGGAATCGGACAGGAGATCACATCATCGTCGCATCTCATCGGGATCGCGTCCAATCACGCCGCTGTTGCTCGATTCGACGTCTCCTTCGTCGGCCAGGAGGACACTTTGACCGGCCGCTCCCAAATCCCATCACCTCTCACCTCGCCGCCGTCCGGTTACTAGCATGCCGGCCCGCAGCTCTTCTCATCACCCATCAGCCTTTGCACTGTCGCGTCGTCGTCCTTTCGATCACTGAGGCGCCGTGTACTACTAGTAAAATAAATCTCGAAACAAGCAGAGAGAGAGGTGCACCACCACTGCTTCTCTTGACCCTCGTGCTCTGTTCAGCTCGCGGCAGGCCCCCCACGACAGGGGGCAGCGGCGGTGCGGCGTGTTTGCCCCGGCGCGGCGGCACCACCACGTAAAGGGCAGGCACCTGCACCTCCCCCGTGCAGTGCAGTGCGCAGCAGGGGATAGATGGTCCTGGCAGCACGGTGCACGGAAATAGCCATCGGAAGCGGGTCCGAGCTAATTATCCCTTCCGGCCTCTTTTCAATGCGACGAAAGGAAGATCCTTTCCTTCCTTCCTCATTCATGTCGACGGGACACGGTACGTGATCGGCATCGCGCGTGTGCTCGTAGTAATTCGACCATCGATAAAAACCGGCCGCGTGATGACTGAAACAGGATCAGAGGACGATTTCATCTGCCATCGCTCCGTTTCGCCATTGATGACTTTAGTTTCAACCAAATCAAAGCATTATCGCCGCCGTACCCCGCAGAGCTGCGGGCACCGGCACGAACGTCAAAGAAGGAGGGAGGGGGGGGGGGGGGGGGGGGATCACGGTTCTTGGCGCGTATCGAGTAATCGGAACTGCGCGGTGGGCCACACGCGACGCCGGTGAGGAGAGTCCCGTGATCCCCCTTCCCTTGGGCGCTTTAGGGCCGTCGGAGCGGGCACCTCTGACCGATCCGGCGGACGCCCGTAATCCCCTCTCCGCCCACCTCCTAGGATCCTCTGAGTTTGACCGTGCTAATTAATAACAAGATCAATCAAAGGATAAAAACAACCCTGATGATCGATCCCTAGTCCCCACCCACCGCCACCTCCACCGCCACCACACCTTGATGATATTTCGCCCGACTAATAATCTTCGTTTCATCCTCTAATAATCCATCACGCGCTTGACTTGCGCGATTAGATCTGATAACCGCCGCGTGATGACTGACAATTTGAATTAGAGGGTTTGCTCCAGTTATTTCTTTTTCCCTGCGGCTCACATGCCGAGCAGATGGACTTCATTTACCTTGGTTATTATATCCAGTCTCCGCCTCTGAAATTCTGAAACCTGTGAGCAGTACGTGCTCGTTGGTAGTTGACTGATTTTTTTTTTTTTTTTTTGTATCCAGCTCACGTTTACTTGTGACAGAAAAATGGAGATGCAGTTAGTTGTTTATCTTTTCTTTTGACACATTGTTTTATCCATGGGTGCGCAATATGTGTGCCAAACGGCAATGATATACACATGAATCTAAGAACGTCGTCTCATTGAGTCATCGTGGCAATCTGAGTTGCAATGAGCATTTGATCGTGCATGTATTGATCATGTATTCACTACTACTATTACAAAGACGATCTAAATCTATTACTTTGGTCTCAAGTCACAACTGCTTGAGCATCACCACCTCTTCTTACTATCACTTACGATTAGTGGGCAGCCGTTTTCCATCTCTATGTCCAGCGGGGGGAGAAATATATTTTCTTTACTTTCTGTCGAGCTCATAAAACTATAGTATAGTTTGTTCCTTTGAGTTTTGACTTTTCTTTTATAGAATTATTTATATAATAATTATAAATTATTGGATCTAAATCTAATGACTTAAAGAGGTGATTGAAAGTTACTCCAAACTTTCAGGCAGCTGAAAATTAGCAAGTCTCATAGTTTTATGAGCGGTGCATAGTCTCTTTCAATGCTTGTGCATAATAACCTTTTAAGTGTTTTTTATAAGAGGTGATTACGTGTTGTATGCATTTTGTTTTTAGAAATAGAATATGTTCCGGTTTTTATAAATATCTATACAATTAATCTTAAATCAAATGATAGTAAGTAGCACACAATATAACATGTTACAGTACATACAAATATCTGAAAACTTGTGAATGGTAGTACAGTTTTCTCTTTCAAGGAAACCGATAAACCACACAGAATTACAAAATCCCTTCTGTTCTCGAGCCTGTTGCCCAAACGAGGGGACCCACTTGATCTGCCCTCCCAAGGTATGGTCCCCACACTCTGTGGGCCGTAACAGAAATGGGTAACTTTTCGGTGGGTGGGTTCTCACTTCTCAGAGAACCAGACTGCCGCTGTTTGTTTCTGTTTTTATACTAGTTTTTACCGCCAGTAAATAAAGCCCACTTGTCTCCATTTTTTTCTTCTTAAAAGAGGGGAAAAGGTAAACTCGATGCATCCACGTGAGGCATTACGAATACGCAGGCGTGTACCTGTACAAGAGTACACATTTATCCCACCGTGCACACTTGTAGTCTTGTAGAATACAAATATGGAGATTTCAAAAACGAAGAAAAAAGAATACATATACTGTATGTAGTATACGCCCAGCCGCTTTGCGCCGCTGGGACGTGGCCTACATGTCTCGGCGCCACCGTACAGCAGCAATGATACGAGACACTCTACACCACAACATCCGTATGAGAGGACATACCACCATAGAGCTCAGTCACAGTATTCGTGCAAGGAATGGTTCTTACCTTACGGATGGCGCCCTTGCTGACATGTGGGTCCACTAATGTCAGCAGGCGGCGTGCTATCTCTTTCTGCTACCCTCACCGCATAGTGACCACAAGGCAAGGTTACCGCCCCGGTAACCGTCAGGTTTTAGAGATTGGCGCGGAGGCACGTCAGTATCTTACGCTCGTCGCGCGTGATCTGACCGCGTCGAGCTCAGCCTCAACTCCTATGCTACTGCTCCTACTTCCCTCTCCCCGAAAAACGCGAGCTTTTGTTTGTTTTAAGCACGCCCTAGCTAGTGTGCCCGGCCAAAAATAATCAGCACACTGCACAGTGGTGCTCGCCGCAATATAAGATCAAGCGGCGGAAGCAGGCGCAGGAACAGGAGGCGGAACAAGGAGGGAGGGAGGCAGGTTTTTGAGTTTTGAGCTTGCGCCGCCGCGGGTTATTGGGGATCCAATGCCCAAGCCGCGGTGAGGCCGCCCGCTCGCTCGCTCTTGAGTCGTGAGGGGATAGCCAGCCGTAGAGAGAAGGCGAGGACGGGGAGCAATCAATAATGGCGGAGGAGGCGGCGAGCTGCAGCGGCGGCGGCGGCGGGTGCGATGCGGCGAAGAAGCGGCCGGAGCAGAGCGTGGCGTTCCACGAGCTATTCAGCTTCGCCGATCCGCTGGACTGGCTGCTCATGGCAGCGGGCAGCGCCGGCGCGGTGGTGCACGGTGCCGCCATGCCGGTCTTCTTCCTCCTCTTCGGCGAGCTCGTCAACGGCTTCGGCAAGAACCAGCACAACCTCCGCCGCATGACGGACGAGGTGTCCAAGGTGAGTGCTCGTTCGTGGCATCCTCTTGCCTTGGTGGCGCTTGCTGTTCCTTCCTTTGACGCTGTGATTTGTGAACGCTACTGAAAGTTTTGTGTGTGTCCCAGTACTCGCTCTACTTCGTCTACCTCGGGCTGGTGGTCTGCGCTTCGTCGTACCTAGGTGGGTTGCCTCATCCTGCTCTGCTCTCCTTTATCTTGCGGCGTCGTGGCCTTAAGCCTGTGTGCTCTGTTTCCGTGTGCAGAGATTGCGTGCTGGATGTACACCGGCGAGCGGCAGGTGGGCGCGCTGCGGCAGCGGTACCTGGAGGCCGTTCTGAGGCAGGACGTCGGCTTCTTCGACACCGACGCGCGCACCGGCGACGTCGTCTTCAGCGTCTCCACCGACACGCTCCTCGTCCAGGACGCCATTGGCGAGAAGGTGACCAACCCAAACCCATCACTTGCCCTCTTGTCTCCGGCGTGTTCGTCAAAGATCTGACGGTTGACGGAAACGGAAATGGATGCAGGTCGGCAATTTCATCCACTACCTCGCGACGTTCCTGGCCGGTCTCGTCGTCGGGTTCGTCTCGGCGTGGCGGCTGGCGCTGCTCAGTATCGCCGTCATCCCGGGCATCGCCTTCGCCGGCGGGCTGTACGCGTACACGCTCACCGGGCTCACCTCCAAGAGCCGGGACTCGTATGCCAATGCCGGAATCATAGCCGAGCAGGTACTAGCATCTCCATCCACCCATCCCCTCACCCACTGATATGGGCACGTACAACTGCTTCCGGAAACTCCTTTTTCGATCCGGCAAATCGAGATGGCCGGGGTGGGGAAGAGAACTGTTGGGGAGTGTGGGGCTCTCCACCTCGGCCCGGTCAAAGAGTCCAGTGCAGCAGCAAGGTAGTAGCTGGGCACATGGCATCAAAATGATGTCGTTTTGGATCCTTTCAAACTCGCTTGTTAGATCCAACCAGCCCTGTTCGACGGATAATCTCCCGTTCCATGTCGTCTTGCACTTTCCAATGAGATAGCTCTTTCCACCCATGCCGCTGTACTTGGCTACTTGTTGTTTTGGGTGCCATGCTCAAATGCAGATAAGGCTTACATGTTGCCACTTTTCGATGAAAATTTGTGAGTGATTTTGACGCCAAAATTTCCTCCTTTGCGTAGGCCATCGCCCAGGTGAGGACTGTCTACTCCTATGTCGGGGAGACCAAGGCGCTCAACTCCTACTCTGACGCCATTCAGAACACCCTGAAGCTGGGGTACAAGGCCGGGATGGCCAAGGGGCTTGGCATTGGCTGCACCTACGGCATTGCTTGCATGTCCTGGGCGCTGGTGTTCTGGTACGCCGGCGTGTTCATCCGGAACGGCCAGACAGATGGCGGGAAGGCCTTCACAGCAATTTTCTCGGCGATCGTCGGTGGCCTGTCAGTCCTCTGAATTACTCTTGAGCTTTCAGTGCAGTACTGAATCATATACTGTTCCGGTGAGAAAGAATTGACCAATGTTTGTAATGTGATGATTTTTCAGGAGCCTCGGACAGTCGTTCTCAAACCTTGGAGCATTCAGCAAAGGGAAGATTGCTGGTTACAAGCTGTTGGAGGTGATAAGGCAGAGGCCGACCATAGTTCAGGACACGGCGGATGGAAGATGCCTCGATGAAGTTCATGGCAACATAGAGTTCAAGGAAGTGTCTTTCAGCTATCCATCCCGCCCAGATGTCATGATTTTCCGTGACTTTTCGCTCTTCTTTCCTGCCGGGAAGACTGCAGCAGTCGTCGGTGGCAGTGGGTCTGGAAAGAGCACTGTTGTTTCTCTCATTGAACGGTTTTATGATCCTAACCAGGGTAAGGAAATTACTTGTGAGCCTGATGTTGATATCAGTCTGCTTAATTTTCATAGGGATAATAAGACCACTATTGTTGCTGCAGGGCAAGTTTTGTTAGATAATGTTGATATCAAGACGCTGCAATTGAAGTGGCTCAGAGATCAGATTGGTTTGGTCAACCAGGAACCTGCACTTTTTGCAACAACCATTCTTGACAATATTCTCTATGGCAAGTCTGATGCAACAATGGCTGAAGTTGAGGCCGCGGCTACGTCAGCCAATGCCCATAGCTTCATCGCTCTTCTTCCCAATGGGTACAACACTCATGTAGGTTCTTCTTCTACTTATATTGTGCATCGCATCATTCTTCATTTCTTGTTATCATAACCATGTGGAAACTTGATATTTTTCTTGAGACTGTTGCATTTTTTTTTCTCAATTACTAAATATTCCTGTTGGTCTGTGGGCATTCTGTTGATGGTATAGCTTATACAAACTTCTTGTATGCTAATGATCAACCTACATTTGTCAAACACAGGTTGGAGAGAGGGGGCTTCAGCTATCTGGTGGTCAGAAGCAACGTATTGCCATTGCTCGTGCAATGCTGAAGAATCCAAAGATCCTGCTCCTAGATGAGGCGACTAGCGCGCTTGATGCTGGCTCAGAGAGTATTGTTCAAGAAGCTCTTGATCGGCTGATGGTTGGAAGGACCACTGTTGTTGTTGCACATAGGTTATCAACCATCAGATGTGTTGACATGATCGCTGTTCTTCAGCAAGGCCAGGTTGTTGAGACCGGTACTCATGATGAGCTGCTGGCTAAAGGAAGCTCAGGAGCTTACGCTGCTCTCATTAGATTCCAAGAAACAGCCAGAAACCGTGCATGCCCATCGACCCGCAAGTCCCGGTCATCTCGCTTGAGCAATTCCCTGTCTACCCGGTCATTGAGCCTCAGGTCAGGAAGCTTGAGAAACCTGAGTTACTCGTACAGCACGGGTGCAGATGGCCGCATCGAGATGGTGTCCAATGCTGATAATGACCGAAAATACCCAGCTCCAAGGGGGTACTTCTTCAAACTCCTGAAGCTGAATGCACCAGAGTGGCCCTACACCATATTGGGCGCTATTGGATCCATCCTTTCTGGTTTCATCGGCCCGACATTTGCTATTGTGATGAGCAACATGATCGAAGTGTTCTATTACCGGAACCCCAACAAAATGGAGAGCAAGACCAGGGAGTACGTGTTCATTTACATCGGCACTGGGTTGTATGCGGTTGTCGCATACCTGATCCAACATTACTTCTTCAGCATCATGGGCGAAAACCTGACCACCAGGGTGCGAAGGATGATGCTTGCTGGTAAGCGTTATTCATAGAATGCGTTTGATATGTTTCCTTTCTACCATCTCGTTACAAAATTTGCATTACCGAGTCATTGTAATTTGGTTGCAGTGATCTTGAGGAATGACGTTGGGTGGTTTGATCAAGAGGAGAACAATTCAAGCCTTGTGGCTGCACGCCTTGCCACTGATGCTGCAGATGTGAAGTCTGCCATTGCTGAACGGATATCGGTCATCCTGCAGAACATGACCTCCCTCCTTGTGTCATTTGTGGTGGGCTTCATCATCGAATGGCGGGTTGCGCTCCTCATTCTCGTCACCTTCCCTCTCCTCGTCCTCGCCAACTTTTCCCAGGTAAACACTACTTGAATGCAAGCCTTATATCTGCATTTACATCCAGATCTTCAGTTTAAAGATGGGTTGGGAATCAGGTCCAGAGCTTTTCTGGATTAGAGAAATTGACCTAGCTATTTTGTCCCAAACCATGTGATCTCATCTGCACGGTTGTCGCCCCACTTTGGGCTTTACAGCCGCTCTAGCATTGCTGGATCAGTTGGGGACAAGAGGACACAATTTAAGTTCATGAGCACGTCATGGTAGGATCCGTGGCCCATGCCGCTGCTGCCGCCGCAACTTGGCATGAATTACTGAGCGAAGCATGTGCGCCCACTGGCACGCTTGCTCCTCGCTGACTCCTTCTTTAATCAATTAAGGCCTGCCTGCAAGTGCACTTAAGTAGTAGTATAGTAGGAAAGCACCAGACCGCGTTTAAGCGCTGCGCCATTTATCGTGGGCAGCTTCTTGCAACTTCAGATGTGTTGGGCTAGAGTGATGAAAGAACGCACGGCCCGTGGGCGAGGTAGTGGTCCCTTCGTCGTCCTGTGCACAGCGTGGCTGTGCGCAGTGTCCTGTTGCACGGCCGCCTCGTGCACGGGAATCTGGGGGCCTCTGCTCCGCTCCACGGGGAGGCATCGGCTTTACGACTGGGCAGTCGCGCACATGGCGTTATCGCTGTGTCCTGTTGCCGTGAACGCGTCGTGTCCGCGAGGACGGTGTCGCGCACGCAGGAGGCATCGTTTTCGCGCGGCAGGCAGAGGGCCATACTGCAGGCAGCAGGCTCTCGTGGCTTGTTGCTCGCAATAATTTCCTGCGGTGGTGATTCGTAAAGATTGCATGACGCGTGCCATTGTTACCACAGTACTAAATTACCATGGTTGTTCCAGCCTCTGCAATTGGCATGTGTAATGTACTGTGCATTTGTAAATGATTGCCGACTGAATGAGTGAGTAGTGACTGACTGACTGATACAAATGTGCAGCAACTGTCGATGAAGGGTTTCGCGGGCGACACGGCGAAGGCGCACGCGAAGACGAGCATGATCGCGGGGGAGGGCGTGAGCAACATCCGCACGGTGGCTGCGTTCAACGCGCAGGACAAGATCCTGTCCCTCTTCTGCAGCGAGCTCCGCGTGCCGCAGCTGCACAGCCTCCGGCGCAGCCAGATCTCCGGCGCGCTGTTCGGCGTGTCCCAGCTGTCGCTGTACGCGTCGGAGGCGCTGATCCTGTGGTTCGGCGCGCACCTGGTCCGCACCCACGCGTCCACCTTCTCCCGCGTGATCAAGGTGTTCGTGGTGCTGGTGATCACCGCCAACTCCGTGGCGGAGACGGTGAGCCTTGCGCCCGAGATCGTGCGCGGCGGCGAGTCGGTGCGGTCCGTGTTCTCCGTGCTCAACAGCCGCACCCGGATCGACCCGGACGACCCGGAGGCGGAGAGCGTGGAGAAGGTCCGGGGGGAGATCGACTTCCGGCACGTGGACTTCGCGTACCCGACCCGCCCCGACGTGATGGTGTTCAAGGACTTTTCGCTGCGGATCCGGGCGGGTACCAGCCAGGCGCTCGTGGGCGCCAGCGGGTCGGGTAAGAGCACCGTCATCGCCCTCATCGAGCGGTTCTACGACCCGCTGGCCGGGAAGGTGATGCTCGACGGCAAGGACATCCGGAGGCTGAACCTGAAATCGATGCGCCTCAGGATCGGGCTCGTGCAGCAGGAGCCCGTGCTGTTCGCGACCAGCATCATGGAGAACATCGCGTACGGCAAGGACGGCGGCGCCACGGAGGAGGAGGTGGTGGAGGCGGCCAAGGTCGCCAACGTGCACGGGTTCGTCAGCGCGCTGCCCGACGGGTACCGGACCCCCGTGGGCGAGCGCGGGGTGCAGCTCTCGGGCGGGCAGAAGCAGCGGATCGCCATCGCGCGGGCGGTGCTCAAGGACCCCGCCGTGCTGCTGCTGGACGAGGCCACCAGCGCGCTGGACGCCGAGTCGGAGTGCGTGCTGCAGGAGGCGCTGGACCGGATCATGAAGGGACGCACGGCGGTGCTGGTGGCGCACCGGCTGTCCACCATCCGTGGCGTCGACAGCATCGCCGTCGTGCAGGACGGCCGCGTCGTGGAGCAGGGAAGCCACGGGGACCTCGTGTCGCGGCCCGACGGGGCGTACTCCAGGCTGCAGCTGCACCACGGATGAGATGGGAGTCTGTCTAGCCCCGGCGACGGCGGCCGGTGTAGATACTGAGGTAGGCCATCAACTTTGTGACATGAACCAACAACTACTGTACGAAGCAGGACGATGCGTTTTGATGTACGAGGATCCATGATCAGGATTATGCCCTCACGTGATGATGTATTCCCATCCCAGATGAAGTATTTTTAGACACCACATCCGCTTCAATTCGATCCATCCCAACATCTCATCTTCCCTATCTTATCGTGCTAGTCCAAACAAAACAACTACAGACACATACACCCAGGTGAGTGAAGGTTCCTCAGAATCAGACAGTCACAAACAAACAAACAAACATCAGAGGCAATTTTCTCCTCGGATGTGGACGGATGACTGCACCTGTCCGCCCCAGCAAGGACACTGAGCGTCGTTAATAGTGCGCTGGATTTGTCAGTGTCCCGGCGTTCATGCCGCGACGCATCCTGCGCCGCCGCTACCTCGACGGGGCAAAAGGCTCTCCGACTCTTGGCGAGGCTTGGTTGGGCCATATTTGGGTTACCTGGGCTGACGACTGAGCAAAACAGAACGGACGCGTACCGGAGAACTAAACCTTTAGTACCGTATCGTAGACATCAGCGGACACGTTAACGTTGATAACGTGGCCAGGCGGACACATCACGCCCGTGTGGTGGCTCAAGCATGTGGCATACAAGATTAGCAATTCAAAAATTCCCTCTGGTTAATGACTGGCGCGCTTGACATGTCCATGGACTAGTCATCGCAGCCATAGTGGAGGAAAGGTTTGCCTTTTTATTTTATTTTTGACACGTCCACTACCGTTTGTGTGTTTTTATTTTATTTTTGACATGTCTACTACCGTTTGTATGTTTTTATTTTATTTTTGACATGTCCACTATCGTTTGTGTGTTGGATTGTACGCGTCTAGCTACTAGCAAATTGCCCATATGTTGCTACGAGCTTTAAAAACTTATAATAAATTATAGATATTTTTATTGCAATAATTACATTTTTTCTAATTATGATATATAATATTACATATACTCTAGCACCAATTATCTCATAGAAAGAGAGAAGTGCATAGCATTGTTGGACATAAAATTTGGCATGAGGTTTTGTATCGTGCAGGAAATATCTGAAGGAAAGAGAGATGAAGAGTTGGGCATGATGTGCAGGCTACCTTGCTGTGATTGGTGAAGTTCATGCAGGTTGGTTGCGATATGAAAGGAGCTTGTGTTGCAAGTTGCTGAAATTAATAGACAAGTTCTCAAGTTAGTTTGGGATTATCAGAGAACCGATTAGCAAATTCTTCATGTATTGACGCCTGAGGCTATGCACTTCAGATAGCGATCTAGAACTGTTGTGTCAGCATAGATTTTTTAAAGGAGTTGCTAATTTTTAGAAACTTTGTGTCACCGCATTTGAGTCACCCAAATCTATATTCAATAACTTTTTATTATTATACATACGCAGCCAACACCTCGGCGAGGCATAAGGCTCTCCGACTCTTGGCGAGGCTTAGTTGGGCCATATCTGGGCTACCTGGGCTGACGACCGAGCAAATGCTAGGCTGGGCAAGATAGAACGGACGCGTACCGGAGAGGAAGAATATCTACTACTATATCATTATAGGGCCTGAGCTACGCTCCTCAGCAGCGCTCCGACGCTGTCTCTGCGAATCACATATTGACACGTCACCTTGAATGTATCTGAGCCGTACTATGCTACCGGCGATGATATCTCGTCGTTGGTGGTTGCTCGATCGCGGTTGGTGACATCTTGTGGTGGAACGACAAGCCACGTTGATGTAGCATCGCATCGTCTCGTGTAGTCGACGATGTCCATGGGTGAGACGAGGCCATCTCACCATAGCAGGCACCGATCAGAGGAGGTTCCACAATGAACGGCTGTTTGATCGCTGACCATTGATTTGGATGCCCAGGCGAGGCAACGATGACGCGCGCGATAGTGCAGCACACTTCCATGGCCTCACATCGATCATCGGATCCGTGGCCAGGCTATGGTAAGAAGGCAGCGACTGGACAGGGATCAGGAGGGGAGGACTCGATGGTGTCACGTGCAGCGTGGGGGAGGGAGCAGTAGCGTTGCATGGGACGTGGGAGCGCCAGCAGTTTGAGGATGGGGCGCCATGAGAGTGCAGTGGCTTCAATCGTGAGAATGGAGAAGTTGGGGTCTTGGGGATAAGAAGGAAAAGGTGGAGAGAACGAGGAAGAGGATGAGTCGGAGATTATGGGCGCCTGGGAGGTGGATGGATTTAGGATCACAACGCTGACGGCTGGCAAATAAGTGGAGGGGCTGTCTCCATGTATGCTTGTGAAGTAAACAAAGCGTGCTATATGAAACCAAACGATAACAAAAGAGCAGGCGTGGTAGGATTCCTCTAGCAAAAACAAAACACTAAAGCTAAAAAAAGGATGTTGTGTTCAGTTAACAAATGATAACAAAAATTCTTGAACACGTGAACCAGAGCAGGCGTGGCAAGATTCATCACCAGTGCTGCTCCAACGAAGCAAAATATGTGACTTGCAAGCGGCAGAGCAAAATTATAAATTTAGAGAGACAATAAATTGATAATAAAAAAGAAAATTTTCCATTCATTACACATGCAAGTGGCGGAGCAAAGAAAAATAAAATACAAAAAGGAGCACCCGAGATGTTTTGTTTTTCTTTATCATTTAATATTGGGACCCACAATTATCGCGAGTCCGCTGCTACTGCAAAATTGTCGCTGCTCCGCTGCTGCAAAGTTATGAACCTTTTTCATTGATAATTTAAAACACATTTATTTTGTCATGAAGTGGTCACGGAAATATTTCTTTGCTATATGTCTTTCCACTAAAATTCCAGCTTTGTAATTATAATATAACTAGTGAAGTTGGCGCGCTCCGCCGCGCCCGCTCAGTCTCGTGTTTAGGAATTTTTTAATTAATTAGCTAACGCATCATCATTATTTGTTTTATCTCAGCATTTTGCTCTTTGTTAGAGTGATTCTTTTTTGCAAGTTGGTAGCCCAACGTAGCATTGGAATGGAAGTTGAGCTTATTTGCGACTCTTATTCCTATATAAGCATATGTGAATGTAGCCTCTCCACTCGTTGGCCATCGCCCATTAGACCAAGGTTTGTATCTATCGTCTTGTCTCATAAAAAGAAAAATGAATGGGTCTTTATCCTCGATATCTATTTTTTTTTGATCCTACCTCCTCCTATCAGAAATCAGAGTTCACATTCTCCCTCTATAGTTTTACCCACAAGGTTCAAGACGTCGTTGCCCTTGATCGGTTGGGTCACAGCGTGATGTTGATCCCTCCATCTCCTAGCTTGTGAGAGGAATTTGGAGCGGCAGCAGACTGAGAGCCATGTCCAATAGTAATATAGCAAATAATAAGTCAAAACACTCATAAGACATAATAGCAATCCAATCTGCTGCACCAACAACGGCAGTGTCCTCCATGGAATGAACTTTTCACACATACGTGATTGAAAGGAGGTAACGAAGGCAGACAATAACGGCAAAACAGCAATAGGAAAGGAACAAACATACCTTGTAAAAGAAAGTCATGCTGCAGGGAAAAAGCAGAGCATCAGCGAGAGAGTAGGCACAGTTGATGTCCACGGAACAGTCAAGGCCACCGATGCGCAATACATTAGCACAGCAGCAATAAGACGGGAAAATATGAAAGGGAAGAAACAGTGCACTGAACTGCCGATGCGCGCGCGTAGCAGCAGTGCACTGAAGAACCATACGAACCATCAGAGGAGGCACAACAGAATGGAACACACATACATAACAGGCAAGAAGATCTGTAAATCAAAGCACACGCAACATATAGGACGGCGACAATCCCCGAGATGACATACACGCAGGCAACAATGGCGACATCAATAACCAGGCCGGCGACAACCCAAGAACACAAAACGAATCCACAAAAAAGACAAAAATATCAATCGGCAAGAAGCAGAAGAACATGAACAGGTAGACAGCGAAACCAAGACGACCTCAATGCGAATCAACAGGCGGAGGGAAACGGAGCCCATCGAAACAGCAGCCCACGAGCAGAAGGAATGAAAGGAGAGGGCCAACCGACGCCTTCAAGACGAAAGAGAGGGACAGAGCGTCAGAGAAGAGCAGCGAGGCATCAGCTCGCTGCAGACCATGTGCTGATAGGACCAAGGAATCCCATGTGAGAGCAAAGGCGGTTCACAGATGACCCAACTCTCCGTGCAGGAACCAGCGGGCCGCAAAATGAGGCTCGCACACGGGCCTCGATAGGGAAAACAGAGGCCCACAAGAGAGCAGTGAAACAGGTAGCAAAAGACCGACGCGTCTAAAGCAGCTGCAAACACGTCCGTAAAAAACTGACGTGCTCGGTAAATAAAGTTCCCACGTCGGTCAAAACGCTGTGTGCATAGGAAATCCTTCCCGAGTCAGCTTATGACTATGAAGTACTAATTCCTAACGGGTGCAGCGGTAGCGCGCCGCCCTACCTAGTTCCTTTTAACCTCTCTTGACTATTACAGAAGTTTGGTTTTTCTCTCTCAATAACAAACCAGAGATTCTTGTTCCTTCAATTATTAAAACCTTTTATTTTTCCTTCTCTGTTTATATTCCACGGTGGTTTTGTCTATGTGGCGGTAAGAGATGTAGTTTTAATGCCATGTCATCATTTTTCCAGTTAAAATTTTTAAAATATACACTCATGACTTAAAAATCATACAATTTTTTTTTGTATAATAGTATGTTAAATATTTTTTCATCTTTAAAATATTATTATGGATTATCATACATTTTACTATTAAATCTTTAAAATTTACACTATAAAAGCATTTTGTATGAATCAAAAGAAGCATGTTTGAGTTATGAACGATATTTCATTATAATCAAATAGAATTAATAATGATTTTCTAAATAAACTAGTATGTAAAAATAGAATAAATCACAATGTAGTAATATCATACTTTATAAATTTTAATTTAATTATGAGATTATAGCCATAAATATTTCAGAAATAAAAAAATCACATAATTTTTAGTCCTCCAAAATATATAAGTCTGATTTTATTATTGTAAAAGAGATGACGTGAAATTAAAATGTGTCTCTCATTATCACATGTGGGTCACCTGGACAAAACCACCGTTGAAAACTGCTAGAGGAGGAAAAATAAACGATTTTGACAGTTGAAGGAGCATAGATATCCGGTTTTGTAGTTAAGAGAAGAAAATCAGACTTCTATAATAATTAAGAAAGAGTAATAGGACTTCTTGCTACCGGAGAACTAAACCAAGGTACTGTATCGTAGACACCAGCGGACACGATACCGTTGATAATGTGGCCAGGCGGACACATAATATGCGCCGTGTGGTGGCTCAAGCATGTGGCAAACATGCTTAGCGATTAAAAAATTCCCTCTACTTGAGTGGCGCTTGACATGTCCATGGACTAGCCTAGTCATCGCGGCCATAGCGGTTTCCACTACACGGCCTCAAAACGCATGACACAAGAGTTAGCTTTTTTTTTTTGTTACTATTTTTGTAAAAGTTTAATTTCGACACTAGTTAACATTTCTCTAGTCTGTTAACCAGGAGGAACCGGCTCCTCTGCCGTATGGGCCAGGAGAGTAAGCAGGCCATGCAGCGAACGAGCCTTCAGCTCGGTGGCAGAGTGCCCGAGTGGCTGCTCGCGCGCCCGAGTTCGGTGGATCGGCTCGCGGTGTCACACTGTGGAAAAAAAAAATTCTTATTCTTTACTGATCAAAGCATATGGTAAAAACTCGTGGTAAACTCACACAGTCAGCTGAGTCCCTATGTATAGTTGGGAGTGGGTCCGGGAGTTTTCTCAGCCTATGTAAGAAGACTTCTTCTCCTTAGTAAATACAATTAGAGTGACTTCTTCCCTGACAGGTAGAGTTTTGTTAAGCAAGCCATGCAGAAATTCAACAAAAAACAGCATATTCCAAATTATTTTAATGTTTTGTAATTTATAATAAGTATATCTATATAAGTACTATATAGATAAATTATAACAAGTCTATTTTTACCTCAACAAGTCTATTTTTACCTCAGAAGTGAGAATCATATGCGTTGGTTCAGTTTGTTCGCTCAACACGTTTTGCCTCAATCATACACTTCCTTGGAAACTTCAAGTGCATTATCCTATCGACAAAGCTTACAGAACTTCATTCCCTCTTTAATTATGATTTTGTAGGATCGTGCAAAATTTATGTATAAACCAACTTATAATAATATGATGAATGATCTTTTTTTGCTAAGCAAATGAAGGGTACAAAGTTAATTACAGCCCAACCCAATTAAGATGCAAAGAGATAGGCCCATACAGTGCAAATCAAGAAGGCACGTCATCTGGTACCGTGCCTCCACCACGACAGAGGAGCCGGTTCCCAACCAGGAGGTGACGAAGGTGCTTAGTGGGGACCTATCTCAATTGGGTGGAATGAAACCACAGTAGTGCTGATCCCGAAATTGAAGGGGCCGCATAAGTTAAAAGGATTTAAGATCCATTAGCCTCCGTAATGTGTTATACAAGATCATTTCAAAGGTCTTAATAAATAGACTTAAAATGTTTCTCAATGATATTATTTCATCAAACCAAAGTGCCTTCGTTCCTAGAAGATTAATTATGGACAATGTACTAGTGGTATACGAGATGACTCATTTGTTGTAGAATAAGAGGAGAGGAGCAGATAGTTATATGGCATTGAAATCGACAGTGTTTAACATAGCGATCGCTTCGGTCGCCTAGACGCTGCCTGCTGACTCAACGCCTCGCTTTCGTAAAAGCGATGCATTTAGGTGGGGAAACGCCTAGGCGCCGCAAATCATGATTAAGCGGCGCTTTCTTTCGATCATGTGGCAGCTGGAGTGTGTCTGCTAATATTTGGGTTGGACAACTCGAATATGGGTTAAATGGGCTAGATGGGCTGCTATGTGCACTAGAGCAAAGTTTCTTTTCTCTATTTTTTCCTTTTTTTTCTTTTTTTATATGAATATTCACCGCTTAATTGCAAACGCCTAGGTGCTAGACGGAGCCTCTCCATTCGCTTTTTAATTCCGCTTTTTTAAACATTAAAAATTGGACAAGAGTAAAGCCTATGATAGAGTCGAGTGAGATTTTGTTAAGGCAATGCTATCCAGGTTGGGCTTTCATGCCGAGTTGGTGTCCCTGCTTATGAAATGTGTAAGGCAGTCAGTTCTCGTATTAAAGTTAATGGAGACTTGACCGATGTGATTATACCACAACGAGGGCTAGGACAAAGAGATCCACTTTCCTCCTATCTGGTGACTATTGTGATAAATTTGAAGACTGCTATCACCACTTCATCGATGGACTTTTCGGCTAATGGTGTCCTCTTTAGAGACATCAAGTTTCTTATGCTATCAGAGATTGTGTGTGTCCGGGTTTTGCATAACCCACACTTCTAATGTTGTTGTTGATGATTTAGCGAGCCTAGGTACAAGCATTTTTTTTAGATAATGGCCTAGGTACAAGCATAGGTCCAGGTGTTTTTCAAATCTGGTCTAGGAGTGTACTAAACGTTGTAAATCATCTTGTGGACATTGACGACCTTGAGTCGGCCTTCAGTTAGTGGAATAGCTATTTCCACCTAAAAAAAAAGAATTGGAGAAGATGAACGTGCTGACCAAGAGAACAAGTGTGCGAAGCAGGACGATGCATTTTGATGTATATACTAGCTATGTATCCGGCGTTGCAGCTGGCGTCTACAATAATATATTGTATTTATACATACACTACAACAGATATAGCTTGTAGCGGCGGGCTAAATAGTACTGTAGTGGCGGGCCTGTTGGCCCACCACCACAAAACCACAGCTAAAGATAATCCTTTTTTGCGGCGGATCATCCGAGGGAGTAACAAACCACCGGTGAAAATTGAATTATAGTGGGTGACAATGTCACCCGCCGCTACAAATTTCAAAATAAATAAATAAATAAAACCCACACCCCGGCCCGTCCGCCAGGCCCGCCTGTGCCATGACCAGATCTGAGCCCGTCGCAGGAGGAGGAGGCGTCGATGTGTTGCCGTAGATCCAGCCCCGCCGCGGGGCAGGCACGCGACCGGGTGAGCGGCCTGCTACCGGGGGTCCACGCTCAGGAGGAGGACCGGCCAGAGGAGGCCCGCGCGTAGGAGGAGGGCGAGCGCGCCAGAAGAGCCCGTGCGCTGGTGGTTTTTGATCTCTGTGTTTAATTGTTTCGGAGTTAATTTTTAAATAGTAGAAAGATAATCTTGTAGGTCGAGTGCTTCTTTTGCTTCGGCCCGGTGTCTTTTAACACCCTCATGCTTTTCCTTCCTATTCCTTAAATAACAGAACTTGACTACGTCATAGGAACAGCGATAGCGATTGCGTGGGAACACCTTTCGCTCGAGGAGAGGAATGCGGACAACCGACGAATAGTTTTCAGATGAAGGTACATATCCCCTCTTCTCCCAAAGCTTTGGATTCACGGATCAAAAAAGCAAGGAGCTCCTCATTAGAGGACAGACCCAGCGCTCGTGGATACGGATTCGATTGACCCGATAAATCTGAGGGACCGCGTACCGGTGGAGGAGGGCCCGCGCGCCAGAGGAGGAGCCCGCCACCTCCAGATCTGCCGGTGGAGGAGGGCCTGCTGGAGGAGTCGGCCGGCCATATGAGGCCTACGCGCAGGAGGAGGGCCGGCCGGAAGAGGCCCGCGCGTCGGAGGAAGAGCCCGCCACCCACCGCCCTCCAGATCTGTCACCACCGCCCGCCCCAGGCCGCTGCCTACCGTCTACGACCCAGGTCGGCATCGCGCTGCCCAAGGTGTGAGAGGCTGGGAGAGAGAGAGAGAGAGAGAGAGAGAGAGGAGGAGGAGGTGGGTGTGAGAGAGGGATACGGGAGAGAGAGATCTAGGAGGTGGGTGTGAGAGAGGAATACGGGAGAGGGAGAGAGAGAGAGAGAGGAGGTATGACAGTAAAGTAAAGAAAAGAAGCACAAGAAAAAACACGCATCCTTCTCCTTCACGTTGATTGGTGGACACTTAAAACACTGGATCGCTGACGTGGTGAATAATATTTTTAGCAATGGTTGACAAAGTCAACCGTCGCTAAAAATTAATTTTTAGCTACGGTTAATATTATTAACCGTCGCTAATATTTTTAGTGGGTAGTTAACAAAGTCAACCACCGTTAAAATGTGATTTTTAGCTACGGTTTATTTTGTAAACCGCCGCTAAAAATTATTTTCTCACTGTAGCGGCGGATTTTTTTATACCCGCCACTACCTCATTTTAGATGCCGCCGTTACAGGTTATTTTTATGGTAGTGATATATATTTAACTTCTTAACCAACTAATTTAATAATATTTTAGCTTCCGAGTAACCGACGATGCATTAATTTAAAGAGTTAAATGAGTTACAAATTTAAGATTTTATTATTTTTCTATCGATATTCAAGCCTTTTGAGTCATCAGTCAAGTGGATCTATCCCATGGCCTCAGATTAAATATAGCTCAAAAGAATGAAAGGAATTTTCGAAAATACCAAAACAGAAAATCTCTAAGTTGTTCAAAAGGTGTAAGTCTAGATCAATTTTATTTTATTTTGAATTTCATTTTAGTTTCTGGTTTTGGAAAAGATTAGACCTCTTCCTTTCCCACTCGTTCTGGGCCAAATTTCTTTCCTGGCATACTTTGTTCCTCCAGTCCAGTCACCAATACCGACCCAGACCCAACTTAACGACTCCATCGTGTTCCTCCGTCACTTCAGAAGAAATTTTGAGCGACTTGCTGCCGCGCCGCCGTGCATCAAAGCGATAAAATAGTTGTTCTGTTTCTGCCGCCACACATGACACATCGAAGCACTAATTGTTGCTCTGCTTCTGCCGCCACGCACCGAAGCATCGTGCGAAGCTGTCTCACCTCGTCTCGCCAGGAGCCCAGGACATGATGAAGAGCCCCGGTGCATGCATGCTTGCCGCGGAGCCGCCCAGTGTCGTCCGCCTGATCCATTACGGTGACCCGTCAGCCGTCTATTAGAAAGAATAGAGTTCATCTCACTCTTTCTAGTCATCTGTATTAGGAGATGCATGTCTCTGAAATGGTTCTATAAGTATCATTTATAAGATAAATAGTGAAATCATCATCAAAATACTTTGCAATATTTTGTCTCTTGCTTCTCCTAGAAGCTTCACTGTCAATCTTCTTATGGATTGGTTTAAGTGTTTGTTTACTATGATCAGAAAATATACTAATTTTATGAGTAGTTTCAGCAATTACATTAGAAGATAATCTGGACATGCTATGTAAATTTTTATAAAAAATATGTTCTCAAAGAAAGTAACATCACGAGACTCCATTAATGAATTAATATGAACTTCAGATATCTCTGATTTAACCACGAAAAATCTATAGACAATGCTATGATGAGCATATCCAAGAAAGATACAATCCATAATTTTAGGTCCCAAATTACGTTTTTTTTAATTGTCACGTTAACTTTGGCCAAACAACCCCATGTGCGTAAGTAAGAGAGTGATGACTTTCTACCAATCCATTTCTCATATGGAGTTTTCTGCTTATTCTTCATGGAAACTCTATTTAGTACATGACATGATGTCAAAAAAGCGTTCCCCCACCATGCTTTAGATAATACAACCGTGTCTAACATGGAATTAACCAAATCAGTTAAGTTACGATTCTTTCTTTCGGTAACCCCGTTTAATTGGGGCGAATAGTGAGGTGTTCTCTCATGTATCAAACCATGTTTTACACAGAATAAATCAAACTCATTTGAGAAATACTCGTCACCAAGATCAGACCTAATTCTTTTGATCTTTTTCCTAGTTGAGTTTCAACTTCAGCCTTATAAATTTTAAAATAGTTTAGAGCCACATCTTTTATTTTTAACAAATAAACATAGCAATATCTAGTCGCATAATCAATCAAAGTCATGAAATATCTTTTTCCACCCTCAGTCAATATACCATTCATTTCACAAAGATCTGAATGTATAAGTTCTAGTGGTGCCAAATTTCTCTCCTCTGCTGCCTTGTGAGGTTTTCGAGGTTGTTTAGATTGCACATAACTTGAGCACTTAGAACCTTTGATAATGGAAGAATTCGGAATTAAATTCAAACTGGACAGTCGAGATATAGAACCAAAATTTAGATGACATAAACGTGAATATCAAACACTAGCATCACTCTCATCAACACCATCACAAATATAGTTCATAAACTTATTGCAATAATCTGAAAGGGAAAAGCGGAACAAGCCTCCACACTCATAGTCTTTACCAATAAATTGTCCACTCTTAGACACGACAACTTTATTCGACTCTAACACTACCTTCAAACCATTCCTACATAAAAGAGAGCCACTAACAAAATTCTTCTTGATAGAAAGGACATGATGTACGTTTTTCAATTGTACAATCTTCTCCGAAGTGAACTTCAGCTCGACCGTGCCAACACCATGAAGAGAAGCATATGACCTATTCCCCATTAGGACGGAGGAATCCCGGGCGACCTGGTAAGAAGTAAACAAAGAGACATTAACACAAATATCAGCATTAGCATCAGTATCAAGCCACCAATAAATAGATTAAAATATAGAAAAAAATATAAGGTAAATTATCATACCCACTATTTTCTCTAGCACTGGTCACCATATTCGCAGACTTCTACTGTAGAGACTTTCTTCCTTTGCGTTCTGGACACTTTTTTGCCCAATACTCATTAGAACCGCAAATAAAACATGCTCCCTTCTCCTTGTTATTCATCTTGAAGGTAGTAGTCTGGTTAGGCTTATTGTTCTTTCCTTTGCCCTTACCGCCATTGTCATAAGACTGTTGTGGTTGGTGCACCATATTGGCAATAGTGTTTCCCTCGTTAACTTTAGAACATCCATTCTTCTCACGAGGTTTCTCCTCAACACCAAGAGACGCGATCAAATCTGAGATAAATATGTTTGTCCTCTTGTGTTTAAGAATAGTGGCAAAATTCCTTCAAGTTGGAGGCAATTTAGCAATAATGTCTCCAGCCACAAGCTTCTCAGGTACGACGATCTTAAGTAATTCAAGTTCCTTCACTATGCATTATATCTCATGAGTCTGCGTGACAACAGATTTACCATCTACCATCTTAAAATTATGATATTGCTCAATAACATACAGTTCAACGTCAGCATCTGAACCACCATAGTCAGCGATTAGAGCGTCCCACATATCCTTTGCGACTGTATGATGGATGTAGACGTCCTGAAGACGATCTACCAAAACTCTAATAACAGCGTCCAAGAATATTATGTTGGCTTCACTGTAGGCCTTTTTCTGATCTGCAGTGAGATCACCTTCAGATTTGTCAGTGAACACCCAGAATACATTCATGACAGTAAGCCACAGAGTGACTTTCACTTGCCATCTTTTAAAGTACACGTCAGTGAATTTCTCTGACCTCAGTGCATCGATAAATCCAGCCATAAAACTAAAGTGCCTACAATAAGGTTTTTAGATTATTGGATAGATTAGCACTTTTAGTTTTATATTAATCCAGAAATAAATAATAAGTATGATTAACATATTGCATAATAAACTAGACAAGTCTACGCAAAATCTAGACAGGTCTATTAGGCCAGATAAAAGCATAGCATCTACCATACTAGCAACATCTATCATAGACAAATAGACTACGAAAACTAGTATAAAGTCATGGTGTGAGATGAGAGTACGTACGTTTTCTTCTGGACTGGGTAGAGGAGGCGGCGACGATGTACAACACCGTCACATTGTTGACGACGGCGGGTGAGACCGACTCGACGACAAGGAAGATGAACCGTGGCGACGAGCTTGACGAAGACGAGGAAACGATCGAACAGTTGCGTAGATCTCAAGAAGAAAAAGAGCCGTTTGAATGGGTATTTCTCAGATCTCCATCGGACAAGTCCGATGGCCATCGGACATGTCCGATGGAACAAGTTGGCGCCGGTTCTGGAGTCCGATGGACTTGCCCGATGCCTCGAACAAGTTGACCATCAGACAAGTCTGATGGTCATCGGACATATCCGATAGGACAAGTTGGCGTTGGTTCTGAAGTCCGGTGGACTTGCCCGATGCCTCGGACAAGTTGACCATCGGACAAGTTCGATGGTTAGGGTTTAACACAGGTACTGGAGTCCGATAGTGAAGTCCGATGGGTCGGACTTGCTGGTCATCGGGCATGTCCGATGACCGTCGGACAAGTCCGACGACCCAGAGTGGCAAAGGTTCTGGAGTCCGATGGACTTGTCCGATGATTTTGTCCTGGAAAATTGTTTTGGCTGTGGAATTTTGGATTTTACTCTTAGTTCATCATTGCTTCACATTTTTGTGTCCCTCTTAATAGTACGGCTATTCCTATACTCAAAAATAAAATAAAACTCCATGAGCTTCATATTTGAGCAAATTTCTAAGTATCATCTTGGAATTTCTTAGCCACTTTATTTTCTCCTTTTCTTTGAGTATTTGAGTTTCTATGTATTTTGTCATCAATAATTGAACCATCCTCTATACACATGCTCATTGGAATATTAGTACATTCTTAATTGTATTGGCGCCAATCACCAAAATAAAATTAGGGGCTTAGATGCACCTTCAATCATATTAATTTCAGCGGACCATTCACGTAGGTGATGCGCGGCCACGCCTATCGCCCATGCCCCGTCCCGGTGAGGCGAGGTGAGAGAGCGAGCGCATGTGTTCTTCCTTTCTCCCATCCACACACTTACAAGAGATGTTAGAGCAATCAAACTTATAAGTTGATCTCCATCCACCTCCACTAACAATATGGGACTAAACCTTTACACTTCCACCATTTATGAATGAGTATTTGAGATTTGAAGAATTATTGTTATTATTAATGGGCCAAGCCCATATAATTCCAACAGTTTTGGAGTTGGGCACGGGAAATAAGGAGAAATAAAAAAATAGGTGTACTAAAAACAAGAAGGAGAGAGATAAAAATAGAAATATAATGGATAAAAAGAATATTATATTGGGAAAAAAAAATGCATTGACAAGCGAGAATGATATGTAATTATAAAAAACTTAAAAAAATTAAAATAACATGTAAATATGAATGAAGAAAGTAGATGCATAACCCTGGTTGTGAACTGGTACTAGTACGAAGTGGACAATGCTCGCAACGAATTCACTATCCCACGCTTCAGTCCAGACCAGGCCTAGACACGGCAACCAAGAATGATACCGTGCGGTACAGCTCCAAACCACGCCCGAGCACGACGCTCCATTCCTCCCCATTTACACATTCACCCACCGACCTGCGGGCCACATACCATCGTGCGGATCCCGGACCCACTTGTCCGCAGCTCTCTCAACGCGAACTTTCCGAGGTTCCATCTCCGTACACAGGCCACAGCTCATCGCCTGCCTCCGTACTGCCCACCAGGGGCGTGGGGGCGGGGCCCAGCAGTGTTCCCCACGTCCGAGCACGCGATAGGGCCACAGCTACTGGGGGCAACCAATAGAAGAGGAGAGAGAGAAGAGGTTCCCCTGCTGGCGCCGCTGTGTCGCCTGGCCTGAGATGCCACCACAGCCAAATTCTATACTAGTTTCGAGGAATAGATGAATTGAAGAGTCGTAAATTTGGCAATACAGCAGACAGACGCTGCTACTTTAGTTATTCTTGACCGTTCGACAAATGGGAAAACATCTCCTCCCCCAAAAGCAAAAGGAAACGATGGACCCACAAGTAGTTTATCCGTGAATTGTACACCTATGCTATCATTTTTCTGTTGACCATATTCATATATATATTACATATACTGTGTATTTACTCTTATTCTTGCCAGAAGAGCGAGAGAAATATATGCTCACCATCAAGTAGTTTAACGTATATCGCGATCGAGAGATGGGCGTATGCAGGATACAAGGCTGCCAAACTTTGGCAAAAGTTTGAGCCTGTCCTTGGCTCCTTGCTATGACTGTGAGAGCCCCAGAGCCGCATGTTCTTCTCCCCTCTCTCACTCACCAGCTATGCTACCGTTCTTCAAACTAGTGCTGGGAAAGGTTTTCTTGGAACGCGTAGTAGTGAAACGTTGTGATTTTCCCTTTCCTTTTCTTTTCGTTTTTGTGAGAAAGATGCATTATCGGTACTAAGCTAGATTAGCATTTTTCTTCAGAGTAAGGTCAACCCTTTTTCCTTTTTGAACCCGGAATGATCACATTTTAATACGGACGCCATGACATAAGAAAAAGGGAAATAGAGTCCCCGTCGTTTAGCGTTATGCAGTACTGCCTGTGCCTTTGACCACGGGACCTCCAACGAGCGTCCTCCCGTCCCACAGCGCGGCGGCAGCGGAATCTGCGTCTCGTGGCAGAGGTGGCGGGCCAAGCCAAAGAATTTCAAACGACTTGTTTTGGTGATGATTTTTTTTTGGCTCGCCAGCTGCAGCCGGTCGGTTGCCAGTTGCCCGAAACGGCAAGCCGCGCAAGAAGACAAGGCGAGACTACCCCGATGGCCGATGGCCGGGGCTAGCCAGTGCTCAGTGTTACCCTCGGCCTTGTGGCGGGCTCTCACTGTGCACAAATAGCCTCCAAATTTATTAAGGACAACTACTCCTAGTCAACTACGGAGGTAGTAGTATTTTAGCATGGAACTTCCAGCGGTCTTTGAGGTGCTGGGCGCATCAGCTTGCAGCGTCCTCCTTGCCCGTGGACGTATATTCATTTATTTGGGCTAAGAGGTTAATATTTCATAAATCATAAATTAAAAGCAGTTTTACTATATATATTATCTCCAGTAATTACTATAGGTAATATAATAATTACTAGCAGTAATTGTAATCCAACTGTTAAGATTACTTTTCATCTCATTACTATTACTATCAGTAATTTAAAGCAGTAATGACTGGGATATTACTGGAAAAATAAAAATATCGATGACTTCAATTGGGCCTATATGTGACGGCGACGGCGGCGCCAATGGTCTCGCAAGCAGATGAACGGGAACGTACTGTGCGGATGGAGTGAAGATGCTAAAAAATTACCTCTATATCCCTAACAACAATATGAGTAATTAAAAAAATATATAAGTAAATTATATTATTACCCCTACGTATTACCTCCAGTAATTAATATGCATAGTAAAACTGCTCTAAATTAAATATAGCACACTCTAATCCAACGAATAGCTAGTTGTGCCTGGTAGTATATGCTGCCTCTCCACCAGGTCCTGGTTATATAGTAGCAAAATATGGTTCATGATCGCATATATACCACCGTTTTTACATGGTCATGTATTGGCATGGCGACCTTTCACTCCATCAGCGCAGGCAGTGACCTGAACCTGTGAAATGTAATCGATCTCAAGTTGCTGGGCTCTTTCAACGAACTGTATACGTCTTTCATTCTGACCGGTACATAATTTTTCTCCCTGCGAAAGGTGCACACAATCAATTTAGGAGGCCCATCGGTAATCCTGAACAGCCATTTCACAAGAGCAAGCATCCAGTGCTACACGAGCACTTTCTCCTGAGTACTAAATCATTGAGATATTATAAGACAATCCTTTACTCTTTTATTAATATGTTATTATATTATTAGTTAGAATTTTTTATAATATAGACATAATGATATGATTTTTCACTCCCCTGTCTCTCTCTGTCCTTCTGTTTCTCGCCGCCTCACTCAAGAGAGGGAGCCAACTCCATCCCCGTGTTTTCTTTCTGCTCTCCTCGCCAGTCAACACCGGAGGGGCCGCCCCGGAGGCGTCCATCTTCGTTACGCGACGGTGAGTACTTGCATCTTTACCGGGGAGAGATCCGAATCCGAGCTTCTTTTGTTCCTGTTACGGGGGAAAGGGGCGGGCAAGGAAGGCGGCCATGGGTCGGTGGTGCCTAGGGCGGCGATGGCACCAACGGGTGGAGCACAAGGTCGGGCCGGTCGCCGGGTCTCCCCGGCGCCACCGCGGGCTGTGCGCGCGGCCTAGTTGTGAACTTTCAGACCGTGCACGTCTCCTTGGTTAAAAAAGAAGCTCCTTTCGAGCTCGGTTTGGGTACTTCCGGTCGAGATAGTCGGCGGCGACTGCAAGGTTTTTCATCTCTCTAGTTTTAGAGACGCCGCTACCAGGTGGTGCGTTCTTGGTTGACGCAGTTCGGCATGGCGGCGGCGGAACGGGAAGGAATGTGGGGCACTGGCCGATCGAGTGCGAGGGCGACGTGCAAGACTCCGCTGCGCCGCCGGCAAGATCGACCGGGTCCGGGGAGCGGGGTCAAGGCGGAACTGCGGACGACTCCATGCATGGATCGCCGTCAAGATCGAGTCTTTGGCGCTGCGAGGGCGAGACTCAAGACGACGCCCATGTCGTGTTGGTTCGGCTTCAAGCCTTCAACATGGGCACGACGGACGACGCAGCCTCCGCGGACCCATGTTGAAGCCGAACCCAAGAACGACATCAGCGTCGTCTTGAGTTGAGCCTCGCACTCTCGCCCCTCGCGGCGCCAAAGACTCGATCTTGCCCGCGCAGCCTCGCCATGTGAAGCCGGACCCAAGCAACAATGCAGGAAATGCAGTGCGATGGGCACGATGCACTGCAGGGGCGACGAGCTGCGTGAGATGCTAAGCGCCAAAGGTTTTAGTCGGAGTCGGAGGTGGGCGGCGTGCCAATGGTTTGTGTCGTGCTCTAGGCCGCGGGCAATCGTGGCGCGGTGCCTCTGCTTACTGCTTAGCCTGTGAGGCTGCAGCATGAAGGGGCTTGGGCATGCCATTCTGTTACGGATGCCTTACCAATTCTCTCTTTGAAAGTTGCTCCATTGATTTGCTGTTTTTCAACATCTCAGGAATCATCTATGAAACTTGAACGCTCATTTCCCGGACATGGCCGCTCCCCCGGACGTGGCCGTTCAACCCCAGGACGTGGCTGCCCAGGAAGAAGTGCAAGTACGCTACATGTTCGGTCCAGAGCAAATCAGACTTGATGAGGAGGTACACTACCTATTCAACTGCATTGCCCTTCTGGTTTACTATCTTGCTAGTTGCTTGAACCGACCTTGTGTGAATCTTTCAACTGTACTACTATACTAGTCCTATTTATCTTCCATGCTAATTGAAATACGCGGCAGCATTTTGAGAGTAGCAGTTGTATCGCTATAAACCTGTAGGTATGTGTGCAGCCAGCACATTTTTCTTAAGGCGTAAGGTCTATTTGATTAATTCAAATACAGGAAGCTACATAGATGAAGTAATGAACCCCAAGATGGCAATTTAGGAAAGTATCTGAAATTTGGACAATGAAATATATGACTTTGCTTGTAATGAATTATCTGTATGAGGGATTATCACTTGGATTTGTAAGGACCAAGGAGCATGATTACTTCAATTATTAGTTATATAAATAACTAAATCAGCCTAAAGGCCTTTCACAACAACTATAATTGAAAATAGAGACATTTTGAACTGTCAAGGGGGTGTATCAGTAGAACCTTTCCTCAAAAAAAAAAAAAAAAATCAGTAGAACAAAAGAGCCTAGTTGTCAGCCTTGGTGGTGAATTCTAGTAATACTAGCAATTGACTTACTTTAATTTCAGTTGCAACTTTTCATTATGTTATTATGCAAATCATGGAGCTGCTGTAGTTTTTTGGTGATGAATCCTGAGGAATTCACCATGACTTGCACTGATTCTTCAATCGTGCTTTACTTCGACTGTTAATGTTTTCTACTACTTGGTTCACTGCTGGTTACAACTTGGTTCTAACTTTACTGTCATTCTTTTATATATTTGGTTCTTGTTGCAGGGGAATCGCCGGATACAAACTTGTGTGTATGATATCCATGGCGACGTGAATGTTACAGCAGAGGAGACCTACCGTAGGCTGATGCGTAGCGTTAAGTGGAGGCAAAGAAGGATATCTCCATTGGTGTTTGGTCCAAACAAGATACCGGTGGCACCATTGCCTAATCCCCTCACCGGACCAAGCTTTCACATCATTCAGATCAGAGACTGCTGGGAATCCAACTATTTAGTGGATATGATGATTCGAGACACTAACTCATACATTGTGGGCTTCCGGCGTCAAAAAAGAGAGAATGGTGTATGGCGTAAGGGAAAGTTTTATCGGTACAACAATGAAGCTCTACCCCTCTTCATCCACAAGGATGATAGGGTAGACCTTGGATTCAATTCATCGCATGGTGATTCGTACGTGCTCTTTTCATTTTCCATTTATTTTCCTCTTATGCTTATCATCATCAGTCTAATTAATGGTACCGTTTACCTCTCTTTATAGAAAGAAAACCAATCCCGGAGGCACCGTAACTATCCATGAGATGTTTGAGATTCTGTCTAAGATTTGAAGACTGCCCCCAAGATAACAAAGGAAATCTGCTTGATGCAAATGATCAAGTCAGGTTAGAGAAAGCTCTTTTTATTGCAATCGTCATGTTCTCTGAAGCAACAAGGTTCGCATCCATTCTCGAGGAAATTGCAGCTAGAATAAGTAACTGGGAGGCTTCCAGTGAGTTGGATGAAGCCTTTTGGCTCCTTATCAAAAATTGGGAGCACACTTCTCAAAACGTAGTGCAGCTGTGTGGGGAGGATCTTGCAATGGAGGATCAGGCACCTGAATATTTCAGAAGATATCGGATTAGAGACCGTAACACCGGAGAAATAAGGAACATAAACACTGTGGGGGACGTCATTGGAGCTCAAGGTGAATTCACCCTGCTGTTGATGGAGCCGGGGGACATAGGGACCATTGCCGATAAGGAAAGGTTGGTGAAAGATATGAAGAAGTCAACAGCTGTTCCAATACCTGATCCAGGGTTTCCGAACAACTAAGACATGGTTGGCTCAAGTCACCACTAGCTGCTAGCAAGGAAACGGTGCTGCTGGATGTTAGCCTCTGTCTTCTTCTTGTCCAATAATTTATTCAGATGGAGCCTTTATGTGATCTTGGTAATTGTTGCAGGACAACATGGTTGTGGTGCCATTTTTTTGTTGTTATTGTAGCCAAGCTAAAAAATTTGGGCTTAGTGATTTAAAAACCTTCTTGTTTAACTTTCTTGTATACTTTGTTCTTCATTTGTTTGCGCACTGTATGATCAGCTGAATTATTGAGTTACATCTATAAACTGTATTTGTTGATTTAATTGAGGATATGCAACAAATGATTGACCTTATCAAAGCATGAAGTGTATACTGAATCCTAGCTGTATTATTTTCTTAATCTTGGTCATCTGATTAATTATCTTTATGATTGTTCTAACAATTTTATAGCAAGTATTACTTTTCAAAGCACAAAGTTTGACTACTTTCAAGTAATTCGTCATAGCGTGCAATCTGCAATGGAAGGGACAATAAAATTCCTCAAATAGAAATACGTCAACTAACTGAAATCGAGAAAGACGCCAATTGTACTGGTTTTTTTAGTGTCTTCAGATAATTCTTTTTAGTGTCAAATATAACGTATTAGGAGCAGAACAGTTTCAAGTTTGGATAGTTTCAGGTCATGAAGATTGGATACCTGCCCCAGTGAACTCAAGGAATACCACGCAACCAGAATTGAAACATTTGGAACACAAAGTTTGATTCCTTGCAAGTAATTCGTCATAATGGCTCAACACACATTTGGAACACAACACAAACAAAATGACAAGATGTATTATCGTCAGTATTCCCATGTCAAGATGGGTTATCCACTAATCAGTAGCACTACTTGCAAGAGAAATGTAAAAGAACCCAATAGTATTCCCATGCCATGGTACTGTGGGATGGGAACCAACTGATCTAATAGTATCTACAGCCTGTTCTTCACCTTCACTTTGTGCGCCTTGAGTTATCGTCATTCATGGCATGGCCAGTTTTTTGCTACGTATATATGCAACCAGAATTGAAACATCTTCTGAGTTATTCGTGCGCGCTGTGAATGATAATGACTGCATTGATCGTGTAGACACGCATGCAAAGTAACGGTAACAGCTGAAGAAATGCGGTGTGCGTTAATGAACAAATGAAGCTCCATGACACATTGCTTTACAGAAGGAATTGAATTTCATGAGGAACACCGTACCGGAAGCAAAGGGAGAAAAGAGATGAAGCTGTATAGGAGTATAATAAATAATAAAGAAGAAATACAAAGGTTAGCCCTCCTCCTGCGACACCACAGCTACGTCTGAGTCATTGTACATTTTTACCACACACGTGTCACCTCGATCGTTGATCTCTGCACGCCATGAGCGAGGCTGGATTAATTAGAACTTGAATCCGAGGATGTGCGGGGTTCCGGTGAACTTGAGCCACGTCGCTCCGTCGATGAATGGCCCGGCGGTGAACTGCGTGGCCTCCTGCTTGCCGATGACGCGGAACCCCGGCCAGTTGACCCTCTTGCTGGTGCCGGCTCCGGGGCCCCGGTTGTTGTACTCGGCGTAGTAGAGCGTCTTGAGCGCGAAGTCCTTGTCCCACGGCATGTACCCTTCGGGCTTGATGAAGTCGGCGATGGTGCTCTCCATGATGACGAGGCGGGAGAACTCCTTCCACGGCCTGCCGAGGTAGGACGGGATCTTGAAGCGGTCGGGGAAGAGCTTCTGGTCGGGCACGAGGCGGCAGTTCTGGATGACGAGCCCGGACTTCATGTTGGGGTCGGTGCGGCCGTGCGCGGTGACCGAGTTCTGCTGGTTGTCCATGGGCCGCCGCGTGATGATGAGGCAGTTCTGGAACACCGCCGCCGAGTTGCCGAAGATGAAGTCGATGGTCCCCGAGATGACGCAGTTGCGGAAGAACTGGCGACGCGCGTGCACGTACAGCGTGTCCTGGAACGCGTCGAACCGGCAGTTGAAGAAGGCCGCGAGGTCGCCCTGCACGCGCAGGGCCACGGCCTGGTGCCGCTCCGCGCCGGCAGTGTTGTGGAAACCCATGTTCTTGCAGATGAACCCGGACGCCTCAACGGCTGCCATATATGTATATAGATGTTACTCCTTTATTTGTCATTAGTTATCATCTGTGTGCATGCGAGTATATGTATATAATGTAGGTAATATAAGTGGAAAATTAAGACAAAAAATAGAGCACAACGCACAGAATGTTGCGGTCTTCATGGTTGTGATGCCGTCGTGGAAGCTCTTGCTTCCCGTGACGCGGCTGCGCTTGGGCCCATCGCCGTACATGAAGATGTTGACCTTCTCCTTGGTGATCATGACGATCTCGTCGTACAGTCCCGCCTTCACGTAGATGACGTAGCGGCCCTGGTGGCCCTTGGGGTATGCGTTCACGGCGTCCTGCACGGTCTTGAACTGCCCGCCCCCGTCCTTGGCCACCACCGCGTTGGGCTGCGGCCGGTTGGCGTCGCCCGACGCCAGCAGCTTCCTCTCCGGCGACTTCATCCACACGGGCCACCCCTTCTCGTCCTGGTCCGACAGCAGCCGCCTCCGCGACGACATGTCCTTCTTGAACGCGTCCAGGTCCAGCTTCTTGAAGATGGCGCCCAGGCTGTTGGTGATGGCCAGCGCGTTGCTGCTGAGCTCCGTGGCGTTGCGCAGCACGAGGCGCATGTCCGCCTTGAGCTTCTCGTCGGCGAACCCGTCGGCGCAGGTGTCGATGAATGTCATCACCCCCGTGAGCCACGTCTCGAGGTCGTCGGAACGGCCCAAGAGCACCTTGATGTCGCCGCCGGCCATGTCGACCATGCCACGGAGGTCGTCCACCGAGTCGTCCAGGAGCTTCTTGCAGTCATCCCGGGCGCTCAAGGTCATGGGGTCGCTGGACTTGGCGTCGATGCTCTGGGAGCGCTCGTACGCCGCCTTCACGGACTCGAGCGCCGTCTTCGCCACGGCCTGGAACACCTCCTTGGGGTTCTCCGTGCCGTTGGACGCCTGGGTCAGCGTCTTCTCGCACGACTCCTTGTACAGCGTCGGCGCGCACAGCGACTTCACCGACTTGCCCGAGGTGGCAAGGGTCGCCTCACCCGGGACGGTGAAGCTGTCGCCGGCCTTGTTGCCGGAGCGGGTCACGGTAGCGACCACGCCCACGACCACCGCGACCACCAGGATCGCAGAAAGGCCGCCCAGGATCGCCTTGTTCGCCATCTTGGCCGGAGAGCTTGCCATCCAACAGGAAGCGACCCGGATTTTATAGCTACTACTACTTGCGCGTTGCATTGCAATATTGCATGCAGGTTCACGACCGTTGGTGTGTGGCGCGCCGGGTTCCTTGGAGCTCGTCTCTATTTCGGTTGACGCCTCGTCTATTTCAGGTCCTTCATTCGCTCCCCGGCCGGCCGGTCAATGGGGTTCTTCTTCTCCAATTCTGGGATGATACATTTTTGGATACCACTTATCTGTTTCTTAGCTCACCATCATCGCCGGCCGGTAGTTCGGCTAAAACCTGAACATGCTTTCTTTTAGCTTTTCCGTAATTTTAAACAACACTACAACCAGACGAGATTATGGTCTGAACTACATCAACAGGCCTATTTATTTACAACAGAGAAATCAAACACGTACAGTAGTCCAACACAAACGCTGATCAGCTGAACTAATGTTGAAAAAAAAACTATTACAAAAATAAAAAGCCAAACACAGAGGGCAGCAGAAACCGACCCACATTTGCCTCCGTCTCTGGCCAAACTCAGCCACAACTCGAACCAGAAAACGAACGAACCGTATGGTGGGCTACCTGGAGCCTGGGCTCGGCCGAGAAAACGCTGGGCTAAACAGAACTGACGCGTCCTTGAGAACTTATGCTTAGTACCGTATTGTAGAGATCAGTGGACACATTACGGTTCATAACTTGGCCAGGGGGGCATCCAACGCGCCGTGTGGTGGTTTAAGCATGTGGCATACACGCTTAGCAACTAAAAAATTTCCCAAATAGGCTTGTTAATGTTGTTCAGACTATAATTTCCTCTTTGGTCGTGTTCTTTAAAAGAATAGAGGCTTGCTAACTATGTGGCTACAATTTTTCGACCACATTCTTTTTACGGTTCACACCTATTCTATATTTTATATTTATATATTGCTATAAAGTATGTTTATAATTCGATATTATGTTGAGATTCGTGTCATATGTACTACATATTAAAGATCACATGATAAGTTTCGTGTCATATGTACTACATATTAAAGATCACATGATAAAGTACATATGAGATTTATGTTTCATCAATCCCAATGTAAAACATATGATCTATCTACAACATCCATATGTGAAAATTTCGCTTTGCGTGACAATGTACGGATACTTTGCTAATCACATACTAAATCAGTTAGACTAGTGTTGAAATTGAACTTTTTGCAAAAAAAAAAAAAGCCAAACGTTTGTGTCATGCGTTGAGGCCGTGTAGTGGAACCGCTATATGGCTGCGATGACAAATCGTTGGAGATGTCAGGCAGGCCACTCATTAATCAAGAGGGGATTTTTTTTTTTTTGTTGCTAAGCGTGTATGCCACATGCTTGAGCCACCACGGCGCGTTGGATGTCCCCCCTGGCCAAGTTATGAACCGTAACGTGTCTTATATTCTCTACGATACGGTACTACAGTCTACAGCTTTAGTTCTCCGGACGCATCCCTTCTGTTTGGCCCAGGTAGCCCACCATACGGTGCGTTTTCTTTGGTTCGGGTTGTGGTAGGGTTTGGCCCGGGACGGAAGCAAATGTAGATCGGTTTCTGCTGCCCTCTGTTTCCAATTCTTGCACCCCGCCGTCCCAAAAGTATGTGCTAGTAATATACGTGACTACGTGAGGAAATCTACTCTGCTGGCTGCCGTGAACGGGGAGGTGCTAGTTCACAGTAAACCAAATAATTTATTTTTGTACCAACCGTGTTAAGGAACGTAGAATATGGTGGAACCTTTATTAAAGTGATTGATGATCGTTGTGGCAAATCAAAGGTGCCAATAGCATCAACCAGGGACCCATCGTCGACTTGAACTTGATTATAATTGAAGCAGCTTGCAATATGACCACGCTTGTTGATTGACATGTTAGCTTCAGCTTGCTGAAGCAGATTGGCGATGAAGTCAAGGTCAAGGTGACGAGCCATCATGTTGTCCGGTCGCCGCGTAATCAAATCGATCTCGTCGATTACGAAGCCAAGTCATGGATGGTTTGCAATTGCGAGTCGGCCGAATCGATGTAGTCCATGGACATGAGTCGGCATCCTTGCAAGTTGTTGCTTCGTTCAAATCACGTACATGCAAAAAGCATTGCCTGATTAGTATTTCACTAATCAAGTTGATCATAGTATATATAAAATAAAATAATGCGACAAGAATATAGAAGGAAATAGTCTTCTGTGCCATGCGGCACATGTAAAGCGTCAACTCGGACTCTCCCTACAATGCTTGCTAATCGAGCGTAACATGAAGCCGAGTGAGAGCCAAGTCGTATTATACCTGAACCCGTGATTCCTGAGTGCTGACTGAATTGCCGAGTCGCCGAGTCACATGACCTGTCTTTCGTGCGACTCAACTGGTATTCATGCAAAAAATGATTGCATGAATAGTATTCCATTAATAAGACTGATTAGAATATCTCTACAATCTATTAATTGAGATACGGGTGTCCACTTCGTATCCACAAAGTTAGAGATTGAATCCAAATCGATTTCGTATCTTCTATTAAGTATAAAATTTTAAAAATCATAACTCTCACGTCCGAAGCTCAAATGAGGCAAACTCGGACTCTATCTCGTAGATCGTAAAAAGTTCTACAACTTTGATATTAAATAGAAGTCCAGATCCCGCGGTTTTGGTTTCCAAATATGCGATGCAAAAATATTTATTCTGATTCAAACTTATCTGCGTAGGTCTCTGTGCAGGGTCCATATCTCCTAGCTCCGTAGTCCAAATAATATGATCCATATATGTTCGGAAAGGTCTCGACGAGATCTACAACTTTTGTATTTTAAAATTTTCCATTAGAGCAAGTGTTCAATTTTAAAATTGCGTTGCAATGCAGTGCTATTTTTGGATTCCGTGAATTGATTTTTTCTTCCGGATAAAGCTTCTAGAATATGGTAAAAAATAATGATAAAATTGTTATTTTTGACATATAAAACAGTATACTAAGAAGTACATGTAATACAAATATAATTTTTTATATAAAAAATATTAATAATATTGTATATATCTAATAATTATATTATATAAATAATTTATATTTAAATTATAAAAAGTATTTTGTTTTTTAAGTCTGTAGCAACACACGGATATTTTGCTAGTAAGAATAAAATAATACGAAAAAAATAAACAAAGGAAAGAGACTTCCCCTGTTTTGCACAACTTGCATTGAAAGTTGGATTATGTACTGTATGCACGGGTGTTTACTTGGACTCGCCAAATCTTGATGGACTCGTCGAATAGGTGCCATGGTGAAGCCATCGACTCGGACTACAGATCGATTGATCGATCAGACCAAACAGCCGCCATGGTAGAAGCTTGGACATATGTCATGTACGCATGGGCATGCAGGGGCGGATGCGGCTTCTTTCCTCCCGTTTCTTCCTCACATATATCCTCCCGCCAGGTGGCAAAATTTCATTCGATAGATTTTTCTCTCTCTGGACCCAGTAGAACCGACGATGTTTAGTTTAGTTATGTTCCTAACACCCATGTCTCTTGTTCAGGTTACTCAGAGATTCCTAATAACCAGAACCTCATGCATACACAAGAGTATGGTGTAGTAGGTGCTTCAATGCACACATCCTGGGTTAGTCTAATATCAATGCTCCAGCAAAACGAAGGACTGCAACATCAAGGCGCAATTCAACCATTTAATCCAGATCTATATAATAAATTTCCGTAGTCTTTGTTTCATAAAGTGTAAGAATAAATTAGTTATTTTTAATTACAGTAGGCTACACGAGCATTCTAAATATTAGGACTCCAGTTTTGAAGCATTAGTGCTACGTACTGCATTAGTGATATTCTGAATTGAACATATTTTTGGGAGATATTGTTCTGCTAAAACTTATCTTATTTTACAATAGTGACTTTGTTGTACTAGCCAGATTACTTGATTCATCTAAATTTTTTTTTGTAGAATAAACAAATTACACAAGCAGAAATACCGGGGAAAAATTAACTAACCAATCAACGAAGCTGCAAAAATCCAGCCATTAAGAACTCGTGGAGTGCTCCTTGCAAGCTACAGCGCTGCGCTGGTGCATCTACGACGCCGACGCTTGCTCTGCAGCTCTGGTCTGGATCGACGGCACCGACACCTGTTCCGTAGGCCTGGTGCGGGTCGACAGCTCGAACGCCTGCTCTCCGCCAGCAACACCTTCGTGGCAGTGGCTGTCAACCATCCGAGCACGACGCCGATGCAAGCTGGGCAGCTTAGAACTTGGTCGCCGGCAGGGTGGCTTAGAACTTGGTCGTTGGTAGGGGTTCCTGTAGCTTGGGGCACCGTACCGTTGTGAGCTTCAGCATATGCGAGATACTGGAATATGTAGCTTGGAGCACCGTACCGTTGTGAGCTTCAGCATATGCGAGATACTGGAATATGTAGAAATTTTGCCACCTTGCGGGAGGATACATGGAAGGAGGAAACGGGAGGAGAGGGAGGAGAGAAGCCGCATCCTGCAAGGGCAGAGCTACATATATCATTCCGAGTGAGGCCACACTCACAAATGATGAAATCTATACTATAAAATAGAATTTTACCATATATTAGATTGTAATGTTAATTTTTTAAAGAGTCACATCTTTCGCTATCGTACTCTAGCTCCATGGGCATATACGCATGCATCTTGCTTGCCATCAATAATGGATCATGACGCCATCAATTTTGCTGGGTGTCGTCTTGATGAAGACATATGATAAGACACCTTAACGTCGGCTAGCTAGCTTTTAATCAAATCTTGAAGTAGACTAGCGTAGGTGGCGTGCTCCCCTGCGCCGAATAGCCGGATGAAATAGTGAATTGTTATTTACCGGGATTTGGAGGCATGGATATTTTTTTGGGCCTATTTTGTTTGGCTAGGCTGTGGTACACTGATAGGTGACATTGTTTGCAATACGTGTAAGACTGCTCGCACCGGGTACTGGATGGCATCCGGTACCCCGGCCTGCAGGACCGATTTGGCGTAAAAACGCCCGCACCGGGGTACTGGAAGCCGTCCGCTATGCAAGCGGACGGGCGTCTATCCGGTACTCCCAGCGTACTGGCCGTAGCTCCGCTATTCGACGTGGTGTGGGGCCCGCGCATGTTCCTAACCACCTACACACCGCTACGCGCGCGAGAGGATAGAGGACGTGTCACCATCGAGGAAGAAGGAGGAGCTACGGAAGGCGCGCGTCGAAAAGGAGGGAGGTGGAGGAGAAGGTGACCCGTCGGAGCTCGAGGAGAAGGCGGCCCTTGCCGCCTCACCCGCGCCTGGATCCGGAGGGAGGAGGGGCGATGGAGGCCAGATCTGGAGCGGGGAGCTCGAGGAGTAGAGCTCGAGCGCGGGGAGCTCCAGTGCGCAGAGGGAGAGAGGGAGAGGAGAGGGAGGGGGCGGGGAGCTTGCCGTCGGCGGGTGACCTCGGGAGAGGGGTGGAGGAGGACGCGCCTAGAGGAGGGGAGGAGGACGCGCGCGCAGCGGCCGTTGCACTAGATCTGGCGGCGGTGGGGGCGGAGGTGGATGCGTGCGTGGCGGTGCGGGGGGAGGTCCATGCGTGTGGCGGCGGTGGGGAGGGGAGCTCGATGCACGCGCTGCGGCGGTTGTGGAGGAGCTCGATGCACACGCGGCAGCGGTGGGGAAGGAGCTCGATGCGCGCGCGGCGGCGGTAGGAGAGGTCGATGCGCGTGTGTTGGCGGTGGGGGAGGTCGATGCGGCGGTGGCGGTGGGGGGGGGGGGGGGGGGGGGGGGGGGGAGGGGAGGTCGATGCGCGTGGCAGCGGTGGGGAGGGGAGCTTGATGCATGTGGGAACAGAGAGAGAATAGGGAGGATTGGAGAAGATTGGGGAGAGAGAGAGAATCGGGGAAGATTGGAGAAATTTAGGGAGAGAGACTGACATGTGGGACCCGTAGTGTCGAGGGATATTCTCGATAGTAGATTCAGGTATGCGTATGAGTAGTTAAGATCGATGGACACATGACGCGGAGTTTATACAGGTTCGGGCCTTCCGGAGGATAACAACCCTACGTCCTGTCTGGTGTTGCTATATTGCTAAGGTTCGCATTGGAATTAGGGTTCCAATACGAGTCTGCCCTCGACGAAGGCCCCGTGCCCTCCTTATATATCCGAGGGGCAGGGGTTTACAAGGTAACATCCGAGTCGGTTACAATAGATTCCATCTAAGTAACATATCTGTAAACCTATCTTGCGGCCTACTCAAATAAATATCTACATAAATATCTCTAGGCCGAATATATCTAAAACTAAACCCTGGCCCACTCGGCCATATAGCCGAGTGGTTAGGTATCCCGGGTACATATATCCCATAGTAGCCCCCAAGCACTTTCCATCTTGAATTTGTCGCCTTGAACTTCCTCGACAGCTTATGAAATTTGGGAAGTGCTTTTCATATTGGCTCTGATAAATCTTCCTTTCAAACTCTTGAGAAAAAAGGCATAGCCTATAAGTATAGCCCCCAACTCAAAACGTTTGTTGAATTCATACCGAAACAACGTCTAAGTTAATAACAGCTCAAACATGATACTTGAAAATGATATCCAAGGCTTTCACTTTATCCATTTAAACCAAAACTCATTAATAATTGAATTTCCCTGATCGCCGAGTGATGCATCACAAAATTAATATTGATATCCATAACAATGCGTATAACACAATTGTTATGCTACGAACGTCAACTGCCGTAGCCCCTAAGATTGGTGATGTATCACTAGTATGCATACAAAAGACAACCCCCAAGATTGGTGCTGAAAAAAATTACTATATCACAAATAATCAAAAGATACAATCTCCCAAGACTAAACTGTATTAGTCCGAGTGATTGGTCATTATTTTCCAGAATTAACAATTGCCAAGATCAAAAACACGTTAATCCGAGTGATTGGTCATTGCATCTCGGAATTTGCATTTTCCAGGATTGAAAACACATGTATCCGAGTGATTTATCAACCATCATTCAATCCACATCACTCAATGTTAGCACTTGAAAAGAGTATCTAAAGTGGGCCGGTGTAATGTAACTATGTTGATCCAAAGAACGGCCCAAAAGGTCATCAGATGCGTATAAAAGGTGCCCGCAAACAGTCGCAACCCTTCACCTTCGTAGCGGTGCCTGAGTCTTCCTTTCTCAAAACCTAGATCCGAAACTCTCACTGCACCGCCGCCACCATTCCGCTCGATTAAACCCTAGGGTTGGAACTTCCATTCGTGCATCGCCACCATTCCACACCCTTACTCCAGAAGTCACAGGCCTCCATTTCGTCGCCACCATCGCTCCATGATTCCGTCTCCGGTTCTTCGCTACCACCGATCCACGATTCCACCTCCATTTCACACGCGCAAGCTCAAAGATAGGGTTCCGATCCTTGATCTCCATCCCCCAAAAGCTTCCCGCATCGATTTCGATGGCCCCAAAGCGCACCCGCCAAAGCACGAGGGCGCAATCTAAAAAAGGGGCTTCTCCTAAAAAGGGCGAAGGCGAAGAATCGATGTTTGACATTCCTGCTGGTATTAAGGAGTTCCCGGTATCAACCATGGACTCAGAAAAAATCAACAGATTGGTGATAGATGGTGTGCTTCAAGATCAACAGACGGGCTGGTGGATTCTAGCCATAGGTCAGAAATTTCCTCAGCCTCCCGTCGACCACCTGATAGTTTTCGCCTCCTTTTTCTATTGCGGACTTGGCCTTCCATGCTGCGATTTCTTCAGAGGTCTTCTATTTTTCTATGGCATTAATCTGGTCAATCTGAACCCAAATTCCATTCTACACATCGCAATTTTTATTCATTTTTGCGAAGTGTTTTTGGGTATCCCTCCTCATTTAGACACCTTCAAAGAACTGTTTGTGTTGAAATCAAACAGCAATAATATCATAGGGGGTGCTGGATTCCAATTGAGGAATAAATCCAAGTACATCGATGTACCACTCCCATCAACCAACAAAGGGTGACACGTAGATTGGTTTTATCACGGCAACCATGCCCCCCCTTTGTCAGAAATGACAGCAGAAGCCCCCAAGCCATGCCCCGAGTGGTCCGCGAAGACACACCCAAACAAGAAAGCACAGGTTGATGAAATTTTGAAACATGTGGATTATCTGAAGTCCAAAGGCTATACCGGCGTTCACGTGGCCGCCATTATATATTGCCATGTGCAGCCCATAAAGAAGCGCCACGTTCCTGGATGGAAATTCCAACTAGGATCAGACCCCACTATGGAAGTACCAGAAATACTGTCAGAAAGGGAACTGTCATTGCGACTGGAGAGCATATTTTCGTCGCTTCTAGATTGGACTCCAGGGAGCGCAACAGCTGGCCATCATTCAAAAACTAGAAGAACTGCTGTAAGTTATCCACTGATCCTCTTTAGAAAATTAATACTGCTTTCCTTATTCGTCAATAACAACTGATGCCTCGCATATGTTGTAGAACCTTGACGTATATGTATCCAATCCGCCACTACCACCGACGTCACAAAAGAAATCCCCCACTCAGCCATCATCCAAACGCCGTAAAGCTCACATTGAAGAATCCGATGAAGAAGAGTCATTGGCTGATAGAATAGCTAGACTGCAAGGGGAAGCAAAGAAGAAGTCTGCTGATAAAACCACCACTCGGAAGCCAGTGGAGACAAGCACTCAGGAGCAACGCATCCAAGGGAGTCAGAAAAGATAATTCCTGAAAAGGAAACACCCGACATGACAAGTGACCCAAGACCGGCTAGCCCCCCGCCAAAGGTGGCAGGCTTAAAATTCAAACGCCGAACAAGGTAAGTAAAACCATATATTCTAATGCACAGCTTTCGAATAAACAGCTGTATAACTTTCATTCTCTGAATAGGTCAACCAGTGAAGCATCATATGAAGATGTCCCAGCAAAAAGTGCGGCTCCCAAAAAAGATCAACATGCACCAAGTATGGGGACATCCAAAGATGATATCCCCAGTCACTCGGCCAAAATCCTGAGTGATGTAAGGGATGTACCGAAACCTTCTCGGCCAAAAACCAGACAAGCCGAGTCAATCAACGTCCCAGATCTTAACATGCCCGAGTCGGTGGTGACTGAAGACACTACCACCCCGACCGAACAGGGAGAACCATCATTGATTTTTGAAACATTGCCGGAGACAATATATGATTATCCCATTGGTCCGGAGGAATATGTGGCTCCCACACCAATTCATCGAGTAGTAAGAGAAGGTGTCACAGAACAACCTGCACCGACCAGAATGGTGTACTATAGTGGCCCCTTTGCCATTGTCGGGTTTGATGAGTCGGTAGAGCAGGCTGAATTAAAGAAGTTCGAAGAACTTACTGAAAAGGCCTTTCATTCCTTCCAGGTACCCGTGCCTTCTGAAAAACTGGCCCCAACAATAATGATATTATGTGATGACTTATATACAACTCATCCTTGTTGTAGGTTCTAAAAACTCAGATGGCCAATAAGAGTAAACTTTTGCAACTTGCTGAAAGGCATTGCACGAGAGCAATCGATTTAAAAGATCAGCTGGCCAAAGAAAGAATAGAAGTTGGGCAATTATCGGTAGATTTGAAGGCCCGTTCATCTCAAGTTGATGAACTCCAATGCAAGTTACAAGGTAAAAACACAAACACAATCCTTGGCATACTATTTTCAAATCTTGAATATTTTGAACTCTTCCACTCAGAGTTGTCACGGGTGCTGGAGCTAAAGCACAACCAAGAGTCTAAATCAGCAGCTCAAATTGCAAATCTGCAAAGCCGTATCAAAGACCTGGAGTCGGCAACACAATCTGTAGAAACACTAAAGTCCGAGAATAAAAGTCTAAAGAAACAACTCCAGGACTCGGTGGATATCAGGAAAAATTTTGAAAAGATGAAGGAAGAGTTGAAAACAGTTCAAGAATCTCAATCACTATGGAGGAAAAGAGCCGAAGGTAATTATTGTTATACCGATGTGCTCAAAAATAATTATATATATATGGTCTAAGATAACTTTGACTGACAGACGCTGAGGTAACAATAAAAAGCCAAAGGGATAGGAATACAACACTAGAGGCGGAACTGTCCAAGGCCGAAAAGATTTTCAAGAAAGCTGTAGAAGAATTAAACCAATTCCAAAAAGCGTACAAAGAAATTGATAAGCGCAAAGAAGAATACAAGGAAAAGGTTATCACCCTCGAAGCTGAAAAGGCAGAAGCTGAAAAACGCCCAAGAGGTAAAGAGTGATTTATTTATTACCGTTATACCAAAGTCATTAATCCAGATAATTGCAAATTTTGTACTCTTGTAGGATCAAAAAGGTCCTATGAGCTTTTGCAAAAGAAATTCATAGAAGGTGACGAAAACCTCCGATGGTCTCTTGCAGCTCTCCAGAAGGATGCAGAAGTTGTCGCCCAATATATACTTCCGTAGGAAAAGCCACCCAGATGTCGAGATTTAATGACAAGGCTACAAGAAGCACCCGCCCGAGTCAAAGAACACTCGTGACGTGTTGCAGAACTCGCTGGAGCACAAGTCTTAGCTATAGCAAAGTCTCACATCCCTGATATAAATTTGGATGTAGTAGCCGAGGGTTTCCACGAAGATTTCACGGACGAATAATGTGAAACCCTTGTTACTGAGGCGCAAAAAACAGCGCACGTTTTAGCTGAACAAATAGAATTAGATTCGTTACCAAAAATGTAAGGTATTGTAAAGACCATGTTACATTCATATTTTAGTAATGTAATATCTGTGCAATAGACTGTGAAAGTCTAGATTCGTCACCAGGATTGTAACAAATGCTTGGGTCGGGTGGTTCGTATATGTATTGTATGAACTCGTGTTAAACACTCACAACCAATACATAACTCATGTCAGCCCTCTAAACAACGCTCACAATAACCGATATGAACCATGGAGACTAAGAACTCACTCGGTCAAACATATGCGAACTGGGAGAATTGTCTTGGTCCCCAACAGACGGCAAGAACCCTGGGGACTAAGTAACCCGCTTGGTCAACATGCACGAGTTGAGGTGATACCAAGTGTACAAAAAGTAAATCATGACTTAAACGACAGCAACAATCATCCATATAAATTCAAAAATTGCCGAACAAATCGTCATGACCATAATTTATATGAAGTCAAATAAGGGTAATTACAGCAAACTTTAGACACTAAGCGTAGAAACGACGTAGCTGTGATATGTTCCAGGAACTTTGAAGGTCCGACCCATCCTCGCGCATCAGACGGTACGCCCCCGACCGAGTGATTTCCTTCACAATAAAGGGTCCTTCCCACGGGGCCGAGAGTTTGTGCTTGCCTACTGTGGACTGGACCTGCTTCAAGACCAAGTCTCCGACTGAAAAGCCTTGCACTCTGACATTTTTGTCATGATAACATAGCAAGCTTTGTTGGTACTTTGCCGATCATAGTAACGTGGCATCCCGCCTCTCCTCTAGTAGCAATAAGTCATCACATATGTGGTCATTAGAAGCCTTTTCTTCATACGAAGCCACACGAGGGGAGGTGAACAAGATCTTAGTTGGTAACATGGCTTCCGACCCGTAAACCAAGGATAAAGGAGAGTGCCCTGTGGTGCGACTTACATTAGTTCGAAGCCCCCACAGTACTGCTGGCAGTTCTCGAACCCACCGTCGAGCATATTTTTCCAACCGGATAAATATACGTGGCTTAATTCCAGATAGCAAGAGGCCGTTTGCGTGCTCAACTTGGCCATTGCTCTGCGGGTGCGCAACTGAGGCATAGCCAATCTTAAAACCCACTCGGCTCACAAATTCTTTGAACTCCTCCGCTATAAACTGAGTGCCATTATCAGTGATGATCTTATGGGGCGCACCGAACCGAGTGACTATTTCAGTCATGAACTCGACGACCTTCTTCGCCGAAATCTTTCCGACTGGCTTTACCTCGATCCACTTAGAGAACTTGTCTACTGCCACAAAAAGGTGAGTGAAACTCCCCTGAGCCTTTATGAAAGGCCCGACAATATCTAGACCCCATACTGAAAATGGCCATGTTATTGGGATAATTTGAAGCTCTATGGCAGGCACGTGCATCTGGCGGGCAAAGAACTGGCGACCCTCACACTTTCAGACAATTTCTTTGGCATCGGCGCCAGCAGTCGGCCAATAGAAACCTTGTCTCATTGCTTTGGATGCAATTGTGGAAGGGCCTGCATGGTTCCCGCAAATGCCAGCATGAATGTCTCCTAACACGACTCTTCCCTCGTCTTGAGATAAGCATTTCATCAACATCCCATGTGGGCTTTGTTTGTACAGACCATTGTCAACAATACAGTACGATCGAGACTTGCGAATAATCCTTAGGGCTTCGTCCTTATCAGTCGGTAGTGTGCCACCATCTAGGTAATTGATGAAAGGAGTTCGCCAATCTACTGTGATCATAACAACGTGTGGTGTGGGTTCCGCCTTTGGTGCCGACTACTCAATAGTTTGCTGGTTTAGCACAGATGGTTTATAGAGATCATTAAGGAATACTCCGTTAGGTATTTTAGACCTACTAGACCCAAGTTTGGCCAGTTCGTCCGCCTCTTCGTTGTACTTACAAAGGACGTGTTTATACTCAATACCATCAAACTTGTCTTCTAGCTTCCGAACTTCAGTGCAGTAGGCTGTCATGCTTTCGTGGGAATAACACCACTCCTTTGTTACTTGATTAATTACCAGCGCCGAGTCACCAGAGATGCTCAATCTCTGAACTCCGAGTGAAACAACCATTCTAAGCCCATGTAGTAGTGCCTCGTACTCTGCAGCATTGTTAGACGCGCGAAAGTGCATACGAAGAACATATCGCATCTTAGCCCCTTCAGGAGATGTCAAAACAACACCTGCCCCGGCACCTTCTAGTTGTAAGGAACCGTTAAACGTCATTTGCCAATAGCTTAATTCATGTGGGCTAGGCGGTAGCTCGCATTCGGACCACTCGGCAACAAAGCCTGACAAGGCCTGACATTTACCGAATCACGGGACTTGAAGGTAATGTCATACGATCCCAACTCAACTGCCCATTTAGCAATTTTCCTAGTAGCCTCTCTGTTATGTAGCAATTCGCCCAGGCCAAACGACGTGTGGACCTCGATCGGGTGATCCTCAAAATAATGCTTCAACTTCCGAGATGTCATTAATAATGCATAAATTAGTTTCTGAAGCTGAAAATATCGTACCTTGGACTCAGATAGGACCTCACTGACAAAATAGACGGGCCGCTGCACCTTTTGAGCTTTGCGAGCTTATTCCCATTCCACCGCCAGCGCAGTGCTGACAACGTGTGTGGTTGCGGAGATGTACAACTGCAAGTGTTCCTTTGGCCTTGGAGGGGTTAGCACCATAGGACCACTAATATAGGCCTTAAAATCATCCAAGGCTTTTTGAGCGTCATCATTCCAGGTGAATGATTCTTGCTTCTTGAGTAACCGAAAAAGGGCAAACCTCGAACGCCTAATCGTGAAACAAACCGGCTGAGTGCGGCCTTGCAACCAGTGAGTTTTTGGATGTCTTTTTGCGAATGTGGAGGTCCCATCCGCAATATGGCATTAACCTTCTCCGGATTAGCTTCAATCCCTCTATGTGATACTAAGAAACCAAGTAATTTTCCTGAGGGGACCCCAAAGATGCATTTGTCTGGATTCAACTTCATATTGTATTCCCGAAGATTCCCGAATGTTTCCTCTAGGTCGGTTATTAAGTCGGTGGAAAGCCGAGTCTTGACTACCACATCATCCACATAGGCTTCGATGTTTCTTCCGATCTGACTATCCAAGCACCGTTGCATGGTTCGCTGATAGGTGGCGCCGACGTTCTTAAGGCCAAAGGGCATAGTTGTGTAACAAAACGCACCAAAAGGCGTGATAAACGAGGTTTTAAGCTGGTCGGATTCATTTAAGGGGATCTGATGGTACCCTGAATAGGCATCTAAGAAACACAATAATGCGCATCTAGCCGTCGAATCAACCACCTGATCAATGCGTAGAAGGGTGAATGGATCTTTTGGGCAAGCTTGGTTGAGGCCGGTGTAGTCCACGCACATCCTCCACTCCTTGTTTTTCTTTCGTACCAAAACTAGATTAGCCAACCAGTCGGGGTGAAAAACTTCTTTAATGAAACCGGCTGCCAGTAGTCGACCGATTTCCTTCTTAATTGCATCCTTTCGATCTTGCGAGAATCGTCTAAGCCGTTGCCTTATAGGCCTGACGTTCGCGCGGACATGAAGTTTGTGCTCAGCCTTTTCCCTCACGACCCCTGGCATGTTAGAAGGTTTCCATGCAAATATATCTTTATTGTTTCGAAGAAAAAGGATGAGCGCGCTTTCCTATTTATCACCTAAATTGACCCTAATGTTGGTGGTCTTTGTTACATCATTATCATCTAGGCTAATCCTCTTGGAATCCACGGCGTCTGCATGAACCGCGGTCTTCGGCGCCTTCTTGTGAGCGGGGTCAAGCATGTCCTCCTCGGCGGTTGCGATTGCCTCCTTCAACTCGGCTAATTCTGATGCCGCCTCCATCTACTCAGTCAACTCGCAGCTGCTGTTGTCGCAGTCATATGATGTCCTCATATCCGAGTGAAGTGAAATGACTCCGTTTGGTCCTGGCAACTTCATCGTCATATAAGGATAGTGAGGCACTGCCATGAACTTAGCGATGGCTGGCCGCCGAATGGCGTGATAAGCAGAGTCGAGGTCGGCGACCTCGAATGTGATACGCTCCGTCCTGAAGTTCTCCCGAGTGCCGAAAGTTACCAGCAGAGTGATTTGCCCAAGAGGGAATGTTTACATGCCTGGTATCACGCCGTGGAACGGCGATCGGCTTGGCTTGAGGTCGGTCAAGGGTATGCCGAGCTCGTTGAAGGTCTTGACGAAGAGGATGTCGAGACTACTGCCGCCATCTACTAGTACCCTATTTAGCCAGACTCGGTTAACAGTCGGCGTAAGTACTAAAGGGTATTTCCCGGGCCTAGGGATGTGGTTTGGGTGGTCCGAACGATCAAAGGTAATCGGCACCTCTGACCATCGCAGATACTGAGGTACTGCTGGTGACACCGAGTGAACCTCCCTATAAAGGATCTTCTGCTGGCGCTTGGAATCTGCTGTGGAACGGCCGCAGATGTAATTAACCTCGCGATCGGGGTCCTGGTAGTATTCCTTATCCTCGTCTTGGTTATCCTTGTCCGAGTCTTTCTTAGCGCCTTTTGGGACCCAGGGGCGCTCCTTACAGACCTTCAGAGCGTGATGGGCAAAGTTCTTCAACTTGAAACATTCCCTTGCTTTGTGAGCTCCGTCATGAAGCAGACAAGGACCATCAAGCATCTTGTCAAAATCGTCTTGGGTGACCGGTTTCCTCCTGGATGTGTGCTCCGTGTTGGCTACCGTGCGGTCATGCTTGCGCTTCCGGTCACCATCTTTGTTGTAATCGGTCGGACCCGACTGGTTCCTGGGGGTCGTCTCCTTGTAGTGCCGAACTTGGAATAGTGCCGAATTGCCGGCGTCATATTTGTCAGCCATGGTGAACAGATCTCTAGCTGTCAGTCCGCCGGTCGCATCTAACCTTCCAATCTTTTTGATCAAATCGTCGTCACGAAGCTCTGCTTGTAAAGCGGTGACAACTTGAGCATCCGAGATGTTAGGGATGGTGTTCTTGACTCGGCAGAAATGTTGGATGTAATCTCGAAGCGGTTCCCGGTCTCGCTGCTTGATGCGGCTTAGTTCCCAGTGATTTCCTGGCCTGTCGAAAGTTGCTTGAAAGTTGGCAATAAACTGCCGACAAAGGCCTGCCCAAGAACTGCTGGAGTTGTCGGGCAAATTAGTGAGCCAAGTTCTTATGACTAGGGCTAGGCAAACGTGTAGGTAGTTGGCCATAACAAAACTGTCACCGCCAAGGGCCCGTATGGCTATCGAGTAGACATGGAGCCAGTCACGCGGGTCCGTCTTGCCGTCGTACTTCTCGATGTCGACTGGTTTGAAACCGACCGGCCAGCTGACGGTTCGAAGCTCCCGAGTGAAGGCCCGAATACCGGCCTCCTCATCATAATCATCTATGATCGGGGATCGTTCTTGCTCGCGATCAATATCTCGGCGAGGCCTATCGTCGCGGCGTCCCTCGTCTCGTTGATCACGGTAATACTCGTCACGATATACCGACCGCCTGTCGTCACGCTCGTAGATAACATCCCCGTGCCGGCGTCGTTCATCTTCCTGTGCTCGGTGGGTCGCGTCATCGCGCTCTCGGTATCTGTTGTCCAGTCGGATCCGCGCGTCACGTGGTGGTATGTCGTTGCGCAAGTCAGCGCTTGGATGTCGATCGTGGAACTCTGCGATGGGCCTGCGTCTAGGGGCAATAGGCGGTGTTGCCTCCCGGTTGGAACGCTGTTGATCTCTTCTTTCCTCCCTGGGCATCGAACTAGCGGTCCCAGAAGCTGACCGACTCGGTGTTGGTCTTGCCGCATTCATCTCCAGTACCGCCGCAGCCCTGATGTGTGCTTTCAGTTGGTTGACCTGAGGTGTCAACGCTGGGGAGACTTGGAGCAAGGGCTCTATGGTTTTTAGAAGGGCTGCTGCGGCCGTGATATTATGCTCTGGGGTTGTGTAGACATCCTCACCGTCAAGCTTTAGGGTGCAGTCGCCCATGTCTAAGTTTTGGATGATGCCGGATCTGTGCTGGGCATCTGGTCTGCGGAGATGGGGGGTGGCCGCATCTGGGTCACGGTCTTCGGGATCTGTTTCTTGTCCGTCTACATGTGGCACGGTGCCGCGTGCGGCTGCTGCAGCAGATGATTCTCCATCGGCTCCAGTTTGAGCAACGGGTGCCACCATGAACACCTCGTGGAAGTCAGAGGAACAACTCTCTGAATCACTCGGCTCTTCAATCAAGTCCAGGAGTGACTCGCTTCCGAGACCGATTGTTGCAATGAACCTGGATTCATCGAAAAATTCGACATCTATGTCCGGCTGATGAGCCAGGAGATCGATCGCAGTGAAGTCCGAATCAACCAAGGTTGTTGATCGGGGCGTTGTGGGCAACGTTGAGTTGTCACCCGAGAGGGTTTCTGCCTGGAAAGTTGCCGCCGAATTATTGAACCCGAGCGGGAGTTGGCTGACGACCGCGTGTTCCTCCTCGACAAGGTCCCTGTGTGGATCGGCGACGAGGCTGAAGGTTCCGAAGCGGATCTTGTCTCTCGGGTGAAACTTGATGTCGACGAAAGCCATCGATTTCGACGATGCTATGCTCAACGCCACCCCTTCCTAGCGTGCCAACTGTCGAGGGATATTCTCGATAGTAGATTCAGGTATGCGTATGAGTAGTTAAGATCGATGGACACAGGACGCGGAGTTTATACAGGTTCGGGCCTCCCGGAGGATAACAACCCTACGTCCTGTCTGGTGTTGCTATATTGCTAAGGTTCACACTGGAATTATGGTTCCAATACGAGTCTGCCCTCGACGAAGGCCTCCTGCCCTCCTTATATATCCGAGGGGCAGGGGTTTACAAGGTAACATTCGAGTCGGTTATAATAGATTCCATCTAACTAACATATCAGTAAACCTATCTTGCGGCCTACTCAAACAAATATCTACATAAATATCTCTAGGCCGAATATATCTAAAACTAAACCTCTGGCCCACTCGGCCATATAGCCGAGTGGTTAGGTATCCTGGGTACATATATCCCATACGTAGTAAGGTAGTTGAGATAGAGAATGACATATAGAGTATGACGGGTGCGGGAAAAACTGGTATAGATGATGGAATCTTGATGACCAGGACATATATAGTATGGATTTAGAGTAATACGAGTGCAGTTACTCTAAGCAGGTTAGTTTCAGTGAAATGGGGTGGGTGGGGTCGGGCACAGGTGCATAGGTGCACAGGTGGAAACGTATGGTTTCTAAAAAAAAGTGGAAACATATGCTTTACAGTATATTGTTATCTGTGTGCTCTCTCAAAACCGGGCTTGCTATTCCTCTGAGTGGGAACTGTATGATAGGAATGGCAGTGAGGTAGGCAATTTATACGGTGCCGTGGCGCTTTGCAGGGGACTGGGATCGTCGGCAGTCAGGCGTCCAGCAGTCGAGCATAACAGTCGGCCTCTCCGCCGTCCGTTGTGCAATCGTGCGGTTGTTCGTCGCTTGCTAGGCGCAACAGTTCAGCAGCATCGAGTATGGTACTATAAAAACAACAGCACTATTAAAAACAACGTAACTGATTCATGCCATTATATGTTATAAATAGTTTCACTCAACAATTTTTTTTCATATAATAAAATATAAAGTTCATTATATTCCCTTCAAGTATAGGTGAAGTTCAAATAATTTTTTAAATTATCATTTGGTTTGTTTTGCCCGTATTATTTGCAAACTTATCTGAAAATTTTGTTCCAGTCGCTGTTCCATTTTGGCCATTGGAATGGATCGTTTTGGTACTGAACCGATACCAAACAGTACCAGCGTACCATTCTAGACTTTGAATATAATGACAATTTATATAAATACTTATATATATAATTATAAATATATATTTTATTAATAATTTCAGACTAACATAAGACTATATTGTACAATATTTTTTCTAACACCATAGTTTAACATAGAATAAAGTCTACAACATCACTAATGTAATAGATGATCAGGAATTGGCTGGTACCGGCCGGTATTGGTCAAAACGACCGGTACTAACGGTAACTTGGCCGGTACGGGATTGAGCTGCTAAGGTACCGGTCAGATGGCCGGAACACACATTTATCAGCCTCATTGACTGAAAAGCCTGCTGATAGAAGTGTTGAATCAAATTTCTTATGCCACTGCTTAGGAGCTTGTTTCAGACCATACAAAGACTTCAAAAACTTACTCACCTTGTCTTCTTGACCCTTTATTACAAATCCATCTGGCTGATCCATATAGATTTCCTCATCCAACTCTCCTTTAAGGAAAGTTGTCTTAACGTCCATCTGATGAACGATAAGACCATGTGAGGCAGCCAGAGCAAGTGATACACGAATAGTGGTCAATCTAGCAACATGTGAATAAGTGTCAAAGAAGTCTTCGCCTTCTTTTTGAGTATAACCCTTAGCCACAAGCCGAGCCTTATACTTGTCAATAGTACCATCAGGCTTAAGCTTTTTCTTGAACACCCATTTACAACCCATAGGTTTGCAACCATATGGTCTGTCGACAACTTTCCAAGTTCCATTAGAAAGAATAGAGTCCATCTCACTATGAACAGCTTCTTTCCAATCATCTGCATCAGGAGATGCATATGCCTCTGAAATGGTTCAAGTAGTGCTATCCACAAGATAAACAATGAAATCATCACCAAAAGACTTTGTAGTCCTTTGTCTCTTGCTCCTCGTAGGAGCTTCTCTATCAATCTCCTCATGGATTGGTTCAAGTGTTTGTTCAGCATAATCAGAAAAAGCACTAGGTTCAGAAGTAGTTTCAGCAATCACATCAGAAGATAATCTAGACATGCTATGTAAATCTTTCATCGGAAATATATTCTCAAAGAAAGTAACATCACGAGACCCCATTAATGAATTAACATAAACATCAGGCACCTCTGATTTAAACACTTAAAATCTATAGGCAATGCTATGATGAGCATATCCAAGAAAAATACAATCCATAGTTTTAGGTCCCAACTTACGCTTCTTGTTAATTGACACGTTAACTTTGGCCAAACAACCCCACGTGCGTAAGTAAGAGAGCGATGGCTTTCTACCAATCCATTCCTCGTATGGAGACTTCTCCTTATTCTTCATGGGAACTCTATTTAGGACATGACATGATGTCAATAAAGCCTCCCCCCACCATGCCTTAGATAATCCAGCCGTGTCTAACATGGAATTAACCAAGTCAGTCAAGGTGCGATTCTTTCTTTCGGCAACCCCGTTTGATTGGGGCGAATAGGGAGGCGTCCTCTCATATATCAAACCATGTTCCGCACAGAATAAGTCAAACTCATTTGAGAAATACTCGCCACCACAAACGGACCTAATTCTTTTGATCTTTTTCTCTAGTTGAGTTTCAACTTCAGGCTTATAAATTTTAAAGTAGTTTAGAGTCTCGTCTTTTGTTTTTAACAAATAAACATAGCAATATCTAGTCGCATCATCAATCAAAGTCATAAAATATCTTTTTCCACCCTCATTCAATATACCATTCATTTCAAAAAGATCTGAATGTATAAGTTCTAGTGGTGCCAAGTGTCTCTCCTCTGCAGCCTTGTGAGGCTTTCGAGGTTGCTTAGATTGCACACAACTTGAGCACTTAGAACCTTTAACAATGGAAAAATTCGGAATTAAATTCAAACTGGATAGTCGAGACATAGAACCAAAATTTAGATGACATAAACATGAATGCCAAACACTAGCATCACTCTCATTAACACCATCACAAATATAGTTCACAGACTTATTGCAATAATCCGAAAGGGAAAAGCGGAACAAGCCTCCGCACTCATAGCCTTTACCAATAAATTGTCCACTCTTAGACACGACAACTTTATTCGACTCTAGCACTACCTTAAAACCATCCTTACACAAAAGGGAGCCACTAACGAGATTCTTCTTGATAGAAGGGACATCTTGTACGTTTTTCAATTGGACAATCTTCCCTGAAGTGAACTTCAGCTCGACCGTGCCAACACCATGAACAGAAGCATGTGACCCATTCCCCATTAGGACGAAGGAATCCCGGGCGACCTGGTAAGAAGTAAACAAAGAGGCATCAGCACAAACATGAACATTAGCACCAGTATCAAGCCACCAACAAGTAGATTGAAATACAGAAAAAGCATATGGTAAATTACCATACCCACTAGTTTCTCCAGCACTGGTCACCATGTTTGCAGACTTCTGCTGTGGAGGCTTCCTTCCTTTGCGTTCTGGACACTTCTTTGCCCAATGCTCATTAGAACCACAAATAAAACATGCTCCCTTCTCCTTGTTCTTCTTCTTGAAGGTAGTGGTCTACTTAGGCTTATTGTTCTTGCCCTTGCCCTTACCACCACTGCCATGAGACTGTTGAGGTTGATGCACCATATTGGCAATAGTGTTTTCCTCATTGACTTTAGAACGTCCATCCTTTTCACGAGCTTTCTCCTCAACATCAAGAGACGCGATCAAATTTGAGACAGATATGTTCGTCCTCTTGTGTTTAAGAGTAGTGGCAAAATCCCTCCAAGTTGGAGGCAATTTGGCAATAATGCCCCCAACCACAAGCTTCTCAGGTACGGCGATCTTAAGCAATTCGAGTTCCTTCACTATGTACTATATCTCATGAGCCTGCGCGACGACAGATTTGTCATCTACCATCTTCAAATCATAGTACTGCTCAATGACATACAGTTCAGCGCCAACATCTAAACCACCATAGTCAGCGATCAGAGCATCCCACATATCCTTAGCGACTGTATGATGGATGTAGACGTCCTGAAGACGATCTACCAAAACTCCAATAACAGCGCCCAAGAATATTATGTTGGCTTCACTGTAGGCCTTTTCCTGATCTGCAGTGAGATCGCCTTCAGGTTTGCCAGTGGACACCCAGAACATATTCATGGCACTAAGCCACAGAGTGACTTTCACTTGCCATCTTTTGAAGTGCACACCAATGAATTTCTCTGGCCTCAGCGCATCGACAAATTCAGCCATAAAACTAAAGTGCCTATAATAAGGTTTTTGGATTGTTGGATAAATTAGCATTTTAGTTTTATATTAATCCAGACATAAATCATAAGTATGATTAACAGATTGCATAATGAACTAGACAAGTTTACATAACATCTAGACAGGTCTATAAAGCTAGACAAAAGCACAACATCTACCATACTAGCAACATCCATCATAGACAAGTAGACTATGAAAGCTAGTATGGAAGACATAGTTTGAGATGAGAGTGCGTACGTTTCCTTCTGAACTGGGTAGAGAAGGCGACGACGACGTGCAGCACCGTCACGTTGTTGGCGACGGTGACTGAGGCCGACTTGACGACGAGGAAGACGAGCCGTGGCGATGAGCTTGATGAAGACGAGGAAGCGATCGAGCAGTCGTGCAGAGCGCTTCCCAAAAACCTTATTCGTCCTCTCCCGGTGCAGGATCGCAGAGGACGATGGTTCCAGAGACCTGCTCTCCCGTTCGCCGGTGCACGCTGACAATCGGGATGGAGAAGACTTGACGGTGCAACAGTAGCGAGAGGCAAAACCCTAGGTGATTGCATGATATAATTTGCGGCAGTACCCGTACGTATTTATAGGGAGGAACCGCTAGGGTTGGGCGTCCCGCAACCGAGTCGGTTACCATATTAATACGTCGGTTTCCATAATTAAATATATGGAATATGCAGCAAAAAGAAAGTGCAAAAGGAAGCCGCGCCCCCGCAAGGCAAGGGACCGAATTTCGGCGGACCATTCACGCAGGTGATGCGTGGCCGCGCCCATCGCCCACGCCCCGCCCCGCCCCGCCCGGCCCGGCCCGGCCCGGCGAGGCAAGGCGAGGCGAGCGAGCGCGCGCATGTGTTCTTCCTTCCTCCCATCCACACACTTGCAAAAGATGCTAGAGCAACCAACCTTATAAGTTGGACTCCCTCAACCTCCACTAGCAATGTGGGACTAAACATTTGCACTCCCACCACTCATGAATGGGCCTTTGAGATTTTCTAGGAATTATTGTGAATATTAATGGGCCAAGCCCATATAATTCTAACAATCCCCCACCAGATCTCAAAGTTCCAACTAGACTTTGCCTCACCCCACTGTTGTTTAATATACCAGTATTTTCAGTGGAGACTGTTAAGTTGAACTTCCACCTAGAATAATAAGCTACACTCATTCACAACTTGAACAATGGACTACGCCTTGAATTACAAGTTTTGTGCAAACAAGTTTCACTTACTGTCATAACTGATACTAGACCTCCAGTAGGCTTCTCCGCGGGTGGAGCATATAGGTCATACTCCCTTGGTCTTTCATGAGGTTAATAGAGATCACCCAAATCTCACAGATTGCGACCTTACAACAATCGGACTCATATAGGTGTATTCATTCAAGAATGTTCTGTAGGACAACATCTTCACTATTTAAAGCCAACTGAATACATTAAGGCAACAACCATCCTGCCATACAGATATCGAGAGTAATGCATCGCTTCTTGAGTGGGTCATAAAAGGTTACTCTCATGCTAACCAATAGCTTGTTCTTCCCAGGTCCTACTTCACGGGATCTCCGATCACATAGGTTGGGTTACCACTATGGAATAGCACATATGGGTCTCATACCCATCTCCTTCGATGCACTGTCTATCACATTACGTGACAGCCCCTTGGTGAATTGATCTGTCAGGTTCTCACCAGTTGAAATATATTCTACTGATATGACTCCGGAGTTTCTCATTTTCCTGACAGACTTCAGATGTCTCTTAATATGTCTTGATGACTTTATATTGTCCTTAGAATTGTTCACTTTGACTATCACAGTTTGATTGTCACAATTCATGAGGATTGCCGGCACAGGTTTCTTGACAATAGGTAAGTCCATGAATAGCTCACGTAGCCAATCGGCCTCAACTATAGTTGTATCTAGTGCGGTAAGCTCTGCTTCCATGGTAGACCTCGTTAAGATGGTCTGTTTGCATGATCTCCATGAAACAACAGCACCACCAAGAGTAAATGCATATCCACTCGAGGCATATAGCTCATCAGCATCATATATCCAATTGAAATCACTATAGCCCTCTAGTACTGCTGGATATCCAGAATAATGAATTCCATACTCCATAGTACCAACTAAATAGTGCATTACCCGCTCAAGCGCACGCCAATGATCATCTTCCGGACAAGAAGTAAACCGGCTTAGTTTGCTCACAGCAAACGAGATGTCAGGCCTAGTAGAATAGCTAAGTACATAAGTGATCCAATTATCTGAGAATATCTTAATTGGTCTCTGCCAATTCTCTTATTCTTTCGAAGAATCAAGCTGGGATCATAAGGTGTTGGAGAAGACTTGCTATCCTTGTAACCAAAACGGTTCAAGAGCTTCTCAACATAATGAGATTACGTAAGAGTAATCCCATTCTCTCCTTTGATTAGCTTGATGTTCAAGATAACGTCAGCCTCACCCAGATCTTTCATATCAAAACTTTGGCACAGAAAAGTCTTGACCTCATTGATCATGTCAAGATTTGTTCCAAAGATGAGTATGTCATCAACATACAAGCATAGTATAACTCCCTTATCCCCACCATGGCGGTAGTACACACATTTATTAGCCTCATTGACTAAAAAGCCTGCTGATAGAAGTGTTGAATCAAATTTCTCATGCCACTTCTAAGAAGCTTGTTTCAGACCATACAAAGACTTCAACAACTTACACACCTTGTCTTCTTGACAGTTTATTACAAATCCATCTGGCTGATCCATATAGATTTCCTCATCCAACTCTCCATTAAGGAAAGCAGTCTTAACGCCCATCTGATGAACGATAAGACCATGTGAGGCAGCTAGAGCAAGTAATACACGAATAGTGGTCAATCTAGCAACAGGTGAATAAGTGTCAAAGAAGTCTTCGCCTTCTTTCTGAGTATAACCCTTAGCCATAAGCCGAGCCTTATACTTATCAATAGTATCATCAGGCTTAAGCTTTTTCTTGAACACCCATTTACAACCCACAGGTTTGCAACCATATGGCCTGTCGACAACTTCCCAAGTTCCATTAGAAAGAATAGAGTCCATCTCACTATGAACAACTTCTTTCCAATCATCTGCATCAGGAGATGCATATGCCTCTAAAATGGTTCTAGGAGTGTCATCCATAAGATAAACAGTGAAATCATCACCAAAAGACTTTGCAGTCCTTTGTCTCTTGCTCCTCCTAGGAGCTTCACTATCAATCTCCTCATGGATTGGTTCAAGTGTTTGTTCAGCATGATCAGAAAAAGCACTAGGTTCAGGAGTAGTTTCAGCAATCACATCAGAAGATAATCTAGACATGCAATGTAAATCTTTCATAGGAAATATGTTCTCATGAAAGTAACATCACGAGACTCCATTAATGAATTAACATGAATATCAGGCACCTCTGATTTAAACACTAAAAATCTATAGGCAATGCTATGATGAGCATATCCAAGAAAGATACAATCCACAGTTTTAGGTCCCAACTTACGCTTCTTGTTAATTGGCACGTTAACTTTGGCCAAACAACCCCATGTGCGTAAGTAAGAGAGCGATGGCTTTCTATCAATCCATTCCTCATGTGGAGTCTTCTCCTTATTCTTCATGGGAACTCTATTTAGGACATGACATGATGTCAATAAAGCCTCCCCCCACCATGCCTTAGATAATCCAGCCGTGTCTAACATGGAATTAACCAAGTCAGTCAAGGTGCGATTCTTTCTTTCGACAACCCCGTTTGATTGGGGCGAATAGGGACGCGTCCTCTCATGTATCAAACCATGTTCCACACAGAATAAGTCAAACTGATCTTTTTCTCTAGTTGAGTTTCAACTTTAGCCTTATAAATTTTAAAGTAGTTTAGAGCCTCATCTTTCGTTGTTAACAAATAAACATAGCAATATCTAGTCGCATCATCAATCAAAGTCATGAAATATCTTTTTCCACCCTCAGTCAATATACCATTCATTTCATAAAGATCTGAATGTATAAGTTCTAGTGGTGCCAATTGTCTCTCCTCTGCAGCCTTGTGAGGCTTTCGAGGTTGCTTAGATTGCACACAACTTGAGCACTTAGAACCTTTGACAATGGAAAAATTCGGAATTAAATTCAAGCTAGACAGTCGATACATAGAATCAAAATTTAGATGACATAAACGTGAATGCCAAACACTAGCATCACTCTCATTAACACCATCACAAATATAGTTCACAGACTTATTGCAATAATCCGAAAGGGAAAAGCGGAACAAGCCTCTGCACTCATAGCCTTTACCAATAAATTGTCCACTCTTAGACACGACAACTTCATTCGACTCTAGCACTACCTTAAAACCATCCCTACATAAAAGGGAGCCACTAACGAGATTCTTCTTGATAGAAGGGACATGTTGTACGTTCTTCAGTTGGACAATCTTCCCCGAAGTGAACTTCAGCTCGACCGTGCCAACACCATGAACAGAAGCATGTGACCCATTCCCCATTAGGACGGAGGAATCCCGGGCGACCTGGTAAGAAGTAAACAAAGAGGCATCAGCACAAACATGAACATTAGCACCAGTATCAAGCCACCAACAAGTAGATTGAAATACAGAAAAAGAATATGGTAAATTACCATACCCACTATTTTCTCCAGCACTGGTCACTATGTTTGCAGACTTCTGCTGTGGAGGCTTCCTTCCTTTGCGTTCTGGACACTTCTTTACCCAATGCTCATTAGAACCGCAAACAAAGCATGCTCCCTTCTCCTTGTTCTTCTTCTTGAAGGTAGTGGTCTGCTTAGGCTTATTGTTCTTACCCTTGCCCTTACCACCACTGCCATGAGACTGTTGTGGTTGATGCACCATATTGGCAATAGTGTTTCTCTCATTGACTTTAGAACGTCCATCCTTTTCACGAGCTTTCTCCTCAATATCAAGAGACGCGATCAAATCTGAGATAGATATGTTCGTCCTCTTGTGTTTAAGAGTAGTGGCAAAATCCCTCCAAGTTAGAGGCAATTTGGCAATAATGCCCCCAGCCACAACCTTCTCAGGTACGATGATCTTAAGCAATTCGAGTTCCTTCACTATGCACTATATCTCATGAGCCTGCGCGATGACAGATTTGCCATCTACCATCTTAAAATTATGGTACTGCTCAATGACATACAGTTCAGCGCCAGCATCTGAACCACCATAGTCAGCGATCAGAGCGTCCCACATATTCTTAGCGACTGTATGATGGATGTAGATGTCCTGAAGACGATCTACCAAAACTCCAATAACAGCGCCCAAGAATATTGTGTTGGCTTCACTGTAGGCCTTTTCCTGATCTGCAGTGAGATCGCCTTCAGGTTTGCCAGTGGACACCCAGAACACATTCATGGTAGTAAGCCACAGAGTGACTTTCACTTGCCATCTTTTGAAGTGCACGCCAGTGAATTTCTCTGGCCTCAGTGCATCGACAAATCCAGCCATAAAACTAAAGTGCCTACAATAAGGTTTTTGAATTGTTGGATAAATTAGCACTTTTAGTTTTATATTAATCCAGACATAAATCATAAGTATGATTAACAGATTGCATAATGAACTAGACAAGTCTACGTAAGATCTAGACAGGTCTATAAAGCTAGGCAAAAGCACAACATCTACCATACTAGCAACATCCATCATAGACAAGCAGACTACGAAAGCTAGTATGGAAGACATAGTTTGGGATAAGAGTACGTACGTTTCCTTCTGGACTGGGTAGAGAAGACGGCGACGACGTGCAGCACCGTCATGTTATTGGCGACGACAGCTGAGACCGACTTGACGACGAGGAAGACGAGCCGTGGCGACGAGCTTGATGAAGACGAGAAAGCGATCGAGCAGTCGCGCAGAGCGCTTCCCAAAAACCTTATTCGTCCTCTCCCGGTGCAGGATCGTAGAGGCCGATGGTTCCGGAGACCTACTCTCCCATTCGCCGGTGTACGCCGACAATCTGGATGGAGAAGACTTGGCGGTGCAACAGTAGCAAGAGGCAAAACCATAGGTGATTGCGTGATATAATTTACGGCGGTACCCGTACGTATTTATAGGGAGGAACCGCTAGGGTTGGGCGTCCCGCAACCGAGTCGGTTACCATATTAATATGTCGGTTTCCATAATTAAATATATGGAATACGCAGCAAAAAGAAAGTGTAAAAGGAAGCCGTGCCCCCGCAAGACAAGGGACCGAATTTCGGCGGACCATTCACGCAGGTGATGCGCGCCCACGCCCGGCCCGGCCCGGCGAGGCGAGGCGAGCGAGCGCGCGCGTGTGTTCTTCCTTCCTCCCATCCACACACTTGTAAGAGATTCTAGAGCAACCAACCTTATAAGTTGGACTCCCTCAACCTCCACTAGCAATATGGGACTAAACCTTTGCACTCCCACCACTCATAAATGGGTCTTTGAGATTTTCTAGTTATTATTGTGAATATTAGTGGGCCAAGCCCATATAATTCTAACATGTATATGTAAGCTCTATGGTACTGGAGCTTTAAGAATGTATCCTTGTGAGACTCATATATATATGTTGTGGTACTCTGTTCTGTTCTAGTAAGGGTATGTAGTGTGTTTGTAGTCTGTGATGAACTACGCTGTACTCTGTCATTGTGGCTTGTTATAATTTATATTTGTGGAAGGTTACGCTTTTTAAACTCGATTGTCTCAGCAACTTGTCGCATCAAAGGACAATAAAAATAAAGCAGGTAAATTTATAGCATGGAGGCAATATATAGGATAAAATAAGAGGACGAAAGAATTATCCTACTTGCTCTAACAGGACCGTAGATATGGCCTCCCTTTATATCTGCTAAATATTCTTCAGCTTTCATATGGAAAACTCTACTTATCATTCGTCATTCCTCTGCTCTAACAGGACCGTGTTAGACAACTGGATAGACGTGGCTAACAGATAGAAGCAGCCATGTTTAAAGAAGAGATTAATTCTCTCCTGTACTTAACCGGCAAGTCAATGTTTGAATTAGATTGTATAGATAAAACTTGACTTACAAGTATTGTGAGTCGGTTGTAATCTCTCCAGGCTTCATGCCTATATTAACACGTAACGCGAGCCAGACAAAGTGCATCGCTTCAATCCATCGTAAATTCCTTTATGGTAATCAGAGCCACTTCTGTATCTTCTAGCCATGGTGAGCTCAACCTCTACCCCTGCCGTTGCGTCGCTCCTAGCGCTGCCGGTCTCCGAGAAACTTAGCAAGTCCAACTTCGTCATCTGGCAAGCGCAAGTCCTACCGGCAATCAGAGGGGCTCAGCTTGAGTCTTTCCTCGACAACAAGATCCCGACGCCGTCGAAGACAATTGAAGTCACTACCGATGGCAAGACATCGAAGATCACCAATCCAGAGTACTCCACCTGGGTTGCAAACGACTAGCAAGTTCTGAGCTACTTGTTGTCGTCCATGACGCGGGAGGTGCTGACTCAAGTTGTTACGCACAAGACGGCGGCTTGGGCGGCAGTCACAGAGATCTTCTCCACCCAGACTCGGGCGCGCGCAGTCAACGTGCGCATCACGCTCGCCACCGCGCAGAAAGGTCACCTGACCATGGCCGAGTATTTGGCCAAGATGAAAAGTCTCGCCGATGACATGATCGCATCTGGCAAGACCCTCGACAACGATGAGCTTGTGTCCTACATCATCACAGGACTCAACTCTGAATACAATCCTGTGGTGTCTGCAATTCTTGCACGAGTTCAGCCGATCACAGTTGGGGAGATGTACTCTCGGCTTCTCAGCTTTGACATGAGGCTAGAACTCCAGCGTGCCGCCGAGCAAGGTGGCGCACCATCAATCAATGCCACCACACGCGGTCATGGACGTCCGCGTGGTGGCGTGCAAGGCGGGCCAGGATGCGGCCAAGGACGCGGCGAACCTGGTGTTGGCCCAAACGGGCGGGGTCAAGGCGGCAACAACTCGAACACTCGACCCTGCAATGGAGGCTCAAGAAACAAACCCCCATGCCAGATCTGTGGCAAAGAGGGACACTCTGTGACGAGGTGCTGGTATCGCTACGATGACGACTACGAAAAAAACATGTCTGCGGCAACCACCTCCTACAACTACAACGACCACTCCTACTATGTCGACTCTGGTGCCACTGATCACATCACCAGCGAGCTTGATAAGCTTGCCGTGCATGAGCACTACACCGGGACTGATCAGATAAGGATGGCCAATGGAGCAGGTATGGATATTGAGCACATAGGTCATGCTGTTATTCATACCCCACATCAGGGTTTAAATAACCGAATTAACCGACCGGCTCGGTTCGGAGAAAAACCGACCGGTTAACCGAGATAACCGGCCGGCTAACCGATTCACTACAGTAATAGGGTCGGTTATTGACGGTTAACCGGCCGGCTGAGGTAACCGGACCAGACCGGTTATGCGGTTAACCGGGAAAACCAGCCGGTTAACCGTGGTTATTTAAACCCTGCCCTACATCCTAATTGGCCTCTATATCTACAAAATATTCTGCATGTTCCTTCTGCTAAAAAAAATCCCGCTTCTGTTCATCGAATTGCTCTTGATAATCATGCTTTCCTTGAATTTCACCCTCATGTTTTCTTTATCAAGGACCAGGCCACGAGGAAAACCCTGCTGCGCGGCAAGTGTGAAGGAGGCCTTTATCCCCTTCCCACGCTTCAAATAAGGAGCCATGCTTTGAGTGCTTCCAAACCTAGTGTAGCAAGGTGGCACAATCGTTTAGGATATCCTGCTTTTCCTATAGTCCATAAAGTCATTAGCAATTTTAATCTCCCTTGTTCTAGTGAGTGAAATAAAGGCTCTGTTTGTGATGCTTGTCAACAAGCTAAGAGCCATCAGTTATCTTATTCTAGATCGTCGAGTATGTCTAATTCTCCTTTGGAGTTAATTTTCTCTGATGTATGGGGTCCTGCTATCAACTCTGTTGGTAGAAAACAATATTACATCAGTTTCATTGATGATTTCAGCAAGTTTACTTGGATTTATTTGTTGAAACGTAAATCTGAAGTTTTTCAAAAATTCCATGAGTTTCAAAACCTTGTTGAACGGTTGTTTGACAAGAAAACAATCTCTGTCCAATCTGATTGGGGCAGGAAATATGAGAGGCTTAATTCCTTCTTCACAAAAGTTGGCATCACTCATTGTGTTTCTTGCCCTCATGCTCATCAACAGAATGGGGCTGCTGAGCGTAAGCATAGACACATTGTTGAAGTAGGCCTCTCATTGCTGGCGCATGCATCTATGCCCCTAAAATATTAGGATGAAGCCTTCATCGCTGCCACGTATTTAATTAATCGCACACCTAGCAAATTGCTTGATTACTTGACTCCTTTAGAGAAGTTGTTTGGAGAAAAACCTAATTATTCCTTTCTTCATACTTTTGGTTGTGCTTGTTGGCCAAATTTGCGACCATTTAATTCTCACAAGCTCCAATTTTGATCCACTCGGTGTGCTTTCTTGGGTTATAGTACCCTTCATCGTGGCTTTAAATGTCTTGATATTCCGACTGGTAGGGTGTATATCTCCCGTGATGTTATCTTTGACGAAGATATTTTTCCTTTTTCGGAATTACATTCCAATGCCGGTCAACTCCTTCACCCAGAAATTCTCTTGCTTCCACAAAATCCTAGTTCTAGGGGTATGGGTACACATGATTTTATGTCTCATGATCCTACTAATCAAACTACTGTAGAAAACTCAGAATTTTTTGGTGCAGAAACTAGCAAAAACGGTGAAGATTTGGTGCACACAGGAGCTGGCACGTGCCCTGGTGACAATTTGCTGCAGCTGCCTGTCCGCATGCTTCCCGTATCCAAATTAGGATTGCGGCCTGCTGCAGCACCTAGTGCCGAGTTCCATGCCCCAGCTTCGCCCGAACCACCTGCGCGCGACCCCACTGCTCCAAACCCAGTCTCGGCAGTTGGGTCCCCACCTGTCTCGGGTGCGGCCGCCTCGCCCAACCGCGTGCCCACGACGATGGGGGGAGCATCTTCGGCAGGAGACGCCAAATCAGGTGGTGTGCCACGCGAGCGCGAGCATGTGGTACAAGCTCCAACAGCACCAGCATCAGCATAGCTTGATCAGCAGCAGCGCATCAAAACGAGAGCACAGTCTGGAATTTACAGACCAAAAGTCTACTCTGATGGCACGATCAGGTATGGCCAGGGGTTGTTTACTCAGGTTACTGAACCGGTCACTCTTAATGATGCTTTATCTGATCCTAATTGGAAACATGCTATGGACACTGAATATTTTGCACTTCTGAAGAATAAAATTTGGCATCCCGTTCCACCAGCATTTGGTCATAATATCTTTGATTGTAAGTGGGTATATAAAACCAAAAGAAAACCTGATGGCACAATAGACAGATACAAGGCTAGATTGGTTGCAAAAGAATTCAAACAACGATATGGAATAGATTATGATGACACCTTCAGTCCTGTTGTTAAATTTGCTACCGTTAGACTTGTTTTGTCTATTGCTATTACTAGAGGTTGGACTCTTCGCTAGTTGGATGTACAGAATGCGTTTTTACATGGTGTTCTAGAGGAGGAGGTGTACATGCGTCAACCACCTGGATATGTTGATAAAGATAAGCCAAGTTTTGTGTGCAAGCTCGATAAAGCATTGAATGGTCTTAAACAGGTGCCTAGAGCCTGGTATTCACGGTTGAGTGAGAAGCTTCATACACTTGGGTTCAAACCATCAAAGGCTGATATTTCTCTATTTATTTACTCTAAAGGAAAAGTGACAATTTTCGTTCTTGTGTACGTTGATGATATTATTGTTGCTAGCTCATCACAGTAGGCGATAACTGCACTTCTTAAAGATCTTGAGGATTTTGCTCTAAAGGATCTTGGAGAGCTTAATTACTTTCTGGGAATTGAGGTAAAGAGAAATAAAGATGGTCTTTTGTTAACTCAAAAAAAATATGCTACTGATTTGCTTAAGCGAGTAAATATGTTGAGTTGCAAGTCAGTTAGTACACCACTTTCAACTTCTGAGAAATTATATGCACATGTTGGTACGCCACTTGGAGTAGAAGATGCAACTAAATACAGAAGTATAGTAGGTGCTCTTCAGTATTTGACATTGACTAAGCCCGATATAACATTCTCAGTAAATAAAGTGTGTCAGTATTTACATGCTCCTACTATTGATCACTGGACAGCAGTTAAACGAATTTTGAGATATGTTAAGGGTTGCCTAGATACAGGACTTCAGATTCGAAGGTCAAAGTCTGTGTTAGTCAGTGCATTCTCTAATGCTGATTGGGCAGACTGTCCAGATGATAGAAGGTCTACAGGTGGATTTGCAGTCTTCTTTGGGTCTAATTTGATCTCGTGGTGTGCAAAGAAGCAGGCAACAGTTTCCAGATCAAGTACAGAAGCAGAATATAAGGCTGTAGCTAATGCAACTGTAGAAATAATGTGGATACAGAAATTGCTTGAGGAGCTAGGAGTGTGTGCGCCTAGAGCTGCACGACTATGGTGTGATAATATGGGTGCTAATTGTCTTTCTTCTAACCCTGTTTTTCATGCCAGAATGAAACACATTGAAGTGGACTATCATTTTGTTCGAGAGCGTGTTGGTCAGAAATTACTAGAGATTTGCAATGTTCCTATAGGAGATCAAGTAGCTGATGGCTTCATCAAACCTCTCACAGCTCAGAAGATGGAAGAGTTCAAGCGCAACCTTAACCTAGAAAGGTTTAGATTGAGGGAGGGTGTTAGACAACTGGATAGACGTGGCTAACATATAGAAGCAGCCATGTTTAAAGAAGAGATTAATTCTCTCCTGTACTTAACCGGCAAGTCAATGTTTGAATTAGATTGTATAGATAAAACTTGACTTACAAGTATTGTGAGTCGGTTGTATTCTCTCCAGGCTTCACGCCTCTATTAACATGTAACGTGAGCTAGACAAAGTGCATCGCTTCAATCCATCGTAAATTCCTTTAGACTGTAGATATGGCCTCCCTTTATATCTGTGTTCCCTCGGCGAACGAACAGGTGGAACAGCAGATGGCAAGGAAGATCCAGCAACAGAACGACTTTGGGCAGCATACCTAAACAGAAATAGAAAAACATGTTTACTAGCTTTCAGCTGATTGAAACCTTTCAATTAATGATTTGTTCCTTTGAGTTTTGATTTTTCTTTTGTAGGATTATTTGTATAATAATTATAAACCATTAGGTCTAGGTTTAAAGAGGTGACGAAAAGTTTTCAGTCAGCTAAAAATTAGCAAGTCCCATAGAAAAAACATAGGTATACCTCCTAAGAGCGCAGGGAGGGCAGTTCCAGTGCAGGCAGAAGAAGGAACACACTAAAAATAAGCCATCCTGCATTGAAAACATCAGCGATATAATAGGAGGATACACTCATCATGAAGTTGGTGGGTTGTTAGTATAATGGTCAGACTGGCATAAGGGAGCACATACTTCATATGTGTGACATGGCCAATAAGCTTAAAGATATGAAGATGGAGATCTCTGATGGTTTCCTTGTTTATTTCATCATGACCTCACTCCCGCCTCAGTATGCTCCATTCAAAATCAGCTACAACACCAACAAGAACACTTGGTCTATCACTGACCTTATAAGTTATTGTGTTGAAGAAGAGGAGAGGCTGAAAACTGAGAAGATAAAGGAGAATGTTGTGAACATGGTTGGCAACCTTAGTCTCAACAATACTCCTAAGAATCAGCATGAGGCAAGTAGCAGCAAGCAAGGCCAAAGGAAGAAGAAGAAGAATGGGAACAAGAATGGACCCAAGAACAACACCAACTTCAAGAAACACCAGCCTAAGGGTGGTAAGTCATGCTCTTTCTGTGGCTCACCCAAGCACCTTCAGAAGGCTTGTCCAGGCTTTAAGGAGTGGTTGAAGGAGCAAGGTAATGATAAGTTTGATGTTGTTTCTTTTATTGATGAGTTATTCTTAGCCGATTTTTCCCCTAATACTTGGTGGATTGACTCAGGTGCCACTGTGTACATCTCTAATTCATTACAGGTATTCCGTTCGATCCTAACTATAAGAAGCGAGGAGCGAAGCCTAAGAGTGGCTGATGGGAACGTCGTCCAAGTTAAAGGCGTTGGGAGCTTCCACTTAGAGTTGCCGGGTGGCTTCCAGCTTAATTTAGAGGATGTTCTTTATGTTCCTAGTTTAAAGAGAAATTTAGTTTCTGTATCAGCCTTAGATGATTCGGGACATGTTTGTGAGTTTGGCAACAACAAGTGTGTTATTAAGTTTAATTCAATAAATATCAGTCTTGCAGTTAGGCAAGATAAGCTTTATAAGCTCTCTCTTGATGATTCTGTGATGAATGTTGCTAGTATTTCACATAAGCGTAAGTGTGATGATGAGACTTCTTTGAAATTGTGGCATTGTCGCCTCGGTCACATTTTGAGGGGGAGAATAGAACGTCTCATAAAGATGAAATACTATACGAATAAGACTTCTCTGATTCAGAGCAATGCATCGACTGCATTAAGGGAAAATATGCTAAGATTATTAAGAAAGGAGCTACTAGAAGTACGTGCGTGTTAGAAATAATACACACAGATATCTGTGGCCCACTCTCAGTAACATCAGTAGATGGCTATGATTCTTTTTTAACATTAACCGATGATTATTCCCGTTATGGACATATTTACCCCATTAAGAAGCGTTCAGATGCGCTAGAAATATTCAAGATTTATAAGTTGGAAGTTGAGAAACAACATAACGCTTCCATTAAAATAGTAAGATCAGATCGTGGGGGGAGAATATTACGAGAAACATGCAACATATGGTCAAATTAAGGGACCGTTTGCTTAGTATTTATAAGAAAATGGCATAAGAGCGCAATACTCCATGCCAGGAGAACCACAACAAAATGGAGTTGCTGAGCGACGTAATCGCACGTTATTAGATATGGTGCGTAGCATGCTTAGTCATTCTAATTTGCCTGTTGAGCTGTGGATGGAAGCATTAAAAACAGTTGCCCATATTCTTAATCTGGTTCCATCTAAGTCAGTTCCCAAGACACTGTTTGAGCTGTGGAATGGGAGAAAACCGTCACTAAGTTATTTCAAAGTGTGGGGTTGTCCTGCTGAGGCTAAGCTATTTGATCCACAACATAAGAAACTAAATTCTAAGACAGTGAGCTGTCATTTTATCGGATACCCAGATAAGTCAAAGGGATACCGATTCTACTGTCCTGGTCGCTCTACTAATTTCGTTGAGACAAGATAGGCTGTGTTTCTAGAGGACTCGGGATCTAGTGGATGTTCTGTTAAGAGGGATATAAGTCTCTAAGAATTACGGGTTGATCTTCCAACTCCGGATTTCCTAGAGCCTACGGAGGTATATCAGTTTGTACCGCCAATTATTCCTCAAACAAGCAGCACTGTGGCAGCCACTTAGGAACAGGCGCCGCCTACTAGGGCTCATACACCAGACATCGATGCACAAGTTCCAGCTCAGGAGGGACCTGCGCCAGAAAATCAGTCTCATCCTGATCCTGAACCGGCTATGAACAAACCATTAAGACGCTCATATCGCAAAAGGAGACGAGCAATTCCTGACATTTATGAGACATATTTAAGTGAGGATCAGTATGATGCCGGAAAAATAAATGACCCTGCAAATTTTAGAGAGGCAGTTGAAAGTGAGAATTCCACTAAATGGATTGAAGCCATGGAAGAAGAGCTTAAGTCTATGAGTTCTAATCAGGTTTGGGATTTAGTAGAAATTCCTGATGGAGTCAAAACAGCAGGCTGTAAATAGGTTTACAAGACTAAACATGATTCTAAAGGGAAGGTCAAAAGATTCAAAGCAAGACTCGTAGCTAAAGGGTTTACATAGAGAGAGGGGGTTGATTACAATGAGACCTTTTCTCATGTGTCTACTAAAGATTCTTTAAGAATAGTCATAGCACTTGTAGCTCATTTTGATATGGAGTTACATCAGATTGATGTTAAGACTGCGTTCCTTAATGGAAATTTAGATGAGACTATTTACAGGGCTCAACCGGAAGGTTTTTCCATTAAGGGTAAGGAACATATGGGATGCAGATTAAGAAAATCCATTTATGGACTTAACCAAGCGTCCAGACAATGGAACCTTAAATTCGATGAAGTCATTAAGAGATTCGGATTTAGCGAGAATGATGCAGATAAGTGCATCTACATTAAAGCTAAGGGTGGAAAAATCATGATTCTAGTACTATATGTGGATGACATACTGTTAGCATGCAACGATAAGAATATATTGTATGAGACTAAGAATTTTCTGTCATCACACTTTGATATGAAGAATCTTGGTGAAGCCTCATATGTACTTGGCATTGAGATACACCGAGATAGAGCCCAATGAGTACTGGGATTATCTCAAAAAGCTTACATTGAGAAAATGTTTAAGAGATATAAGTTAGATAAGTGCAACATGTCACCTGTTCCGATTCAAAAGGGCGATAAGTTAAATGAAAGTCAGCGCCCTTGTAGGATCGAAGGACCCCGGCTAGAGGGGGGGTGAATAGCCGAATTAACAAATTAAAAGCTAACTATCCAACTAATTGCGGAATTCAAAGACAATTGGATAAAAGCAAGCACAAGACAACTAAACCTAGGTTTGAACTAAAGTAGGTTGACAATCCTAGGTGACATACATCATGCAACTTCTAGTATGTAAACAACAAAAGAACAACATGACAAGAGACAAAGGATATTTTCCCGTGGTATCGGTGATTTGCCGATCACCCCTAATCCACGTTGAGGTGGATTCAAGCGTATGATATGCTACTCTCCTCAAGTATCCACTTCTCCACCACCAAGAAGTGCTCACAAAGAACAACTTGAGATATAACACAATCAATACCTTGAACCTCTCCAAACCTCGATTCCACTAGGGTTGCTCTTCACCACTCCGGCGAGGCGAGCACCGCACCTCTCACAAGAGTCCGGGCCTCCTTCACACACTTCTTGAAGGGCTCACGGATTTGACTCCTCCAAGCCGTCTAGGAGGGGACAACCTCCAAGAGTAACAAGTTGATGACGCTTGCTTGAGGATCCCAAGTGCCACAATGCTCAACTCACTCAAGTTTAGGGCACTCACACTCACACACTTGCAATCTTTCCACTAGGACTTTGTGTGAGAGAGGAATAAGCTCCAAAGGGTGTACAATACTTTTCAAATGGCCAAGCTCGCCTCTATGCACGGTATAGAGGGGCTATAAATAGCCCATTCTTTGAAAACTAGCCGTTACAGCTTTCTGTGCGCTGGACGGTCTGATCGTGACTCCACACGGTCGGACCGTTGTACAACCCAACGGCTAGTTTGACTTTCAAACTTGCTTTGATACGAGCCTGACGGTCAGACCGACATCCCACACGGTCAGACCGTTGGGACACTTTTAGTTTTCACCCGAGGCCAGCTTCTCTGTCGACACCAGACATGTGACGGCGGTCAGACCGTGGCTTGGGACGGTCAGACCGTCGGGCCATCTCCCGAGCCACCAGAGAACTCAGTCCTCTGGCCGTCTCTGGGGAGCACCCACGGTCAGACCGTGGATCCCGACGGTCAGACCGTCGGGCCACCACCCGAGCCACCCGAGTACCAACTTCTCTGGCCGTCTCTGGGAGGCACCTACGGTCAGACCATGGATCCCCACGGTCAGACCGCCAGGAGCGTTCTGCCAGCCCTCCTTTCTATATCCCTTAGCTGTCTCTCAACGAACCACTCACAACGATAGGCTTTGAGCATTTTTGGCAACCATGGATACTCAAGGTCATCTCATCGACCCCTCTTGATAGTACGGCATTTAACCTATAATCCGGTCACTCAACTCTAATCTCCTTGTGACCGGCAAAACAGAAAAACCCTATCAAGATACCTTTGCCTTGAGCCATCCATATGTATATCACTTCGTCCATCATTCCATTCCTTATTATGACTACAACCACAATTATCTCAACAACGTAGTTAGTCAAAAATAAGGGTCGTCATTAATTACCAAAACACTAAAGCGGGCCTAGATGCTTCAATGTCCCCCTTTTTGGTAATTGATGACAACATAAGAAGTGATATAAAGCCGATAAAGACAATAAAGAAAAACTCTAAGGTGAGTCACAAGATAAGGATCACATGCTATAGAATTTTCAATACATGTACATGTGAAAAAGTTAATGAACTCACCAAATGGTAAAACTCCCCCTAAATTGGTGCATTGATCAAGATATATCAAACATGACAATGCATATTTTCAAAAGAACAAATTGGTAGAGTTTACCTTGTACCATTGGATGCAAGGAGGCAAAGAATAACCAATATATAGCAATATTGAACATTACAAGTAAGAACACCCTCATCATCCACACATTTGAACCATTAAGATGAGATGAGCACAGATTAAAGAGCAAATGGTTCAAGGTGCATAAAGAAATTACAATCCAACAAAGTTACATAGTTCAACAAACACAAATAAGTTCAAAAAAGTTCAAATGTGCATGAAAGTAAGATATGAGATGCACATGCAAATGCAAGATAGATAGATCAAGAATCATGGCTTGCATCTTTGTTTCCTTTTCTCCCCCTGACTCTGGCATCTCATCATAGCATCACTTCTTCATGTTCTCCCCCTTTGGCATCAATTGACCAAAAAATGGTCAAGACTTCAATCATCTTGAGGAGGAGGTGGAGGGGCATACCATGGTGGCTGGAAAAACTCTGGAGGTGGCACTGGTGCAGGAAAGTAGCTATAAATGTGTGAAGATAGAGCATCATAGTTAGACTCTAAACCCTGCATCCTAGTGGTGAGATCATCAATAGAAGTCCTTGCTGCCTCATAGGATGTTCTAGCTGCCTCATATGAAGACCTGGCTGCCTCATAGGAATTACGAGCCTCAATACTTGAGGCTTGTATCTGATCAAACCTCTGCATCACAGGCTGAAAGTACTGATCAAGATAAGGGGTCATCCCTGCAAAGAATGCCGGAGGCGGAGGAGCAAACTGTGACCAATCCATCTGGGGAGGTGGTGGCATCTGAGGACCCTGTGGTGCCTGAGGAACCTCTGGCTGAACATTTTCCTCTTCTTCCTCACCTTTTACAGCTGGTGGTGCTACGAGTTCATGCTTTACCGAGCTAAAAGGCTGATATCGAGGATGTTTCTTAAAAAGATACCGAGTTGGAAAATTGCTCTTCTGGAGAATTAGAGACCTAATATAAGGAGCATAGTAAAGACTAGTCCTTACTGCCATGCTGTAGCTCTCTATCTCCTTCATCATCAGGAGGACCACATCAAACACTTGACCTTGCATGATATAGTCAATTATGTTCCAATAGTAGTCCCGAATAGCATCAGAGTTTCCACCTCGAGGATAAAAGGTCATCCTCACTATCTTGTTGATCACCTTGGGCATATAGAGAAGACCTCCAACATTGCCCAATTTCCTTATCTGAGGATCATCAACATAGTACTTGACCCACTCAGGCTCTTTAAGTAGCTCCTGCTCAAGCACATCAATTTGATCATTAGTGACATTATAGTCAATTTCATTTGCCTCAGCAAACTCCGCAAATGTGGCAGTAAACCTCTTTGAATTAGTCATCCATGTCAGAGTTTTGCTTGGGAAGTCAACCTCAATGGTGGCATAAAATTGCCGGATAACAGTTTCATTCCAATCTTGCTTATGTGCCACAAAGGCATGCAATCCCAAAGCTTGGAATTTTGCAGAGAGAGGACTCACAGTTGGAAATTGAGCCAGATATGGCCAATCTGTGTACTTGTGAGTGAATACTGTTTTGTCAATTAACATACCATAGAAAGCATCATGTTGCACCCGAGTGTGAAACTGAGGTGTGGGTGAGTCTGGATCCTGAGAATAAGCCACTTTCTGTCTGGCTTTATAGTATTCATGTGATGCCCACTGTTTCTTTTCTCCAGTATACTCTGTGGGGTCAAACAGCAGATCATCTCCTTGTGCCTCATCCATTTCTACCTCATTGGTGGACTGACCAAACTCAGAAGCATCGGCAGTAGCACTTTGAGAGGGTGAGTAATCATCATCAGAGCGGGGTGCCCTTCGCTTCTTGCTTGTCCCGGCTTTGAACACGGACGCCACCACTTTCCTTACTGTGCGACGATTACTGAAAATGATCGAACAATAATCATGTATAAGCAATCCAACAATTAAGAGTCATAAGCATTTGACTGGACATGTCTCTGTCCTGCCCTGGCGGTCTGACCGTGATATTGGCGGTCAGACCGTCGGGTGAGGTTTGGCTGCCACAAAACTGCACATGGAATTTCTAGCCAAATCCTCAACATGTGCCAACAATTCTTCTCATATAAGTTTAAATAAGTACTATGAAGCTTTTCCATCCATTAATTTCACTAATCCATGGCCATAAGCAAGAATGCCAAAATGTAACCCTAGCATCAATGTTCATGAGAACCATCAAATCGATCCCTCAAACTTTGTAAAGATGTTGTTATTAGGGCTAGAAATCACTCTCCAATCATCATACAAGGAATCCATGGCGCAAATAGTCTATCCCTAATAACAGCCCCTTGAGAGAAAACCAATGAAACCATGGGAGAGAAGGGAAAACGATGAAATACCGGTCACTCATGGTGGAGAAGTCCTTGGAGAGACCGGATCCCCTCCCGGTTGGATCGTGGACCCTAGGGGATGGAGTCCTTCCAATGGAGATCCATAGAGGAGAGAGGAGAGCTCTTTGGAGGAGTCACTTTCGGGTTTGCAAGAGTTGGAGACGAAGGGGTATGAGGAAATAAGAGAGTCACAAGGGACAGGTGGGTTTTGACTCGGCCGACGCTGGCGGTCTGACCGTGGGCGGACGGTCTGACCGCGGGGACAAGAAGAAAAAATCTCCACCTTTCGGTACTCAGATGGCTGTCTGGCGGTCTGACCGTGGCATATGGCGGTCTGACCGTGAGGGTGCTTTCAGATTGTTGACAGCTGCTTTCAAGTTTCTCATCCAAATCAATTCAAACCTTCTCCAATCATTCCATTCTTTGTTCAAAACGATAGCTTAATGAATTCCATCATATCCAAGATGACTTCAACTCTTCAAGAAATATAACCACGATTCTTGATCATCCATGATATGAATTATGGATGTATGAATGAAACAAAGATAAAAACAAGCAAAATTGCAATAATTTGCACAAGTGTCCAAAAAGATGGAATGAGGATATTTTTGAGAATGTATGAGTCACATAAGCATTTTGGAACCAATATATATGAAGATATACGATCCAATATGCTAAACTCACAAGATGCCATATTAGGTTGAAAGGCGACCATAAGAAGTTTTCAAAACGAATTTCAAATTCAAATTAATCTCAACCGATGGATCATCTCAATGAGTTGACAATACAAAAAAATGGTTATGATCACCATCTCTACAATTTTTGTAAGAAGCCTCTTCTCAAAAATTGATTCGATAAGAGATTGAGAGAATAGGCGAGAGAAGGCAAAAGAGAATCTTCAAGAGAGCCAAAGAAAAGTGATGATAGCATCAAAACAAGCAACAAGATCCCTTCTTCAATCAATCGAGCCCTAAATAAACAAAAATTGTCCTTTTGACCAACATGAGCAAAATCAAGACTAGTATGGCATCTTTGTTGATTTGTCCACATTTTGAGGGTAGCAAGACACATGAGTGGTATAGTGCTCCCCCTAAATGTGTGAACTAAATTTCAATGCAATAACATGGCACATATGGTAAAAAAATGCATACGTGAAGAGAGAGACATAAAGCAACTAAGCAAAATGCTAGGAGATATGTGAGAGGTCAAGAATATTTAGCTCACTCCGTAGCTTACAAAACCGAGCTTCTTCAAGAGGCTTAGTGAAGATATCCGCCAATTGATCATCGGTCCTCACACTTTCCATGACAATATCACCTTTGCTCACATGATCTCTTAGAAAATGATGCCGAATATCAATATGCTTGGTCCTCTTGTGTTGAACTGGATTTGTAGCAATCTTCACGGCACTTTTATTATCACACAAGAGAGGTATGCAATCAAAGTTAACCCCATAGTCCATTAGAGTTTGCTTCATCCACAATAATTGGGCACAACAATTTCCCGCGGAGACATATTCGGCCTCGGCGGTTGATAAAGCTACCGAATTTTGCTTCTTGGATGACCACGAGACTAGAGAAGTTCCAAGCAATTGACAAGTACCGGAGGTACTCTTTCTATCAATTTTGCAACCGGCATAATCCGAATCCGAATATCCAATGAGAATAAATTGACCATCATTTGGGAACCACAAACCCATATCTTGAGTTTGCTTCAAATATCTCAATATTCTCTTGACGGCAATCATGTGGCTTTCTTTAGGTGCGGCTTGAAACCTTGCACACATGCAAACACTAAACATAATATCCGGCCTAGATGCGGTGAGGTATAGCAAGCTTCCAATCATAGACCTATATAGCTTTTGATCAACCGGTTTGCCTTCTTCATCAAGATCAAGATGTGCATTCTTTCCCATAGGAGTAGACATTGATTTTGCGCTTTCCATTCCAAATCTCTTGAGAAGATCATTCATATATTTGCTTTGATAGATGAATGTCCCATTATTGATTTGCTTCACTTGTAGACCAAGGAAGAAACTCAATTCACCAATCATGGACATTTCAAATTCTCGGGACATTATTTCACCAAATTCTTCACAAAATTCTTGATTGGTTGATCCAAAGATAATATCATCCACATAGATTTGGCATATAAAGGAATCTTTGCCAATTTTCTTGGTGAATAGAGTGGTGTCCACCTTTCCAATTTTGAAGCCCTTTGAGACAAGAAAATCCCTTAATCTCTCATACCAAGCACGAGGTGCTTGCTTGAGTCCATATAAGGCCTTGGACAACTTGTAAACATGATTTGGCTTCCTTGGGTCTTCAAAACCCGGTGGTTGCTCCACAAAGACAAGCTCACTAATTGTGCCATTCAAGAAGGCACTTTTCACGTCCATTTGATATAGCTTGATCTTGTGATTAGTTGCATATGCAAGTAAAATTCTAATTGCCTCAAGTCTAGCCACGGGAGCAAATGTTTCATCAAAATCCAATCCCTCAACTTGAGTATAGCCTTGCGCAACCAATCTTGCTTTGTTTCTCACAACTATTCCATTCTCATCTTGTTTGTTCTTGTAAATCCACTTTGTGCCAATAACATTGTGATCTTGTGGCCTTTTGACTAACTCCCAAACTTCATTTCGTGCAAAGTTGTTCAATTCTTCATGCATAGCATTTACCCAATCTGGGTCTCTCAAAGCTTCTTCTACCCGAGTTGGTTCACCACAAGGCACAAGAGAGAAGTGTTCACAAAATGAAGCAAGTCTTGATCTAGTTTGAACACCTTTGCTTAGGTCACCAACAATTTGATCTACCGGATGATCTTTTGCAATGGCATGGTGAATTGTTCTAGCATGGTGTGATGGAGTGGAGGTTGAGCCATTTTCCGGTTGAAGATTTGACTCATCACCATCACTAGCTTGAGCTTGAGCACTAGAGGTTGATGAATCTTGGTTCACTTGAAAGAGAGGGGAAGAGGTCACATTTGAGTCATCTTCATCCTTAGGCCTCACATCACCAATTGTCATGTTCTTCATAGCATTTCCCAATTCTTCATTTCCCACATCATCCAAATTTTCTTGCTCATCTTGTGATCCATTTGTTTCATCAAATTCCACATCATATACTTCCTCTACTAGTCCCGAATTTTGATTGTACACTCTATATGCCTTGCTATTTGAGGAATACCCAAGGAGAAATCCTTCATCACACTTGCTTTGGAATTTTGATAATCTTGCTCCTTTCTTCAAGATATAGCATTTGCATCCAAAGACACGAAAATACGAGATGTTGGGATTTCTTCCAATAAGCAATTCATAAGGTGTCTTTTTCAACAACCGGTGGCAATATAATCTATTTGATGCATGACAAGCGGTGTTGATTGCCTCGGCCCAAAAACTATCCGATACATTGTACTCGGAGAGCATTGATCTTGCCATTTCAATCAAAGTTCTATTCTTCCTCTCAACAACTCCATTTTGCTCCGGGGTGTACTTGGTTGAGAATTCGTGTTTGACTCCCTTTTCATCACAATAATCTTCAATTCTTGTATTCTTGAATTCGGAGCCATTATCACTTCTAATCTTCTTGATATTGAATTCATATTCATTTTCGGCTCTTTTGGCAAACCCTTTGAATATGGTGAATACAATTGATTTGTCACTAAGGAAGTACACCCATGTATATCTTGAGAAGTCATCAACAATGACAAGGCAATAGCTATTTCCACCAATGCTTTGATATTTGGTAGGGCCAAATAAATCCATATGCAACAATTTCAAAGGCCTTGAAGTTGACATGACACTCTTGGTAGGATGAGTATTAGCCACTTGCTTCCCGGCTTGGCAAGCACTACATAATTTATCCTTTTCAAACAAGACATCATCCTTTATACCAACAACCAAGTTGTGCTTCACTAATTTCTTGAGTTGGTTCATTCCAACATGGGCAAGTCTTCTATGCCATAACCAACCTTTGGATGACTTGGTGAATAAACAAGTGCTCAAGCTTGCATCACTAGAAGAGAAATCCACAAGATAAAGATTGCCATGACGAAATCCCTTGAAAATAAGACTATCATCCTTCACACTTGTAATCACAACACCACTTGATGAGAATTTGCAAATAAGATCAAGATCACACAATTGAGCCACGGATAGCAAGTTGTAGCTCAAAGATTCAACTAGCAATACATTTGAGATTGAGAGGTCATTTGAGATAGCAATCTTTCCCATTCCTCTCACTTTTCCTTTGCTATTATCACCAAAGGTGATCCTTTCATAATCCGAACTTCCTTCTTCAATTGAGGTGAACCTTTTCCCATTTCCGGTCATATGTTGAGTGCATCCACTATCAAGCACCCAATGCCTTCCTCCGGACTTGTAGTTCACCTACAAAACAAGTTTAGTTGTTCTTAGGTACCCAAATTTGCTTGGGTCCTTGTAGATTAGTCACCAACACTCTTGGCACCCAAATGGACCTTTTCTTCATTCCATTTCCAAATGTGCCATTCATGTTTGTCCTAGTATGAACATTATTTTTACCAACAAACTTAGCATGCACAACACCATTGGATGATTTAACAAGCATGTAAGAAGCATCCATAGCAACATTAGCAATTCTCTTACCGATACAATCTTTTGCAAGATGTCCGATATTCTTGCACATAGAGAAATACAAGCCACTTTCTTTAACAAATGTGGACTTTTTAGCAACAAAGGCATTTTTGTTTTTCTTGGGGATATATCCAAGACCTTCATGCTTGAGAGTGAACCGTTGACACTTCCACATTTCATTAAAAACATTTTCACCCTTATGACACTTAGCAAGAGCATCAACAAGGTGATCAACGGTATCCCTTAATTCATGATTTTCAACAATAAGCAAGGGATCACAAGCATTCACATTATTCATGCAAGTATCAATCTTAGAAGGGCATGGTATAGTAAGTAAATCATCACATGAAGTAGATATGCTAGAAGATGTAACATGAGCAATAGGCATATCATCAATCAAATTGCAAGACACACCGGCATCAATTTGGACCTTGTTGGTGTGTTGGGCTACATAAATCTTATGAGTTTCCTCAAGCTTCTCATGAGTTTCTTTTAGATCCTCATGAGATGACTTTAGCTCATCATAAGCTTCTTGGAGAGAAGAGTGCTTTCTCTTCAAGTCCCTGTACTTACTCTTTATGCCATCCAACACATCATCAAGTTCACTAAGCATTTCAACTAGTTCATCATAAGAAGGCTCATAGTCATCATTGCATACCTTGGATTCACCTTTTGCCATGAAGCAATAATGTGAATCGAATAGGGATGGAGCTTCCTTGATAGCAATGCCGGCAAGACCCTTCTTGGAAGGCTTGTCATCTTCATCATCGGAATCGGTATCCGAACTAGCATCGGAATCCCATTCAACATAATAAGCCTTGCCATTTTTCTTCTTGGAGGACTTCTTGAGAAACTTCCTTTTTACAAATTTCTTGTTCTTTCTTGGCTCATCATCATCATCATCACTATGGATTTTCTTCGTGCAATTTGTAGAGATATGGCCAAATTCTCCACACTCATAGCATTTCTTGTTTGCAAATGGATTCTTCTTGGATGACTTGCCATTTTTGTTGAATCCCCTATATGTGCCTTTCTTCATGAATTTCTTGAACTTCCTCACCATCAAGGCTACATCCTCATCATCATCGGAACCACTCTCTTTATCATCATCATCGTGAGAGACACTAGCCTTGAAAGCAACACTCTTCTTCTTCATATCGACTTGATCATCCCTAGAAGCCACTTGAGATTGCTTGAAGATATCATGAGTGAGAACTTCACCCAAGATTTCCGAAGGAGTTGTTTCTTCCAAATTTGATCTCACAAGCATGGTAACAATTGTTTCATACTTGGATGGCAAGGCTCTAAGGAACTTATGAGATATATCAACATCGGGAACTTCATGACCAAGATCCTTAAGATCATTCACCATGTTGTTCAATCTTGCAAAGGCGGCCTTCAACTCTTCATTGGGCAACAATGTAAATCCTTCAAATTTGCCCTTGCAAATAAACAACTTGGCACTCTTGACCATCTTGGTGCCCTCATGAGCTTCCAATAGAGTTTTCCACATCTCATATGCGGTCTTGAGCTTGCACACTCTATGATATTCCTCCTTGCATAGGGATCGAATGAGAATGTTCTTGGCTTGAGCATTGGCCTTGATATTTTCCTTGTCGGCGGGTGTGGGATGTGCCGGATCAAGAACCACATAACCTTCTTCCACAATGTTCAACACGGTCTCCCCCACGGCCTCAAGATGAATCAACATACATGTCTTCCAATAATCAAAGTCTTGACCATCAAAGAATGGCGCGTGACCAACGTTCACCGTGTTACTAGCCATAATCCTTCTCCCGGAAGATGAATTCCAATCAATTTAGGGAGAACCTGCTCTGATACCACTTGTAGGATCGAAGGACCCCGACTAGAGGGGGGGGGCATAGCCGAATTAATAAATTAAAAGCTAACTATCCAACTAATTGCGGAATTCAAAGACAATTGGATAAAAGCAAGCACAAGACAATTAAACCTAGGTTTGAACTAAAGTAGGTTGACAATCCTAGGTGACATACATCATGCAACTTCTAGTATGTAAACAACAAAAGAACAACATGACAAGAGACAAAGGATATTTTCCCGTGGTATCGGTGATTTGCCGATCACCCCTAATCCACATTGAGGTGGATTCAAGCGTATGATATGCTACTCTCTTCAAGTATCCACTTCTCCACCACCAAGAAGTGCTCACAAAGAACAACTTGAGATATAACACAATCAATACCTTGAACCTCTCCAAACCTCGATTCCACTAGGGTTGCTCTTCACCACTCCGGCGAGGCGAGCACCGCACCTCTCACAAGAGTCCGGGCCTCCTTCACACACTTCTTGAAGGGCTCACGGATTTGACTCCTCCAAGCCGTCTAGGAGGGGACAACCTCCAAGAGTAACAAGTCGATGACGCTTGCTTGAGGATCCCAAGTGCCACAATGCTCAACTCACTCAAGTTTAGGGCACTCACACTCACACACTTGCAATCTTTCCACTAGGACTTTGTGTGAGAGAGGAATAAGCTCCAAAGGGTGTACAATACTTTTCAAATGGCCAAGCTCTCCTCTATGCACGGTATTGAGGGGCTATAAATAGCCCATTCTTTGAAAACTAGCCGTTACAGCTTTCTGTGCGCTGGACGGTCTGACCGTGACTCCACACGGTCGGACCGTCGTACAACCCAACGGCTAGTTTGACTTTCAAACTTGCTCTAACACGAGCCTGACGGTCAGACCGACATCCCACACGGTCAGACCGTTGGGACACTTTTAGTTTTCACCCGAGGCCAGCTTCTCTGTCGACACCAGACATGTGACGGCGGTCAGACCGTGGCTTGGGACGGTCAGACCGTCGGGCCATCTCCCGAGCCACCAGAGAACTCAGTCCTCTGGCCGTCTCTGGGGAGCACCCACGGTCAGACCATGGATCCCGACGGTCAGACCGTCGGGCCACCACCCGAGCCACTCGAGGACCAACTTCTCTGGCCGTCTCTGGGAGGCACCTACGGTCAGACCGTGGATCCCCACGGTCAGACCGCCAGGAGCGTTCTGCCAGCCCTCCTTTCTATATCCCTTAGCTGTCTCTCAACGAACCACTCACAACGATAGGCTTTGAGCATTTTTGGCAACCATGGATACTCAAGGTCATCTCATCGACCCCTCTTGATAGTACGGCATTTAACCTATAATCCAGTCACTCAACTCTAATCTCCTTGTGACCGGCAAAACAGAAAAACCCTATCAAGATACCTTTGCCTTGAGCCATCCATATGTATATCACTTCGTCCATCATTCCATTCCTTATTATGACTACAACCACAATTATCTCAACAACGTAGTTAGTCAAAAATAAGGGTCGTCATTAATTACCAAAACACTAAAGCGGGCCCAGATGCTTCAGCCCTAAGAATGACTTAGAAATAAAGAAAATGGAGAACGTTCCCTATGCATCAGCTATTGGAAGCTTGATGTATGCACAAGTCTGTACGCATCCAGACTTGGTATTTGTGACCATAGTACTTAGCAGATATCAGTCTAAACTAGGATGGGCTCACTGGGTAGGTGCCAAGAAGGCATTAAGATATTGCCAAGGCACTAAAGATTACATGCTCACATATAAGAGATCAGATAATCTTGAGGTTGAGTGTTACACTGATGCTGACTTTGCTGGTGATGGAGACGAAAGAAAGTCTACTTCTAGATATGTTTTCATGCTAGCAGGGGGAGCAATTTTATGGAGAAGTTGCAAGCAAAGTGTAACAGCTGCATGTATGATACAAGCAGAATTTATGTCATGTTATCATGTTACGGGACAGGTAGTGTGGCTTAAGAGCTTTACTCCGGCACTAAGAGTTGTTGATAGTATCTCGAGACCTATCACAATATACTACGATAATCAATCCATAGTTTTTTTTTTGCGGAAACGATAAACTAAGTGGTGCCTCAAAGCACATAGATCTGAAATATCGTGTCGTAAAAGAAATGAATCAGGACAATAGGCTTAAGATTAAACATATAAGTACTAAGAATAATATAGCGGATCCGCTCACAAAAGGTTTACCACCAACCCTCTTTCAGAAACATGTCCTAGGCATGGGCATGGTAAATACCTTTTAATTAGTCCTGATTTTAGGGCTATTTATTCCCCAATAAGAGTAAGAGTTCTAACAAAGTTTCTCAGTAAGACTATGGGTAATGTTGTCCCAGTATGTCGTGGTGTTGTTGATGATGCATTGGTCTGGTACTTGCTGGTTTTCTGAGGAAGAGCTTAAGTTAATAATAAGTTTAAGTTGTTGACCTTTTGATCAGGAGGAGAATGTTGGTTTAGGTTTTGTTGACCGCCAGGTCAATAACAGATCCGAAAATAGGAAATTCAATCCCTTGTGGATTTTGGATCTGGCCAACAGATTTGTTTCTGTTTTTTTGCCGTTGATTGGAAGGAAACTTAGAGATAGAAATAGACTAGGCCCCGTGGCTACAATGCATATAAATAGAGGGGCTCCCCCAGGATGCCCATCGATCTAATTCCACCCAAATCCAATCGCTAAGGCGCTGGAAGCCATGGAAGCTCTATGTCCAGCCGAAGTGCATCGCCGCCCCAAAAGGTCTTCGCCCTCGTAAGAAGACCCTCAAGGAGTGCCGACGCTACATCCCCGACGTGCCCGACGACGTCCTCGTCATCGAGCCTGCTACCTCTGCACCAACGTCAATGGACTCCTCCACCAGTGCCAGTAACAGATCCGAACCCTTCGTCCGCATCAGTTTTAGTTGTTGCTAGATGTGATCTAAGTTTGACTAGTTGATCCTATAATTAAAGTGTTAATTTGTTCTAACAATTAGTATCAGAGCAGTTACTGTCCAAAATACTGGCCAGTAGTTTAAGGGTAATTTCGTAATTGCACTATTAATTAATAAATTTATATTTATTTTCATAATAGAATATTAAGTCTATAAAATCATTAAAATATTAGTTTATCTTATAAAATATAAAATATTATTTATTATCAAATTGTTAATACTCCCTCCGTGCCGGATATTTGAGGCATTTTCAACTTTTATCAAAATCTAAGGATTTGGAGCCCCACTTGCTATTGTTAGATTCCTCTCTCTCCCAGACATGCACCAACGCATCCTCATCCGCATACATCTCTGAAACTAAAATCTTATTTGAGCTCCCTGCTCCTCAGGTTGACCGCTGCTTGTACTTGCTCGTGGCGCAGATAAAGGAAGAGCCAGACATCTACGACCTCACGCATCAATGCCGGTGAGGTGGGTTGAAGTTAATGAGGGCAACAGTCTTTTGTCTTTCCCACTAATTTTGCCTCAAGTCTTTAGGAAACTTTAGATTACCGGGACGGAGGGAGTATAACTTTATTTATAACAATAAAAATTAATTAATATAAATCTACAACTTTTATTTTTTCTGATATTATCCTTAAATTGAGAAACTACTGGTCAGTAGTTATTATTTTAGATTATAAAATCTATACCGTCAGATCAAACTACTGACCAGTTGTTTGTTAAAACTACTGGTCAGTATTTTAAACAGTAAAAGTCCTCTATAATAGGCACATTCAATGTTCAGAGGAAATGCTGAAGCCCGCTGAGACACAAATGATCAGTTTAAGGACAGGAAGGGCGGAAAGTATGAAAGGGAAGAAAGAACAACACAATAGGCAACCGGACTGTTGCCACGCGCGCCAAACAGAAATTGGAAGAGGAGGTAAGACAACGAGCAGGCAGCAGCGGAGGCAGAGCAAAATGCAACGGCAGCCATAAGGGGCAGGGAAAACAGTAAGCAAGAGGAAGAGGAAGACATATGAGAAAAATACATGACAATACTGGCTCCCGTAAGAAAGAAAAAAATGTAAACTGAAAATCACATGGCACGTGAGAGAAACAACAACGGCATGTCACAGACGACATGTGCGCAGCTGACAACGATGGAACAGTGAGCCAAATCATAGAGGAAAGCGAAAGGGGAAAACATGAAAATACGGCAAGGAAAGAAGAGACTCTAACATGAGAACGGAGCCATACGCAACACGCAGCGCGGCGATGAAGATCCAGCGACAGACTCCAACCGACTGGACAATCCGGCACATGGCGCAAGAAGACAGAAACAATATGAAGCACATTGAAGGAAAAAATGAAGAAAAATGCTGGGAAGGAAGAAGAAGCAGAACAGTCTTACGTGAGAGACGATTCACACGCAGAGGACGACAGCAACGCGACGAACCGGAACCAAATCGCCGGAGATAACAGGAGCACGACAACCGACAAACAAAGGGGGGAAATCTGAGTCCGGATTGAGAGGAACGGGAAGCGGAAGAAAACGAAGACACAGGCAGGGGATCCGATCATCACGCTACTCTTTTTCTAGCATCAATTATCGAGATTTATTTTCAACAATAGATATAAGATATTTCATCTATGAGGATTTATATGTAGGATAGGAGTATACGCGAGAGCGAGAGACGATGGTAATATAAAACGCTAATTTATACAGGTTCAGTTCTTCTGAAGGATGATAACCCTACATCATATGTTTTATGGTATTGTATTGATCTATACTATAAAGAATTAAACTTGAACCCATCTAAACACACCATGTGATCTATGTACCTAACAAATTTAGACCTTTGATTCCACTATTTTTTGAAATTATAACCCTCTAATCAATTTTGGACCCATTGCCAGGTACTATCTCCATTTCAAAATATAATCATTTGTTGACTATGAGCATCACGTTTGACCAGTTGTCCTATTCAATTTATTTTATAAAAATATTAAGACAAATTAATTATATATAAAGTATATATAATGATAAAATATGTTATAATAAAATAAATATTTTTTTATAATTTTTCAAATCAGACAAATAGTAAAATATGTTTCTTAAAAGTCAACAAATACTTATATTTTAGAACGGAGTTAATATGACATGACAAAATTTTACATAGGAAGTCTCCCTCGTCTGCCACTTTTTTCTGTTTTTTTTTCACCCGATCAAATATACCCGCCCGCATTGCCAAATATCTTCTTAGTCTCCTATCTATCGTGTTTCCTTCCTACCGGTCCTCGAGGGCGAACAGACACAATTGCCGTTGTGTTCACGATCCCGCGCATCCTGCTCCTCGCACTGCCGTGGCACTCTGCACCTTCCCCATATGCCTACGTGCCGGCGTACCCCGCCGCGTCAACCCTCAGCGCGCCGCTCCGACTCTAGTCGTCTTCTTCCTCACCCTAAATACAACGGCTCTCGTTCCTATGTCCTGTTTGGATACTCTAATTGTGCTAGAGGTTAGAGTTAGTTTTTAATTTATGACTAATTTTAAACTAACTCTAACTATTGAGGTGTTTGGATATAAAAGTTAGATTGATAATAAATACGTTAATGTAATCATTTGTCTCCTTTAAGGATAGAGAAAAAAATAATTTTTCAGTGAATCCTACTCAAACTAGCTCAAATTAACATCTTTTAAATAAGCTAGTTTTTTTGAATGAGTTAGATACAACTAACCCAAACTAATTTTACCTATTTGAAGAATTTAAGATTAATTATAATCAAACTACCTTAAACTAACTCTAACCTATGAATCCAAATAGGACCTATGAACTGGAAAGAAAACAACTTGTAAGAGAATCCACAGTCAATACGGTGCTGAAACCATTAACTCATCTGAACCAAGCAGCGATGCCCCGTTTTTTCTTTATCTCCACAACGTGGGCACCGCGACGCTTAGGAAAAGGTGGGCCCATTAAAAGGGGAAAAAATATTCTCCTACCTGTTTATTTCACGTGGATGAAATCTCATCTCTCTCTCTCGTCTTTCTTCCCCAAACGGCGGCCTCCAAATCTCCTATTGATCGCCGCTTCCACTACAAATTGAAGGTCCTATCTGTGTTCCTTCGATTCCCCACATATTGATGCATATGGATCTGTTGCGCTCTCGTGGAAGAAGGCAGCCAACCGACCGGCGCGAACGGCGGCTCCGAGAAGTGAAGCACGACGCCGGCAGTGGGGGTGAAGGATCCTGCACCACGAGGCCATGGCGAGGGACGCCATTGTTTCAGGTGGCCAAAGGTGAGGAGGCATGGGACGCACTGGATTCCAGTCTTCAGGTGGTCGCAGTCCTCACAGGTGGTCGAAGGTATGTATGATCTGTACATCTCATTGAAGAAATCATTCGATTTGTGGATTGATTTTTGTTTTCATTTGCATATTAGAGGAATTGACCAACAGTAAAGGATGCACCAACTATTTTTTTATTAAATTCAGTACACACGAACAAGTACATGCATATATGAATTAAAAAAAAAGAAACTACTAGGAAATACATTGAATCAAGCTTGATCTACTATATGGGACGATGATGCACCTCCTCCTCCAAATTTCTGCCAGATGTGTTCAACTAAGTCATCCTGCAAATGTCGATGCATATCTAGGTTTCGAATATCATCATCAATCTCTAAGACCCTAGAAAACTCATGAATTGGCCCATGTTCGACATCCAATGTTGCTGGTGAGCTGCCCTGGTCATATTCCTTGTCATAATCACGGTCATGCCGAACTTTGTAAGTGTCCCTTTCATCCTCAACTATCATATTATGCAATATAATACATGCATACATGATATCAGCAAGTGATTTCATTTGCCACATGCGTGCTGGGTTGCGTAAAATTCCGAAACGAGCCTGCAAAACACCAAATGCACGCTTCACATCATTTCTTGCTCCTTCTTAATGTTCTGCAAATAATTGGTCTTTAGAAACTTGAGGCAGGGAAATTATTTTCACAAATGCTGCCCACTCTAGATAAATGTCATCTACTAGATAGTACCCCATATTATATGCATTTCCATTGATAGTGAAATTAACCTCAGGGGCTCTTCCTTGTAGTACTTGAGTGAACAAGGTTGACCGGTTTAGAACATTGATGTCATTGTTTGATCCAGCCACACCAAAAAATGCATGCCAAATCCAAAGGTCCTGTGATGCAACAGCTTCTAGCATGACTGTAGCTCCTTTTTTATCACAGTACTGCCCCTTCCATGCTGTTGGGCAATTTTTCCATTGCCAATATATGCAATCTAGACTTCCCAACATTCCAGGAAATCCCCGAGCTTCGCCTATATGAAGTAATCGTTGAATGTCTTCACTTGTAGGTCATCTGAGATATTTTTGACCAAAATTTGCAAACACACCTTGGCAAAAATGGTTCATGCACTCAATAATAGTGGTTTCACCTATTCGTAAATTCTCATCCCACATATCAGCACATGTTCCATAAGCTAACATCCGCATAGCAACGGTGCATTTGTGCAAGGCTGAGAAACCGACTTTCCCACATGCATCACTCCTTTGACGAAAATATGGAGACCAATCACTTAGTGTTTGAACAATGTGTAGAAACAAGTGTCGTCTCATCCGATACCTTCGGTAAAACTGAACATCATTATATATAGGGTTGTCACAGAAGTAATCAGATATCAAGCGATTATTGGCAGTTTCATGATCTCTTTTTAAATACCTTCTTGGAAAATTGCGATGCTGACCTTTGCTTCTATTCTGTGCCTCCATCTGAGCTCGAAATTGTTCTTCCATCTGAGTTTCCACTGGATCGTTGATATATTCCCAGAAAAACTCTTTTAGCTTGTCGACCATGCTTGAATCATCGTTGTCATCAGACCAGTCTTCAGACCAGTCATCTTCCGGAGCAGCAGGTTGGGAATTCCCTGCCATGAGTTTCTGTGGGATAGGAATATTGTGTGACTTGATGTGGGAGAGGATAGGAATGTTGTGTGACTTGTTTTGGGAGAGGAATGTTGTGTGCTCCTGGTTGCTCTATATATAGAGGAGAGTTCTAACAGCTAGTTTTTTTTGTCTGTTAGTCCACAACAGCTAGTTTTTTGTCAGTTAGTCCACAACAGCTAGTTTTTTTTGTCAACAGTCCATAACGGCTAGTTTTGTGTCAGCCATTTTGACAACAATAATTTGATATGAAATATAGAAAGAAATACACACGACATTGATAACCAGCCAACTATTACAAACTGAAAGCTATTTCTACAAGTACAAATAACCAGCGAACTATTACAACCAGGAACCTATTTCTACCAAGTACAAATAATGAAATACTAAGAAAAAATCTGGCTAGCTAAGTAATCACGTAGTTGTTCATGTCTTTTTAGATCAACATCATCCATATGTGATGTAGCTTTGTTTAAAAGCTCCAGATATTTCTCTACTTTAGCATTCTTTGCTTTCTCTTTCTCAGCTTCAGCCTTTTCCTTCTCAGCTTTAGCGTGGAGTCTTCTAGCTTCAGCTTGAGCCTTTTTAGCTTCAGCTTCAACAAGTGTGGCATCAGCCATTTTTTCAGCAGTAATAGATTTGCGTAATTGAAGTTCATTGAATAATTGCACACTCTCATCTGTAAAGTAGTTGCCACCAGAATTTTGTGAGTTGACTTTCCCTTTCCCTTTCTTTTCAGTTATGGCTACCTTCTGGCCTTGTGGTCGAGGCGGTTCAGAAGTGTCCTGAGTTGAAGAGCTGTACTCTCCAGATTCATTCAACCGAGCTCTCTTGTGCATTTCTTCAAGTGGGTAAGCTCTGCCCCCATTTAGCTTCGTCCTTTACTTTTCTCCACCAATATTCCAATGCAAACGGCCTTTTTTGTTTTTGCATCTACCTTGTATTTCTCTCTAACTTTGTCCATCAACTGATCCTCAGATTGTCCGCTGCAGTACGTGCTCTTCATTTCATGGTACACTCCATTAAACTTGTTAATAATAGGCATAGTCTTGGTCCAATGATTTTTCAGTTGCACAGCTGTTCTTTTTTCATCCATGGGTGAATGCTTGTTGTACTGTGCAGCAACTTCTTTCCAATAACTATCTTTCTTCTTTGAATTGCCTCTCTCAGAATCTTTTGAATTTTTTAACCAAGCATTGACTAGGCGGAGATTCATATCTTTACTCCAAAGTTGACACCCTTTATTTGCATTATCATCTGAGCTATTTTCACTCTCTTCATGAATCTGAATCACAGGATCTTGATGCAATGGCTCTGTAGGTGACATTGCTGCAGCTGAGGCAACAAGACTGCTTTCATTAGCCCTTGATGAGTTGTTGCCTCCACTACCTCCAAGGAAAGTCACTGGTGAAGGAGATGGTGGGCTGCTACTTCCAAAGCCACCAAATGCTCCATACGGGTAGGGGCCTCCATGGTAGCTTGTTGGAGCAGAAGAGAAGTGTTGATAGCTTGAACAACCTCCAAAGGGATTGAAATTTGGTGGGTAATGAGATGAGAAATTTTGGGGAACTCCTCGAGCTGCAAAGTTGATGGAATAGTGTTGTGGATGAAAAGTGTATGGGTGTGGGTGTTGCATATTTGGATCATTCAGATCTGAACTATTGTTTGAGGAGTTGAGCAAATTTGTGAAACTGGAAGATGAAGAGTTCTCCATTGCTATAGGTTTGTGTGATTTTGGCAACCTGTGACAAAGAGCTCTATTTATTTACAATTTGGAGGCAAACTTTCAAGTGACTGTTGCTTCTTGCAACCGATCAACGGTCATGTGCCCCACTTGCTAAAAAAATAATATTTTAAGATCTGGCATCAGGTGTTTCTATGCTCAATTTTCAATTTCAAGTACCATGATTCACAGTAGTGATATCGATGCCTACTACAGAATATTCCTCTAAGATTGCTTTAGGCACCGCTGCCACACATCTGTATTGACTTCATGTCCCCCAAATCTCTGCCGCTACATGATCCACCACCATTCCAAATAACCAACTCTGGCCAATGTCCCACACAGATCTGAGGAATCCCCTTTTCATCGTCCCACCGTGCAAAGAGGGATTCTAGATTCCAGCCAAGCAGCGGCACGCAGTACCTCATCGACCTTCAACAAGCGTGCGGCTCCATGCCGGCGCGCGGCGGCGGGCTCCTTCTTCCCGGACACCGGTCGGAGCCACCCTGCCGTCACCGCCAGCTCATCCTGATCATTCCTCTCCCGCTCCTGGCCACTGGATGCGGGTGGCTGATGCATATCCCGCATGCCACCGTCGCTGGAATCGTAAGATTTGTTGCTCACCCCTGTCCCATGTTCTTTGCTATTTTTTGTTCTCGTTGCATGCACACCAACTGCTCAATCTCACAGGGTTTCACTCCCAGGTTGTTCTTAGTGTCACCCATGTTCTCAGGGACGCGGCTCGACATCGATCTTGTCACGATGGGCTCCAGGAAGGTGGACCCCTATGGAATCAAGTCTGCCCGCTCTGGCTGCATTGGAGATGCGGAGCTGATGACCTTGGTGAGTAATTTTTACTACTCTTCATAATCGATCTATGGTGGCCTGTTCAATAGAATTGAATGTATGCAGTGGTTATGCTTCAAAGCTTAACATTCAATCTTGTAGATTAGGCAATTCAACAAATCAATTCGGATGGGGATCAAATCAAATTTTCTTCTCATGAAAAAATTCAGAAAGGGGAGCAATTGAATTTCTATGCTGCATGTTCATCAATAAAAAATAAATGACATCGATTTCACAGGTGTTGGATTTGTGCTTGTATCTTGATCTACTAGGCCTGGTCAAAGATTCAGCCCCCACCAATCTGTCTATCGCTCTACAAGCCTACAAGGCTACAATGACAAACATTCTTTTCCATTTCATTTGCCACCCCTGTTTTCTATAATACAAATCACCAATTTGTTCATTTATGCATTTCCCCCCTTGTTTTGACTCCCCTTGACATGGAATTGACAAATTCTGAATTCGTTTATATTTATTTAATTTTTGAACAATGCATTGTTAAGGTCTGTTTTGTGTAATGATGAAGTGACATCTTTTTCACTTATATGTCAGGACTGCTTCTTGAACATGGCTGGTTTCAGCAACCAATGGTTAATAGCAAAATGGAGAGCTTGCTAACGCAATTGTGGTTAGTTCTTTTAACAGATCCCTTTTTGGTTCGTGCAAATTATTGTTGTACAAGATATTAATTGATCAATGCATACGCTTTAGTGTAGCAAACATATGTGACCTGTAATATGCAAAACAAGAAAGATGCAGATGACTGGATTTGTGAGTCCTCAATGTATCAAAATATTTGATTGTTTGCTCTGCTGTAATTCTCTTAATCAAATTCTATAGTGCTTTTGTTCAGCTAAACATATACTGGTGCTCTGCTTCTGTATCTGTGATTTGAGAACTCTCATTTGGAATATTTCAATTCCTTAATTGTTGTTTTTCTTGGAGTTTAATATGGCTGTGTGCTTTGTTAGAAGTAGAAATTCTTTGTCTGGTGTTTGTTGGTTGCCAGCCAACCAACAGAGTGATGTGCAAGTGCTACCACTTGATACAAATGTAACTTATAACTGAAAATTGTTTTTTTTTGTTGTTGTTAAAGTAGTTATTTTGCTTTGATTCACAGGCCTCTTGATCTTTCTTTTGAGATTTGGTGGAAGCAGTTACCATGGACTGGTTGTCCGAGCCTTATCTTTAGAGATCAATGAAATGCCTAATACTGATCTTACCTGACTCTTGACACAATAGGAGCATGTAGCTGAAACTAACACAAGGTAATGTTACATTCTTTCCAACAAATATAGGTACATGCCAAAATATGTTCATATATTTATAAAATGACCAGGTGATTGTGAAACAAATTAGTGGCAGAGGAACCATCTTAATTGTTATCTATATGTTTACTAATCCTGAGGAGATGCATGTCGTTCACATTATCAATTTTGGTTAAGGATCTTTTTTGTTGCCAACCGACTGAAGCTTTAATTTTGTTGGATATATTTGAATGGATGATCCCTCCATAAATTATATTTTATGTGACAGTTCCAGTATATGTGATACATGAGCTCAGTAAATTCTGTTTTCTCTATATTTTTTTTTCTGTCCTAGGATGCATATTACTGGCATTGACTGTCGGTTACATGATTGACAAAAGTCATGGCTAATAGAGAGACAAGCACCTATCAATCGTAAGGCATGCCTCCTATGACTTTATTGCTTGGTTTTCTTTTCTATTTTACAATCTTTTATGTCTTGCCTATGAACTAATGTGCTAAATGACCATGGTTTTTTTATAATGTGGGATACCCAATCAAGTAACATAGTAATCTATATTTGCTGTTCTATATTGCAGAACCTCAGACAAGTATGATGAATGGACTGATATGTGATTGATGCTCAAATTTCTCATCTAATAATTTCTATTGGCGGTGTGGGGGAAACAATATTGCTATTATATAAACCAGGGAGAAGCAAGAAGAATAAACTGATATGTATGTGAGGTATAACTTTTGCATGGCAATGAGTTGGAGAGTGCTAATTTGTAGTTCCACAAGTAACTTTAATTATTATTTGGAGCAATATGTATGCCATTGCTTAATTCAGTATTACCAGTTTTTTTTTCCTTTTGGTGATTCGTGATGCAGTTATGGCACTGATTTTTTTTAGGACTTTTACTGTCCCAAATACTGATCAGTAGTTTTAAGAAACTACTGGCCAGTAGTTTGATCCAATGGTATAGATTTCATAATCTAAAATCATAACTACTGGCCAGTAGTTTCTCAATTTGAGGGCATTATCAGGAAAAATAAGAGTTGTAGATTTATAATAATTAGTTTTTATTATTATCAATAAAGTTATATTAATAATCTTATTAATAACTAATTTTTATATTTTTTTAAGATAAATTAACGTTTTAATAATTTCGTAGAGTTAATATTCTATCATAAAAATAAATATAAATTTATTAATTAATAGTGCAATTATGAAATTACCCTCAAACTACTGGCCTTTGAAAAACTACTGGCTAGTATTTTGGACAGTAAAACTCCTTTTTTTTTTAACCTGTCTATATATTTTCGTAGCTCTATGCAGGCAGGCAATGCCTTGGGCTCTTACTCTAAAGAGAAAATCTTTCCAGCTAGAGTTACAATTCCTGTTCTGCCTTCAATTGATCATAAGTTGGTGTTTCCGTAATGCTTAAGGGCATGACTGCTCATGTTTTGGTTCGCCCTGAGTTCAAGGTAACTTACTATGGATTTTTGCTTCCCATTGATTTCCTCTTGACCTCACAGCCTCATTTACCTGTTGCTTCTTTTATTAGAGATATAAGCGCGTTGGCTTACTACATTCTTCTATTGGAGAAAAATATGAGCATTCTTTCTTTGTTCACCTTTCCAATGCATGCAACCTTGATTAGATTCATTCATATGACCATGAATACCAGTGTGCAATTTATGGATTATGTGGACATGTTTATGTTGCTATCCCGCATTACAGTATGTAGTCTGACATCTGACTATCACTCCTAATTAACTGAATGAGCATTTGCATTTCTTCGTGAAAAAAATTGTCAGCCTCTACACTACCTGCAGGTACATGTTGGGCGTGAGCATTTCACTATGGCTTACCTGATTTTCATGACAGCTTGAATGCATCTTGATAATTACCATAATTGCAGGTTCTAAGGGGCCATACTGTCCTGGTACATGCTGCTGCTGGAGGAGTTGGCTCACTCCTTTGTCAATGGGCAAATTCACTTGGTGCGAATGTCTCAAATGAAGAGAAGCTGCACAGTCAACTCGGGAAGGATGCCACCACGTTACAGTTTATAGAAAGGAAGATGTGGTGACATGTGGCAAGAGTCAAGGAGATTACATATGCGAAATGTGTAAATGTGATCTATGATTCTATTGGAAAAGATACATACAAGGTAAAGCTTTCAATTCACCAGTTTAATACATTGTGAATAGATTATCACTGATGGCATTATGCTTTGTGATGGAGTATTGTATTCTCTGGTCATTTTTTTCTTATGCATAGTGCATAGTGGACAGTCTCACAGTTTTGCAATTAATACTTATTGCTTTCATGGATAGTAAAAATGTGGCTTTACATTAGGTAGAGTGATGTTTTCAGGATATTGTATATTAGGTAGAGTTTTGCAACTATAGATTTGATACATTATATCCAGTAGGAGGAGCTCATCCATATGTTTCTTCAAAAAAAAAGTAATTTAGGAGGCAATCCAAGCAAGGTGTTTGTTATGCTTGCATGCTTCTGTGGAATTCTTGGCATCACGCGGTTTCCTGGTGTCATTTGGTCAGTCCTCTGGAATACCTGATCCGATTCCACTGAGCGACCTGGCTTCCAAGTCACTTTTCCTGACGATGCCATGCATGATGCATTAAGACCGCTACACGCAAGGAGTTGCTGGAATCAGCTGGCGAGGTGTTTGCCAATGTGGTGAGCTGGGTGTTGCGTATCTGTGTGAGGCACACCTACCCTTTGTCGGAAGCTGGCCGTGCCCATGCAGATCTGGAAGGCAGGAAGACCTCACGGTCCATAGAGCTGATCCCAAGATAGCTAGGTAGATTATCCTGATGGATGGCTTCAGTTTGAATGAATACTGGACATGTGTGTTGATTAGATTCTTGTCATGTTGGTAGAATGTGAAGCACTAAAGCCTCCCGTCTATTCCCTGAGTTTGAATGGTTTCTGTCAAACCTGTATACTTGTTGGTAGAGAGTTTAGAGAGTAGTAATATTGTATTATGGTCAGTTTCTTGCAGGATTGTATGATGCATGAATGCTTCACTTCATTGCTAGCCCTCAGTTTTGTTATTACTAAAATGAAGCTCTAAAATTTTTTCTTAGTACCGCTATGGACAAATATATCCTAACAATGGTGTTATCTGCTGTACTGTACAATTTATCATGTTTTAATTTTCTGATAAATTGAGAAATTCATGGAGCCATATGACAGAACAAACACGTGCGGAGTTGTAGGTGCATCTTTTTACCCAGCAATCCAATGAAGCAGTGAGAATTATCATAAGAATTTTTTCAATAGCCTGTGTTCACCTCTCCATGATGGAATGACATTGATGGTGGTCTGCATAACCACATTATCAGATGCAAATGATAGAGTCGCTTGCTATGCTACACTGATCTTTGTGCCGCCATCATCTGCAAAGGGGAGCACTTCCACTACATCAAAATAAAATAGTGCTCGAACGGATCTCAAATTTCACAGGCCCCACAACAAAGAGGCATGATCCTATATATAGAGTAATCATGTGTTAATTGTTTCCTTAATTTCTAACCGACCAGCTAAATGCACCAATTTAAATAATCAGAATAATTAAGTAATGTAAATCTATACTGTGTACCTTTATTCCTTGTGACAGTACGGGTGGAAGATTTTATTGTAAAATATGGCCTTCGGCAGCCGTCACGAATCCCCCGATCCGATCCCTTCTCTCCCGGCAGCAACTTGAGCGTGAGGTAGATGGTAGAGTTCCCCGTCTCCCTTCCCAACCCGGCGAGATCAATAGAGACAAGAGACACGAGACAAAGTTGGGTGGTGCTAGTATCTGTTATTCACTGTAATCTCTCAATATGGGCGCACCTGGTTACATATATATAGTCGGATAGGCAGAGTCCTACTGGGACTTGGAATCGAGTTATACTGTGACTTGGGTAGGAAATGAGTCTGACTAGGACTCGTTTGTTGCCTATCGGTATGAGCCCATAACCTTAAAACATAAGGTTTATAACACTTCCCCTTGGGCGAATACCACGATAATCTCATGCCTCATTAAAACTCCTAAAAACCCAGTGGGAAAAATATGGAGAAAGAGTACATAGTTACCACTAGTACGTTGCACACGTTGCCTCATTAAAAACCTGTTGGAGAAACTTCGAGAAAACTCTCATCAGGAAAAAAAGAGTACAACTATTGCCTTCTGGACAATATGATCATCAAGATCTGGTTAAATTCAAACTCGTGTTATGTTCAGGGTTGGTCTCCCCCTGAACCCTGCAATTCTCTTAAGTGCCTCATACCAATATCATAAACATACTTCTGGAAAACGGTAGCCGATAAGGACTTGGCGAACAAATCAGCAAGATTTTCACGCGACTTAACTTGCAGGGTCCTCACTTCGCCTTTCTCCTGGAGCTCATGAGGATAGAAAAACTTAGGCAATATATGCTTCTTCAAGTTGTTCTTTACATACCTGGTTTGCATTTGCACAACACACGCTGCATTATCCTCATGGATAACAGTAGGGGTATTGATGGTTTTCAGACCACATGACTTCAGGATATGACTCGTCATCCGTCTAAGCCAAACACACTCCCGTGCGGCTTCATATAGGGCTATAAGCCAAACACACTCCCGTGCGGCTTCATATAGGGCTATTATCTCTGAGTGGTTAGTAGATGTCGCTACTAAGGTCTGTTTACAAGACCGCCATGAAACGGCCGTACCACCACAGAGAAACACAAACCCGGACTGAGATCTAGCATAATGTGGATCAGAAAGATACCCTGCATCTGCATATCCAACCATGGTCAAGTCCTGTTTCTTCGGGAAAAATAAGCCAAGTTCTATGGTACCTTTGAGGTATCTCAAGATTGTCTTAATGCCGACCCAATGCCTTCTGGTTGGTGCGGAGCTGTACCGAGCAAGCAAATTAACAGCAAAAGCGATATCCGGCCTTGTGCTATTTGCAAGATATATCAATGCTCCGATAGCACTAAGATAAGGGACTTCAGGTTTTAACAATTCCTCATTGTCATCCTTGGGTCTAAAAGGATCTTTATCCTTATCGAGTGATCTAACAACCATCGGGATTTTCAAAGGATGCGCCTTTGACATGTTAAATCTCTCAAGGACCTTCTTCGTGTAAGTCGATTGGTGTACTAAAATTTCATCAGGGAGGTGCTCGATCTGCAGGCCCAAGCAAAATCTGGTTTTACCCAGATCTTTCATTTCAAACTCTGCCTTGAGGTAGGTACACGCTTCCTCAATATCCTCTTCACAACCAATTATGTTCAAATCATAAACATAGACTGAGATGATGCAAAATCCATTGCTGGACTTTCGAATGAACACACAGGGGCAATCCTCATTATTCACATAACCTTTCTTCATGAGGTATTCGCTCAGTCGGTTGTACCACATCCGACTGGACTGTTTCAGCCCGTACAATGATCTTTGCAACTTAACGTTGTACATGTTGCGATTGGATTTATCCGGAACCTTAAGCCCATCAGGGACTTTCATATAAATGTCTGAATCAAGTGACCCGTAAAGGTATGTGGTCACAACATCCATTAACTGCATTTTCAGATCTAAACCAGCAACCATTGATATCAAGTACCGGAACATTATGCCACTCATAACCGGAGAGTAAGTTTCATCATAATCGATGCCGGGTCTCTGCATGAACCCTTGTGCTACCAGTCTCACTTTATAACGTATCACCACATTATTTTCATCACGCTTCCGGACGAATAACCACTTATACTCGACAGGGGAAACATGGGCAGGCGTGCGGGCGACCGGACCGAAAACTTGTCTTTTATAAAGCGAGCGCAATTCCGTCTCAATTGCTTCTTTCCACTTAACCCAATCTGAGCGCTTCCGACACTCTGCCATGGACTTGGGTTCAGTGTCCTCTATGATCGTTTCAGCAACCTTTGAGACGAAATAGATGTCGACATTTGTAGACTTTCTATTGTATAACTCTCTCGATTTAGCATAATCAGTGGCTATTTCACCATCTGAATCATCAAGCTCTTTAAGATTTCTCGGTGAGCTTGTTTGTTCCGAATCCCTTGTGCTCTCAAGTTTGTTTGTGCGCACAATTTCACAAGGGTCACCATCAGGGTGTGTCTCCTCAGGGACAACCGAACGGGAACATAATGCAATCACTTCAGTACCCGGCCGTGGCAGACGTCTCCGCTTGGCTGGTACAAAATTACCCGGATTACTCCCCCTTTTCCTAGGACGAGGGACTTGAGATGAGTTCAAACCCTCCAGAGGTATCTCAACTCTTTCCGGTGCATTGGCCGCAGGAATATACGACTTTGACACTCCACTTAAATCAGTAAATGCATCAGGCAAATTATTGGCTAGTTGTTGCAGGTTTATGATTCTCTGAACTTCAAGCTCAGTATCTTTAGTACGTGGGTCAAGAAATTGGATGCTACTGGCACTCCACTAGATTTCCCGGCATTCCTTAGAATTCAGGTACAATCCTCCCCCTAATACCGGGAAGTGATCTTCATGGAAGATACAGTCAGCGTACCGAGCTTTGAACAAGTCTCCTGTTCTAGGCTCCAAATACTTGATTATGGACGGAGTTTCATAACCAACGTATATCCCCATCTTCCGGTGAGGCCCCATAGATGTACGTTGAGGTGGTGATATCGGCACAAAAATGGCACAGCCGAATTTTCGCAGATGGGAAATCATCGGTTCCTGACCACATGCTAAATGGAACGGGGAAGTTGAATGATATGCAGTCGGTCGGTACTGGATTAAAGCGGCAGCATGCAGGACCGCATGACCCCAACAACTGGTGGGTAATCTGCTATCTTCAAGAAGCGGTCTAGCAATCAACTTGATCCTCTTGATCAATGACTCAACAAGCCCATTCTGAGTATGAACATAAGGTACAGAGTGCTCAACATCAATACCCAAAGCAAGACAATAGTCATTGAACGCTTTTGAGGTAAACTCAGCAGCATTATCCATCCGAATTGTCTTAATGCGGTTCTCTGGGAAACTAGCACGCAATCGGATGATTTGGACAATGATCTTTGCAAAAGCATGGTTCTATGTAGACAACAGGCATACATGGCTCCACCTCGTTGAGGCATCAATGAGTACCATAAAATATCTGAACGGCCCTGATGAAGGACTAATCGGGCCACAGATATCACCTTGAATCCGCTCAAGGAAACTCAGAGACTCGTTCTTTACCTTCAGGTAAGACGGTCTAGTGATAAGTTTGCTCCTGGCACACGAATCACAATTAAAATCTTCTGGTTTTGGAAATTGAGTCGTTTTGATGCTATGACCGGTAGAATTATTGACAATACGACGCATCATTGATAATCCAGGGTGACCTACCTTTCATGCCAGATTCTAAACGATTCTGGGTTCTTAAAAGTTGTAGGCATAGCAACATATTCTTCCGGGGGCTTAATTTGAGTATAATATATTCCATTGGAGGTACCCGGCGCTTTCTCAAGTACTTTGGATACACCATCATGATCATCAGTGATGTACAGGAATTCAGCCCTGCCTTCACTTGCGGTTTGAACATGATAACCGCTATGACGGATGTCTTTGAAGGTGAGGAGAGTTTGTTCAGCTCCCAGATACAAGAATGCTTCATCAATGAAGATCTTAGTATTATTCGGGAGTACTACTGTAGCTCGCCCAGAGCCTACAATATGCCCATTGCGACCGGCAATGGTAAGTACATCTTAGTCCTCTTCTGAAGTGTCTGAAAGTACTTAGTCTCTCTAAGTATTGAGTTTGTGGCAGCACTATCAACCAGGCACGGTTCAGCGTCAACCTCCATCGGAACATACATCTTGTTCTATTTTAGAAAAATTCAATGTTTTCTAAGTTAGCACTCACTATGAGGATATAACGAGGCTACATACGTGCATTAGCCAAATCATAAAAATTGCACATATAGAACAAGACATCATAGGCACATATCTTTATTCTGGAAGTAAAAGCATACAAGCTATTGACCCAAACTTAGCCATGTTTAACACGGGACTGGCTCAACAAGAGCACTTATTACATCACGACCATCACAAACTCTAATCAAATTGACAAACAGGACTACTCAATGTCCGCATATAGTTCATCATTAAGATAATCTTCATCAAGATCAATGTCACCATCAGCATCACCTACGGCAGTACCAGAAGAAATTGGGTCGTTATCAACGTCCATATCACCAGTTTCGGCTGGAAGATCTGATGGTGCAGCAGGCAAATCTGATTCAGGAACCGGGTCATCAATCCTGGTATCCTCTGGTATCGGGATTTGGACGAAGTTAACTTCTGGGTTTTGACGCTTTTTGAACTCCTGATACATATCAATCAGGTGTTTCTCGGTAGTGCATGTGCGGGACCAATGTTTAAGTGATCCACAACGGAAATAACCCGTTTTGGGGTTTTAGCCCCATCACTACCGGGGTTGTTGCCTTTTCCCTTCCCCTGGTTATTCGGCTTCTGGCCTTTCTTGCCGAAATGCTTGAATTTTCCACCCTTTTTGCTATGTTTTCCACTTCCAACATGACCCTTATCCTGGGTTTTGCCCTTGCCATCATGTACAGCAGTATGTGCTTCAGGCAAGCCTTGTGTTCCGGCAGGGCGCATGTTAAAGTTTTTAAGCAGAAGCGAGTTCTGGGCCTCAGCTATCAGCAGGACATGTATGAGGTCCGAATATTTCCTAAACTTTCTGTTCCGGTATTGCTGCTGGAGTACCATATTCGTTGGGTGAAAAGTTTCAAGTGTCTTTTCAATCATCTCCTCGTCAGTAACTTGTTGCCCACAAAACCAGAGTTGGCCAACAATGCGATGCAGTGCATGGTTATATTCCTCAACTGTCTTGAAATCAAGGAATCTAAGCTGACCCCAGTCATTGCGTGCTCGAGGTAGAAGTACCAACTTGCATTTACCAAACCAATCCTCAAGTGCCATCCAAAGCGCAAGAGAATCTTGCACTACCTGATACTCCAACATGAGATCAGGATGGATGTGATGCCATATGAAAATATAAGCCTTAGCGACCTCATTTTCAGGAATTGCGGCATCATCAGGTGCACGAGTAGCAATTGTATGGCTCAATCCCATTGCCTTCAGGTGGTTGACACAATAATTCACCCAGGTTTGGTAGTTACTTCCGTTCAGCGCAAGTGGCGGGAATTGCTGAGATGCAATGTTTGTCATCACCTATCATGCAAATACTCTAGGAATTAGCATGAATCCGGTGTAGGGTTGTGATGTATGGGTCGGATATAAAACTATTTCCAGAAACATGATATCATCAAGTAAAAACCATGTGAAACTTCCATAGGGGTGCTACCGTATAAAAATAAGGAAGTTTCCGAATCCTAGTCGGAACTAGAATAGAGTCCAATTCTAACACGGTGAGTGTTCTACCCGGATTCCAGGACTATTTAAAAAAAATCCGAGTCGGTTACGAAAAACATGAAGTTTCCACACTTGTCTGATCAACGAGATCAACCTGATTTAGAAATCAACTAGACTTCCTGTTTAAAAAATTGCCAAGATTGCTAGATATCCGATAAGCCAAACCGATGACGTTTTCATGGAAGCAACAAGCAACCATCAATGGTTTTCAGCATCGTGCATCAACCGTTACGGTGTATATGGCAACATCAAGTAAATAACCTAAAATCGGGTAGCTCAACAGGGCTAATATTCGTGCAGAAAAATTGAATCCAACATCAATCATTCGGGTCATCAATCATGCTAGAACCAATCTAACATCGATCAAAAAGACCACCCGAATCCATCAAACAGGGAGATTCGGTGGGGATTTGACAACATACCGTAGTTCAATGGAGAGCTGTTGATAATGTATTGTAAAATATGGCCTTCAGCAGCCGTCACGAATCCCCCGATCCGATCCCTTCCCTCCCGGTAGCAACTTGAGCGTGAGGTAGATGGTAGAATTCCCCGTCTCCCTTCCCAACCCGGCGAGATCAATAGAGACAAGAGACACGAGACAAAGTCGGGTGGTGCTAGTATCTGTTATTCACTGTAATCTCTCAATATGGGCGCACCTGGTTACATATATATAGTCGGATAGGCAGAGTCCTACTGGGACTTGGAATCGAGTCATACTGTGACTTGGGTAGGAAACGAGTCTGACTAGGACTCGTTTGTTGCCTTTCGGTATGAGCCCATAACCTTAAAACATAAGGTTTATAACAGATTTGTTTCACGCATGCAAATTATATTTTGCAGATTAATTTGCATTTTAACACATGTTGTTATTTAGTACATGATAGTTTTATAGAATAACGGCAACGTGGGTGTCGCACGTGCAAAAGACTAGTATGTTTAAATCATAGATCTAAATAATGAGAATTGTTCTAGACATTTATGTCTAGTTCTGTCTATCTCTCTCCTATTGGGGGGGGGGGGGTCCTTGCCCGCCTTATATATCCGACGGGGGAGTGTTAAAAGTCTAATTGTACTTTTCTTTGTTTATACGATACCCTAGATACGGACCATCGATAAGAGCAATTGGACGGTTAGACACTCGATGGACACGAGTACCCACGGACTCAAAATTTGCTCCGTTTCTATTATTATTGTAAAAAAGAAGTTATAGGTCCACATTTCAAAATAAAAAAGAATATCGGCTCTAAAATTGAAGACCACCTCCTTTAGTATTTGATTTTCTCATAATTTATACTCATAAGTAGAGTGTCTTTAGCAAAACTTATGAACCAGTTTATTAAACAACTTACGCTATGACAAACCATTTAATCTGTCAAAGTTGGATTATATTGAAATTTACTTTACAATAAACAGCTATAAGCACTTTTCCTTTTTATACCAAGAGGCAAAGAAATTCTTCATTGGTTTCTAAGGATCGAGCCAATGACTTCTATTAGAATTACTCTCAATGTAGGTTCGTACTTATCACTAGCTGATCGAGGCAGTGAATTCTTCATTGGTTTCTAAGGAACTCCTCTTCAAATTAAGATGTTGTTTGCTTAATCATGCACTCCTGCAGATACTGTGAGTATATTGTCTCTTGGTTCAAGCTCTGTACCCTTTTATACCATTGTAAGGATCTATCTTGAACTTCATTGTTGAATTTGTTTGATGAGTTATTTTCTTTTGGATAATCTAAAAACAGAGTGATTCCCTCAATCGATAATACAGAAACAAATCGTACCCTGCATCGACTTACATTTCTGAAGTTATTCTGTGCCAACAAATTATTGCGTGTAAGAAAAAACAGGTTGTTTCGTTGCAACAGTTCAAAGTTTAAATCATGTGGCCTTACAGTTCCGTAATTCCGGACTATTCTTTGGCTTCTAGGACTAGAAGCATGTTGGAGTAAGGATAGTTTACGTCATTAGTTGCATCCATTATCGTGGGAATAGTGAATCATATTTCCTGTTTACTTTGCAGTTGAAAAGCCATGGACCACACACAAAACATGAAAGGAAAATAACACGCAAGACTCCTTTGTGATTCTCATCAAAAGCTTGTGCTACCCATTGACATTTATAGATTTTTCTTTTTACACATTCATATTTTTGTTTCATCCTCTCCAATGCAAGGGATCATGGGCTCCAATGAGTCTCCTTCACTGCTTGAGCACCAGCTACTCTATCTTCTGCAAACTACTCTATTTTAGGCAGACTTTGGCGGGAGCTTCTATTCCTTTTGCCATTTGTGAAATAATTCCTTAAGCTTGCAGTATAGATCTCACTAGTGTACTACTACGTGCCGATTGAAAGAAATGGTAATGTAAAAAAATAGTAGATTAGTAAGTTGGTACTTGTATGCACATGAGAATCAGAGGTTGTGATAGGCAACATAAGAAAGTTTGTACATACACCCATCTTAATAATTTATACAGTTTTATAATAATGAGTTAATTTCACAAAACCACAACTATTTGATTAACCGATATAACTAGTGAACCGGGCTCGACGGGTTATACCAGTCCAATGGGTTATGTTAACCTTGGCCCTCATTAAAAATAATTCTGATTTGTAGCGAAGGCTCACTTTCGGACACGCCGCTGGGGCCTTCTGCTGTCACGGCTATGTGTAGGCCTTTTTTGTAGTATTGTTTCCATATGAATCTTATTTCTATGTTTTATTATCAAAATATATGTTATCTTTTGAGATACTTTATCTTTTCAGTTTTTGATAACATTCTAATTCGTTCTGACTGAAGTATATCAAAAGCTTGCCTTTCTTCCCTGATTTTGCTTTTATTACCACATCATGAATGCATGAGCATGAGGCTGTGAGACCAGGAGTGACATCTTCATCAGATCTTGTTGCATATCAAATGTACATCGTCAGATATTCTTTCTTAGCAACCTGTTATAGAGAAGTTCCTACAACCGATGATTGAATGATAGTATTAGAGAAAATCCCTTGGGAGCCATTGCCTTAAACAAGGGGCGCATGAGCGTGGCACACAAACAGTGATTTCGATGGCAACGTACTCACAGTAGTAGCTGCGGCGTATCCATGAGATATGTGCTGCAAGCTTGACGATATTGGAGACTACATAAAGAGAACAATGCATCGCTTAAACAGTTAAATGAATGCACAACACAAGTAGGTCCACCCGCACAGCCAACAAACACATGTCCTCATATCATTAGCATATGGTACACTTATGACGTACTAAGTAGGCATATAGCAAAAGCTCCATAGATTGAAAATATTCACATAGCACTTCACAATCATAATGGTCGGTCAGCACTTCTAGCAGCAGCACACTACACTGATAACTAATGTCTTAGAAGAACTTTAGGATGGTTCCAGAAAAGGGACCAAGCAACAGTCACTTTCATTTTGCACTCACCAATATCAAGTGTTTCAGAATGTGTATCCATCTCCTGGGGTCTGAAAACCTTTTCATCTTTCAGACAATTGTCACCTTGGGAAGCCTCAACAGAAACTGTGAGAGTTCCATTTGATTCAACAGAGACAACACGTCGTGAAAGTTGGATCTCATTACCAGCAACCGGTAGTTTCTCATCTCCAGAATCAAGTAACAAGACTTCCTCGTTTATACTGGCAGTACGTGCAACAAAATGACCACGAAAATCATCTGGCCACAGTCCATCAATGAGATCCACTCTAATTGTTGCTTCTGTAGAGTAAACAATATGACCAAGTCTGAACTCCAGTGTAGTAAGTCTGCTAGTGTAAGATTCATTAATCAGGATCGAATCAAATGGACAGGAATTACTCCTGAATGAAACAGCTAGAAGGCTTATTTCTTTGTCCTCGGATTTACTGGCCCCCCTTGCATTCAAAGAAACCTCAAAGACCACTGGACCATGCAACATAACAGCACGTACAGGGTCTGTCAGCATTAAATATGGATCCTGCACGCAACACCATATAATAAATAGTACTAAGTAAACTTTAGTGAATGGAGAGGTTGAGAAGCATAAGGCCAATCTCAATGGTAGTTTCATAGGAGTTTCATTCTCAATAAATGACATACCACATAGGCAAAACAGATGATGTGGCATGCAATTTATGAGGAGAGAGGAGATTTGAGTTTCATTCGGATGAAACTCCATGTACACGATTACACAGAACTAAATGACGCAAGTTGTTCACATTACAGAGTGCTGCTCCAAAACATATTAGCAACAAAAAAGAAAGGATTTATTGCATGCATAACATCTGAAGATTTAAAACATTTGATCAGCAATGCTTCTCAAAGCCATGATTCACAGAAAGACACTACAGAGCCGAAAAGTACAAGAGAACATATATCACTAATAGATTTGTGGAACTATTAGGCAATATTACATAAAATGGGTCAACAAATGCACTGCAGGGGCATATGTTGAAGTCCAGGAGCTGATGAGAGCACTGGTTGTTGTCAGGTGCAAATTAGGCAATATTACATAGTGCACATATACCTAGCAACAAGCATGATACTCCTACATTACAGAAGTAACAGTCAATGTCTTGAAACAGTTACTAGTTGAACCTGATAAGTGTCCCAGTCTCAACCGCCAAGCGCGGATTCACATCTAAGGTCACCGACCAAACTTCTTAATACAAAAAAAAGTGCAGCTCTCATGTGCATCCTACAAAAAAGAGAAGTGTGCCAGACTGCCATTTTGAATAAACAATCAATGGAGTCTGGCTTGTGTTGTGCTATGGGATGGGTGTTTCCACGTGGGAATTCAGGCATGTCCACATGATCAAATCCATACATAAGTTTGATCTGTCTATACAATCAATGCAAGCAATAAGACTGGCCAGCATGCATGAAAGCTTCTATAGAGCTAATAAGATAAGATCAACACTCTTCTAAAGCTAATTAAAGGTGGTCGCTATTTAAATGGAATCAACAAGCGCATTAAATGCAGAAACTACTAATACAATACAACAACAAAGTCACTAGTAAATAGTAATGCGCACTTGCATGGTAACAACAATACCGATGACATAGGGTGCATTGCAATATGTTGGAAATTAAGACATGCGCCATAGGGCCAGAAAAAATGATTAAAGTAACGAGGCAAAGAAATGGTACGAACCTTTTCAGTGAGGGTTTGACAGTTATCCCTGTCACGGTCAAAAATTATATTGCGATTATGATCTAGTGAGTCACGTAAAGCAATCATACCAAACACATTGATTGGCAACTGTAAATCTCCACTAATTTCTGCCACTTTAACTGAAAATACTTGTAACGTTCCACGCTGTTTGCCACCACCTGGTGCACGCTTGTATGTATAACGCATGCAAGGAATCTCAGCTGGAGATGTAAGATATTGTAAATGAGTGAAGATATTCAAGCCCAAAAATACACGACAGCAGCAAATAAACAGTGGCAATAGCAATTAAAAGTTGCATCGACGCTCAATACTATAGAGCGTCATTAGTCAGGTCAGTTCTGACCTACCACATTTATATTGTATATATATATCGTACTTGAAAGTATGAAAGGTTATGTAACAAGCTGATTAACAAGACACTCACTCTTGTCGTGGAAGGAACCGAAGATCCAGTTGTCATACATGTCCTTCCACCTCTGTTCGAAAGACCTAGCATGGAAGGCATGATAATCCGTCAGCTCCTCTGGATCCGGAGCAACCATTTCCTCCTCTTCCTCCTTCTTCTTGCGCCACTGCTCATATTCCTTCAACCGCCGCTTCCATTCTTCGGCTTTGTCGTCCATTTTGCTCGCTTCACATTCCCTTGTTTGGTCCATCTTGCCCGTTGTGTGTTCGAGGTTCTTCACCGCTTCGCCTCCAGCTTCCCTCTTATGGTCTTCTTTTTTCTCCACCTCCCTGTGTAGAAACAAGTCCTCCACCTCCATTTGAACGTTGCTCGAATCATGGGATTCTCCCACAGTCCTCTGGCACTCCGCATCAGGGTCCATCTTCGCCGCTTCGCATCCACCTTCCCTTTTATCACTCTCCTTTTGCTCCGCTGTCCTTGGCCAATCCGCAAACACCACCCCCACTCGCTGCTCGCTATATTCCACATAGAGATCTCGCTTCTTCACCACCTCCCCCTCTCTGACCTCATCCACCTCCATCTTCTCACCGTCCCCTTTTCCATCCAACCTCTGCAGCTCCGCAATTCCATCGCCGTGTATCTTCCTCCTCTTCGTTGCATCGTCTTCCGCTTCCCCTTTGTGGCCGCTCTTCCAAACCACTGCCATCCCCCGCTCCAACAAAGGATCCACCTCCATCACCGGAAACAGTCGCCCGCCACCCTCTGCTCGCAGCTGGAAGAACCCTAGATCTATTTTTTGCCACTGGGTGTGCGTGGGCACTGGGCAGGCACAAGTAGATGGGATGGGTTTCGCAAGTAAATAGACGGTTCCTTTTACTTAGTCCTAATCGGTTTCTCGGCCCAGTATAGCTCGGGCTCTAGCCCAAATCAGGCTGAATCGGAGAGAAGGCCCGCCCCTTTTATCTTCTCGTGGCACCGCCTGCTTCGATCTTCGTTCGTCGGCGCCGACGATTGCTGTGTTCGCGCTGCACATTATAGCTGCGGCAGTGTGTCGGGAGATGCTGATTACCGCCCGCGCGCTAGGAGGCCAACCAGCGGCCTCCTTCAGACCAACCTGCTACTTTTTATTTTTAAAAACTTTTTTAATCCCGCAATTTTTTATTTTAGAAAAGTTTTGATCTCGAACTTTTCCAACAAACTTTTACATCAAACTTTTGACATCAAAAAATTTTAGTCAAACTTTTGGTACCAAAACTTTTTGGTGAAACTTTTTAGCATCGGTGGGCTCCAGACCATGGACCCCACGCGAGGAGCCCGTGTGGGACCGTTTGGTGGGACCCATGTATTGCAGGACCCGCGCATGTGGGTCCAACCCATGATGGACCCACATGTGTGGCCCTGTGCAGTATCACGGGCCCACGACGTGGTGAAAAAGTTTGACTGAAAAGTTTTCTAAAAAACAATTGTTGAAAATGTTTGGAGAAAAAATTTCGTCAGAAAGTTTGATAGAAAAATTTCTTCCCAGAAAAAGTTTAGAGGAAAACTTTTCAAAACAGGGAAGTTGTGGGACGAGAAACTTTCCTTAAATAGAAAATTACGGGGGTGCCAATTAGTATGTGTGTGTGGAGGGGGGGGGGGGGTCGTAGGTTGCTTTCCCAGCGCGCGAAATAGGCATGTGCGGAATAGGTACTGTAAGTGTGCTACACACACAAACAAGTTATACCGGACACGAGTGACCAGGTGCATGATGCAAATGGTCATGCCTTTTATACATATACACTACTACAATAGTTCTGTAGTAGCGGACATGAAAAAACAGTCAGTAGCAGGCATTAGCAGAGACCACCACTACATCGGCATACGGTAAAACCTAGGAGGCGAGCCTGCTACTGAGTGGGGAACAGGTAGTCGCGGTATGTAGTGATCGTTACAAAATTGTGTCAGTAGCGGTTCTTGCTATGGCTCGCCACTGAAGAGTCGTATCTAAGCGTGGCCGCCTTTCTTCTTCCTCAATCGCTTCCTCGCCTTGTAGGTGGAGGTAGCGGGAGTTTCAAAGGAGAAAGCGGGGTGGGGAGGTTTTGAAGCTGTTTTTCGTGGCCAATAATCAATTAGTGAGGTATGGGAGCTCGACTTGGTTCTATTTAATTTGTTTCATGTTGTTTTTTTTACTTATTATTAGCTAGCTAATTTATTTGGAAATTTCATAGCATAGAACTTAATGGTGTTTAGTATATTTGTTTTTGTAGATTTGGAAGAATTAATTAGTCGTTGTGAATAAATATATAAAGACTAAAGAGCGAGATGAGGGAGAGAGGATCGACAGCAATAATGCTATATGTCCAGTGACGTTGGGCGTGTGTAAGATTCGTAACCATTAAGATCACCCCAAGGTATGAATGTTTTGATGATGAATGACAAACATAAAACATGACTAATGTCTACATGAGTATTGTGCATGCAGAAAATCTTTTTTACTTAATGATGATCATTGATGATTGACTTAGCGATTGATGATAATGACCACATGCATGGAAGGTTGATGAGTTTGATGGAGTCCAAGGGTTGGTGAAGATGGATCAAGATAAATGACAAGCTAGGAGCAAGTGTTTGGAACAATTGTCTATTTTTAGGGCTTTAGTCCATAGAAAAAACCGGACTATCAAGAGGGTCTAGGTCATGTCTCTTAGGTCATGCTAGTCAGTAATGTGCATGCATGCTTACTGAAATGAGGAAATTCCTTGTGAGCCACTGTAAAAAGTTTCGCTCCCTTGTGAGCCATCGAAAAAGTTCCCTTCCCCTCTGTGCCACTGCTTCAGTTTTCCCTGCCCTTTAGTGCCATTGCTGTGAGTTCCGTCAAAGAGAACGACTGCGAGGTGCGCTTGTGTTGTCAGTTTTTTCGGATAATGGCCATTCTACCATTTGGGTCATTTTTCTTGGGCCCGAGGGCTCCAAAAAAAGAACATTCGAGTTCACAACTAACCCTACCCTATCACCCGAATCCATAGCACTGGCGACGGCAAGCAGAGCGATGCCGAACCAAGCCTTGACATCAGATCTGCCTGAGCCTTGATGGGATCATGAAGAGCAAAAGAGGAATGGTGTAGGGCGGTTGGTGCTTCAGCTGGATCTGGTGATTTGAAGGGCGATGGAGGATTGAGATGGGGGACAAAGATTCGTCCCTACCGAAGTGGCTTCCTGCTGGGTAAGTGTTATACCTGGTTGTTGTGGTTATTCCATTTTTGTCGGTCAAGTATGCGCCTGCACTTGGTTGCTCGTATCGTTTCTCTCTTCTCTATGTTTTTTTCTTCGGTCTTCTTCGTGTTCATCTGTAGGATGGACGAAAATTCGAGTTTCATGTTGGAATGCAGAATCTTGTGTGCATCTTCTAGACCTGATGCGAAATGGTATAGTTTTGACAAAGTTGTAGATTCTGACTTGACAAATTTTAAGGATTTAGTTGCTGACATCGTGGACAAATTTCCATGCGACTATGGCGAAGTAGTTTCATTGTTCTACTATTGTGCTACCTCTAAATCCCATACTGCAGTCACATGTGATTATGATCTAATTGAGATGTTTTCAAAACATGCCGAATCGAAGGTTGTCCGCATTTTCATAACTTATCGACCACCCACATGTGGTCAATTGAGTATACCTGAGTGGGATTCACCGGACCCATCTCATGCAATCCAAAGTGAGGCCACCATGACAAATGCTACTGACCCAACAAATACGAGTGACCCCACAAATGCTACTGATCCAGCCAAGTGAGTGAGCCCACAAAAGAAACTCAGCCTGAAGATACTTACCTAGTAAATTCTAAACCAAAAAATGAGTATGTAGGTGTGGATGACAAAGTCATGTACATCGAAAGTGAAAATGAAAAGAACGCTCCTAAGAATGATAAGGAGTATGTTCCTGGGTCTGCAAGTGAATCTGATTCTGACTCTGAGGATTCTTCATCTGATGAGGAAGAAGAGGATTTGGCAGTGAAGGAGCATGTTCCACCACATATCCATGCAATTAATTATGACAAAAATGATCCACCAATGCATGTTGGAGCAATTTATGCAAACATGGATGAATTTAGGATGGCCGTAGCATCACATGCTATCACAAATGAATTTGAATATGACATTAAGAAAAGTGATCCAGGGAGGTTCATAGCCTACTGCTCAGCCAAACCTTGCCTACATGTTATTGCTTTCATCACATCGATTAGGAATACTAAGGTAGAGGATCATGTAGACAACTACTTCTCAATAGGGAAATTTAGAGCTGCCTATGATAATATAATCCCTGCTATACCTAACAAGTCACTGTGACCCAAATCTGATCATGGATTCTTTATGCATCCTCCACTTTTGAGATCCACGGCTGGAAGGCACAAGAAACAAAGGTATAAAGGGAGCAATGAGGGCAGGACATGCAACAAAGGAAGACACCAATGCCCAATATGTACAGGATATGGTCACCACTGGCACAACTGCAAGGATGGTGATCCAGCAGATATAGTTGCATTGCTTACTGAAAGGGGTCCACCAAAAAGGAGGAAGAAAGCAGTAGAAGCCCCATCTGAGCTTAGTATTGTGGTTGCATCTAATAGTGGTTCAACAATGGTTTTTTCACAAAGTTAATTGCATAAATTTCACTTGTCCAGTACCTATTTTATTTTTTCTTTTATCGACTAATGGCAATCTATCATCATTAAACAACAATGACATAATTCCTAAGGGCAAGAAAAGAGGAGTTGTAGAAGGTTTTGAAACTGGTAGATCAGTCAGGTATTTAGTTGCCTACCTTTTTGTGTACATTCATAATTGTTCACCTCCATTGTCTAATATTGCAGTATGCAAAATGCAGGTCCAAGTCAGCCCAAGGTTTGAACCAGCCTGAGCCACTCTCCATTATGTTCCCTCCAAGTCAGAAGGCTTCATCATCTCCAAAGAAGAAGAAAATGAAGGCCAGTAGCAAAGGCGTCAAGAAGAAAGAGAAAAAGAACAAGAAATCGGTAGGGAACAAAGAGATGCCAAGGAAAAAATGAATTGATGTTGTCCAAGTCCCTCCTGATAGCCCAGCAATGCGCACAAGAAGCAAGCTAATTCTCAATGAATGAACTTAGTTTTTGATGCCTGATCTTTTGGACTATGTCTTTTATGAAACTTTTAAGTGCGTGTGGTTAATGTTGTCATTTTGAAATTGATGAACCATTGCAGTTAGTTTTCATGGGTTCTAACTTGTCATTTTGTCGAACTATTAACATCTATTGAACTGATGAAATTGTCACTTGTGGACCATTGATAAAACTGATAAACATATGAACTGATACATTGCTTGTTGCAAACCACTACTTGATAACTACCGCGTATAGTGTGATGAGAATATTGGCATCCTCTAGCCTACAAAAAATGCCAATAAACCACGCTGCTAATAACTTGGATGAATAAAACAAATTAAATGTAGAGATAGCAGAATCACTTACAGCATAGTATGGACACTTGTAAAAAACTTGGCCATAGTTTGCAGGGGTGGTGGCAATGCCAGAGTTCGCAAGCACATTGCAGTTTGGGCACCGAACTCTAGTCGACCTTCTGCTCATCGAGCTTTCATTTCTTTCGGCCATGAGAGAGAGAGAGAGGGAGAGGGAGGGAGGGAGAGAACTGAGAGGGCGTGACTGCTAGGGCCCTTAATATAGGACAAAAGGGCGGCATTTCTTACTGCCAAAATTGATTCTCAGTTTCAAGGGTAAACGAGTCATTTCATAATCTCTTCAACAGATGTTAGGTTACATTTTCACGGCAGTGGCGCTGAAGGGCAGGGAAAACTGAACCATTGGCATAAAGGGGAAGGGAACTTTTTCGATGGCTCACACAGGAACAAAACTTTTTATAGTGGCTCACAAGAAATTTCCTCTACTGAAATCACATGCACTAGATGACAGTGGAGAGGGAAAGGAGCTGCTGCAAGACGTCGGGGAACAAAGTTAAGTGAAGACGAGGAGTTTCAACTTCTGGAGATGGCGGCCGGACAGAAGAGTCCAAGAGACTAGACAATACTGTCATCAGAGAGGATTCTAGTTCAGAGAGTAGTTGACTGCAAGGAAATCTATTGGAGCAGAATTTGTACATATCAAACTGTAGGGACTGTAGGTGGAAATTATGGACATACGAGGAAGTGGCTACAACAACTATATTTGGAGGAGGATCGATGAAGACCGGAATGTATGGTCTGTATGGAGACAGCTGTGGACACAGAGCAACAGCTCTGGAGGAGCCATCCGGTGGAGACCGGACTGTCCGGTCTAGATAGTGCTCGGATCGTTCAGTAAGTACGTCCAGAAGGCTGTTTCATGGAGCAACGGCTAGTTTGAGGTTGGAAGCCTATATGAACTCGTTGATGGGGTCTTTGAGACTACCTTTGGCCATTAGGATTGCTAGGATTATCAGTAGGGAGCCAAAGGATAAAGAGAGGAGCACTAGAAGGAGATATTGGATATCTTGATAGTGCTAGTGAGAGTAACTTGAGCATCTATACACATCTAAGGCTAGGGTGTCCTTAAGGGTGTGATCTAGGTTGTTACTCTTGGTCTATGGTGAGACCTAAACAAGTTAGGTGTCTAAAAATTGAGGCAATCATAATTGGTTGTGAAGGTCGTCACACGTTTATACACGGTTTAAACCCGTCGTTGAAAGGGGCATCGATAGTGAGCGCCCCTGTGTCGGCTCGGGGAGTTCGACAAGTTCTTGAGGGAGGCGATCTTGTGTCTTGGTGGCAGTGGCAACGCAATCATGTCTTCACTCCGGGAGTGATTGTGGGCTCATATACGAGAACTCCACTTGGTGGCGTGAGGGACTGGTACCCCGTCGGGAGTGGTCCAATAAGGATTAGGGAAAGGCGTCATCCTTCCGAGACCTTAGAAAAAAATCATGAGCATTCCTTGACCCTCTCCTTACTATGATGCTTTACCTTTCACATTTACATACCGTGTTATTTGTGCTTATGTGCTTGCCTTGCTCTAGTTGATTACTTTGTAGACTTGCATGAATAGGCTCTTTACTTGCTAGTTGTGTTTAGCTTCTGCATTTGATCACTAGCATATATAGGAGTTACTTTGGCTTGATTGATCACCCGTGTATACATTGTGCTACTCATGCTTGTATGATATAGTTCTCTATCTTGTAGTTTTGCATGAGTAGGCTCATTTGCTACCTTGTTGTTTGCTTCCACATGTCTTCATTACTAGCTTGCATAGGAGTTGTATTGTCTTGTGTAATCCACTAGTATGCTTAGGTTGTTGTTCCTTTCATAAGGCCATTATCTTGCTAGTGTGATCACCACTAGAATTGTTATAAGAGTTGATTGAGTGCTCGATTTTAGGAATTGGCGAATTTAGTTCATATTGTGAGTTCCCGATTCACCCCCCCCCCTCCCTCTCTATCACTCGATCATGAAAATGCTATTTGTTGCCCCATTTGCAAGACAAGTAGGTACAAGAAGGATGAAAGTGATGATGTAACCGACGATGGTGTAGTTCATGGTAATGGAAACAAAAAAAGCAAGGGGGCTGGAAGAAAGAGGAAAAACAATGGTTCAAGTGTTGTTGAAGATGATGTTATCGCAGCGAATGGTAGGAAAGTACCAAGACTAGTTATGTGGTACCCTCCAGTTGTGAATCACTTGAAGTGTTTGTTTGCGAACCCGAGAGATGCTAAGATGATGACCTAGTATTTGTGCAATGGGGTGAGGAAAGAGGGTAGCTCAGTCATCCATCTGATTGGACATAGTGGAAGAATTTTAACAAGAAGTATAAGGATTTTGCTAGTGGTGAAAGGAATTTAAGAATGGGATTGAGTACATTTGAAATGACTCCTCATGGTGAGATGAGAAATCCACATAGCACTTGGCCAATTTGTGCAATGGCCTTGGAAAGTATTACTCCCACCTGTGAGTTACACTCTTACTAATGAGGGAAACAAATAATTTTTAAGTGACTCTAAAATATCAAAGTCCCCACTGGTTACTCCACCAACATCAAGAACCTTGTTAGTGTGTCAGAGATGAAGGTGAGTGGCTACAATACTCATGATTGCCATGTCATACTTCGAGTGTTTCTAGCTGTTGTAATCAAAGCTGTGAAGTCGGATTGGTTGAAGTTGGTAGTCGCACATTTGTGCTATTTTTTCAATGTCATATCCATGAAGCTGGTTACCCTTGATAAATTGAACACTCTTCAGAATCACATTGAAGTGACAATGTGTCAACTTGAGATGGTTTTCCCTCCTTCATTTTTCAGTATCATGGAATATTTGATGATACATCTTGTTGATCTGCTCTTGGTGCTCGGTCCAATGCAATTCAATCACATGTTTCCTTTTGACATGTCATGTCTGTATGAAAAGGATATGTATGTAATTGATGTTATCCAGAAGGTTTGATTATTGAAGCCTACACTACGGAGGAGGCCGTTGAATGTTGTGTGGATTTCATAGAAGGTGAAGAACCGATTGGTGTCCTTGTGTCAAGATACAGAGGCAAAGTTTTAGGAAAAGGAACAAAAGGAAGGAAAACAAGGGATGACATAGAATACTTGAATGTCAGACAAGCATATTTTGGCGTTTTACCACAATTAGCAATTGTGGCAACTTATATCGAGCAATACCTGGAACATATTCACCTAAACAATATAGGTGCAAATGAGTCAATTATATTGGACATACGTAATGGATCATTCCTTGATTGGTTCTACAACGTGGTGAGTCTGACAAAAGCAAAGTAATAAAACTGCTTTTTGTGGGGTCATCAAGTTTGGTTAGGACGTGGACGACATATGAAATCATTGGTTTCACCTTTTACATGAAAAATAAAGATTATAAGAGTAAGTGCCAGAATAGTGGTATTCGTGTTGAAGCTGTGGATGTCCGGAATTTCAAAACAACATACTTCAGTGACATTGGGGACATATGGGAACTTGATTATGGGCCATCTCTCCAAGTTCCTATTCTCAAGTGCAAATAGGTCAAGAACCCGAAGGGCATAGAACAAGACGAGTGGGGATTCACACTCCTTGATCTACAAAAAATAGGGCACAAAGATGATCCATGGATTCTCGCTTCTAGGGTCCAACAAGTGTTTGATGTCCTAGACCCTTTCACAAAAAAGAAGCATATTTATGTTCCAGGGAAACAAAGAGTGGTGGGAATTGATGGTGTCCAGGATGAAGATGAATATAACCCATATGAACATGTCCCTTTTATCTCCAATATATCTTCTTTGGATAACATTTACACAATAGTTGCACACAAATATTGATGGAAAAATAGTTGTTCATTCGTAGGTGTACTTATATTTTATGGGAAGTCATGTATTATTTTGAGATGTTGAACCTATATTTGTAATTCATAAATGAGAGATATTTGAAGCTATTTATTGTATGTAGTTCATATTTCAATTCTATATTTCTTGAGATGTTTGATTCATATTTTTGCTTGAGATTTTTATATACATTATATGCTTAAGATGCTTCTGGGTGGAAAGAAATATGCTCTTTGTTGTTCTATACAGGCGAGTAGATTGCAGCGGGCTAGCTGACATCAGCAAACCGCCACTAAGGTAGCAGCGGGTTTGCTTATGTCACCTAGCCCGCTGCAAATCTACTCAGAATATATATTGGGTGTACGGACCGCTCCAAACCCACACCGTCACGTCCGTCCGATCGCGACCGCCCTCGCGACTTCCTTGGCAGTCATCGCCCACCTGCCCTGCGGCTCCCCGGCCGTCCTCACCCGCTGTCCCTGCGGCCTCGACTGCAACCGCCCTCACGATCTTCCTGACGGTCATCGCCCGCCTCCCCTTTAGCCTCCCTAGGCAGTCATTGCTTGCCTGCCCTGCGGCTCCCCGGTCGTCCTCGCCCACCTCCTCGGCAGTCGTCCTTATCCTCATCTTCCGGGCGGTCGCACCCCGGCCGTCCCCGCCTGTATTGGGGCCTCCTCGGCGGCCTCGCCCGCTTCTCCCTGCCGTCCTCGACCTCCAGCACCCCGGCCATCCTCGACCTCGACTGCCCCGACCATCCTTGTCCTCGACCAATACTGCCCCAGCTCCTTCACGTCAGCGTCCCTAGTGCGCCCCTCTCTTCCTTCCTGTAAAAACTAAATTGAGTAATGCTAGAATGCTACAATCATACAGATGCTACAATGCTAAATTGTGTAGAGATTAAGGATGACAATTCGGGTCCCGGGTGTGGGGCTCCGCTGGGTTTGGTACCCGGCGTGTGCGGGTACACACTTTCTCAACTGCGGGGCTCACCCACACCCGCCTCGCACTATCGCAGGGTGGGTGCGGGTTTTTTCTCCCACCCACGGGGCCCGAAATAAAAGGCGCATAAATAGTTTTAGTCTAATGATCCTTTATGAGAGTGAGAATTATATGAGTCTAATAATTCTTGCATGTATATATATTGTCATATTGTGTTAACTATCAAGTTATGAATGAGTTAGTATGATTTTTATTATATAAAATATGCGAAAATCATGAAAAATAGACTAAAAATATATTTTTCCATGTCTATGAAAAAACTCGTAGGGGACTCGTCACCTGTCCGAATCCCTACAGGTGCGGGTGTGGAATTCCACCCGCGGGTGCGGGTGCGAGTGAAGATTTCCACCCACAACATCTCTTATTGTGGGTGGGCTTTTGCTTCACCCACTCCGTTGCCATCCCTAGTAGAGATGGTATTTGCTAGAGATGCTAGAATGATAGATGCTACAATGCTACTAAATTTTTGGTGCTTATTGCTAGAATGATTGATTGCTAGATGGTAAATTGATAGATGATAGAATGATAGATTGGTAGAATGATAGATGCTACAATGCTATTGAATGTTTGGTGCTTATTGCTAGACTGATAGATTGCTAGATGGTAAATGGATAGATGCTAGAATGATAGATTTCTATAGGATATAAGGAAATCAAATGATGTCCTTAATTAGCTACTGAATTCAGATTGCTAGAATGCTATATGATTGTTTTATGACTGTCTTTAGTCATATATGATTGTCATATAGAATTATGTCATATGGCATTATATAGAATTATATACTGAATTCAGTAGCTACTCATGTAAAAAAAAATATATACTGAATTCAGATGCTAGAATGTTATATGATTGTCTTTAGTCATATATGATTGTCATATAGAATTATAAAGAACTATATACTGAATTCAGTAGCTACTGCCTCATCCTTTACTCTATATGACTGTCTATACTAAATTCTATAGCTACTGAATCGATGGACGAGCAACTAGAGTATGAATATGACCAAGAACAGGAAGGAGGTACTGGCAGTGAGGGCAATGAAAGCAGTTCAAGCAGTAGTTCTGATGGACCCAATGAGTCTCCATCGGATCCATGTCCGCCCCGTCTAGACATCGGACACCTACGAGCCAGGACCCTGATTACAATCCATTGCCAGATCTAGAGGTAAAGATTGTTTTAAATTTTGACTGTAGATTAACCTAATGCAATATTACTTAGTTAATAGTTGTTCACATTATACTTATAATTTCTGTAGTTGGAAACAAGACGACGAAGTGATCGACGGGAAGCGTCAGATCAGATTGTCGTTCCAACGACTGTAGAAGGTGATGTCAAAGCCGATAATTGCTGAGGCCAGAAGAGAAAATCCATGGGGGGGGGGGGGCACCAAACTTATGACGTACGTGCCATTGACTCTGATGGATAGCTAGTAGAGCCAGCTGGTATTCATGCAAAATGGTGAAATTGGTGTGTTCGGGTAGCAATGGACAAGCACTAGATCACTTTGGAGGATTAGAGGAGTCTTGATGCTGAATATGAGGACTTGTTGTCGTCAATTGTGCAAACACACATCCGATTTCTACAGGACTGCAATATTGAGAAAGCAAAGAAGGATTCTATATAGGCTATTGGTGGGCACTTTGCAATTTCAAAGCCAGGTTGGTAGTGAACTATGTTAGAAAAAACAGGACACCTTTCAAGAATTTGGCAATATATCAAGGGAAACGTGGGCTGAATTTGTCAGGCATAAGAGTACAAAAAAGTTTGTTTCCTTAAGTTCTGCATTAGTAGATTTGAATTTAACAAAAAAATATAGACACCATTTCGGGCCCGGTGGCTACAAGAGGCAAATAAAAGAGTGGAGGAAGAAAGAGGCAGATGACCGATTGCAAGGGTGTCCTAATCCAGTACTTGAATATGAGGAAAGGACTAGGAATTGATTTATGCTAGGAGCCACATAACCATTGACGGTCGCATAGTCGCAAAGGCTGACACTGCCGAAGTGATCCAGAAGGTCAAAGAGGTTGCACAACAACCAAAATTTTGTGAGTTCAAGTCGTATCAACAAAATGATCAGCTCACTAAGGCAATTCTCAACAAAGAGCATCGAGGTTGCACCCGAGCTATGTCATCGAAGACAAACTGGGGTGTTGCATTCAAACATGATGGTCCGTACAAACGGCTTCCAAAGCCGTCTGAACAAGATTATAATCGGCTATGTGAGGTTTGGGCCACCTCTTTCTTCAAATTCCTGATAGAGAATCCACAGTACAATATGCAGCACCTAATGGTCCCTCCAAATATCAACATCAGCTCAGAAGATTTGCAGCGTCCTCCAACAATCCCTTATGTTAACTTTCCCCCAAGTAGTACTGTTTCTCGTCCTTCTAAGTATCTAGTTGATGCTATTGTGCGAACGAGCCTTTGGCTCGGTGGTAGCGTGCCTGGTTGGCTACCCAGGTTCGATCCTTGGGATCAACCAGGTGTGTCGCACGGGGGACTTTGTCCCCGAGAAAAAAATCCCCTCACTCTCCCCGATCAAAGCATAGGTAAAAATTCGTGTCATAGCTCATATGGTCAGCTGAGTCCCTATGTATGGTTGGGGAGGGGGTTTGGAGATTTTCTCGGCCTGCGTGAGAAGGCACTTCTCCTTAGAAAAATGTCATCAGGGTGCCTTCTTCCCCAGCAGGTCAAGTTTTTGTTTTTAGTTTATGCTATTGTTGAGGACACCCCGTGTGATTTAAACATACTAGTTCGAAGGCAGTTGAAGCTTGTCCACGTCGGTAGAGGTGGTGCAATCATGGTCATACATTCCACAACCAAGCAATCCCTGAGGCCTACGCAAAAGTTGAAGTCCAGGAGATTTTTGATAGGTTCTTAGATGATGAGATGGAAGTCCCCAATGAGGTTGAATCTTTAAGAACTCTGAGAGATGCCATTGACCAATTTGTTTTGTGGCAGCAGTTAGATATTGTCTTGGTGACACCTCAGTCTTCTCCTCCAATACAATCTGAACCAACATCGGGACCACATGAGGCAGCAACACCTCCTTCTCCACCTACAGATCAGAATGCTGATGTACATAGATGTGAAACCCCTCCTCGTCATACTCAGCAACTTCCATCACCTCCTTCTCCTCCTTCTAAGGTTGTTGGACACGAGGCAGCACCTCCTTCTCCACCTTGTAAGGTTGCTGGACCAGTTAACGGTGGTCATTCTACTCCGCCTGACATTTCCACACCTGCTCCAATTGTCAATCGACAGACATCACCTTCCCCAACTCGTGAGCCATCACCTCCTCGAACTTGTGAGGTGCAAACAAACTTAATTTGTAAGCCCTCCTATGTTGTAGTTTCATCTGTGGCTCAACTAGAAAGTCCAAGCAAAGAAGAGAACATCTATGGCTAAAAAGCCTAGGAAGAACGCCTCAACCTATGAACATGGCAAGCCTTTTTTGGCACCAAACAAGCTTCAACTTCTTCCTACTAATAGGCAACTGTTTCACCAGGGGTACTTGGCTGCCTGTAAACAAGGTTTCCATGAAATATCTACTTGGGTATCTCAAGATTTGTTCCTTTGCAAGCCATTAAAGTTGACCCTCATGTTTGAGGAATTCTATAGAATGTTTCATCTAGAGAAGCTTGACATCACTATGATTCAACTCTGGTGCTTGTAAGTGACTTTCCATTATATTACGTATACTTCACTTGTTCTCTCCTTATTCACTAACAAATTAATGCTCCAAACTTTTTGTCATATGAGTATGTACAACAATGCAAGTGATGAGACACACTCTGTAGGCCACCTCAATCCGGTGATGATCTCTCAGTCGGCACTCAATCCTGCCATTGATGTCAATTGCAGTACATACAAGAACATGTCGGCACAACAGTTCAAAGAAGTCCGGGATAAATTGACCAAAAGTGCAAGGTTCAATGCTGCAACCTACATATATAAATGCATGTGTGAGTGGAAGGATAAAAGGTGCATAGTTTCTCAGTATAACTTCAAGTAAGCTCAATATTTCTACAACATTTGTTCAATTTTTTCTTCAGTAACCTGCATGCTACAGAAATAATATCGACCATTCGAATTTTCTACATGTAGTGACCATTGGATATGTGTCATACTCATCCCTAGCAATAGCTACATGCTTGTGTTGGACACGGGCAAAGATCAAACAGAATACCAAGACTTCATTCAAGTAGTCAATTGGTAATGTCGTTACCCAACTAGTTCTTACATTTACCACAACAATATTATTATATCTAAATTTCATATGCCACTACATCATATAGTGCTTTAAAGATTATATAACAAAAATTGGGTATGTCGTACAATCATTATAGGGTGAAAGATATGTTTGTCAATCACAACTTTTCAGTATTTATATTCAGACAGTTAGTCCTAACTTCAATTCGTTGTTCCTATATTGCCTATATTCGTATGTACTAAATCTAATATATATTTGTAGTGCAATAAGCAACCTCCTTGATCAGTCCATTGTAGATATTACACTTGTTCATTTATGGTTGTCTCAACAAAGTATTTGCCTACAAATCAATGAAAAAACTACAAAAGATGTAAGTATTTTAACTTCTAATATTATTTTCTAATCATGTGTGTATTTTTATTGTTATCTATCATAAGTTTCTCACCTTTTATATATTGTAGACATGGAAACTTCTCCAACATGAAGCACCATCATCTTTCAGCGACGACCAACTCCAAGAGGGGATGGTGGATCTGATTTGTGGATTCACCCTCCACCATGTCATCAATCCCTTTGGTCATTTTTTTATAATGATGGATGTTTGATTGGGACGGACCTCACGGATCTTGTAGAAAAGATGATGAAGGACAATGAAGACCTGTTGAAGAATAACAAAAAAGTTCATGGTGTCATTAACACCGTGTAGCCATGATGACTGTCCAACGTTGAGTTGTGACAGTTTATACCTTGTATACTTCTAAGGAGATTCTTGTTTTCTTTTAACTTTTGAGACAGTTTTGCTATAGTTCATCTCATTTGTAACATATCACTTATTGTGTATGACAGTTTTGATATGATTATTATTGATATGTTGTTGGACAAATATGTGAAATATATATTTTGTTATGAATCTATATATCTATATTGTTTCATTCTTGTGAATGTGACTTCTGGAGTATTATTGCTAAATGTGCATTTTGATTGTGAAATCTGAAAGATGCCAACTGAAATAAACTATCCAGTTTTGCACTGACTGAAATGTAGTCGCGGGCGGTCAAATGACATCATCGAAACCGCAATTAATCAAGTTCACTTAGTAGCAGTAATGATAATGTCATGACGGCCGCTACAAATTTGTTCACGGTAGTAGCGGTTTCGAGCACGCCATTAACTTTTCCATCAGGTAGTGATAGAGGCTTAGTGGCGTTTATACTCATCACTGAGGACTTTTTTGGCCTACTACTACAGAGCTTAATTGTAATAGTGATAACTAAAAAAACAACAGTCAAAGGAAAATTCCAAAGCAAAGCATTTGACCGTCCCTTGAGGCATGAATCCTGGACGCGAGAAACGCAGTGAATTCGGAGTAGAAAACCTCGGTCATCACAACGTGGCAGTCATGAGCATGCACAATCTACTCTTGCAGTGTCACACCGGCCTCCTATTTCTGAGTATAGAATCTTAGAGCATCTCTAATACTTATATATATATATATATATATAAAAGACTCCCAAAAAACTAATTTAGGGAGTTCCTACACAAATATTGGGAGTGAAAGACTCTCTTCTCCAACAGTTCCTAATGTATGGTTTCTAAATATTTTCAAATTATTCGACACCAGATAATTTAGTAGGCCTTCACGTCCCTTGCCTCGCTTGTCCCGGCGTTGGCTTCGTTCGTGATCTGCTGCCACACCACGGACGACGGAAGCTATCCGGACCTCCTAGCTAGTCAAGGTGCGACGATCTCCTTTCAAACAAACATATTACGACGACAGCGGGATGGTAGACAGGAATATATAGCGAGGACGACGGTACGGTGGCAGCGGAGAGTGACGTGATTCAGCATCATCAGCGAACAACGCCGGCTGGCCAAATGTCCGAAGCAGCGACGTGAAGCCCCGGCCGGGTCACCTCGTGTCAGCAGTGGCACGGAACACCGGACCTGTGCCCGACAACGGTGGCGCAGAATCCTGTATTCCTTCCTATTCCCCTTGCGGTGGCTGCTACAACTGCCCTCTGCCCGCTCCAATTCAAAGGAGGCGTGGAAATAAGGCAACGATGGCACGAATGGAGGCACGCTTCAGCGATTTGCGTGCAGGAATAGCGGAAATTGAAGGATTGGGAGTGCCAATCCGGTGCGCAAATTTGGCGATGAGGGCATCTCCACAGAGAGCCCCATAAACTCTCTTTAAATTAAATTGATATAGTTTAATCTAAAACACTATCTTTAATAGTTCCTCAAAATAACTCACATATTTATTCTCTACCCAAATTATTCTTATTTGTATCTAGAAAAAAAGAAAAAATTGGGATCTTAATCCTTTTATTTATAAGAGAATTAATGTTGTTGTGATCCCAGATGCTAACGTGATGCAATAAAAAAAATTATGATCTATCTTTAGAGAAGACAAGAAAACTTCTTCCCTAATAGTTTTTTAGCTGCTACTAAAAACACTTATTTTAGATCAATTTTTTAAGGAGTTTTTAGAGATGCTCTAAGATAGGACCTTTAGGGAGTAGCTAAATTTTGGACCGGGTTTACATAACTGTTGGAAGGCCGCTTTCAACAATAACACTCTAAACTATGGTTTAGGGAGTGAATTTATATAATTGTTGGAGATGCTCTTACTAATGCACCAATTCAACTCTTTGCTAAGACTTGTTTGTATCTATTTTCTAAACCTTTAATCACTTTTGTTCCAAATATGGTCTTCTAAAATTTCCTAAACTTTAGTCAGCTTACCTCCTAAATTTTAGATTGCTAGTCACCACAACTCTTCGAAAAACTACTAAACTTAATGAAAAACCAACCAAAGTCGAAACTACTCCTCTCCATATATGGTATTTTTCTTCTCCCCACACATGTATTCATTTTTTTTTTGTAAGTTATGGATAAAAAACAGACAAGTCTTTTTTTTTTGTAGTAAAAAACTTTAGTAATAAATCCAAACATATATCTCCTTTAGATGGCTAAACTTTAGCCAGCCAACTAGAGCATCTAAGCAGGGCCTAAGTTCATTCTATTTTTGTGCATTACATGAAGAAGACCTTTTTTACACTCTAATTTACACACAGAGGTATCTCTTACTCAAATGAAGGGCTCAGATATTCTTAACGAGTAACTTCATCGTATCTGGTGGTCCATACTGCTGGTATCATCTTGCCGTCAATTTTGTTTGCACCAAGAGGTAAGACCGCGTTCTCATGAGTAGGGTTTAAATAACCGAATTAATCGGCCGGCTCAAGTTAGTGGAAAACCGACCGGTTAACCATTTTACTATAGTAACAAGTTCGGTTATTGGCGGCTAACCGGCCGGCCAATATAATCGGCCCGGACAAGTTATGCAGTTAATTGGGATAATCCGCCGGTTAACAGTGGTTATTTAAACCATGCTCATGAGTACCTCTTATGACATGCATGACGCACATCTTCATCTCCCGAACCCACCCACTCACACCCAGCCACCGCTTCCTCCCAGCACATCAGGCGGACCACCGGACATCCTTCTCACTCCCGTCACCAGATCTCACGCCACAATCTGCCCGTCATAGGCATGCACAGTCACCTCCATCTCTGCAGGCCGGCGCAGCCGTGGAGCTGTCCCCTTCCTCCAGTCGAAGAACACCGGGAGCTCACATTGAACTGGGGCAACACCAAGCCCGGAGGAGCATTTGCCTCCCTACACACGGCTAATAATAAGATCTCTGTCGGGCAAGGACGCGCACCGGTATGGGGGCTTGGGGGGGGGGGGAGGGGGGCGACAGCAAACATGTTTTGAAAATAAAATTAACGAGGCTCTTTTAGCAGAGAATCCATATGGGATGTGCCCACTACCCAAGTGAGATTTGTGTTAGCTGCCCTAGTTCTGGAGCGGCATCATTATTACATGGGTCAATTTTTTACATGTCATTACAAATTTCATTAATTCTGGATTCGTAATTGTAAAACCACTTATCCGGTAGGTATGATTGAGTTGCAAAATCAATCCTAAATTTGTCATCTATATCATTTTCAACATCTGATTTTTTTTAGAAATGACTAAAGTACCCTTGAGGTCCTCTTCAACCTCAACCTTGTTATACTAAAAAAAAACTCAGGCGGCGGGGCAGAGCTCGCCTTCGCGCACCTCCATGGCGGCGAGAGCGGCTGCCGGCTAAGGCGAGCGCGGCTACGTCGGTCAACGGAGGCATGGGCACGGTTACCGGCGAGCGAGGGGGGTGGTGGCCACCTAAAGCGAATGTGGCCGGGGGGGGGGGGGGGGGCAGCGGCCGACGGTGACGAGTGCGGCTGGTGAGCGTGAGAGCGACGGCGTAGGCCGAGTCGAGCAGCAACGGCTGGAGAAGGAAGAAAGACATGGTCATTTTTGTCTTTTCACATGATTTACTGTTCATCAATGACATATATGGGATAAAATTTGCAATCTGATGGTTTATATGGGATAAACCATTTTAGACTGGTATATTTGGGATTAGAACGTTTTGTAATGACACTGAAGGAATTATCTCTTACTGCACCGCCGAATAAGATGCACACAAAAAAGCGCCCAACCATGGTGACTTTATCGTTCAAAACCAGGCAAACGGTAATTCCGATGGCAACGTTGTATTCGTAATAGTAGCTGCAGCATATCCATGAGATACATGCTGCAAGCTTAAGGGTACTGAAGACTACATAACCCTAGAACAACGCCACCACTTAAACAGTGAAATGAATGCACAACATAAGTAGGTCCAACCGCACATGCAACAAATACATGTGACATCATTATCACATACTCCATAGAAATACATGCTGCAAGCTTAAGGAGTAATACATTTACTACTTAGGCATACAGCTAAAGCTCCATCCATAGAAATGCTCGGTCAGCACTTCTGGCAGCAGCTACCAAAAAAGGATGGTTCCCAAAAAAGAACCAAGTCACTTCCATTTTGCAGCCAGCAATATCAAGTATGTCAAAATGACCACTTAGATAGGTATACCGGTAAGGCTCCCAGATTGAAAATATTCCCACATAAACACTTCGCGATCATATAACATACAATCAGCACTTCGAGCAGCATCTACACTACACTGGCAACCAGTGGCTTGGAATAAGTTTCGGATGGAGTGAGAAAAGGGACCAAGCAACAGTCACTTTCAATTTGCAGTCACCAACATTAAGTATTTCAAAGTGTGTACCCATCTCCTGAGGAGTGAAAACCTTTTCATCTTGCAGACCATTGTCACCTTGGGAAGCCCTGACAAAAATTCTCAGAGTTCCATTTGCTTCAACAGAGACAATACGTCGTGACAGTTGGATCTCATTACCAGCAACCGGCAATTTTTCATCTCCAGAAACAAGTAACACAACTTCCTTGTTTATACTGGCAGTACATGCAGCAAAATAACCATGAAAACCATCTGGCCATGATCCATGAATGACTTGCACACTGATAACAGTTGCTTCCACAGAGCCCACAATATGACCAAGTCCAAACTCCAGCTTAGTATGTCTGCTAGTGTAACATTCATTAATCTGGATTGAAGCAGATGGAAAGGAATGACTCCTAAATGAAACAGCTAAAAGGCTTATTTCTTTGTCCTCGGATTTACTGGGGCCCCTTGCATTCAAAAAAACTTCAAAGACCACTGGACCACATAACACAACAGCGCGCACAGGACCTATCAGCATTAAATATGGATCCTGCATGCAACACCATAAAATAAATAGTAAGTAAACTTAAGTGAATGGAGGGGTAAACATTGAGAAGCATAATCAATACAGAACATTACACAGTAATATACAATGGACGCAAATTGCATATCATTAACAATGCACCGCGTTACATTACAATGTGCTACATTAGCAACTATAAACGATTTGTGCACGCATAATATTTGAAGATTTAAAACAAGATTATTCAAAGCATTTGCTCAGTGATGCTTAACAAAAAAATCCTGAAGCATTTTTCTAGCCATAATTCGCAGAAAACCACTACAAAACCAAGTACAACAAAATACTCTCTATCCCAAATTATTTATTATTCTGTCTTTTCACCAGATTTATTGAACATTCTCTGAACCTGGACAACCCGTATGTCCAGATTCACTAAACATTCTATGAATCTGGACACCTCAAAAAACTCCCGGAATGACAAATAAACTGAGACAGGGGGGGTGTATATATCACTAACAAATATATATGATATGCATTGTATAGGCTACAAATGCATTGTAGGGGTAGATGTGAAGATCCTAGAGCTCATGATAGCACCATTTGTTGTTCAGGCCAACTGCCCCCCCCCCCCCCCCCCCCCTCTTGCTTTGCACAATTTTTTAAAGGGATTGGCAGTGGCAGATTATTAAGAAAAAATTAACACTTAATCATCATGGAAATCAGCTTAACTTTGCAATCCGGCCCCTCCTTTCCTTCGGTTCTGGCTCCCCCAGTGGTTGTAAGGTACAAATCTCATGCAATATTTTATAGTATATACCTATACTTGGCATACAGGCATGGTACCCCTACGGAAGTACCTGTCAATGTCTTGAAAGAGTTACTAGTTGGACTTTTCAACCGCCAAGCGCAGACTCACATCATGTAAGGTCATGGATCAAACTTCTTAGTACGAAAGTTTGCAGCCCTACTGTGCATTATAGAAAAAGAGAAGTGTGCCAATTTGAATTAGCAATCAATTGAATCTGGCTTGTGTTGCGCTATGGGATGGGTGTTTTCCTTGTGGGAATCAGCCATGTACATGTTCACATGATCAAATCTACATATAAGAACTGTTTACACAAATCAACACAACTAACTGGACTGGGCGACTGGCAATTCTATACGGCAGCTTCTATAGTCCAAGAAGATTGGATCTCTCTTGTAAAACTAATTAAAGGTAATCACCGTTTTAAATGGAATCAACAATGGCGTTCAATACACAAACCACCCTTACAACAATTTCTTGTCACAAACAACACGTACTTGCATGGTAACAACAAATACCTGTGACATAAGGGGCATGAAATATTATGTGATGCGCCACAGGACCACAGAAAGATTAAAGAAGTAACGAGGCAAAGAAGTATAACGAACCTTTTCAGTGAGGGTTTGACAATTATCCCTATCGCGATCAAAGATAATGTTGCGGTTTTGATCCAGTGAGTCACGTAAGGCAGTCATACCAAACACACTGATTGGCCACTGTAAATCTCCACTAATTCCTGCAACTTTGACTGAAAATACCTGTATCGTATCACGCTGTTTGTTGCCACCGCCTGGCGCACGCTTATCCGTAAAACGCATGCAAGGGATCTCAGCTGAAAATGTAAAATATATATTGCAAATAAGTAAAGACATTCAGGTCCAAAAATATGCAGCAGCAGATAAGCAGTGGCAATAGCAATCATAACTTGCATCATCGCTCAATACTATTGTGAGTCACTGGTCTCAGGCCAGTTCTGATCTTACTCTCTCTGTCCAAAAATATAAATATTTCTAGAACCCTAATATAAAATAAAGATAAGATAAAAAAACTATCATATCTCTATTTTTATCATATAAAAAGTTTTTCTCTTATCCAATCATATCTTATTTATTATGTTCACAGTCCTCATTTATTACATTCACACTCTACAAATGCTTATATTATTAGACAAATCCAAATCTCTAGAAGTGCTTATATTGTTAGACGGAGGGAGTACTATATAGTATTGTACTTGGAAGAAATATAAAATTGTGAAGTAATAATATTATGTGTCAGATGGAGAACAAGTTGGTTAACAAGACACTCACTCTTGTCGTGGAAAGAACCGAAGAACGAGGCGTTTAATTTGTTCCACCTTTGTTCGAACGACCTAGCACGGAAAGCAAGATAGTCCGTCAGCTCCTCTGGGTCCCGAGCAGCCATCTCCTCCTCCAGCTCCTTGTCCTTCCTCTTGCACCACTGCTCGTATTCCGCCAACCGCCGCTTCCTTTCTTCGGCCTTGGCGTCCATTTTGCTCGCTTCACAATCCCTTATTTGGTCCATCTCGTGGTCGAGGTTCTTCGCCGCTTCGCCTCCAACCATAGTCACCGACTCACCGCGAACTAACGGCCGGGGTCGATGGCTGACGTCCCGATCTGATTGGATCGCGGCCTCGTCCCCGCAGGTGCTTCACGGGGTGGTGGCGTCAGTGTGAGGGAGAGGGAGCGCAGCGGGCGGTGGCGGCGTCTGCTCGAGGGAGGGATGGCGGCGCGCAGGAAAGGTGCTGGGGGAGAGAGATGTCATGATGTGTGTATCGATTTGCTGCGGGCCGCCCCCAGCGAAACGAAGCCTACAAAAGCCTGCTGATGGAAAGGCCCACGCCTCCTTCGAGCAACGAGAAGGCCTGCCGCGTTAGCTTCTCGAGGCCCGCTTCGATCTTCGTTCGTCGCCTCGAGTGAGAACGACGCCGAGCATTTCCTGTGTTCGCGCTGCACAATGCACATTAGAGCGTCATGCTTTGCATGCATCGTCCTCTAGCTACGCGTCTCGGCACGTAGCGTTGACGGGCGCAGTGTAAAGCGGCATCCACGACGTGATCGTCTCGCGTCACATTAACCATACATATGTAACACTCAACTTTTGGTTTGTCGAAAGCCATATCGGCTTGGCCCAGAGAAATCACCCGACGCCCTAAAATTTCTCATCGAAAAATTATTTTCTGTAGCTGTACACCAATCCAAACAAAAAGTAATTTAACCTCATCCTGGTGATTACGTCTACCTCCCATTTAGTGGAATGAAATCTTCAATGTACTTCGTTACTACACACTTGACATCTTCAATTCAAAATATGGCTGTTTAATTGTGTTGCCTGCTGGTTGATACCTGTCACTTTGCGGTATAAACGTGATGAAAATCTTCATTTTTTTTTACAGCTGGCTAGATTCATGATTATCATACACCATATTTTTTTTATGAGGCAAAAGGCCATACCGATCGATGCAAAAACCTTGAACTGGGAGTGCTACACGCGCAAAGAAAGCGGTACCGTGCACGACTAATCAGGTGCATTGATGGCAATGGCCGCACCTTTATATATAGCTGAACAAAAAAACATGTACTGTGGTCAAAGCAAAATTCCAAAGCCAGGCACAGAGCCTCACCAAATTATCATGCGTTCTTGCATTCGGCCTTCCCCTGACGCGTGACACCCGGATGCGGGAAACTTGGTAGAAACGCAATGAAGCCGGAGTAGAAAACCTCGATCATCACACATGACACGTGGCAATCATGAGCATGCACAATCTCCTCTTGCACCGTCTCACCTGCCTCCCATTTCCTACAAAAAGAACGGCACTCCCCCTTGTGGCCTTGTCCTCGCGCTTCTCTCCTGAGTTCACCTTCTTTTGCCAGTTTCTCCACAAGAAATTCCACTCCCATCACCCTCTCATCCGAGGAGGATGAGCACAGTCTCCAGGCAGGACTCCTTTGACAGCTTTGACTCCTATGACAGCTTCGACTCCTACGTCTCTGGTGGTGACCTTCTGGAGGCGCCTACCCTGTCCAGTGAGGAAATCCAACGGGCTAGGGTATTTTCTACACTCCATCTCAGTTTTCTACATAAGTTTTGGTGTGTCTATTTCTCATTTGTGAACCTAAGTTTCGGTTTGTCGAATAGAGTTCGCGCCTTTTTTTCAAACTAGCTTTCGCGCCATTTCATGAACATTTGAATTGTAGAAACTTTTTTCTATCAAATGAATTTTTGAAATTTAGCCAATAAATTTTGCAGTACCTCTTCTATAGATTTTCTAGACTTTTTTGGTTAGGTGTTGTAACGTCAGTTTGATTCCTCCTTCAATTTTAGACTTTTTTTTAAGAGTAATATGTTGCTTGTTGTTCAATTTCTCATATACAGAAAATTATAACGGAGGAAAGTATATTTAGTATCTCATTACTACGCTTCAAATCTATCTTAATTTGTACTCTATGAAAAGAAGGGATTTAATTTCCCCCCAAGCAGATGAGGAGATTAATTAGAAGTATATGCAGTAACGCAGCAATGTAGCATGGGTAGTACTCACTGGAGCAGTATGATTATCATTTCTGGTGGCAGTCAAATACGGATAGTTTTTTCATGATCTTTGTGTAGTGACGTCTGAGTATGTTGTACCGAGGCATCTGAAGATCAGGGTTAGTTGGGCCGTGTTCTGTGTAGTATCATTTACCGCGGTTTGACTGTTTGATGCAGGAGCAAGCTTTGAAGGCCCTGGAAATGGAGTCCCCTCAAGAAGCTAACAAAAAAGTTTTCTCTGAGGTAGCACTGTACTACTACTGCCTGTCGTTTGAGGACGATACAAATCCTTATGAACAAGGTACCTTGCAATGTATAACTGCTGATATATATATCTGCGCCTATTTTGTTGCAGGGCTCTGAAATCAACAAACCCGACAATCAGCTGATTGTGGAGAAGGTCGAGGCCGCCGCGACGAAGCCTCCAAAAGCTGCCGACGGAAAGCCCGGCGTCGTCGGCGGCGTGATACAGCCCCCAACGAAGAACTGAGATCTGAGGCTTTTGAACCAAACAACAACAAGGCTTGCCACCGGCCGTCCATGCCTGTCTCACATCAAAAAGGCTCGGCGCATGGGAATTGGGATGAATAAGAGTGTTGGGAAACAGAAACCGAGAGAGAACCTTAGATGGTTATTGCACATGCATGAACCCGGAATACATCAGCACTGTTCGTTTGTTTTGATTCTTGACAGCTAGCATGGACTGTCGAACGCATTGCGCTTAGCTGCTTCTTGTGGCGCCGCTTAGATGTTCGTTCGTCGTCTCTCCCTAGCGTGAGACCGACGCCGAGCGTTTCCTGTGTTAGCGCTGCACATTAGATGCAGCAGCGTCATGCTTTGCATGCGTCGTCCTCTAGCTACGTTGTTGGCACCAAGCGTTGACGACGCAGGGTGTAATAAGGCGGCATCCATGACGTCTTCGACCTGCACATCTGCTCGATCAGCTATGGCTTCCCGGCCTCCGGTGCTCCGCGCGCGGCTTAGCTTTGTCTGTTCCGCGGCGAACCTTGTGTGACAGGTGTGCAGGATGCTGCGCATGCGCTGTCTGCAACAAAAAGAGTTGCTCCTTTTTTCCCTTTTCAAAACGATATTGTCCCTTAAGAAGAGGAACAAATGCTTGATGCTAGCATGAGACAGTTGTATGCAAGAACATCAAGGCCCATGGGATATACACGACATGTCCCAATGGGTTTATTTTAGAAGAAGTGCTCTGGCAGAGTTTTTTTTTTTGTCGAATCCTAGAACAACATTGCTTAATTAAACTGTTACCAACTTTCTGGGATCGCCTAGTCATGAATCTAGTGGGCAATAGTATATAAATGGCGTACCTTTTGCGTCGTTCTGAGCTCCAGTGCCATCCGTGTAGAGGACGGTGTCGAGCTCGTAGTGGTGATCGTCATGGAGGCGGCTGGCAGCGCTTCCGCGGCTGGCAGCGCTTCCCGTCGCTGACAGCACCACCCTCTGGATCGGTCTAGGGTTTGGAGGTGGAGAAAAAATAGCAACGATGAACCTCATGGTACATGAACATAGTTCCCACCTTCTCTCATAGGCACTATGCAACAGGGGTCCACCAGCCCTCTTTGGGCTGGACGCTTCCGATCAGGACGTGGTTCAAGGGCCCAATGAACTCATTGGTAGAGATCAATCCAACATAAACTATTTTTTGTTTATCGAATAATGTCACTATTTGAACCCTTTTTCATACTAGTTTTTTCACGTCATTTCTTTGTTGTTTCAATTTTGAAGCTCCACCCAAAAAGGTGTGCACTTGTGGTGCTATAGACTTTTTTGGTTGGGTGTTATAATAAAAATTCAATTTCTCTTCCAATGATGTTGAGAACTATTGTTGGCACTGTCTTTTCAATTCCTAAAGACCTAGATATTATGAAAATACACAAAATAGAAATTTACTAGCAAAATACCCGTGCGTTGCCACGGTCCTTTGTTAACAAAATTTATAGTTAGAATGTTTTTTGTAATTGTAAAAGATTTTCAATTAATCAATTTTTTTGACTTGAGCATTTGCTCTATTTTTATTTCGCTTTACCTTTTTGAGTTTTAAAAAGAATATTTATTATAATAATTTTGGAGTGAGTTATTATTAGAATTCTTGTTATTAGTTTCTATCCAAAAAATATGATATTAAAATAATAGATGATTAATTATTGTTAGTATAAAATATCAAATTAAAATCGGAATCCAATTCAAGAAAGGATTAGAAAATGGTTAAAAACAACTCAAATTGATTGGTGAATCATTATAGGATATAAACTGTGACATGGTATTGTGAGAAGCCCTCTTTACATGACGAGTCGGTCTTCATATCGCTACTTCTCATATTTGATTCTTTTTAGTATCATTTCACATAATTCTGCAACATAGCACTCAAATAACACTATATGTAAAAATCCTCAATATTAGATATAAAAAAACATATTTATGATGAGAATATGGTGAAAAATGACTGCTTTTAGCATATAAAATGAACATTAAGAAGCAGAAACAATAATATAAATATAATCTTTTATGTAAAAGTGTTAATAATCCTTATATATGTCTAACAAATATATTGCATATTTTCTAGCTTTCAATCAATTAAAAACTTCCAATTAATAGTTTGTTCCTTTGTATTTTGATTTTTCTATCAATAATTAACTTTCAATCAACGTACAGACATATTTGGATATAAAAAAAGTGATCTAGATGATCTCACCTCAATTAATAAGTTATACTAGCAAAATATCCTAGCGTTGCCACGGGTCTTTGTTAAAAACATTTATGGCTAGAATGTTTTTTTGTAACTGTAAAAGATTTTCAATTAATCAATTTTTTGACTTGAGTATTTGCTCTATTTTTATTTTGCTTTACCTTTTTTTAGTTTTAAAAAGAATATTTATTATAATAATTTTAGAGTGAGTTATTATTGGAATTCTTGTTATTAGTTTCTATCCAAAATATGATGTTAAAGTAATAGATGATTAATTGTTGTTACTATGAAATATCGAATTGAAATCGGAGTCCACTTCAACAAAGGATTAAAAAATGGTTCAAAAACAACTTAAACTGATTGGTAAATCATTATAGGATACAAACTGAATACGACAATGTTACGGATATATCTAGACATGAAAAAAAGTGGTCTAAATGACCTCACCTCAATTAATTAATACTAGCATCAAGCCTGTGCGTTGCTACGGGCCTTAAAAAGGTACAATAAATAATAAACACTCATATATTTCACAAAAACATGATATAAAAATAAATAAGTAGAAAATTATTTCCTTCAAACATTTAGGCGATTTTAAAAAATATGTTACAATGCACCTGAAGTTTGCACAGCTCTAATCATAACTGGAAAATAACCTAATTTGAGGCCTTAAAAAGGATGAAGCTACAGTATGTTGGTCTGCTACAAATAATACGATTTGAAGGTCAGCCCACAACAATCGAATAAATAATTTTAACATCATCGACCATTTTGCCGATTTAGGTGCTACTGAACATTGGTATAAACAACTTATAATATCTACTTCTAATTACTAATAAAAAAAAGCAATTCTATTTGTCAATGACGCACTTGATTCGGTAGAACTTCCTCCTGAAGACCACTTCATATATGGTATGCATCGCCGCAACACAACCAGTTGCAATCCTCGAGGTGATAAGAATAGCTTCAATGGGAAATCCTTTGATCCTTAATTGGGTATTGAACAAAGCAATGTTTTGGGTATTAAACAAAGCAATGTTGCTTCTGTTAATAAGACATTTGTGCATATCGATCCCTATCTTTTTATCTTTTTGCTCCTTTTTAAAATCAACATGGCCAGCCGGGCTCAGGACATGAGTCAAGTCACCGAGAGGCAACTGTCGGCATCATTACTCGATGAAGGCCCCATATGTGTACTGTATTCCGAAACATAGCTGAAAAACAAAAGGTATATTAAAATGGATAAAGTCCACTTTACTTCCTCCAACTATCACCTAAATCCACTTAACCCCCTGAACTATAAAACCGTTTGTTTTACTCCCTTCAAGTTTGCAATACCATTCACTTTCCCCCCTAGAGTGGTTTTGCTGGGTGGTTTTGCCACCATAACGTCCGAGGTGGGCCGAAGTTGATACTGCTATAAGCGAGGAAGACCTCCACGTGCTCACCAGCCTTGACGTACAGCTTAATAGCCCACCTCCATCTTAACATTGTCCCTTTCACCCCTCCGCCTTTGCAACCGATACAGCACATGAAGACTTTGGCTGGCTTCTATGACCGCCATCACTACCTTGCCGGTGCCTGACAAGTGAGTCCGAGCCTTTCTTAATTATCAGGGTACCAAAATCACTTAGCAAAACCATCCAAAGGGGCAAAATGAATGATATTGCAAATATGGAGGAAGTAAAACAAATGATTTTATAGTTTAGGGGGTTAAATGAACTTCGGTAATATTTAGAGGGAGTAAAGTGGACTTTATCCTATTAAAATTGGTCTTAAAAAATAAAAGTAAACACTAAATAACATTAACCAGTCCCTGTATATCATACAAAAATAAATGTTCAAAAATAATGCTGCTGTACAGAATGAACAATCATACGAACAATCCAAAAGGCATAAGGCATAATGCAAGAAATCAGTTGAATCAGTAAATGATAGAGAAAAAGTGTAGAGGATCTACTTATGCGATCACATTGCACACCAAACAGATCACCTTTGGATTCACCGCGTTGTACAAGTCCTTGATTAATTAGGTAATCTAAGGAAAAATCAAGCAAGTTACTGCACTGTAGAATATCTAAAAAATCCTATGACTTAGATAAATCTCCCTCTCTATATGTGTGTATGGTGAGAGAAAAACATGCAGAGGATCTATTCCTGCGGTCAGATTGAAAACAAACTGATTCAGCTAGCCCCAGAACTATATCATAAAGATGACTGGCCTAATTGCCAACATTCTCTCGGCAGAAGTAGAAGAAAAAACCTAACAAACAAAAGGCCAAATTGAACAAAAAAAAAGTGCATGCGATCTTCAACGTGTGCAACATTAGGCTCTGGAACTATGGCGGCCACACCTCACCCTGCCTCTCTCTGGCGCCTTTGTATTTAGTTTTTAGCATCATTCATCCATCTACAATCAGTATGTATTCATCCATCTACAGTCAGTATGTATGTACAATATTCATGCTAATAAGAGTTCTGCACGTACTTGCCATTTGCTAGGTCTGTCAAACAATATGAATGATCTACCTGACACGATTGACTTGAGTGACTATGCAGGAACATGGCCTTTAAAGAATATACTTTATTCATTTAGCAACTGTCAACGTTTTGATATAATAATTCTTGAGGCTTTATTTAGATACTAAACAATACACTCCAATCCATATGGATTGAGAGGGATTAGAGAAGAATTTAGTTTATTTTCTATCTCAATCCACTCCAATCCATATGGAGATTATCCAAACAAGGTCTGAAGCAGCTAGCCTGTGTGCTAAGCATGATGTAACAATGATATCATGTATACAAACTGGTCAGAGAATACATTTTAGTTTCAGATCAACTGCCGCATTTTAAGTATTCAGGGCAAATCTTTGTTTAGATCACAACAACTTAACTATCATGCACACATGTGCAGAATATAAAAGAAACTGCCATTTGTTGATTGTGGTTCTAAAGATGCGGCGTTTGTGCAAATGCCCATGCGTATGATGGAGGAGGATTTATAAGACATTGTATTTACAGACTCGACTTTGATTCGAGTCTCTAATGATTTATCAAAGACTCGTTGTAATGAATCGAGTCTCCAGTATATTTTGCCTAGGCAAAACTCATCTTCGGTATAGCAATACTAGCAAAGTGTTCGTGTATTGCTACGGACTTTAAAAAATAAAATATTCTTTATAATTTAAATATAAATTATTTACATAATATAATTATTACATATATACTTTGATCGCAAAAAAAATTATTACATATATACAATGTTATTGATATTTTTTACATGAAATATTATATTTGTATTACCATTGGTACTTTTTATTATATCATTTTATATGTTAAAAATAATAATTTTATCATTATTTTTTACCATATTCTAGAAACTTTATTAGAAAGGAAAAATTAATTCACAGAGTACAAAAATAGCATTGTATTATAACATAATTTTGAAATTAAAGAGTTGCTCTAATGGAAAAAATTAAAACAAAAAATTATAGATCTCGTCGAGACCTTTTTGAAACATATATGGATCATATTATTTGAACTACGGAGCTAAGAGATATGTGTCCCGCACAGGGACTTGCGTAGAAGAGTCTGAATTAGAACAAATATTTTTGTATCATATATTTGGAAACCAAAATGATGAGATCTGGATTTACATTGAATACCAAAAATGTAGAACGTTTTGAGAGTTATGAGATAGAATCCGAGTTTGTCTCATTTAAATTCCGAATGTAAGAGTTATAATTTTTTAAATTCAATACTTGATATAAAAAATATAAAATTAATTTGAATTCAATTTCTAACTTTGTAAATACGAAATAGACAATCACACCTTAATTAATAACCTTAATTAATAGATTGCAGACGCGGAAACATAAAACGAGTCTTCGGTGACTAAAGGTCCGACACAGCAGACGCGGCTTAGCAAACCGAGTCTGCTTTCGTATTGAAGCGGACCCGAAGTTTTTATCCAATAATATTTCTTTCTGGCTGGCGTCCGAAGACGCCCCGTCTGACGGCTTGTGAGTCGTCGTGACCCGTCGACTTCCTTTCTCTTCTCTGTTCCGCTACAGAGTCTGCTCCTTCCTCTCCCCTCCTTTCTCTTCTCAAACCTTCCCCTCCTCGTCGACCGGGGCAAAGCCCCTCCCCTCACCGGAGTTGCAACGCCTCGACCTAGCCCCACCTCCTCATCGACCTGTGCAGTCATGCCCCCATCGTTGGAGCAGTGTCGGCGGCGTAGGCCCTTGGGTTAGGGTTAGCTTACTCCGGGTCGAGCGCTGGCAGTGAAGACCCTAACCGGATGTCGCCTGGTCCAACTCGTGATGGCGGGGGGTGTCCCGTCTGCGTTGTTCCATACTCACCGCGGCGCTGGCTCTGCTCGCGTGCATCAAGGATGGCAGCTTGTCACCACCGAGAGCTCGCAAGAGCCTACAGGATGTGAGCTTAGGAGCACCATATTCCTCTCCCTTTGCAGGAATGAGCTCCACGACGATGGTCCAGCGGCGATGGAACTAGAGGAGCCGGGCCTGGGGTGGGAGAGGACGGCGATGACGGAGGTCTAGCACCACGGTTCCCCAACTCCCCGTCGTCGTCCCCAAGTCCTGGACGGAGGTACTCTGTTTCTCCCCCCATTTTTTGCCCAGCAGCAGCACACCTCGCTTCGCCATAGCCTGGATCTGGACTTTCTGGAGGTGGGCGCCATGCTGAGATGGAGCATCATCTCTTCGAGCTGCGTCATCCTAAGATCCGGTGGCTCCTATCTTCTTCAAGCTCCAGCATGTGCAAGGAATTCAATCCAGCCATTCTGTGAGTCACAACTCCTTTCGTCAGCACTTAAGTTTGCATTTCCTCACGGTAGTTTTTTGAAGCCACATTCTGCTCGCTGAGTGGCATACCATGGCTTTGCCGTGAATCACCATGAAACTAGCTAGCCTGTCTAATTTGTACTAGTCTATCTCTTTCCTTGTTTAATTCACCCAAAAATAATTACTTCTCCAAAAATGATGAAACCAATTTTGACAAGTCTTTCATAATAATATTAGCTTGTGTTAAAAAATCTCAGAAAATTACTTTAATGTTTTTGGGATATGAAAGAGAATGATTCAAGGTCTATTATTAGCTTTGTATTGTTGGCAGCTGATGTCCTTTCATTAAACTTGAACAATTTAGTTAATCCATAGCTATACACTTATTCAGTTACCTATGAGGTCAAATTGGTCAGGTTCTGATTATTGTTTACTTGATCCATGTGTTTAATAGCATGAGCTATGTTACTACTTACTACAACAGAATGTACAGTTGCCTTTTTTTCTTCCTTTTTCCACTGTTTTAGTTTCAGTTTATCACACTTTTCCTTTCTCCAGTGTTTCAGCTAATATGGGAGCTGCAGTACACTAGATGTTCCTGTACGTCTGGTTTCAATTTGGGTATGTGACTGATGTGCTCTGAGATGACATGATTTGTTCTCTTGTAGTTTGTTTGCCTATTTTTCACTAGTTTCGTGTTAAATATCAAAGTTAAGTTTCTTTCTGTAGTTCCCTGCTCATCACAAGATGTTTATTTGATATGTTAGTAGAACCTTCATCTTTTCAATGACTTGCTCCTCTCCCTCAATTAGTCGTGCTCAGTCACATAACTGAATTATTTGCTTCTTTTAGTTGCTCACTCTGCATCATTGTAGCATAAGCATGTTTAGTTGCCTTATATTTTTATGCCTACATGTCTGAGTACAATGCGAATAACAATTGCACTCATAAGATTATTAAGAAAACTAAGCCTCATGGCTCAAATTGTAGCTTATACTATAAATGCACTTTGAACTTCAGTTATTGGCAATGTACTTGAACTTATATAAACTGAAAACATAGTGATAGTAAAAGATTAATTGAAAGCGTTTTTCTCTATCTATGCATAACTAATGTGAATAAAATGAGATTGATCTTAGCATTCTATGTGTTTTTTTTGTTATGTGCAATTTCAGAAACCTGCTCTTCCATTGAAGAAAGTCTCATGTTAGGTTTTGTGGGATAAATGCCTGAGCTAGAGACTGCATGGAGATATTTGTTTTAACAATAAAAGAAAACTTTAACCTAACTGAAATATTTTTGGGGATAAATGCCTCACTGAAATATTTAGTTAGACAACTGATAAGCATGCTTTGACATAAACTAAATACTTTTTTGTCAGACTTCATACAAATACTTGGTAGCATATTGTTAAAGTTTTCTGCAGCATTGTTACCTACTACTTGACTTATGGCTCTTGCTTCTGCTGTTGTTGAAATGATTGGCTTTCTATAATATTAACCAATTCTTCACATATCCATGTTTCATCTACAAAAAGGTTAGATGCTTTGGTACTTCACTTTTCTTTGATCAAAATACTGTCTATGTTGTATGTTTTGGTAGTAACTCCTTATTGATTCTACTTGCTGTTGTTTCGCCTAGGTTGTTTCTCAAGCTAGATAAGATTTGGCATATGTTTCTTGCACTGAGGAATAAAGATATATATGTCTTCATGTAGCTGTTTCATGCATGCTTCTTTTTACATTAAGTTGGGAATATGACGGATTACAGTGTTGTAGATAGCAATGTCTCTAGCATGGATACTACCTGCTGTGACATTAACAATGAATGATAGTATGGGAGAAATCTGATGTGTGAAAAATGGCATGATGGCTTGATGTATGTTGTGGAGTTATTATAAGTAACTATTATTCTTTTGTGCTTTTGCTATCCTGACATAATCCAACACTGACTTGTTGCCTATCTAACTTTAAATAAGGTGGATGAACTGGAGAAGGCAATTTAAGCAGATGTGAGTAATTCAGCACATTATCAGCTTAGTGAGAGTGAAATTCAGAAAAAAGGAGCTAGGATACCACTGTTTGTAACTAGTATTGGTATTGTTTCATGCAACGTATCTTCCAACTGAACTTATGTTCTATAGAATCAAAATGTTCTATATGTATAAGAATTAGATAATTTGTTGTTTCAGTTGAAGTATGACAATGTTGTATCAGATTCATGGTTCAATATTTACATTTGCTTGCAGCTTAAAGTAACTCGATCTAGCAGCATTATTTCTTTTGTTTCTTAAGATATCATTGGAGACTCGTTTTCCTAAAAAAGAGTCTGCAATGAATTGTTATTGCAGACTCGTTTTGGTTAAATGAGTCTGCAATGACCATTCATTACAAACTCTATTTGACAAAACGAGTCTCCAATGACTCTCCTATTGGAGACTCGTTTTCAACAAAAAGAGTCTCCAATGAAGGAGTCATTAGAGACTCGAAAATCCGAGTCTCCAATGACTTTACATTATAGATGCAAATTTAGAGACAGTAAAAAAATAGAGTCTCCTATGTGTCTTGAGTAGAGTCTTTAAATAGGTTTTCTTGCATAGTGTTTATCTTGTCGTGATTATATTTTGATGGCATACGGCAGAATTTTAGTTGGTGAACGTGTTCACCTGACTATCACAGATACGAACGTGACAACAAAAACTATGGGGCATATGACAGAATTTTAAAATATTTTGCATGGCAAGGAAGTTGTATTAAGGAAGGAAATAATCGATCAACAAATCTACTGAGTATAGAAACATATCTACAGGCCATCGTGATCTCAGCTACCGTGCATAGTCCGTATGAAGACTCCACGCCATGCACGCACCATGATCGGAGCAGGGGATAGAAAATTACGTAGTAATATGGACACCTTACATATATGGAGGATGTTTTCGTCAGGGATGCACCTCGTACGCACCGTTCGCTTCTTCCGGTGATAGCCGTCCACCACGGCCAGAGCCGAGATCACAACCCATAAGGCACCAAAACCGAGATCTTAGCCGAGATTGAATGTCGCAGCTGAGACGACATGCTCGATTGTGATTGACCTGGAAATATTTGATTACATAATTGGGGAGTTGTAGGCTGAAAACATGCATTGGGAAGACAACGTTAGGGATAGATTCTTACTCATGGTTGGGACGTCATATTCTCAAATAGTGTAGATATACACGGCTTTATCACCTGGAAAGGACTCGGAGACGTAATATCTTAGAAGCTAACACTATCAAAACCAACACCAAAAATCGCTTAGTTAGAAGAGGGGCAGGCGGACTCACCGTAAAAGCTGATGTGAGTAATTCAGCACATTATCAGCTTAGTGAGAGTGAAATTCAGAAAAAATGAGCTAGGATACCACTGTTTGTAACTAGTATTGGTATTGTTTCATGTAACGTATCTTCCAACTAAACTTATGTTCTATAGAATCAAAATGTTCTATATGTATAAGAATTGGGTAATTAGTTGTTTCAGTTGAAGTATGACAATGTTGTATCAGATTTATAATTCAATATTTACATTTGCTTGCAGCTTAAAGTAACTCGATCTAGCAACATTATTTCTTTTGTTTCGTAAGATATCATTGGAGACTCGTTTTCTTAAAAAAGAGTCTGCAATGAATTGTTATTGTAAACTCGTTTTAGTTAAATGAGTCTGCAATGACCATTCATTGCAGACTCTATTTGACAAAACGGGTCTCCAATGACTCTCCTATTGGAGACTCATTTTCAACAAAAAGAGTCTCCAATGAAGGAGTCATTAGAGACTCGAAAATCCGAGTCTCCAATGACCTTACATTATAGATGCAAATTTAGAGACGTAAAAAAATAGAGTCTCCTATGTGTCTTGAGTAGAGTCTTTAAATAGATTTTCTTGCATAGTGTTTATCTCGTCGTGATTATATTTTGATGGCATACGGCAGAATTTTAGTTGGTGAACGTGTTCACCTGACTATCACAGATACGAACGTGACAACAAAAACTATGGGGCATATGACAGAATTTTAAAATATTTTGCATGGCAAGGAAGTTGTATTAAGGAAGGAAATAATCGATCAACAAATCTACTGAGTATAGAAACATATCTACAGGCCACCGTGATCTCAGCTACCGTGCATAGTCCGTATGAAGACTCCACGCCATGCACGCACCATGATCGGAGCAGGGGATAGAAAATTACGTAGTAATATGGACACCTTACATATATGGAGGATGTTTTCGTCAGGGATGCACCTCGTACGCACCGTTCGCTTCTTCCGGTGATAGCCGTCCACCACGGCCAGAGCCGAGATCACAACCCATAAGGCACCAAAACCGAGATCTTAGCCGAGATTGAATGTCGCAGCTGAGACGACATGCTCGATTGTGATTGACCTGGAAAGATTTGATTACATAATTGGGGAGTTGTAGGCTGAAAACATGCATTGGGAAGACAACGTTAGGGATAGATTCTTACTCATGGTTGGGACGTCATATTCTCAAATAGTGTAGATATACACGGCTTTATCACCTGGAAAGGACTCGGAGACGTAATATCTTAGAAGCTAACACTATCAAAACCAACACCAAAAATCGCTTAGTTAGAAGAGGGGCAGGCGGACTCACCGTAAAAGCTGATGTGAGTAATTCAGCACATTATCAGCTTAGTGAGAGTGAAATTCAGAAAAAATGAGCTAGGATACCACTGTTTGTAACTAGTATTGGTATTGTTTCATGTAACGTATCTTCCAACTAAACTTATGTTCTATAGAATCAAAATGTTCTATATGTATAAGAATTGGGTAATTAGTTGTTTCAGTTGAAGTATGACAATGTTGTATCAGATTTATAATTCAATATTTACATTTGCTTGCAGCTTAAAGTAACTCGATCTAGCAACATTATTTCTTTTGTTTCGTAAGATATCATTGGAGACTCGTTTTCTTAAAAAAGAGTCTGCAATGAATTGTTATTGTAAACTCGTTTTAGTTAAATGAGTCTGCAATGACCATTCATTGCAGACTCTATTTGACAAAACGGGTCTCCAATGACTCTCCTATTGGAGACTCATTTTCAACAAAAAGAGTCTCCAATGAAGGAGTCATTAGAGACTCGAAAATCCGAGTCTCCAATGACCTTACATTATAGATGCAAATTTAGAGACGTAAAAAAATAGAGTCTCCTATGTGTCTTGAGTAGAGTCTTTAAATAGATTTTCTTGCATAGTGTTTATCTCGTCGTGATTATATTTTGATGGCATACGGCAGAATTTTAGTTGGTGAACGTGTTCACCTGACTATCACAGATACGAACGTGACAACAAAAACTATGGGGCATATGACAGAATTTTAAAATATTTTGCATGGCAAGGAAGTTGTATTAAGGAAGGAAATAATCGATCAACAAATCTACTGAGTATAGAAACATATCTACAGGCCACCGTGATCTCAGCTACCGTGCATAGTCCGTATGAAGACTCCACGCCATGCACGCACCATGATCGGAGCAGGGGATAGAAAATTACGTAGTAATATGGACACCTTACATATATGGAGGATGTTTTCGTCAGGGATGCACCTCGTACGCACCGTTCGCTTCTTCCGGTGATAGCCGTCCACCACGGCCAGAGCCGAGATCACAACCCGTAAGACACCAAAACCAAGATCTTAGCCGAGATTGAATGTCGCAGCTGAGACGACATGCTCGATTGTGATTGACCTGGGAAGATTTGATTACATAATTGGGGAGTTGTAGGCTGAAAACATGCATTGGGAAGACAACGTTAGGGATAGATTCTTACTCATGGTTGGGACGTCATATTCTCAAATAGCGTAGATATACACGGCTTTATCACCTGGAAAGGACTCGGAGACGTAATATCTTAGAAGCTAACACTATCAAAACCAACACCAAAAATCGCTTAGTTAGAAGAGGGGCAGGCGGACTCACCGTAAAAGCTGATGTGAGTAATTCAGCACATTATCAGCTTAGTGAGAGTGAAATTCAGAAAAAATGAGCTAGGATACCACTGTTTGTAACTAGTATTGGTATTGTTTCATGCAACGTATCTTCCAACTAAACTTATGTTCTATAGAATCAAAATGTTCTATATGTATAAGAATTGGGTAATTAGTTGTTTCAGTTGAAGTATGACAATGTTGTATCAGATTTATAATTCAATATTTACATTTGCTTGCAGCTTAAAGTAACTCGATCTAGCAACATTATTTCTTTTGTTTCTTAAGATATCATTGGAGACTCGTTTTCTTAAAAAAGAGTCTGCAATGAATTGTTATTGTAAACTTGTTTTAGTTAAATGAGTCTGCAATGACCATTCATTGCAGACTCTATTTGACAAAACGGGTCTCCAATGACTCTTCTATTGGAGACTCATTTTCAACAAAAAGAGTCTCCAATGAAGGAGTCATTAGAGACTCGAAAATCCGAGTCTCCAATGACTTTATATTACAGACGCAAATTTAGACACGTAAAAAAATAGAGTCTTCTATGTGTCTTAAGTAGAGTCTCTAAATAGATTTTCTTACATAGTGTTTGCCTCGTCGTGATTATATTTTGATGGCATGCCACAGAATTTTAGTGGGTGAACGTGTTCACCTGACTCTATCACAGATACGAACGTGACAAAAAAACTATGGGGCGTATGATAGAATTTTAAAATATTTTGCATGACAAGAAAAGTTGTATTAAGGAAGGAAATAATCGGTCAACAAATCTACTGAGTATAGAAACATATTCACAGGCCACCGTGATCTCAGCTACCGTGCATAGTCTGTATAAAGACTCCACGTCATGCACGCACCATGATCGGAGCAGGGGGTAGAAAATTACATAGTAATATGGACACCTTACATATATGAAGGATGTTTTCGTCAGGGATGCATCTCGTACGCACCGTTCGTTTCTTCCGGTGATGACCGTCCACCACGGCCAGAGTCGAGATCACAACCCGTAAGACACCAAAACCAAGATCTTAGTCGAGATTGAATGTCGCAGCTGAGACGACATGCTCGATTGTGATTGACCTGGGAAGATTTGATTACATGATTGGAGAGTTGTAGGCTGAGAACATGCATTGGGAAGACAATGTTAGGGGCAGATTCTTACTTGTGGTTGGGACGTCATATTCTCAAATAGCGTAGATATACACGACTTTATCACCTGGAAAGGACTCGGAGACGTAAACACCAAAAATTGCTTAGTTAGAGAGGGGCAGGCGGACTCACCGCAAATAATAAGGTGTATATAAGTTGTAGAGATTATAGAAATGTAGAGATATGCCAAATCTTCAGAACTGCACTTTTGGTAAATCTGATCTTGATTCGTATTTTAGATTATTTTGTTTCGGTCTGTTTCTTGGGCCTTTAATGGACATCCTTGTTGGGCCACCGAGCGAAATAGCTTCCGCTGCTGATCTGCTGGCGACTTCTTTCCGACGTCGCCACGCAGAAGTCAGACGATCCCGTTCACCGCCGGACCGCCGACACACGGCAACTCTCGTCAGATCCCGGCCAGCACCGCAGCAAGCCCAGCGGCTCGGTCTCGTGCACAGCGGCCTGAACGGGGCGCAAGCCTGCCGCTCCTCCTCCAGGTGAGAGCTGAGATCTCCTTCCCGATCCTCCTCCTTCCTTTTTTTGTAATTGGGAGTTAGGGTGGATCCCTACACGGGGCTGGGACGGGGACGGGGACAGGAATGGGGATGTGGATTTTCATCTCTTCTTCCATCTTCCTGGGATGTTAAACAACTCAAGCGGCAGGCAGCAACGCCACCAATGCCGGGTAGTCGACCGGGGGTGCCGGAGGGTCTCACCGCTGACGTTAGATAGGGCGGCTGCCTGTGCCCCTGACTCAGATCCAAAATCAGAGCAGAACAGAGAGCCTAAACTTTGCGTACCTTAGTAGTGAAGGTGATCTTTTCAATCTAGCAGTTCCATGCCATGGATTCCCTAGCTTCGGCAAACGCGACACTTTTATTGAGAAATCTCAAATTGTTATCGGTTTTAACATACACTTTGCTGTAAAATACTCCTAATAATAGGAAAAATTAGATCCAATTACAGATCCCATAAGTATCTAAGTTAATCTAGTTTCCTATACACGAGTCTGTTGTCATTCTAGTGCAACAGTTGTACTGGATTGATGAATACCTTGATCAGGTAGAAGTAGAAATAGAAAGAATTTTTCTAAAATGGGAAAAAGATTTCTTGAATGATAACTAGCTATAATCATCTTGCTCAATCAAAGCTACAGATGGATTCTTCGTCGTCCTCGACGGCTTCCTCCAGCCAGCCGGAGTTCGACTATCTCTTCAAGCTGCTGCTCATCGGCGACTCGGGCGTCGGCAAGAGCAGTCTTCTCCTTCGCTTCACCGCGGACTCCTTTGAGGATCTCTCCCCCACCATAGGTACCCGATCCGCTATCCAATTCACCTCCATCATTGTTCCTGCTAATCAAATCAATTCTCTTGTTCAGGTGTTGACTTCAAGGTAAAGATGGTTAACGTTGCTGGGAAAAAGCTCAAGCTTGCAGTGTGGGATACAGGTAATAATCCCACTTCTCTCTCTTTATTCTTCTACAAGGAGAGACACCCACTATATTGATGCATATAAAATGTTTTGCCTTTTACTAAAAATGTTACCAACATATCTAATTATCTATCTGTGCTCAATGCATCCATCAGTTCAACTTATTCTCCTATATCAGATTGGCTTTGCGTGCTTAATTGCATATTGTATTCATTCTTAATTACTGCTCTGTTGTTCCTAAATTTCTGTTTGTTTCTGTTGCTTATTAATTATTATGCCTTAATTTTCATGCGTAGCCCTCAATTTTTCTCCCCCACCATTGGGTGCTGCTAGGAGCTTCTGATAGAAAATAGTTTCCATGCGTAGCCCTCAATTTTTCTCTCGTGCTAGTCCATAATTTGTTATCTCAGTTCACTGTTTTTTTTTTTAATTTACAGTTGTTACATTGCAAAATCCTATGATTCTATCAACGAGTATCTAATTTGTTACCTCCATGCAGCTGGACAGGAGAGGTTTAGGACTTTGACCAGCTCCTACTATAGAGGAGCACAGGGGATCATCATGGGTAATTTTATTTTAACACTGTTCTGGGAATCTGTACTTACTGTTTAATGCATTTATCCCTGTCAGACATTGAATATGTTTCGTGTCATCATATCAATATGGAAAGTTTGTCTTTGATACTCAAATTTCCCACTAGCTGTAGAGTTAATAATGTTGTTTGACTTTAAATGATTGATGAATTTGGGAGTTTTATCTTCCTGAAAAATGTACCTATATTTAATATTTGTGTGTATACACTTTTCATCTGAGTGTAACTTTGTTAATGTCTGTCAAATTCTTGCATGGAAATGCATTTGATTAATGCCTTATTAAATCTTCAGTGTATGACGTCACTCGACGGGAAACATTTACCAATCTTTCTGACATATGGGCAAAGGAAATTGACCTCTACTCAACCAACCAGGATTGTATAAAGATGCTTGTTGGTAACAAAGTGGACAAGGTGCTCCTGTTCATCCATTTTACATAGCACATATGCTCCCCCCCCCCCCCCCCCCCCTAGTTACATTGCTATACCGGCTCAGAATTTCCTGCACATACCCCTCTTATCATTTTACTTCACTGTTGCTAATTATAGATGCTTCTTTGGCAGGAAAGCGAGAGAGCTGTCACAAAAAAGGAGGGAATTGAGTTTGCTAGGGAATACGGATGTTTATTCCTAGAATGCAGTGCAAAAACTAAATTAAATGTAGAACAATGCTTTGAGGAACTTGTCCTAAAGGTATGTAATTGCTGAGACAATTTAGCATTCCATTTGTTTCTGTCGATTGTGATCTATTCTTCACATGTTGAACTGCATATTTAACCTGCCTTTGTAAAAAGCAAGATAGATGTTCATCAAATGCCTGACTGAAGTGTTGGGGCATGCTAGTATGTTCATTGCTTGTTTGCAATGCCTATTGTGTCTTAGTTTCAGCAGAAAAATGTTTGCTTTTAGTCTGTCTTCTTACATGCCGAACACTAAAGCAGATTTACATATGGATACTTTGTGTGCATAATGTGGGTTTGCTAGTAGTATAATTTATACACATTTGGTTTCTTATAGAGCTGTGTCTTAAGTTTATGAAACAAATTCTATGCATGTTACAGATATTAGACACGCCAAGCCTCCTTGCCGATGCTTCATCCGGGGCCAAGAAAAACATCTTCAAGCAGAAGCCACCGGAGGCTGACGCCGCTGCAAGCGGCTGCTGTTAACCTGTTTGCCCGAGCTGTCTCAGGATGATTATATCTCTGTTGCATAAAGTTATAAGCTTGTTGTGTCGATTTAGCTTGTTTTTGGTCCTGTATATTTCCATGTTGAAATTTATGACATCCAGATGACGCATACACAACACCCTCTTTCACTATGTTGGCAGCAACTCTATAATGTAGTGTCACATGACAATACCAATGCATGTTTCTTATTTTGTTGAAGTTATAAGCTGTACCGGTTTTTGGTCATCATCATCACCTGTATTCTTGTTGCAGTTGGGATTTTGCCTTAGTACGTGATGTTTTGGAATAAAATGTAAACAAAAAGAAGTAACGAATGAATGCAAACATTCTAAATACTTGCTGTGCGTGCCTGGACAGATTAACGTCACACTGTGTTTATATATTTCAGTCACACACTGGGTCTATAGCCCAACACAATACAGTAGTGCTACAATCACAGTTAGTGCTTGTTGGCCACAGACCAAAACGCACAAACCGGACAAATTAGGCTTATATGTTGATTGATCTACTAGACTAGCAAGATAATACTAAAATTTCATCCTCTGCACACAAATTCTTGTGGGTCATTATTGACCTAATCTTAATGGGTTGGGATGTTACACAACTCCTGCTCTGTAATCCGAAGCAGCATGATGACCTCGATCGCCTCCTCGCGCATTGTCGTGTGGTCACCACCACCAACCCGACCGCCTCTGCCTCGTTGGCACTGCCCGCAGCACTAGCCACCATTGGTTCAACCAGGTGGAGAAAGGAAAGTGAGGAGGGCGAGGAGAGGACACGCCGAGGTTGACATGATTGCCTAGGGTGAAACCGAAATCAGCCTTCCACTTGGGAAGCGAGGAGGCGGGCGGGGAGGAGGCATGAGGAGGTGGGTAGGTGCGGGTGGGCGGGATCTGGCAAATCTGCGCTCAAGGTCGCTGACCGACTCGAGCAGGACGATGGAGGAGTCCACGCCGTAGAGGAGGAGACCACATATCTCTATGGTGGAGGTTTGTGGTGTTGAGGCAGAGGCGTGGCAGAAGGGAAGGCTGACATGAACGGGGGAAACGACGAAGCACAATTGCCTAGGGTGGAACCGAAATCGGCCTTCCACTTGGGGAGGGAGGAGGTGGGCGGGGAGGAGGCGCGAGGAGGTGGGCAAGTGCAGGTGGGCGGGATCTGGCAAACCGACGCTTAAGGTTCCCGCCCGACTCCAGCAGGATGCGCTACGGTGAAGGTCTATGGTGTCGAGGCGGAGGCATGGCAGAAGGGAAGGCCGACACGAACGAGGCAAGAAAGAAGCGTGACAGTGGGAGGAGCACGGCAAAGGAATGACAATTTTACCCATGGGTGTGGGTCCTGATGAGTTTTGCACCCAACGGATACGGGCGCGGAAGTAATTTCTCACCCATGGATGTCACCGGCACCCGATCCAATAAACACGGGTGTGGGTGTGGGTTTTATTTCTCATCCACAGGTGATCCGTCGGGTCCTGAAACATACTCGCATATAAAATTTAGTACCATCTCATAATAAACACACCCTAAATAAATATATATGTGATGAGAGAGATGACTAAGTAATTAATAATTTATGTACAATTATAGATAAGTACATACCTATGACTCATTTCTGGTGATTGTTGTGATATTTGTGTTGCTCTCGTTAAAATATTTATTTTGAGATATTTTTCATATGACATAGAAAACCCGACGGGAACCCGACACCCACCCGAAACCTGGAGCAAGTGTGAATCTCAATTCCCACCCGTGGGTACGGGTGTGAGTGTCAATTTCCACCCAAAACATTGTTTTTGCTCCACCTAATAGGAACCCGACCCACTGCCATCCCTAAGCACGGCTGTGAGGACCGCGTGGTCAATGCGACCGGGGATGGAGGTGGCATTGAGGGAAAATTAGAGGAAGAAGAAGAAGAAGATAAGGGCAATGTCTTTCAGAAAACTGTTTGCAGTCATTTCAGCGGAATGCGTCCCAGTTTCGTAGACATTTTAGTGGAGCCTAATAAGATGTGGGCACATTGTCAAAGCTCATAGAAAAAAAAATGATTGGACATCAAACTACTCTTAGTTGATCACGTGGTCAAATATGAATTTACCCTAATCAATAGTATAATCTACTGTAATGGTAGTCATTTTCGAGGGACAACGATTCGAAAGAACAATCTAATGACGTTGGTGGCCTGCGGTGGCAGTACCGGTAAATTGCTGGATTTTTCTTACGCAATAGAAGATCTGACCTTTTGCATGTTTTGCATATGGCCTGAAGTTTATAATTATTATAAAATTGGGCACCAAACATGACGTCGGACAAAAGAAAGACTAGTTACACAACCTATGTTGTAACGGCCAGTAAATTTATCCTCATGAATCAACGGCTAGATTTAATGTATAGTACTTGTATAAGTTGTATGTAATAAGTGTTATAGTCCATCCTAACCAGAGTCTAAGATACATGATGGAACGGCGGGCTCTCCTCCTTTGTGCCATTTCTTAGTAAGATGGTCTTCACAAGGCAAAACTCCGGCCCGATCTCATGTGGATTCGACACTAGAAGTAGCCAAACTGGAATCGCGACTCCAGTTCACTCCTGGGCGCGGCTGCTCAGCCTTTGGAGCTTGTCGGCGACATCCTTCATTGTCGGCCTATCCTCGCCGGCCATGTTGAGGCACTGCACCACCCAGCTCGGCGGCCTCGTCTATCACCTCGACTCCCAGCTCCTCCCCGACCCAACGGTCCATGATCTCCCGGTGCCGTCCCTGGTGCGCCGCCGCGAGGAACCAGAACGCGAGGCTCCCTTCCTCGTCTTCCTCCTCGTCCTCCACGGGGACGAACGCCTTCCTCCCCGTGAGGAGCTCCAGCGTCCCATGCACCATCGTGGCCACGGCCGGCGCCAGCCTCGACGCGCCGAGGTCGCCGTCGAGCAGGATGTTGGCGGACTTGACGTCGCGGTGCAGGATCGGCGGCGACGCCGACGAGTGCATGTACGCGAGCGCGTCCGCGGACTCGGCCGCCACGCGGAGGCGCGCGGCCGGGGGCAGCAGCACGCCGCCGCCGTGGATGTGGGACGAAAGGTTGCCGTTGGGGACGTACTCGTAGACCAGCATGGGCACCTCGACCTCGAGGCAGCAGCCGACCAGCTTCACCACGTGGCGGTGGTTGATCTGCGAGAGGATCAACATCTCCCTGGCGAACTCCCTGACCTGCCTCGCGTCGACCATCCTCGACCGCTTGACGGCCACGGAGGAGCCGTCGGGAAGGACGCCCTTGTAGACGACGCCGCGGCCGAGAACGCGCGCCTCCGCGAAGCCGTCGGTGGCCCTGCCGATCTCCTCCTCGGAGAAGATGCTGAACGCCACGCCGGCGCTGGCCAGGGTGCCCAGCTGCTGCTGCAGGAGCAGGCCGCCGTTCTGCTCGAAGAACCGCTGCTTTGCTCGGAGCAGCCTCCTCTTCTGAAGACATACGTGCGCCGAGAAGCAGACCAACAGCAGCATGAACACGCCGACGCTGACACCTGAAACCGATCGCAGTGATACGTTTGTCAATAATAAGTAGCTGACGAGCGAGAAATGATATGGAGAAATTGTGTACTAGTACTTATTTTTTTACCAGTTACTGCCTTGAGTGCTGTGGTGAACTTGGTGTCTGGGCGGCAACCATGTTGTACTGTGGCGTTCCCGCTAGATCCCTTTGGGCACGTGCAAATGAAGCTGCCCGGCGTGTTGATGCAGACGCCATAGCACAGGAACTCATCTCTGCGCTCGCACTCGTTGACATCTTCAGTTTGATTTTCAGATTTGGAGGAGTCATCATGCATGTGCCCGCAAGAATATAATACGTAACAATCGAGTCGATTACATTCCAGGGAAACGTAACAGAAATACACCTGAGCAGCCGTCGGTGACGTAGGGGTTGCCCTCGTATCCGTCCGTGCAGTTGCAGATGTACCCGGGGCCGTTGCTGGACTCGAGGCAGACGGCGTGCGCGCTCCGGCACGCGTACGTGTCGGCGTCTTTCCGCGCGGCGGTCCCTGATGGCCCAGTCGAGGACGACGGGTACGGCGAAATCGCCAGTCCGGTTGAAATGGGAGCCGGCGAGCCAGAACCATATGGCGTCCACCATGAAGGCGTAGGAGCAGGCCGTGGAGTTCTCCAGGAACGTGGTCTCCTGGCCCCGGGCACGGAAGCTCCCGAGGCGAGGGCGGTAGGAGTCGAGCCCGAGCGGGATGTTGCTCTGGCAGCAGCCGTCGTCGCCCCGGCACGACCCCGGCAGCGCGCGCTCCGACGGGCGGCACACGGACATGCACCCGGTCACGTAGTCCCCGCCGCCGTCGAGGAAGTAGGAAAGACCCGGGCACCCGATGGCCACGAACTTGCTCTTCATGGACGAGAAGAGGAACGCACTGCCGTTGAGCGCCATGGGATGCTCCCGCCGGGTCGGTCGTAGCACGCGCGGCTGGCGTTGAGGAGCACGGTGGCCTCGGCCTTGGGGACCGAGATGGCGGCTAACGGTGAGCCGCCGCCGGCGTGCGTCGCACCGGAGCCGGAAGCCGTTGGCGGTGGCGCCGTGGTGGCAGCCCGCGCCGATGCCGAAGGGGTAGGGGATGGTCACGTTGCCGCACTGCCGCCTGCATCTCGGCCGCTGCTGAGCGAGCGACGAAGCCACCACTGCGAGCCATAACAGCAGCTTCAACAGTGCTGCAAGCGCCTCCATTCCTGCACTCGTCCTAACCTTCTCGTTCGTTCAGCTCCTCTAGATCGATTGTCGTTGAAATAAAGAGCCGCAAAGATCTCGAAACCAAATCCTCGGTCGGCACGTATGTCGTACCACGTCGTCCAGACCTTTTTCATCTAGTACTACTACGAGTGGAGTGGTAGGCAGCTTCAGCTCATCAGCTGGCGCCGGCAAGTATACGGCGGCATAGGTCAGGCGAGACAAATTTTGTTGCGCCAACCGACGACTGCAGTCCGGAGTCGTCGGCTAGCTTGACAGCGGCGGACTTGGATCCTGTGCAATTGCTAGTGTGACTGCAACTTAAGCAGTTGCACTAGCGACCGTTGGATCTGAAGCGAACGGAGGAGGGGCGGTGAAAACACGGTAGCAGAATACTGCCCCAAAAATACTGTAGCACGGTACTGTAGCATCGATCCTGGTGCGACCGCGACGGGGTCAAGTCTTCAGAATAAATATGATCGGGGTAGCAGGTCGGCCTTCAAATCAATCATTGTGGACGATAACTGAATCAATATCTGTTTTCGCTGGTGCCATGACTTTCAGGGAGTTCTCATATCTGTCATCGACGGTGAGGGTATGCGGCCAGAGGCAGTGGCCCAAGGACGGTGCGTCACCAAGGTCCACCTTTTAGACAAAAAAAGTCTCTTCATTTTTTAATTAAAAATGCAATCGTCTTCTACTAAAAAATAATAATTTATCATACATGTAACACACATAGACAGAAAGTCGATTGGTGCATGGGCCTTTAACACCCAACTGACTCGTAGGTGGCTGACATTATTTAATTTGTGCGCAGCGTGAGACCTCCTCGTCCTTCACTTAGAACGAGAACTTGAAGACCATATCGTGCTTGTACACCTGACCGGGCCTGAGTGTCTGCGACGGGAACTCAGGGTGGTTCACCGCGTCGACGTACCACATTGTCTCCAGGCAGAACCCGCCGTACTGGTTGTACATTTTGCCGTCCTTCCCCACGACGTGCTCCAGGAAGTTGCCCGTGTACAGCTGCATCGTCGGCTGGTTCGCCCACAGCTCCAGCTTCCTGCCGGACGCGCCATCCCTAGCAATCGCCACGGGCCGCATGCCTTCCCCGTCGATGATGTAGTTGGCATCGTACCCGACGACGCGCCCGCCCATGACCTTGACCTTGTGGATGCGCTCGCCGATGGGCGTCGGCGTGCGGAAGTCGAGGGGCGTGCCGGCCACGGGCTCGACGCGGCCGGAGGAAGGGAGGAGCTCGTCGTCCAGCACGGTGTGCCGCGACGCGAAGAGCTGGAGCGTGTGGCCAAGCACGTCGCCGCTGCCGTGCCCGCCCAGGTTCCAGTACGAGTGCAGCAGGAAGCTCACCGGCGTCGCCTTGTCCAGCGCCGTCGCGTTCATGTGCACGCCCAGAGTGTACGGGCTCGACAGCTGGTACGTCACGTACGCGTCCACGGCCCCCGGGAATCCTGTGCGTCACATATGTAACACTTGTTAAAAATATTCAAGCTTTCATTCGAAAGATAAGAGAGAGAGATACATACCTTGCTCTCCGTCGAAGCTATGGTAGTACAAGGTAATGTATGGAGACTCGCCGTTGCCTACGTACTCCTTCACAGTCCAAATGCTTTTGCTAAACCCTCTGCCACCGCCTGAATTATTAACGAACAAATGCGTACGTTAACTTATATAGTGTCCTATATATATCCAAGCAGAGCAATCCTCTGCAGCAGAGGGTGTCGGCGTCCATACCGTGAATCGTATTATTGCCGTCGTTTTTGTACAGGTGGTAGGCTTTCCCGTCGAGGACGAACCGGCCCCGGGATACTCTCTGCGCGACACGACCGGTCACCGGCCCGAAGTAAAGGGTATCGTTCTGCGTGTCAACATGATCAGCTGAATGCATTAAACATCAGGAAACTGGAGATCCGGTGTACCGAACCCAAGGGTACACTCATCGTGTTTTACTTTTCTTCTCTTTATGTTATACTATCATTGCAACCACACATTAGCTTGAGAATGTACAGTACCAGCATGCATGCTGCCCACATGTTAGCAGCTGACACTGACGTGGTACTGGTTACAGTTACAGATATTGTTTGGGGAATTAAGTGGGATTCCATCCAATTCTAAAGGCTAGCTACAACGAATTGTCATTCTCTACCAGCTCAAAGCCTGACGGCTTGTGGCTGAGCCTTTCTGGCTACGATTTGTTTGGTGGCGAATATTGTCGCTCATGCTTTAAAAGTTCTCTTAGCGTGCTGCACAGTCCTGTGTACTTTTTGGACTAGGAAAAAATTGAGGGAGGTACTAGAATGATTGCATGTAGACACGCCCGAAACAAAATAGAACAACTAAACTGCGTCCTAAGCAGCTTCTTTATATATTAGATAAATGTAAATTGTTGAAATGGCGGATCCGAGTGATTGCTTAAAAAACACAGATAAGTGGACCAATGTCTGCTAGTTTACTGTTTTCTAGAAGTTGTCACTTCATTGTTTAACATGGTTTCTTTTATATACTATTATCGTCTTAATGTCATGTCCAGAACGATTGAGAGCGGGATACATGTAAGAGACTTTATTATCTGTAAAGTACCATAATCAAATTGATGCATGGTTGCCAACTTTCTTGGTTCCGAGAACTAGCTTATTTCAGCTTAGGTAGGAGTATTTTCTACGGTTAAGAAGACAATTGAACCCTATTTTTCTTGAATCACGCACCATTTCTTGAAACTGAACTTTAGTCATGTTCATGAACAGTGGATGTGGTTACTATCATATAACAAGGAAATTAGCAAACGAACGTAAACTAGTAGTATGATAAATTTCGTGTGAAGTAATTCAGCACAAAAGGCCTGGAATCAACTGAGTTCGGATATAAGTTCTTAGCGAACTAGTAGTGTATCAAAGAGAAATGCATATATACTGCCGAAACTGAAAGAAACAGAAACGGTTCTTGGTGATCTTACAACGTATTCAGCGATGGTGTCTTTGCCAAGGACGACATCAGCAAAATTCCCTGCGAGAACAGCAAGCCGTGAATCATACTGTACCATCTTTGTAGCTCTTTGAAAAGCAGTGATAAGAAAGGAATCCACCCGGCCCGCACCTTTGGAGTCGGGGAGGACGACGGACATGACTCTGGCGCCAAAGTTGGTGATCTTGACGGAGAAATCCCCCGTCCTGAGCTCGTACACGCCGACCATCTTCCTCGCGCCGGCGGCGCCGGTGGCCAGCCCGGCGAGGCACAGGCACAGCAGCGCAACGAACAGCTCAGCTCTGGCCATGTCGTGCGGCCAACACTAGCTAGCTTAGCTAGCCAGCACTGTTACAGTTGGAGCGGGTAGCGTGGGTGTGCTGAGTGATAGCCTGGGCATTGATCGCCTGATTAATATAGACAGAAATCAGTGTCGTGTAGATTTGGCTTAGTCAAGCGTTGGGGTGGCCAGCGGGCCGCGCTCGCGTGCCCGTTTGTTCGCATCCCATAATTTTCCTTGTCCGGTTGCTCCCCAGGCCGTCTCATACGTCGTTCTCTGTGAGGGAACGGACGGCAGAAGCATTATTTCCCTTTTTTTTTTTGTAACTTCCTTTAGAAAAAAAGTGGCTTGCCTCATGCTTATATTGCGATTTCGATTCCTAAACTCTTCTTTTCCCCAACCATTTCTAAAACTTACAAATCAGGGTAATCTAATACCAATCAACTCGCACCTAATTAAAGCATCAAGGAAGATTATACAACCGTTGTATATATTTTTTGGATAATGAAATAATTGTTCCGGCTTTTACCACATTGAGGATAGAGTCCACGATTACAAAATTACGACTGCCTCACCCAACGCATAACATGAAAGAGAAACATCAACAAAAGTTCAAAAACTTTATTAGATAATAATTCTATTTATTAAATCTTCATCCATGGTTAGTAAAAATTTGCATGACCATCGTCTTGAACAACCGGCATGCCTCCGTTAGCATGGTAGTGTCTTCCTCACGCATATGCAGCTGAGCCCAAAAGTGGAGCCAGTGAGTTCTCCTATAAAATACCTATATATATATTTTCAAGGAAGATTTATTAAAAACAATGTCATTTCTACTATTTTATATGGCCCAACAAATAGCAGAAGCACCCACTAGGATGAGTTTGTTTATTTCTAGTAATCATTAAACATGTGATTGATACTATATGAACTATTAAAACTAAAAGTAAAGTGCACCGCATGTCATATAAACTAAGCATAATGACAATCAGAAAAGAGATGTTGGATTATTTCTTGGTTATGGCAGAATGCACATTATTTGTTACTATTCCAATTATGTCTAGTCAAGTTATCCTTTGTTAACATCACCTCTCGTTTGAGATATCACATGAATATCTTGATCTTCGTCTGACATTAGAATTATAAGTCATAGCACAATACACAGAACAAACTGAGAAAATACTATTTTGTTATAAATCCCAATAAAAAAATATATTTCTCTCCATAAAGCCTAATATGGGCAATCCGACTAACTACTGAATTGTGTCAAAGGACTAGATTTTGATCAACAAAATTCCTAAAAGAGATATTAAGTGGTATAGTACTAAAAACAATAATATCTGTAAATACAAGAAAGGGTATTGTTGTTTAAGTGTGAAATTATCGAGTCATTTATCCTCTTAAAATCTGATGTTTTTCACATTATTCAGGTGGAGACTATGAAAGCTTAGGTTGTGTTCTTTACTTTCATAGAACCCGACCAAAAGTGAGAATCCCCAAGTTTCTTTTACACTTCGGTAATTGTTCTATCTATCTATTTAATAATAAAAGGAGATGACCTTTTCTGTTAGAGTGTCTAGAAAAAAAGAGAAATTGCCTCTAAATTTTTACAAAAAAAGCAAAACATCCAGCCCTTAATCCCCTCCTCTCAAGATCTCAGAATTACATCTAACCCTTGATGTTTCTACCTTACCTAATACCCTGCTACGTCCTTCTCGATCCTCCTCGGCTCCCCACATTATTGATCGATCTACTAACATGATATAATCCTAGGAGCGCTTCTTTTGATCTCCATCCCGTGTCAGGGATTCTCAACCAAGGCAGATATGTTGTTCACTAGCCCCAGGTAAGAGATCATTCATGGCTGCCGGTGCCAGGGGAGCAAGAACATGGGGCATCAAGATGAGCCGGCCATGAAAAACAAGGTCTGCGTAAGCCCGTGAAGAACTGCACTCGGTACGATGATCGACGAGGCCAGCTTATTGATTGGTATAACCCTTAATCTCCTCCTCTCAGGATCTCGAAATTATATCTAACCCTTGATCTTTCTTCCTCAGCTAATCCCCTGCTACGTCCTTCCCGATACTCCCCCCCCCCCCCCCCCCCCCCCCCCCCGCGTCATTGCTCGATCTACTAACATTGATGATCCTGGGAGCAATTTTGATCTCCATCCCGTGCCAGGAATTCTCACCCAAAGGAGAAACGCTGTCCTTGCAATAAGATATTGTGCTTGTCCATCTGCCGTCGCTATCAAGATCACAACGCATCAATTTTGATTTCGCAGGCATCATCCTTAGGCTATGGCTCCGGCATTCAACAGCTCCAAATTGCAAGGATTTGCTGCAAAGCATGGACTTCCACGTACCTGTATACCATTCAACCTTCCAGATGAGAGTATCCGATTTCCCTAAAAACCAGAAGGACGCCTCCTCCTCTCTATGTATGTATGTGCATTGGTGCATGGTGCGCACCCAAAACATTAAGAACTACTGTGGCTTGATTGTTTTCAGGAGCGTTGACTCCACTCAAAATTCTGAATGACCATACGTGTTGTATTCATCAGCTGCATAATGTTTTCAAAAATTGTAAAATATCATCATATTTTGTAGGTGGATTTGATGGGAAAATGGCTACGTGTTTCTTTCGATGCCTATGTTTGGCTATCTACGCATGAAGCATCTACACCAAATATAGATGTGGAAGGGTATCGGAGGATTGGATAATGTAGCCCTTGGCCAGATCAGCTGTGAAAACTCTTCCTTATTCAGGTCCATATACATTACTTCTTCTCTAGATGATAATATACCTATTTTCAACAATATGTATTTGACTTGGTAAATAACACCTAACTCCAACCGTAGGAGATTAAAAAGGGTAAAAATTTTTCTAGAAGTTACCCAGATTTCGTCAAACAACAAAACTGGCATAATTCCAAAAGACTAGTTATAAATAATTAGTTAAAATTATAATTTAACTATTATGTAAATTGAAATAGCTAGTCCAAATGTGATGAAACACAACAGACTATGTAAATTAGAGTCTCTATTTTCTGAACTGAGTCCATGTCACCGTTTTGTGTTGGCCCATCGTGTGTTGGCCCGTGGCCCAACTAGAGAACGGTTGCTTCTATCTACTCGAGCGATCGTTTCTTTTGAAATTACCAAGGACTAGTGATTGTAGGTTTTGCCTGCTGCCGTCGCCAATGCATGAATATAATACGTGCGACATGATCATTGGCTTGTCATCGCCGTCGACGTGCCATGAGAAATTATTGCCTTGTCATTTTTACAGGTACTGCTTTTAACTCGACACCTTACGTAATCCTTCATGCTTGTACGCTGGCAATTTGTACGCATATACATGGCCTCGACGGCGGTAAAAGAGCACGCAAAAGAGGCTTGACCGACACATATGGGAAGACAAAAATGACACGAGAAGCGGCCACGTGCGCGCAAGAGGCAGGATGGCTAGCACGCAGCACTAGGCAAAGATGCCTAGCTAGGGAAGAGGAATAGCTAGCGGAGAGTTTTACCTAATCTGATATAGTGTCTGTTGAATTACTTTTTTTCCCCTATTTTTCAAATTTTAGCTAACATCTTTGTTTTAACTAGTCTCTTGGAGATGCTCTTATAGAAGACCATAAGAGCAGCCACAGTGGTCGGTGCTTGAACCATTTTTTTCTCAACTTTTTCATTCAAGCACCCGGTTCCACCACTGTGAGTATCGGTGCTTCATCTCAAAAAGCAGGCATCGGTGAAAGTTGTTGCACCCGGTGCTAACAAATAAACAATTCCAAATCAAAACACGTGTCTGGAGAGAACACACTTATTCTCTTTGAGTGGGGCCTATTTACTGATGAGGCTTCGATGCCCACGCTGTGGTAAAAATGAAAAATGAAGCACCGATGCTTACTTGCCACTGATTTGACGTTGGAGGCATCGATGGACTGTGGTTGCTCTAAGGCAACTGAATTTATAAGACAACAGGGCACCATTTTGTGCACTGATTCTTCTATTTTAACTTTTTTGTAACTAATTAAATGCCATAATTACTTATTGAGCATTAAAACAAATTATGATCCATTAGCTCATAATCAATCCAAGCTTATAATAATAAATGATTAAAGAGAAATAAAAAGATAAATTGTATAGAAAATCTGGAAAAAAAAAGGAAACAACCAAAGAATCTGATTTTAATCATCACCAATCTAGGCGAGAGAAAAGGAAGAATCAAATCGATTTGCCAACCATAAATCTTTCATGTTTCCTACCTTTCAGCCGATTGAAAGCTTTCAATCAGGTTTGTTCCTTTAAGTTTTGATTTTTCTTTTGTAGGATTATTTGTATAATAATTATAAATTATTGGATCTAGATTTAATGGCTTAAAGAGGTGACTCAGCTAAAAATTAGCAAGTCCCTAAATCTTTAAAAAAAAGATTGTATATGCGAAGATAGCAGTATGTGGACACATTTCAAAGGAAATCATAAACGAGGGATCGATGAACAATACATTAGGAGCATTTTCTTTTTTTATTTAATGTCTATGCGTTTCTTAAATGCTGGCCAAAGATGGCGAGTCTTAAAAAAAACACAAAAGAAATTATTATAATTTAGGCCTGGCAATAACCATAATTAACACAACAATTATTTCGATATTATTCACTGTTCACACTACAGAAACAAAGCGCTGTAAATTTCAAATGACTCGAGTATAGATAGGTATTGTATTAGTATAATTATTTGTATTAATTATAACTATAATAAATCTCAAATAGTGCTTGCAGGCGGTCCATTTTTAATAAGTATAAAAGTTATAATCATGTAAAAAAAATATACTTACGTCTAGCCGTGCAATTGCACGGGCTATTTGACTAGTTAGCTTAATATTGAAGTAAACCGTTGTATACATGTATCCCCATCCAATTAATTATGTTAGTAGTCATAGCTAATAGCGTGCACACATGCATGCGAGGCAAACGTATCAAAGTCGTCATGGCTTCTTAATCAACCTATTCTCTTTTGTATCATATTAACGTCTCGTGATCTCATCTCTCATCTGAATCTGAAAAAACTAACAGTACGTACTCACTTTTTCTGAGCCCAAAAAGACTGTTGTCCCTTCCTGCCTCTACACCTCTTGGCATCCTTTGAGCCTAAAAAAGCAAACACTCCACTCCATACTTGTCCGCTCTTGCCTCTCCTCTCCAAGCCCAAAGGAGATCTTGTCTCCCGAGATCTCCTTGTCTCCCGCAAATCAATGAGCATCTTCTGCACCGTTTGCCTCCATTATCGGCACATGTACACATAAACACACAAAAAACTGTGTGAATGTATGAAAGCATGATGAAAGAAAACAGAAAGAAAAGAGAGAGAGAAAGGGCAGTACTTTTCTGTGACATAGGGTCCTTATCGTGTTATTACTCTAGCTCATAGTAGTTATGAGTCATTACCACTTGGTAACCTGAACTTAGATTGGTATTTTGGAGTATATAACTATATATCACTATAAGTACAAATAAACAAATAAAAAAGCATAGAGAGGAACAACTCTGCATTCCAAAATGTTATGACTTCCCTATCAAACTCCTCTCAATCACAGAGAAATTAAAATATTTTGATTTAGAAATTGTAAAAAAACTTCATTAGACTGTAAATTTTTTTGTGCAAAGATAGTATTGCCTTATATCTAATACTGTAGGTCTAAGAGAACTTGGCATACAAGTGCACATCCAATTGACACAATACAGATTTATAAGGATGGCTTGAAAGTCTTAGTCCCTACTAGAAGGATCTAATGGGCACTAGAATATAAAATTGAGCTTCTCCTCATATGCATTGCTTCTTGTTGATTGTAGAATTTGGCAAAGGGTTTTTGGTTAGCATTTGTCAGCCTTTTGCTCTCAGGACGTCTACTAAGACATTATGTTTAAAATTTTATTAAATGTTCTCCAACATATGAGTGTGGTTCTATAACCTATGTAAAACTTATATGAATTCTTTTTGTTGGTTGACACTATAAATAAAAACAAATTGAAAATGCAGACATAAAAAATACCATCTACCATAATTTGTACAATCTAGCACTTAGATGGCAATCCAAAATCGAGGTTCCCATATGGTTTGCAGAGAGAATGAACAACAATGCGCTCACTGATGGGGTGAAAAAAGGTAGATTTTAAAGGAACGAGAGAACATCCCCAGTGATATCTATTATCTTATTATTTGAAGATTAAAAAGAGTCATCACGTTCGCTCTCAAGGTCACAGAATTACCATGTTAATCTGGAAAAAGAAAAATATATAGCCATTAAATTTTATGAAGATCTAATGATCAATATTAAAGTAAGAGTCCAAGTCAAATAAAACTATAAAAATTCAGATTAAAAATAAAAAGGAAAAAAATTGAGGTCCAAAATACATGGTTAATAACTACACACGGCAGCAGCTCAGTCCCAAAACCATATGACACGCACAAATCCTAACTCCGCAAGTAATTAAAATATCTATTCATGTATATTATCAATAATGAAAAAACCATCACATAAGTTAAAGGTCCGCCCAAGCTTTAATCTTCAGCCAAGCAAACGTGGGGAGTAAGTAGATTGCCCTAATCTTTAATCTTCAGCCAAGCAAAGGCAGGAAGACACGAGACCATATGTGCTTATATAAAGAGAATCTCAAACGACAACTGATGTAGGAAGGACACTAGAGGTATCCTCAACAAAGCAGATGCTAGAGCATGTGCATATATGCACAAGACACCTATGATGATAGCTGATACTAGAGGTAGTCTCAATAACAATAGCATATGTTGTAGCCGACCTAGAGATCAGTATGACAAAATCATTGTTTTAAGAAAACCTTCAGGCTAGCAACAAAAAGGAACCACAACCAAGTGCCGACAGCTAGCGAGGAGCCATGCCACTTTAAAGGAACATGAACCCATGAAGCTGAAATAGAGCAAGAGGTGGAAATGTTGAACATATCAAATTCCACGACACAAGCTATTAGCACATAGAGGGCTAAGGCAGTCACTGGATGCTCCAACCCCGAGCATGTGGTCTATCAGTGGTGACCATGCATGGGTTCGATCTTAGCGGTGGCATTTCCACCATGCTAGACGTTGGCCTTGGTGTTTGTATAACCACGCCATCTGGCAAAGCGTGATGTCGACCGCTGGCTCTGTGACAACAACACAAGAAGTTATCTTTGTGATGACGACAATGCTAGAATCAATGTGTATGTATATGTTTTTCAACGCTCTCTTAAGATAATACATGTGATGTTACTGTAGTTCTGGATTTTTAAATTCTGACTAGTTGCTTCTTTCCAAAGTACTATAGAACATCAAATCTTACTCCTAATAATTAAGTCTTCAGTCATTTTCGCATGCTAAAATTAAGAGATGTAGTTTAGTGGAGCATATACTGAAAGCTAAGATAACCTAGCTGGGTGATTCCATATATCATCACCATATATCATGCATGATTTTTTAAGCATAGAAAACAAACTGTAATTTTGCACTTGAACATTATAAATTTAGTTTGCCGTATATATGACATCATGTGGTTAGTTTGTCACATATATGATTCATATATTATTATTATATGCTATGAATTCCAATATGCAGTATTGTTTTTAGCAGTTTAATTTCTAATTTTTTTGTACATCATATTTCGTATTAATTATCATGTTTGGGACTGGAAAGTGGAGGTGGTCCTACTTAATGAGATGTGTAGCAATGATTTTCTTCAAGGAAGACTCTAGTGGCAACATTCAACAATGGTGATTTGGTTCCGATAGTTCAACATTTGATTATGTGAAGGCAATAATGTGTAGCAAGTATAGAGATGATTTAATTTATGTGAATAATGTTTTGAATACTTCAGACAATGCCGAACAAAAGGACACTACGGCATTTCACAACCAGCTGATTGAGGAAATGCACAAGTTTAATGGAAGCATTATGGTGACCTAACAATCATCAAACATTATTCATCTTGACATGGAGGTGCACATGATAGAAGTGCTCCATGAGACATTACAATATTGCCACTCTGCTAGGTCAAACCTGAAGAAGGATTGCCATGATCTGTCGATTTTTCACGGAGGGGACAACATGAATGAAAGCAATAATCTTACCACTGATAGCATGGTCTTAAGACTTTGTTAAGCTTCTAAACACATTGAGCATTGGAATGATCATGTGCACGCACAACGTTATTAGAGTGAGTGCCAAGATGTGATCTTTGAGTTTCCGTGCCATTCCAAAGTTGGAGATATGTAACCGTCTAGAAGACAACATGTATGATTTGAAAGAAGTCAATATGAAATAATCATCACAATTATGTACTCATGAATTTTTCCCATGTCTCCTCTGGCCTTCTATCAAAAAATGGTTTCATTAAACCCTAAAGGAGAAAGGTGTTCATCGAATTTCATGAGAGTATAACACTAGAGAGTAAATAACTTTGCAGACCTAAGGCACGCTTGTGCTTAATTATAAAAATTTAAAGGTGTTTTAATATTGATTTACTATATAAGCAACAAAATGTTCATATATTAATGTCCAATATAAATATAAGGCCAGTCTTAGTGGCCCTTTTCATTTCATGGTTTTCAAGTGTGACACATCAGTGTTTTAGTTTTATTATGTGAAATGAAAAGGTACCTCTCAATGGTCTCTTTCATTTTATAGTTTTATAGACTTAAGAGATTATTAAATTGCTGTATGAGGATATGATCAAATGTGTCATATAGGATCTGTATGAAAGAAAGGTTTGGTCTCAACGGACTTTTATTCTCCTTTTATTTAGTTGAAAATAACGCCACCATCCTTTCATTAGGATGAAAGGATTTAAAACGTCTAATATGACATCTAATTAATATCAAATAAAAGAGCCACTGAGAATAGCCTCAGAAGCTAGGTGGGTTACCTTCCTAGTATCCTATTATTTGAAGGACAGAAAGTCGGGTGCTTTATGGGTCTTTAACAGCCAACTGACCAATACATGGCCAAAATTACATTTTTATTTATTGTACATGGTCGTTCACTCAGAACGAGAACTTGAAGACCATATCGTGCCTGTACACCTGGCCTGGCCTGAGTGTCTGCGACGGGAACTCAGGGTGGTTCACCGCGTCGACGTACCCCATCGTCTCCAGGCAGAACCCGCCGTACTGGTTGTACACTTCGCCGTCCTTTCCCTTGGTGTTGTTCAGCCAGTTGCCCGTGTACAGCTGCATCGTCGGCTGGTTCGCCCACAGCTCCAGCTTCCTACCGGACGCTCCGTCTCGCGCCACCGCAACCGGCCGCATGCCCTCCCCATCGATAACGTAGTTGGCGTCGTACCCGACGATGCGGCCGCCCATGACCTTGCGGATGCGCGCCCCGATCGCCGTGGGTTTCCGGAAGTCGAGAGGCGTCCCGGCCACGGGCTCGACGCGGCCGGAGGAAGGGAGGAGCTCGTCGTCCAGCACGGTGTGCCGCGACGCGAAGAGCTTGAGCGTGTGGCCAAGCACGTCGCCGCTGCCGTGCCCGCCCAGGTTCCAGTACGCGTGCAGCAAGAAGTTCACCGGCGTCGCCTTGTCCAGCGCCGTCGCGTTCATGTGCACGCCCAGCGTGTACGGGCTCGACAGCCGGTACGTCACGTACGCGTCCACGGCCCCCGGGAATCCTGTGCGTCACATCATACATACATCGATTTCAAGCTTTCATTCATCAGAAGATAAATTAAGCCAAAGCCTGGATCGGCCGTGTTTGCCATTATTATTGTACCTTGTTCCCCGTCGAAGCTGTGGTAGTACAAGGTGATGTATGGGGAGTCGCCGCTGCTGACGTACTCCCTCACAGTCCAGATGCTTTTGCTAAACCCTCTGCCGCCACCTGAATCAACGAACGGACACAGATCGTTAACTGATACTTCCTCGGTTCTAAAATTATTATTGTCATTGATTTTTTTATTATCTTTGATCATTCATCTTATTTAAAAGATTTTCAAAATTATCATATTTTTTTATTAGTTTTATTACTAGATAAATCTAAAATATAATCAATAATTTTTTATATTTAGGATAATTTTTTAAATAAGATAAATGATCAAAGTTTACAAAAAAAAAGATCAATGATAATAATAATTTTGAAATGGAGAGAGTAGTATATAATATGGTAAGGATGTCCTGTCACAGCAGAGCAATCCTGCGCGCATACCGTGAATTGTATTATTTCCGTCGTTCCGGTACAGGTGGTAGACTTTCCCGTCGAGGACGAACCGGCCCCGGGCTACTCTCTGTGCTACGCGGCCGGTCACCGGCCCAAAGTAAGAGGTGTCGCTCTGCGTAGCAAGATCAGGTGAATGCGATCAAGTTCAGTAGCAGTCTCAAGGAAACGGTCATCTTTTTACTTTTCTTCTCTCTTTATTATCATTGCGACCACACTCATTATCTTGAAAATGTGGCATCACGTATGTTTCTCGTGTTTATCTAGCCGACATTGACATTTCCAAATGCTACAACGAATTGTCACAATCTACCAGCTCAAAGCCTTGACGGCTTCTGGATGAGCCTTTCTGACTACGGTTTGGTTGGTGGCGGAATATTTTGTACGTCAAGCTTGGAAAGTTCTCTTGGTGTGGTGCAGTCAGGTGTACTTTTTAGACTAGAAAAACTTCAGGCGAGAGGCTAGAATAATTGCATAAAGACACGCGCGAAACATAACAGAACAACTAATCCGTATTTGCTAAATAGATTGTAGGAGTACGATGGATTTATTCAAGGTCGTGGACAGTTCAGTGCGCAAAAGGTGGAGAACCAAGAGGGTTCAGACATAAGCTCGAATCTTGGCAGAAAACGAAAGAAGCGGACTAGTAGGATATCTTAAGGATTCTTGTGACTTGTGATGCAAATATGTTTATCAAAAAGGCACAATGCTGAATGAACAATAAAACGGTTCCTGGTGATCTTACGACGTAGTCAGCGATGGTGTCTTTGCCAAGGACGACATCAGCCAAATTTCCTGCGAGAACAGCAAGCCTTCAATTGTACAATCTTGTGAAAAGAAGTGAGATATTTCTCAACAATGGGCATCAGAAGCGGTGAAAGCAGAAGCAAGGACTCAACCCGTACCTTTGGAGTCGGGAAGGACGACGGACATGACTATGGCGCCCCAGTTGGTGATCTTGACGGAGAAATCACCCCTCCTGAGCTCGTACACGCCAACCATCTTCCTCGCGCCGGCGGCGCTGGTGGCCAGCCCGGCAAGGCACAGGCACAGCAGCGCTACGAACAGCTCACCTCTCGCCATGGCGTGCACCCGTGCGGTCAATACTAGCTAGCTAGCCAGCACCTTTGCAGATCAGGAGATGGTGAGGACGTGCAAGTGATACCCTGGGCAGATCGCCTTATTAATAGAGATGGATAATTAAAAATCGTGTGGATATTTGCATGCCTTTAGGCTTAGTCAAATGTCAATTGTTGGGGCTGGACCAGCATGCGCCCGCACGCGTGCCGGTTTGTTCGCATCCCACACCACAATTGTCCTTGTCCAATTGCTCCCCGGGCGTGTCGTCGTCCTCTGTGAGAGCTGGGGTTACGGGCGCGGCCAGTTGCGCACGGCGGTGGCCACGATGAGGAGACTGCATGCCACCGCGGTCTCATTGCCGCCCGCGGCCAGCACCAGCAACGGCACCGGCCATTGCCAAGTTGGCAAGTTCAAGGGGGTGAAGGGGACTAACTCATGTCCATGGTCAGGGCCCAAGCCCATTAGACTGACTGAACACGAGACTAACTGCACTTGTGTTCCTCCAAATTTATCTTCTATATATCCTGGTCATTAAAATTTTATAATTTATATTTTTTTTTTGCACCCGTCATACTCTATATTTTATCCTCTATCCCAACTACTTTTTATAGGACCCACATGTCAGTCTCTCCTCCCTTTTTTCTCTCCCCATCCTCTTTCTCCCCCAATCTTTCTCTTTCCTTTGGCCACCGTGAGCACGCCCTCCACCGCTGAGCCCCGCCTCCCTCCACGGCGCCCGCCCGCTCCGCCCTCCACGCCCGCCCGCCGACAAGCCCATAGCTACGCCCCACCCGCGCTGCCCTCCACCGCCGAGCCCTGCCCGCTCTACCCTCCATTCCCGCTCACCAACGAGCCCACAGCCGTGCCCCTCCCACGTCGCCCTCCACCGCTGAGCCCCGCCTCCCTCCACGGCGCCCGCCCGTTCCGCCCTCCATGCCCGCCCGCCGGCGAGCCCGCGGCCACGCCCCTCCCACGCCGCCCTCCACGCCCACCCGCCTGCCCTCGAGCTCCCCGCCCCTCCTCCTTCCGGATCCAGACATGGGCCTCCGTCCTCCCTCCAGATCCAGGCGCGGGCCTCCCTCCTCCCTCTCCGGCGGGATGCAGCACGGGCGAGGGCTAGGCACGAGCTCCTTCCTCCGGATCTAGGCGCGGGCCTCCCTCCTCCCTCTTCGATGGGATCCGGCGTGGGCCTCCCTCCTCCCTCTCCGATGGGATCCGGCGTGGGCCTCCCTTCTTTGGATCCGTCGCGTGAGCTACAGGCGCGGGCTCCGAGGTGAGGGCTAGGTGCGAGCGAGGCGGCGAGGGCCGCCTTCTCCTCGAGCTCTGGCGGGCCGTCTTCTCCTCCACCTCCCTCCTCTTCCACGCGAGCCTTCCCCGGCTCCTCTTTCTTCCTCAGCGGCAGCGGCGCACCCTCCGTCCTCTCGCGTGCGCAGCGGAGCACGGACGGTTGGAAACGCGCATGGGCCCCACACCCCATCGGATAGCGAACCATCGTCCAGTACACTGGGAGTACCGGATGGGCGCGCATCCGCTTGCATAGCGAACCGCTTCCAGTATCCCGGTGCAGGCATTTTTACGCCATATTGGTACTGGAGGCCGGGGTACCAGACGCCATCTACCCGGTGCGGCTAGTCTTAGCCGGGTGTGATGCTTCTTCTGCCGTGATGGCAAGTTTGGCCCAGCTAACAACGTCGACGATAGGAATCTCACAAAATTCACAGCAAAAAACCTAGAACAGAACAGTTTGACTTTTTTTTTTATGAATTACATTGAACCTAGGCGACAGCAGCATGTTTGGGCTTGACTACGGCTGAAGTTGAACTGGGCTTATGACTTATGAGTACCGCGCAGATTTATTTGCAACAGGATTGACCAGAGAACAATGGTTAGTACACAAAACATGAAACAAAAAGGCATCAGCTGTTTTCAAATTATCTTCGAATCAGGAATTATTTTCCACACCTTTCCAGATCGCACAACAACTCACAAAAAGGCTGAAGTTTTTTGTTTTTTCAAAAGACCCGGAACATTGTCTGGCATTCCATTAGTAAGAGAAGAATATAGTTTTTATGCACAAGTTGCACATTACAACAACCCGTACATGGCCAGACAGGTCATGCCGGCAGATGATCATACGTAGCTACTCACTAATTTGAAAAACACCTAGCCTCATGATGTTCTTTGCTCCCGTCGCGATCCAGTTCCTCGCCTCTTCCTATATGTTGTGCAAAAGTGTAGCCGTTGTGGTTTGTTTCTATTGGAAAACTCTGTTGTTTCGCTCATTCCACACAGTCCAGATGGTTAACAAGGTGATCGACCGTAGTCCTTTTGCCATCTTGTCATTGCAACTCTGTTGTGTGATGGCCAACAACCATTCATGAGGTTCCCACTCCGTTTTCCAGTTTGCCGGCATCAAGCCTGGCGCATGCAGCCAGGCTGCCACAAGCGCCCAGACTTGTTTGGCCATCGGGCATTCAATGAACAAGTGTGCTGGGGTTTCAAGATTTCGCTCGCATAATTGACAGAAGTATTGGTTTGGCCAGCCTCTTCTTTGAAGTCTATTCGCGGTCCAGATTCATTGCTGCAGCATTAGCCAAATGAAAACTTTGATTCTTGGTGGTGTCCAAACTGTCCAGATTAGTGAAGGAAAGGATGATGCGATGCTGCCAGCAAACTGCATGTTATATGCAGAGCATGCTGTGTATGCTCCATGAGTGGTCTGTGTCCATATAATATTGTCCTCTTTCACTCTTGAGAGGTCGACATCCTCCTCTTGTATCATCATCCATAATCCGAAGTATTCCTCAAGGATCATAGGGCTGAGATTATGAGCAATATCTTGTATCCATCTGTCGTCGTTGATTGCATCGACCACTGTTGTACTCTATTCTTCCGGCGGCTGTGCTTGAACAACGCTAGAAAAAGTGTTGAAGGTGCTGTACCCTGAAGCCAGTTGGACGTCCAGAAGTTCGCCATCTTGCCGTTGTTCACCGTGACTTTTGTGGCCGCCGTGAAAAGGGCGCGGTCCACAGTGTCGACCGGTAATTCCATGTCGTGCCATAGCCGCTGCGGTTGTGTCCAGTCATACCACAGCCACCTTAACCGCAATGCTCTGCCAAAGCGTTCCAGATTATGGATGCCAAGTCCATCAAACTTAAGAGGTCGAGTGACTACGGCTGAAGTTGAACTGGGCTTATGAGTACCGCACATATTTGTTTGCAACAGGATTGACCAGAGAACAATGGTTAGTACACAAAACATGAAGCAAAAAGGCATCAACAACTATTTGCAAATTATCTTGGAATCAGGAATTATTGTCTACACCCTTCCTGATCGCACAACAACTCACAAGTGATCTTCAAGAGCCCCCAAGTTAAGGCGAGCTACTAGAACGAGAACTTGAACACCATGTCATGCTTGTACACGCCGCCGGGCCTGACGATGACCGACGGGAAGTTGGGATGGTTCACAGCGTCGGGGAACCCCTGCGTCTCCAGGCACAGCGCGCCGTACTGCCCGTACACCTTTCCCCCCTTCCCAACGACGTGATCGAGGAAGTTGCCCGTGTAAAACTGCACCCCGGGCTGGTTCGCCCACAGCTCCATCGCCCTCCCCGACCCGCCGTCCCGGACCACGGCCACCTTCCTCATCGCCCCGGGCTCGCCGTCGACGGCGTAGTTGGTGTCGTAGCCGTACACGCCGGCCTTGCCGCCGTAGATCTGGCGCACGTGCGCGCCCACGGTGGTCGGGGACCGGAGGTCGTAGGGCGTGCCGGCCACGGGCGCCACGCGACCCGTCGGGATGAGCGACGCGTCCACGGGCGTGTACCGCGACGCGAAGAGCTGCACGGTGTGGTGGAGGACGCTGCCGGCGCCGCCCAGGTTCCAGTACGTGTGCTGCGCCAGGTTCACCGGCGTGGCCTTGTTCAGGGACGTCGCGTTCATGTGCACGCTCAGCACGTAGGGGCTCGACAGGTGGTACGTCACGTACACGTCCAGCGCGCCGGGGAACCCTGTTTCACAGCAGCAGGGAACATGTTTCATCATTGCATTGTATTTAACGCTTGCTGGTGAATGTCAACTTAATTTGCTTCAACTATATATGCAACATTCCGAAGATTTGCAACTTTTGTTTTTTGTTACTCTCTTTCTTAGATGCTTCCCCGCGGCACGGCGCTATCCCACTACAAGGACACGACTCACCATGTGCAATTCGCAATTGTGCAGTGGTTTTCGGTAACAAATTAAACGGGAGAAAAAACAAGTATCCGACAGAGCGAAGCGACCTACTCCTACTTGGCTACTTCTAGTGGTAGTGGATCAAAGGACTGCATGATAATGCTGTGAGCTATGCTATTCATCATTCCGGGCAGACATGTCCTGACCAGTAGAAAGTGTCAATATTGTGTATCAGTAAGGGATATTCATCAATAAATTAATCTGCCACCATGGGACGATACAGAAAAAAAAAGCAAAAAATAATATTTGTAGTTATTTCAGTGTCCTGTTTTGAGATGTACTCCCTTATTAATTTTGAAGTTACTATTCATAGACAACAATTATTTGTTTAGTTTTGAACTAGATTTGTTGTTAAATAAACGGTATCACTACTGATGTCCTAAAATTTAAAATTATCTCGATGGTCAAAATTGAAGGAAATAAAGAAGTGCTGACAAGTGGAACTAATTGTCACTGGTCAACATTTGTATTGATGTTAGTACCTTCTTCTCCATCGAAGCTGTGGTAGTACAACGTGATGTGTGGGGAATCACCACCACCCACGTACTCCTTCACCGTCCATATAACCTTGCTGAAACCCCTGTGCCCACCTGAAGAACCAGCAATACATTAGTAACCCACTGCTCATGGTCGTAGAGAGCATCATGGAGTTCTTATCTTGCATTGTGAACAAAGCCTTCTATAAGTCTGTGATCTCTGAAGCATACCATGAAGTGCGTTCTTGCCGTCGTTGGGATACAGATGATAGACTTTTCCATCGAGCACAAAGCGCGCATTAGCGACTCTGTTTGCTACTCGTCCCACAAGCGCTCCGAAGTAATTGGAACCATTCTGATTATCAGAATTCAGAAAACAAGGTCAAACGAAGTTAAATTTACGCATTGAGAAGAAATGTGGAAACAATGGAGTAGTGTGGAATGTCCTTCTCTATCATTACACATATAGTGATTTTTTCTTGCCTAACAGACTGCCAAAGTTGCTTTCTGAAAAGGATTCCATATATAAACTAAAAAAATGCTCTGTCCTTTTGTCATAAGAGTGGAGAGTTTGCCTTTTCAAAAAAAAAAAGAGTGGAGAGTTTGCTTGTGGTAATGCTGTTTCTAGAGCTGTTACTCGATTGCAGAGAGAAATCGATGTGCGCAAAGAAGTCAAGCTTCAAAAGACAAGTAACACTGCAAAACAGGCACCACATGGTCAAGCTGTTTCCTTTAACTCACACTGTCTCACGGGTAACATGACTACCAACATAAAGAAAACTGCGTCAAACTAACCTTTTTTTTGTTTTCTTGATCATCAGAATTACTTCCCATTTTCTCTATATAAATTTTCATTTGCCCTGTCCAGCTGTAGAACTTATTCTATGACAGTGATACGTGGCGAATACATGTCAATTTTCTGTGGGATTGTTTTCTATGTATGGGACCTCCTCGAGTAGAAAACTGAACTCAGACTGACGGCGACATAGGTCCCGGGGGACCAGTTGATGAGCTTGTTCTTTAATATCTGATTGATTATCTAGTTGATAGTGTTTTCTTTTTTCCAGGATGTGCAGATAGAAATAGGTGAAAATTAGAATTTGATAAAAAAAAAAATCTTCTCTATAATGTAATGAACACAAAATCTCGTGTCGGTTCACTTGGGAGGAGAAGAAGCTGATGAACACATGAGATAAGCAGCAAATACGAATTGAGCAAGCTGAGTGATAAAAGGTATGGGAGGATGTCGAAGTGTATCGCACGCACTCCCATTACGCTTCACTAATCTACAATCTGAATCCATCAAGTCTGTAGAGAAGAACGGGAGTAGTGTGATCCGTGAGCGTACCACATATTCAGCGATGGTGTCGTAGCCGAGGGCAATATCAGCCAGATTCCCTGCAAAAAGAGACGCAGGTCACCAGCAAAAAACAGAACACAGTGTACTCGAAGCAAGGAGTGGTTGCAGAACAGTGCGGACGCCACCGGATTGAGAAACGGAGAAGGGAAAGCGCATGTAGTAAGTACGCACCTCTGGAGTCGGGCAGGACGACGGAGGTGATGGTGGCGCCCCAGTTGGTGACCTTGACGGAGAAATCACCCTTGTTGAGCTCGTACACCCCGACCATCTTCCTCCCCGCCGCCGCATTGGCGCCGCCGAGAGCAGCCACTGCGACGACGCAGCAACACAGCGCGAGGAGCAGCGGCACTCGAGCCATCGTCGTCGGGTGTGGCAGCGTTCGTGCCTTACCTACTGCCAGCTTGTCTGTAAGGAATGGCGAAGACGGAAGGGGCGAGTCGACGACAGCTGCTGGAACGGTCAAAGATATAGGAGGGGGACGCTACGCGATGCGAAGATAAGGTGGTGCCAAATTTGAAGTGTTTGTTTTCTGCTCCCAAATTGTCAAGAGGCGCTTGCTTTGCTCGGGACCGCGCGTCGCTTTGTCCACCCGTGCCGCGAGTTTCCCCTCGCTGTGTCTGCTACGAGCTCAGTCGCCGCGCCTGCCCATCATCCCAGTGGCGTGCGTCTCTTTCGTGGACTGGTGTTGGGGCCGGCCGCCGGCACATGCGGATGGGTGTGGCTGGCCGGCGAATATTCTCGCGACCTCGTGCGTGCGCGCGCGGCATGATTATGGTCCACGCCGCTGGACCTCATCAGATCCACGCTCCGTTGCGCTGCGCTGAGCGAGCAACAGAGTGCGGCGGCAACGAACAGCTCTGTGGTGGTGTGTTCAAAGGCACGAGGCGACAACGATGGTGACCAGGGAAGACTGGACCTGCTGGACTCGGATGTCGGATGCGGGCGAGGTTCACACCGGAAAGTGACGGCTGCAGCGTCTTCTGGTACAAGGTTCGGCTTCAGCCAGTGGACTGGACCTGGAGTGTAGTGCGCGTGTCGTCAGCCGGAAATGGCAAACTTCGTTCGCGACACGCCGGATTTTTGCGGCAAGCGGGCCACGGGGTTGCGTCTAGTATTCAGGCCCAAACATATGAGTCGAAACCCGCGATACCACTTGCAGCCTTGCGCTTCCGCTGCCGGAGCAGAGCAATGTCACACCTTGAGGAAATGTAAAACTCAGTGTCCAGTACCTTGTCTTTTAGTGTTACACAAACACAGCCTCTCTTGTAGATTTGCAGTGTAGCTCTGCCATTTTGGCACGCCGACCTTATTATTACGACACAGATGGCGGCGGCGAACGAGGCAAACTAATGGTGTCTAAACACCCTGCCTCGTGCAGTAAAAGTAACTAGCTAGTAGGAGGATAACCTGACAAGCATGTTGTGCTTGTACACCTGGCCAGGCCTAAGGATCACGGACGGGAAGTTTGGGTGGTTCACCGCATCCGGGTACCCCTGCGTCTCCAGGCACAGCGCGCCATACTGCACGTACACCTTCCCGCCTTTCCCCTTCTCGTTATTGAGCCAGTTGCTGGTGTAGAGCTGCACGCCGGGCTGGTCCGCCCACACCTCCATCTTCCTCCCCGACGCCGGGTCCCGCACCAGCGCCACCCGCCGGAACCCCTTGCCGGCGCCGTCCACCGCGTAGTTGATGTCGAACCCGGCCATGCCGGCGCCGGAGACGAGCTTGATGCGGGACCCCAGCGGCGTCGGGGACCGGAGGTCGTAGGGCGTGCCCGACACGGGCGCGATCTCCCCCGTCGGGATCATCGTCGACTGGTTCACGGGCGTGTACCGCGACGCGAACAGCTGGATGACGTGGCGCAGCACGTCGCCGCTGCCGGCGCCGGCGAGGTTCCAGTACGCGTGGCTCGCCAGGTTCACAGGCGTCGCCCGGTTCAGCGCCGTCGCGTTCATGCGGATGCGGAGGTCGTAGGGGCTCGACAGCTCGTACGTCACGTACACGTCCAAATCGCCCGGGAATCCTGCATCCAAACACATCATTTATTAGTTATTAGACTATATATATATATATATATATCCATATATGATACGCATCATCGTGTTCATTCTGCGTGGAAGTAACTACTAGCGGCAACGACTCAACTCATTGGATTGAGTGAACTGAAGATAATACACAACAACTTCTTCTACGAATGGATCGGTGACACAATTAGGTGCAAATCTGTGGTGCTGTTTTTACCTTGCTCTCCGTTGAAGCTATGGTAGTAGAGCGTGACGTACGGGGAGTCACCGCCGGGCACGTGCTCCTTCACCGTCCAGATGACCTTGTGGAACCCTCTATGGCCGCCTGATGAACAGAGCATCCATTCAGCAGAGCAAGGTTACACTAGCACTGACCCTTTTGGTCCGAGCTCATGCCGCATGGTGATTAATTCAAGCATGAATGAGGTTGGAGGAAGCACAATAAGATCGAGTCCGAATGAAGGGGCTACCGTGAAGTACAGTCGATCCATCTTTGTTCAGACGGTAGGTTTTTCCGTCGATAACGAACCGGCCATTGGCGATTCTGTTGGCTACCCGTCCTACCACGGCTCCGGAGACAGAACCTTTCTCCTGATTGAGCAAAGTGCATAGTAATAAGTTTTAAACATGAAAATCTAGTTCAGAGAAGAAGAAGACCACGAAATTTTGCGCTCCGTTTGGTACTACAGTAGCTTCTCAAAAGTACCGTTTCAGTAATGAATAGCAAATACCAACAGGCTTTCAGTCCGTCTTCTGAACCACAGAAACTGCAATGTAAAATTAGTCTGCTTTATTTTCATGTGGAAATTTTTTGTCGCAATTCTTTTGGTTTTGGATTCTTATAACTTTATTACGCAAACAAGAAAAACGAGAATGTTCTTCTAACTGCACAGTAGAGAATTAAACTGTGCTGGACACCAGAGGAACACACTTATATTTACTCCTCTATAAATGGTGAAAAATAAAACAGAGATCTGCGACTTTACCACGTATTCTGCAACGGTGTCATACCCAAGGACGACATCCCCCAAGTTCCCTACACCAAGAAAGAATACAGATTTCTTGTTTATATCACAGATTTGTATGCAAATGGATTCTTGGAAGCAAGGAAACCATACCTTTGGAGTCAGGAACGATGACGGACACGAGGGCAGCTCCCCAATTAGTTACCTTGATGGAGAAATCTCCCTTCTTGTTCTTGAGCTCATAGAACCCAACCTTCTTCTTGGCCGCGTCAGCGCCACTGGCCAATGCAAGGCACAACACCAAAGAAACACATAGCACTGCAGCTCTAGCCATTGGGCCACACAGTGGTAGCTCAGATTAGTCTGCACCGTAGATGCGGAGAGATGTATACGAGCAGATGACTAGATGCCCTCACCATTCTCTTCTCCAATCTCTTTAATCAAGGTCAAAACTCTCCATTCTAGAGCTGTCAGCCAATTCTTTCTTTGTTCTAGAGATCCGAGAGTTGGTTAGTTTATGGCCACTAGTCAAATACGTTGATGATTTAATCTTTCCCCTTTTTTCCAGTTGTGTCCTCATTAGTTTCAATGCACGTGGCTTCTTTTTTCGAAGGACATCTGCCATCTTTTATATAGATGTCATACCCTAAAAGAAAACTTCATTCTGGAACACAGGGCATATTTTTTTCTGGGACTTTACTACCATTAGTACTTCCATTTTTTTGCTGAAGACAATCTAATGAAAAAAGAATGTGAACACTAGGGAGCTAGTTGGGTGAGCCGCACACTTATACGGCTAGAATAAAAAATCAAAATATAATGTTATTATCACCAATCCAATTATATCGTATTGTATTATATGCTGCAAATTATTCTTGTCCTCTCACCGCCATTTCTCTATGAATATTAGGGTAATAAATTGACACTTAGGTATTTTAGGTTATTTTTCTAATGATAATGGTAAGTAATTTAGAAAAGAAATGCATTAGTACATACATTGTATTAGTCTCAATTTTTTATGATGACAGTGATAAAGCAACCCTAGATGTTGATCATTATAAAGTTTAAAATGAGTGTATTATTGTATTAATATATGAATTGATTATAATATGTAAACGGAGAAGAATGTTATTTAGTATAGCAGAATATACCCTATTCGACTTCCATCTCATATCATATTAATGATGCAGAAGCATGAACAATAGCCCTGTATACTTGGCGCAACTCTATTCTCTTATGTAACCACACTTTTGGATCTACGATTTCTAAGATGGTGGATTGTATGGACATAATTAAGAGCAACATCTATTTATTAAGAGCAACATCTATTTATTAATAAAAGGAGATGACATTCTCATCTCGGTGCCTAGAAAAAAAAAGAGAAATAGGTTAGAAATTCTCACAAAAAAGCAAAAGATCTGACCCTTAATTATCTTACAGTATAAATTTTGAAAGAGATCAGGCCCTTAATTCGGTACAGCCTGAGGACGCTCCCTCCATCGTTGGTCCTGGATCGATCCCCAGCATACGTGCATATCCTACATTCTTTTATTATTATTAGATAGACAAACAAGAAAAAAGAAGAAAACCCAGATATCACTTTGGAGTACCGATCCAATCTACTATACCCCGGATTAGAGACGAACGCCCAGCAGGATGGATGAAGACGACGAACTCCACGCCCTCCCAGCACCAATTCTCCATGCCCAGGATGCATGTGCATAAACAACAATAGTAGGGAACACACAAATCGCCGATTCTAGGAGCAGGGCGCAGCACGATGATGCAAGGTCACCAAGGTTTCACGCTGTTGCATCTGTGAGCTGATCGCCTGTAAATAAAGGTTAGTACATAGTCTGACTTCATTGAGTTAGTGGTAAGTGACTCGTAGCGATAATTTCATTTCCATTGCTTTCGAACAGGACACATGAACTCTATCATAGTAACAATTTCATCAGAAGATACGACCACGGTTCTCTGTACGAGTGCACGTCCATGGATAACTTTTATGCTACTTCATGTCACTACACAGTTTAAAAAATTGTACAATGCTAGCTAACTCAAAGACATCAAATTACGAAGTGATATCGTCAACAATTGTTTTGTAGTGGTGCCTACAGCAGTATCAGCTTTTGCATTTGCAATAGACTGGATGTACAGGTCTACAGAATCACATATATGCCTTCTTTGTAACAAGGCCTACAGGCAGCCATCAGTGGCGGAGGACATAAAGAAATTGAGGTGTGGCGGAGTACAACTGACAAAGATATTTATACATACACAATGTTGATAATAAATTTTTGTGGAACCAAATATGATCAATGGTTATGAAAAACAATTAGCTGATGTTCTAATTAGAGTATTTACCTTACTAATTCTCTTGTCCAAAATCAAGAATTAAGATAATAGATGTTAACACAAAATTCAAGGTATGGCGAGGGCCATATCTTGCCATATTAGGTCCTCCGCCACTGGCAGCCATCAAGATCGTTGTGTCATGGACACCAGCGTGGTCATCAGAGGTCATTCCTACCATGGCAGGATTGTAAACATTTGCAATGAAAACACTTGCAATGTCAGGTTAGAAAAACATTGTCCCGTTTCCCTCCCTCCCAGCCAGAAGATTCTGTAGGAAAAATGTGCACAAGGCTTTTTTAATATTTTTTATCAGTGTAAAATATTTTTTGTATGTAGAGATTGGACATTTAAAATTGTCATTGATAGATCTTCCTTCAATTAGTATACTCGTAGTAAAAAGGTGTACATTGATGCTATTCTAGCTGCCAAAGATAATCTGGTAAACCATCCCCATATTGAATATGTAACTCTGTTACTACCAAAGGGATTATATTAAGAATGCATCAGGTCTCGTAAATTAGATATTTAATCAATATTTACAGTTTTGGGCAGTGTTGAAGTTAAGCTAAATTGCATATTATCATATTTGGCTTAAATCTAGAAATAAATATTCATAACTAATAAGCAATCAACAAAGCGTATATGTCTGGTATCAGCATTTTTTTATGATCTATTTCGACATTATCATGTCAATAAAAATATGTATCCAATTTTTTGTGGCATAGCATACCAAGCAACAATAGAATAATATTTGTGAATATTTTAATTCAAAGTTTTAATATTTTTATATAAAAAAATCATAGTCCTAGCCCGTGCTGTTGCACGGGCAAATTGTCTAGTTGCTACTAGTCTTGTCATGACACCATTATTATTTTTTGTATGGCTACTACAGTGATTTAAAAGGTTATATTTAGGAAATTTAGATTTTTTATTATTATTTGTATTATTATTGATACTGTGTATTATTGAATGGATTCATCACAAGTAAGCACCACATTTTGCTACGCTGAAGCAGGAGTACACATGAGCAACGCCTGCAGCGCGCCAGCGCCCTCGCCACATATTGGTACTTTGACGACCTTTTTACAACACATCTGATCCAGTTAGTGCGAGAACTTGAAGAGCATGTCGTGCTTGTACACGCCGCCGGGCCTGACGATGACCGACGGGAAGTTGGGATGGTTCACAGCGTCGGGGAACCCCTGCGTCTCCAGGCACAGCGCGTCGTGCTTCTGGTACACGGCCCCAGCCTTGCCCTTCTCGTCGTTCATCCAGTTGTTGGTGTAGAGCTGCACGCCGGGCTGGTCCGCCCACAGCTGGAACGCCCGGCCGGACTTCGGGTCACGCACGTACGCCACCGGCCGGAACCCGTCCCCCTGCACCTCGTAGTTGATGTCGTACCCGGCCGCGCCGCCGCCGGAGACGAGGTTGATCCGGGATCCCAGCGGCGTCAGCTGCCGCAGGTCGTAGGGCGTGCCGGAAACGGGCGCGATCTCGCCCGTCGGGATCATCACGTTGTCGACGGGGGTGTACCGCGACGCGAACACCTGGATGAGGTGACCCAGCACGTCGCCGCTGGCGTGCCCGCCCAGGTTCCAGTACGCGTGGTTCACGAGGTTCACCGGCGTCGCCTTGTTCAGCGCCGTCGCGTTCATGCGGATGCGCAGGTCGTAGGGGCTCGACAGCTCGTACGTCACGTACACGTCCAGGTCGCCCGGGAATCCTGCCAGAACCATCGCCATGTGAGACAACGTGGAAGCAAGTGCGACAAGTCAGCTCATTGGCACGTCTTCGACTAGTCACAAACTAATCCTATCACGTCAATAGATGATGCTATTGCAAATAAATTGACTTTTGAGGGCGGGGGACTGCCAGCGTATACATATACTATTCAAAGCTGTGAGTTTTTTTTTTCCCAGCATGTGAGTCTGTTCTGCTTACCTTGCTCGCCGTCGAAGCTGTGGTAATAGAGCGTGATGTATGGGGCGTCACCACTTGGGACGTACTCCTTCACCGTCCAGATGACCTTGCTGAACCCGCGGTGGCCACCTGATCAAACAACGGCAACATGACTATACTATTATCTGATTCCGATTAACGGCGCATCGGGATGGCACATCAATGAGCTTGAAAAAACCATACCGTGAAGCGCGTTCTTGCCGTCGTTGATGTAGAGGTGGTAGGCTTTTCCGTCGAGGACGAAGCGGCCCTTGGCGACCCTGTTTGCTACACGTCCGACAAGAGCTCCGAAGTAGGAAGAACCGTTCTGTTTGTACAGAGCAGAGTACAGAACACAGCTTCAAACAAGACGCAGTCGGATAAAAAAAACACTTTCCAACTTTTGAGGAAGGACAGGAAAGCTGCTTCGCACTTCTCGGTTGACACTTTCATGAGGATTTTTTTAAGTTTATTCCCTTTCTTTTAGTTTAGATTCACTTAAGTTGAACTTGATGGGAGGAAGGGTGTTCCTACAGTGCACTGTAATTGAGTGACCAATAGACGGAAGACAAACGAGCAACGTGTTTGGTTTTAATATTGACGGGTTAACCTATGTTGAACATCGGAGGACAGGCAACACAGACATGTAAAACTCTGAAAAGAAACAGAGAGATGTGTGATCTTACCACAAATTCGGCAACGGTGTCATACCCAAGGACGATATCGGCGCTGTTACCTTCAGCAAGAAATCAACCAGACATGTAAACCAATATTTTTGCTATCACAATTCACAAAGCATCACGCGAATCTGAGTTCTTGCCGGACACCAGGGAAGCAATACCTTTGGAGTCGGGGACGATGACAGACATAAGGGTGGCTCCCCAGTTGGTGACCTTGATGGAGAAGTCTCCCTTCTTGTTCTTGAGCTCATAGGCCCCAACCATCTTCCTGGCAGCATCAGCGCTGCCGGTCAATGCCAGGCACAGCACCAGAGCAAGAGGGAGCAATGCTGCTCTAGCCATTGCGCAACCGTGTTACAGAGAGGGGAGAGAAGAAATGATGGCTCTACAACAAGTGTCACATAGTATGTATATGTACGCAGATGGAGATGGCAAGCTGATCTTCTTCGTTTTCTGCTTACAAGTCTTGAAAAAAAAATAGAGGTCAGAGCTTTGCATTCCCATGCTGGCACACAGTACTCCCTTCTCTCTCGTTTTTCGCCACTTGAGTTCTGACATCTGCAATAGTTTATGGCGGCTAGTTCAGAATTTTCGTTTCATCGTTTACTTTGCCTCTCATTATTCATCTGCATATGGCGTCTCTTTCAGAGATCTGCCAGGCGTGCACACATGCGGGATATATTAAGTTTGGTTCAGCCTGTAGTTTTGACCAGATTTGCAGATCTAATGGGCAAGTTTTGTGATCCACCGCAATTTGTAAATCAAACTTTGTGGTTACCAAGTTCAATTAAAATTAGTGATCGACGGGGTCAGTGCTTCAAGAAACTGCATTTCTAAACGATAGGATTACTTTGCAGGAACCATGTAAACTAAGCAAATTAATCCAATGAGTATCAGGAACAAAAGGATTCAGTTATTGGCGGATCACACAACTAGCTGTTAGGCTTAACACCCTGGATGCAATTCAGAGTTGAGACCAACAAAATTTGATGAGACCAATAATGCTCAAATAGATAAGAACGGCATAACAGCTACACAAATTTGATAACACGAACCAACATGCCAATTGTCAAAAGCGTTTAGAATAATTGACACATTCTCTAGTGTGGAAAGGAATGAATAATTATCTCAAACTATTCAGAGGAGACCCACAAAGTCACGACCCACCATATTCCTGAAGGACAATAATGCACAAACAAATAAGAACAGTACAACAAATACAAAAAATTTTATTGCAGTACTGACTACAATCTGAACCGACATACCAAAAGGGTCCACAACAGTTACAACAGCGACCACTTTACAATGGACTAGCCATACACGACCCATTTATCTAACAAGAAAAGCAGCATAAATTCAATATGCAACAAAGCACCTTGTTTATGTACAAAGCCAACTGACTGAACTTGCAGATGGAAAAGCGCTAGCTTCAAAGCTTTTCCACATCAGCGTTCCTGAAGCTGCCACCGAGAAGTGACAGGAGGCCACCACCATGCACTCTCCCTTCAGGAACAATACAACCTCCCTCTCTGCCCCCATCTACCGGCTCAGATGACCAAGAGGGCATCATAGAGCGAGGAACCAGCACCTGAGGAGGTATCATCGATTGGCTCCTCACCGTGCCATCGCAATCTGACGCTGTGCTCATTCCCGAGGAGGAGTGCTCGTTCGTCATGCTGCTAGCAGCTGTGGCTGAAGATACTACGATACCGCTAAAGAGACCAGGTCCAATCATGCTTCCGACGTTCTTCACCGCCCCTTGTTCTTGCTGCTTCGCCATCAATGTACCATGGGCAGCACAGAAGCCACTCTTGCCACGAGAGAACTTTTCACAACCCGTGCTCCATGTGCACCGCTTGCCTCCTCCATGGGCTTTACAAAAGTCTGTGCTTCCCTGCGCACTCTTGCCGCAGTTGTCAACCTTACACCGCTTACCACCGCCATGTTTCACGCAGCAGTCAGTGCGCCCACGGGCGCTCTTGGTGCAGCCAGGCACCGAACAACGCTTCCCCCCTCCATGTGCCACGCAGTAGTCAGTGGCCCCATGTACGCTCTTTGCGCAAACGCCTCCTCCTTCGAACATGCATCGTTTTCCACCACCGTGTGCTTTGCACAGAGGTGTGCTTCCCTCTGCACCTTTGCTGCAGCCATCGAATATGCATCTCCTCCCACCACCATGCCCCTTGCAGTACAATGTGCTCCCCTGAGCCCCCTTGCCACAGTTTGGATACTGACACCGGCGACCACCACCATGAGAAATGCATAACCCAGCTTTTCCCTCGGCACTCCGGATGCAACCTTTAACCGTGCATCTCTTCCCACCACCATGCTTGATACACCGCCCAGACTTTCCCCGTGCAGCTTTAGGACAGTCAGAATATTCACAGCGGCGGCCTCCACCATGAGCAATACAATAATCTGTTTTCCCCTCTGCGCTCTTGGTACAACCAAGCTGCTCGCAGCGGCGACCACCACCATGGGCTTTGCAGTATGCAGAGCTGCTCTCAGCACCTTTATGGCATCCAGGCTTATGGCATCTCTGCCCACCTCCATGAGCAATACACAGCCCTGATGCGCCTCTAGCACCTTTGGAGCACCCCTTGAACCTGCATTTCTTCGGATGTCGGGTATGGCTGCGTTGTTCTGATGTGGTTGTTACAGTGACAACATCAGAACTCACACCAAATGAAGACTCTGTCATGGCAGAAGGCTCAGGGCTCAGCTGATGATAATGTTGAAGATGTTGATTGTTATTGTCCGTGTTGTCTGTGAGGTCTAAAGACTCTTCGTTTTCTACTTCGGCCTCATTCACAGCACCAGAGCCAGAGCGTGGAGCAAAGAGAAGGGATGGCATGTAACCACCCATGTTTCTTACAGTAGCAGATGTTGAAGCCTCATCAACCATTGCAAAAGAATGAACTGCTCCATTTGCCGCTTGAAAATATTGAATCCCTTCTGTGCCATCCATCTGAAGACCAAGCCTAAGCATCCCTGGGTCAGTGGAAGAGAAACTCTGCCCAGACAAATTCTGATCTTGTTTCGACTTATGTACTCCAGTGGACTGATAATCTGCAGAATAAAAGTTGGGTGTTGGTCCTAATCCAAGGACTAACCTGCTGCCCTCATCTCTTGCTGCTATGTCACTCATTGTTTGTGTAATTTCATTACCATGGCCGCAATTAGAAACTGCAGAACACAGGCAGTCCATCCGGAGTGTCCTTTGGCTCAGGTTCTCCATGGTGGAGCTTGGCACTGAGCATCCCGTTAACTCAAAGGGATCATGCATCAGAGGTTGGTGTGGGATGTCCACAAAGCTGTTATCCATCATGGTTGAACAGTATGACAACGGTGGAAACCGAACCAAAAAATATTTGAAATTTCAAAATAGCCTGGTTATATTTCTGGCCAGACCAGCTGAATGGGTACTCAGACACGGATTGTAGAATAGACGAAATGGAAGAATATTAATAAGAGTGTAGTACCAAAGCAACCACCACTGACAAACCCCGATGTGTCTGCACGGTCCATATTTGTCTTGTCCCTAGGCAATTTAGGATCCAAAACTGCAAAACTTCCTCAGCACTAAACAATATCGCTGGTAGTCGACATCATGCATACACAGGAGCATCAATATGCCTCGCGGTTGGACAACCTTAAAAATACAAAAAACAAAAGAGTGTTAACTAGAATCAGATATATTAAATATATTGCTTGGCATGATCCTATTCTAATGATCAGAAGTAGGGTAGCCTGATGCCCAATCCAAAAATGCAGCGTGCTGTTTACAAAAATATGAAGGAGACCAACACATGTAGGGAGAGATAATAAAGGTTCCGGCATATGGAAGGAAGTTCAGTGATAAACTGATATGAATGGACAGAAAACAGAGCCAAAGAGTTAAAGCAAACTAGACTTCGAAGGTGTTTGACATGCTGAAATGTAGTGTAATAAAATCATTGAACAGATGAGTATAATGTATTCCATACATGGAAACAAAACAGAAGTGTCTCCACTCTAATGAGAATGGCAGGAAAGGATTTAAGCAAATGACACAAGAATCCACAAGCAAAATCCTAAGTACTAGGATTTTAGCAAAATCCCTTCTCTTCCTCATAGCACAAGAATTAAGTACTGTGAGTCTGTGACACAATTGTTCATAACTTGAACGAATAATTGTCCCACTCTCAGTTCAGTGATAGCCATAACCTGGGGCACAGCAAGAGGACTGACGAGATGCAGTAGAAGAAGAAATGGATGAAAACTGAAGTCAAATCAATTGAACATTGTTAGGTGGTGATCAGTAGTAGCTGTCTGATCTTTGTTGTTGTAATAGTGTTAACTGAAGGTAGTGCCAAAACTTTCCCCAGCTTGGACATGTGGTTGTCAAATAATGTGATAACTTGCATTGGGTTATAAGACTGTCCCCAGCTTGGACAGTCTCTCTTTCAATGAAAATGGGGCAGGCATGTGTTGTCTTCCTCTAAAAAGGACTTGAATATACCTATAGTGTAATCTTCTAAAGGGGTGTATACATCTTATGTGAATACATCAGTGAAGCGCCCAAGCTATAATCTTTTGCCCTTCCTCGTCAGGTGGCTAATTCTAGTAACATATACATTATGGTCTCACTACACCCGTAAAAAATGTCTGCTTGCATTAATAAAGCACAGTTCAAACACATTACACTACCTATACAGAACATCAAAGGAAGAAAATGCAACCCATGATTTTATCTAAAAAAAAACGCAACCCATGATATTTCTAATGCGGGTCAGGCTGAATCCTATGACAAGCCAAAAAAAAAATCATGCAACTATAGACATAGACTAATGAGAAAACGGTAGTATAAACAGGTAATGATAAGATGTTTGAATGAACAAATCAGAAAAAACCGTTAGTACAAAGGAACCATTGCTGACCGTGTAAGGCATCTCTCTCAAAATTTCGGAATTGTACACATGCCATGTAGGTGCATCTGATATGACATAACCAAAGAGCGCTAAGAACAGCATACATGCATTAAGGTTCCCCGATCCCCATGATAATAAACATAGGGTGAGGAGGTCACAAGACCTGTTGAGATACAAGTTTGCCCAACTACTCAATGATTACCATATTAAAACTAACTTGGATTTACGAGCTGAAACTGTGTTTTCAACAAAAGAAATAGCCAGGTACTACACAGATTGGTGTCAAATAAGCAAAGATACCCCACATCAAATTTCTAAGCTGTAACACGGGAGAACACCGGACCACCTAGCTATGCAGTTGACTAGACAGAAAAATTCCGTACTCCACAACAGTACTTCTAGTCAAGCAAGACTGTTTGCATCAGAGAGAACAATATCAGGAGGACAAGCAAAAGGGAAAAAAAATGGTGCGGGTGTCCTTTATCCTTGAAAACATGGCTCAGAGCCCCATGCCTCTGAAAAATAGCCCAAAACGGGCGTCCTGAACTGCAGAACACCCGAAAATAGCCTCTCAAAAAATTCTCTGAAAACAGGAGCCGCCCCCCTATAATATCATCCTAAGCGTTACAGAAATTCCCCAAATCTCGCAATCTGATCACGGAATAGCAGGACAGCGAGAGATAGACAGAGCAGATCTAATAACATCACACGCAGAAACGGAATTCCTTCCTTTCGCCGACCCCAAACCCCAAGGCCCCGACCAACACAATAATACAGGTAACGTAGATTGATGATGGGAGCCGTACAAGCTAATCCCGGAAAACTCCCCTATAGCCGTAAGCGCAGGCAGGCAGGCAGACACATGCATGCGAATCGTGGTATGGTATCGCGGAGAGAGGAACACGAATTGAGAGCAGAGGAGGAAGGCGGGAGCGACCGTCACCTATCACGCGGTGGCGACGAGGACGCGGCGGCGGAGCGCGTGGAGGCGGGAATCGATGAGGAGGGGCGATGAGTACGGAGCGGAGGACAGGCGGGGGGCGGAGTGTTTTGGTTGGGCGGGCTTGCCTCCTGCGGTCTCAACAGAGGAGAAGAAGCGCCTCTGCTTACGGAATGGAGTTGAGGCCGGATTGGAAGGTAGGGTGGGAGTTCGTGCGGCGGGTGGGACGCGACGGCGGACGGGTTGGATGGATGACGGCGGGGGTACATTACCTGGCAAACCTCTTGGCTCGGCTCGGCGCGGCTTGGCCGCTTGGCGAGCCAGGCGGCACCCAGCTGTTATTTTTTTTCTTCCTTTTTTTCACTTTTTTCTGACTTCGCTTCATGTGCAGATATGCTCACAAAGTCTTGTCCACAGTTCATAATTCAAGAATCTCATTTCACGTGCCTGTTTTTACTCAAAAAAAAAAAAGAACTTCAAGTGCATATGATTTGATATAGGCCAACATCAAAACTAACTTTACTTCCATTTTTGGGACGGCGCAAGTATGGCTATTTATAACCTGGTGGGATGCGGGTTGTTTATAGGATCAACTTGTGTTCTTCAACCAATATCAAATTCCATGTGATTTATTTAAGCATAGGGTCATCATGTGTCTACATGCAATTTGCTATACATGTCATACATGTGTCCCCTCCTTGCTGAAACAACCGTTTTATTTCCCGGTTTACATGCAAAACTTTCATGTTTTCCTTCATTTCACAAGCCAAACTGGTTATTTAAGCTCCACGCATGCCTTAATAGCATATTAGTCCTTCAGCTCGGATGATTCATCAATGAATCTCTTGACCGTTCATTCTGACTCGTGTAGGTTTGGCTTACAATTCCATGCATTTTGTCAAAAGCTTTCACAATCACATCAAAAAATCGTCATATTGTGATGATGTGTGAAATTGTTAGTCAAACCACAAGTTTAGAAATATGGAGTGCGGACTCGAGTAATGTCAAACACTAACAAGAATAGTACGTGGTTAGGAGGCACTCTCCATGCATACCCAAACACTTATCCTAATGTCAAATAGAAAATAGGAAGCATGAGTGGGATTGACCCTCTATGTTTAGTTGGTTTGCTATAATTCTTGTGCCCCTAAGAAGTGGTTGTGCCAAAAGACAAGTATGATTTGATTCTCAGTTACTCCCTCTGAACACCTCTATTTATGTTGAAACCCAAAATGTAAAAATTATAAAATAGGTTTTTATTTATGTTCTAATATTTGTGTTAAAACCAAATATGTTTAACTCTCTTTAATAACAAAATAACTTGTAACAAATATATAATACTTTTTTTAAAAAAAATAAATATAACGAATAATCAAATATAAGTTAAAAAGTCAATTGTATCGATTCAATTCAGGAGGGAGTAGATGCTTGAACTGTTGCTCAAATATTAAGAACGTCTCATGCGAGGATTATTTGGCAGTGTTACGCCAAGTTTCTAGGTTAAACGAGTTCAGCAGGAACTTGCTGCAGGAGCAGTCCTTCGATCAAAACCCGAATACGACAAGTTTGCCGGAGCATGCAGATCTGAGATCTGCGGGAAGCGCTGCCACTTGCCAGTGACCCATGCCCACCCATCGCTTTCCACAAAAAGCTGATGTCGGCCTCGACGGCAGGCAGGACGGGGCCCCTGTGTACAGTCGCGGCGACGCGGACGTATCGCTTGCCTCGACGCGCGCAAGCCGCGGGGAGGCTGGATCGTTGCGAGGCTGCAACTGCACGGGCGCCGATCATCGCCGTGGACCAGGCGGGACATGTACGGCAGTGCGCTGCTGATCGTTGGCTTTGGCTGAGCCCGTGCCGCTCGTCGGCCCGCCGCGCCACAGCCGCTGTCCTCCCGGCTCGGCTCGCGCGGGTGACTCGCTCTCCGCCGTCGGTTCGCCGTGACGGCCACTTGTCGCCGTCGCACGGGCCCGCGGCTCCCGCTTGCGTTTGTTTACTTGCGCTTCGCGCGCGCCCGAGACGCCTACGTCTCCTTCCCCCATCGCGGCGGGGCAAAACAAAAAAAAAACACCAAAGAAAGCACACACACACACACCGCCAGACGGGTCCTACGGCCCGTCGCGGTCCACCGGCCAGTCACCTCTCTCGCATCGACTGAATCTCGCCGTGCATATTCCTGGTCGCGTTCGCAAGGCGGGTCCCGCGTCTTGGCCTTTAGGAAGACGCCACGTACCGCGCCGCCATTCGCAGGCCGGTGGTGGGGCTAGGCGAGAGGGGACCACCGTCGGTTGGAGTCTTGTGGTGTGGCCGCGGCGCGCGGGTGACGTGACGTCAGCGCCCCGGTCCGGGCGTGTGGTGGTGGTGCGGGAAGCTAGGAGCAGCACGGGCTGGGGCTGGGGCTGGGGCCGCTGGCAGACAGGGACAGAGCCATCAGCGCCATAGGCCCGGGCCTGCTTCGTGGTGGCTTCGTGCTCCCCTCGGCCACTCACACAGTCACACCGAGGCGAGGCACAGCGAGGCGAGCGCCGTTCCGTTCCCGGAGACGGCCGGCGGATGGAGGAAGCTGCGACGGTGGTAGGTGGCGTGCCAACCACGCGCCGCTGGGCCTGCCTGCTGCTTTGTCGATGATGCATTCGTCACTGCATTTAAAAAAAAAAAAAAAAGAAAAGAAAAAGAAAACGGAAACAAGCTCCTGTGCGGTTCGTCACGCAGCGTGTCTTTTTGTATGAACGTCTTCTGCACGTTTTTAGTCCTGCTGAGTGATGATGGAGATGCCTCAGTTTGCGTCTCATATATGAACTCTCTCCTCAACAACCTCGTTACTGATGGATCGATCGATCGTTCGTGTGCTACGTACGGCAATAACAACGAATAGTTGGACCTTTTTTTTTTCTAATCCTCAGCGGAGACAGAGAGGGCAAATTGCAGCTTACTTTATTTTCTTTTTTTTTTATACTTTCCAAAGTACCACTAGCCACCGAAACCGCAACGCAAGAAAAGCTTGCAAATAGTATAGCCCACAAACCTTGTGGATTCCACCGCAAAACCGCGTGTGCTTTCCTCGGTCTTGTCCCAGTGTCCAGTCGTTCACGCGCCAGAAATTTAAGCAATTCACAGATACCCGATTCAGGAAACGCAACCGATCGTTTTGCCACCACCAGCCTCATTCTGCGGCAAGCGGGCTTGGATCAGCAGAGAGAGCCAGTGCTGCAAGCTACGCGCACCCGGCGGCCAATGGCGTGAGGTCAAACTTGTTTATCGAGGGCCCCACGGGTTTGCATCAGCCTACCGTGGACTACTAAGATTCCTGGCTCGACAAGAAAGAAAAAATGAAGAAGAAGAATCCACACTCCTAACTCCCAATTATTGGTGGAAGATGCCACTGATTGCTTCGTTTCGTCAGCGATGTCGTAAGCCACGCTCCCCCTGAAAAGAGATCCCTCGGAATTTAAGGTTATGGCCGGCGAATGGAAATCCTTGCTCCCAGAAATGCACGTCCAGAAAAAGCCCCTACTTTTGCTTAATCTATTCAGAAACACGAGAAACCGATCAATAGACTCAGAAGCTACCCTAGTTCCCTTTATTTTTCAGTTGATTCAAACTCTTTATTGAAGGGGATGATTGTAGGAGATACATACGCCTTCAGCCGACAGCCGGATTGAGCAGCCAAACGTATCGGCCTGTCTCAGCACTAACTGCTTCTTCTAGTTCTAGCTGCATCAAAATTTGACAATCTACCCTGTCAATTTTTTTTTTTTTTGACAATCTACTCCCTCGCCCTGGACCCCTGGCATTGATTTCTCCAAGCCTGGCAAGCATAAAAAAAGGATAGATCGGCCCAGGCATGAAGAACCTCTAATTGGTCCTGGCCCAAGCTATCTGTCTGCCTATCTGGGCTCGGAAATAGGCCTAGATCGATCGGCTCAACAACATTTTTAGCTAGGAGCTCCGTGCATTATGGATCAGGCAGGCAAATTTTGTTATTAGCACCGCCTGAGGGCATTTGTAACAATATCTCCCCTGATTAAATAAAAGAGTGGAGGCGTGTTTCTCAAAAAAAAAACATTTTTAGCAGGTAGATAGCGAGGGAAAAGCAGAACTGCAGAAGCCTAGCGAACGAACGAGTGAGATGTCAGAACGAAGAACAAACGAAACAACAGCACGCGGAATCTCTCGGTCTCGACTGGAAGGAACAACAACAAAAAAAAGCGACATGGAGCTTGTCACGTGAGAATATCAGTTTACTTTGACGTATCCAAGCCTGGCAAACATCTTTCTTCTCGTTATTTTGCAACCATGGATTACACATTCTCCTCCTATTCACCGCTCACGTTGCAAACCAGTAGATAGTACTGACTCACGGAAAAGGAAAGATGTTTTCCTTCTTCAGTCTGGAACTGTACAGCTAGGCAATATTCGAGGAGGTTCATGGTAAACACGTACATATCTACAAAGTATAGAGAGACAATCAAGGGGAGTACGTCCTTACATTGCTTCCCCGTCCTCTCTAAACTTAGAGCAAGTATACTGGTGCCTTATCAGCCGGCGAATAGCTTTGCCACATCAGAAGAATCCTATCTGGAAAGGAAAGGAAAGAAGAAAGAGAAAGAAGCGAGCGACTGTTTCATTGCTGATCGTCATTGGGCGAAAACAGTACTCCCAAGACGATGATGAGCTTCCATCCAATAAATGTTAATTCTTTAATATTTAAATATTTCATAAACAGATGATTAAATAACCAGCCCATTATACACCACTCCTGAGATGCTGGCATAGCGTGACATGACCAAAGTATTTCTCTCGCTGCCCAATGATATTATTAGTCTTGTTCTAGTTAGGGCACACAAACAATGGGTCGGGGCGGGACCGCGTGCGCGTCCGCGTCCGCCGACTGACTCTCCCGCCGGCGGCTCGGATGGAGGCGCAACAATCGGAGTCAGAGGATGAGGAGGAGTGTTTTCTGGCGGTAGAACAGATGGCACGCGAGGTGCAGTTGTCGGTGGCAATTTCATCGCCAGGACGGCCACATGTTCAAGGAGTGGAGGATCAACTTCAATCCAGGTTTTGGGCGTTGATGAGTGACTCCGAGTGTGATGAAGAAGAAGAGGTGGTGTCGATAGACATGCCGGACTTCTTCAAAACAGCGGCACTGGCTGGCATCCAACTGCCAGACTTGCAACAGGCTGAAGAGGAAATCATTGAAGATTCGGGATCCAAGATGAGAATTGTCCCGGAGGGTTCAAAGGCATAGGAAGTTCTGGACAAGATGGTTCACCAAAAGATGCACGGGGGGCAATGGATTGGCCCGTTGCCGCGGCCGCGTATCCCTCTGCCATTGACGATTGGGGACGCCATCGACAAGGCAAAGGTAAATGCCTGTTCTCTTCATTTTGACCTTTCTCAAGTTAACAGATGGCGGCGATCGGTGTCGGAGAAGATGAACGGCACTCGATCCGAAATCAGCGCTAACAGGCGAGATTATTGGAGTTTGAAATTCGAACCAAGTACTCCGTTGGGGGCCCAAAGTTGCCCATCCAAGCTGGATACAGTTCTATCGAATACGGGTCATTTCGCTATGGTCCTTGACCCAAAAGTGCCGTACCGGCCCACAAAAGGGCTAGTGGCCTTATTTGCAAGGACTGGCACAACAATCGTAAAAGCTAGGGTACCACACTTTCGTCCACCTTCACACGCCGCCGCCTCATACGCCGACGTTGTGAAGAGAGCGATGGAAAGATCCAGTGCCAACAGTGACTTCCCTCGCGGCGGCGAACAATCCACGTCGGGGAGGAAATACTGGGCAAGGCGGCCTAGCTGGGCGCGGAGGTTTCCAGCCCAACACTCAGGGATTCCACCCTGGCTATGGCGGCCATGGAACTTTCGCTAGACATGGCGCAGGACGCTCTCAAAGCTGGAGTAGAGGACGTTACACCAATGATCGCAATGGCTCGTCACGTGGAGGGCGCGGGAGTCACGGTCAGCATGGGCATGGTGGTGACCAAGGGCTTGCTGGCGGGCATGGCCAAAACATCCCAAATCTGCAGCAGGCTTCTCAGCTTGCTGGTGCTGCGGACAATGGAGGGGGCGCCACGGGAGGTAACGCAGCTGCCACGATTCTTCAGCAGGCCTTGGCTTCTGTCCAAGGTTTGAAGGCATCTCAGGGACAAGATGTTGTTGCACGGGCTACAGAGTTGCTACAGCAAGCTTTTGCGTCAGTACAGGACCTTGATGGCCACCAGGCTGGTGACGGGAAGGGGACAGACTCAACAAAATTGGAGAAGATTCAGGTTTTGTCAACGGCCAATGCATTGGAGACCCCTGAATCTTCCAAGGCTGCAGCTAAAGAAGGTGCTGGTTTAAGTTGCCATACTGCTATCGGTGTAAGACGAAGGGGCATGTTATGCAGGACTGCACTGGGGATATGTACTACGAGATATGCGATAGTAAGGACCATATCAAGGCTCGATGCCCAGTGTATCGCTTAGTGAAGCCGAATGCTACTCCTTGCGGTTATGCGATTGATGGCTTGGGGTTCTTTCATATTAATAAAACTGCGGCATCACGTCAGCGGACTGAAGCTAAAACTGCACTCATTCGTATTACGGATGGTGTCCTGACAGTACCCAACGTAATTGCTGAGCTACAAAGGTTGATTCCTGGTAATTGGAATTGGAATGTGGAGAATCTAGGGAACAACACATTTAGGATAATATTCCCATCTACAGCTGAATTACAAAGAATGGCAGAATGGGGTGTGGTACATACAAAAGTGCAGAACGCAAAACTTCAGATTGAGGAGAAGGGGGTGTACAACAAGATTAAGCACGTCTTGCCACGAGTGTGGATTCAGTTCACTGGATTGCCAACTGGCCTGAATGACTTTCTGATAATTTGGGCAGTTGGGTCTATATTAGGGGTCACAAAGGATGTAGACATGTTATTCACCAGGAAATTTGATGTTTGTCGCCTCCAAGTGCTGGTGTTCGACCCAAACCTCATTCCACAATCGGTGGATGTAGTCATTGGGGACTATTTATATGAACTACAGTTTCGCGTGGAGGCGAATGTTGATGACACCAATCCTGTTCCTATGGATATGGATTTCAATGATGCAAATGATGGTGACCAGAAAAAGGAGGGGGACAAGGTGGATGCACCACCGAAGAGACTCACAGGCGCATCTGCTTCTGGGGTCGCAGGCGGCAAGGCAGCAGAGGGATCTGTTGCCGGATATGCTACAGAGCCTCAACAACGGCGCGTGTATCATCTCATGACTCCTACCGGGCTTAATTTTAAGGGTGCGTTCGGCCGCATTTTGACAAAGGGGCCTAAGCATCTCGAGCAGCACATGTTGGAGCAGCAGTCTTTAGAGCAGCATATGCGAGTTCGGTCAGATGTGCTGCCTGTGGAGGAGTCCGGCAAAATACAGGGTGTCATGCTTCGTGACCAGGAAGATACTGAAATAGGAAAGCAGGAGGATCAGGTGATGGAGCCAAATACCAGCGACTCGCTGGACTCTATTGATACAGAGGAGCTGAACCGGGACATAGATGAACTAGCCCGCTCAATGAGAATGATAGAGTCAGAGGGTGAGAGTCCAACAGCAACAGTGGAGGACTTGGCAGCTATACTAGAGGCATCTCCGTCTTAGGTGGCATCCAAGAAGGGTAAGCGTCGTGCGGCATCCATTGGCGAGGACTCGCTAGAACGAGCTGAACGGCTGAAAGCATCTCGCAATGAAGGTAATGAAATTTCTGATTCCTTTCTGCATGTTCCAGATGATGTTGTTGTTTCTATGCTTAGTGACATAGGTTTTCACGTAGGAAATGATAATGGTAGTGTTGGAATTTCGATAGATAATTTGAAATCGATAGAGAGGAGTAGGATGTTGGAATCAAGGACAATGGATCTAAAAATAAAGGCTCTAGATAGTGAAGAAAAGGAAATGTTAGATGATGAAGAAGTAGACAAACTAATCCTTAATCATTTATGCTCGGATATTATGGACAAGGTACTAGAAAGAAGAGAGGAAATAAGCAATTGGTTTAAAAATGAAAGGCATTTTTTGGAATAGTGATGGATTCAAAAACCCTAAAAAACACAAATTCGTTTCAGATTTAACGAAAGGTGAGAACTTGAGTTTTATAGCTATTTCGGAAATGGTGAGGAAGAATTTTTCCTCTACCTTTTTAAAAAAATTATGTGCAGGAAGAGACTTCCTATGGCATTGCAAGGAACCTAGAGGGCGCTCTGGTGGCATACTCTTAGGAATTGACCTAAATGTCTATGACATTGGTGCAATAGATGAAGGCGAATTCTATGTTAAATTCCATCTGTGTAACAAATCCGATAGTTTTAAGTGGGCTCTGGTGGTGGTGTATGGTCCTGCACAGACTCAACTTAAGGAATCTTTTCTTGTCGAACTTGTATCTATGTGCTCTCATGAGACTTTACCGATACTTATTGGTGGTGACTTTAATATTATGAGATGCCATTTGGATAAAAACAAGAATAATTTTGAAAACCGATGGCCTTTTTTATTCAGTGCGGTCATAGACAGGCTTAATCTAAGGGAACTAGAGATGTCTGGTAGAAGATATATCTGGGCAAACTCTCTTGCAGACCCCACCTTTGAAAAGTTGGACAAAATCTTAGTGTCTACTGAATGGGAGCAAAAATTCCCTCTATCAACTGTAGTGGCCTTAACACGTGAAATCTCAGATCACACTCCACTACTACTTAATACCGGGGAACCAACATCTTGTAGTAATCACTTGTTCAAGTTTGAACTAGGATGATTACTGAGAGACGGGTTCATAGAGATGGTCACGGAGATATGGACAAAGGAAAATGGAGGCTCTAACCCAATGGAACGGTGGCAGTCTAAAATTAGACGGCTTCGTCAACACCTTAGGGGCTAGGCTAAAAACGTAAGTGGGGCCTATAAAAAAGAGAAGAAGAAATTGTTAGACACGCTTGATATGCTTGATAGGATGGCAGAACACTCTCCCTTAACTCAGCAGGAAATTGATATTAAACAATGCCTCAATGGAAGATTAGCCCAACTTTTGAGAGAGGAGGAACTAAAATGGTACCAAAGGGCGAAAACTAAAGACCTACTACAGGGTGATTCAAACACAAAATACTTCCAATTAGTGGCTAATGGAAATTATAGGAAAATGAGAATATTCCAATTACAAGATAGGAATCAAAAGATATCGGGTGACGAAGACCTAAAGAAATACATTACCACATATTATAAGCATCTTTTCGGTCCTCCAGTGGAAAATTCATTCACTTTGGACGAGACTCGAAGAGATGACATCCCTCAAGTAATGGAGATCGAAAATCAAATACTTACTGATCAATTTACGGAGGAAGAAGTAAGGCAGGCAATATTCAAAATTGAACACAATAAAGCTCCAGGACCGATGGATTCCCGGCGGAATTTTATCAAATTTTCTAGAATGTGATTAAAAGTGACTTAATGCCAATGTTTCGAGACTTTAATGCAGGCATCTTACCGTTATATAGCCTGAATTTTGGTACAATTATTTTACTACCAAAATGTACAGAGGCAATCAAGATACAACAGTATAGACCGATCTGCTTATAAAATGTAAGCTTCAAAATTTTTACAAAGGTGGCTACGAACAGGATAGCCATGGTAGCCTAGAAAGTAGTAAGCCCGACACAGACTGCATTCTTGCCTGGCCGGAATATAATGGAAGGAGTGGTCATCCTCCATGAGACATTACACGAGATGCACCGTAAAAAACAAAGTGGGGTAATTTTTAAAATTGATTTTGAAAAGGCATATGACAAAGTTAAATGGTCCTTTTTAAAGCAATCGCTACGAATGAAGGGATTTTGTGAGAAATGGTGCACTTGGATTGATGCTTTCATAAGGGGTGGACACATAGGAATTAAAATAAATGATCAGATAGGGAATTACTTCCAAACCAAGAAAGGTTTAAGACAAGGCGACCCATTGTCACCAATTTTATTCAATATAGTAGCAGATATGTTAGCTGTATTAATTAATAGAGCTAAATTGGATGGACAAATTGAAGGAGTCATGCCCCACTTAATAGATGATGGATTATCTATCTTGCCATATACGGATGATACAATCATCTTTATGGATCATAATCTAGATAATGCTAAGAATCTGAAGCTACTCTTATGTGCTTTTGAGCAACTATCTGGATTAAAAATCAATTTTCATAAGAGCGAGATTTTTTGCTTTGGTGAAGCTATGAATCAGGAAAGGCAATATTCTCAGCTTTTTGGGTGCATAATACCCTTTTAAGTACCTTGGAATTCCCATGCATTACAAAAGATTGAGTAATGAGGATTGGAGAGTAATAGAACAGAAATTTGAGAAGAAACTAAGTAGTTGGAAAGGAAAACACTTGTCAGTTGGTGGACGTTTGGTACTTATTAATTCAGTACTAACCAGCTTAGCGATGTTCATACTCTCATTCTTTGAGGTCCCAAGGGGAGTCCTAGAGAAATTAGAGTACTATAGATCAAGATTCTTTTGGCAATCAGATGAACATAGGAAGAAATATAGATTATCCAAATGGAGCATTATTTGCCAATGAAAAGATCAAGGGGGGTTGGGAATACAGAATTTAGACTTACAAAATCAATGCTTACTTAGCAAGTGGCTATTTAAGCTAGTGAATGAAGATGGCATTTGGCAAAATTTATTGTTTAGGAAATATATAAGGAACAAAACCTTGGGCCAGGTGGTAAAAAAACCTGGGGATTCTCACTTTTGATCAGGGCTAATGAAGGTGAAAGATAAATTTATAAACTTTGGGCGGTTTCAGATAAATAAGGGAGACAACATCAGGTTTTGGGAGGATAAATGGTTGGGTGACTTTACCTTGAGGCAATAATATCCATCTTTATATTACATTGTAAGAGATAAGAATGCTTCGATAGCATCTGTGGTTGCCTCTGTACCATTAAATGTATCATTCAGACGTGGTTTGATAGATAGCAATTTGGTACTTTGGCATCACCTAGTAACTAGGGTTGCGCATGTTACACTAGATAGGGATAAAGATACCTTCCTTTGGAAACTCCATCAAAACAAGATGTTCTCAGTAAAGTCTATGTACAATGTGTTAATTTTTAATGGGACAGTCACTCAGAATAGATGCTTATGGAAATTAAAACTGCCGCTCAAGATCAAAGTATATCTTTGGTACTTACGACGGGGAGTTGTGTTAACCAAGGATAATCTAATTAGACGCAATTGGCAAGGTAGCAAAAAATGTGTGTTTCGCTCCCATAACGAAACAATCCAACATTTATTATTTGAATGCCATTATGCCAAGTTCATGTGGAGAGTGACCCAAGTTACTTTTGGTTTAGAATTACCTCACAATGTAGGCCATATGTTTAATGGCTGGTTAGATGCATATGAATCTAAACTAAAGAATCAGATTTTAGTGGGTGCTTCTGCTATATGCTGGGCTATTTGGCTTAGTAGGAATGATGTTGTGTTTGACAAATCTTCTATGTTGACTTACATGCAGGTACTCTTCAGGGCCACTCATTGGTCTCGTCATTGGGCTCAGCTACAAAGAAGTAAAGATGACATCAACATGATGAAAGGAGCATGCCGCGCGTTGGAAACGACGGTCATGCAAGTATTTGCCAACTTCGGATGAAGATTTAGCAATAGAATTGCTAGTCAATAATGTATCCATTCAAACTTTTATTGTGGGTGTTACTTTCCCTTTCTCACTGTTATTTTAGAAATGAGTCTTGATAGACTAAGTTGATGCTGCTATGATGTAATAAGGGTGGGCTATAACCCCGTGAGGGGCAAAAGCTGGGACATTTTACTCACTATCTAAAAAAAAAACAATGCGATTGTTGTACGATGACCCTCAAGTCCTCCACGAGAGAGATTCTCTCACACCCGCCTTTTTGGAATCATGAGCTGGGACGCTATCTTGCTGTTTTGTGCCACTGGTTCTATGTATGTTTTGCTACAACTTCGAAGCTCTGGTTTGGTTATTTGAGATGCAGGGTGTGTTCATTTTATGGTCACTAATTTTTAGATTCGCTCTATCAAATATTAGTATACTAATTAAAAGTATTATATATAGATTAATGATAAAGTCTAGTCTATAACTCACTATTAAAATTAATTAGACCATGATTAAATAATATAATACTATTATAAACATCTCATAATAATGATTTAATTAAATTTAATATCTCATAAATTAGTATTTAATTTTGTAATTAATTTTATATTTAATTATTATATTTAGCTATCTAAATATCGATATGATAACACTAAAATTTAGACTGTAGCAAAATGAATACAGCTACAGTGTGTAAATCTATGCCGATACGATAGTTCTAGATTGATATCGCCTTGACAGACATCTTGCTGCCATTTTATTTGGATAGCTCCAGACATCCTCCTCCTCGGTGCAAATATCCACCGTAATAAGTTTCGTTTCTAGTGCAACACAATCGAACACCTAACAAATTTGAAAAGTTTCCTCGCAGCCACTGGTGGACCGTGGACCGTGGAACGGCTCGTGGTCCACTCGCTACTTTGACCGTGGATCCGTCCTGGCGCCTCGCGCGCCCCACAAACCGTGGAACCGTGGCCCCCGCTGCGTCACCCGGACTAGCAAACACCGGCTGTGGCCTCCCTTGCGTGACGACTCCCCATTGTTTGGTTTGGCGCCGTGACAGCTGAGCCCTACTGCATCTCTTGATGGGGTTTACTACGACGGGTGGTGCACGCGATCCCGTCACGGACCGAGTGAGGGGACCTTTGACCGCGCCGTGGGCTGGTCTTCTGACGCGTAGGCCTGGAGCGGCGGCGCCCAACCACAGGGTGGACGCGCGCGTGGACCAGGCGCACTGCGCCGGCCGGGTTCGATTGAAACGATACGCCGCGGGAGCAGAGGCAACGGTAGCGACTCTTCTGTACTCCACCCAGAAACGAATCATTGCACTGCATGGCTGAATGGGTAACTTGGAACCTCGCCGGTCAACCGGAAACGGCTGCCAGAAAATTCGCAAAACGGCCACGCGCTGCGACTAAAAACGAGGCTACGAGCAAATCTGAAATAGACACGGGATTATCTGTTTTTCACTGAGTAGCAACCCATACGTTAGTTTCACAGAGAGAGAAAACAAAATTCGACCTTTACATAATGATCTTTACATAATGATGGACCAATCATCTACACAATCATCTCATATTTAAAAGTAACTTGCTAATTTTCAGCTAACTGAAAGTTTGGGAGTAATTTTCAATCACCTTTTTAAGCTACTACATCTAGATTCAATAAAAAGATCATACCCAGTGCTGAGAGCTCCCGCATTGTATGGGGTCTGGGGAAGGGTGTCAGCGGCAGGCCTTATCCCCGCCTGTGCAATACGGGGAGACTGCGGCTCAAACCCGGGACCTGTTGGTTACAGGCGGTATGCTCTACCGCTATATCTAGATTTAATAGTTTATAATTATTATATAAATAATCCTAAAAAAAATTAAAATTCAAAAGAATAAACTATTGATTGAAAACTTTCAATCAGTTGAAAGCTAGGAAACATGTATTTAAAAAGTTGGTTGATCAAATTAAAAAAAACGTGTGTGATAATGCATCTTTCTTTTATAAATTTATTAATAAACTTGTTTTTTTTTCTCTCAAAACTTTGAAAATTGTAATACAACCCGTGTGGATCAACCAATGAAGAATGTTAACTAATTAAGACTAGAATAAATAACAATTACCAAGTCACCCTAGCATGTTTAATTTTTTTATTAGGCAATAAAAGAATTATATTAATTTATAACTAAGTACATCTTGTACTCACAAGAAATTTCAATTAAGTACAATCAGATTCTTTATATTACTTATGTATCATGCAACTTCAAAAATCCAACTTTAACCCTGTCGAGATTTATTCTCGGCACTAGACATAGGGTAGTTATAAGAATAAATTTGTAGAATATGGAATGTGCGAGATCGAGATACACAAGGTTACATAGCGGAGTACTAGTCGGTGTACTATACATATTCAAGTAGTAGTCTCTAATTTTCTTGTATAAGAGGTACACCGGGTACATGTCATCGACAAACCCTATATGACACATACAAACATTTAGCAAAAAGGCTAAGAACATATGCCAAAACAACAACGACCCACATTCGTTGTAGGCCTAATAAGCGTAATCTTGTTATTTCTTATGTCTTACTTTTTTTCCTTCTATCAACGAAGAAGAAAATCTAGATCTAATCTTTCTAACTCAAAGTGAATTGAAATCAGTTTGAGGGGTAAATTTATTCTCATTACCTCTTTGCCATGACTTGATCTAACCATGACAACTAGAGAAATTTATTCCACCCACCTTGATCAATGTTCAAAAACCTAATTCTCATGTCATCATATCAAAGAAGTTGTCGTCGTTGTTGCTGCCACCATCTTTCATCAGAGTCGCCATGGAGAGATCAAATTCATCCTTCGCTAGAGAGAAAAAGGAGAAACCAAAGCCCTAATATAAGAAAACTCTTAGCATGAGAAAGAAAAACTACTCCAATCTAAGAATGATTTGCTAATGGATATACAACAATACAATCATTTGTTATAAACTTTTTTTTAGCTTTTCTATTGTGTGTAGACAACCTCCTCTCAAAATAAGTATAAATTTAAAATATGTATTTTTTTCTTATGAGATGTTGTGATAGGGATAAACTGAAACGGGCAGATAGGGTGAGGGGCTTAGGCCCGCATGCTCCTACTTGTTACATATTGTAGGAGAAGAAAAATAAGAAAAATATCATTTGAAGATGGAGAAAGAAGAAACCTCAATAATTGATCTGTGCATGTCACTATTCCATACAATATATTACAAGAAGCATAAATGATATACATGTTTAGTAAAATGAATAAGAGAGAAATGATATATGGAGTATTTGGTTTGTGGTTCTCACTTACCTTACTAAAATTTGGTGAAGTCAAAACATGAGCATGGCCAAATAATTGGTAGAGTGATGTTTGAATTGTAGCCTTAGTAAAATATATTTCTTGTATGTATAAGAGTATTACTATTTAAATAATAAAATTTTCATTATTATATAGTAAATTTGGTCTATTTTATAGAGTTGATTATAGAAAGTAAGATAATTCGATTGAACTACAGAACTAAAATTTGAAAAGTGACATTGTTTAAAACTTGCAAATAAATAAACACAGTATTTAATGCAAGCAATATGAAACTGACATGTCAAGAAGCAGAGTGAGCTCCCTTGTAAAAAGAAAAAAGAAAGAAGAGAAGTGAGCTGCAGCTAGCCAATGTTTGGCCAATATTTTTCTCGCCTGACTTTGTGAGTAGTGTTGTTTAAAACTTGCAAATCAAAAGTTGTAACGCAATTACCAAAATTTCATTGATATTATCAATATTTAAACTCAGACCAAATGCCAGCTAGCTTTGTTAGATAACACGAACTTTTGAGAAGGTAGATGTCAGAAGGAAACCAAACAGACAAATATTTTCTCAACAACTTTTTGCCATGATAATCTCATAATAATAAAAGAATCATACATTATCGGTCGTCACTCGTCTGGGGATTGGCGTACGAGGACAGCGTCCAGCCGTCCACGATGCGTCGATGCCCAGACCCGCGCATCACGCGCACGTCAGCGGCTCCGGCAGACCAGTCCCCACCGTTTTGCACACGATAGATCACAACAGTGTACGCACTGACATGCGGGCTTCATCCGATGGTCCCAGCCTGTCAGTGATTCTACCCGGATAACACGGCGTAACTTGATGCCTATGAAACATGTCCCTCGTTTACCAGTGCCAGTGGAACAATTTTCGGTCGGATGGACTCCACACGCAAGGGGCTCCCCGAGTTTTTAAAACCTCGAGCTGAAAAAACAGTGGTAAAAGAAGTGGGGAACGAAAAAAAGGAGGAGAAAAACCTTCGCTTGCATCGGAGAGGGAAAGGGAAGGCCGAGGTGTCGCGGCGGCGGGAAGCCGTCTAAGGCTTTGAGACAGGCCGGTCCACTTGGCCGTCGCGGCGGTGGCCGGATGTCGACGTCGGCGGTGGCGCCGCGGAGGAGGAGCTGGTGCTGTTGGTGGTGGGCGGCGGTCTTGTCGGTGGCGGTGGTCGGCGTGAACCGGGTCGTCGGCAATTCGGAGGGTAGGTCACCCACTGCTTCGTGTAATTCCTGTTCTATTTTCCTCTGTGTTTGATGAGCAGCTGGTCCTTTTTGTTTTGTGATAATGGCTGAGAATCTGGGGCAATAGGCTAGAAATCTGATGCTTGTCAGCGTTCAACGAGTCCCCTATCGATAGGTCTGAACTGGAATTTCTAGATGAGATGAAATGAGCCAATAGTTTTCATTTCTGTCGGTCTGGTGGGCTGTTTGGGCATTCTGGTGCTCCTGGGTTTGCCTCCAATAGCGTGTTGGCAGGTTGTTCTCTGCTCTGATGTTTGACTAGGATGAATTGCTAGTTATTGATTGGTTACTTCTAGCACGAAAATTGTGCAAATATGGACTTGGTTTCTGAAATCAGTTAGGGTTACTCGTGAAAATTGTCTTTGGCTCACCAGTATAGGATAAATTTCAGGTCATCTCTGTTAATTCTGAACTGATATAATTGCTTGGCCAAAGATTGAACTCATGGAAGCTAGAGGAAACAAAATATGTTGTCTTTTTTGGCAGGATAGTGATGTTGTGGTATCATTTATTAGATGAATGGAAGCTACATAACCAAGAGATGAATGGGCGTATGCATTTCTTATAACTGAGTGTGATATGGATGCGCATGTGAACTTCATAGAATTGTAGCACATAATAATGTTCAAGCACGATCACATGCTGAATGCGTTACCGTCCTTGTACTAGCATGCGTGTGGGTCGAAACCGTGGCGTTAGCGTTGCTATGGGATTTGGATACGTTGGATGTACCATTAATTACTGCACTCGGTGCTAGTCAATTATAACACCACGGTTTCGACCCACACGCATGCTAGTAGGTATGGTTATCTGTTATCCGCACTGATTATCTTACTACACTGCTACATTGTGCTGGTATGGTTGTGGCAAGTAACTCAATAATTAATGAGTAGACCATTGTTGATGGTGATGATACTTTCACTGGCAGGTGATGCTCTGTACAGCCTACGACAAAGTCTGAAAGATAACAACAATGTACTGCAGAGTTGGGATCCCACTCTGGTTAATCCGTGCACATGGTTCCATGTTACTTGTAACCCTGAAAACAGTGTCATCAGAGTGTAAGTTGATAACAGTTCTAATTTATTATTGCCAAAAGGTAGAAGAGCGATCATTTTTTTGTATCAACTGCATCCTTTTCTTTCCTTTTTCTTTTGGCAGTGATCTTGGAAATGCGCAACTATCAGGCGAACTGGTGCCACAGCTTGGAGAGTTGAAAAATCTGCAATATCTGTGAGTTGCGTACATCCAAATTGTTAGAATTAAGTTCATAGTTCTACCATACAAAATTGTGTTCTTTGCATTGTTTAATTCATGTCTTGACAAAGCATAAGAGCTTGTTTCTCATAATTATATTCACTGATTCTGCCATGGAAATATATTGGCGCCTTTAACCAATTTTAACTTGTTTTAATCTCTGCTATATATTGTTTGTCAAGAAACTGTTTTTTACCTTTCTAGTTTAAAATTGCCATTCTTTATGCATTGAAATAAATGGTTGATTTTATCTTTTTCACCCTTTTTGCAACAGGGAGCTTTACAGTAACAACATAACCGGGCCAATCCCTGATGAACTTGGGAACTTAACTAACCTGGTCAGTTTGGATTTGTACCTGAACAACTTCACTGGCGCTATTCCTGAATCGTTGGGACAATTATTGAAGCTGCGTTTTCTGTAAGTTTACTTCATAATCCTGCTAATAGATGCTTCACCACATATGTAAATGTTGTTGCACCAAATGTGATCTTTTTATTACAAATATTCTTATTTTTTTCTTGCCAACCATGATTTCTCTAACAGAAACATGAAGTAGAAAAATTCATATAGAAACTGAAAAGTATACATGAGGTCATGCCAATTCGTGCATTTGTTATGAATTATTCTCAACTTGTGCTATTAGGTGTTCATTACTTTGATGTTCCTTGTAATATTTATGTCTTCCTTACAGCCACACTCATCTCTTAAAAACAAAGGGAAAGTCTGAAAGTGTCATCATTTACATCTTGTTTTGTTGCTTATTACATTATTTATAGTTTGTCTTTTTGAACGATTATAACGCTATTCTTTCTTTGGATATCTACTTGCAAGGATAGCCGTCTTAATAACAACAGTCTAACTGGTCAAATTCCAAAATCCTTGACCGGCATCACTACTCTCCAAGTCCTGTAAGTTGCCTGTTCTAGTAATCAAAATTTTGTGCACATTGAGATAACCTTTCAGGATACCAGATGATAACTAATGTATTCTGACAATTATGCAGGGATCTCTCGAACAACCATCTCTCGGGAGAGGTGCCATCAACTGGTTCATTTTCATTGTTTACCCCTATAAGGTACTCTCTGGATGAAATTTTTGGTGATTAACTGCTTCGTCGGAGGTTGACACTCTTGCTTTACTGTCACAGTTTTGATAACAACCCAGATCTTTGTGGCCCGGGTACCAAAAAACCCTGTCCCGGGGCTCCTCCTTTCTCTCCACCACCTCCGTACAATCCCCCAACACCGACTGTGTCACAAGGTGATCTGTTGAATCTTGATTCTATGGCCCACTAGAAAACTGTTTGCGATGTATGAAAGTGAAAGACTTACATAATCAAGATGATGGTACTTGACATATGGTTGCTTGATTAATTACATCCTATTAGGTGCATCTAGCACTGGAGCGATTGCTGGCGGTGCTGCTGCTGGTGCTGCATTGTTGTTTGCAGTTCCTGCTATCGGATTTGCATTGTGGCGCCGTCGTAAACCTGAAGAACATTTCTTTGATGTTCCCGGTGGGTATTATACTGTTTTTCCAGTTTATGTGATCTATGTTATAGCTTCATTCATCTTCCCTCTCCTTTTCGTTCAGCCGAGGAGGACCCAGAAGTTCATCTTGGACAACTTAAGAGGTTTTCATTGAGGGAGCTTCAAGTTGCTACTGATAATTTTAGCAATAAGAACGTTCTAGGAAGAGGTGGTTTTGGAAAGGTGTACAAAGGGAGATTGACGGATGGTTCATTAGTAGCAGTTAAGAGACTAAAAGAGGAACGCACACCTGGTGGAGAGCTCCAGTTCCAGACAGAAGTTGAACTGATTAGCATGGCAGTGCATAAGAATCTGCTTCGACTCCGTGGATTCTGTATGACTCCTACAGAACGGTTGCTAGTCTATCCATACATGGCCAATGGGAGTGTTGCATCACGTCTGAGAGGTTCTTTTCCTTTCCCTTGGTCTTGGTTTACATATTTCTTCTTCATTTGTTTGGAGGTTAAATCGTTAGAGCTTTTATGACAAAACATATAAGTGTTTTACATTTTTCTACTTGTCCAGTCCTAATCTAGTTTGTGCTGTTTCTGATTTCATCCTTGGTGCTCATTTTTTTGTAGAACGCCAGCCAGATGATCCGCCACTTGACTGGGAAACAAGGGCTAGGATTGCATTGGGATCTGCCAGGGGACTCTCCTACTTGCATGACCACTGTGATCCTAAGATCATTCACCGCGACGTAAAAGCTGCCAACATTCTTCTGGATGAAGACTACGAAGCTGTTGTAGGCGACTTTGGCCTCGCCAGACTTATGGATTACAAGGACACCCATGTAACAACTGCTGTTCGGGGAACGATTGGACATATTGCTCCAGAGTACCTCTCCACAGGGAAGTCGTCGGAGAAGACCGATGTTTTTGGCTACGGAATCATGCTTCTGGAGCTCATTACTGGACAGAGGGCATTTGATCTTGCTCGACTTGCGAACGATGATGACGTCATGCTGCTTGACTGGGTAAGGATCCATCCATCTTTTTCAGGATACATTAGGAGTTTCGTGTTCATTTGTTAGCTTAGATAGGTATGATCTTCCTTAGTTGTCTATCAGTCAAAGATTAGAAATCGTTTTAAATTACTGGTCTACTCTACTTGTTCAAAGTCTTATTAGCTTGACCGGTGACTGAACAAGCTGCCACTCACCCTCCATGTTTCTGTCATGGGTCATCGTGGACTGCGATGATTGATTGACAAGTCTTGTAGTGTCACATTATAGCAACTTTGATTTGGTTCTGAAAGGAAAGGAAACTGGTGCAGGTGAAGGGGCTGCTGAAGGAGAAGAAGCTGGAGCCGCTGGTGGACCCGGACCTGCAGGGCGGGTACGTGGACCACGAGGTGGAGTCGCTGATCCAGGTGGCGCTGCTGTGCACGCTGGGCTCCCCGACGGACCGGCCCAAGATGTCGGAGGTGGTGCGGATGCTGGAGGGCGACGGCCTGGCGGAGCGGTGGGAGGAGTGGCAGAAGGTGGAGGTGGTCCGGCAGGAGGCCGACCTCGCCCCGCACCACAACCAGTGGCTCGTCGACTCCACCTACAACCTCAGGCCCGACGAGCTGTCCGGCCCGAGGTGATCGATGATTCTTCAGGCCTTCAGGGCGGTGTACATGATTTGACAGAGTTGGTCGGTCTTGTTGCTAGTCGCGCAATTGTAGGTGAAAGGATTGACTTAAGTTACCTGACCTCAGTGAAACATTTTTTTATTAGAACAAAGTAAGAGACAGTTAAAGCCAGGTTCTGTTGTTGAGCTCAGCGATTTCAGTTCGCCGGACCTAGCTTAGTAGCCGGTAAACGGAACGCGACGTGGGCTCAAAACATTGCAACAATTCTGTAGTGGTTGCATAGGGCAGGGTGACGCACGCACGTATTACCGAGCAGTGGCTGCGCAAAACTGAATCGTGCAGGCGTCGATTGTGCTCACCGTCGGGCCACCGCGTAGCTCTGCCCTGTCAATCATGCATAAGCACTGGTGCCAGATCGCTCAGTCGCTCAACATAAACAAACCCTCTACTGCTGAATGATACAATTGCTGCGCATGGTTCCATGTTACTTGTAGCCCTGGAAACAGTGTCATCAGAGCCGGACCGCGCAATTCTCAGCAGTCACAAATGAGCAGAAGTAGCACTGGGGCGGACCCAAACAAGTGTTGCACCAAAAAAATCGCAGTAGTCTGGCAAATCACCTTGACAAGAAAACAGAAATTCTGCCTCATAGACACACAACACTGACACACGTTCTATTGTTCTGACATCTCATCATCGTCACTGGATAACCAAGAAGAACAAAACACGCAAGAAAAAAAAAACAAGATGAAAAATCTCGAGCAGCATAATAAGGCCACCAGGTTCCAGAGGAGAGCGTTCTAGAAGGATGGGACGCGGAAGAACCTTCCGCGGCACATGCAGCGGTATGCGATGGGGCAGGACTCGGAGGCGCTCTCGGCGCACATGAAGCTCACCATGACGCGGCGGCACGGGGAGCACGCCCCGCACGCGTGCGCGCAGTCCGGCAGCCGCGACCCGGACGCCGAGCGCTGCCTCATCGCCGCCAGCACCGACGACTCGTCCTCTACTACTGCCGGTTTGCTGCCGTCGTGCAACACCGTGGTCGTCGCCTGGTCATCAGCTGGCTTGTAGACGTTGTTTGTTCCTCCGTCGATCCGTCCGCCGGCATCACCTGAGCCTCCTGATGATGCACCTGCATGAATTGGGCACATGTGCTGGCATGTCACCGAACGGAATCTAATACTGTACTATTCTACAACTGGCTTGATCGAAGTGTGTCTCGACATATATGCTTGCAAGTTGCACCCATGTTGACAGAATGGAAATGTTACCCCTGCTACTTTATTACACCAGAGTACTACCTAAGTACTCCTATACGTACGAACAAGTAAATAAAGATCGACGACTTACTTGGGGTGGTTCTGACGCCGTCAGCAACGCCGGAGCACAAGCTCATCACGACCAACGCAGCCGCCAGCACTAGCGCCCGTGCACAAGAGCACAATCCCCTCATCTCTGCCTGCTTCCTCAGCACACGCTCTGCTCAGAAATGCGAGAACGAACGACAAGTGCAGGCGAAATGCGATCGATCGAGAAACAGAGCAGGCAAGCAAAGAGACTAGCTCGGGAACTGGTTTCACGCGGAATATATAGGCGCATCAAGACTTGGAGGGCGCGCGTGCAAGAACAAGCGCTATACTACTGTATATCGGCAGTAAATGAGGGGTGATGCGGTGGCCGGTCACGGAATCCCCGGTTGATTCACATGAAAACCCCTCGCGCCAAACCCAAAGACTGGCAGCGCCCGGCGATAAACTACGTCGGCGACGAGACCGGAACGAGGAGGAGAAGATAATGTGTTACTAGGATGATCGTCGTGCGCGTGGGATCCCACCACCCACGCATGTGTGCGAGTGGGAGCAATGGCGGAGCGCGCATTTATGCCGTCGGCTCGGGCTCTCGGCTCAGAAAGAGCAAGGAAGCGCCGGACCTCTCGCAGCGATGCAGTTATGGCGGCGTCACACACTCGCACTGCTGACTGCTCAGAGGAGGCTACTACAGGCTCTCGGCACAGCTACGGGTTTCCTTCCCGTGGATGCAGTCAAGCTGCGCTGCGCTGTCGTTCTGCTCCGTTCAGGATCAGGAGGCTCTGATCGCGCCGGCCGCGCGCGTACATAAAAATATTCTGCTGTCAGTGTGTGTTGTGCTTCTTCGGTTCGGTTAATGTTGCTCCAGTCAAGCGGAGTTCGTCACCCTGGCCCCGCGGCATCAATGCAAGTGTGCAACTGCAAGCGCTGGCATTCAAATAGCACGCATGTACCGCGGCGTGTAGGACGCCGACGTGTCTGATGAATCGGCCGAGGATGTCACCTCTTTGTTTCATGTGCTATCCGTCGATATACGCAGGTAAAATTCGACCTACTGCGTTTTTAAATGATGCTTCTCACTTCAGAGTTAGCAGGGCTGGCTACTCAATTAGTTTAAGCGCTACGGTTTCAGTCGCTTCGGAGAGGAGCAACTCAAAGCGGTTTTTCAGGGCACCGATAAGGAGCGTTCTTGCCTGGTGCTCCTCAACAACAGCCACACACAGCAGCGATGCGATGCTCCCTGAAAATTGATTTGGGGGGGGGGGGGGGGGGGGGGGGGGGGGGGGGGGGGTCTGATCTGCACCATGACCGCTTGTTTCTCCAGTTTTCCTTAATACCTGTGCACTGTTTCTTCAGCCTTGGAAGGCTCAAATCCACCGCAGGCTTCTGTTAACGAGAAACCGGTCCGTCGGCGAAGTGGTTGAGGAGGAGCGCGTGTGCTTAAAGCGATTCTCGCCAACTCTTTTGGCCGGATGCAGGATGGGACAAAGGGACGCACGCATAAGTGTGCAGGACGATATTATTATAAACTAAAATTAAAATCGACAAGCAAGCCGGATCCGTGGCGCAATGGTAGCGCGTCTGACTCCAGATCAGAAGGTTGCGTGTTCGATTCACGTCGGGTTCAAATCCCCGAACCAAATCCGGATTATCTTTTTTCTCGCTACTTCTTTGCTACATATGGGCCGAATTTCACATGGGGTCCCAAGTAATTTGTCTCCAGGACATTCTGGCCCAGACGATCCATCCTCTTTTTTATTCTATTTATTTATTTATGATCTTCTGCAAAACTATCGTAACTTTAAGTAAGTTGTTGTGGTTATAATACTCAACATATATATAATGGGTTATACCAACCTAAAGGAATGATAAAACTAGAAAAGGGATACAACTAGTCAAAAAGAGAAGTAGCTAGCATGAATCAATTAGCCCTCTTCATAATCTTTAGGGTCTTGTATTTAAAGAAAGGGGAGAAGAGGGGAATCCCTCTTCTACCCTCAATGTGTTACAAATCACCATTTTACTCTTGATGGGGGTGCAAGTACACAAATGCCTTTAAGCTTATAATTGGATCAAAAGAGTACATGGGTCAAATATGAGGTAATTGAGTCAATGAGTAGAAACAATGGGTTCCTTAAACCCTAACTCCAACAATCCTCCCTCATCTGTAGACTCTCGGAGACACAAGGGGCTATTGATGAAATAATGTCCATAGCTCCTCATGGCTCAGAGACCAAATTTAAGAACTATCAAATTACATGTTTTATTATAAATTTCACTATAATATTACATGAAGAAAGAAATACATAATAATATTAATGAGATTCTTCTACCTAGCCCTTAAGACTTGAAACTGGCCGAAGGTGAGAGCCTTTCTTTAGAAGTTAAAGTTAAGCCAAAGGTATCTTTGCTTTAAAATCCGGAGTCGTGCTAAAGGTGAGAATCTTTCTTGGAAATAATAGCTAGGCCGAAGATGTGGTTGATGTCTTTATTATTTTAGACCCAACCTGAAAGTTGAACTTTTGACCGAAATGATTTCTGAAACACGCATATACTTTTGTTAGCTGCTGTGAGGCCGAAGGAGAGGTAAGTAATTTTACTTTCTCACATACAACAGTCAAATATAATAGGTAAACATTTATATGTACTCTTCCTCCTCCCTTTTGACTGTTGTTGGGGGAAGTGAAAAAACCACTTAAATTGTACCGTAAGACCGGAGGTTAGCCCCCTCCCTAGTGTGGATGGATTTACTGTTGCATCTCAAGGCTATGGGCTTACACCTCTCCCTAATACAGGTGTACAAATTGTTGCATCAAGGCCGAGGGCTTACACCCCTTCCTAGAATAGATGGACGAATTGTTGCATCAAGGCCGAGGGCTTACAACTCTCCCTAGCACCGCATGTTGTCTACAAGCTTCAAGCGCCATCTTTCGAGATTTTGAATTTTTGAGAAGTCGTGGCCTTCAGGCTACATGTAGAAGCTTATGCCTTTGGGCTATCCGTATAAATGCCCTCGGACTCACTATGTAACTAATGCCTTCGGGTAACATGTACTCACTCTAGTGCCCTCGGGGTTTTTATATAAGTTATAGCTTCGAGTACCATGTATCATATCATGTGCCCTTGAGCTCTTTAATAATTATGAAAGCAAAATAATTCATGCCATATAAAACATATGCACCGAGCGCCTCGTCAGGCCTCGGCATGCTTCGAACCGTAGTTGTTCGGCATTGGGAGGTATTGCCCCCAGCTTTCCGCGCATGTTCTTCCGCAGCATCATGTCATATTTGCTCGGTATCGGGTAGTGTCACGCCCGGCATTCCGAGCATGTCCTTCCGGAGCATTAGGCCGTAGTTGCCCGGCATCAGACCGTAGTTGCCTTTGCAAGAAAAGTAAAGGACGTGTCCCTTTGAACCCTCAGGCCGTAGTTGCCCGGCATTCAAGCGAAAAGAAGATGATCAATATTTCTTTACCATGCATTTGTATGCATAATACATACTCGGATGAGATAATATTTGTTGCACATGTATTGTGCATTATGAATGATTGTACATGCTTATGATGCACATATATGAAGTGAGAATGAGAAAAAGATAAAGATTGTGAGGCATTCGGCCACTTTCCTTAGTTTCGGATCCCTGCATAATATTTGTTGTCAAGTACATACACATACTATGTAAGAGTTGATTCATAGCATAAAATTGCACCAAAGATGTAATAGTTCAGTTCGTGGTGCTTGTTCAAGTGGAATCCTCGGATGAGATTCTCGAATACCTGCCTTCGGTTGCACCTGCAAATAGAGCACAAACTGTAAACAAGTTGACATAGTTAGATCTAAAGGCAATTGATATATTATGAACATCTGTTCCCTCTGCAGATTTGACATAGTTTGGTCGTTTTTCCTTATACCGTGCATTAAAGGATACATTTGTTGCATGAGTAGTAATTGTAACTGGTCATGCTTCGGGTTACAACTCAGGAATAGATTGCAGATAGCTTCATTACACGGAAGGGAAACCCCTCTCTGGCATATCAGTTTACATGTACATACTTCTAGTACGATATTTGCTAATCATAATTTTTGGTTTACAGCATCTAGGTAAGTTGTCAAAAGTTATTTCTGTAAACTTTCAATTTTGAGCCTTCGGAGCTCACTAGGTTTTAACGCTAGACGACGAGCGAACTCGTCCTCGGACTCAACATCTTAGTAACCAAAGGGGTATACCATTCTCCACTTTGCAAGTTTTTTTTATATCGTGAAGGACCAACAAGAAACAAACCCGAAGGCACATATCGAAGGATGACCAAGAAATGAGCCCGAAGGCACATCCCGAATGACCAACAAGAAGCACGCTCGAAGGCACATCCCAAAGGATGACCAAGAAACCGACCCGAAGGCACACCCCGAAGGATGACCAAAAAACGAGCCCGAAGGCATATCCCCAAGGACCAACAAGAAGCACGCCTGAAGGTACATCCCGAAGGATGACCAAAAAACCGACCCGATGGCACATCCCGAAGGATTAGCAAGAAGCTCGCCCGAAGGCACATCCCGAAGGATGACCAAAAAAATTGACCCGAAGGCACATCCCGAATGATGAATAAAAAAACTAACCCGAAGGCATATCCCGAAGGATGAACAAGAAGCTCGCCCGAAGGCACATCCCAAAGGATGAATAAGAAATCAGCCCAAAGACACATCTCGAAGGGCCAACAAGAAGCACGCCCGAATGCACATCCCGACGGATGACCAAGAAACCGACTCGAAGGCACATCTCGAAGGATGAACAAGAAGCACGCCCGAAGGCACATCTCGAAGGATGAACAAGAAATACGCTGGAAGGAACATCTCGAAGGATGAACAAGAAATCAGCTTAAAGGCACATTTTGAAGGATGAACAAGAAGCACGCCCGAAGGCACATCCCAAAGGATGACCAAGAAATCGACCCGATGGCACATCCCGAAGGATGAACAAGAAATCATATCCGAAGGCATATCCTGAAGGATGAACAAGAAATACGCCTGAAGGAACATCCCGAGGGATGAACAAGAAATCAGCCCGAAGGCACATCCAGAAGGACCAACAAGAAGCACACCCGAAGGCACATCCTGAAGGATGACCAAGAAACCGACCCGAAGGCACATCCCGAAGGATGAACAAGAAGCACGCCCGAACACATATCTCGAAGAATGACCAAGAAACCGACCCGAAGGCACATCACGAAGGATGAACAAGAAATCACATCCGAAGGCACATCCCAAACGATGAACAATAAATCAGCCCGAAGGCACATCCCAAAGGACCAATAAGAAGCACGCCCGAAGGCACATCCCGAAGGATGACCACGAAACCGACCCGAAGGTACATCCCGAAGGATGAACAAGAAGCACGTCCGAAGGCACATCCCGAAGTATGACCAAGAAACCGACCCAAAGGCACATCCAGAAGGATGAACAAGAAGCACACCCGAAGGCACATTTCGAAGGATGACCAAGAAACCGACCCGAAGACACATCCCGAAGGATGAACAAGAAGCTTACTCGAAGGCACATCCCAAAGGATGACAAAAAAAACCGACCCGAAGGCACATCCTGAAGGACCACTTAAGCCGAAGGACCCCGAGACACCTGAGCCCGAAGGCAAATTCTGAAGGAAGACTTATAAACATGGCCAAAGGCAAATTTCGAAGGAAGACTTATAAATGTGCCTGAAGGCAAATTCCAAAAAAGACTTATAAATGAGCCCGAAGGCGGATCCGGAGGACCACCAGAAAAGGTGCCCGAAGGGCCTCCAAAAAAGGTGCTCGAAGGCAGATACCAAAGGACCATCAAAAAAATTGCCCGAAGGGCTTTCAAAAAAGGTGTGTGAAGGGCCTCCAAAAAAGGTGCCCGAAGGCAGATACCGAAGGGCCTAAAAAAAATTGCCTGAATGACCTTCGAAAATGGTGCCCGAAGGGCATCCGAAAAAGGTGCCCGAAGGCAGATACCGAAGGGCCTCCAAAAAAGGTGCCGAAGGCAGATACCGAAGAGTCATAAAAAAAATTGCCCAAAGGGCTTCAAAAAAGGTGCCCGAAGGGCCTCCACAAAAGGTGCCCTCAAAAAAGATGCCTGAAGGGCCTCCAAAAAAGGTGCCCGAAGGCAGATCGCAAAGGGCTATAAAAAAAATTGCCCGAAGGGCCTTCGAAAAAGATATCCGAAGGCACATCCCGAAGGATCATTTATAAACGAGCCCGACGGACCACTTAATCCGAAGGACCCCCAGACTTTTGCTCAAAAAATTTAACTTTTGCTCACGAGACTTTTTGTATCCATTCCCATGGACAGCGCCAGCTGTTGTGGTTACAAAATCCAACATACATATAATGGGTTATGCCAACCTAAAGGAATGATAAAGTTAGAGGAGGGATACAACTAGCAAAGAAGAGAAATAGCCGGCATGAATCAATCAGCCCTCCTCATGACCTCTAGGGTCTTATATTTATAGAAAGGGGAGAAGAGGGGAATCCCTCTTCTACCCTCGATGTGTAAGAAATCACCATTTTATCTTTGATGGGGATATAAGTACATAAATACACTTAAGCTTACAATTAGACCAAAAAAGTACATGGACCAAATATGAAGTAACTGAACTCATGAGAAAAATCAATGAGTTCATTAAACCCTAACTCCAACAGAAGTAAAAATCCCAGGGCACTCAATGTTCGTTTTCCACTTCACTGCTCCACATTGCTCAAATGGTTTGGCTTCTCTCTCAAATGAATCACAGGCACGTCTGATGATCATGTTCAGCTGAGCAGGTGCCCCCATCTCTACCTGAAGAATTACAAAGATTTTCCTTCACGGCATCCAACGAACCTGAAGCCAAATCTGTCAGAGTGTCCCCCTGTTTTGCGTGCTGACTTGGATTCGGCGATTGGTTTACCGATCGTTTTCGTCTTACGCAATATCTAATTCTGTACACGCAAAACTCATTGACTGGATTTTGTTGCGATAATAATAAAAGGACATGACTTGCGTTGCATTTTGTCTGAACATATAGCCAATAATAATGCCGGCCCTCCGTTCCTTCTCGTGATGTAATGCTAATAATTGTCGTACCACGTCGCGCGTCGTCGAGTATTTTACTATGATCTCGGTAAGCTCGAAATCGTTGCGAAAATACTCGGCCACCAATTCTAGACTTGTAGTTGATGTACGATCATTATTAGTCTAATAATTTTAGTTTTGTGTATCGTTAGCAACCTCCAACCGTATTAAAATGGCCACGAGTATCGCGCGATGCTTGTGCCAGGAAGCTAGCTCAAGCCGCCGCCCCACCAGCGGTCGTGGATTTACAAAGCTTGATGATACTTTGTTGTTTTTCTTCTGATATGTACTCTCACTCTCTCAGTGTATTCTCAGTTTCTGGCACCCCCAGTTTTGAGGTGCAGCTTGTACCTAATCATTCTGAAAGTCAGCGTGAGACGCTTTGATCTTTCATTTTTTTTTATAAAGGCTGATCGTCATCATATTTATGTTCTTTATTTTTGTTTGTGAATTATTGCTGTCCTTATTTTGACACTTGTTTATTTAGTATTAATCAACTTAGCAACGTACCTTATGGCATGTACAGTGCAAGTACGTATGATAAGTGTTTAAGACAAAAAGAATCATTAAAGATACGTATGAAAACTATCTTCTGCAGTACAAGAGTACTTACCTCACTGTGGTGGAGTTTTTTGTCAATAGTGGGCGTGGAACTTTTAACTACATGGCATGTATTTAATCTTTTCAGCTACTGGTTGCTTATGGTTGTTAGCTATATGCATACTGGTCGATGTAAAGACTAAAATATTAAAATATGTTTATTTTTAAAATTTAAGTTTGGATTCAGTTAAACTTGACTTTGACTAATAATTTATTAAACTTAATTGAATGTATAAAATTGTTAATCAAAAGTAAGTTTGATCAAATCCAAACATAAATGAAGTATATATATAGTACTATATTGGTTCATGAAGCCAACGATGACATGGACGGAGAGGATAACGTGACCTGGTATGCCATTTACTGTCGTGCTCGTGCTGCAGTTCGGCTACTCTAGTTTCGTTCGCTGTTTGTGATCTCTTTAACTCACTCGCTATGTCCTGTATAACAATATTATAGCTTAAATGTTACAATTATTACTCTTTAACATTACACATATTGCGACACTACAATAAAAGAGCATTGTAACAGAAGTAAAAATATAATATAGCGCAGGACAATCTAATCTACCGTTACACTTACGTAGCTAAAAATAAATATCTGTAGCAACGATTTTGAGTATCCATCATAGAAAAATTTATTGTGTGGCGGGTGGTTATATGACCCATTGCAACTTATTAATTAAAAAAACAAAAAAGCCTTGAGGAGGTCGTATTTGGTGGCACGCGACCTGTGTGCTACCAGAGAGGGTGGCAGTCGAATCCGGTCACAAAACACCGTATGTGTGGCGCTGAAAAGGGTATGGCCTGCATGGGATGCCTCGTGCCATTGGAGAAAGGTCCGGCCGTGGAAAGTGTCAGGAAGGAGGGGCCACCGCCGAAGAAGGGAAGACATTAGAGAAGGGCGATGACTACGCGTCGGGAAGAAGGGGTCATTGCAGGAGAAGGGAGGCCACTGGAGAAGGGCGATGGCTGCAGAGGACGATGGGCTTGGAAGCCAGCTGCGGGAGAGCGTAAGATAGGTGGCGGGATAGAGAAAAATGAGAGAGATAGGGTTTAGTAGAGGTAGCACGATGCTTTTATTTATACTAAATTGGTTAAAACGGACCAAAACTAGGACGCACTTAGGTTTTTAGGAGCGGTCACATGTTATCGTTGGCCCATATAAATGATTATATTAAAAAATTAATTTTTATAAATAGATCACATCTTAAACTGCTACTAAAAAAATATTTTACCACTATTGTGATGATTTTTTAAAATACGCCATGTAATTTTAATGCCGCTGCTATAGTTACTTTTTATTGTAGTGTGATCAGCAGGCCGATAATAAGTAGATCTGGTCAGCGATCAGTTGATCGGCCGGCTAGCCCATCGTTTTAGTCTTTGCGCACCATCTATCTAGTTAGCGGAATCTCTACGAACTTAAGTTCATATGTACTAGCACGGGGATGGAATCGAAGAACATGCATTTGTCGTCTTCCTTAGACAACAAAAACTACCTTGCCGTGCCGGAACATGTATGTAAGCCCAGCAGACCAGGTCTCCATGCATGTTACTTCCACCGAGCTTAAATAGCAGGGGGCCTGAAGTCAACTGCAGACACTGTACTATTTATCTTATTTAGAAATACTAGGTACTTGACTCCAACGTAACAAACTATATTGCATCAATTTATATTTGACAAATTATCTCACAATTTGCAAATCAATAACTAATAGATAGATGTATTATGTTATACCATAATTGTTAAGCTACTATGTACCAACTAGTTGATAGTAAAGGACGAGCAATTGACTTATGGTTCAACACTACTTCTCACGTGTAGCTCCTTACACATAAATGTAAAAATTTGAACTCAAGTCTTCTGGTTTGCTACCATGTTAAATTACTATGCATCAATCAGTTATACAAAAAGGCTAAGCTGATGAGAAATGGTAGACAATGCACTTATGGTTCAATACTCTCTCACGTATAGCTCACTCGAGGCATAAACATGAAATAAGAGTGGTGCAATGGAAAATATGGTCACTAGATCTTGAACTCAAAACCTATGACTTGATAACATGTTAAGCTATTATGTGTCGATCAATCGCAATCAAAAATCTAAATTAATAAAAAAGAGTAAACAATTCACTTATGGTTCAACCTCTATCTTACATGTAACTCTTTTGAGGCGTTATTATAGAAATATAAGTGGTGTAGAGAAAAATACGGTCAATAGGACTTGAACTAAAAAACTCTAGCTTAACATCATATTAAACTACTATGCATCGATAAGTTGAATTTAGAAGATTAAGCCAATGAAAAAAGATATGAATCAACGTGTTTTAATTTTATAACAATAATAGCTACTGATTAGTTAGATTTGTCATTTTGTTTGAGGTCTGAGGACAGATCATGAAGTGTTGCTACGGTTATTATCCGCTATTTCTCATATTATTATTATTATTATTATTATTATTATTATTATTATTATTATTATTATTATTATTATTATTATTATTATTATTATTATTATTATTCGCTGGACATCACTTTTAGGACTATATGATTTGGCCGGCTTTGGGTGGGGAGCGTGATTCACAAGAACGTTGAATCAACGACTGGAAACCATGGAATGTGTCTTTTCCCTTCAATCCCTCCACCAAACCACGCTGCAGGATCACGTGGGAAACACAAATTAAGAAATAGATCGTTCAATTTGAAAAAGAGTATCTGAACAATCTCTTCTTATGAGCAGTTAGTAGGAGAGCTTAATTTTTTCCGCTTATAAAGTTCTACGAGACCTTTCTATGTCTTTTTCGACGATAATTTCCTTCTCTTTAGAAAAAAAAAATTGAAAGGCCCTCGTCATGATCAATCGAGTGTCTGTCTTTCAATCCAATCCCGCGGGCTGGCGTAGACCTCGATGCTATAAAAGCCAAGACCATAGGTGGCTCAAGCCAGCTCGCCGGCCTGCCACACGGTCTTTCCCTGAACTTTTCACTTCCTCGCCATGGCCGGTACGAGATCGAGCTTGTCTCTTTCCTCCTCTCATCCAACTGATACATACACATCAGTGTATACAATTCACTAACAAGCTCCCTTCTCTCTCCTGCCTCATGCAGGTCGACGCCAGCAATGGGCGCCGGCCGCCGCCGCGCTCTTCGTCTACCTCTTCCTCGCCGCGTCGGCGGCGGAGCAGGGCCGCAGGGAGGTCGTGACGTCGCCGCACGGCGCCGTGGCGGCGGACGACGGGCGGTGCTCGGCCATCGGCCGCGACGCGCTCCGCGAGGGCGGCACCGCCGTGGACGCTGCCGTCGCGACGGCGCTGTGCCTCGGCGTGGTCAGCCCGGCGTCCAGCGGCGTCGGCGGTGGCGCGTTCATGCTCGTCCGGCTCGCCGACGGCACCGCCGTCGCCTACGACTCCCGCGAGACGGCGCCGCTCGCCGCATCCAAGGTGAGACTCCGTTAACTGTGTCTGCCCTCTCCACAAGTGCCCAGGTCACCTGTCCTGCTAGTCCTGCAACGCACGGCATGACTTTATTAGTCCGAAAAATATTTTCTCCTTACGCGTTTTATACCGCATTAGTCAATGCCAAAGCGACCTCTACAAGTCTATATCAGTCGACTGAAAGCTATAGAAAATATGATTTTCTTTCCTAATTTTAGACATATATATAAACCAGACTTTATCAAGACTCAAGCGGTTATTAACATATAACAGCAATAAAATATCGTGGACGATCGTGACAAACACAGGGAGTATAATATAAACTATAGACCAATCGTATCACAGCGTAGCCAAAGTAGATAGTAGTAGTAGTTGATTCACATGGTTGTTGTTCCTTCCGGACGTCGTCCTCTGTTTTACACACAAATTATGCCGGCAAGCGGCACTGCTTCCCTTCCTGAGCAACGGGGTACAGTTGTATGTGCCTTGGAGTGACGGGAAGAACAACAAACAATCAACGATGCATTCGTCTTCAAGCTTTATCCTTTGGGAGTACTTCAGTATAAGAAAGTGGTTCCATCTCCAACACATAATCAACGCTGTCCTTGTCTTTGCCGTCCCCCCGTGACCTGTCCTCTGCTCAAAGTGCTTCACGCTACCGCCCACTTGACGGTGTCCCTTGTTCCTGGACCGATGCCGCGCGCGTGCGATTGGCAAAGCTTCCGGGATAGGGTGGATGCCTGGTGTACAGACCGTGGTGCTCCATGCATCAAGATCAGCTAGTGATCCCCTACTATCATGTCAGTCCATGTGATGTGCAGTAATGCACAATCATAAAATCTTCCTTGTTAGTTAAGGCGTGTGCTGTCTCTACGCCTATCGCAATCACTGGCCTGTTTTACATACAAAAGAAGAATGCGGATCAGCCTTGTTTAAAGCCTATTACAAGGTGATCATGCCATGTCAGCTTTGCAAGTTTTTTTTTTTTTTTTTGAAAAACTAAAAACTGACATAAACAACTCGGGCATCCAGTTTTTTCAGACCCCCTAAGGCCTTGTTCATTTTTAGCTGATTGAATTAGGTCTAAGAATTATTCTAGGTCAGAAATAAGTGATCCATTTGTTTCCATTCCGGATCTCAAGAGGTGGAGAATCAATCCGGTCTATAAACTACATAAAATGATTAAAACAGACCTTATTTCATTCTGGATCGATCGTAACCGAATAGGTTTTTTTAGTACAACCAATTTAATTCTAGGCCAATTCATTCCGTATGGAATGGGCCTTGTTTCGGCCCATTCCGGCCAAACCGAACAATGCCTAGAAGAATTTTCAAAGGAGAATGCTACTGGCAGAAAGAAAAAATTATAACCAGCTCCTATTTGCTCTCGGTAATCAGTATGAACTGATAGAACAAAGTCCATGAACAGAGGAAACTACATTTTAGGCGTTAGTTTCTCATTCTGTAGTTCTGTACTGGGTGTTCTTCCTAGAACGAGAAATGAACACTGGAAACAACGTCGACCATGATGAATTCAGGACATGTACGGCGGCAACGCGACGTTGAAGGCACGCGGCGCGCTCTCCATAGCCGTCCCGGGCGAGATCGCTGGCCTGTACGAGGCGTGGAAGCGCCACGGCAAGCTCCCATGGCGCCGTCTCGTCCTGCCGGCCGCGAAGCTCGCCGAGGCGTTCAGGATCTCGCCGTACCTGCGGATGCAGATGGAGGCCACCCGGGACGGCATCCTGGGCAACAAGGGGATCCGAGGCGTGTTCGCCCCGAACGGAGAGATCCTCGGCCTCGGGGAGGTTTGCCGCAACCCGAAGCTCGCCGAGACGCTGCGGATCGTCGCGGAGCACGGGCCCGGCGCGTTCTACGGTGGATGGATCGGAGCCAAGCTGGTGAAGGACGTCAGGGAGGTTGGGGGGATCATTACCATGGAGGACATCAAGAGGTACCGGATCAAGGTGCGGAAGCCGCTGTCCGAGAGCTTCATGGGGATGGAGGTGGTGACCATGCCCCCGCCGTCGGCCGGTGGTGCCGGGATCATGCTTGTAAGTTTTCTGCGCTCTGAACAATTACGAGTTCAGATGCAGTTCATCCCGGGTTTGTTTGTTCATGTACTTGATTTTATTATCCTGACAACAGTTTATTGTTTATCTTTGGAATAGATACTGAACATCCTTTCTCAGTACGGACTACCGGCTGGTTTCGCTGGATCTCTTGGGATCCATCGCCTTATCGAATGCTTCAAACATTACTTTGCCATAAGGATGAACCTTGGCGATCCCGACTTTGTAAATGTCAGTGAAGTCGTGTCCGACATGATGTCTCCCCAGTTTGCTGCTGAGCTAAAGAAAACCATTTACGACAACATGACATTTGACCCTAAACATTATGGTGGAAGGTAATACATGTCCACTTTTTTAAATTTAAATGACCTGATTTTATTACCGTTCAAGTTACCCTAATTATTGTACCATGAGTCTGAAATATTTGTAGCAGAACTGTCATGTGCTCTGAAAACATTCAGGAAAAATGTTCAGTGCGCTGTGAACACTCTGACCTTTAATTATCAACCGGTGCTCAGGTGGAACATCCTTCAGGACCATGGAACCAGCCACGTGTCCGTCGTCGACAATGAACGGAACGCGGTTTCCATGACTACCACCGTCAACGCGTACTTCGGGTCTCTGATCCTGTCCCCAAGCACAGGCATCCTGCTCAACAACGAGATGGATGATTTCTCCATGCCGATGAACACGTCTGCCAACCAACCGCCACCAGCTCCCGCCAATTTCGTCAGCCCTCTAAAACGCCCGCTCTCTTCCATGTCCCCGACTATAGTTGTGAAGGTAAACTCTAGTCCGAAGTAGAGTTTTCAGTTCAGATCTGAAATATCTCTGAATTTTTCAGTTTTCTAAAAGTGTTGTGCCATATGTCACATACATAGGATGGGAAACTGAAGGCTGCCGTTGGCGCCAGTGGTGGCAGCATGATCCCGGGAGGAACAATCGAGGTGTTCCTCAACCATTTCGTCAAGAACATGGATCCACTGTCGTCGGTCATGGCGCCAAGAGTGTATCACCAGGTCTGGAATCTGAATGGGCTCTTTCTTTTTTGTTTCATCAGTAAAAAATGATTTTGGTACTCTGTTCCAGAGCTCTGATGATGTTCCTCATGTGTGATCTTGATTTGGTTTGCCATGGCTGCAGCTGATCCCGAACGTGGTCCAGTACGAGAACTGGACGACGGTGTTCGGCGACCTCTTCTTGCTCGACGCCGAGACGAGGGCCGACCTGCAGAAGAGGGGACACGTCTTGAGTCCGCTCGCCGGGGGAACCATCAGCCAGTTCGTGGTGCACAATCTCGAGCACTCTGGACACGGTGACCTGACTGCCGTGAGTGACCCGAGAAAAGGAGGCGTCCCTGCCGGTTACTGAAATCAGATACGCTATTTTTTTCACTGATAATATAAAGGACGAGACTGGCGTTGTTGGACGTCCAATTGGAGGATGTCCAATTGTCCAATAGCAAAGCGCTAAAACATCTCACAAATAAAAATCGTTCAGAATAAAACATTTCAGTTGATCACAAAAGTATGTTCCTTCTCTGAAAAAGAGTGCGCATACTAGCCCTTCTTGACCGCTTTCTATTCTATCGTCGTCTCGGTAATGACGTTGGCCCTCGTTGAATATGCTTCCTGAGCACCCGGATTAACGAGTGAATTTGTCAAAAGACCTGCCGTTCGACACGTTTTGGTAGCTACTAGCTTATTATTTCGAAAGCGGCATCTTTAGCAGGTCTCGAGTGGCAGCTTCTGTCGCTACCGAGAGATTCCGGCACCACAGACGGTGGCCGGGGCTCGGCTAGGTACTTTAAGTGCACGACCAGAAGGGTCCACGACGGCTATGGCGCACCATCACAGACACGAGAAGCGTCACACGAATTACCGACACACTAGTTGCTTTGTACGAGCTAGGAAGCTTCATCGGCAACTCAAGAGTGAGTGAGTGAGTGACAGACACATGCGCAAGAAGTCAGCATTTCACCGGCTAGGCCTACGCGCTAAGAGTGATTGACGCCTCGTCGACTACTGTGCAGTGATTATATTCCGTCAACCAAGTGGCCTCCACTAACACTGCAGGGCAAAGTCGAAACCACACGGCAGATTAACTGCCTTGCATACCAAGTTTGCACTTGTCATATATACGCATGATGTCTTACCACACTCCTCTGCACTTAACAAAACTGCACAAGTTAAGGGAAAAGAGAGAAACAGGGTTAGGCACCACAACACTGAGAGATCAGAGATCGATGGCGTCCATGATATCAGGGGACTTCGTCCAGGCCTACGTGCTGAAGAACGCCAGCAAGGAGAAGATGAAGAAGGCCGAAGCGGCGGCCGCACAAGGAAAGAAGCAGCAGGACGCCGGCGATGTCACGTCAGGGAAGAAGACGGTTGGAGAGGCAGAAGCCGGCGGCAAGAGTGACGGATCGGGCTTTCTTGGGTTCAACAAGAAGGTGCATCCCGAAGTTGGTGGAGCTTCTTCGTGAACCGCCGCTAGTATTATCGTACTAGTACGTAGGAGCTTGCAGTTGCAGGCGCATGGATCTTTCTTGCCTGCTGCCTTGAAGTAAAGTGGTTTTTCAGCTAAGATTTTTATGTGGAGCTTGATTTTCCTTTTTCTTCCTTCCTGAATAATATGCGTCCAATGCAAAGTAAACTATGTGGATCTACAGGCTTGTTTATTAACTACATGCTTGACACAAATGAAAAACAAAAACAAATATACAAGAAAAAGAAATGAAACAACTCGTTACTGACTTAAGGTTTTTCGTCCTGATCTTTTTTTACTGAAATTTTTTTAAGACAAGAAAAGAGAGATACATGTGCTTCATGAAATAATTAGCACTTTCATGATTCTATCGAATATGTGGTTTGCATCGAATATTTTTCCAAAGTTGTATCCTCTATATGGGTCTTCTTCGAACATGGAAACTCTTATAGTCATTAACTCATTATTAAATACTTACCAAATTTATACTGACAATTAGCCGTTATGTGTTTTAGTATTATGAGATACCGACAATCTTAACACTTTCTTTTAAAAAAAAAATGAATCCAACTCTCACGATATGCAACAACGGAAGCAACATAGGTCTAGGCCTCCAATATTGTGCTCGATTAAAATCTGGAATATACATGTGTCGTGCTATGGGGAATTCCTCCCGCTCTCCCAGGCATGGTTCACAAAACAACCATAAATTGGTCGGTTTTTGTCAAAACCGTGTAGTCGGTTTTAGTGGATGACCGGTTTTCTGTCAAATCAAATTTCAATTTTTAAAAATTATAAAAAAATGTAGAAAAATATTACATGAATAATGATGAAGGAACTAGATAAAAACAAGCATGCTTGAGTGGCCAAAAAGAAAATCAAAGAAGATTAAACAAAGGAAAAACAATATACCACTTATGTCATTGCAAACAAAAATTTTGATAGGGCCATTGCAAATAATTAGCAAAGGTTATGGAAAAAAATTCAAAGACAGTGACAAACCTTTCCCCTTCTATTTCTAACATTTTTCCTTCATACACTTTTGATTTTTACATTTATTCCCGGTTTTGAAAAAACATCCATTAGGATGCATTGTATTTTTGAGATTTGGTAATGGTGCATTGTACATTATGAATTTATGTAAATATTATTACAAATATTATCAAATCCATATTCCCAATGTTTTTATGTTTTTAGACATACTTTAGTCGATATATTACACAAATTGATAGTAAATTAGAAAACAACCCGACTTTTCTTCATATTTCTTTTTAAATTAGAGTTTTACCTTTTGAGTGGTTTACTGACTCCCTCGCAAAAAGAAAAGGGAAAACTATCAAACCGGTCATAAGTAGTTTAAATGATTCTATTTGTCCGGAATAAATACCAACAAAGACAAACAGTGGCAAATCCACTAGGGTCCCATGATGGACCCGGAAAACTACGATCTGTCGGTTGAAGGACTCGTGCCCTCAGAGAAGGGATCAATCAATCCCTATTGAGGGGGTCAACTATACCTGCCTCGCTCGACCCCGCCCGTGGAGTTGAAACCAATGTCACGACACTCGACCCCGATAGGGGTCAAGGGCGCTCTGGATAAGAACGCCAACTCGGTGCCCACGTTGACAATGCCTAAGCATATGGTTACTGTAGCGCTCACATCCGCTGCCCCTGCCAACTATGGTCAGCGGTCCACGCCACTAAGATGGGATATAGGACTGTGTCGCTGATCGTGCGGGAGTGACGGGGTGGAGAACCTTGATTAGACTGTCAAGATGGGACGACACCTAACCCGAACGTCCCGCGCTAAACATAACACAACAAAACGAACCCATTTGGGGGAGGTTGAGCGGGATGAAAGCCTGACAGCACCCCATGCCTAGCCTGACACGCCCTGCCGCGCCTGCGGCCATAGTATCAGGAGGTCAAATCTCCCTGAAAACCTACTCCTAGCGTCATCATCATCGTGCATGATGAGACGGTGTAAGCGTTATCATCATCCTGCCCAATGAGGCGGTGCATAGAGTCATGATACCGCCGATACATCGTGGGTGGATCACAATCTTATTATGATGACATCGCCAACAATATCAACAAACGACCGGCCGATAAATGACAGGACTCGACTTAACAAATATAAGCAGGCTACCATACCCCGACTTAGAGGACGTACAACAATCAGATTCTTGGGCTATCGAGAACCACGATGATCGATGATCATGCCATTGACTTAAAGTCCATGGCTTCTTTCTCACGACTTCAACAACTCTCTCTCTCTCTCTCTCTCTCTCTGTGTGTGTGTGTGTGTAAATAGTCCCCACCTCTTATAGTATAAAAAGAGAGGTTCTCACCCTTCTTCTTCAACAAGCTATCAGAACACAAGCAATCTACGCTCGAACCACGCTCTCTCGCACACAACACTTAAGACTTGGAGTCCACTCCTCTCTTGTCATCATTGTATGCTTGTTGCAAATAATACGAGCAGTGACCCAAAATAGACGTAGGGGTATTCCTCAAATCAGTATAACTCTTTGTGTCCTCTTACATTGTTATCATCAAGTTTATGCGCGTAATCCCATGAACGAAATTACTAATAGGGTAATCGAAACACCGATACCATTGATATTGTATCTCTTACATAGTGTGTCCGATACAATTCACTCAGGCTTTGGGCTCATGTTTTCTCATCATGACCTTTTTGTTGTGACGCTGTCGTCGCCGCCCGTGCACAACAAGGATTTGGTAAAATTTATTGATTAACACTCTTCAATTGTGATTTATTATAAGATACTAAAATAAAAAATCATTTATTGTTTTTTGGGGGGAATAAAAAAAAATTATTTGTTGTTAGACACTTAAAAAACAACACATAGGGTTCAACATCAAATGAAACATATTTCTGTGTTCAACCGGTCACGTTTTTAAGATGTTACCCGGATCACTCCACTCCTTTTGCTCGAGGGAAACTGAACGATCCGCGCCAGCATCAGCCGCCTACCAACTTCTCGAAGCCTTCCCCTTCCCTGTTCCGGCACGAACTCGTCATCAATTCCAACTATCGCCGTATATGCCAAGTGGTCAGATTGGCTGTTGCGGCCAATAAATCTGCGAAGAATATCGCATCAAGAGCAAGAGTACAGACAGACAGCTCAGGGTGTGAGCCACACACGCCGTCGCCTGGGCCACGCAAGGTTCGGAATCTCCTCCGGAATCCACCCCCGCGATGGCGGCGTCCGGCCGCCGCGACGACGGGGAGGACCGGCAGCGGCCGGTGGTGCTGGTGACGGGGTGCTCCGAGGGCGGCATCGGGCACGCGATTGCGCGCGCCTTCGCGGCGGCCGGGTGCGCAGTCGTGGCCACGGCACGGTCGCGCGCGTCCATGCGCGGCCTCGAGGACTGCCTGCTGGTGGAGCTCGACGTCCGGTCCGACGACAGCGTCCGCGCTGCCGTCGCCGACACGGTGCGGGAGCATGGCCGCGTCGACGTGCTCGTCAACAACGCCGGGGTCCACCTCGTCGCGCCGCTCGCCGAGGTGTCCATGGAGTCGTTCCACCAGGTCTTCGACACTAATGTCTATGGTAGGATTGAAATATTGCTTCCCTATTGTTCTGCTTGGTGCGACTGTAGTACAAATTGTTTGCTTCTGTTTGGTGATTGCGATATTCCCGATCAAGACAAGATTTTGGATCCTTGAATCTGAAAAATAAATAGGTCATCAGAGATTCTTGGGGGACTAGAAACGTTGGTTCTTGGATCTACCTCTGCATGATTTGGGATAGTTGTGCGAAAATTGTTTATAGGAGATATCTATTTTCTAGTTACTAAGGAAAAAAATATGAATTCTATTGGGTCAACAGGTTGCTGTCAAGTCACCTTTTAGTGAGGAAATTGGTTTAACGTTTTGGTCACCCTCCAAATATGCATGGTTGCAAATGAGGATGCTGAAGTATAAAATCAAGTCCTGTCCAGGACCCCGTCACGGCTTGATTTCCTTAGAGATAAGAGCGCGAGGTTCCATGGGCAGCAAGCAGCATGTATCGCATCTAGTTAAGTCAGTGGTTAAAGTAGGATGATTTGAAATTAGAAATAGTTTTTTTGCTAAAAAATTCTAGCAGACCATGAATGCAACTACATCTCTTACTGCATCGTAGTAGAATTGACGACGTCCAGACAGCAACGTCTTCATCTTAAATTCGCTTTCATGGAGTACTAAACCAGTTGTAACCACTTAACTATTTTTGGAAGTGTTTGAGGAGCAGGTCATGGCATTGCTGACGCACTGCTTTGCTAGTTTGCTGATATCTCTCATCACAGAGGTCAATTATTATCAAGTAAATTGCTTTGAAAAGTTCCATTGTTCAATTTTATTATTCTTGCTGTTGAAGAATTCAATTATTGATCTTTAACTTCTGGAGTTGTTCTTGGATGGCTCACTCTTCACTTCTTCCTGAATACTGATCATCGCATATGCTCATATATTGGTTCCATGCTGATATGAATCGAACTCTTTTTTCTGATGTATATGCCTTTTCTTCATGGCAATGCTTCAGTTTGTCAAAAAAAAAAAAAAAAAACTAACCCTTTTTGAACTTACAGGGGCGATGAGGTTGATTCAAGCCATTATTCCGCACATGATAGAAAGAAGAAAAGGTATAATTGTGAATGTTGGAAGTATCACTGCTTTGGCTCCTGGACCATGGGCTGGTGCATATTCAGCATCAAAAGCTGCCCTTCATGCATTGGGTGACACACTAAGGTTTGTATATTTAACAATTATTATGTATTCTCATAGTGGCGGCATAGCATTTGTCTAAATTCTGTATATTTTGACCTGAATAAATTCTGTATCTTTGAATGTATGGCATCATAAAATCGTCCGAAAATGAATAATTGCTTATGGAAGGCATCATAAAATGATTCAATCAAAAGTGAATTTGCTTTAGGGGCAGTATGGGTTTGATATTGCTTCCGAATTCTAAAATACCCTGTTTTAATCTAAATTGTCTGAATTTACGTAATTATTATGAAATGCAGAATAGTGACAGCTGTCTTATCTAGTACTGGTGCTAGCATTTACTAAATTGATGTCCAGATGCGATCACTAGTGCTCTTAGTAAGGAGTATCCAATTAGATTAATGATCTTGTGGCAAGATACTCAATAACTACATACACATTCATCATGTCAACACCATGCAAAAAAAATTTCTTGTGATATTATGTCTCTTATGCTGTCAGCATGTTATCCTTTGATGTTTGATATTTGTCATTGGAAGTTGATAGAAAACTGATTCGTTGCAGGTTGGAACTAAGAAGCTTCGGTATCAATGTTGTGACTGTTGCCCCAGGAGGGACAAAGTCAAATCTTGGGAATTCCTCTGCTGCCAAGTATGATCAAATACACGATTGGAAGTACTACAAGCAATTCGAGGAGTCTATGCGAGCCAGGACCAACGTTTCCCAGGGCCCTGGGGCGACTTCAGCAGAGGAACTTGCAAACAAGGTGGTTGCATCGGTTCTTAAGAAGAACCCTCCAGCTTTTCTCGCTTACGGCCAGTTCAGTGCAATCCTATCCATGTTGTATTATGCACCATTATGGGTTAGAGATTACTTCTACAGGGTTGTGATGAAATGCTAGGAGCCTGACCTGGATGTATGATAGTTCTATGGAACAAGAGAGTGCTGCTAGGCCCTAATTCTGTTCATACTACCATCCTGTTATGCTGCACGTATATTCGTCAACAGCATATGGTTGTACAAGGAAATTTAAAGTGAAATTCGTTTCTATCTATCTAATAAGTTTGTTTATGTTTGTTCTAATTGGAAAAAAGAACAAACCTTTTATTTTTGCAGGCCAATTGCTCTTTTGGCTTTGAAATACAGTTCCTTTATTATGAATATACTAGCAAAGTGTTTGTGCGTTGCTACGGACTAAAAAAAACATTTTTATGATTTAAATATAAATTATTTATACAATATAATTATTAGATATATACAATATTATTAACATTTTTTACGTGAAGGATCATATTTGTATTATCGTTGGTGCTTCTTAGTATATCATTTTATATGTTAAAACTAACAAATTTTTCATCATTTTTTACCATATTTTAGAAGTTTTATCCGGAAGAAAAAAATCAATTCTGCAGTCCAACAATAACACTGCATTGCAACGTGATTTTAAACTTGAAGACTTGTTTTAATGAAAAAAAAGTTAAAACTCCAAAATTGTAGATCTCATCGATACCTTTTCGAAACATATGTCGATCATATTATTTATACTTCGGAGCTAAGAGATATAGGCCCCGCACAGAGACCTGCGCAGAGAAGTACGAATCAGAATAAATATTTTTGTATCATATATTTGGAAACCAAAATGGCGGGAACGGGATTTTTGTTGAATACCAAAGTTGTAGAACTTTTTGAGAGCTACGCGATAGAGTCCGAGTTTGCCTCATTTGAGTTTCGGACGAGAGAGTTATAATTTTTAAAATTTGGTACTTCATATGAAAGGTACGAAACTGATTTCGATTCAATCTCTAACTTTGTGGACACGAAGTGGACGATCGCACCTTAATTAATAGATTGTAGAGATATATAATGCTGCTTTTACACATTCAATTCATAACATTACTTTTCAATCCATAATGAAGAATAATTAGGATCATATGGCTGTGAAGATATTTTGTGTAGAAATTATTGCTACCTCATCTGTTTTGTTGACAACATTTTGTCATAGAATTATGATTTGTATTTGTGCACGTTGCAAGTTGAACGTCCATGGCTTGCGGGTCGGATATTAATCTGCCTGTGGTAAACAGAGGTTTTACGTGGAACCGCCTGGAACTCTGAACCTTCATAGTACTTGTTTTTAACCATCTCCGACCATGCTAGTAGCATAAGAAAACAGTGATGGGCGACTTAAATGCACAGGCTTGCAGTTTGGTCGAACTACGAATTGCCGGATTTGTGCTACCACACAGTGTCGCTGCACCGAACTGAATTCTCTGTCGGCTGATTACGGAAAAATTGTAAATACCCACTTGCATGTTAGGGGGGTTTTATATACCTATCCGTAAGTATTTTTATTTTAGTCTAACACCTACAAGTTATACTTAGTTTTTATATACCTCTTTGATAACTTTAGCTAAAGAATATGACTCATGTTTGACTTTTAATATTGATCCAGATGTTTCAACTTAGTGTAATTATCATCTAGATGAATATAGCATTATTAAATTTTGTCTAGTTATCATCAATGACGTGAAAATTTAGCTAGGATACTATTAGATGTTATGACCAACTTAGAGAAAAAAATCTTAAAAATAATAATAATTATATGATTCAAACAATATTATAAGTAACTCCGTATCAATAGACTATTTCGAGTTGTATCAGATACTTATTAAGAACCACGATACTCAATTAATATTGTCAAAAAGATATATAAAAATAATGTACAACTTGTAAGTGTTAAACTGAAACAAAAGTATTTATAGATGGGTATATAAAAACACCCCAAAGATATAAGTGGGTATTTATAATTTTCATGTTTCAGTCTCAAGCTGAAGCATCAATCCAGGACCAGGGGGTTGCGAAGGTAAATCGTAACCGCTGGCACCGCGAAAGCTCTTGTCCTCGGCTGATGTCTTACGACGCAGACAGGCAGTGACGACCCCCCGTCCAAATCACGAGAGAGCGTTGGCAGTCCACGTGGCACCCCCCCTGCGTGGCAGAATCCGGTGGCGCGCAATCCCCATTGGCCGGCGCCCTATCCGATCTACCACAACCCGAGATTTTCCAATCTTGTGGCTGCCCCGCGCCGCGATTTAATATCGGACGTCCGGCTCGCTGCGACAGAAGGCCAGATCGACGACTACCGACCACTCTGCCAGCAAGCACGGGCTGTGAATTGGAGGACCAAAAATGGCGCTCGCGTCCACCTCCGCCACCGCGGCGTCCGCGGCCGTGCTGAAGACCCCGTTCCTCGGCGCCAGGCGCTCGCTCGCCAATGCCGCCTCCGTCGCCGGCAAGCCCGCGCCGCGCCGCGCGCTCGTCGTCGAGGCCAAGAAGTCGTGGATCCCCGCCGTGAAGAGCGACCTCGAGATCATCAACCCGCCATGGCTCGACGGCTCGTAAGTTTTCTTCTTCACATTTCCGTCTTGGTCTGCCAGTGCCATCTTATTCGATATTTCGATGGCGTGGAGCTGAAAAAAAAAAAGCTGAATCGTGTTGTGGCGATCGATGCAGGCTCCCCGGCGACTTCGGGTTCGACCCGCTGGGCCTGGGCAAGGACCCTGCGTTCCTCAAGTGGTACCGTGAGGCGGAGCTGATCCACGGGCGGTGGGCCATGGCCGCGGTGCTGGGCATCTTCGTGGGCCAGGCCTGGAGCGGCATCCCGTGGTTCGAGGCTGGCGCCGACCCGGGCGCCATCGCGCCCTTCTCCTTCGGTTCCCTCCTGGGCACGCAGCTGCTGCTGATGGGGTGGGTGGAGTCGAAGCGGTGGGTGGACTTCTTCAACCCGGACTCGCAGGCCGTGGAGTGGGCCACCCCGTGGTCCCGCACCGCAGAGAACTTCACCAACTTCACCGGCGACCAGGGGTACCCCGGCGGCAAGTTCTTCGACCCGCTCAGCCTCGGTGGGACCATCAAGGACGGCGTGTACATCCCCGACGAGGAGAAGCTGGAACGGCTCAAGCTGGCCGAGATCAAGCACGCCCGCCTCGCCATGCTCGCCATGCTCATCTTCTACTTCGAGGCCGGACAGGGCAAGACGCCGCTCGGCGCGCTCGGCCTATAAAAGGGCCGCGTTTCGTCGTCGTGTCGCGTCGCGTCGTGTGTGTAACAGTACGCAGCGGTCGAAACCGGCCGGTCTAGTTTTCGTCTGTGCTGCATCGGATTATCACCACCGTGCGCGCATGGGGATCGGCTGGAGGTGAAAGAAGCAGCGGCAGCAGTGTATCTTATTAGTGGCTTCTTTTGGGAAGCAACTGGAAGGTTCCTTTTTTTTCCATGTATGTACCATGTAATATAGTCTGGATTCGATTTTAAGGCAGGAATGAGCGAGGATATTTGATTCACACCGGGTTGCTCCCTGTTACTTACGCGTCAGCTGATAAGTGATACTAGCCTCTCTCCGACCAATTCAGACCAACCGCTCGACCGACACATACTATAGTTTATTGTTTGATAGAACTGAAAGTCAGTGGCGGGGTATGGAATTGAACTACGAACTCGTGTGCTTCTTCTTCTGGTAGTAGCTGACAAGATCCTATGTTTCTCTGACACATTGGAGTTTGGAACGGCCGAATTAATAACAGGAGGCGCACATAGCCTGTCATAATACTTGAAGAGCAGAGATGTGTGCATGGTGCATGCATCACTCTGTTTTGTCTTTGCTTACTCTGTTTGCGGCGCACATAGTATGTTGATCCTTGCTGGTCGAAACACGAAAAAGTTGTAGAGACAAAAGTCACCTCATCATTGCACACTTCAGCTAAAAGTCAATATCTTACTTACGTACTGCTCTACAATCAAATTAAAGAACTAGTAGTCGTAGATAATTAAACAGGCATAATAATAAGTAATTAACATATAAGACTCCACCTCAACTTGTGATGAACAGACGAAAACCAGAATCATCAGTCATACACCCACTGCCAAATCGGGCTGTTCTGGAAGTCACTGACGTCGGCCACGCTCGCCAAACCGTCGAACATGTCATCGTGCAGCCGCGCGTCGGTCTCACCGGCACTGGCGCTCTGGCTCTGCCCTGCGTCGGCGATGACAACCGCCTCGTCCTTCACCGGCTCGCCGTCTGTCCCCTGCAAGCAGTGGTAGTAGAGCTTCATGAGCTCGTCGATGGAGTTGCGGTCCACCTCCGGCACGCCCTCGATGTCCGGCAGCGCAAGCATCATCTGCATCTCGCCGCCACTGCTGCTGCTGCTACCCGCATCGCCGCCCCTGCGCTTGCGCTTTTCAAGGTGCGCCGCCACTTCTCCTTGGGGCGAATCAAGGTCATCGTCCTGTTCGTCGAGCGGGGTGATGTGCAGCGCGCGGTGGTGCCCGTGGCGGCGGTCGAGGAGCGCCTCCTCCCGCGCGATGACCTTGGCCCACGTGTCGGCGTCCCTGGCGCTCATCTTGTGCTGCAGTCGCTTGCTCTGCCACACGAGCTTGCGCATCTGGTCGAACCGCGGGCTCAGGTGCTTGATCACCGCGCTCAGCAGCGAGATCTTCCACGCCTTCTTCAGGTCGTGCGGCTTCCGGTACGGCGGCGCGCCCTGGTGGGCCTGGGCCTCGCCCTGCAGGCCCCACCACGCCTCCTCGCCCGTGGGCCACCACGGCGGCGCCTGGCCCCGGTCCAGCGGGAAGCTCCGCTGCGGGGGATCGCAGTGCTGGATTAGCGCCGAGAGGAGGGAGCCCAGCGTGCTGTCCTGGATCTCGTGGAGCCCGTGCAGGAGCGAGGAGGAGGAGGATGCTGTTGGGCTTGGGCTTCCCGGGCGCGTTGGGCCGGAGAGAACGACGGGGAGAAGGGCCGTGGGGCCGGCCCGGTCGAAGCCCACGTCGTCCTTCCACCACCCGCGCAGGCTGTCGGAGGAGCCCGACACGGGCACGCCGTCCGCGTCCACGACGCCGTACACGAACCCGCGCGCGTTGCAGGCCTCCATCATCTTGAGCATGTGACGGAGCACGCCGTCCTGCGCGCGGAGCATCGCCTTGCGACGGTACCGGGCCTCGGGCGTCTCCTCATCCTTCTTCTTGGCTACCTGGTAATGATCCAGGCCCGGGCATGGCACGTCGTCGCGGCCCGACCGGCCCTCCAGCTTCATCAGCAGCAGCTGATCCTTCCACATGCGCTTCTTCAGGTCCGCGATCTCGATGGACTCCGACCCGGACTCGGAGTCGCTGAACAACAACTCCTCCTGGCTGTCCGCCGGATCCGCGGCGTCGTCCTTACCCTTGCCCTTCGCCGTCTTGTCATCGTCCATGGTTGTTGGTTGCTCGTCGGGAACTTCAAGTTTCTCCATGATGGAAGGAAGAATATGGGAAATGTGGTATATGAGAGTGTGAAAAAGGTGGTGGCGCAGGAGAGTGAGCTAAAAAGGGTGCCTGTAGAATCCCTGCGTGGCGTGGATCGAGAAGGGTGTAGGAGAACGCTAGTGGCAGCGCCTCGTCGGAGCCGGAAGGGCCGTCACATGCATGGCACTCGATCTGCTTGTACCCAATGTCACACGTGGTGCTACCAAAACGCAGAACGGTCCGTAACAGGAAAGTTTCGGGATGTGGAGACGACCGATAGGAGATCCGCCTCGAGATCCAGAAATTGAGTGGCAAACAAAAGCAGCGTCTACGCCTAGAACTGGAAGGTTCCTTTTCGTAGTGTAGCCGTAGCGACGGCCACCATAAAATGGCGACAAGATTCGACATGCCGATTTCGCAGCCTTGTTTAGCACGCGCTTGCATTGACCCAGAGCACCCCGAGTTCGGCTACGGCGCACGACCGTAGGCGTAACTCGTAAGGCATGGAAGACGGGCCGGCCGGGACGCGTCGCCGACAACAGTTTGCCGGTTGCATGCGCGCCATTTGTGCCGGCTCCATGCTGCATTAGCGTCCTTGCTGACGCAGGGGGAGCTGCTTACGGAGGAAGAAGAGTCGAAAGTCTTATGTTGAATAGTCCATGCCTGTATCTGCATCGAGTTTCGTGCAACGGATATCACAGACTGTATTAGTTGAATGGACTTCCATTTGCATGGACAAAGGATGGGCTGCCGCCTCCTGCGTGACCTCAGCCTACCGCCGCCGACCGGCCGGTAAAGCTTCTACCGCCGGCGTGAGAGGTCGTTACTTACCCTCCTGTTTCGAATTCAGGGCCCGACTTTGATAGGGACAAACCCCACTTCCATTCGATAAGAAAGGGATATCAGTTTGCATATTTTAGGGATATTCTCCCCAACACTATTATTAAACACGCCTTCTCCTTAATACCATCCCTGAATGAACCCCACTCTCCACGATACCAAAAGAGTCTAAGTGTAATTTTTTATGCCAATTTTACCCCTCCCATGAATTGACTTATACTAGCAGTAAAAAAAATTGTAAGGAATAGAAAAAATTCCAGAAATTATGAAACGCGAAAATTGAGAGAAAATTCTGAAAAATGAAAAAACAAAGAGAAAAATCTGCAAAAATTGAGAAAAACGCTAAAAAATGAAAAAAAAAAATTGGTCGCCGACGGAGCCGCACCCATCTCCATGTGGAGCGCCTTCCGCTCTGCTCCCGCGCCACCTGCTTTGCCGCGCGCCCGCCTCCCGCCGGCCTGCGCCCATGCGCTCCCGCCTGCTGGAGACGACGAGATCGGCGTACTGGAGACGACGAGGGACCAACACTCCGCGCGACTGGAGACGACGAGAGCGTACCCATCCGCGAGCGCGGCGCGCGTGAAGCCGCGCTCCTCGGGGAGCCTGGAGCGGCGCGGGCCGCCACGCAAGATCCTGTCGTCGCCGCCGCCAGCGAGATCCGCCCGAGCCGCCGCTGGGATTTTTTCGGGGTGAGTCAATCGGGAGGGGTAAAACCGGTATGTAAAATTACACTTGAGGCTTTTTTGGTATCATGGGGAGTGGGGTTCATGCAGGGATGGTATTGGAGAGAAGGCGGGTTTAATAATGATGTTGGGGAGAAGACGCTCTTTAGTAGTGGTGCTGAGAAAAAATATTTCGTATATTTTAACATGAAACTTTACAATTCTGATGATCAAGGTTTTTTATAAGGATTAGCAAAATGCCTGTGTGTTGCTATAGGTGTAATTTATGATAAAAATATAAAAAAATATTTACAATTCCAATACTGTATAACAGGACCTTTTTAAGTAGTACATAATGTTATAATCAATATTAAAAATATTAAATAATTGTGAAAAACTAATTCTCAACTAATAAATAACTCGATCTATTGAGTCCATAGAAATGGATTGGCTGCTACATGCTAATAGAAAATGCATAAAATAGTATCAATGCTGCAACCGTATCTCAGGACATATTATTTTTAAGTTAAACAATAAATAGAAAAGTCTCAATATAATATCCGAAATATGATATCGTTATAGTACAAAAAACGCACTAACAGACACAGTCTTTCTCTTGCAACCATGAGATGTGACATTACATCTAAATTAAAGGCATGGATTCAACGGTGGAACCACCATAATTGAATTCAACTGATGTTCCAATTTAAAGTGAAGCATAGTGGAACGGTTCTTCAGCATTTTATGACTCTTCAGCCATGCTTTATGACCTTCAATGGTTTTCAGTTAATGGACACGACACAAGGTTTAAAAAATATTTTTAGGATGGTCTTAGTTAAAGTCTGCACAATAAACAATATTCATCTAATTTATCCTACATCCAGTATCTTAATACATTTAGTTGAAATGCACGAAGTGTCTATTTTCTACATCTCCTTGCACCATGTACTTCACCTCAGATCTGCAGTGATAACTCATGACAATATCAAGAGAAGATAGTGAAGTCCTTGTGCCTTTCATAACCCTGTGAAAATTCTGGAGCTGTAGAGAGTCGGTGATGCAATTGGGATACTGGAGGTCCTTATATATGTAGGTATAGTAGAGTGACCGTGCACTGCTACGGGTTAAATAGAGAAAAGATAATGCTCATGGGTTAATAAAACATATTGGACTTAATCATATCAAGTCACCTATCTTGTACGAGAATCAATTGGTCTACTTATAGTAGAGTGGAATAATAAATAATTTCATATAATAGTGGTCAACAACATATTTTTGAGAAAACATCGCTGCAATTTTATTAAAAACAAAATAAGCACCATAGAAGATCATTAAAATTGAAACAAACATTTTGCCTTTCAACTTTATCATAAAAAAAGAAAGACTTCCGACTAACCTACAAGCATAGTAGAATATTAACCAATAATATTTTCAGATTAAAAGGTCAATTCTGCAAATTTAAACTTGATTTCTATGAAAATTTCAACACGACATCACTACAAACGACCACATTCATTCCATAAAGTGCAATTTACAATTAAACTACCAGAAAGATCTTATAGAGAAAACTAAACATCAGGTCAAATTTGGTTGCTTCAGAATATAATAACATCAAATGATTAGCTACATCAAAGTGTGTTAACCAAAATATAGAAATAATAATCCTAATACATATTACACTAACTGTATGATTTAATTTGTCTCTGCAAATAAAGCGACACTATGAAGTCGAACATTTGTAGTCTAATTAGCTTACAGAGGCAAAATAACATTTCTTTCAAGCGACATAACATTACCTTCAGAAATGGAGAAGCATGGACTGATATAAAAAATGAAACACCTCCGTAAGCATAAGGCACCTTTGTTCAGTCGATAAAATGAAACACCTCCATAAGCAGACTGGCTGGATATTCACGTCACTAAGATTATTTAACGATGAGAGATCAGTGTGGATCGAAACCTAATAACAATAAAATGTAACTATATTCAAAGTTGTACTTATAACTGAGGGCCGACTAATTCATATATGCATGCACTCTATCTGGGAGTGCTCTCTCTGCTGGAGTTGCAGGCATGTAATCTGCTCTGTGGTAACATAATCAATTTTTGGAACATGTACTGTAATTTCTTCATTGCAAACCTCATCACTTTTAAATTAAGTTTCCAGCCACCCAAACCACTCCATTAGCATGTAACAATTATTTTTAATCAAATTTATAGGGAAAAAATTCTTAATGACCACTCATTATATAATAAAACTCTCTAGGCTTTGTATATATGTTCATGAATCCAACAGAGTACTGTTCAAACAAAAAAAGAAAAAGCTGACGATAAAGATGTACTTGACTATCGCTAGCACTGACATAAGAGAACTGGCTTACATCCTCATGCTCTATACGGAGCATGGATATTGCACTCGTTGATGACTCAAACAATGCTTAAGCTGCAATATAAAATTTGTCAAGTACAGACAGAAGATTTACCTTAATTCTGGTCTGGTCAACATAAGTTCAGGGTAGTATTCTTTTCATGCTAGCATCACCTATATCTAATTGCCAAAACTGTGACATGAAAATCTACCATTCCCAGTGTTGAACCATAAGTGAATTGTCTATCCTTTTTCATCAGCTTAGACTTTTGGGTGTAACTGGTTGATGTATAGTAGCTTAACATGGTATCAAGCAAAAGATCTTGAGTTCAAGTCCTGGCGACCGCATTTTCCGTTGTGCCACTCCTATTTTCACGTTTACGTCCTGAGGGAGCTGCACATGAGAGGGAGTGTTGAACCATAAGTGAATTGCCCATCTTTCCTCATCAGTTTAGGCTTTTGGGTGCAACTGGTTGGTGCATACTAACTTAACATGGTATCAGGCCAGAGGTCTTGAGTTCAAGTCCTGGCGACCGCATATTCCATTGTGTCACTCCTATTTTCACGTTTGCGCCCTGAGAGAGCTGCACGTGAGGGGGAGTATTAAACCATAAATGAATTATCCACCCTTCCCTATCAGCTTAGGATTTTAGGTATAACTAATTGGTGTATAGTAGCTTAACATGATATCAGACAAAGGTCTCGAGTTCGAATCCTGGCGATCGCATTTTTCGTTGCGCCGTTCCTATTTTCACGTTTGCACTCTAAGAGAGCTGCACGTGAGGGGGGGTGTTGAACTATAAGTGAATTGTCTACCCTTTCCTATCAGCTTAGATTTTTGGGTGCAAGATTGGTGCATAGTAGCTTAACATGGTATCAAGTCAAAGGTCTTGAGTTCAAGTCCTGACGACCGTATTTTTCGCTACGTCACTCCTATTTCCACGTTTACGTCCTGAGAAAGCTGCATATGAGGTGGAGTGTTAAACCATAAGTGAATTACCCACCCTTCCTCATCAGCTTAGGCTTTTGGGTGCTACTGATTGGTGCATACTAACTTAACATGGTATCAGGTCAGAGGTCTTGAGTTCAAGTCCTGATGATAACATATTCCGCTGTGCCGTTCTATTTCCACGTTTGCGTCCCAAGGGAGCTACACGTGAGGGGGAGTATTGAATCATAAGTGAATTACACACCATTCCCTATTAGTTTAGGCTGATGGGTGCAACTGGTTGGTGCATAGTAACTTAACACCCAGCACGGGCTGCCATGGCTGCAGGCAGCACCCTTCTCCTCTCTAAGAGTCTTCCTTCCAGTGTATATAAAACATTGTGCGAGCTGAACTTTTTCTCACGTTATTGTGGGGCCCCACTTGACACCTGCACCATGGAGAATGTAATGGCTTATTGAATTGATCACTAAATCAAAGTCAACATTAGCACATGCGCATTATATATTTCACTTCTACATGGTACAGTCAGTGATGGTGCATTGCTCATATCAGCTAATTAAACACCACATACTGCATACTGAATATATTCTAATTGGATCAGTTAATAGGCATAATAGCTTACAACTTTCATATTAGACATAGTGGAACATACACCGCATAGGAAATTATTAGGGCAATTGATATCTTATTTCGACATCAGAATTGAATGATGAACACCTTTCTTGAACTTTCCAAAAAAAAACACTTAGGTTATTAGGTGGCAAAAAAATATCACATGTTTACTTAAGGAATGCATACTATTTTCAAAAGGTGTAATAAATCACAGTCAAGATATTTACAAGAATAAAGGCAAACAATAAAATTAGAGTGTACAAAGATTAGATAAACAATATGATAATATGTAGACTGAAATTACAGTAGAAAAGGATTCAAGTCGATTTCTATAGTTAAATAGAAGAAATAGAAAAATTACAGAATGGGTAGCCACCATCTAATTGTAAACAACTTTACAACATTCTAAAGCACTCGTTAGAAACAGCTAGCAGCTGTGTGTACCTTAATTTATGGTTAGGTATGAACCACAACTAAAGAATAGAGAAAAAAAAGACCATCAGACACAGAATAATTGTACTTCTCTGTTTTTATAATGCTATGGTTCGGACAAGTAGTCATAGTTTCTTTTTAACCCTTTCTTCCTGTCTGAAACGATAACATTTTGAGACCGGAGAGAGTACATAACAGCAAAAACATATCTATGGAACAAAGTGTATGACAATAAAAAAAAGAGAGGTATAAAGGTAGAGAATCTCACAATGACCGAAAGCTTCAATAAATAGCATTGGATCAATATCATCTAAACGACGCTGCTATCTGCCACTGCAAATTCTTGCATGCGCTGCTAGTTACATTTTCTTTTGTCTGAACCAAAAAAGTAGCAAATAATTATGACCTATAAATTAATTAGATCATATCCTATCTCTAAACGGTTACAAATAGCTAGTCCAACATCAGAAATCAGAAAAAATAAAAATAGATTTGCAACAGGTCATGTGTGTTAAATCAGTAGGCTACTGCCCTCCCTAGCTGGGTTGACTGTCAATAATTTCTTTCAAACTCTCATAAAAAAATGGAGTGGAAGGAAGTGTATTTATACCATATTAGCTCCATCAAAATGCATGGACTCTCGAGTTTAAACCACAGACAGGTAGCTCAGAACAGTTATAATGCAGATATTGCCACTATTAAATTCCCATGCTTCATTGCCTCTAACATGGAAACAATAAATAACCCAATGACAATCCAATGCTGTGTGTTAAAGAGCAGAAGCACCTATTTTCTTTCATCTGTATCCAGATAAATCACTAACATATATGCAATAGGGAGAAATCTAAAACAAAAATATTGTTCTTTGATTGGAAACTGGACATGCACTGCTTTGAAACGATAATGTAGATAAGGCATACTCACACGATTATTCAAAAGAAAAGATAGAGATCTAGCTTATTACCAGCATAAAAGGTAGATCTAGAACGACAACTAACAATTTAAGTAAGAAATTATCAACTAAAGTACAGGCACAGGACATTGCTACTGGTTATTCTACATGTATTATCCACCAACTAAATATATATATACCGAAAAAAATAGTTATATAAAGGAAAAAAATGGTTGCTGCATAAAAACCGTTGACAAGTATCCTCTCTCCTGTCCAAAATCTTGCTGCATTAAAACTGCAGCCTCTTGAAAACAGATGAGCCCCCAAGCAAGACGAGAATCATCAAAAACATGGGAGAAAGAAGATACAAAGGCAAAGAACAAGCCAGAAAACAAACCCAAAACGAGCAGGGTGTAGAACACATCGGGAAAAAAGGGATTGTGGGGCATTCAACCAAACCCTAAGCCACGCCTCAAAAAATTTGGTGCTCACGAGAGAGAGGGAAAGAGGTCATAACCATTCAACCAAACCCTAAGCCGCGCCGCCCTGCTCCGGTGCCCTGGCCGCCGCATCCGTCGCCGCGCCGCCTTGCTTCCGCGCCCACCCACGCCCCAACCCAGATCCATGGCGCCACGAGGGCAGCGGATCCAGGAGAGGCATCTCGTGGTGGCCGCACCGAGCGCGGCGCCACCGCCACCATGCTGTTCCGCGTCCTCCGTTGGCCGGCACCAAGCCGCTCCTGCTCGGGCCAGGAAGAGAGGACGAGAGCGCGACGCTGTGGTGGCGGTTGCTTCTGCTCGAGATCGAGGCTGGGAAGAGAGGAGCAGGAGCGGAGATTGGCGGCCGCCAAAGGAGGAGAAGGCTGCTGCCTGGGGAGGAGGACGAGGAGAAGGGCACGGTGCAGCAGCGGCTGCTCGGGCCGGGGACAGGAGGCGGAGCAGTGAGGAGCGAAGGGGAGGGATTAGGGTTGGGGCGGGCGCGGGCGGGCGAGCGAGCGGCTGCGACGGGTTGAGCGGATGTTGGTGCGACGGTTATTACGTCGTAAGGTGAATGACCTCATCGTAAATTATGAGTTGGTATAGATATAGAAAGGCAGGTGAGTCAGGGAGGAATTCCATGAACAAAACATATGTCCATTCTGAAGAACCTTGCAATTACGAAACGGAGATCCAAGGTCAGGGAGGAAGAAACAGTGAACAGGTAAGGAAGTGTTCCGTTTGGTTTCATCGGTTCATGCCATTAACCGGTCTTAATCTGTTTTGGTAGAGTGACTGAAAAACACTGGAGATCTCAGTTGCCTTTCTGGCAATGCTCTCAGCCTCAGGTGTGCTAACGAAGGCTAGACTTGAAAGTGGCCGGTTTATTCTCGAATAGATTTCTGATGTTCTGCAGGCTACAAATACAGATGACAGTCAATTGGCAGTACTGTACGCCAACTGAATTTGTAATGTTCTGCAGACTACAAATATAGATGACAGTCAATTGACAGTACTTTACGCCAACTGAAATTTCAAATGTTTTGGGCTACAAATACAGAGGACTTTGAATCAGAGTGCTGTATGCTCATGGGAAATAGGCCAACAGCAAGGTCAACTTGCCTGTCGCAGTCAGGGTTTGAAGAACCGGCTGGAACCGTCCGGTTATCCCGGTTAACCGGGGAAGGAATTAATGCTATCTGGTTAGGGGTTCGGTTGCCACCGGTCCCGCCGGTCGTCCTAACCTACCGGTTCCGCCCGACTAACCGTAACTAGCTATTGTAGCTAAATGGTTAGCTGGTCGGTTCCTTGATTAACCGGCCGGTTTTTAGCCAAACCGAGCCGGCCGGTTCCAACAATTATTTCAACCTTGGTTGCAGTGTCACACACGGAATCACGGTGGCTATCATGGAACTTGATCGACATAAAATTTGCTCTTGACTATATCATTTATTTAGCTGAAATTGTCATACTGAAGCTGGGGATGACAACAAAAACATGAAGAAAATGGTCACAATGACCATCCAGTTGTCCCTAATAGACATATCATACAAGCATTACTACGGCGTTGTGAAGACTGAAAACAACCCAAAATGCTGGGCAGTCACCGATACTCATACAAAATTACAAAGCTCATCAGGAATAAATTATGGAAAGAGAGAAATGACAAGTATAAAGCAACACATTCTGACAAATGAAAGAAAGAAATAACAAAAATTCACCATCTGAATCTTCAAACATCAAACAAGCGGATATTTTGGTGTCAGGGTACATCATTAAAACTGCAGGATTATTTCTAGATTGTATAACAGTAGCAGGGAGTACAAATTACTAAAAAGCTGAGACATTTCTCTGATGATGTAAACTGAAGACTGAAGTAATAATTCTTAAAAAGAAAGACCGAAGAGTATGCCTCCAAAAACTGGATAGTAGATTGCTCGAGATGTAAGAGTGCCATAGGATATCAAATTCTGTATAATTGAGTTAATTTCGTAGCAACATTTCTTCTCACTTATCCAATCCCATTTTGAAGCTTGTAAGGATGTTGAATATAAATGGTAAGCACGAATGTTGATAACTTCAGCCAATTATTCTGATCGTGAAAGAGAAATTGCAAGTATGGATTTTGATAAATGTATCTTTCAATCGAAGTGCCTGAATGTATTGCTTTTGTAACAATAAAGATAAAGATTATAGCACCACCACCATTTAAACATGGTTTAGCTTTATCTCTGACTCCCGACTGGGAGATTTCAGAATTGGACCCAGTAATGCATTTCAGGCATTTTCCTCTTCAGTCATCGTTGCATAATTCCATGATTAAATTCGCCTTGAGCTAGGTGAAACCACGCACATATGGAGCATGGTACCCGCAAAGAGAAAAATATGAGCGGATTCATCCATTCAGGTCACATTTGACAGCAGGAATTCCACCTCTCCTCGAATCAACGACGAACCTGAACGTACACCTGCCATTGCAACACCGGCAGATTCTTGCACGGCGCGGCAAAGGACACTGGCACCGGCAGAGTCCGAGTGGATCAGAGCACTTCCTCAACTTCGACTATCGTTAGCGCCGCCGCCGCCCCTCCTCGCTGGACAAGCACTCTGCTTGAGGTCCGCCCCGGTTCACTGGCCTCGCCGGATGCGGGTGAGATCCCGCCGGCCTGAATATTGTTCGGAAAGCCCCCTGTTTGGGCACCAATTATTTAAAAAAGAACCCCTAGATCGCGATCAATAGTGGCGGTCCAAATTAGGGGGTTATATGCATATATTCAGATCGTGATTAATAGTCGCGATCCAAATTTATGCAAATAGGCCCCTGGTTTGGGCAACGACTCTTCTCCCTTGCCTCCGGCATCTCCTCCCGCCGATCCGCCGCCGCCCGCCCGTCGCCGGAGTAGAGATGCCACATCCCTCCAGTTCCTAGATCTATTCCTGGCGCTATTATTCTCCGCAGCTGTTCAGATCCCCGCTAGGATGAACGGAGGGCCGAAGCCCGCGACCCCGCGTGCATTTCGACGTGTGCAAGCAGATCGTGCAGCCAAGAGCTCGAGGCCTCGAGCTCGCGTGGCTCGGTAATGGCGGTTTGATCCGACCCTATGCCACAACTGCAAACTGAAAGTTGCGCCCTGGCCTAAGGTGAGGGAGGGATCAGAGGGTCAGAAACATAGGAGGAAGAAGGCGGCTGAACAGGGGAGGAAGAATTCAGAGAAAGCGTACATCTTCTGAGCTCCATGCTCTGCTATACTGCTGCTATGCATTACGCAATTGCGAAAATGTTGGGTCGGTGCTTTGCTTCTGTGCCTCACCACCCATTTTTTCCCCTTTTGAAGGGAAAATGGCAGACGAGGCCTTTGCATTACAGGAGGAATTCACCTCTGAAGAAGTTTCTCAGATTTCATCGTCTCTGTTTTTCCTTCTTTTATTTCTCTCGATCTCTTGCAGCTGCCTCGGTGTTCAGTGTTGACAAACGTCCTTAGCTTTCGCATGTAGAATCCGTCATCTGCACACCACAATCCATTTATGTCCGATTGTGAGCATCACAGCTTAGTATTGTTTTGCAGACTGTCGTCTGAAATAACAAGCATGTGCAGGATCAGGGCCGGCTCTATGATTCTAAGGGCCCTCGAGCGAACCAATATTATGGGAGACGGCCAGCGATAGCAGGCCAGGCGCCCAGGCGAGTGATGGCGCCGGCGTGCACTACCCCCTGTCGATCGCTTCCTCCGCTCCTCAGACCTCGAATCAATCGTGGCGCCATAACCTCGGATCACGAGTTCGTGACTCGTCGAATCGAACTGTCATCTGATCCAGGAGGCCGTCGGATATTGGATACGTACAGATATAGTGTAGTGCTAGTAAAAAAATTTCGATAAAAAAAAATATCGGTGGTTACTAATAAACACGATATTTCAGAAATATCGATAATTTTGATGAATAAAATAGATTATTTTTAAAATATTTTGCATGATTTGAGGAAAAAATAGTTTTAAATCTATAAATTATCATAGTTATATATATAATTAAAGTAATTTTCGTTAAATAAACATAGTCAATAATAAAATTTCGGCGATAACAAATATAACAGATCTTACTGATAAATACGATATATCGGATATTTTGATGAAATTTTGCTAGAATTTTTTTCCTAGGTGTAGGAAACATTTCATGATGGGCCCTCCTAGGCTATGGGCCCCCGGCCGTCGCCTCGGATGCATGGCCCAAGAGCCGGCCCTGTGCAGGATGTAACATCAGAGAAGTAGCTTGTTCAATGAACAAACAAGCTGAAAAGTACAAGAATTATGTCTTGCTTTGAACAATCATGCTCCTCTGAACGGGCTGCTTCTCTGAAAGTTCAATTAGAGCAGTACGACACCTTCCCAATGAAGACGCTGACGAACATGTTGCCCGGTGCTTGATTCTGTGTTTCCCATTTCCTCTGAAGAAATGTTTTTTTTTCTCTGAATAAATCTTGAGAGTTCATTGTCTCTGTTTTTCCTTTTCTTTTTCTTGATCTCTGGCAGCTGCCTCGGTGTTGACAAACAGCCTTGGCTTTCCCATCTAGAATCCGGCAGCTGCAACCCACAATCCACTCTCTGCGGTTGTGAGCATCACAACATAGTATTGTTCTACAGACTATGCTCTGAAATACTACCTCTAAATTTTATTTGTTGATGTTGGCTAATGTAAATTTGTACTAACCAACGTCAATAAAATAAAACCGGAGGGAGTAACAAGTATGTGCAGGATGTATCATCAGAGAAGCAGCTTGTTTAATGAACAAACATGCTGAGAAATACAAAGGATTTTGTCTGTCTTAATCAATGCTTCTCTCAACTAGATCAATCAGAGCACTTGAACTAATATTGATTTCTTGAACAATTACAGCAAAATCAATAGCAAGGTGCTACTGCTACTGCTACTACTAGTTGGAAGGCAAAATAAAGATGAAGCAAATTGTTTCCCCATTAGATCATTCAGCAAATATTGTGCTATCAGCCTATTAGCAAACTTGTCGTAACAAAAAGAAATGCTACTAAATAAATCTGTCGATTCCTTGTACAGATGGGTCCTACCGACACAAGCTTGATAGTGCAATGGAGAAAAGAAAGCCAGAAGAGACCATGGACTGATGCGGACACTCAACCAAACTGCTAATCCTTCCCGGCCAGTTGTCTCAACAGAGTCAACATGACCATCACATAGTTCGAGAATACTCTTTCGAAAAATTAAAAATCAAGAACACATCTCAGCTTCGAACAGTGGTAAATTAAAATTTATTCATTCATCCTTAATACTACAGCCAGCTCATCGTGAGGAAACGAGGCGGCGGCATCAATCGCATACCTGTGACACGATCACATACGCGAACAACTGTAACATACTCGTATAGTTTACATCATGAATGAAGACGGGCAAGAACAGCTCCAAATGATTCATTACATCGCGGCGTCCTCCCGTCTGCTGTCGCGGCAGTTGTCGACGAGCGAGTATAGCTGGTACGGCGGCGCGTCGGTGGCGAGCCACTGCTCAACGGTGAAGAGCGTCTGGCTGCACCGCATGTGTGGGCCCGTGGCGGTGACCTCGAGGTAGTTGCAGTACCATCCGTGGTGGGCCCCGGTGCCGTCGGAGGTGAGGTTCATCCGGCACGGCGCGGCGGTCATGCAGGGCCCGCGGCCGCTGAAGATGTCGAGGTTGCCGCGCTCGAAGTAGTTGTGGCCGTTGCCCATCTGGCCGCCCCACTGCTCCAGGTCGCCGATGCGGATGCCGCCGCCGTCGGGGCCCGCCAGCGTCGCGCCGATCCGCGAGTCCGTACCGCCCTTCCAGATGGACCCCGTCCGCACGTACACCGTGTACACGCACTCGTTGTCCGGGTCCCCCGACACGCCGCCTAGCTCCGTGACGACGGACGGCGACGACGACGCGTGCGCCTGAGTGAGGAATCGTTCGTGGTCGCGTCACATGGTGTTGCGATCGAGTGAGAGGAGTATGTATTTACTCTTTAGAGAGGAGCTTAGTAGTAGTAAGGAAGGAGGATGAGCTTACCGCGGCGGCAAAGAAGACGAGGAGAAGGCAGGTGGAGAGCTTCGCCATGGCCGGAGCGCAGGGAGCTCGCGCTGCTTCAATCGCAGGAGCAGGTTTTTTTTTTTTTTTTTAGAACAAATCGCAGGAGCAGCTGAGTGATGGGGGAAGAAACACGGTGATCGATCGAGTGGTGCCGCGTGCCGGGGCGGGGGGCTATAACTATAAGGTATCTCCGGGGGACGGCCCACCGGACGGTGACAGTTCTGGGGAGGAACTTGGGCGAGTTGGTTTTCGATCCTGGCCGCACGTGAGGATCCAAATCACCTGGGCCGGCATATTCCTCTGCCTTCGGCTGCTTCTCTGTTTCAGAAAGGCAACCTACGAGAAGCCGCGAACAAGAGATAATGGCGCGAGCGTTCCAGACCTGCTGTTTGCTTCTCACGTTCACTGGTCCGTAAACGCAGGGGCGAAACCAGCCGTCCAGGTCAGTGAGCTTTCTCAACGCAACGGGGTCAGCAAGCATGAAATAGTGAATAGTGATTTTACACTAACTAATTTTGCCGAAGTCGACGGTGTCAGCTGACACCGACGGTATAGGCTGGCTTCGCCCAAACGTGGAGGACCGAGAAATTCATCTTTTCGCTGTTTTCAGCCCCGTTTTCGACGTTATGATGGCCGGCTCGCGACATCGACGTCTGGTTAAACAAACGACCATTGCCCGTGCGGTCGCGGGCGAAGCGTTTTCGGTGATCAATGTGGGGGTTATGTGGCGCGCTGGTACATGCCGGGAGTAGCTAGCGAAGACGGCGACATTAGGTGAGGCCATATCATGTCAATCGAGGAATATTATTCAGGCTAAGAGAATTGTCTGGAGCAGCTGCGACGATGCCAAATGAATGAAAGAGGATATGCACAAGTGTCTGTGGTCTATTTGGGTTGATGGAACTAGTCACTTCAAGAGTTTACAAGGAGGCATGCGTGTGTGTCGTGCATCACGCGTATCGATTGGTCAGACGACGTTTCCTCCGAGCAAAAAATGCTAAAGCGACTAGTAATTTTCTTAACCTTTCAATTGACTGTCAAACTGTGATTAAACAACAATTTTTTTGCTCGATCCTCTCGCATTTACCATGAATTTTCTGAGATTTTAAGAATTCAGGTTTTTGAATTTGCGAGACCTCCAAACATTATGCAAATTTTTTATTACTCCCTCCGTATTTTAATTGTTGACTTAGTTGACTTTTTTAACCACGTTTGACCATTCATCTTATTTAAAATAGTTGTTTAAATATATAAAATTATATGATAGGTTTCAACTTTTTTTAGTGATAAAACAAATTGTGACAAATATATCTAATAAAATTTTAAATTTTTTGAATAAGATAAATAGTCAAATACAACTAAAAAAAGTCAACTGCATCAATAATTTAAATCTGGAGGGAGTAGATTATAAAATTTAGTTCTTCAGATTTTAAGAATCTCATAATCTGAATATACCCAACTAGAACCAGATTTTATATGTCAAAAGACTCATAACCCTTGAAATTTTAAAAATCTGATCGGTGTACCACTCAAATTTTATTTAGAATCTAAATTCTAAAATCTTAAAATAAAATTTAGATCTAAACTAGATCCAAACACTAGGCTAACGATGCAGTTTGATAGTATTTGTGAATTCTTTATGACACTTTTGAAATGTTAGTGTGTTTTTAGGATAATTGTTAGTATGTCCCGTGTTATGTCTCCTCATATTAGTATATTAAATTAGATTTAGGATGCATTTGACACTGCATAGTAAACTACTTATTGGAAGTGCTTATGGTTAATAAGCAATTTGAGCTGTCAAACAGCAAAATATCAAAGTGCTTATGAAATATAAGCACCTTGACATTTTATACTAGCCATAAATACTTTGGACAAAGCAGCAAAAGGTAGTTTATAGTGTTTATGGATCAGCATAAACAGTTTTGATAGATAAGCATAAGCAGTTTTATCAAATGAGTTGACTGCTTATATTACAATAAGCACTATAAACAACAACAACAACAATAAAACCTTTTTATCCTAAGCAAGTTGGGGTAGGCTAGAGATGAAACCCATGGAAACCCAAAAAAGAAGAGACAAAGAAACAAAAATCAAAAGAAAGAGAAGAGAAATAAAAGAAAGAAAGGAAAGAGAGAGAGAGAGAAAAAGGACAAAAAACAAAATGAATAAAAGCCAAAAACAAATAAGCAAGAAGGAAGAAAAAAAGATCACGGTTCCGACACATCTATTGCTAGTCTCAAAGCGCTTCTATCCATAGCTAGCTCCTTAGGGATATCCCACACTTTCAGGTCTCTTTTAACCGACTCGTCCCAAGTCAAGTTAGATCGGCCTCTACCTCTCTTAACATTAGCATCTCTTTTTAGAACCCCACTACGTACCAACGCCTCCGGAGGTCTTCGTTGGACATGTCCGAACCATCTCAATCGATGTTGAACCAATTTCTCCTCAATAGGTGCCACTCCTATCCTGTCCCGGATATCTTTATTCCGTATTCGGTCTCTTCTTGTATGCCCGCAAAACCAATACAATATTCGCATCTCTGCTACACTTAACTGTTAAACATGTCGTCTTTTCGTAGGCCAGCACTCAGCACCATATAACATCGCCGAATAAATTACCGTCGTATAGAATTTACCTTTTAGCTTCAAAAAATAAGCACTATAACCACTAAAAGGATTATAAGTACTTTAGATATAAGCAGTGATAAACGCACCTTTAATAATTCATGGTCCAACGAATACCGGCTCTTTTTTGACGGGACAAAATCTATGACAAAAATCAGCCCAAACAAGTTTGGGGCTAAAAAGGTTGTATTTGGACCAGATTAATTGTTATGAAGCATCGTTATGATGACCCATTTACTAATAGGCCAAAATGAGGCCTACATGAGAAGATTGAATGACAGAAACAATCCGAACAAAAGATGAGCTGCAAAATTGAATTTGGTGGACTGACCCATAATTTATGACAAAAGGGTGGGTTAGAATTCTTTTTTCAGACGGAAACATGCCTTAATGTACACTGGACTTCAATTTATGACAACAAATGATACATAATTTTTTTTGAGAAGAAATGACACATAAATTAACTACTTATAGTTTGTGACAAAAATGACGATTCTATTTGAGCGCTAGATGAGATTTCATATGATGTGGCAAGTTGCTAGTGACCACTTTTTTTCCGAAGATTTTGTGGGTCACTAATTCGTGATGTTAAAAAGTCACTACATTGTAATAACGAAAACACTAATATCTTTTGCTAATGCATATTTAAGACACATGATTAGCAATGAAGTTTTTCATCGCTAACATGATATTTTCGTAACAAATGATTTTCTATGGCAAAAAAACTCTAAAATTGTCGCCAATTAGCAAATTTCTTGTAGTTGTAGTTTTTAGCGTATATCGTCGTTCAAGACTAGTACAGTGCAAAGACAAACTAGGGTGTGTTTGGCAGAGCTTATGCTCAAAATGTTTATAGTGAATGGAGTCTAAAAAAAAAGAGTCTTGCTGAATGTGTGGGAGCATATATATACTTTTGACTTACAGATTCGTTCTAGAATCATTTATATCGACCATTATTCAGTAAAATCCATTTTCCATCGCCGAAATCTGCACGTCAATTTATTTCTGCACGAGCGCGTCTAATAAACATTTCATCTCAAAAAAGTGAAAAAGGTTGGAGCACCACCAAACAGAAAAAAAAAATAGAAAGCTAAAAACACATCGAAGGCCACACCACCACCACGTTGGATCACTCCTCGTCCTCGTCACCAACCTGCTTGATCTTGGCGCAAACGTTCCGGTCGGCGTAGAGCTGGTACGGCGGCGCGTCCCTGGCGAGCCACTGCTCGACGCCGAACTCGGCCTTGGCGCACTGGCCGTGCTGACGCGTGGCGGTGACCTCGACGGACTTGCAGTACCAGCCGTGGTGGTCGCCGGAGCCGTCGGAGGTGAGGTTCATCCGGCACGGCGGGGAGGCGAGGCAGGGCGCGCGGCCGCTGAAGATGTCGACGTTGCCGCGCTCGTAGTAGTCGTAGCCGGCGCCCATGAGGCCGCCCCACCGGACCAGGTCCTTGATGGTGAAGCCGCCGGAGCCCTCCTCGGCGCCACGGAGCGTCAGCCCGATCACCGAGTCCGTCCCGGCCTTCCAGATCGACCCGGTCTCCACGAAGATCGTGTACACGCAGTCGTAGCTCGCGCCCTCCTGCACGTCCGCCGGGGATCTGCTGGATCCGGCAGCCTGTTCATGAAGCGACGATGAGCACACGGCATTATCAGGACAACAATGCAAGAGGAGAGAACGGGGACGTACCGAGATCGCCAAGGAAGCAAGGATGGCCAACGAGATCATCTTGGCCGCGGCCATACTGAACACTTCAAGGCAGCTGGTCGGACTCTGTATTTGTGATGAGGTGAACAGGCTGGTGACGCCGATATATAGGAGGGAGTCAAGAACAGCTAGTCTCTGAATTTTCTTGAGAGTGTGAGCACAATGCTGGCATATGCTAATCCCAGAACATGTATTTATCTGTAAATTAATTAGCCAGTTGCAGGAATGATGAGGGGTGCGACGCACCTTAGTGTGGATCGGATCGCGGCTCGCAAGCACGTGGCCGTGGATCATGTGATGCACACCCGAGAACGGAGATCTAAGTCAGACAACTGGAGCCCCACGCATCATCAAGCGCTTGTTGGGCGCCTTAAAAACTGTTCGTTGCACATTTGCGCTACAGTTTTTTCCGGGGGCAGGTGGATCACAACTGCGCAAGAGAGAAATAAAAAGAGAGCCATACATAGGGACCATAAACTTGAAAACATGCATTAACAAGTGCACAACTCCTACTCAATTCTCCTGGTGCAGAGCTTATAGATGGTTTCAACTCATAAGGGGCATTCAGAAGGCAAACTTCTCTATACCTTCCTTGATACACCTAAATACACTCAGTATTCACTTAACCAATCTGTTATTAACATGTTTGAGATCCCAAAAGAGCATAAGAATTGTTTTAGCAATTTTACAAAAAAAATAATTAAATTCAAGGAAAAGATCCCACGATCCAATGCCTAAGTTTACTTAGCTAGTTAGGTTCCTTGTAGAGGACACCTATCCACTCGGGTTTGAGTATAGACTTAGTACACATGATGTATTTACGATTATTTATTCTTTCAATGATTGTCAATGATCTTATTGACAATGATGCATTCTCATGAATCTTAAAGCCAGCTGACTCAATCTCTCAAGGGTGATAGTAAGTCTAGGTGGGTGTACCCGTGTGGTCAGAAGGATGAGTGCTCGTACTCATCTAATAATTAGCCATTAACTATTAGCTTTAGTGGATGTGGGATCACACTCCAGACTCCACCATCGCATGTAATATATTTGACCAATATATGTTATTTTCAATGGTTGAAATCTACAGAACCCCCGGTCCAAGGAAATACAATGGTAGATTTGCAATTAATGAATGCCAAATATAGTGAAAATGAATATATATTTTAGAGTTTACGAATTTATATTTTAACTGAATATATGAATACCGAATATAGTGAAAGACATAAGAGACACTAGCAAGATTGCATCATGGCACTAAAAGAACTGAATATATATTTTAGAGTTTACCAATTTAGATGACACTTCGACATAAGTAGAGACCGTTAGTATATTTTAATTTCCTTTTAAAAATATAATAATTTATAACTGTACTTTTTTTTGAGGATCATAATTCATAACTGTACTGTGTTTTTTTTAGGGAACATAACTGTACTGTGTTGGATGATGTGTATCTGACGACTGACGGTGTAATAGTGATTTTTTTTTTTTGAGATGGTAATAGTAAAACAGTTTCAGTAAATGGAATCGGGCATTCAACGAAGTTCGCCATTTCTTCGCCCAACTTTTGCGAAAGGCACGCGCATTTGAAAGGCCATTCCGTTTCGATCAAAGGAGTCACGAAAAAATGAACCGAAAATAGGAAGGGAGGAGGGACAGGACAGGTCCGGCCTATTCTCCCCCGATTCCGCCGTGACCCCAACCAAGATCCTACCCCCCCGTCGCCGGCCATGGACGGGCTCCTGTCCAAGCTCCGCAGCCTGGACGCCTACCCCAAGGTGAACGAGGACTTCTACAGCCGCACCCTGTCCGGCGGCATCATCACGCTCGCCTCCTCCATCGTCATGCTCCTCCTCTTCGTCTCCGAGCTTCGTACGCCTCTCGCTCCTCGCTTCCCTCCCCCATTCGCGCTAGCGATCTAGGACCGGGTACGCAGTTTCGGGTGCCGGATAGCGGCGCTCTGACCGTGGTTGCTGCCAGATGCGGGTGCGCCATGAGGCGTCAACCACTTCCGCATTAGGATTCCGGCGTTCTCCTGTGGATGTTGCGAGATCTCGTGGTCTGGCTAGAGGATGTGTTGAGTAGACGGGCTTGACCGCGCGTATTTTTGGCTGATGACAGTGGAATTGAGGGGGCTCGTTTGATTATATATTGTGTAATTTCAGTGTTCTGCTTCTCTTCATTGCACTATAGTTATTGGATAGTTTGACAGATGCAGGGAGCAACACTTACCAATTCCAGTGATATGCAGCATCTAGGGCTACATATATCAATTTTATACATTAACTTCTCTATTGCACTTAGAATTTTGAAGTTGTCTAAATATTTTGTTAAAACTGGCAAGTGAGGGATTACTTTGATCTTATTGTTGTCCAAATTACTGACACACTACAACTTCCTACGTTCTTTCTAAATGGGACGAAACATCCAGCAACCAGAAAGCCAAAAACTTTAAATATCTGATATAGTACTAGTACCTTCTACTCAACATTTCTTGAACTATTTTTGATTCATCATTTATTCACCAGTTTCTGTTGCACCATTCAGGATTATATCTTCATGCTGTGACAGAGACAACACTAAGGGTTGATACCTCAAGGGGAGAACAACTTCGCATAAATGTATGGATAGCTTTCGTCTTCTTTGGTTCCCTTAAATTTTATATTTCATAATATAAAACCATTTCATTTTGACCCTTCACCAACTATTCACAAACACTTGTCAGAATTTCCTTTAAGTTTGTTTGCTTTCTAGTTCTTTCTTTCTTCTTTAATATTTTCTATTGATTATTATAGATGCTGGACGTTATCTTTCAGAATTTGTTTCTTGTATACTAATTTTCACCTTCTATTCTGTACTAAACTAAATCTGTTTAGATACTTGTTGACATCTAATTTTATCTAATGCCAAAACTGCAGTTTGATGTCACTTTTCCAGCCCTTCAGTGTTCTATAATTAGCCTTGATGCAATGGACATCAGTGGATTAGAGCACCTTGATGTGGTACGCATCTGTGTATATTTATTATTGTTTAAGATATATACATGTTGTATAGCCTTCTACTGATTGTAATTCATGCATATCACTGATGGTTGTTGACTTGCAGACTTGCGATTACTAACTTGCTCCAGTTTGATGCTCTAATGTAGAAACATGACATATTCAAGCAGAGAATTGATGCCCACGGTAATGTTATTGCGACTAGGCAAGATGCAGTTGGTGGAATGAAGGTCAGATAATCACTTGTGCTATTAAAAGTAGGACGTAGAGGTTATAGAATGTATGTCAACATTGCCTGAAAGCCAAGTTCTTTCGAAACAATCACTAATCTAAAGCATCTTTCTGTGCATGGAACGGCCCTAGCTTCATAGCATGGGAATTGTTATGCACAGGTTCACCAACAAAATTGTTGTCTTGTCGGGGTGTGTTTCTCAGATCCTGACATGTTATATCTAAGGATGCATGTTTCCTTTTACAGATGGAAAAACCCTTGCAACATCATGGCGGAAGGCTTGAACACAATGAGACCTACTGCGGCTCTTGTTACGGTGCACAAGAAGTATGCTTCTTTGTCCCATATGATGATATTTCATCCATGATTTGCAATGTGCAGTTGTAGTATTGTCCCTTTGTGTTACTCAGACTATTGAACTTGAATTGAGCATATGAAATTTGTTAGTCCTTTGTTCTCCTGCACTCATTATGGTTGCATGTTGCCTCTATAAATGAACTTCTTTGCCAATTCTGGTTCCTACTTCCTTTGAAAATGACCTCATAATACATGCATGCTGTCATGGCCGGTGGCAAGACCATGCAAGTGAAGACGTCTTCAAGTTGAGATCAAGTTGTGTGAGTATAGTACACCGGTGTCGTTTCGACAGCAGCAAGGCTTGCTGCATGGCTTACGGCAGAAGATAAGTTGGAAGGAGCAGAAGCTTTTACGTCAAGTTAAGAGTCATAGTTAGAATGTTAGATTAGATTTCCTATTCTGTTACAGGTTGTGTCCTTATCGTACACTAGTTGGACTGTTAGGCTGGTGTGCTATATAATGCCACCGTATGCATCAATGAAAGGGGGGAAAAGTTTAGCCAAAACAGTTCGTATCTCTGTGCCTTGGTTCTCAGCGCCGGGATCCAAGCGTGCGGTTCGGCGGCCACGGCCTCGTTCTTCCGTGTTCCACCCGTATAATCTACGTTCTAGAGTGCGTGCTAGTCCGTTCACAGCGAACGGCTGTGACAATTTGGCATCAGTTTCCAGCAGCGATCCGATGGGCGACCCCAAGACTGCTCCGCTTATGTCATCGATCGATGCTCTGACGGAGAAGCTAACGCAGCTTGCGACGGCGATTACAGAAATAAACGGTCAACTGAAGCTTCAAGCCACTCAGCTATCCGTCCTCCCATCCATCAAAGCTGATCTCAGTGATGTGAAACAGCAGATAGCTGCACATAATATTGCAATTGCATGTCTGGAGAAAGTCAGCAGTTCCAAAACTGATGCTGACAGCAAACCAATTGAGGTTGATGGCAAGATCTTGATGGATGGTAGCAATGAAGAGGACAAGCCTTCTGAACCACCAAAGAAATCAGACAAGGGCGGCGGTGATGATGGTGGAGGTGGTGATGGTGATGACGGTGGGGGTGGCGGTCGCGGCGGCGGTCGTGGACGAAACGACAAAGAAGAAAGACCTCAACGTTGTTTTCCACAAAAGCTTCACCGAATTCGTTTTCCAGTATATGATGGCACAGTTGATCCTTTGCCATGGCTTAATAAGTGCCAGCAGTTTTTCAGAGGACAAGAGATTCACAAGGCAGACAAGGTATGGTATGCAACTCTCCATCTTGAAGGTGCTGCTGATTTGTGGTACTACCGCCTGGAACGTGATCATGGTGAACCACCTTGGCCCGAGTTTGTGTCGTATATCAACCAGCGTTTTGGTCCCCCCCTACGATCAAACTCTTTGGGTGAGTTAGCAAAGCTCAACCAAGATGACTTGGTTGCTGATTATCAGGAGCAATTCTTAATGCTCTTATGCCGCTGTGACTCAATGAACGACACACATGCGAAGGATATTTTCACTGCTGGATTGCGTCAACCTCTTCAAACAGATGTTGAACTTCAGAACCCTGCTACGCTTGAAGAAGCCATGAGTTTGGCCCGGACGTATGAACGTCGTGGCAACTTCAGATCAGACTGCAAGCCACAACCACTTTGTTCACTTAGTCCCTCTAGAGAGCAATCAGAAGCAGCAAACAAACTAAGAATGATAGCAGCTCCAACCTCAGCACCATCACGTGTCTTCAAGTTCCTGACACCAGAAGAGATGGCTGAGCGTAAAGCTAAGGGACTTTGCTTCAATTGTGATGAAAAATTTTCTATGGAACACAAGAAGGTATGTCCCCGGCTGTTTCCTATTGCACTCGACCATGATGGTGGCGGCAACATCTATGAAGATGGCAATGACGATACGCCGGACATTCAGTCTTCAAGCTCGAGGACGAGCTTTTCTTTGAGGGAGGGAGAGATGTCATGGCCGGTGGCAAGACCATGCAAGTGAAGACGTCTTCAAGTCGAGATCAAGTCATGTGAGTATAGTACACCGGTGTCATTTCGACAGCGGCAAGGCTTGCTGCATGGCTTACGGCAGAAGATAAGTTGGAAGGAGCAGAAGCTTTTACGTCAAGTTAAGAGTCATAGTTAGAATGTTAGATTAGATTTCCTATTCTGTTACAGGTTGTGTCCTTATCGTACACTAGTTGGACTGTTAGGCTGGTGTGCTATATAATGCCACCGTATGCATCAATGAAAGGGGGGAAAAGTTTAGCCAAAACAGTTCGTATCTCTGTGCCTTGGTTCTCGGCGACGTTGCAACGGCGCCGGGATCCAAGCGTGCGGTTCGGCGGCCACGGCCTCGTCCTTCCGTGTTCCACCCGTATAATCTACGTTCTAGAGTGCGTGCTAGTCCGTTCACAGCGAACAGCTGTGACACATGCCAGCTAATGTCAACTGTTTGACCATGCTAAACGTCTCTTAGTGAAGAACAATGTTACCCATTGTTGCATTCATACGCCCCTATGGGTTACTTAGTTTTTGTAGCATATATATTTTTGTTGACACTTCTTGATTTTGCTTGTTTTTGCAACAGAATTACATTACTACTTTAGACCTTGTTGATATTACTCGATTGATCAATGTTACTTGGGGGTTATTATTTGAGATTTTAACTCACGAGGTCCTATTATGCCTTTTGACTTAACATCTTTCCTAAATATATGCAGTCTGATGGTCAATGTTGTAACACGTGCGAAGATGTTCGTGAAGCATACAGGAAAAAAGGTTGGGGCGTATCAAATCCAGATTTGCTTGACCAGGTAGACCCGTCTATTATAACAGTATAAGTGCATACAAGATACATAATATAAGCTTCATGTGTGTAGCTCATTCTTCGTTTACCTTCAAGGCAACTATTATATCTGATGTGCACTATTATGTAGTGCAAAAGGGAGGGCTTCCTGCAAAGTATAAAGGATGAAGAAGGTGAAGGATGCAATATTTATGGCTTCATCGAAGTTAACAAAGTTGCTGGGAATTTCCACTTTGCTCCAGGGAAAAGCTTCCAGCAGTCAAATGTGCATGTCCATGACTTGCTTCCATTCCAGAAGGACAGCTTCAATGTAATCATAAGGAATTTTGTAAAACAGTTTTATACCATTGCATTCTGACTGGAAAATTTTCATCTCCCCATTTGCAAAGAAGATAAACATTAATCATTGCATTAATTTCTATGCCAGGTTAGCCATAGGATAAACAAATTGAGTTTTGGAGAATCCTTTCCTGGTGTTGTTAATCCTCTTGACGGGTACCTTCCTTTTCTTATAATGCTGTTGATTCCTTCATGTGGTTATTTGCTGGATTCATTAGAAAGCGATAAAAGATTATTTTAGGAAATCAAAGTGATAATTTAACATTCTCTTACTTCTAAATGTGCAGGGCGCATTGGGTGCAGCATTCATCTTATGGAATGTATCAATATTTCATCAAGGTTTGTCCTGTCTTTTCAAACCTCCTGAAAAGAATAGAAAGCTGTGTTGCCTTGCTAATTCCATTGCTGCTGTTTTTCCTTTATTCATAGTTCTTACTTACAGTATGACTGTAACTAGAATTTTGTTTTTTCAGGTTGTTCCCACTGTCTACACTGACATAAATGAACGCATTATTCTCTCAAATCAGGTTATTCCTATTGTTTATTTTTTCTTTTATGTGGACAAGCATTTTCATCAGCCTATGCACATATCTATGTGTTATGATTTTCGTGCGTTCTCTTAGATGCTTTAATTTCATTGCCTCAGTTCTCTGTGACGGAACATTTTAGAAGTAGCGAGAGTGGACGGATTCAAGCTCTTCCTGGCGTATTTTTCTTTTATGACCTGTCACCGATCAAGGTACCATCCATAATTATGCATTCCTTTTTTTTCTTCCTCTATATGAGATGCACTTATTCTTCTTTTAGCAATGCTAACATTTTGGATCCACTGTAAATTTGCATTTATAATTTGAAATGTGAAACATATGTTTTGTACTGGTGCTTTTACAGTACTTCAGTATAACACCGCATATATGGCTTTCTGCAGGTCACATTCATAGAGCGGCATGTGTCATTTTTACACTTCTTAACTAATGTTTGCGCGATTGTTGGAGGTAATGTTTCTTATATCATTTTCATCTACGCTAAGTAGCATGTCAGCTATTCATCTTTCTTTTGTGTTGAACCGCATATGATTTGTTTGAATATTTAATATTTGGACGTTTGTTCTTGTTCCTTTGCTCATGCAGCTACAATTTGTAACCGTTAAGTACAACTGGTTTTAGACAAAAGTCTGGTTGCAGATTCTTGTGATCTCTGTCACCTGATTTAGATTGACAGACTGTTACTGGCTTGGTTATAAAGTCTATTCTTGAACAATCCACAAAATTGTAGCTCTTCTTTTTGTTTGTTCACAAAAATAAAAAATTAAACCATGCCTTGAAAATCAGCCTAGCAGTTCCACCAATGTTCTAACGAGCATGTTATCTTGATTTGCAGGTGTGTTCACTGTCTCTGGAATCATAGATTCGTTTGTATACCATGGCCAAAGAGCAATCAAGAAGAAGATGGAAATAGGCAAATTTAACTGAGCCTTAAATGTTGCTTTCCTGTTGCTGCAATTAATTCCATTTCAATGGCTTAATTTTGAAGAACTCAGCTACAGAGGGCAAGTCTGATCCAAGTTTTAGAAATTGATGAACCAACATGTCAGTAATGTTTCTCATGGCTTCTGCTCTGGAACTCTCGGCAAACTTGTACAGCATACAAACAATTGCTCAGCAAACTTGCCTTGCCTGCTTGGTCCCTGCAAAAGATACCAACAGGTAAAAAAGTCATCTTGTACACCATGTGTTATTTCACTCAGGCAGATGGAAACATTTCAGAGGTGCTCGGTTTTTAAACAATGTAGTCTAAGAGGAAGACATTTTACTTTTGCGAGCTATATGCGTTTGTATCATTGTAAATCTGTGGAAGGGGGTTAAAGCCAGTTTTGAGATTTGTTGTAGGTGCAATTATGGTATTTGTAAAGGATTCCTTTTCTCTGACATTTGTAGCTTTACAAATCAGGTTCGAATTGTAAAGACCATTTCATTAACCCAGGGTTCTCTTTATGTATTGGCTTGACCTGTACAAGCCTAGAAGTCACCAAGTCAATGGCGTTCAATTAGATATTCAAGTTGAGAAGTGACATGTATGACAATAGGATACCACAAAGCATGCTCTTGGGTTCTTATGCTCTTGTTGGCTGGAGTTCAAAAAATTCAGTTCCGGAGCAAGAATTTTTTTTCCCCGGAGCAAGAGTTGAAAACTTGAACTCTGGATGAAGTCCAGGCCACACTATCTCACCGTACTATATGCTTATTCAGATTTTGTCCTTTTTTTAAGGCAGAACTACCCAAAGGGTCTCGATATTACACATTAAATCCTGGAACAATACTACACAGCAGCAGCCACTTTTACAGAAGAAACAGATATAGAATAAAAAATCATAACTAAGTCTTTGGGAACTTCTACAGTACATCAAAGAAGACGACTGGAGCTTCTTCAATGGTGCCGGATCTTGTTGACGGGGCCGAATCCGTGCCGTTCCCGTTCGTCGACGAAGCACGGTTGAGTGAAAAGGACACCAACTCATCGATTTCGCAATGAAAACAATCGATTGGTTGACATTGCCGCCAATATTTTGGGCCTCCATCTTAGATATAGAAGTACTCATACCCGGTAGTGATCTTTATTGACAAGAATAATTTATTAGTATATGGTTATGCCGACCACACAGTAGTTTTGAGCGCCATATATTTTAGATTTACTCATGGATACTTGCTTACTGGGCCTAATGGGCCACGGAGCAAGAAGCTGCTAGTTCTGGAGTCCGCGTGGAAGGAGTGCGACGTCTAGTGGGCGTTCGATTTTCGTGGACGGTCCATTTGCTCCCGACGTCGATCTGACTTCACTCCGTTCCGCCACCGCCCCTGTCCCCCTTTCCCACCACCCGCCGCCGGTGGCTCGCCTCCAGGCCAGGCCACAGCCATGCAGGGCCGCCGCTACCTGGCGGTCTCCCTGGCCCGAGCCCTGACCCAGGCCCCCTCTCGCTCCATCTTCTCCACCCCGTCGCTCCTCCAAACCCTCGACCCGTCCGCGCCGTCGCCTGCCGCCGCAGGAGCCCCGCCCACGGCGGGCCGGCTCGCGGAGCTGCGGCGGCCCAAACATGCTGCAAGCTCTATGATGTTTAACCATTTCACAATCAGGTGTGTTTATCATTGCGCTTTACATCTGCATATTCTGCAAATGTTTGATACCTACCTTAAGCATGCGCTATCCAGCATTTATAATTCCATAGAAATGAGAAATTATCTTTGCAGACAAAACTGCTTTAGCATCACTGCCAGCTTTCTTACAGTTCTGATAGGTGACTGCAAACATGGCACTATTTGCATCTCATCTTATTTGACCTTTCATGTGACTGCAAATTAAGAAATTAAATCCATGCGATAACTCATGGGTGATGCTCTTTTATTTGCAAATTTTACTGTTGGTACATACATATGATATTTACAACCTGTTTCTTGAGACACTATTTGACACATTATATGCACCTAATGATATCTCAATTGGTGCCAGATTGTCATGTAAATATGTGAGAGAGTTGAGTTCCACCACACTTTTTTTCTGAACGTTTGATGATGGTACATTTAATTGTCATATTTAGATTTATCTGTAATTCCTACAAATCATATATGTAACTAATGATCACATAGATGTGTACTAATCATTATTTTGGATCTGTTGCTTTTAATGGGAAATAGAAGTTGAAGATCACCTTATGGGTTGAATTTAATATCCCTCTGAAGAGTGAAATGTAGAGGTAGACAGAAGACTCGACACATAGACCACAATGATTTGATTGTATTTTGGCTGGGATGGCTGACATAGGATATTTCATTAGACATGAATAGTTTCTGATACTTCCTTCTGATGACCCATATTCTGGTTTATAGATATAAGGAAACGCAAAACAATAATGTCCAATTTCCAACTTACAAATCGTTTTGATTAACTTATGGATGACAAAGCAATGTAGCATATCTTTTCCTTTGTGTACTCATAGAGAGTTTATGCAACCACACAAATAAATTCATATTTCTCAGGTTACCTCTTCACATTCTATGGGTGTGCTTTTTTAATGTTTCCTTTTTCCTGTCTTTTGAAACAATTCATGTTGTGGCCTTGAAGTTTACGTATCGTTTTGCCATGATTCATGTTACTATTACTTTTTTAGATCTTATATGTCCGGTGACTATACCGTCTTTTTTATAGGAATTTCCATGCAGGTGTTTATATGTTAGCATGGAGTCGGAAAAGGGAGGACATTGTTGGGCTAAAAGCACCTAAAAAGGAGAAGCGAGTGAAGAAAGAAAATAAAACTCAACCTCCTGTAGAAGCACCATATGTGGCACCAAAACCAAAGATAGCTAATAAATCAATGCCTGATAAAACTGTTGAGATTTTTGATGGGATGACGTTGCTTGAACTTTCTAAACGAACTGGTGCATATATTAGTGCGCTTCAAGGCATACTCGCAGATCTTGGTGAAAAGGTTGAATCAGAGTTTGATTCCATCAGCATTGATCTTGCAGAATTGATTGCTATGGTATGTATTAATTTTATTTTCCTTTAACCTGGTACTATTCTTACCATTTATTTTCTTGAAGCATACTAGAAGAGTTGTTCATTGATATTTCATTCCTTGTATTCAGTTATGTCCTGCGCTCTATCATGACTCAGGGGAATGATAGCAAAATGATCTTGTTTCCTCAGCAAGGGAAACCCCTGCTGGGGTAGTATTATATTAATATAGGAATCAAAACAAAGTAGTCTCATGCATAGGATTAATATCCTAGAGATACAAAGCAAAAGAAAAACTCTACATGTGATGTATCTATACAAGTAATTGTAGGATGGCTTCTTCTATGATTTTTTTTTCAGCCTTTGAAGGATGGTCTTATATTACATTTAGGGGGTTGCTAATTTTCAGGTGACTGAAAGTTCCTGGAACTTTCAGTCACTGCTTTTGAGCCATAGATTCTATATCCAACAGTTTCTAATTATTATACAAAAAATCCCATAAAAAAAATCAAAACACGAAGGAACAAAGCATCGCCTGAAAGCTTTGAGGTGAGAGCTAGGATATCCGTTACATTTATATCCACTGCAAATTCGATTCTTTCGAAATGCATATTGATCAATAACATTGGTTATACTAATTACCATGTTTCATCTCTATTATATTACAATCTATTTTCTATCTACAACAGTTTTTTGTTACGTCATAAATGTATTCTTTCAAACAATAAAAATGTGGCAGATTCACTGTGATAACGGTAGCTGCAAATATGGAAATGAAAGGTCCCATGAGTTTTTTTTTTTCCACACTAACTGTTTTCTAGAGATCTACTTCTCTATCAATATCTCCCTCATCTGGATATTTTCCTATTATTATGAATTTTTGTAGCAAGTTTTACCAACATGAAATGTTCAAGCATCTCAAAAAATTATGTTTCTATGATATGAACCCATGTGCTTCATGTTTCTTCTCCAGGAACTTGGTGTTAATACCCGAAGAATGCATACTGGTGTAGGCACGATGGAATCACGTCCTGCTGTTGTTACAGTAATGGGCCATGTTGACCATGGGAAAACATCGCTTCTGGATGCTCTACGTCAAACATCTGTTGCAGCAAAGGAAGCTGGCGGTATCACTCAGCATATAGGTGCCTTTGTTGTTGAAATGCCATCAGGGGCATCCATCACATTTCTTGATACTCCAGGACATGCTGCCTTCAGTGCTATGCGAGCTAGAGGTGCTGCTGTAACGGATATTGTAGTGCTTGTGGTTGCAGCAGATGATGGTGTAATGCCACAGACACTTGAAGCTATGGCTCATGCAAAAGCAGCAAATGTTCCCATTGTAGTTGCTATAAACAAATGTGATAAATCTGGTGCTGACCCTGAGAGGGTAAGAATCCAGCTTGGTTCAGAAGGCTTGCTTTTGGAAGATATGGGTGGGGATGTGCAGGTTATTGAAATCTCTGCAGTAGCAAAATCTGGTTTGGACAAATTGGAAGAGGCTTTGTTCCTTCAAGCTGAGATGATGGACCTGAAAGCCAGAATTGATGGGCCAGCTCAGGCCTTTGTAGTGGAGGCAAGGGTGGACAGGGGTCGGGGCCCACTGGCAACTGCTATAGTCAAGTCTGGTACATTAGTCAGTGGGCAACACATCGTTGTGGGAGCAGAGTGGGGAAGAATTAGGTCTCTTAGAGACACAGCAGGAAACATAACAGAGTCTGCAAAACCTGCTATGCCTATTGAGATTGAAGGGCTAAGGGGCCTTCCAATGGCTGGGGATGATGTTGTGGTTGTTGATTCGGAGGAAAGGGCAAGAATGCTTAGTCAAGGGCGGAAGAAAAAGCAGGAGAAAGATAGACTTCGAAAGATTGATGAAAATATGCCAGACGATGCAGATATTGCAGAAGATGGGACTCCTGAAAGAGTTGAAATGCCCATTATTGTCAAAGCTGATGTACAAGGCAGCGTTCAAGCTGTTACAGATGCATTGCGAAGTCTTAATAGCGCACAGGTATTTTCTCATGCAGATTTGGTGCCTTATTGTTCTTTTGAAGTTAGTGTCACACAATATAAAACTATGTAGCATGAAAACTTGCAGTTTTAGAATAACTCCTAAAATTTCAAGAGAGAAGAAGTCCCTAGTTTCTCCTAGATGGTCTAGTTTGTCCCAGAGGAAAAACAGAGTCCCAAGTGTCAAATGTGATCCTCTTGGTGAATATTAGGTTTCCCTTATTCCATTTTTCCCGTCAAGCATGTCATTTAATGCATAATATTGTTCTCTGCAGGTGTTCGTAAATGTTGTTCATGTTGGCGTTGGCCCAATAAGTCAGCATGATATTGATCTAGCACAAGCATGCGGGGCATATATAGTTGGCTTCAACATTCGCACTCCACCTATTGCGATCACTCAAGTAGCAACAAGGGCCAACTTAAAGGTACCATTTCTATGAATTGTTACTGCTTTAGTGTCAGCCATGAACATTACTTTAGAGATCTTCTTTCTTGGATTTTCATGCTAGTAGAGAGTTTGAAAAGCAGTGCTGCATGAACTTTCCATTTTGAGTATGTGCAGAAATGCTGGGTCTTAATCCATCCAGTTTTTCCTAGTGAACCTTTACATTTATCAGAGAAGTTATATGGAATCATTCAAGAGCATGCTATTAACATATTTTGGTTCTGGGAGGAATTGTGGATATGACTGCCATTTTATTTGATTGGATTGAATAAGGTAAATCTGTAGATTCACAATAATCAAGTATGGCATATGCCACATAATTGATTTTTGGATGTAGAACAGCTTGTTCCCTTGTGGGATATGGAAGTTGATATTTACCCTTTCTGTTGTGACATAACTTCAGTCCTTATGGCAATTGCTTGGTAAAAGGTTCGGTTCCTTTGCTTCAACAGCTCATTCACACTAGTTCAAACATTAAACTTGAGTCTTCCCCTGAATATGTCCAATACATAAGGAAGCAATTGTATCTCTGTTGAAGTATTGCAAAACTAATTTGCCATTGTTGATCACATCAGAGTTATTATATTGAGCGTTATGATATATGACACATTATATCTCAACTTGCCAAAGTATCCTTTGCCATGAATATTCTCAATCTCAATTCATACTCGATATTGTTTTTCTTTAGATTTTGCAGCACAAGATTATCTATCATCTCCTGGAGGAAATGGGAAGACTTATTGTCGAGAAGGCACCAGGGACTGCTGAAACTCAGATTTCAGGAGAGGCTGAGGTTTTGAACATATTTGAACTTAAAGGGCGCAGCAAGTCAAAAGGACCAGACATTAAAATTGCTGGCTGCCGCATTACTGATGGTCACTTCAGCAAATCTGGTACCATGAGACTGTTGAGAAGTGGAGAAACAGTCTTTGAGGGTCCATGTGCGTCCCTGAAGCGGGAGAAGCAGGATGCAGAGACAATAGACAAGGGTAACGACTGTGGACTGGTGATACAGGATTGTGATGATTTCCAGGTAGGCGATGTCATCCAGTGCTTGGAGCAGGTGATTAGGAAGCCCAAGTTCATATCAACGCAAAGTGGTTCGGTTCGGATCGAATGCTAATAGAAGATTTTGTTTCTGGCTGACATTGTTCCATTTCCAATTAATTCAGCCAGCTGTGCTGAACTGATCAATGTTCCAGAGTGTAACAAGATTTTTTAACGCTAGCAACTTGTTGCAACTGCGACCAACACCCTTTTTGATATGAGACACGCCTATGACCAAATTACTGCATTCTGGTGTTTTTTGTAGCATTGTGTCATCCACTTTTGAGGAAGATCAGTTCCAAAACATGTAAAACATGAACCTCACGTTTAAAGAAAACTGTCATAAGCACTGTTCCAATGGGACGATAGGAAAGCTGGCTCGTAAGAGTGATCTTAGCCATGTGATGATGTGAACTCGTTCGCGAGTACGTATAGTCGAGTTTAACTGTGCATTAGCTGACGGTGCCTTTTACGGGCCCAAAAACGTCTTCAGCGGTTTCCGCTTTCATTGGATCGGTCTTCGACGTCCGCACCAAACAAACGAGATTTCCATCTCGTCGTCTCCTCCTACCCCCCACCGCTCCTGTCCCCCTTTCCCACCACCCGCCGCCGGTGGCTCGCCTCCAGGCCATAGCCATGCAGGGCCGCCGCTACCTGGCGGTCTCCCTGGCCCGAGCCCTGAACCAGGCCCCCTCTCGCTCCATCTCCTCCACCCCGTCGCTCCTCCAAACCCTCGACCCGTCCGCGCCGTCGCCTGCCGCCGCAGGAGCCCCGCCCACGGCGGGCCGGCTCGCGGAGCTGCGGCGGAAGCTGCAGGAGGACACACCGTCTCTGGGAGACTTCGCGTACTCGGTGGAGGTGGGGACACGGAAGCGCCCGCTGCCCAAGCCCAAGTGGATGAAGGAGACGATCCCCGGCGGCGCCAAGTACGCGGCCATCAAGGCCAAGCTGCGGGAGCTAAAGCTGCACACCGTCTGCGAGGAGGCGAAATGCCCCAACCTCGGGGAGTGCTGGTCCGGGGGCGAGACCGGCACCGCTACGGCCACAATCATGATCCTAGGGGACACCTGCACGCGCGGCTGCAGGTAATTCATCCGTCGTGTTCGTTTCTATGGCCTGTATTAGGTGTACTTGATTGCTTCTTAGAACGTTTAGGCTGTGCAGTTCAAGAATTAATTCAGAGTTTAGATTTTTTTTGGATAATGTTAGAATGTTGTATTCACTTCTCTCATGCTAGTCATTTAGACTACATGTTGTAGTGTTTTTTTCCACACTAACTTCATTTAGTTCAGTTGCTTATAGATTTGGTCAGTTCTTCTACTCTGCTCTTGCTTTTTAATCTGGGAACCAGTTGTTTGATACAAATGTAAGCAATATAAAAATTATGAACACATAAAATGCAGTTAGTTCTATTTTGGGGAGAAATTAGTAAGAAGGGATCCCTGACCATGTAAAGAGAAGTAGGAGTATACCAAACATGACATTGGAGAAATCCGGGAACACTGAAGAAAGACTTAGAGGATTGGAATATCATCAAAGAGCTTGTGTGGAAATTAGAAATCCACTTGTCAGAACCGTGTCTTATGCTGTTGGTTTCTGTTGACCATTTTAATTCACTATATCATCTAGTCCTTTAGCTTATGCTTTTGTTTCCTTTCATTTAATATTTTTTTTGCTAGTTCTTGTGGGTTTCATCTCTAGCCTTCCACATCTTGCGTGGGGACTAAAAACGCTTTGTTGTTGATGATAATGATTTCGACTTGAAAGAATTATGTTGAAGCTCTGCTTGTTCTGTTATGCGTACGATGTCCATTTTCAGGGGACCTGCAGATATTGTTGTCTAGTCTTAGAATTTTACCTGCTTCATCAATAGTTAGTTTGATGATATTCTGTATGAAAATGATATGATTTCTTTGCTGTTTTTCTTGTCAATTTTTTCCATGGGTGTGCTTGTGATTTTCAGATGTTGCAACCTACTTTGCTGTGATGTAAGATTTAATTTGAGAAGTTAACAATTTGCAGATTCTGTAATGTCAAGACATCTCGAACTCCCCCTCCACCAGATCCCGACGAGCCTTCCAATGTTGCTCAAGCTATTGCCTCATGGGGCCTTGAATATATAGTCATTACAAGTGTTGACAGGGATGATTTACCTGATCAGGGGAGTGGTCACTTTGCTGAAACAGTACAGAGGTTGAAGGCTCTGAAGCCAGAAATGCTGATTGAAGCACTTGGTAAGAAGCATTTTCCTCGCCATATTGCTTGGTTACTCAGCATAGGTCATGTATCCTTTTTCAAATCACTGTATTAACTATTTCATATCTTCTACCCTCATACGACATATTTTGCAGTACCTGATTTTCGCGGAGATCTAAGTTGTGTAGAAAAGGTTGCTATGTCTGGACTGCATGTTTTTGCACACAATATTGAAACAGTGGAAGAGCTTCAGAGAAGTGTTCGAGACCATCGTGCAAATTTTAAACAGTCTATAGATGTTCTGAAAATGGCAAAAGAGTATGCTCCTCCAGGTACCCTTACAAAGACATCAATAATGTTGGGTTGCGGAGAGACTCCAGATCAGGTGATTAGCACCATGGAGAAAGTGCGGGCTGCTGGCGTTGATGTTATAACATTTGGTCAGTACATGAGGCCGTCCAAACGTCATATGCATGTTTCTGAGTATGTTACACCTGAAGCTTTTGACAAGTATCGAGTCCTTGGCGAAGAAATGGTACGTCCATCTGTCCTACATGTCTCCTTTAGCTTTATTACATAACACAAAATATTTTAGCCAACCATATGTCCATGGTGCATCTTACACATGGGTAACCTATTATTAAAATTTTAACAACAACTAAATTCAAATTTTATGTTAAAAAAAGATTCTAGATCCTAACTTCTTTTATGGATTAGTAGACCTGCTTGTTTGGCAGTGAGTAATATTTCCTGCACAAAGATAGAAACATGGATTTTACAATGGAAACCCGATCTTAGCTGTGCAAGATAGATGAAGATCAAGAAACTTGCATTTTTCATGAATTTTGCAGCAGTTCTTGATCTGCATCATTTAAATCTTTTTGTTCCCATAACCCTTCTCACTGATAACGAGTCATAACCACATTTGTTATATTGAGCTATGATGTTGCTGACAAAATGCTGTTGTCGTAATTCTTAAATGGCAGGGATTCCGTTATGTTGCTTCTGGGCCAATGGTTCGATCTTCCTACAAAGCTGGTGAATTCTACATCAAAGCTATGATCGAAGCTGATCGAGCAAAAACATCAGACTTAAGTTCATAATTAACACCTCAGTTCCTTGATATTGTTACACTGCAAATAAGCTCCTCAGTGTTTCCTAGCTGGAAGGACCTGTTGATTACTGTATTGCTACCACATTCATTTTGTTAATCTGTGATGGTTCCAATTTGCTATTTCTGTGTTACTCCGTGCTCCGAATCAAGATAAAGCACACCACATTTTGATGTAACAATATGTAATAGTGTAATATGTTTAGGCCATCACCTTCTGTGTATTTTGCTTGTACATAAAGAAAAGCTTGGACAAATTGTCATCCATCGATGCAATCATCTAATCTGCTAGAGATGATCCTACCAACAGCGCACTAGAGCACTCTTGGTCCCTTTCTGGACAGGGACCTTGTTACTGTCGTTTCATTCCTCTCCATATCGACCTTTTCAAGTCAACCAGGTCCCCTCTTTTATGTGGCTAACTGGAGAAATCTTATCTAGCTAGGCATATAACTGAATGCTGAGGAGGGGGAAATGACACCTCTGTGAACGTTGATTCATCACATCGACCGGTGCCTTTCGTTGGCGCCATTATTAAGGAATTGTCAACATCCTATTCGTTCTCCATTTTCATGCCCCATCATTTTCTGAATCCACTGCAGCAGTGGGTTTTGATTTGGTCAACCGAGCACTAGAATCCTGGACTTGCGGTCTCGCATATGCGGCTTCCCTGTAGCTGCCTCCATCCTACAAGGCACAAGTTTCTATTAAACAAATCACCCGTACTCCCCACACAATTCAGCAACACCCAAGGGAAAAAAAAATCTGCAAAGCTAATCTAAAATAACTGGTCTTCTAGTAAAGTACATACGAGTGACCACATCGATCCGAGCTGTACAGCATGCAGCGTCGGCAGTCCTGATCTAGTTATCCGGACGAGGCTTGGCTTGCACTTGGACTGTGCAGTGTTCACCAAAGCGTGCAATATAAAACTGGGCGATTAGCTAGTAGTGCAGGTTGTTGTCAAGTACAGAGTGCATGTGTTTTAAGTGCAAGAAAAGCGTGTCCCTGGCTGCTGCTTCGTCGAACCTGTTGTTAACCATATCGGTCTGGCCATTTGACGCATGATCGCGTCCTTATCTCTCTGCATGCCCATGAATTGTGGCCGCCACTCTTGAGCGTCCTGTATGGCCAAGCCAAGCCAGACCACCCTTGACGCGCCCAAGGGATCAGCTTCGAAGCCACTTGGAATCTGGAAAGTCGAAGCGCAGAGCCCACTAGTCTTGCTAGATCGGTCCCTCGAGAAAGCGGGGGCCGTTTCATTCAACGAGCACGAAGCACTTACTATAGCTTTCATCTGCCTATATATATGGAGCTGCTTGCACATGCAAGTACACTATGCAACTCTTCTTCTATTTGCTCACGAGACTACAGCGACGACAGCAGCCGAGTGGGCAAGCTTATTAGATTGAGTGCGCGCTATCGTTGCAAGGAGTGCAAGCAATAAGCACGCGTTCATGGCGGGCTTGTGGACTGAGCCGAGCCTCGAGTTTGGCGTCAAGGTGGTCAGGGTCGCTGGCCTGGACCTGGAACGCGGCGGCGCCGTGTTCGTGCGGTACTACGTCCCCGCCGGCGACGGGGCGCGGCGGCTCCGCGTGGACACGCGGGAGGTCCCCTGCGGCGGCGGCGGCGGCGGGGAAGCGTTCTGGGGCGAGCTCGCGCGCTTCGAGCGCTGGGGGCCCAGCGCAGCCGCGGGGTCCACGACGCCAACGACGGTGGCGCCAGGAGGGGGCATCGTGTTCGAGCTACGGTGGAGGCCGCCGCCGTCGTCGTCGTCCGGGCTGGCGGCGTTGCTTGGGATGAACAGCAAAGGGAGACGGCCGCCGTCGCGGGTGGTGGCGCGCGCGGAGCTCGCGTGGCACGACGTGGCCGCGTCGAAGCCGGCGGCGGAGCGGTGGCTGACGCTCTCGTTGGCGGGCCGCGAGCTGAGCGGGCGGAAGGCGCCCAAGCTGCTGGTCGAGGTCGACGTCATCCGCGCCGCCGTCGCCGGCGGTGAGCTTAAAGCGACGGGGAGGAAAGCCAGCGGCGTAGACACGTGTTGCAGCGCGGGCGAGGACTGCGGCCAGTGCGGGTGGGTCGGGAACGAGGAGGACATGTTCCTTGCAGCCACGTTCAGCCAGTAGCACACGCAGTAGATGAGAATTACAACCAGAACTCTGAAACCAAATTTGCAAGGCCAAGGTTCAAATGTCGAAGCTATGTGTACAACTGGCTTAATTTTGAAACTGCTATACGCTGGTGACTATAATTTGTTGTGTTTATGTACAGATTTGCTAGTTTTTAATTAACTGAGATTTCACATTTGGTTCAGTCATACATTTGGAACAATAAAAATATACTGTTAAAACAATAAAATTATAGTGCAAGAATAAATCATTGATGGACTGGTTTTGACCCCACCCCCTATATATCAATGAATTCAGGTGGGGATTCTCTCCCCCCCGTGACCGTCAAAGAAAAAAAATAGTGCAAGAATAAGGGAACTGCTCGAACAATTTGTTACTATGTGAAACATTTTTATTTTTTATAGAACATTTTTTTTGATACAAATGGATGAAAAATCTGATTGATTGGATCAACATCCAGGACTAAGAAAGTTACTCAGAGATTAGAAAAAATTCAGTCACCATGAAGACATCTCCATTATTTAAGGGCCTAAATGCATGCATTTAGGCCTGTTTGCTTTGGACCCTGGAAAAACTGCCTAAGCCAGGCAGCAATCCCAGGCGTCCGATTTTGAGCACCTGGGGCTCAGATTGCTACCTAGCCCAGGCAGCTGCCTGCCAGGCATAATCCAAACAGGCCTTTACTGTTGTTGAATGGTTGGTGGTACGACGACATTGCTTTTACTATAATTGAATTTTATTTTAAAAAAGTAGAAGTCCTATTTATCCCTTATACTCTTGACATTGTTTGATTTTCCTTCCTGAACTATAAAATCAGATAGAAGTACTTTTAGCCCCTCTCAACTATTGCCAAAGTCCAGTCTTCCTCTCTCAATCACAAAATCGGGTATTCATGCTCCTTCAACTGTTAAAACCGTTTGTTTTTCCTTCCATGGTTGTTTTGATCTGTGGTTTTATACGTGACGTACATGGGACATAGAGAAAACACATATTTGATGCCATGTCATTTTTTATAATAAAAAATATGATACATATATTTTGGATATCTAAAAATTATAAGATGTTTTATATTTCAAGGTTAGTCTATGGACAAAAAATTTTCCAGTTTTATCTAAAAATGTATATTTTTGGAGATTGAATATTTTCTATATTATTTTTAAATTCAAATTCAAATAAATAATGTTCATAATTCAAACATGATTTCCTTGGTTCATATAAAATGCTTAGTTTAAAATGTAAATTTTAAAGGTGTGATAGTCCATGATACGAGAGAGGTTTAATAATCCATAATTATTATTTAAATATGAATTTTTTATATGTATATAAAATAAAAATATTTAACACACTAATATTCAACTAGAAAAATATTATAATTTGAATTTTAATTGTAAAAATGACGACGTGACTAATATGTTTCTCTATGTCACATATGTCACATGTGCGCCATGTAGACAAAACCATAGATCAAAACAGTTGTGAAAGGAAAAACAAATGGTGTTAATAATTAAAGGAGCACAAATAATCAGTTTTGTAATTAAGGAAGAAAGTTGAGGGAGGCTAAAAGTACTTCTTGCTTCTTTTAAAACGACATGGATCTTGAAATTGGGCCTCTTTGGCAACTGACGGTTTTGGAACGGCCCGCAAGACAGTGCAAGGTTTCAGTGGCTTCTGCGTTGGCGTGGATTTGTTGACCTTTGAGCTGGATCTGATAAAGGCCTGTTTTCGCCAATGTTTTGCTGGATCAACCCACTGGACTGCTAAAACCGCTGCTGGGGCGGAGTGGATTCAGTTCACCCAAGTTCTTGCGACATCGGAGAAGCGGCCCATGGAGCTAAGCTGACTTCGGCGGGACCTCTCTCGAAGTAGTCCTCGGTCAGTGCGGAGTGTGTGCACCCTGCACCCTGGTCCTCTTTCTTAGCTTGTACTTGTATATCTATTTTTTTTTGTTTTCTTTTTGCGATGTGGCTCTTTAGCTTGCATATGATCGCACCAAAGATTGCGTATACTTATGTTTGGTTTGATAAGCCAATTGATCTAACGTGAAACGATAATATGATATTATTTTGAGTTTCGATGGACTGACTCAAATTTGCTAAACAAGGTTAAGATGGTTATGTTTTCTCCACTCAAACTTAAAAACAAAGGAGTGAAATAAACCATGATCACCCAGACACCATCAAAACAAATCTCTGCCTGAATTAGGATTTCAATGTGTTATATCATTGCTTTGTGAAACAAACTAGAGACCCAGCAGCCTCCCATTAGGTCTCTTTTTCGCGATGATGCCCATCTTGGACTTGGATATGAATAAATTCTATAGGAAAGAAAGAAGAGGTTTGAGATTGGATCACAGACATAATGGGCTGCATGTTTCCAGCGCCTTAGCTACTCGTGACTCACCCACTCCCCAACACAAGTGACTTTATTTTGCTGTATGTTTTTGGCTTTAACCTAATTTAGTAGCTTATCTGGGATCAAAACACTTGATACATCTTTATTAACATTGATTACAACAGCTTTATTAAAACTCAACCTTAGGGGTGGGGGGGGGGGGGTGGGGGGTATGACAGCCTCCTTCAGGCCCTGAATCCCATTTCCCTACCATACAAAAAGGGACTTAGCTGGCTTTATTAAAACTCGACCTGTAGGGGTATGACGGTCATATTTGCTAAATAGAAGATCTTCTCGTGCAGATCGAGACAACTCCTGAATAGTACTTCCTAGCTATATAAAGAGATTTAGTTGGTCATGTGAGCTATGCCACAAGTTTTTACCTCTACTTTGAAACAGGAAGGGCGAGGGGATTTTTTTCATAAGAACCGAGAGTCAAATTCCCGTGGCCAGGCTGCCATCCACATGCCTTGCCACTGCGCGGAGCGCATGTTCTCACTACAACGACTTTATTATTTAAAATATCATAAAGGACATTTGAACAATTAAACTTTTACTATCAAACAAGTATAATTCATCATGTGAGCGATTTACATATACTACAGAACATTTCATTTTTAATTTTTATCTTTGAGAAATCAAATCATATTATAAGAACAATAGAGTTTCAAGACTACAAAATCCAAATATCTGAACAATATGGAGCTTCTCAAGAACCTTATAGAAACAACACTATTATTTGCATGAATGATAAGTATAACAGTATATAAATTAAATTATAAAAAAGAACTACAAATGTCTAGTTTAGAAAATAAGCTTTACAAATAATGACTATTAGATAAGGTAAAAAAGGGAAGGAAAAAGGATAAATGTGAGCAAGGTAAAAGGCTAAAAAATGAGTAAAGGAAATTAGAAAAAAAATCGAAATTATTCTTTTATCTAGTTTTTTAAAGGTGTGTTGTATCGGTGAGCAATTGCGTCTAGATCATAACACAATTGGACGATAACATGGAGTGGAAAGGGAAAAAGCCCGACTTGTAACATAGGAAAATGGTAACCCATATCACATCCACACATCTAGTCATCAACCCGGTTTAGAGATCTTTATGAAAAAGGAGCATAGCTTGATTTCTATTTGCTCTAAATATTATGTGAAGAGTACGACTGAATACCAAATCCAACATTAGATTCAGCAATCTGCAGCGCTGAGACAATCAGAGGCCGGCGGTGCATGGGTCGGCGCCGCCCTGCCGAGTGTGGAAACGCTCACCGCGTGCACGCCGGACCCTCGCATAAAGATACAACGTGAAGTACGCATGCTCACGTAACAGTGAGCTGCCGGCCGTTTAGGTCTTCCCATTTAACAACATATCTTAATTTTTTAACGAGATCTTGCTAAGATTCACCTGCTCCCAGTAGGTACAGGCATCGAGATTTGTTTATGGTTGATGCCATCAGATGCCAACTTGCTCCAAGGTAGGGGCCCCTGGTCCCCTGTCCCGGATGAACCACGTGCGAAATTACTTTTATTAGAGAACAAAACTTGGATTCATATTCATTAGGTTATCATTAGTGATAGATGCTAGGTAGATGCCCCTATCATGCACGCTTAATGGAATGACTACATATAGTTTAATCATGGTCGACATCGACACATGCATATGGCTTTTGTTTAGCATGGTAGTTGGATTATTTTGTCGCCGTTGCCATCCCGATCGATGTGATAAGAAACGTCTTGAACCCAGAACAAGATGCTGTTGTTGCCCTCATCACCGCGCGCGCCCTGATCTTAGGCTCTCGTGGGCCCCGCTTCGGGTGTTTCCGTGTTTGCGTTACACAAAGTGCGATGTCAGCAAGCATGATATGTCACGAATAGCTAGAATTTGTCTTATGACCGACCGGAATTGCTTTCAAACGAGCATGGCGCTGGCACATGCAAATCTAAGGTTGGACCGTAGTTGTGGACTGGTCACTGGTGGTTCATTAGATTACCCCAATAGGTTTTGTCGTCTAGGTATGCTAACTCTGCTCCCGAAAATGGCAGGTCGCAGGTCGCATTCCTGATGAACAACTAATTAGATGGGCGCATATCTCATGCTAATTTCTATTCTCTGTTTTAAAATAATTAACATTTTAACTTTGATCACAGAAATTAAGAAGAAATAAAAAGGTGAATGCATAGAAAATAAGATATAGTGATAAAAACAAAGATGTATTAGAAAGAGAGAAATATGTATTGGAATTGAGAATGACATTCCCTTAGTTCTAAAATATAATTGCTCTAGGTTATGAGAGTGAGTGTGCAGATTTATGATACCTCCCATATATCTAGATAGTTTTGTATCCAAATTTATTAGCGATGCTATGAATTAAGATCAAATCTAAAAATATTTATATATTAGGACAAAGAGAATAATTATTTTGAAAAAACTAAAGATAACCAAAGCGATAATTACTTTAGGGCAGAGGGTGTATACCTCATCCAAAAAGAAGCTCTCAGGATATATATACTTGCACATGTCAGCCAGGATTTGATGCATGACACGGACATAAAATACTACTGCAGTATCGTCGCGTCGTGTGATTTACAACTTCAGTGTAAACAAATTTCAAGCCAATCTGAGCTATTGCTTTAGTTTGTTTCGTCGGGTTACTTGAAGTTGAATACTTGTGTGCATTTGCCAACTTGCAGGGTCCCGTCTGACCACTCAAGCGGAGAGAGACATTTCTGGCTTTTAGGGTCGTGATAGATCACTGCTTCGATCCAGGGGAAAGATCCAGGTAAAGCTTCGCGTAGCCTCTGCCGCGACACACCAAAGTAGCTGGTACTTGAAGCATGGAAAATTTACCAATCCTGTAAAACCTTTTCAGAATAAAGAGGAAATGATCTGGCTCACGAGCCGAACCGATCAAGACAAGACAAAACTAAGCCTAAAGTGAACCAACTCAGCTTGTGAACTAGTAGTACTTCAAAGTTAGACGTTGGCAATGGCAGATGTGTTCTTTTTATCTGAAATAGTGAAAGAGCCTTTACCTCACTGGTAAGGTGCCTGAGTAGCACCTCTCAGATTCCAGATTTGATTCCCAGTAGGAGCAAATTTGTGATCTGAGTTAAAAAAATTCCCTCGTCTCTCCCCGCACCAAAGCATTTGATTAAGGCATCGCCTCTGGAAGCAACGGTGCCTATGGTGACCTCGGCCTAGGTTCTCACAAGGCTGATGGACCCAATGTAAGGGGGAGGGAGGGGAGGGGGGGTTCTTGATCTGTGTGAGAGGATCTTCTCCTTAAATGCAATGTCCAGGGGTCGTCATACCCCCGCAGGTCAAGTTTTTTTTGTTTGAAATAGCGGTGATTATATTAGCTTCCTTCCATTTCCAGCATGTCTTCAGGTGTATTAATTATTTCTCATCAGAAAATTGTAGAAGCACATATTGTCCGTGTTTACCACATACTTCTCATACCTAAAAAGTACGTTTAATAATCTCGACACACATATTCATATATATGACTTGGGCATAAAATACTTCTCATAATATATGTATTAAAATTCATGTGATCTGCATAGGAAATTCAACATTTCTAGCTAGAAGCAATCCCACACTTTTTTCATGATTAAGTCAATGCTTCAAAATTGAAGTTCATCGCAAGCATTCACAATATCAAACGCAACAATCTGTATGATTTACACTCACTCGGGCAGTCAAGTCAGTACAATACAATAATAACTTCTCTTGAAAGTCATGCTAAACACGAGTTTTGCTACGAAGAAAAATCATGGCTGTAGAATCGTACAATTGTGAGCTTTGTATCCGAAAACGAGAAGAAACTCTTCAACTCCTCCTATGCTGCAGCCTTGCCGGGAACTGTTGGGCTTCGATTGGTATTCACCTCACTAGAAAAGGAGGCAACAGTTGCAAGCTTTTAACATCAAGAAGTAGTATATGGAAACCATTCTTTTCAATTCAATTCGAAACCATTCTTTTGATGGCTTGGAACATGTGGATCACGAAAAATGACTAGTTATTTAACAATGTGGATCCCATAGTGGAAGAATGCAAAAGGAACTTTATCAAGGGGTTCAGCCAATTGCTGCATGGGGCTAAGAAATGTCTCTGTGATATTCATTCATGCTAGAATCAATTTCCTAGTTTTGTTCTTTTTATTCATAGGTTTTATATAAAGGTTATCTCAAGTTCTCTCAATGCACTACAAGAAATAAACTTAAGATGGAAGGACAACTCTTCTTCTGAAACGGGACACCCCCATGCGACAGGTGTCCAAAGCGCAACGCGTTCTCCTCCTGACTAAAAACACGTTCGCTGCTTTGGTTCCCACATGTGCCAGATCGCGGTATGCTCGTTGACACCAGATGAAGTGATACCGCAGGTTCCCATGCTACCTGAGGTAACCAAATACTATGAATCTAAAGTTCTAAAAAATATATAAATAGATAGGATATATTAATTATTTTGTCTTGTGAATTTGCGGTGCAATGAATAGCTATGTAAGGAAAATCAAAAAGGAGAATAAGTGGTTGCGTGTTTGATACAAATATAGTTGTAACATGTACTGTTCTTAGGCCAATTTTATTTTCATTTCTCATTGCACAAGTATGAATTGCATATCAAATTTTGCATAATAGTATCCATCTATTTTCTATTTGTTAGAATCTGAGATGCACTTTTGAAGATATAATTGTAAATAGTAATACATGATGCATTCTCCTGGCACCGTGATGTGTCTCCCTAGCTTCCGCAATGTCATGTCCTTGAGATGCGTCGAGCCACCGTTCAATCGAGCGGCGCCTCATCGTGATAGCAGATATATGTAAGAACATATAAGAGCGTTTTAGCCCATTCGTTGAGCAAAATCAGTTTCCTTATTTCGCTCAAAGAAAACTTATTTACCATTATAATTTTCTCTCAACTCTTATTTATCGTTGCAAAAGTTTTATTCTTTTTATAACATTATGTATAATTTATTGCCTTTAGTCATTCACGTCACCATTTTTTACTACTAATATTTTTTAAAAATAACCAAAATACTCTTATCTTTTTTTTTGCGATGAAAATACCCTCATCTTCAACCCTTGGGTGTCAGCCACTATGGCAGTGCACGAGCGAACTTGCCTGATCGCAAGTCCCGGCGGCGCTGCACATCCCCACTGCATATCACTAACGGAAATCCTCCTTTTGCCAAGTGTCCGGCGGTTTGCCAAGTGCATCCTATCGGGCACTCGGCAAATCGGCTCTTTGCTGAGTGCATCGTATCGAACACTTTACAATAATTTTTTTTGCTATTTTATTTGGTTTTTTTATGGTTTAGATTTTGCTGAGTGTAAGACTTTACCGAGTGGAGACGGAATATACTCGGCAAAGAACTCCTTACTAAATAAATTTGTGTCATGTACTATTTGCTGAGTATTACAATCGATAAAGACTTTACTGAGTGTATTTAGGTCTTTGTCGAGTGCCGCCGAGTGTTTGGCACTCGGCAAAGAGCGGGATTCCGATAGTGTATAATGGGTGAGTTTGGTCAGGCGTGGCAAGCCCCTGCCATCATGGGGAGAGGAACATAAGAGGGGAGGAGAGAAAAGAAGGTATATGAACATTTAGATCGTTTCATATGTTAACTATTATTTGTCTTGGCTGCAATTACATAAAGGTAAGAAATTATAAGGCAATAGTAACAAATTTTAACGATAATAAACACTTTAGTGATGGTAAATAAGAGATCAAAACGAATTATAATGACATTGAAGAAATTATTAAACAAAATCACACGATGTGTTTTACTCGAACTGAATATAGTGATGAATATAGCCAACCTGCAGGTCAGCAACTATGGTCATCATGTCCATGAGTGATATTTTGGCTCTCTACCGAGTATCGAGGAACTGCTCCCACAGGAAGTTATATTCTCGGTTACCTACTAGATCTATCTCTCTCAAAATTTAGGTGTCGTCCGTTACTCCCATAGATGCATTACGGGAACTATGCTGATTGAGATCGACCCTCAAGTACTTGTCAGTGGACTTGTTTTGCAAAAATCATTCGATAAAAGAGTACTCATAGCGACAACCTCTCTTGTGGTAATTGCTGAACTCCTAACGCGATGTGCTGATAACTGACCCTCCACGGATCTCAGAGTAATTTACTAATTTATAACACTTATGCGAGCCAGCCAGTATACCATGGCACAATTTTGCCCTCTCTGTGACCCGTGGAGAAAAGGGCTTAACTGTTGTCCAACAAACTGTCGGCATTTCTCTATAAATTAACCAACCAATTATATGTCGGCAATACATTTATGAGACTCTCAATCAGTTCTCGTCACAAGTTTTTCATATAGTTGTCTACTAAGTGCACAAATAACCTCTCTCAGAGCCTGTCTGCTGGAGACATTACAATAAAAAGGATTTATAGCCGTGTTATAAAAAAGCTCGTAGCGGCGATTTTGAAGAGAACTGCCGCTATAGTGGTCTTCTAGATTTTAATGACGGCTTAAAATATGATCCACCGCTAAAAATTAATTTTTAGCGACGGATCACATTACGGGCCACCATTATAAATAGGCTCTATTTTTAACGACGGCTCACATTGTGATCCGCCACTAAAAATCGGATCATATTATAGACCGCCGCTAAAAATTAAAGCATATCATTTTTGACCCATTTGAAACCCTACAACTCTCTAATAAATATCCCTCTCTCAACCCTAACTCTTCATCCCCATTATCTCTCTCTCTCCCAAGCCGCCGACCACTCTCTCTCGCGCCTCTCGCCTTCGACCACACGCCCCGAGGAGGAGGGTGGCGACGTGACCCGTGGTTGCAGCGCACCTCGAGAAGAGGGCGGCAGCACACCCCGACCTTCTTGGCGCGAAGGCGGCCCGCTCTGACCTTCTCGGCGTACGGCGGGGCCAAATCCAGCGGCAGCGCCCCTCCCCCGTCCCTTCTCGGCATGCGGCGGGGTTGGATCCGGCGGCAGCGCCCCTCCCCCGTTCCTTCTCGGCGTGCGGCGGGGCCGGATCCGGCAGCAGCGAGCTCGAGAGGCGGCGCTGTGCAACCGCAGCTGCACGCGAGCGGCCGGCGACCAAGGGTGGTGGTGGTGACGGATCTATGGCCGGACCCCCCTCCTCTGCCTCCTTGCTGAGGCACCTCACCTCCTCCTCCCTCCCAAGCGCGGTGGGCCACGCGCAGGCAACGGCGGTGGGCCACGCGCACACGGGCAGCGGTGGTGGCGATCATTCCAGATCTGTGCTCCTGCGGGCCTGTGGGCTTTTTTTTTTTGTTTTTGGGTTGAATGGGTAGCGGCGGGTGAAGATGTCACCCGCCGCTAATAATATTGATATAGCTGTGATTAATTTCATCCGATGACAACCGCCGCTATAGCCTCTTATTTCTAGCTACGGTTTTGTAGCGACGGGATGGCCAACCTGCCGCTACAGTTAATTTTGGTCTACCGCTATAGTAGCTTTTTATGGTAGTGAGATTATGGAATCACTGTAGCTCTAGATTATAGCAAATTGTGGTATAACACCTAGCTTATGGTCAAAAGCACCCATAAGGTATTTTTTTGTTTTTTTATTACGAACCATAAGCTGATCACATCCTGAGCTCGCTTAATTTTCAATAACAATGCTGGTAAGTTTAGGGTCACTATGTAACAGCTATAACTTCCAGCTTATATTTCGTGTTACATAAACGAAAATAGTTTTTTTATTAGTAAAACGAAACTAGCTTATGGATGCATCTAGGTATAAGCTATTTTGAGTTTGAAGTGTTTGATAGAAATTATTGCATAATTTGCTATAATTCAAATAAAGCTAAAACAGCTTTATAGCTCATACCAAACAGGTTCTAAGCAACTACCCTCTCTTTTTAACTTTGTTTTGGTTTTTTCTTGGGGATTAGTTAAGAACCCTTTACCCCCCTGACAACAAACCTTATTATTTACCGGTAAGTTGGATATGTAGCTGGCGACAGTCTCACTGATCTCTCTCTCTACGTAGAATCTAGCACTAATTAACTTTTTTGTGCATCACGTTGAACCGTCAGGGTAAAGCTAAATCCGCTTCAGGCCAAGCTGTCTACTTGTAGACGCGTGCATAATTAGTCATTTCAGACCGTAGCATTTCTAATTAATAAGTAATAATATATCAGGTGAAGTACAAGAACCCGTCTGACCTAGTAGCAGAAATTTGCGCCAAATAAAATTAAGCACTGCTGAAAGAATACAGAAACAACGTGGGCATGGCTGGGGATTGGTAGCCTCTTGTAATAACCACAGTATTATAATCCCCACTGGCAATATTAAAAAAAAATTCGATCAGTGAGGATAAGATCGTCATCACGACCTTTTTGATAGAAAAGTTCAACTTCTCCGGTCCTAAAAATCTTCGAACCTGATATCACCCTATAGAGCCACACACAAATACTTAGATTGGATACCGTTAATTATCTTGTGGCCACTGCAACTTTTCATAGGTAAGAGGGTCCAAACGAGCCCAAGACCTGGATACCGGGCAAGAGAGGAGTTTTTATTTTATTTTATAAATTTGTGCACACCAGGATTTGCCCATTATAAATATTAGATACTTATCCAATTAATTAATGATATATCAATTGAAGTACAAGTAGCTGACCGCTTAGCAATTTGCCCTAAAGAAATGTTAGTGCAATAGCGCAGAACGTGGGGGAGGGTAGTTTCCTACAATTTCACTACAATTTCTTTTCTTGGAAAACTGCAAACTCCGGTCCTGTAGATAAACATACAATTAGAATTTCTTTTCTTGGAAAACTGCAAACTCCGTTCCTGTAGATAAACATACAATTGCATCACCTACAAAATAGCAATTAACCTACTTGGCTCACCCTCAAACAAAGCAGATTACCGTGGCTTGTAAAAAGTTTGAGAAACCTAAGGAAGTCGAGCATACTGACACCCTCAAAGAGAGCAGATGACCTCAAAAGAAGAAAGTGACAAAAAAAAATGGTGAAAGAGAACAAATGTTCCAACTTCAATCTCTGACATAAAATTAGAAAAGCTACATGGACATTTTTTTGTCCAAAAAGTGTACCTAAGATATATGCATATTCATTTAATGGATCATAGGTAACAAATTAAATCTATTTTCAAACAAGTCGGCAACCTGCCTGTCCTCACTTGCCTACAAAATAGAGGCAAATGGTCGAAAGTTCAAGGGAATTTATTGATAAAATATTTAGGATTATTTGAGTTATGTTTTTGTAATGTTCTTCTCTTAGCAATTGTGTTATACATGTGCATGGTTCGATGCATCTTATAAGAGATATACATCTGCCTTGGATATACTCAAAATAATATCATCGTGTGATCTGTGTAACATCCCGGTCCACTAGCTAGGAATAGAGTCATAGTTGTCCATGAGCACTTATGTGTATAAATAATAGGAATTTATTACCAACTTTCTAGTCTAACATATAAGTATAAGTTGTTCATAATCACCAATCTTAGCTTTTTCTTTTATGCAAAGTGAGAATGAAAAGATAAATAAGACGGTGGATGTGTGAGGTCCATTAAAAATTCGAGTCGGACCAGCCAGGTGTGAACCCTAGGGCATAACAAGTAGTATCAGAGCCAGCCTTTACGGACACGGTGCACGCGATAACTAAGAGGTCCGAAGATATGGTGCATGACGCATGTAGGATCATGCGTGAGGCATGACATGCATGACATATGAGCCGACATGGGACACATGCGTGTCCTTTGAGGGAGAAGGGATGTCTATAACATCCCGATCTATTATGATTAGGCTCATAGTGGTCCATGAGTATTTATGTGTATTAGAGGGTAAAAATTTAATACCATCTTAATAGTCTAGTGAGAAGTCATAAACTTAAGTTACCTCTTTTATGCAAAGCGAGGACAAAACATAAACAAATTGATGGGTAATATGAGATCCACTCAAAAAAGCGAGTTGGATCCAGCCAGACGTGAATGCTAAGGCATACAATCTGCGCGTGCAATTCATAAATAATGTTCGATAAGAGTATGGAGGCATCTGAGATAAGAGTATGGAACTTGGTGCCAAAAAAACTAACTTCAAAAGAACTTCTAATTAGACTCTTATTTTGTAAGGACATTCTCCTTTCTCCCACTCAAAAGCCAGCTGGTAGTGAGGCCCATCATTTTTTTTCTTTCTCCTCTCCTCTTCTTCTCCCGTGATCAAGAACCTACTGTGTTGTCTTACCTCTCTGCTACAGCCTCTCTAGAGCCCATCCAAGCCATCTCCCCTCTCCGTTGCCTCTTGCTGGAGGCTCGCCACCCCTTGCCGTCACCGGAGGGAGCTTCAGGCGGTGCCCTCCTCCCTCACCAAGTTGTGTCCTCGCGGCACCATGGTCACCACCCCAAGCTTGCCTCGGCCTTCACTACCACCCCACATCTTCCACGATAGCCTCATGCAGAGCTCGCATTGATCAACTGCCATCGAATCCTGCCTCCCGATGCCATCTGACCCCCACTCTGCTCTCATCCTCCTTGTCAGTGCCTCAAGCATGTGCTGTCTCAAGCATGGTAGGAGTAGGCGACAACGCTAGGCGGGAGCGGGAACAATCATCTCCACCTAGGTCGATCATCACTAAGAGGGGTACCTGGGCTGGATCTACAATCGGCGAGCTCGAGCATGGAGGAGCGCGGAGGGGCGACATGAGCTTAGATGGGCAGCGCATCGGGCTTGAGCATGGAGAACCTCACTTCTCACCCTCCTCTACTTGCCCAGAGCTCCTCTGCCCTCTGTTCACTGACTAGTCGAGCCCACATGCAGAGTACTTTTAATCACTAACAAATGGGTCCCACCTATAATGAGAAAAAAATAAGGGCTTTGATTTGGGTAGTACTGCTAGAGTTGAAAATAAAATTTAGGTTAAAAAAGAAAAGAGAGCTAGCTCTCAAATGAAAAAGTACGGGGGGTCAATTTGAGTAGTGCCACAGGAGATGCTCTTAGGTATTAACATTACACTCTTCTTCTTTTTTTGGCAGTAACCATATAATCTTTTATTGGTTGGCGCTACAATGCATTAGATAGGCCATTTCCCCCTTATGATGAACCTTTGTGTTTTCAATCTACGTCAACTCATCTGGTGTAAGCTGGTGGTGGATTTACGACAATCTAGCATAAACTCCTCTACAACATGTTCAGAATGGGGGTTTAGCAGGGTGACCCTCTTTCTCCTATTCTATTTAATCTGGCTATGGATTTTCTTTCTATTATTGTTGAATGAGCAAAAGACCATGGTCAATTCAGAGGAGTATTTCCACACCTTTTGTTGATGATGCATTGTCCATCCTTCATTATGTCGATGATATAATCTTACTTCTAGAACATAATGTAGAGGAAGCCAAATATCTTAAATTATTGCTATGTGCTTTTGAGAAATTTTATGGGCATAAAATCAATCTTCACGGGAGCGAACTTTTCTATTATGGGGAGACACTAGACTTCAAATAGAAATATATGGATATTTTCGGATGCGAGCTGGGTGCTCTATCATTTAGATATCTTGGGATTCCAATGCATCATCGGTGGTTAGCTAACACAGATTGGGAACACGTTGAAGAACGTTTTTAGAAAAGATTGTGTTGCTGGAGGAGTAAAATGCTATCAGTAGATGGGTGACTTACCCTAATCAACTCAATTCTAAGCAGCCTGCCTCATTTTACGTTCTCTTTCTTTGAGGTTCCGCAAGGAGTTTGGAGAGATTGGACTACTATAGATCCATATTCTATTGCCAGAATAAGGGCCCTAAAAAGAAATGTTGGCTAACTAAATGGAATATTCTATGCACTCCAAAAGATCAATATGGATCAGGGATCATGAATTTGCAAACTCAAAACAAATTCTTGTTAAGCAAATGGTTTTTTAGGTTGTTCAATAGTAAAGGTATTTGGTAAAATATTTTATGCAAAAGTATTTGCAGTTTAAGACTCTTACACAAGTACAAGATGTCGCTGGTGACTTTCGTTTTTGGACGAGTATTTTAGGAGTTAAGAATGATTAACTTCAGTTAGGGAGCATTCGTCTTGGTGATGGAGCTCAAATTAGGCTTAGGAAGAATTTGTGGTTGGGTAACTCTTATCTCATGGACAGATTTTTCTAACCTTTACAACTTAACTAGGAGGAAACATGCCACAGTTGCATCTATAATGTCTGCTAATCATTTAAACATCTCATTTAGGGGAAGTTTAATGGGTCAAAACATAGTGTCTTGGTAGTTGGTACCAGTTGGTTCTAGCAGTGTCTGATGTGAATTTGTCTAATAATTTTGATTCCTTTAGATGAGAATTACACCAAAATGGTTTATTTTAAGTAAAATGGACAATGTACCATGCTATTTCAACAACACATGCCTTGTCCTTCTCTACGCATGTGTGGACTATAAGGATACCACTTAAAATCAAGGTGTTTCTAAAGATAATCTAGCAAAACATAATTAAAATGGGAGTACTAAATGTTTTTTCTGTAGTCTAAGTGGGAGTATTCAATATTTATTTTTCGATTGCACACTTGCTCGCTTTGTATGAATAGTGTTTTATATCACTTTTAATATTACTCCACCACATAACTTATGCATATGTTATTTGATTGGTTAGGTATATGAATGCCAAAGTTAAACGGATTATATGAAGTGACGTATGTAGCTTATGTTGGACAATTTGGCTGTGTCATAACGATGTGGTCTTTGATAAAACACATATACATTCCTTTCTCTAGGTTATTTTCAGAGGAACCTATTGAGCGAGGTTCTGGTCTCTCCTTTTAGAGAAGCGCCCTTTGATGCGGACAACTTGCAAGCAGCTTTAGACTGTAGCCATGAACATTTTTTCTAGTAATGGGTGACATTTCTTCAACAGAATAATACTATAGTGATAAACCGATGGATAGAAACTTTATATTTGAGGTTGTTTGGTACTGTTTGTCCATGCTATTTTAGTTGTAATAACTGAGGGGGCTAGATGTGTATCGGTGATGTAGAGGCCGAGATATTGATTAATATATTATCTTTTTTTTTTTAAAAAAGGACAAGGCCAAACTCCATGGTAGACACGTCACGAGTGCATATGCATGACGTTGTCTCTCATCAGATCACAGCTCATACCGTTTCTAATCTCAGTAATCGGGATTTGCAGCCTGTCATATGTCCAGATCAATAATGGCCACTGTATTGTAATCCTCATTTGACAATACTTTTAATTAGGTACCCACTTGCGCCCATCGTTTCTGTTGTCCCTTTCCTGCAATTGGACCAATATTTTCCCCACAAAAATAGTAGTTTCCTGTAGATAAACATGCACAGGCATTGCTATGCTACGTACTCCTCAGAGGTCAAAGCTAAGCAAATGGCCTTCTTGTAAAATGTTTAAGGAGCCAAAGGAAATGGAGCATACACAGAAATCTGTCTGATTTCATTTGCCAGGAAGGCTGGAAGCAGGCGCCGATGGATGCCCACACCGAAAAAAAATCAGCACATGATTTAATTGGTGCCAGATTGTCCATGCATCCGCGGGATAGAGTCCCTTCACATATGTAAACGTTTAACCCAATTTATCAAAAGACCAGGCAAATTGCCATAAACAATCGAGGCATCCAATGTGTTTGCAACGTGCTTCGTTGAGGTGCGCAACAATAAAGACCCCTCGCCGGATGGGAGCGCCATAGGTGTCTGCCAACAATTCTCCTCCAATCCGATCCTCAGTTTTCCCGCTCCATCTCGCATCTGCTACTAGCCGCTGCCATTTCGATCGTCTTGGTGCCATTGACTGGTTGAGCACAGCCAGCTGGTAGGAAAGAATAATGGCGTCGCGCTTGAAGAGGAAGCAGGGAGCTGTCATGGTATCTGCCTTGGGGTCTCATGGCCTTCCCGAAGGGATGTTTAGCCTCTCTCCGCCGGAGTCCTCGACGCGGGATGCAAGGAAGAAAAGGTGAATATATCACATCGTGCAAGTAGATACCAAAACTGTAGCCAATGTTTGCTTGCTGGATTCTGAAGCCCGTTCATGCGACTGCGGTCTAGATCCTGGCCCTTTTCCATATACGCCTCAGATTTAGAACCTGGAACATGCCTGCGGGTTGATTTTGCGTTCTTTGTGCTAACTTTCAGCTTTAGCTTGCTTGTCCAAGGTCTGAATCTGTTGATTTTGTAGCGCGTGCATGCATATGTGTTCGCGATTTCTTCTATGTCAATAATCTAGATTAGTGCAAATAATTAATAAAAGTAATATGAAAATAATAATGAGGTCAGATGTCGATGACAATATATAAACTAGTTGGAGTTTACTTGGCTTGTATGGTTGTCTGTCCTGAATCGAGCCAGACAAAACAGATTGGCCAGAAAGAAGCTTTTTAACATGTGCACAGGATAAACTTATTGATGATCAACCAACCACTTTTGAAATGCGTCATATGTATCTTCAAATTATTCATTAGAACAAGTACACTCACCCCCACTCATCGAGGGATTTCCAACCTTTTTCTTTTTAGATCTTTTTCTTATACATGGTTTTACAGTTTGATTTCGATGTTCATATTCATGCCACTGCCTCTGAAACTCACCGTGCAAAATTAGTTAATTTGACACATATAAATTTTGGAATCTTTCAGGAAGAATAAGCAGTCATCATGGGTCAATCATACGTACACACCTTACTTTGACGGTCACTTGTGGCGAAAGTACGGTCAGAAGACGATCAAGGACGCTGCCTACCCCAGGTAATTTTCTTGTCAAGTAGTATTTTCCGTTATATTTGCCGTTCGTACTTCATACAATTCCGAGCACTCTCTGTCCTCAAACTGCTCCTTTCCATAACCTATGTTTACATCCTCAGTAATTACATCTGCTCATGCATGATGCATCGTATATGCCAATGCAGGCTTTATTTTAGGTGCTCTTACCGTGAAGACAGGCACTGCATGGCCTCCAAACGGTTGCAGCAGGTGAACTGCCAAGACCCGCCATTGTTTGAGGTGACCTACATGCACGAGCACACTTGCAACGCGGAGCCCGTCCTGCCTCCCGATGTTGGGGATGCTGCCGGGCCGCCACCGGAAGCGAGCGACGGGTTTGTGCTCAGCTTCGGGTCCTCCGGTGGAGCGGGCCACCACCGTAATGCTCTGATGCATCAAAAACTGCAGCACCCCTACCAGTGTCAACCGGTGCCCGCGGCTCAGTTCCCCGTGACGAACTTTGATTCTTGGAACGAAGGCCAGCTGCACGAGAAGCAGGCCTTCTTACCTCCGAATGACTTTCCGGAGGCGGCAGTATCGGCGTTTCCGACCGTCGAATCGTCACCAGAGTCTTCATCATCGTCAAACTGCGACGATTATTACCTGTTCCCGTCGGTGGACTGGGACTCGTTCAGGGGTTTGATAGACCAGTTTGATGATCATTCGCAATACACTACTACACAACGTACATATAGTAACACATGCTTGTAATACTTGGATATTAATATTATAATAGATTTTATAGGAATACAAAATTATGTGTTACAAATAACTTTGTAACACATAATTTTTATTTTCAAGAAATATGTTGCAAGAAATAAATTTTAGTAACAAAAAACTAGTGTTACATTAAAAGTGTTACAACCATTATTACTTATTGTAACATATATAGTATAAGTATTACAACAAAAATTTTATTGTAACATAAAATAGTGTTGCAACAAAAAAGATAGAGGGTTAGAGCCTCATAATCTCATGCCTGCTATTTGAATAATGCATTAAATTTTTTATCTTCTAATTACTTTAGCTCTGGAGGTATAATATTTTTCAAATCATATGGTAGTGACTTTATCGTTAGGATAACACTTCGTTCTCTCTAATAATTATAAAATGACTATATGTGTATGTTAATTAAAATTCTTTATTAGCCTAGGTAAAAATGTCACAAGTTTAAAAACTAAACACCTGAGTTCAATTTTTTATGAACACATTATAAGTTAATTTTGTTTGGTCCAGAGGTAGCATATGCTTCAATGGCAAGTAATTGCACATCAAAACTCACTTATATATATACATGTCAAGTAATGTTATTAAAATTTTTTAATAATAGTAATATGATTCAACATTCACTACATGCAAGCAAAGATATTATAACACACTCTCTCATGTAGTAACACATATATGTGTTATAATAAACATTAATAATCTTTCTTTGTATTATAAATTCTATGTTTAGAAATCATAATCACAATTGCATCCTAGCCTAGCTGGTATTGCCATCAATTTTGAAATGTGCCATCAGAGTTGAATTCCTAGTAAAAGACATTATTTTATATTTAACATTATTTTTTAGAATCATAAGTGTAACACTTTTGTTTAGTAGTAACACATATACGTGTTACAATAGAATTTATTTGTATCATTTTTTCTTATCACTAGTAACACATATATGTGTTACGGTAGAATTTGCTTGTTTCACATTTTCTCATAATCAGTAATACATAATTGTATTACTATAAAACATGCTCTAGTAACAGTACAACCTAGATCACTTATTAAATATGTTACTATAGGTCTTAGTAACATTTTTTTCTACCTATAGTAACACATAAAAGTGTTACTAGAAGGCTGTTCTGACATAATGATATGTCGGTAATTTCATCGAGCCAGCTCCGGCGTCTTCCCTCGTTGTGAATGGGTTCTGAAAATTGATTTTATTTTCGTGGTCCGTACTTATCATGCATGTAACTCATCGAGGAAAATGAAAATAATGTTATGAAACTGTGCAATCCCACAAAGTGTCGAGCTTTGGTCTACTGTACTCGAGTCGGATTAGGTTCCTGAAACAGGATAGTTTTTTTTTTAAAAAAGAAAACAAAAGAAACTTTCCGTCTCCGCGTGTTTGAAACCAACGTAATTAATTAATGAGTAAAGTGTATAGTCAGTTCTTAAACTTGTCTAGTTGTGTTAGTTAGGTCCCATACTCTCAAATTGTAGTTCTATCTTCCTAAACTTAGTCTCGGGTGTCCACGTAAGTTCTTATACGCTCTATAAAATTGGCTTCGGATATCATCTAGATCCTACACTCTTAAAATATAGTGTATTTCAACTAAATTAGAAAAGTGAATGCAAATCTAACCACTCAAATGTATGTTATATATCACTGATCAATAAATACATCCATTATAAAAAACTAACAACAATGAAGGACATACAAAAAAATTCTAGCAATATCTATTTATTAGCTGAGCAGCGTACTACACATATTACCTCCAGTAACTGGTGGTAATGCTTAGGAATAACAATATAATTTACTCACATTTTTATTTATTATTCACATTGTCATAAGGAATAAAGAGGTCATTTATAAGCATCCTAAACCCATCTGCCGATCCGAAATTCAGCTTCGTCAGAGTAGAAAGCAAAAAAAGACACTTAGTCCTAATTAACAACATAAATTACAAGGTTACCATTTTCATCTTTCCAATAATGCCCCAGTAAAACTATTACTGCTTCTAATTACTGCTAGAAGTAATTACTGCTCTATCACCAGTAATTACTGTATTACCATCAGTAATTACTGCATTACTACCAGTAACTGGAGGTTACTGCATTACTACCAGTAATTACTGGAGCTAATATACATAGTAAAACTGCTCTTATTAGCTAATGAACAAAATAAAGTAATTTTATGGTTTAGCATCATAGTATGGCTTGACTAACCACAATTTATTTAACACCTAGCTTCATCACTGCAGCAGTCATCCACACGGTTTCTCATTATATGTACCAAAAAAATAGTTCTGTCATTTTAAGTAAGATAACTTTGTATTATGAGAGTATGATACCTACATGACACCCGAATACAAGTTTAGGAATCTAAATTTGTATTTAGAGAGTACAGGGATCAAGATGACATCCGAGCCTAAGTTTATTGACTCAGAACTCCAATTTGAGAGTATAGGAACCTAAATGTCACAGTCAAATAAGTTTAAAGACCGATCGTGCACTTTACTCTTAGTTAATCATCTTGAGCCAAGCATTGATATGCCACTTCTGAAAGTGTAGTGTTGGACAACCTCCTCGTGGTGGGATTCACACGAGGGCAATACTTCCCGTCGCCAAAATGGCCATAAGTCCAAGAGACAAATGGGCTATTCATCCATAATGTTGTAATTTTTTACACCTTTTAGGATCTTTTTTGATTGGTAACATGGTAATACTTGATCCATTTGCTACACAATATGCCACCAAGAGAAACTAAAATAAAAAACATCAAATCTTGAACAGTTAAAAAGTTCAAATCTTGACACTTCGTCATCGTCGTCTTCCCCTCATCTCGGTCTCCTCGTCGTGGCAAGATCCGCCTGGGAGGAGGGCGGCAGCATGACGCCCCTGCTCTCCCTCTCTTTGTCGTGGCCAGATCTATCGGGAAGAAGGGCGATGACGGCTCGAGCGTCTCCTCTCCCTCTCCTTGCCGAGGCCAGATCCGTCGGGAAGAGGGGCAATGATGGCTCGAGCGCCTCTCTCTCTCTCTCTCTCTCCTCATCATGGCTAGATCTGTCGGCAAGAAGACGGTGGCACGGATCTAGGTGGAAGCGGGACAACGACTGCTCGATGTTACCGGTGGCGGCTAGAGCTGTTTTGTTTTTGTCAAATGATTTATAGTGGCGGGTGACTTTTTCATCTGTTGCTACAGTTCTAATTTTCTATGACAGGATTACGGACTCGCCGTTGTTACACTTCATTTTTAGCTACGACGATGACGTAGCGGCAGGCCACCATACCCGTCGTTAGTCATTTTTGTCTGCCTCTGTAGTTGCTGTTTGTTGTATAGTCCATCCGAAATCAAACATCTGAGCATGACGTCTAAGAGCTAGTCAACTTTGTTAGGGTACAAACCAATCAATCCATGAATGACAGGGATTAGCTGGCGGTAGGGACCTCTAGTACTTGTACTATACTTCTGTCGGATAATATGTCTTCTCAGTATCCATATATATGATAGGTCTTAAGATCTCAATTATAATAAGACAATCATGCATTTAAGTCGCTCCTACTTCTCCCAAAAAAAATGAAGTTCTCGAATAGTACATGTCAGGACGGATTTTGTGTATCTAATTATGATATTAAACAATAATACAATATTAATTATATCATCGCGTGATGTACCTGCAAAATTCAAAATTTAAGGTAATCTGTGATAGCTTTTTAAAAATGTTCTTTAGTCTAAGTCAACATACCTTACATATACAGCTATATTTTGCAGGCGTGCATAAATGCACATCACCACATCAGCGTATTAGTTTTTTTTTTTGTGATGGTAGCATAATAGTTTTTGGTGTATTTTATTAATTAGTAACAGAAGATTGGTGTCTTTCATACAGCTATATTAGTAACAGAAGATTGGTGTCTTTCATTAGTCAGTAACTTGTGTTAGCTTTTAATTTATTCGTGACTAACAATAATGAAAAACACCCAATCTTCTGTTGAGAGATATGCCGTATCTGATAAAGAAAAAAAAAGAATCTTCAGCTGAGATATTGCGGCCTTTTATTTCTCACAGCGTGATGGTTGCTATGAAAGTGTAGCATGAAGTGATGGCTTCTGTAATAAGCATCATTTGCTGGGAATCTGTTGCCTTCAAGACCGTGTGGATACACTTTAAACACAAAATTTGCTGTGCATTATCTGTTTGGATGAGACCCTAGGGCTGATTGCCTATATATATCCATTTTGTTTGGACGAGCTAATTAAGCATGTTCGTTCGAGTTTCGAGGCAGCGAGGCAGGTTTAATTTTCAAACCAAAGAAGAAAGCGTTCGGGGAGTTCACATGGATACTTCAAGTTTTCGTCTTACTTGCCTCAAGACCAGACCGACCGTGAGCGTGTAAAACAGGCAGCAAGCAACGAGCGGCACAAATTATGAGAGGTCGCAAACCGCGCAGGCGCCCTTGTGTAACACGCCGGAACGCGCAATGCCCTCGGTCCCGCACATTCTCGTCATCCCTCTGAATAAGTAGCAGCCGCTGACTCTACGCCCATATCGCCTAATCCCTTTTGGCCGTTTCGTCCTCGACAGACGACGTCGTGACGGCATAAATCTAAGCGAAATCCAATTGGCCATTTTCGCATTTTAAATCAGAAATGTACGGTCCCTAGCTCCTGCTCGATATATCTAAATCGCACTTGTCAATTCACTAGTAGTTGACGGACAAAGGAGAAATTTTGCTACCGTTAAGTTGCCGGAGAGTTGGATTTATCTTTTAGGATCTTGTTATGTGCGGCACACAAGCTCCATGTGGGTGATGCGTTGCTGCTTTGCGTTGTGTCACGACACACCAAAGCGAAACATGTTTCTTTTTTAAAAAAATGTATGATTGTTGATTAAGGATTACCCTGTGATGGTGTATCTTTCGTTTAAATTCTACTTTGCTGTTACAACTCATCAGGCGTGCGTGAAGTGGATAGCTGACAAGGACACTGATTTCTACTATGACCATGAAGAACCTAGTATTATCCTCATGTGCAGAACGTTGCAACAGCACCGTGTCAGTGTCAGAGATCGGTCCAGGATAGGTGCACGCATCGAGTCGTTTCAGATCAGATCAGGCAGACCATTTTGGGCAATAACGACAAATCTGCGGCAAATAAAGTTGCTAAAATAAGTATTATATTACAGAAACGTGGGGCTCAGGGTCAAGAGCCTCCCCTGTCATGAAGCATGGTATTATAATCCCACTTGGGAATAAATCTAAATTCAACTTGCATTTCACTAATAGTCGTATACCGTTCGTTACAGCAATGACTACAAGATCAGTAATCAGTTTTAGTGGAGAGTTTTATAAGCAATAAATTTTATATCACATCAGCAATTTTGGTGAGTAGACAAGACTATTTATAAAGAACAGAAGAAAGCTAGAGAAAGTGGAGTTTTATCATGTGGAAGAGAAGTTTTTCATTTTAATTGTCGACCTCCCAATTGTTACCGATCTATAAAAATTTGTCGAAGTTTAAGCCCATGTGTAGAAACAGGTTCAATAGGATTCGATTCGGATGTAACTTGAAGTATAAGATAGAGAATAGATAAGAAACTTAGATATAGAGTCGGAATTTTACCTAACTTAAGATGCGGTTTCTAAACTATAAATATATAAGTCCCTCATGTCATGAAGAAGATATCACGAGTTCACAAGACAACAAGCCCACAAGACACTATATACATTACGATTTATAAGCAATTTATAGAGTTTTCATAATATAAGAAAAACTAGATGTACAGTTTTCGTCCTTCGGAAGGTCTAGACCAGTATAACTCGTGTGTCCTTCAAGATTGATCTCGCTGAAATATCTCTTTTCAAGTATCTAACAATAATAAAACCCAACAAGCTCAAGAGCTCTAAAAGACATTCATATGACAGCCACATACATTGTACGAGAGAAACTTCGGTAAAGACTATTCAAACTTCCTTTTTGAATGGAGTAAAAAAGTTCTTACTACTACTACATTTTTTGAGGAAATAGAATTGTCTAATGCAAATTGGTACATTATTATTTGTAATGCTCGGGAAGTTGTAGAAACCGCGTGCCCTCCTCATGCTAAAGTTGACATGGACATCTGGCTTTTTCTAGCTTAGCTGTTGCATTATTTCGTGCGTAATGATTATTGTTTTCTTATTATCATAGACGAGCATTGTTGGCATCCAGACGCGATAAAGCAAAACGACAAAATGGGTTATCTTGTCCCCGCCAAACCGTTAGCCTGTCAAGATGCATTGCCGGGCTTGGATTTGGTGAAAGTCTCAGGGTGTCCCACCAAGCCGTGATATTGTGTTGCATTTCTGATCTACGTGCCGAAAAAAGCAAGTTGCAATGGCCAACTTGTCATATTAGTTACTGGGATTTGGTGTATCAAACTCGGGAACAAAATACTACAATACAGTCACTCAGCAATTAGCAAATGCACTTCAAATTCAAGTTTTCGAAAGAGCATCTCTAGTGCGAGCTTTTAAATGAAGCTCCCCCTACTACTTTTTTTAAGAGCATCTCCAGTGGAATGAAGCTCCCCCTACTACCTTGGCTGGAGCTTGACCATGATAGCGAAGTTGTAGGGCCGTTGTTTCTTGATACACGAGATGGAGGAGCCAAGAAGGGGGCGTCAAGAGGTGGGGGATTGGAGCTCCCTGTGCCAAGAAGGGCGACACCGAGACGGGAGAGGTCGTGCCCGGGCGCGCGAGATGGAAGCGGTGCACCAAGAAGGGGGGGGGGTCGCGAGGTCGACCAAATCGCCACCGAGATCCAGCCATGGATTGACCACGACCTCGTCGCGCGTCGTGGTGCTCCGATGAGGCGCGGATGTCACCCGCGTGCTGCTAGCGGAGCTTGTGCCTCTGCTGCTCGACTCCCGCTTGGTGCCCACCGTAGCTCGCCAGAGAAGGCAACTGCCACATCGGCGCTGCCCACGCCCACGAGCGAGGCCATCCTCCGCCCGTGAGTGCGGAGACGCCCGAGGCCAGGGGCGGAGCTAGAGAAACTTAATGAAGGGGGTGCTGAGTTACAAAATCTAAGGGCTTATCTACTGTTTAGCGAAGCAGTCTAACGATGATACACATAGCGGAGAACAAATAGAGCAGCTAAATGCATGTTTTCAGTGTAGATGGTCGACGGGTGGTTATATTGGAGCTTGCTCGTTGGTGGTCAGTATAGTAAGTCCCAAAATTAATTGATTGATGCATTACGGGCAAGGGGGTGCTTCAGCCCCTAGCACCACCTGCAGCTCTGCCCCTGCCCGAGGCGCCCCACCCCCCGTCTCCATCGATGGCGTTGGCGCCACCCCATGCCCCCTCGTGCTGTCCTCCTTCATCCCCCTCCGTGCCATCCCGTGTCCCCTCACGCTGACCCGTCCTTTGGATCTGGCCACATCACGAGCAGCACGGCGCATCAAGGGTGGGAGGTGGTGGTGGAGCTCCGGTGGAAGGTGGCACAACGATGGTGGTGGTGGAGCTCCGGCGGGGGTGGCGCAGCGATTGAGGGGTTGGGTATGTGTGAGTCCGATCAAGAGAGAAGAGGAGAAAGAGAGGGAGAAAAAAAGAAAAAATAAAATGATGAGACCTACTATTGATAGGGCTCCAAAACCTGAAAGTAAATTTGTTAGAGTATTTAAACTAGACTCTCAAAATATAATATAAGAGGCATGTTTGAATTGTCTGCTAAAAATGCTCTAAGCTATGTTTTCTTTAATCCCCCACAAAGCAAAACTTAGCTTGTGAAATACACGGATGTCCTGGGATGACTCTAGCGCGAACACATGCCGTTGCACATGGTCAGTGGTCACACTGACTGAACTCGACATCGCACATCTCCGGTCGCAGCATCTTCTCTTGGAGCATCATCAGCAGGGTCCGTGCGGTGGGCGGTGGCATGAGCATGGTGTTGGTGGTGAGATGAATTGTTCTTTTGTCGGGATATGACTGCATGGGCGACACTGACCGGTCCGCTCCTGGGATTAACGCAACCAAGCTGGCGGTGGGATGGGCAGATGGGAGGGCGCCGAGTGGCACCACACGCGTGCGCGCGCATGGGACTGATGCCCGCCCAGTCCAACGACGCGTACGCCGCACAGTACTGTAGTGCTCTGTGTCCTGGCCCCCCGGGATCCCGCAACCGCCTGTGTCGTTCACATTGCACGCCACAACGCGGCGCTCCCGTCCGGCACCGACGATCGGCGGTGTCTCACCGGCCGTCGCGGCGCAGGCTCCGCATAGAGCAGCAATTAAGCAACCATGGTGCCACAGACCCACCCCACAACACCGCGGCGGCCACACCACCTTAAATCCCTCTTGCCCTTTCCCATTTCGGACAGACAACCATGTGATAGATCAATGCACAGACTACACAAGTGGCCATTTTTTCTCTCCAAATCATTGCTCGCGGTCGGCGGCGCTGCACAGCTCCGACCCTTTCCGCCCGAGTTCGCGGTAGGCCACCTGATCAATGGACAGGGCCAGATGTCAAAGATTTGTCGTTCTTGATCAGGACAATGTGTTTCTCGAGTTGGATACAGAGCTGCATCACTTGCCAACTTGCCGCAGGGTCAAGCGTTGAAGAGAAGGTGATTCCTGATTCTGGAGTCGTCTCGAGGATTACTGCCCGGGCTAAAGATCACTAGCTAGATCAGGTAATTTAGTACTACTCTGCTGCAACTACATGTCAAGTCTAAGGTTACTTATACCCGAATTGCACTTGTACCCGCAGTCAGGATTCATAGCTGACAGGCAAGCTGATCTCTGTAGATGTACAGCAAATTGAGCCGTCAAGTGAAGTCCAAGAAAGATTATAATGCATAATGCGTAAAGTCCTCTCAGTTCAGGTCATCCCATTTTCGGCATAATCCCAGGTATGTTATAGAGCATCTCCGAATGAACTTTGCTTAAAAAAAAAAGGGAGGGGGGGCGGGGGGGGGGGGGGGGGGGGGGGAATACTGCTCAGATATATTGTACACCAACTTGGGGTGCCTCGTGATCGGAAGGTAGCGTCAAACTGTGCTGATCAATAATGCCACCATATTTTTATCCCCACGTGGCAACACATCTAATCCCACTTGCTCGCATTGCTGGTGTAGACTGTCTCGTGGCAGTTTGACTTTAAATAAATTTATCTCTGAAAACAGCAATCCTCCTGCTGTAAATAACCATGCAGTCGCTACTTGCGTATGAACTTCAGGGGTTTATAGACCCCCTTTGAAAAATTGAAAATAGCAAATGCCTCATAGTGTTTAGTATTAGAGAAAACTTGATAAGCACCTGATTTAATCGATATTATAATTCATATCCAACCACAAGCCCCCTTCACATCTGTGGATGTTTATATACATCAATATATGAAAAGACCTGGAAATGCACCTCCCGTCGCTTCATAACAAATCAGAACCATAAAAAAAACCAAACGTTTTGCAAAGGAGCCTATAAAGTCCCCCCTTTTCGGTCTACCAACGTACCTGCCACCTTGATTGAACCTAGCTATCACTGCTACAGAACTAATTTATAAGTACACACTGATATGGCATCGCCAAGTTTGAAGAGGAAGCAGCCCAGCGGCCGTGGAACCATTACCATCGGATCATCAGATGGCACCAGGCCATATGGCTCTACCAGAGATGTCTTAGGCCACCTTGCCCCACCGGAGCCTTCGCGGCGCCAAAACCAGAGGAGAAGGTATATGTACATGCCACTGTGCATAAAACTAATTAAATGTCGTCCTCTGTGCTTGTGATTAAAATGCTTCTTGACCATATACTGCTAGCATCTACACCCATATTTTCTTGCTTTGTGACATTGATTCATGAATTTCTCATGAGCTTATTCCGATTCAACATGAACATGCATCCGTGCCTTCTGATTGATTGACTAGTGCGTTCTTCTGTGTGCATCCTATAGATTTCATCTTGTTTGTGCGAAGCATCAAATTTCGTCTTGTTCTATGTGCTCTGTTGTTGGTTCTGTGCAAATTTGGGGAGGATTTGAGTAAATAAGCAAAACAGAAGTGTTGTGAGAAGGTTAGAAGCTGATGACAAAATAAATTCTGTTTGCAGTTTGAAAACTGGTGATTTATTGCTAAAAAAATAACAAAACAAACATACAAGAGCTGTGATAATAAAATATCATCTCATTAATATGTACATGAGATCACATTAACCATCCAAAAAATAAGTCAGATTACACATGGCATCGTCAAAATAGAACCATGCCCTGAATTTTTTCTGTCGAAACGTAGTATATTTCTTATAATCATGCTAGTGACTAGTGCACTAGTGTTTCCGGAAATGCTTCATTTGTACCTAGCTAGGCAAAACATATCCCCCATCATTCATGAAATGCTATTTCTACATAAGATTGGAACCTCGAAATATGTACACAATCTTATGGACAGTTTCTGCAAGTTGTAGAAAGCACTCAATTTCTTGGGTTCTGACACCTATGAAATTTTGGTGATTGATGTATGAAAGGCATAGTAATCTTTTTCAGGTTTCCTCTCTAAGATTCATATACTTTTCTCTCTTTTAGTTTTTTTTACATTTCAATTTCTACACATATGTCCTTATCTATATGATCCTTCCTCTAAAAAATAATCCTGAAATTAGTGCACTACAAAATATTTCATCAAATCATCAGATCTATTGAATCATACATCTATCTTATATTGCTTAGGGAACAGGATAATGTTTCATGGGTTTACATTTCAATTTCTACATATATGTCCTTATCTATATGGTCCTTCCTCTAAAAAACAATCCTGAAATTAGTGCATTACAAAATATTTCATTAAATCATCAGATCTATTAAATCATACATCTATCTTATATTGCTTAGGGATCAGGATAATGTTTCATGGGCTATACATACATTCACACCTTATGATGGTCACTTCTGGCGGAAGTATGGTGAGAAGAACATCAAGGGCGCTCGCTTCCAAAGGTAATTTGCATGTAAAGTACTGTTAGAAAGTAGGTCATACTTCATATATATTGGTCCCAATTTTATGCCATTCCATGCATTAGAGGCTCAGAAAACTCTTATTGTGGGAAAATCTTTTACATCCTTCACCTTCTTTAATAAAAATCTGGTTTCAGACTTTTCTGTTTACCTCATCCAAACTAAACTAAACTAACTATTTTTTACTATGACAAATAGAAATAGAAAATTCAAAAGTGAAAGATGTATATAGACCTCATTACAGAAGCTTAGAGGTGGATGATGTAGATCGCCAGTGATTGAAAGTTTAAGATCTTAGCATGTACATGAAACTGGTTAAAATGTCCTAGTAAAGACAATATTGGCTATTATATACGTAGTTTAAGTCGAGCTCTTCCTTTTAAGGATGTTATCAAACTTCAGTTATTCCAATTTTTTTAAACTATTACCAATGGTATCACTTAAAAAATGGTAAAACAAATCTTATTTTAACTTCTTATGAACAATATGAACAAAATATCCACGTGACAATCCCATTTCTAAAGCCTAGGTAGAGGCATCAGTGTGCAAAAGAAAAAATGAATCTAAATCATCAATTTGAGAAGCCTAGCTATAAGCCTTACAATTTGTTCTTGTACAATCTTAAGTAGATAATCGAGTATAAGAAAATTATTAGCTGGCTATATGTAGTTTCAAAATGTGTGCACCTTGATTTTGGAAATTATTATATTTCTTTTTATGTGATTTTAATTTTTTATAACCGACGTCCAAATTCAAAGGGCAAGGCCCATTACGGGTATCATATATGTTGGGTTACCGGTTACACCGTTAGAGGCACCGATCAATAACATACTAATGTATAGGAAACTAAATGAGCTATCCACGTATAAAGTCAGGATGGATGAATACCGCTGAAGAAGTAGCTACATGTACTGAACCTCTAAATTCTAAATATGCTTGTCGTCGCCGCAGCTGCTGTCAAGGGCAGACAGTGATGATGATCCACTCTCGCTCTCGGCGTTGGATTGGGAATTGTTGAGTGCCTTGGTGGACGATCATTTGCCCCTCGACGACCATGCACAATTTGCTGGTAATAGTTACTCAACAATTCCCCTCGACGATGAAGCCTTGATAAGAATAACTTTACTGAATATGTGTGTAATGTGTATCAGACGTGCCCTGATTATTAACCGAGGGTGACATTATTGTTATCAGGGAGCACATCTTGCTGGGGAGACCTATGAGTGTTCACTTGATCGCTTGGTCATGGATATTGATGCGGATAGTTGGAATCAATGATGATTATGGGCCATTTCTGGAGCTGAAAGTGGGACTTCATGCAGATGCAGAATGAAGAAGTTAGTCGATACACATATATATATGTCATGTAATTCATGCTTCAAAATAGAACAAAAATTATGTTCGCCTTTTTCTTCAAGTGTCGGAGCTGAAGTATATGTGGTGGTCAAGTTCACTTAGTGCTCTAGCTGATCAACTAATTCAATACCTACTGAATTATTTTTTGTTCAATATATTTTCATTTCAACCATCACACGGTTGAATATGATAAGCACTTCTACAGTAGCGATAGTAATATGAACCGTAAAGATCCTCTCGAGTCTGTATCAACATATCTTAGCAACTGATGCATGGCTTGTTTTATCTCCTCTCGCCATTCACCTTTCTTGCATCATTATGCTCTATTCAGACACCATGACAATAGTTGTTTTTACTATTGCTGGAAAAAAAAGAGATCATGGATTTACGAGAAAAATCTTGCAAGATGAACTATTAAAGCCGAGCCTTGGAACTGATGGTTTGACCGTACAATGGTTATATTCCTGACTACCGTTCACAAACTTCCTACACTCAAAGAGTAGTTGACCTAAAAGAACAATATACTCGTGATGCGCTTGGTTGGGTCCCAGTATCGTTCCTGCTATTACATGCATGTGCTCTAGTAATCAAGTACAATCACTATCCCTCATGTAATTAATTTTTAAAAGGACAAAATCTAATGCTATGGCACGATCTATAACAAGTGCTGCGCATGTTCGACTGAACAATAGGAATAGGAATGATAAATTTAGGTGAAATCTTCAACAAAATGGTATTTTCTCGATTCACTCTACGTATGTTGCCTTTATGTGCAATGATAACCTCCAGAGATACCAAGACCTTCTGGAAACTGGAATGGAAGTAAACAATGTGTGTTTTGCTCTAACAGTGAATAATACATCTCTTTTTTATTGTAATTTTGAAAAGTTTAGATGTCGAGCCGTGGCTGGTGCAATTTAAATTTTGGGATATTCTTAGTAGTATCAACCATATGATTCATGACTGGTTACTAGGATTAGGATAAAAAAAACTAGGAGTATTAGGTGAATTGGTGCTTCTGCTTTACTATGACTTATCAGAAATGATATTGTGTTTGTCAAATCATCCATGAAAACATATATGAAGCTATTATGCAGAAGTGTGAGGAGGACGTAACCACAATGAAAGATGCATACCGGTCCTAGAAGATGATGGTCATCCAAGTTTTGATCAACCATGTATGGAGTTTTAAAAATAAGATTGTTTTCTAATAATATCATCATCCAAACTTTTGTTGGTGGCTTTTTGTTTGGGTACTTTTTCTTTAATGGTGTGTTGTTTGGTCATGTTGTAACTGTTTCTGATATCAGCAATATTGTAATCGTGAGCTCTAGTCTCTATGCCCAGAATGATTTTTTTCTAATATCTTATTTTATAAATTTTAAGTTATTTTTTATTGCACCAGTTGGTGATGTATGGGCAACAAGGCTCGGGGCAACAGTTGTGCTGTGCTTGGGTACTGACGATGAGGAAGAAGCTTCAGGCTGCTTGGGCATGTGCTGCGCCTTGGGGCCGGTGGCCAAGTTTAGGTCTCGGATGGCGAGGGTGTTTGCTATTCCTAGGTGCTGCCGCCTGCGGGGTTGAAGTGGCCTGGGAGATCCAACTGTTGCTTTCTACAACGATTATGTCCAGTGCAGGTGCATCTTTGATGAGGTGTGTAGAGGCATTGTGCGAAAGCTTGCTCAACTTCAACCAGGCTAGCAACTATGATTCGTACGATTATGTCCAGTGCAGGTGCTTCTTCCTCTTTGGAGTTGTCATGGTGCACAACCCCACTTTTTGAGGGTTTTTTGGATGTAAATTCAAATTCAGTTTGTCAGATTGGACAATGGCGGCATTCGCAACGTTTTGACCTTGTTAAAGGCATTATCTTGAAGCTCAATTAGGATGCCTATACCGAATGGTTGTCTTTTTGGTGCAGCATTGCTTCAGTTTTGCTGGTTTCTTTGGTCCGTTTCTTGCCATGGGTTTATCAGTGAGGTCACATCCCCTTACGTTTATTTATGTTATCTTTCTCTGACGTTACTGATGTGAAGTTGGAGCTTCTAGTCGTGGGTGTACGATTATGTTTGATGACGATGACACGTAGTGGGTCGAATCAAGCTCTTAAGTGTGTATTGGCTTTGAGACATTGACTGATGTTCGCTGCTTGATATCAGTGCCACTTTACCGTTGCGTGGCTAAGTTTAGTATAGATGTCTTGTTACGGGCTACATCGATGGAGAGTGTGTTATTGTGTTTTTAGTTGTCTATGTCTTCTTTATTTTTTTACTAGACTATCTAGAAACCTTAGTGTGTTAGTTTTTTCTTTCTTTTGACTTCGGTTTGTATTTACGATATTTTTATGTCATAATTTTTTCTAATATAATCATCTACTATGTGACTTTCGAGAAAAAAAATACGATGCCTACTACAGAATAGTCCTGACATGAGAACGTGTCTCTTCGACCAACTTATAACGAACACATAATTCCAGATGAACTCGGTAGGAACAAGGTCAGACGTCTAGGATAGGAATTCAGCAAACTCGGGCAGACGAATTTGCGGCTGTTGCATAGCCTCATTGCACCATTCTAATAGGGCTAGATTTACTCGATAATCAAGCATATATATAATCCAGCAGTTGAAGTTGGGTATTATGGTATGTACAATGCAAAGTGTGTAAAATAATTGCTTGAGAAAATCATTAAACACATCAAAATCTCTGTTATACAATTCAAACGGATTCTTAAATATGTCTAAACTTGCTACATAACTCAAGTACTCTTTTTTTTCTCGTATAAGCATCTAGTGCAAGACAAAACGCAAAAAAAAAAATCCATATTTTTGTGCATAAGCATCTTTATAAATATATCCATTATATACCTGCCCCTATCCTCCACTCAGGACTGTTGACTAGATCCACCACGGAAATCATCGGCCTCCATATATATGCAGATCAATCACGTTTTGGAACGAGGTTTAAACAAGATTCTCGTCCTGCTTCAATAGGTTAAGGCCTCAGAAATTGTTTATGTGTGTGATGCCAGATTGGCAACTTCTCCAAGGGTGGTGGACCTAATCGTGAAGCCATGTGTGTGATCCTTTAGATTACTATTTTTGATTAAAGAATTATTTAGATCCATGATTTTTTATGTTCGGGGATCAGATACTCTGTCATGCTAAAAGAGTTATTCTAATTAATCACGGTCGACATCGACAACTCCTGGGTCTTTTAGACTGCAGTTGCATTATTCATATGTGACCTGACTTGTTCCTCACATGAGCCTTGCCATCAGCCTAGGTCATAACGAGCCTATCAAACCACAGGCTCAATTGAAGTTTTGAAATAAGTTTTTGAGTCATATCAACCCAAAAGACTAGCATGATAGGTGAGTGAGTTTTTCTCCACCTTATAAGTTGACCTCTCTCATCATGATTATCTGATATGGTATTAAATCCAACAATCTCTTCCGTCACCCATCAAGTGACTCTTAGATTGATCTCTCACCGATATGGCCCAACGGCCAGTCAGGTTTTGGTCCGCACCTTGATCGGTGGTGCTCAGCCCAGTAGAGGCTGGTGGGCCCTGTCACATAGTATAGGAGGTGGGGGCCAACGGCTAGGGTTACGAGGTTCGTCATTGTCACTGTTCACCCCACCTCACATCCCTAATCTGATCTCAGAAGGGAGCACCGCCAGTGGCGGGATGTGCCACCAGCCGCCTCTACAAAGAGGTCAACACCGTCCTCTGCTTTGATGGCACTGGACCTCACTGTCGCATGGACGACATCACCTCCAACACCTCACCGCTACTGACATGGCCGGCAATGGGATCTACAAAAAGGTACGCCTACAGATTTCTACCCCTCGATCTACTCCTTGCCGATCAAGAGTATTAACATTGGCATCAGAGCCATTTCTAGTGAGTAGATCAGAGTTTGGGAAACATGATTCGATTTGAAATCGAATCAAAAGAAAAGAAAACGGAAAAGGGGGCCATAGGTCAACGCCGTCCTTATGTCGGCGGTGCTCTCCCCATGGTCACCGACATGCCTGCGGCCATAGGCCACCAAGCCGTCGTCGTGCAAGAGCAAAGCTACACTGACCCTAGATCAAGAAAAGCAGAACGATTCCTCAGCAAATCGAAAGAAAATGAAAAGGATTTGATCTTGGATCAAAGAAATAAAAGAAAAGCCAAACCCTAACCCTAGCAAAGAGAAGAAAGGGCGGTGGCGAAGGTTCTCCCTCAGGTTATCCCGCGCTACCACCACCGCCGTAGTGCGGGATAGAACCCGCCCCCGTAGAGGAAGACCGGCCGGGTACAAGCTCACCGGGACAGACTGTGCGACCTCTCAGACGCTGTTACAGCAGGCATAGGGTGTGCGTAAAATGGGCGCTAACACTAGCCTGCTTGATGGCGGCGTGCTCAGCCTAGGGTGAGCACGCACGCTGGCGAGGGGGCCGCCGGCGGCGCCACCACCATTCTCTCTGGATCTCACGTGTGGTCTAGAGAAGAGGGGGAGGGTAGAGACAAGAAGGGTGGAGAGAGGGGTGCTGAGGCCTATGGCGTGGCGGTGCTCGCCGGCCTCGAGCGATGTAGCCGTGACCCTGAGCTGCGCGCGCAAGGGCCGAACAGCGGCTAGCCACGGCAGGCGAGCCGAGCATGGCAAAGGTCATAGGCCGAGTGATGCAACGCCATGCCAGGCGCACGCGCGCAAGGAGCGCAGGCAGCGTCCACCAGTGCTGCCATAGTGCCGCACACGACAAGATAGAGAAAGGGAGAAAAGAAATGACCTAGGGTTTAGGAAAGAAGCACCAGCACCGGTTTTGTTCCACCGAGATGGCCGAAGAGTCATCCATCTGGACGGATGGTCCAGATAGAGGTCAGGCGAGGGAGCCGGCGCTGCATTGGGCTAGAATGATGGCCCATGCATTGGCTACTAGGTTGCCAGCCCAGGCTGGCACGCGCGTATGCGAGCTGGGCCAAAAGGGCTCACACCGGGGGGGGGGGGGGGGGGGGGGGGGGGAGACGGCCAGCAGGCTGGAGCGAGCGAGCGCAAGTGGGCCGTAGGCTGTTTTTGCTGCTAGCCCAAAAGCATAATGAGCACAGAAAGGTTGATACTTCACTTTTATTCTTTTTCCAGAATTAAATTTAAGTGAAATTTGATAGAATTTGATCTCTATTCAATTTGAACGAAGTTGATAATTGATTAGAGAATAAAGAGAAGGTTTTTCTTCTGATAAGTTTTGTTTTTATGTGTTTTATTCATGTGAAAGATTAAATAGTAGAACATCCATTCAATTTTGAACCAAACGAGATAAATTCTTTAGAAACGAAATGAATGCATGGAAATTATTTTAAATCTCTGTGCATAAAAGATTAGAAGTTTGATTGCTTCTAAATGAAAGAAAAGTTTCCGCTGCAAAGAAAAGTTTTATCCTCTAATTATATTACAGAAAATTTGATTAGAGGGATGGAAAGATATTCGTTTAAAGATTAATTATAGTATTGCTATTTTCTAACCAATGTTGATGATAATAATATTATAACTTTATGAGTTTTATGATTAAAAGTTTAAATCTCTGTTAAATTTTGCATCAATGTGATTATTTTTCAGAGAATAGATTAAATATCAAGAAATGTTCTTTAAGTGGAGAAATGTTTTCATGCTTCCACTATAATAAAGTTGATGATAATGCTATTTTCTTAGCAAAGTTGTTTAATAGATATATCATCGCTTTATTTATAAGATATATGTATTTATTCTTTTTTCTACCCAATGGTGATTTTGAATAAATGCATATAAAGATGATGTTTATATCATTGAGAGACTTGAGAAATTATTTTTTATGTACTCTCTATGAACAAGATTTTATTATTATTTTTTTAATAATTATGATATGATGAGGCATATACATGTTTAATTTGATCAATGTTTGATTTAGTATATATGTGTCATAGAATATTCTGATTTATTTCTAAATTTTGATGATTGAATATGAGCCAATACAAGCATTTATGTCCCTTCTAGAGAATTACTCGCATGACGGGAAAGAGATGATTATGATTATACCTGTATAACGAGCAAAGGCTAGGAAAATACCCGCATAATGGGGTATGTTGGTATAATATTTATATTAAGAAAATCTCGTATGGTGAGAGAAGTTTTGAGAAAAGATTTATCCTACTTGGTAGGAGAAAGATATGTTGACTCATGTGTTTTTAATGTATCTCACTCTCATAGAAAAGTATGGAGTAGCTCTTATGCCTTTCAAGTATCGACCGTGCACTTTATGTGTCATACTTCCTCCGGTTCACAATATAAGCATTCCAAGCATTCAAACTTTAAAATAGTCAAGGTAAGAAAAGTCATATATACCCCTCATTTTACACTACCTCATTAATTCCTCACCCACTCACCAACCTACCCGATTTTGTCTTATCCTTACAAATGCTTACATTGTAAACAATTTTTTGAATGCTTGGAATGCTTATATTTTGAATCGGAGGAAGTAATCATTAAGCACTAAATGAGTGTAAAGAGAATAACGTTATAGACGAACCAACATATAAGAAGGATATGCAAGTATGGCTTTTTAAAGTTTTAGTGATAAAAAACTCAATTGAGTCATTGAGATGAAATGAGGAAAAGTACTCCCATACGAGTTAATAGATAACTTTTTCGCATGATGTAATCAAGTGAATGAAGTAGGCAAACAAAGTTTCCTCAATTCACAATAGTTCTGAATGATTTTCGAAATTGTGACAAAAAGTTCATGCCATATTTTGAGGGGGAGGAAGAATATGAGACATAAATTAAGAAGAAGAAACTCCCCTACATTTCAAATAAAGTGATCTACTAACGAAGAATATGATCATCTAGGGGAGTACAACGGTCATATTAATGATATTCCAAAGTAAAAAAAATAGGTGTATTCCTGGTTTTTGATGAAGGAATACTAAGATGGTGCTTAAAGTGCCATAAAGAAGAAAAGATATAACAGAGTAAACCCGTATAGTTTAAAGAATTCAAAGACACGCCGTCTTTGAAGAAGACTGTAACATAGGGGAGTAAGACTTGAAGAGAAGTAGGACTTTGTATCCACTTCAATGTTTTAAAAACAACAAATTTTGTCTCTAGGCAATAAAAGAGAGGCTCATATGAAAAAAGTGCCAATAGCAGAGGACCCAAAGGGTCAAAGAAATAAAAATTAGTTTATTCTAATTACCATGAAGGGTGATCCCACCCAAATTGATAATGCCATGACGAGCATTCAGTTGTCCAAATGGCAAAGATAAAATATAATTGATTAATCCTAATGTTTTTCGTGATTCCTAATAGAGTCAATACATAGGCTATCATGGATCTATAATAATGAATGTGACTCTAAACGGAACACAAATCATAATAGAGTCAAAATATAAGACTGTTGTGGGTATATAAGATTAAATGTGACTCTGTAGAAGATATATGATAAAAGGCATTACGTAAAGAGAAGAGAATATTACTATGAGTCATTTTTTGATGTCTCATAAAATAATTTTTTCAGAGTTATAATGGCATTGACAGCACATCGTGATCTAAACTATATCAAATGAAAGCAAAGTCGATTCTCCTTAGTGAGGATCCAAGGAAAAAATGTATTTACATGGCACAACCAAAAGTTTTGCTATGAAAAGAAAAGGAACTTTAGACGTCGTTGGCAGAAATCCATTTATAGATTGAAGACAATTTTCTAAAAGGAGATGTTTAAAGGTTGTTATATTAATAAGAATTTTGGGTTTTCCTTAAAGAGTAAGAGGATAATTGCATTTATGCAAAAGACATAAAATAGGAAATTCATTTCCTAATCATGTATATGTGGATGATGTCCTACTTGCTAGTGGTGATGTCAATCCAATGCAAAAGAAGAAGAAGTTTTTGTCCTTAAACTTCAAAAGAATGTTCTCGTTTGAATGTCTCTTGTTATAAGAGACGAGATTTACCAAGATATAGAGAAGGGGTATTAGAAATATCGCATAGGTATGTTGAAAAGGTCTCTAAAGTATGCATACAAGAAAACATACGCCTGTTCTTATAGTCAAGGGTAACAGAATTGGAAACTTTAGTGTTTCCAAAAGAGTCAGTATGAAAAGGATTTAATGAACATGGTACCATATGCTTCAGTTGTTGGAAGCTTGATATTGCCCTAATAAAGTTTACATATCTGGGTTGTTTTGGCAATGTCCAATCCATATATATAGATCACTGGAATTGAGTTAAAGATATCAGCCTCATGCTAAAAGAAATAAATACTCTTAAAAGGTTGTGAGTATAAAGATAGATATGTTTTCAAGTGCTCTCAAAGGGTTGTGAGCACAAAGATAGAACACATGAACTGTGTAGAGAAATCTATAATTGTCGCTAACTTTCACACTTAGAGTTTTTATGTGAAAAAATTTTAAAAAATAAAAAGAATTATCATCAATGTAATAAAAAGAAATGACTTAGCATGATATGAGGCTGGGGGACTGGCAAAGTGGTTAAGAAAATCTGTATCCAAAATTAATAATGGTTAATAACAGTAATAACCATTAGGTATTTTACTCTTGTGAGAACGAGTCTAGTGTGGTGCCAAACACATTGACACAAAGTTACACATTGTTAAGGAGAAAGTCTAAAATTATGTTGAAATGCTTGGACCATAAAAGGAACACACAAGTGTTAGTAGATCTGCTTATTAAAGGCTTATCGTCTAGTATGCTCGGAGAGCACACAATCGACATGAGTTTTATGGTATAGTCTATATTTTCCGGACAATAAGAGGTCCAAGGTTAAATGATCTGTTTCAAAACAGAGGAGTGTGTTGTAGCTATTGATTCTATTGGTTATCAACCGTGACGATGAAACATGCTCTATATATAAATGTGTGATGGAACGAGTACTTTGAAAAGAGTCATTTCAAAGTACAAAGTTAAAAGTATGTAGTGAGATCAAGGGGGAGAATATTAGATTGATCTCTCATCAATCTGGCCCAACGACCAGTCGGACCTTGGTCTGCACCTTGATCGGGGATGCTCAGAGGCTAGTGGGCCCTATCACATAGTGCATATAAAAGAGGAGGTGGGGGCCAGCGGCTAGGATTACGAGGTTCATCATTGTCATTGTTTACCCCACCTCACATCCCTAATCCGATCTCAGAAGGGAGCACTGTCAGTGGTAGGATGCGCCACCAGCTGCCTCTATGAAGAGTTCGACGCCATCCTCTGCTCCGATGGCACTAGAGCTCGTTGCCGCATAGACGACATCGCCTCCAACACCTCACCACCGGTGACATGGCCGGCAACGGGATCTACAAAAAGGTACGCCTACGGATTTCTACCCCTCGATCTACTCCTTATTGATCAAGAGTATTAACAGACACCCCTCTGATAGTCTGACAACTGTGTGGCCCAAGAGACTTAATCCAACGATCCGATATTCGTGCGAGGCCCATGAGATATTTTAGATTTTTGACCATGACTATGATACTACTTTATAGAATGTGGCTCGACTCGTTTCACAGACGAGCCCTTGCTGTCATCCTAGGTTATAACGGACATGTCAAACCACAGGCTCAACTGAAGCCTCAAATTAAATTAGGGTATTAGGTCACCTCAACTAAAAAAACTAGCCTGATAAGTGAGGTTTTTTCCAATTATAAATTAAGCTCCCCTATTAATATTGGATGTGGGACTAATAAATCCAACACATCTCGAGTTGGACAGGTTAACTAAGAATAGTCAAGACGAGACTGATGGTCTCGATCCAGTATACCTGATGCGTGTGGTCACTTGGGTTTGCAGCCAACTAAAATGTTAAATAAGACGGACGAATTCATTACAGACGTGTTGTTTCGCGATTTTGCAGACGCAAAAAAATACCGTCTCCTATATATGTTAATGCGTCTCTAAAGCCCTGTTTTACATAGTTTGCAAGTTTTTGTCTAGCTGATAAAGACGGCGTGGATTACCGCTTTTTATGTAATGATTTTTAAGCAGTCAATCAGAGAGCACATTTTTGACGCAAGCTCTTTCTCTACCCTAAAAAGATGGTGCCCTCATGTCTGCGCTTACATGTCAGCAAGGATTTGATGTATCTAGCTCTGAAATTCATAAAGGTATTTGCTATAATATAATCGTACGATTGATGGCATGCCCACTTTATACTCTCTACTTCTTTCTTATGTTCAAGAAACCGTGACCTACTGTTTTGGTTATGCCACCCTTCACTGCTAAACTTTTTTTATGGTCAGACACCTATTGCACATGTACAACGCAGCAATGCCAGGGTGTTTAACAGCAAAGAAATGTCAGTGCATAGCCTCATTATCAAGATCAGAGATGATGCAGTGATGTGGATTATGGCCGGGGCGAAACACCCTAGCAAGTGTCTGTTGTTCCAACATTAGTGAGTAATAGTTCCTGTGTAAACCAAGTTTAGCCCATGCTCCTATATAAACTTGGTATCGTTGTACTGCACCTATGGCGTATGTATGTAACACACTCTAATTTTTCTCCTTATAAATGATAAAAGGCCGGACAATATCTGGGGATTTCGAAAAAATGTACAACACAGCAATCGGTACAGCTTTTAGAGCTCAGAAAATTGTCAGTGTATATATAGCTTCAACTTGAGGCCCTGTTTTGCACACCTTGGTTCAAAGCTTATTCACAGAATTAAGCAGAAGTAACCTGACGCTGGTGACTGCCATCGCACATATCATACAGATGTAAGCAAAAAAAAAAAAGCTATATTGCCGCTGCGGCACTAATAAGCTTGACACGTAGAATCACTACTCTCCTCCCTCGCCGGTGACCGTCACTGCCCATCTGATAGAGATCTAGATTATATTCCGCTTCCCAAAATCTGCCCTCGTGTGCTGCCGCTGCAGCTCTATGGCTCGACACGTGAATCTAAATCACAGTTACTTGGCTGTAGGCCAGTGTGTTCTTTGACTCTCTGGACTGGAGAGTACTGCTTCCGGGAAGAGGTCATGAGAACACTCTGCCGCCACCACTACCGCAGAGTTAATTACTTAAAACGACACCGAAATAGACTGGAGAAATTCCATAGAGAAAAAGCCATTTGCGGGCGTTGACTGCGAGACAATTCGACACCATTCCAAGTACTCGTCTCAAAAGCTCGAAAATCCCTCAAGTACCCTACGATGAAGAACCTGCATTGACAATATACTCGCTATCAGAACCCATCCATCAGGTGTCCCTTCCGCAAAAAAGAACCCATCAGGTGTATGAGCTGGATAGCTGACAGGCTTGATGATCTTTCTATCGTCACGTGTTATCTATGGAGAATCTAGTACTAATAATACATACTAGTAGTATTCTCCTGCTCCAGCAAATAAATATGGCAAGTTGAGTCGTCAGAGCCTCAGAGGAAGGGCCAGGTAGATGCATGCACCAAGTCGATCACATCTCAAAAAGCAAATTTTATAATCATCCCTTTATGAATTCTTGCTCTTTGACATTTAGGTCAGTCTTAATGCTTTGTTTTATGTCACATTTTTATAGGGTTATCAAAACATTAAATTATTGTATAGTATTGTGATCATATTTTGGTTGGAATGATACTGAAGGCTCTCGATGGGGTTTCATTCTGATTTCCCTAGTTAGAAACAGTGCCCAATTCATTTCAAACTCATCTACTCTCTTTCTTATTAAATTCTTTGTCATCTCATCCTTTCTTATTAAACTCATCTACTCTCTTTTCATAGGGTTATCAAAACATTAAATTATTGATGTTGTAGCATACTAAATGCAAATGAAACCTCTACTGAAGTAGGGATGCAAGTTTTTTATGGATCGGTCCAAAATTCTTTAAAATGAGCTAGAATTTCTCCCACCTCATAAATCTAGTATAACAAATAAACTAGAGGTTTAGCCCATAACTACCAATTGGGTACCCACTTGCATCCCTAAGTGAGACTGGCCTTAGCTGAAAAAAAAAATTTGTTGCTAATTAAATAGTACAGAAACGTGGGTGTTGCTCGGGATTAGTAGCCTCTCTACTGCCGTGATCAGTAATGGCCAGTGTATTATAATCCAACTCGTCGGGAATACAACATCTGCCACTTGCGCTCGCCCATTGCTTTGTGTTGTTCATTTCCTGCGATTTGACTGTACAACAGCAACCCTCCTCTAGATAAACATGCACACGTACGTGTAACAGCCTACAATAAGGAGCTAACTAAACAAACCTCAAAGAAAAGCAAATGACAGAAGCGAAAGGAGATCGAAAACGTATAGATGTTTCAAGGTATCTGTGTTAGTTCATACTGGCCGTGGAGGCGAAGCCCAGAGACGGCCACGATTTCCATCTCGAGAGGAAGCATAACTGAGGATATGATACAACTGGTGTTTTGATGCCCCTCCACCCACAAAAGTCCTGTCACTTTTGCCAATGTCGACGCATATTTATCAAATGACCCGGCAACGCGCATCCCCCTCGCTTGACAACAGATCGGACGGAGCCATAAAATAACGCTATATCCAACGTGTTTGCAATGTGCGCCGTTGAACCGCGCAGTGATAAAGCCTCCACTCCGGCCGGTGGGAGCGCCGCGCCATAGCTGGCTCCTGCTAATAATCTCCTCTTCTGTTTCCCTGCTCGCGCATCTGCTCGTCCTGGCGTCTCTTCAATTTTGGTGCACTGTTCATCGAACATCTAGCTAGCCAGAAATAAACGCATAGAATGGCGAACCAACCCAGCGGCCAAGGAGCCAACACGGGATCTGCATTGGGCTCTTACGGCCCTCCCGTAGGCTCCTTTGGTCGCCTCACCCCGCCAAATCTCCCACGGCGCGGCGGCCAGAGGAGAAGGTTAGCTCAAACTACAGAACCTTCTGCGCTCTTCTTCCTGGTTATATATAAACCAACGTGGTAGCTAAAACTATCTATAGTTGCATCCATATTATTTGTTTTCCTGATTTCGTTCGTTCATTCATTAGTTTTCCTGATTTCGTTCATTCATTCATGGATTCGGTCTCGGAACATTAACATGCGTGCTGATGGATTTATGGTTTTCTGTGCACACTTAAAGCCTCATAATTTATGATCTATCTGGCAAAATGCTCTGAAAAATATCTTTCAAGATGCATAGTGTGGAGGCAGCTCAGGGTTCCTCTATTGCGTGCAAATATGTAAAGATGATAAGTAATAATAAATGAACAAAACAGAAAGAGTGACAATATATAGTCAGGAGTTTGATGCAAGTGTGAACAACTTGACGAGATAGGTTGTTAGTTGAAGTATAAATATGTTAGATAAATTAGCACTTTTAGTTTTATATTAATTTAGAAATAAATTATAAATATGATTAACAAATTGTATAAAGAATTAGACAAGTCTATGTAATCTAGACAGGTCTATAAAGCCAGACAAAAGCATAGCATCTACCATACTAGCAATAGCCATCATAGATAAACATACCACAAAAGCTAGTATGGAAGATGACAAAAGTATAGCATCTACCATACTAGCAACAGCCATCATAGATAAACAGACCACAAAAACTAGTATGGAAGACATGGTTTGAGATGAGAGTACATATGTTTCCTTCTGGACTAGAAAGAGGAGGCGGCGATGACGTGCAACACCATCATGTTGTTGGCGACAGCGGGTGAGACCGACTAGGCGTCGAGGAAGACGAGCCATGGAGACAAGCTTGACGAAGACGAGGAAGCGATCGAGCAGTCGTGTAGAGCGTTTTCCAAAAACCTTATTCGCCCTCTCCCGGTGCAGGATTGCAGAGGACGATGGTTTCGGAGACCTGCTCTCCCGTTCACCGGTGCACGCCGACGATCGGGATGGAGAAGTCTTGGTGGTGCAACAGTAGCGAGAGGCAAAACCCTAAGCGATTGCGTGTGTTACGTGATATGATTTGCGGCGATACCCGTACGTATTTATAGGGAGAAACCGCTAGGGTTGGGCGTCCCGCAACTGAGTCGGTTTCTATATTGATACGTCGGTTTTGATAATTAAATATATGGAAAACACAGCAAAAAGAAAGTGTAAAAAGAAGTTGCGCCCCCACAAGGCAAGAGACTGAATTTTGGTAGACCACGCCCACGCTCCGCCCCGCCCCGTCACACCCCGTGAGGCGAGGCGAGCGCGCGTATGTTCTTCCTTTCTCCTATCCACACACTTGCAAGAGATGCTAGAGCAACCAACCTTATAAGTTGGACTCTCTCCACCTCCACTAGCCATGTGAGACTAAATATTTACACTTCCACCACTCATAAATGGGATTTTGAGATTTTCAGGAATTATTATAAATATTAATAGGCCAAGCCCAGATAATTTCAGCAAAACATCCTTCATGGGTGGTCCATTTCTTAACAGACGCCAAGCAAAAAATAGTGATTTTGAAAAGGGGTGTCAATGAGATGGATGTGTCAATACACAATAAATCTCGTGGGGGCTGGAGATAGGCTAAAATATTTGCATATGATAGACTTCTTGTATCATCATGCTACTTACTTTAGGAAATGTTCTTCATATCTCTGGTAGCCATAAAAGATACATTCTCTATCCTTCATGGAAGGGTGTTTCATTGCTAGACTTTGAAAACTGAATCATATAGTTACCATATTTTCTTAAATTATATTCTTGTACCTTTCCTTAATGCAAGCTCGTTGCTCAAAACCCTATCATATGTACTATGAAAGTGGTCTATTGAGTAAAGACGTACACCATATACAAATTAAAATAGCGCCTATATTGCACTAAGTCATCCTATAATACTTTTAGTTTTTTATTTTAACAAAAGTTCATATGTAATTAGTCTATATGGTTCATGCATATGCTCATTTATTTTCCACACAAAACGAAAAGAAGAAGAAACAACAGCTGCAAAGAAGATTTTGATCCTGGACACAACTCATCCCGTAAGTTATCAAAAAGAGAACACCATCTATATATGTTACTACAAAATGCACAATGGGCATTCTACAAAAACAAAACACAAGATGTGACGTTATGTATAGTAATATTTAAACTGATGAGTATCAATATCTTGATAAAATCCGATATGGCATTGTTATATTCTCAACTCAACATCTTTTCATTTATTTTTATTACTCCTTTAGTTGCATGATTAAAACTTCAAAAAACAATTTGCATTCATATTCATCACCCTGCGTAACTCACACTTGATGAAACTAGTGAACTTTTTATGTGAACTCCTCATACTTGCCAAATTTATATTTCTGGAATATTACTGCACAGGAGGGATAACCACTCACGGGCCATTCATACGTTGACGCCTTATTTTGATGGCCGCTTGTGGCGGAAATATGGCCAAAAGAAAATCAAGGATGCTCAGTACCCTAGGTAATTTTTTATTCATCAGTGTTAAGAGTTCGTATATTTCATATAGTTGTTTAGAGATCCAAATTGTAGGTAATTTCGTGCATTAGAGAAACTCAGATGTGTGTTTCCTTTATATTTCCTCAAAATTAAGGTTCCCTGTCCAGTTAAAGGTTATATTATATATAAAGTTTTATCGTAGCATATATGCATTAATGTGCATATATAAGATTAATATATAAGAATGAAGCAATAATACTCTCCAGTTAAAGGGTTTTTTTTTCCTTTGAGATCATTCAGTTAAAGGTTTTGTTAATGCAAAAGATGAACGGGGTAAAAGCTGTTGACAACGCTAACAAAGAGGCCAGGCCCATATGGACAGGCTCACCAAACTGCAACTTTAATGGGCTTGATACCATCGAAGAAGCATCACAATCCAAACATTTTACATGGACGCAAATTGGCTGCAGGCTATATTTTCGGTGCTCTTACCGCGAAGACAGGCACTGCATGGCGTCCAAGCTAGTGCAGCAGGTGAACAACGACGACCCGCCGTTGTATGAGGTGACCTATATGCACGGCCACACGTGCAAGGCCGAGCACATCCCGCCTTCTCCCGATATCGATGTCATGGATGCGGCCGGGCCGCCGGACGCGAGCGACGGGTTCGTGCTCAGCTTCGGGTCCTCCTCCGGCGGCAGGGGCGGCCACCGCGATACGCTCATGATGCCGGAAGTACGGCAGCCTGTGCCTCCGAGCCCGTTCACGACGACGTGCTTCTTCGGCTCTTCGCCGTCTTCTTCGAACAGCCAGATCATGCACGAGAATCCTGACTTCTTTCATCTCAACGACGACGTTCCCCTGGCGGCAGCACTGTGGTCACCGGTGGAGTCGTGGCCATCGACAACGTCAAGTGATGAGGGTGACCTGTTCTCCGCGTGGGACACGTTCAATGGTTTCGGCTTCGATAATCATGCTCCTTATCCTGGTAATTGCTCATCGACAACTTACTTTCATTGAGTAAATATATGGATCAAATTAGTGGTCATGATTTATACCAACTATATAAAGCCGGCGTTAATTATTCTTCTCTCTTTTATACCAGAAAGTACGTTTTCCTGGGATGAGTTGGTCAGTTGAGCATGTACGGGAACTGAATAAGTCACTAAGATGAGATAATTAACCTTCTAGTTGAATATCAACGGACGGTATTTCTGGAGCTGAATGCAGAGCTTTGTAATCACCATTTGTTTTTTAATAAAAACTCAAGGTGACATTGGTATTCCTACATATCACATGTATCTAAGACCTATGTGTTTGCTTGTAATCCTGATTGCTTAATAATAATGAATAAAAAAAAGTCACGTTTATTGTTTCGGTGTTTTTTCTCTGGGACAAAAGAAGAAATATATTATATTATAATTGAGTATATCTTTATGTTACAAGTACTCTAAAATATAAAAAGATTACAACTAATAAGTGCACTCAATATGTAGGTCTAAAACTCAATCTCAAACTTGTATGAAGATTCATATGGATGATCACACATGCGAACACTTAACAAAAAGGCTTAGAACAGATGCGCAGAGAACGACGGACAACGTTCATGTGTTTTACTTCTTTTTTCCTTCTACCATCGAAAAAGAAGAAAAACTAAATCTAATCTTCCCAACTCAAAATCAATGGAAATCGGTTTGAATGGCAGATTTATTCTCACTAGCCCTTCAGCATGGCCAGATCTAACCATGATAAAATAGAGAAGGCACTGGAGAATTTTATTACATGACAGCAACATCATCCCCGCCATGATGTCGCTACCCGAAAATCTAATTTTCCATGTCATCAAGACAAGAAAGCTACTGAAGTCGTCACCATCGCCATCATCTTCATTATTGGAGATACCATGGAGAAATCAAATGCACCCTTTTTTTCTCATCGTGGTCAGCGAGAAAAAAAAGGAATTAAATCCCCAATCCCAAATAACTCAATATGGAGAAAAATTTAACTCTATTCTAAAACTCAATCTACTCAAAACTAATGGAGAAGCGGATCCCACTTCCTCCAGTCATTGGGGATCACTAGAGGTGAAAAGGGAGGGTGAACAAACAGTGTTGGCGGGAGGCGGCAACGGCTCGCGAGACCTAGGCGTCGCGGCTCCCGTTGTTTTGGTGTTTAGTTATTGCTCCAGTCATGAAACAACCTATAGAGGAATGGAAACGGTTCCACTTCCATGCCCGCATGGGCCTACGACGCAAAGCCCGGTGAGATGGCGATGATCAATGAATGTGGTTAATTTTTGTTGTGGATGAATAATGGATATGCGGCAAGCTGATCGTGAGATTGATCAGTTTTGGAGCAAAGAACTGATTAGGCGGCTAATTTCTTCACTAAGCCATAATTATTAATTGATGAAAATATTAATTACTTTTTTTAGCACAATGAAAATATTAATTACTTGTGATGGAGAAGAAGAAATGAAATTATAGCCCAGTCCAATACAGAGGAAAAGGAAGCCCATGCAAGTGAAACAAAGGAATGCACGATGCAACGTGTATAGATGGCCAGATACAACCAGACGTTTAGGGTCTGATTGGTTGGTTACATTTGAACTAGCTAGGCTCGCTAGATGCAACCACCGCCTGTTTGGTTACCGTGATCACTTGGGGCTGGTCCGTCGGATGCAAAACACGCCGCACAGCCTGGCTTCGCAGAAACAAGAATCATTTCTGATCCTCGCGGGCCTAGCTCGCTTGGTGCACGCGGCAGCTGAAGCAAATTAATATTTTTGGCTCAAGTGCTTAACACATCCAGGAGGTGTTTGGTTCGACATTTTGTAACGAAATCAGATTACGGAAGGTATCCGATACCGTTAAACGTGTTTGTTTATTTGTCGGTCGTAATCAGGTGTGGCGTAATCAGATACGGGCCTATTCAAATCTGAATCCCTCCCTCCCCTGCCGTAATTGGTTCTGGTATCGCCGCCGCTGAGGACTCAATAGCTTCGTCTCCGATTCGATGCTCTGTTCTCGAGCGAGTCAGCAACTCCACCCCTTGCCTCCTTTACCCATGCGAACACTTCCGCTTCCAGTGCGAGGAGTTCGCCGGTGACAAGGAAGACAACAGCACATACGCGACACCGGCGTCGGCCATGGCGACGAGCTCATCGAAGAAGAGGCACATATGTCACAGCGGTGGCGGACACGAAGAGAAGGCAGTCGTTGAGAAAGATGCCGGCGTAGATGCCACGGCGGTGGTGTTAGAACAAGTAGCAGATGAGTATGTCGAGGGCAGCGCCGCGCATACTAGTAATAATGGCAGCCACGACAGCAAGGAGGATAGCGCTGAGGAAGACGACTACTCCGAACTGCGCAGCTGCAGTTGGACATGATTTTTCTGGCTATGCCAATTGGCGTCGTCCCTAGCTGCTCACATAAGCTAACGGCCATGGCCGGCTGAAGCTCTTGCGGCTGCAATTTCATCCAAATGTCCAATACGTTACAGAAGAGAAACCAAACAAAGATCGCAATCATCGATCCCATCTCCGACTCCCCCGTATTCCGATTTCGTTTTCGTTTGCGTTACAATTTTCAAACCAAACACTACCCAAGTGCTTATGACTCAGTTCTCCACAGTTTTGAGTCGGCTGAGGTCATTCATGAAGACCGAAGGTCCAATAATGTTGATGTCATTAACTTAGTTAGGGGCTCAATGCATAGACAGCCTAGTAGTGGAGCAGTTCTTTGCACCTCTGGAATGTGTTTGTAACTCCTACTCAACCAATACCTAAATAAAGTGGAGCAGTTCTTCTCAAAAAAAAAATTCTAGTGCTTACGAAGCTTACTTGTCTTATAGTTTGGCTGCTTTATCTATCTTTGGTTTTATCGCTTGTTGTTTTGTCTGGTTCAATAATACGACTTATCCAAGTGAGTTTTACGGACCCACAGGTCCAGAAGCTTCTCAATCTCAAGCATTTACTTTTCTAGTTAGAGACCAGCATCTTGGAGCTAATGTAGGGTCCGCCCAAGGACCGACAGGTTTAGGCGTTTTTGTGCTTTGAAAACTCGTTCGAACTTAAGTAGACCATCAATTGAAACTTTTCTTGCCAGTTTCCGTAGCCCGTTCTTCTTCTTCTTTATCAATTTGAAACTTGTCATAAATAAGGTTATTCTCGGATTGACTTTGGCCACACCGTCTTGATCAAAGAGCTCGGGTTACACAAATCTCCCTTCTTTGTGTACTGGAACAGCTACAACTTCCTTAGAACAGCACTAACTTACCGCTCTATACTATATAAATAAAATAAAAATAAATAAATAAAATAAAGAGAATAGCTCCATAACAAACAACGGCGAGCGAAATGGGAGCAGCCTAAACCGTGAAAATGAGGTTGTGTGAGAGCAATACAAGCGTTGTGCTACTAGGCGAAGCGGTTGAGTGCCGCACCCTAGATGGCTATGTCAGAAAACGTGAATATTTATTTCATTCTATAAAAAATAAGAAGCCAATTCTGTTGGTAAGAAGAAAGAGAAGCAAATCTATTCTATACTCGATAAGTGCCAATATGTAATATGGGTAGCTTGGGCTATTTCAAAAAATGAAGAATAGATCCCTAATCCCTCTTTGTTTATCATTCGAATCATAAATTTCTTTTTCTTTATTCAATCTGTCTTACCTTCTTTATATGTATAATTTTTCAATCTATATATTAATAGAATCTATAGTACTCTTATAGAATAAGAAAAAAATGAAGATAATAAACTACAGATTCTTTCTTTTTTAGGATTAAACAAAAGGGTTTGTAAATAAAAGCGCTAGTGCCACAACCAGTCAATAAATTGTTAAAGCTTTCATAAAAGCTAGACTAAGCAATAAAGTATCTTTCAATTCTAAACAAAGAGAAAGCTCGGCTGCTCAACGTCAACGAGGAGGTTCATGCTTGTTAACTTACACTTACTTTTAGCACTTCTCTACCAGTTCTCTCTCATCGTGGGCCAAGCAACAGTTCAGTTGTTTATTCTTTCTTCGATGGAATAGGAGATATGTTTATTAATATTTTTCTATTACTTTACCTGCATGCAGTGTTGCTACAGGGTCAAACCTTGTATAATTTAGTTGAGTAAGAAATATTTTAAATATTAGCTTAGTATCCAATTTGTTCCATAGTATGAGATAATATTTGATAATTTTTTATGTAATCTATTTTTACCTGGTGCATGTGTTATGAGTGAAAATATTGCAAGCTCATGCGAGTAACCAATCAGCTTCTCTCCTCAGCTAGGCTCTATACATTCATGCAACCAAACAATATGTAGCTTGTATGCACACAACCTGTTTCACTTGAGTCTTTTTTTTTAGGGGAAGCCATCCGGCAAATTTTATTAATATGAGACAACTGTTACATCATTTGCCAGCTTGGCCATAATAAAGCCAGGTGGTTCATCCAACCAATTACATGATCGTTTCATCATTGACGAATTTCTAGCTATTACATCAGCTACCTGATTTGCCTCTCTATTACAATGATCAATTGAAATGGTTTCAAACCAGTCCCACCAATCTTGGCATTCTTCATATACGCCAGCTGCTGCACTTGCACATAAACCCTCCTTCTTGCAGTTCACCACCTCCAAGCAGTCCATCTGAACGATGATGTGATTACATCCCAATTGCCGCGCTAACTGGATTCCATCTCTCAGCGCAAAAGCTTTAGCCATGGGGGCATCTAAGACATGTTCGAGGTAGCTTTGTGTAGCTGTGATAAAGCCCCCTGTATGGTCCCTGATGATAGCACCCGTTCCTCCTGATCCTGAATTTTCGTTGAAGCTCGCATCCACATTCGACATGAGTTTGCCCTCTACCAGTTTTTGCCAACCCTATCTCCTTTCTTCTTTTCTCTTTCCTGCTCTCATATAATTCACCGTCAAGGCCACTATGGAAATCACCGATCTTAATGGACTTTGAATCTACTCATCATGAACCACCTGTCTTCTCTGCCACCAAATATACCACCCTCCTGTGAAGATCAGTTCTGCAAAACCCACATCTTCCAGCCCATTAACACGCCCACCAACTCGTAGAACTTCTTCCAGAATAACTGATCCCGAGCGATCAGACACTAGGATATCCTGTAATCTGCCCTAGACCCCTATAGTGGACCATACTTCCCGGGCACGATCGCATGAAAACATCATATGCTTAATATCTTCATAATGTGTTTGGCATAAAGGGCAGCTGCTAGTGTTTCCGATATGCTTATTTGCCAATATACTTTGACAAGGTATGAGACCTTGCATTGCACACCATCTGAAGATTTTAATCTTCGCGGGCACCTAGAGTTACCAAAGCTTCTTCCAGGTTTGATTGTTGCCAACCCCTCTCGCATGGCCTGCTTCCTCCGTAGCTCCATATCTATACTCCCATTGAACATGATAAACTGATCTAACCGTGAATATGCCACTCCGGTTATGGTGCCAGGCCACCACATAGTCTCGCCTTGATCTTATCGGAAGTTTGAGGATTCTCTCTGCATCTATAGACCAGAACAATGTTCTAATCAAAGCTTCATCCCATGCCCCATCCACTGGATTGATCAACTCGCTCATCTTTGTTGTTAAAATACGCCCCACGGGATCTGAATTTTCAAGTTGTGAGATGATGGGATCCAATTGTCATCCCAAATGTTTATCTGACTCCCATCTCCCACTCGCCAAATGCATCCCCTCTTGAAGCATTCCAAACCCGATAAAATACTCTGCCATGTTAGCGAGCTACCTTTCTTTGACTTGGCCTCCAGCAATTTCCCATCGGGATAGTATTTTGCACGCAATACTTGAGCACATAATGACTCAAGTTCACACAACAGCCGCCATACCTATTTTGCTAGCATTGCAAGATTGAAACTTTGAAGATCTCTAAATCCCATGCCCCCACGTTGCTTGGGGATGCATAACTTCCATCATGCTCTCCAATGAATCCTTCTGTGATCCTTATTGTCTCCCCACCAGTATTGCGCAATTAGTGTCTGATACTCCTTTGCAAATGTTTTGAGGAATTTTGAACACCATCATTGCATATACTGGTACGTCCTAAGCAATCGACTTTATAAGCACTTCTTTCCCACCCATACTTAAGGTTTTTTCCCTCCATCCATTAACCCTTTGTTGAACTCTATTGATGAGATGTCGGAAACAGTCACTCCGATCGGCCCCCACCATGGCCGGTAACCCCAGATACTTGTCATTCAATAACTCTGTCATTATATTCAGCATCTCGCACACTTCCGCCTTTACTTCCACTGGGATATTTCCGCTAAAATAGATGCTTGATTTGGCCTCACTTAGCTTGTGGCCCGAGTTAGCACAACACTCATTCAATATTGACTGCAAGTTCTCTGCATTCTTCCTATCAGCATGCATCAATATAAGGGAGTCATCCGCAAAAAGCAAATGTGATACAACCGGTGCTCCTCGGCACACCTTAATTAACTCCCACGATCTCGCCTCTATCTTCTGCTCCTTTCAATATACTCGACAATCCTTCCGCAACCAACAAAAAGAGGTATGGGGAGAGCGGGTCCCCTGTCGCAACCCCCTTGTTGGTTTTATTATCTCGGTTTCCTTATCATTGAACCTCACTTTATAATCAACCGATGAGACACACTCCATAATTAAGGTAACCCATTGTTGATCAAAACCCATCTTTAGCATAATTTTCTTCAGGTAACCCCATTCAACCCTGTCATAGACTTTGTGCATATCTAATTTAACTGCACAAAGACCTCGCTTTCCTTGTTTCCTTTTAATAGTATGAATACTTTCATATATGATTAGAATGTTATCTGTAAACAACCGCCCCGGTACAAAAGCACTCTGATGATAACTAATAATCTCAGGTAGCAGATTCTTGAGACAATTAGCTAACATTTTTTATATAACTTTATAAACAACATTGCATAATCTAATGGGACAGAATTGAGATACCTTATCGGGGTTGTCCACTTTTCGTATGAGTACAACTATCATGCTGTTCCAGCCATCCGGGATCTTAGAAGTATTTACCGCCTCCAGCACTTCCCCCACTTAGTCTTCACCAAGCATATTCCAAAATCTCTTGTAAAACACGGCATGGAGACCATCCGGTCCCGGGGATTTAAAGTCTCCAATACCAAATAGAGCTTTTCTGTCTTCTTCATGTGTATATGGTTCCAACAGTTGGTTATTCATCTCTGTTGTTACTCTCCTGTGGACATCCAAAGGAGAATTGGGATTTGGTTCATTTATCTCTGACATGAAAAGGTTGGAGAAATAGTTATGAACTACAATTCTCATTGCTCCCTCCTCCTCGTGTCTTGCCCCCTGCTCATCTACCAACACTTTTATCTTGTTCTTGCACCGTTGAGACGTAGCATAATTCTGAAAGAAATTTGAGTTTCGGTCACCCTGCTTGAGCCAATTTGCACGCGCCCTCTGGACCCAATAAATTTCCTCCTGTTCCAATAATAATTCAATTTTCAACAATAGTTCCTTTTGCGTCGCAAGGTTTACATCTGTCAATGGACTTCAATGGACATGCTCCAGCTCTTTTTTTAGTTTTTTCAATCGCTTCACCGGGGCCTTGAGCACTTCTCTATCCTAGGTGTGTAGCTTGTCATGGACCACTCGCGCCTTCTGCATGAATGTGGGGCCCTCTCCACGGGACACTGCCCGATCCCATGTAGTCTGTACTATATCCTGAACTGTCTCCTCCTTCAACCATCGGGCTTCAAACTTCTTTTGATGTCCTTGTCCCCATCGTTGATCTGCACCAGACTCCATCTCCACCTCCAAAGGTCGATGGTACGAATTAGTCATCTTGCCATTTGTGAGTTTGGCATTGGGGAAAAGAGAGTTCCAAGTTGCATTTGCAACTCCTCCATCCAACCTTTCTCTTATTTTTCCCTCTGCCATGTAAACATGTCTCCTTCATATCCCACGTCTAACAAGCCGCAATCAGCAAGTGCATCGTTGAAAGCTTGTAGTTGCCGCATCGATCGCAGTCGCCTGCCTTCCTTCTCAAAGTTGAACAAAATTTCGTTAAAATCCTCGAGAACTAACCATGACAGTGACATGTTTGCATGTAGTGTTCGCAACACACTCCAGGTTTGATCCTTCTGCTCCCAATTTGGTTCTCCATATACTCCGGTGAACCTCCAGTCTTGGCTATCGTTGATGACTACATCAATGAAATATTTTGACACCCCCATCTCCTGAATCTTAAACTCCTTCTTCCATAAGAGCAACAAACCACCACTTCTCCCATCGCTCTCCTAGATGATCAAGTCTTCAAAACCAAGTCTCCGCTTCACTTTCTCTGCCTTCACTTTGCCAAGATGTGATTCAGACAAAAACATCACATTCGATTGTACACGCCTCTGGACCTCTAGAAGCGCACGAACTGCACAGGGACTATTAAGTCCTCGGCAGTTCCAAGCTAAGATTTTCATTGCTCCCGACGACCCTCCTGGAAGGAGGATGCTGATATATCTAGCTGCTTCTTTGCACTCTTCTCACCATCTTCTTTGTGTTGTCTCTTCTTTTCCTGGATTTTCTCAGGGCTTTCCATCACCCTGTTGTTTTCTATCATTAGAACCGTACCCGCTACTTGGCCTAAAGGCGTATCCACTAGGTTTGCATTAAGATCCTCCTGCTCATACTCCATGTCTTATCCTTCCTGGTCCTCATTCAGTCCATGGCCTCTCCCCTGACCTCAGCCACGGTCGAACCAACCTGCTCCTCTCATTCCACCTCCTCTTCCTGCACGACCAAAGGAGGGTGTACCAAAATTGACCAGCAGCCAATCTCCCCAGCCACAATTCTCTTTACTATGGACTCCATCTCCACATTCAGTGGATTCATGACCGATCAAGCCGCATACCTCACAGAATACCGGTAATTTCTCATATTGGACTAGGTATCTTTGCCTCTCCTTCAACATTATAGGAACCATCATGATTAGTGGTTTATTGGGATCCAGAAAAACCCTAGCCCATAAATATGGGGCTGGATTAATCCGCCCTTCATTGACTATCACTGATATTGGTGGGTTGCCCACCTTACTCGCCACCTTCTCAGCTAGATCCTTCTTCTTCATTAACCCTTCAGGAACTCCCTAGATACGAGTCCATACCGGGATCTTGTTCAGCTTGTAGTCATGAATGTTGCTGAACCCATCATACTCTTCCATCACAACTGCCGCACCGTGGAATAACCATGGACCTCCTTCCATCACCCTGTTCCAATCCCCAAGGCACTGGAATTGGACGAGGAACAGGTTTTCCCCCTTTACTTTGAAATTAACTTCCTTCGTTGCAGACCACGCTATGCGCATCGCACTGAGGAGGGCCGAGTGACTAAATGGTTTCGAGGTATGAACCCTAAAAACCGTTAGCTAGCGAACCTCCTTTATGAGGTCTTCGATTTCTTTAGAAAAATCTAGATCCTCATCCTCTTCTCCCACCAGGTTCAGACCAGCTAACCTCTCCTCGAGACTTGGTTCCACCGGCCTCTCATCATCCTCCTTGGCGCCCTTGCCCTTCTTTGTATCCATGCCTTCCTGAGTACCCACCATGCAGATTGTGCACATGGTTGGGAGGAGAGAAAACTACTTCGATCTACACCCGAAAGAGAGAGAGAGATCGAAAGTAGGAATCAAACAACGAGATCGCCATAGATTGGTGACAACATGGGTATACTCTGATGGCGTCGCCGCCGCCAGAGGACAGGAAACCCTAACATGGGTATTTAGTCAGCTTGGGATCTATCAGCCTTGTAAAATGGAACACCTGTTTCACTTGAGTTGGCTGACTTATAGCAACCTGACTAGTTCATACAACCAATCGCACCTTAGTTTCACACCGCCATAGCACGTGTGTTATATTGGGCCATGTTGTGGTAGCTCACATGGGCTCAGCTACGTACCGACCAATGGTGCAACATGGATTTGATTAAACATGTCGGATCCTATGGCTTCCCATTAGAGCACCCACAATGCATGGGTGCTTCAACCATCAAATCAAAGTCATTTAAGCACTGGTATCTCATTCTTTAGTTTGTCCATAGTCTTGGTATCGAAGCCTAAAATAAGGACCCACAATAAGTAGAGGGAGAAATATTCCATTCGCCTGATGCTTCTACTTTCACTGATGGCTATTTTTCCTCTTCAAGCATCGATGGTTGCAGTGATTGGAACCGATGCTTGCATGAAAAGATTGAAAAAAAAACTGATTGAAACATTGACCACTATGGATGCTCTTAGCCTCTTTGTGGCATGTTACAAATGGTAAAAAATGTTAAGCTACTATGCACCTACCAATTGCACCTAAAAAATTAAGCTGGTGAGAAAGGGTAGACAATTTACTTATGGTTCAACAAAAATACTTGGAAAAAGGAGGATTGAGTACGGAGCTACATAAGCACCTCAGCACCCATAGTTGTGTCCAATAAGCATGACACGGTGAATTGTCCAATTTATCTCAAGCATTTTTGTTGAATCAATAAACAGATCATCTTGAGTTTAAACGTTTAAAGAAAAGAAAAGTCCAATTTATATGTTTCAGCTCAAGATGATACAGAGCCACCGCCACTATGGGCTACAATTGATACTCATGTTGAGATTGATAATGATGATTTCATATAGTTTATATGTGTGCTCATTGACATAGGGTGTGTTCGTTTTCACCCCTCTGATTTTTAGACCTGTCCTATCGAATATTGTGATACTAATTAGTAGTATTAAATACAGATTACTGACAAAACCCAGTCCATAACCCTTCCTCTTGAATGACGAGATAAATTTATTAAGACTAATTAGGTCATGATTAGATAATATGATGCTACAATAAACATATCTTAATGATAACTTAATTAAGTTTAATGAATTTGTCACGCTGATACACATTTAATTCTGTAATTAGTTTTATATTTAATATATATTTAATAATCATATATAGCATTTTAATGATTAATGTGACCCCACTAAAATTTAGACCCCAAGAAACAAACACATCCATAATTCAGAAGCCATAAAAACAGAGAACTTGTTTCGAAACTTAAAACATGTAATTAGAACTTTTTTTCTTAAAGAAAATCTTATCAGCTCAAGCTAACTGAGGTATTTTCAAACTCCTTTGGCGCCACTACCAAGCAACCAGACATACCTGGCCCACTAACCAGCCACTGATCCAGGTCCACCAGTACCCGGCCCACGGGTGCCTTGAACTTTTTACAGACGCAATACTTTTTCCTGTCGCGTGAAGCCACGGAGAGATCCTCACATCATGGGTGTGTTCGTTTTCACCTCTCTGATTTTTAGACCTGTTTTATCAAATATTATAATACTAATTATAAGTATTAAATATAAATTACTGATAAAATCTAGTCTATAACCCTCCCTCTGAATAACGAGACAAATCTATTAAGACTAATTAGATCATGATTAAATAATATGATACTACAATAAATATATCTTAATGATGACTTAATTAAATTTAATAAATTTATATGTGTATTCAATTGTGTAATTAATTTTATATTTAATATATATTTAATAATTATATATAATATTTTAATAATTAATATAATCCTACTAAAATTTAGACCGAGGAACGAAAGCGGTGAAAGCGCCAGAGCTGGCGCCGTTTACCGCCCCCGCTTCGACGGCGAGACGTCTAGTCACGCAACTAGCCGCCGTTGCGAGCTTTTGGCCCCACGGTGTCAGTGAGCAAGTGTAGCTTCCGTACGAAGGCACGGCGTCATACGTGGACTTTAAAAACCGTTTCCATTTCGCAACGTCCGAGCGCCAAAACCACGTGCCTACCCGCACCTCACAGGCGTGAGGATCTTCTGCGCCCTCGTCTAGACCGTTGAGGCCCAGTCGTCCAACCAAGTGCTCCGGACGACGCCGTCACTCGTAGGCCACAAGAATCTTCGGATCCCCTGCTCCGCCGGGGCCACAACCCCTCCCCCTCGTACACGCCAGCTTGTCCACAACCCACCGACAAGTGGCTCCCGCAATTTTCGGACCCACATGTCAGCTTGTTCAAAGAGATTCTGTCCCGTGACGCGGACATGCGTGTATGGGTAACCCGGCGTATTTTTTCGAAAACGAGGTGTCACTCTGCGCCGAAGAAATCGCGGGCCAAGCTGTTAAGCTGAGCTGAGCGGCGACAGGAAGTAGTGGCCGAGCGACAGCAGCATCACGCAGCGGGCGGCTCCCTTCGACCCTTCCCTAGCACGGCAATGGAGAGGGCGGTGCCGGTGCGAAGGCCGCACACCAACACGTCCGACCTGCTCACCTGGTCGGCCACAGAGCCCGACACCGCCGCCTCGCCGGCCACGGCCTCCCGTCCCGGCCTCAAGGTTCGTCTCCTCTGGGTACCGTCGTGTTGGTGCGTCGGGAATGAACTGGTCTCTCTCTCTCTCTCTCTCTCTCTCTCTCTCTCTCTCTCTGGTGCTTCTGCGAGACGCAGCTGACTTGGGTGTGTGACTCCGATGTTTTGGGCAGCCGGCTGGAGGGATCACGCCGGCGATGTTCGGCGCGCCGGTGAGCGACCAGGAGGTGGAGGATCTGGGCAAGAGGTGAGATCTGGGGCTCCCTGTTCCCGCATTTCCTCGTGACCCGCTCGATCTGTGTCTTGCACTATTTCTAAATTTGGACGACCCGGTTCGATCTGATCTGCCATCATGACTGTATATGCTCTTGCTCTGTTTAGAACTTTAGATATGTGCCCAGTCTGCTTTGCCCTTGTTTTAACTACAAGCGTTGGTGGGGTTTAGCCTGCCCAAGGCTTCCCAGCTTCTCTCGACGCGCGTGTGACACAGTTAGTCTCCAAATTTATCGTATCAGTAGTGAGCTAGTGGATTTGTAGGTGGTGCTAAAATCCAAACTTCAAACCAACACCGGTAATGGCGACTGAAAGTGATCTGAGGGATGCAAGCGGCAGACGTCAGATTTGATTTGGATATTTTTGGCGTGATGTCATGTGATGTCTGGATGTATGCATAGCATAGCTGCTGAGTCCGTCGCTGCCTGTTTCACTTGTTAATTTTGGAAACTACCAAGAATTTATATTTACACTGGAGGGTGTTACAAGATTTTGTTGAACTGTGACAAGCCTAGTGGATTGTGTTTCCTTGATGCATCTGGGTTTTTTCGTGGGTATTGATTGTTTCTTGCCACACATTATGTACTCTGAGAATCCTGTGATGGATTCCCGTGCTGGCCAAACAGCTGGGGACTTCATCAGTGCGAAATTGCTTCAAAAATTGCTGTTGCACTCGTTCAAATACAAAGTATAATTAACTTAAACTTTTCTGTTGACCTTTCCCAGTGAAAGAAAATTTTGCTCAGGATCAAAGATGAAAGAAATGACCGGGAGCGGGATTTTTGCCGACAAGGGAGAGAATGGAGATTCGGAGGCTTCAAACCCTGCTAACAAAACGTCCGTGAGGATGTACCAGGTATTAGACTTGTTCAGATCCATCCATCAAAATATACCCCCCCCCCCCCCAGCGCCCCTTTTATATATTGTTGGCATTTTCTGCCTCATTGTTCTAATATTTGTAGCCCGTGGCAATTCATGTGTGTGGCTTATGTGGACAGAATAATAACTTGAGACATGTTATGTTCCATTCTCTGGAAAACAAATAATCAGCCAACTTTAAGGAACTAGTTAGCCTATAATTAAGAAGAAATAGGTATCCAAACTAGGGTAATTCAGAGTCATTTGGTGGCTTATAATAGAAAGTGCTCTATTTGTGATTTCAAAGGATTGCCTTAGATTTTATTTAATTTGATTTTTACCTCTGCAACCATTCGAAAGTTTATACTTTATCCCACAGAAATACTGTCTTCTAACTATATAAACCGCTGGTGTGTCTACCCCTGACAGCAAACTATGACTGGAATAAGCCAAATATCATTTAGTGCTGACGGAAGTGTTTCTCCGAAGAAACCATCCTCAATACCCGAGGTGGCTAAGCAGCGAGAGTTAAGTGGTACACTTGAAGACGCTGATGCTAAAACCAATAAGCAGCTTTCTGAAGCCAAGACAAAGGAGCTTAGTGGGAGTGACATCTTTGGCCCACCTCCAGAGATTCCTGCTAGGCCATTGGCTGCTCGTAATATGGAGCTGCAAGGAAATGTGGATTTTTCACTTCCGCCACCAAGAAGCATTCACACATCAGTAAAAGTCTCCAATGTAAGTGATGTTAAAAGATTACTTTCCTGTTGATGTTTTGCTGTCCCTTATATTTTCTCGTGGTTGTATGTGACTTACCGTATATATCAGCTAAAGTCCTGTTATAGAGAATTTAGTTCTTCATGTATAGAAATATATTTTCAGAACAAGATATCAGCCTTCAACTTTGAACAACAATATTAATCTAGTATTTCATTTAAAAAAAACACAAAGCAGATTAGATATGCTCAGTATGCATCTTTACCACCTTTCATGTACTAAAGCACACTTGTGCTACTACAAAAGGTCTAGCAGTAGCACAATCACTCATATTTATTAGATATTTTCCCCTTTTGTTTTGATATTCTTGTACAAACGGTGTTACTGATGCCAATGACTTTTGTAGCCTCCTTCAAATGAGGACTCCAGAAACTTAAGCAGCCTCTTAGCATGGACACCTCATCCTCTGAATTTGCTTTATTTGAATTGAATGAATTTGTAGCCTGCTGGAGGGCCAAGCAATATATCGTTCGGGGAAGATCCTGTGGTGAAGACGGCAAAGAAAATTCACAACCAGAAATTCCAAGAGCTGACAGGCAACAACATCTTCAACGAGAATGCCCCTGCCTCAGCTGAGAAGTCTCTCAGCTCAGCAAAGCTGAAGGAGATGAGCGGCAGTGACATCTTTGCTGATGGAAAGGCAGCTTCCCGAGACTATCTTGGCGGTGTTCGGAAGCCCCCTGGTGGTGAGAGCAGCATCGCATTGATCTAATTATTATAGACGGCCGTACTCTGGATCCTTGGTCGCCGAAGCACGCGGGATGTGTGCTCGACCTCAGTCCTTGAAGGCCTCAATCATGCTAAGGGATCTTAATTTATGATGAGTCTCTTTAGTCTAATGTAATGTGGAGTCAGTAAAAATCTGACTCAGCTCATATGTTATGCACTTGTGCGTGGTATCATCATGATTTGTGCTACTTATTGCTATGTATTAATTCCGCTAAACTGAACTTAAAAGCAATTTTTGTCTTTTTGACTTCTGAACTTATTATGGCATCATTGGATGTTCACCTTCGGTGGATATAGGATATGTTGATCAAATCTATGCTGAGGCCTGAGGGTGTGCTGTGTCGATAAAAATGTCTTGTTCTTTTTTGTATTTTACAATGGTGATGTCGGGTCGAATGGAATTACCTAGTTTGAGAATAAGTCTAGGTCAAGTCCCTAGGTGTCTGTGAGGCGTGGTAAGTGTTGTTGTTGTTATGTGTGTGTGTTGGTACTCTTCCTGTATATACTTCTCTTCTTCTATTAATGGAATGATGCGCATTTCTCTTACGCATTCGAGAATTTTTTGTATTTTAGACATTAGTGGCAAGGCTCGAAAAGATTTTACTTAGCATACATCTGAAGGATAATGAGTGATAACCCTCGTAAGAAAAAAGAAAGAAAGAAGGAATGGCTGAGAAATAAAATGGAAGTATACTGAGTACCAATGCAGTGTCCTCGGTTGTAAAAGGTAAATTGCACTAATAGCAAATTTTATAAAACAAAAAAAAATTCGACTCCGCTGGGGATCGAACCCAGAATCTCTGGTTCCGTAGACCAGCGCCTTATCCATTGGGCCACGGAGTCATTGATGTCGGATTGATATTGGTAACAATAAAAAACTCAACTTATAGATTTTACAGGACACAGCACAGATGAATAAACTTACGAGACCAACACCATGAACATGCACTAATTTTCATCTCTACATACATACATAGACCTGTCAGTCATGTAACAACCACAGCATAGCAGACGAAGCATTTCAAGAACGAACGCCAGACTTTCCCCGCCATTACCAGACGCAATGACCGGGCGGGCAGCAGCTCATCGGAGGGGGTCCTCGGCGTTCTTGCCCGGCTGGTTGTGCACGAACCGTCCCCAGTACCAGTGTCGCGCCCAGACATCGCCCATGGCCTCGAGCGGCACTCCCTTGGTCTCCGGCAGGAACGCGACGACGAACGCGGTCATGACGGCGACCCAGGCGGCGTAGTAGAGGAAGGTGGCGTACTTGAAGGCGCAGAGCGTGGAGAGGAAGGTCTGCGTGAGCAGGAAGGTGGCGCCGAGATTGACCGCCACGCTGATCCCCTGCCCCGCCGACCGGACCTCCACGGGGAAGATCTCCCCCGGGACCACCCACGCCAGCGGGCCCCACGACCACCCGAACGACGCCGAGAAGGCGCATGTCAGCGCCAGCACGGCCACGGAGTACCCGCGCGCCATGGACGACCCGCCGTCCTTCCCGATCTGCGTGCCCATGATCCACGCCGTCGCCAGCTGGCACGCGACCATGACGGCGCCGCCCGTCACGAACAGCGGCCGGCGGCCGTACCGGTCCACCGTGGCGATGGAGACGAGCGTTGACCCGAGGTTGACCGCGCCGAGGATGACGGCGCCCATGAGCGCGGCGTTGCCGCCGAACCCGGCCGTGCGGAACAGCACCGGGGAGAAGAAGGCGATCACGATGACGCACGTCAGCTGCTGGAACAGCGGCACCGCCACGGCCATGACGAGGTGGGGCCGGTGCTCGCGGCGCAGGATGCGGCGGAACGCGCCCGACTCGTGGGCCCGCGCCGCCTCCGCCGCGCGCGCCACGTCGGCCAGCTCGGCGTCCACGTCGGCGTCCGCGCCGCCGCGGAGGCGGCGCAGCGCGGTGCGGGCGTCGGCGGCGCGGCCGCGCATGAGGAGGCTGCTGGGCGTGTCCGGGATGAGCAGCGCCCCCGCGACGATGACGGCGGCGGGGGCCGCCGCCAGGCCCAGGGAGAGCCGCCACCCCCACGTCGGGATGCGCGCCGTGCCGTAGTTGACGAGGTTGGCGGCAAGGTTGCCCACGCCGAGGAACAGCTGGAACCCTGTCGTGAAGGCACCGCGCCACTTCGGTGGTGCCGTCTCGGCCAGGTACACCGGCGCCGCCTGCCATTCAATTCATTGCCGGTTAACGTCATGTCACATACCTCGTACATGCGAGTTGCTATCGATCATGTGGTAACATGTAAAAATAAACAAAGGTAACTACGACTTCAGTCACAATTAATTAGCGTCATAATAAAAGATTGAAACTTGCTAATTTTTAACTGATTAAAAGTTTGGAGTAACTTTCAGTCAGCTCTTTAAATCATTAGATCTAGATCCAATAATTTATAATTATTATATAAATAATTTTATAAAGCAAAAATCAAAAATCAAAAAAACAAACCATTAATTGAAAGCTTTTAATCAGCTGAAAGTTAGGAAACATATAAAAGATTACTAAGTATTTAGGAAGTTCAAGTGGAGTACAAAAAGGTAAGAGGTGTAGTAGTATTGGACAAAGGACTATGCCTGCACGAGTCGTATTGTAGCAACCGTTGAAATGATGACGCGACTATGCATCCACTACTCGATTTGGGGCTTGAGGACGACGTGTTGGTTCAAATCCAGCCACTGGCTCTGGCTACCACGACAGAGAGCCAACAAATGAAGCAGGACGGCACGACACAACAACCCTTCCTCTCTGCTTGTGCTAGTACTTCATGTCCATGGCCAACTACTCTCTTTGTTTGAATGGCACTTGTTTTGTTTTTGTACGACTCTTCCTACTAGGCACTCGACTGAGTTGTGAATCCTAATATAAATGCATACTACTGAGTAACTATGTCTTAATCAATTGCATTTAAAAGTCTAAACTAAAGTTTCATAGGGAGTAAACGTAAAATCGAAATTGGATATAGTTTTCTAATAACAAATCACATCAGCCATGATTCTTTAGTTCCAATACCATATTGAGATGATATGCATTGGCCTTGACCAGTCATATTCAAAAGTCTAAACTGATGAGGAAATATAGATAGTTTACTTATACTTTAACACATCTCGTTAATTGAGTTCTAATAGCATGATTATGTCGAAAACCAAAACATTTGTTCCTAAGGAGAAATCAGAACATGTGACAATTCATCGACCCATTTCCATGCAAGAAGAATAAGGAGCACGGTACTTTGTAAATAGTTTGAGAACATCATCACTAAACGGTGATGCTTAAAGCAGGTCAGTATTGAGGTTAGATTTATTATGCCTTTATCTATCTATATAGGTCCACAACACAACCCACATTAAAATCACAGGACACCCGTTTATCTACCCATCTCTCCTTTATTGCACAAATACAGGAGTTCTGTTGATTAATAGTAATAACACAGGCTGAACATAGATCAAAGAAGCACTAGAGCGCTCTACCTGGTTGGTGAAGCCGATGCCGAAGCCGAGCAGCATGCGACCGACGATGAGCATGGCGATGTTCACCGCGGCGGCGTTCACGGCCGCGCCGGCGAAGAAGAGCGCGCCGCCGGCGAGCATGACGGCCTGCCTCCCGATGGCCCTGGTGACGCGGCTAGCCACTAGCGATGCCGCCAGTCCCGCCAGGTACAGCGACGACGTGAACGCCGTGAGCGTGTGGCTGTCGTAGATGCAGTACTCGTCCCGCCGCGCCGAGGCCATCCGGCGCAGCACTCCCGGGAAGAAGCCCTCCAGGAACGAGTCCATCGCGGTCACCCCACCTGATCAAAGACATCGTCACCAGCGGAACTGTTCATATGCATAGTGAAAGAGATTTTCAATGGACACGCTAGTTGCATTCTTCCTGCGCGAACGTACCAGAGATGCCGATGTCGTAGCCGAAGATGAGGCCGCCGGAGGCAGCCATGAGGCAGGTGACCACGACGGAGAACGTCACGCGGCCGCCGTAGTCGGCGGCCGGCGCGTCGGCAACGGCGAACGCTCCGCCGGCCATGTCAGCGTGCAGCTGGTTGGCTGATGAGCTTACCCGCACCTACCACCGGCCGATGACGCCTGGGTCAGTGCTTCAGTGCCGTTCTTATACAGGACTGGCTACGTGATTAGAAAGTGTTTGTCCATGCGACGCAAGAACGAATTCGATGTTAGGTAAGGGCCCCCATTCCTTCACCAAATTCTATTCAATTCTCGAGCAAGCCCCAGCGAGCCGAAAACTTGTGAGGACGAGGCTCTTACTCCTAGCTACCCCTCGGACCGCGACGCATGGAGCAGCTGACAAGCAGAACAGGATATGTTTTTCAGTGATCGAGTGGCATGCCTCCTGGGACAACAAAATTAAGCACCCACGGTGGTGCCCGCGGGGCTGGTTGATCGTTCAACCACGTTCGCCGGAAGCCAGCAGACATTGCTGGGATCAAAGTCCACAGGTCTATCTATTATCTTTCGAAGATCAAATAAGATATGCTTAATATGGTGTAGATGAACGAAACACTTCATATCCGACTACAATTCAGAAATAGATAAAATTTGAAATAAAAGATTTTTTTTAATCAATATACATAGTATGGAGTCCAGCCAGAGCCACATCATGACGAAGCTATTGCCGTCCAAGGATATAACAATGGTATAATGCAAAAGAAGCTATTGCCGGCCAAAGGTCATGGAAAGGAATTTCTCCACTTTGTTTATCAGCGTGCCATTCCATAAATCAGAGAATACCAGAACTCCAATAGCTATAGCCTGCTCTTAATCAGCCCTGCACTGAAAAGAGCGTGTGGAACACTGGAACTCCAGTGCTAGATTTCTGTGTTTTACAGAGCAATGAGAGTGCTCCACCAGACATGTAATAATCTATATCATGTAAACTAACTATTATTTTCTGGTTCTACCTTAATGAAAGGACAGTGCTCCTGCCTCATTTTTGAAAAAATAAAATCATGACATTATTAGATCTTTGGAAACACCAACACGTGAAAAGAGATCAGACTCTAAACATTTACCTTGAGTATGGGACTGAAAAAACAAGTCCGTCTCTCCCATGTCATCCAACAATAGCATATAGGAGCCGTGACGCGGAAACGTACACTTGAATAAAAACGACTACAATAGCAAGCTCGGAACAAGGCTAAATGGTTAAGCCGGCCGGCCGTGGGTTCCCTGTGCCGATCGGTGTGCCTGCAGTCATCGCTCATCCAGCATAAGGATTACTGCCATCACTCAACGTGGAAAAAACAGCCCCGTCAATACTCGATACTCTCCATTTTGTTTGTGTCTATCCCAATAAATAAAAGGGAAAAGAAAAGACCGCTCCCCTCCAGGTCCAGGAGCTCTGCCTCTGCCCATGGAGATTATCTGTGTAGGTCGAGGTTCCCCTCAAAAAAAAAAAAAAAAAAAAAAAAAAAAAAAAAAAAACTGTGTAGGTCGAGGTTCTGCTCGCCAGCGTAGAACTCCAATGGACTTTCAAACTGGAATAATTCAGGTAACTGCCGCAAAAACAAACTCACCGTCGCCGGAATCGTCTTCTCTGCTGCTAGGCTTGCTGCGGCGTCCAAATCCGGCTCCTTGCTGTTGTACGTCATGCTTCATGCCGGAAATAAAATTATCGAAAGTTCTTTGAAGTCGGGCTAATCGTTCTGTGTTGGAGAGATCTGGCTCCTTGCTGTTGTCTTCCACCGCTTAGGTCAAATTTGTTGATCGATATAGCATGGCCAGGGAGCTATGCTCTCGATTCAGAGCAAGAGGAGGAAGAGAGAGAATGACCGTGCCGTTTCATCGTTCTTGTCATACAATCGAGGAAGCGCAAGAGTTAGGCACAGAAGCCGCAGCCCGCTACCAGGTCCAAACTGTCCAGCTCATCAAAATATAAAAAAAACGACCTATCGGATAAGATCACCCCAACGAGCAGCGTCGTCCGCCCACCCCTCAGTTTATTCTCCCAAGTCCCAACGAACCAGACTTGGAATCGGGGAGTCGAGCAAACTAACAATTACTCAAACAAAAATAAATAATTACTAGCAAAGTTCCCCTGCGACGCTACGGATTTAGAAAAATAACACTCTTTATAATTTAAACGTAAATTATTTATATAATATAATTATTAATATTTTTTACATGAAAGATAATATTTATATTATTGTTAGTGGTTTTTAATGTACCATTTTATATGTCATAATTATTCTATCATTTTACACCATATTTTTATCATAATTTTTTTTCTAATATTAACGATTTTAATATATAGTGTCGTTTGCGTGCTATGTTATAAAATTAAGTGAAATAGCATTAAAAATGCTCAGATATAAAGCCCAATTCGTCATATAAAGAGGGATTCTCATAAACTCATAACGCCTACAAAATACCATTGGATTTCTATAAAACCCAATATACAAGATCAAAGTCATGACCCAATACCTAAAGATTTCTATAAGCTTTATCCGATAGAAAAAATTAATTCACGCTTAATAGAAAGAACATTACATTGTGACGCGATTTTGAACTTGAAAATATGCTTTAATGAAAAATATTAAAACACGAAAGTTGGAGATCTCGTTGAGTCCTTTTTAGACATATATGGATCATATTATTTAGATTTCGGAGATAGGAGATATGGGGCGATGCACAGAAACCTGCGTAGATGAGTCCGAATCAGAATAAATATTTTTGCATCATAAATTTGGAACTTAAAATGGAGGAATCTTAACTTCTATCGAATATAAAAGTTGTAGAACTTTTCAAGTGCTACGCGATAGAGTCCGAGTTTGCCTCATTTGAACTTCGGACAAGAAATTTATAAATTTTTGAATTTGGTGCTTGATATGGAAGATACAAAACCGATTTGGATTTAATCTCTAATAGGAGTAGAGATTCCAACCGGATTGTATTCGGATCAACACCAAAATACGGGGCAGACAAACTCACCTAAATTAATAAGGTGTATAGACTCTCTTCAGGATTGAATAATCTCTACAACTTATTAATTAAGGTGAGGTCGTCTAGACCACTTTTTTCATGTCTAAATATACCCGTAACGTTATCGTATTTAGTTTGTATCCTACAATGATTCACTAATCAGTTTGAGCTATTTTTGAACCATTTTCTAATTCTTTATTGAATTAGACTTCAATTTGAATTTGATATTTTATACTAATAATAATTAATCACCTATTACTTTAATATCATATTTTAAATAGAAACTAATAACAAGAATTTTAATAATAACTTACTCTAAAATTATTATAATGAATATTCTTTTTAAAACTTAAAAAAGTAAAGCAAAATAAAAATAGAGCAAATGCTCAAGCCAAAAAAAATTAATTAATTGATAACCTTTTACAGTTAAAAAAATATTTTAATCATAAAATTATTTAATAAAGACCTGTGGCAACGTATGGGTATTTTGCTAGTAAAATATTATGACGGCTTGGCTAATTCTGTTACTTAGTTGTTATGCCACAATATCCGATGTTGGACGTCACATCGATATATACCAAGCCAATGGATAATCTACAGTTGATTTCGAAGTTGTGTTTGCTACAAACAATCTGGCTTCGAAACTGACTGTGTCTCTATTTCTTTCTATGAGTTTCCGATTACAATCTGATCAAGATTTCCGATTGTAATCAAATTAAAATAAAAAAAGAACCAGTTATCAGTTTCCAAATTTCTAATAAATATGTTACGTAATCGGTCTATTTTAGTTTGATATTGGCTTAAGTAAATAATAATTATTAACTCTCGTGAGTGGAGCTCATATATATTATATTTAATAAAAAAAATACATAAACCACAAACTTGATCGCATGTGTCGTCGCCGCTAACCTACTTTGTGCTCATGTACGTGTTATCGATAGTCTGACAGTTGCCCTGCTTCGAGAGTGATATTATCGATCTGACTTGCAAGCATACGCGTAAGGGCACACTGGTTGCACAATAGGTAGCGTTACAGTTGTCATGTTGTCTATTTCTGTTCTGCAAAATAGGACAATAAAAATGATATCTACCGCAGAGGGCTTTGTCGGTGATGATGTATAACCAAGCAAAGCGGAACCATATTTGTCATATCTTTTTTTTCTTTCCACCCTTGTATGATAGCAATCGAGCTCATCATTGGACAGTGTACCAAAAGATATGTGTGTGAGAACATAAACTTTTAGATTTGACATTGACTATCATTCCTCCCAAACCATTGCGGCTGCTCTCATCAAGTTCTTGTCTGTGCTTTGCCAATCAATACCGTTAGTCCGTCCCGTAGCTGTGCATTTTGTCGGTGTGCCCTATACTGCACGCTAGCGCTGATCTTTGTGTTCTATTGTCGAAGTTAGTTTTTAAGCATGTAGCAATGCACGGGCTCTTGTTAGTTTATTAATAAAAGAAGATAACTGTTCTATCATAATGGATAGAAAAATAGAGAAATAGGTTAGAAATTCCCAAAAAAACAAAACATTCAAGCCTTCATCAACTCCACTAATATAATCTAGAATACATTCATTCATTGGTTTATCCATAAAAGCATATTTAGTATACCTCCTCTCTAATGCACAAACCTCCCTTCTAGGCCGCAAGTCGTATTATTGATCGTCAGGCCCGACCCTGACAGGGGGGCAACCAGAGCGGTCATCCAGGGCCTCCAAACCTGAAGGGCCCCTCCCCATGGAGTAAATCGGAGGAGGAAACTTATTTCCCATCTTGCTACCTATTCGTCCAATTAACTTAATCAAAATAGTTAATTTTGATCGACGGTGTAGAGAACTGTTATCTATAATCTATTAGCTGCGGCGCCGTCTCCCTATTGCTGCTGCTACCTGCTCATCCTAATAACCATGACGTCAATACAAACAGCACCTTCATGCAATTCCACACTATGCATGGCAGTCAAAATAGAGACTTCATCTTTGATTTAATTTATTATTCTACTCAAGTCTATTACGAGGAGCTGAATGAGATATTGCTCTATAATAATGCTATGAACAGAATACTACTTTAGAAAATGAATTGTTGATGCAATTTTTTTAACTACTATAAGTGTAAATTAGGGCCTTGATTTTAGTTTCGTCCTAGGCGCCTGAAATCTCAGGACCGGCCCTGTTGATCGGCAATACCCGCTCTTTCTCCTTTGCTACCCACGAGCGCCAACGATCGTCCAAGAAGTCTATCGCCTTGATCGCTGGAGGCCAGCACCTGAAGCATCAACTAGCAACATTTGAATCCTTTTTTTTTTGTCCATCGATTTTTGCTGCTGATTGCCTCTAGAACAATGCACGGATGGAATTGATGGAAGGGAAAATTAGTCGAGCAGGAACGACATCATGATCCGGATTCATTAAATCAATCTGGCATCGAATTATGGTAAGAGTCGTTGTACCACCATTAGAGTTTTACTCTCTTTGTTTTAAAATTATTATTATTATTGATTTTTTTATAAACTTTAACTATTCGTCTTATTCAAAAAATTATTTTAAATATACAAAATTATTAATTATATTTTAAATTTATTTAATAATAAAATTAATCATGAAAAAATATATAAATATTTTTAAAATCTTTTAAATAAAATAAATAATAAAATAATAATAATAAAGTCAATAACAACAACAATTTTAAAACGAAGAGAGTACTTTTTTCAACTGAATCAAGTTCAAGATCGATGACATAGTGATGTGATGGTTGCAAGCAGACATGTGCTGAGAGATCGACCAGATGGTGTTGTAGGATTATGAGCACGTCTCTTTCTCTCTTTCGGTACACACGTTCTCTCTCTCTAGGTACACACGTACATATATACGGAACTCATGATATATAAGCAGGCAGTTAAAATAGTTTGTATTATATCTGACACCAACATTATAGATTATTACAAGACACCTAGAAGTATGGCATCATGCAACTGTCCATATATAAAACGTTGTTACAATAAATAGTAAATAACTCCCACCTGACGAACGGCGCAAGAACTACGACCATGGATTGAAAAACCGTTGAAAACAGACCGGTTTTTGTGATTTTTGGTAAACCCAGTCGGGCTCGGTTTTAGCAGATGTCCGGTTTATCAAAAAAACCGAACCTAGGCACTATAGCAAAAATGGTTTCCGATCGGTTTTCCCGGTTTATCGACCAGTTTTCAACAAGAAAAAAACCGCTACTATTGCAATTTTTAAACCCTTGACTCCGACATCATATAAAAGAAACATTAAAAATTTCACATCAAAAACCTGCATACAGGTGATGAACTGCTGCTTAATTATTGAATACTACGAGATACCAATATCTAGCAGTATGGCATAATGCACCATTGTTTGGACATATAAATCGTTGTTACAATATAATGTTAAAACTCCCATATTGTTAAAGGAATTAATGTTTTGGGTTTTCATTTTTAGTATCCCTTTTTGCAAAACACACCATAAACACTGCAGATAAATATGAGGAAATGGGGCAACAAAAAAGAGGACTGATTCGCATCAGATGATTTATTAAATAGGAATAATATTGCTAATTTTAGACATCAAAATTTATCAATTCGTTTGGATTTGTTTTGCCATTTCATATGGGCAAGAGTTCAATATTTTATTTGATGGTATGGTAAATTAAGATGCAAAGTTTAAAAAACTAGCCCACGAGAACTACGTGGGCTACCTGGCCTAGTTGAATTAAGAAGAGAGTACCTTCTCATGTACGTCTAGAAAATTTTCGAACCCTAATCCTAGACATGGTGACCGCTTTTTCGAGCCGTATGAAAACTTCATACGACATTGCATTACGAAGAGAGGAGCTTCTCACGTAGATCTAGAAAATTTCTAAATCGTAATCCCTCCCAGATACAGTGATCCCTTTTTCGGTCTGTATGAGAGCTTCATAGTATACCAGCTTTTAAATCAAAAGTAAAACTCACACCAATTAGCTCTAGATAAGGTCTTACATATGTTTTGGCATAACGAAGAGGCGAGAGAATTTTTTTTAACTAGTCCGAAGAATTTACTTCCACTAATTATCGAATCCGATATCTAAAAGATGCTACTAAAGCACTTTACCACTATGATAAATATCAGTCCATCCTTATATAATAACAAGCTCTTGTCTAGCTATTTAACTGTTTAATAAATAGCATCCGGCTCACTTCTTTCTCTCTTTTTTCACTAACCATCGGCAACAAGACACGGAATAGGCATTGAACGGGCACATGTATCGCTTTCTTACGCTCAGCCACATGCTTCACCGTCATTGTTCACAAAATCGGTCGGTTTTCATGCGGTCTGGTTTGAGAGGTCAAATCAAATTAAAATTTTAAAACAAAAATTTCAAAAGCTTAAAAAAAATGGAGTGATAAATGAGGAAACCAATGATAAATAAAGAAAACCAAATAGTTTTCTTCCGGGAAAAATTCTCTTGATAAAATGATAAAATCTACTGATAAATCGAGAAAACTGAGTGGTGAACCACAGAAACCGACCATTTTTCTTTCCAATTTCATCCAAACTTGTTTTTTTTTTTAATTTGAAAGGTTTTTGCGGTTAGACGGTTTCATAAACCTTGTTCACCATTCGACCGCTGAAAGAATCTTCTTGTCTCTCGCTTGCACCTCAACAGCTAGATTGACGGAGCAGGCGCTTCACCCATCATTATACTTGCTTTTAGCAAACTGGAGCTTACGCTCGTCTTTTTTTTAAAGTAGATTTCTCCCGCTTTTATGGAAAGTGAATTACCCAGAATACAAAGACGTTTACCGGAGATACCGGTTTACAAATCCGAGCACAGTACAGAAACCAAACATTCTACATATAAGCCGCTAAGGGTTATATAAAAGGTGTGTTCGTTTCCACCCCTCTGATTTTTAGACCTGTCATATCGAATATTGTGGTACTAATTAGGAGTATTAAATATAGATTACTGATAAAACTCAGTCCATAACCCTCCCTCAATGACGAGACAAATCTATTAAAACTAATTAGGTTATGATTAGATAATATGATGCTACAATAAATATCTCTTAATGATGATTTAATTAAGCTTAATAAATTTATCACGCTAATGCGCATTCAACTCTGTAATTAGTTTTATATTTAATATATATTTAATAATTATATATAGCATTTTAATAATTGATGTGATCTCACTAAAATTTAGACCCAAAGAAACGAACATACCCAAAGTCATTTTGTGCTCGCTCAGTCCTTCACGCTTTAAACTCCAAAAACCACTTCTTTAGAGTAGATCCAGCAGGTCTTGTTCTTGGCTTCTTAGTAGCACCCTCAACCTCTGTAGAGAAAAGAAAATTTTGTATAAGATAGCGTGAGAGGAAAAGTCAAATTTCTTCTCAATTGTCATCTTATTCCTATGTTTCCATAACATCCAGGCCCCAACGGCAAAACAGAATTGCTTGAAATGACGGAACCGAACCCCCAAAGTAGTCCAATTCTCAAGTAAATTCTTGATGCTAGTAGGTCTACTGTCCCACCCCAAGGCCTCTTGAAAACAAGCCCAAACCCATTGGGCATTGTGACATTGAAATAACAAACGGTCTACAGTTTCAGACACACGACACGAGATGTAATTTTTATCCCCTTTGCAATTCATTTTCTTTAACTGAACCCCTCACCCCTGTTTGTCTCAGCTATATTTTTTTTCGTTCTGTGGAGGCAATAATCAACACGGAAGTCCCTGATGTGACGACATGGCTGGATAATTTTCATGGTCATAAGTTTGTTGTCAATGAATGGTACTGTAAAAGACGAGCGAGTTGCGATACTTCATTCTGGAGATAAGAAAGTGCTTCATGTCAGCTTACAGTTTCTATCGAGGCCTGGCAAGATGTGAAGGGAAGAGTTAACCTTAACAGGGAGGTTGAGAAGAGTTCCACAGCTTTTGAAATGAGCAGTCGCCGACTCGCCGTAGCGAGACTGATTTTGGTTTTTGTAAAATTGAAGTCGCTGGTGGCAACTGATGCATCAGTCTATCTCATCGAACGGAGTAACAGAAAGCGACTCGGGTGAGAAATCCTACAAGTTCACCCGACCGATGATCTTGAGTTGTAAACTGAGGCAGGCTGCACATGTGTGCCACATGACCAACAGTAAAGTACTGCCACAGGCCAAAGCTGCCTCCGTGGTCGATCTCTCTTGGCGTGTGTGGTGATTACTGATTAGGCCATGTGTCGCATCATTTCCATATTGCACTTTCATTTTTGTATCTTATTAGCGTGGACCACCGCCTCTAGAGGTGACTGATAATTTTGAACGCATTAGCATTGTTTGTATATACTCCCTGACCAATCAGAGAGATGCCTGAATCAAATCTGCCCGTGTAATGAAGCACGTGAAACGACGATCGAGCAGAGACTGACCGCTGCCTCGCTCCGTGATTGGATATCTTGTGCAAACGTGTGGAGGTGTCAGGCCGTTGCGGAGAACGCAAGGATAAGACGACGCACGAGTTGTTATTACAGGGTCATCAGGGGCACACTAATAAGTTTTGTCAGTTCACATCTAGTACTACACATATGTACGGAGTGTCTGAGTGAACATCACCACCGCAGCACGGGGATAGCACAGATTCTTCTCTGGGCGCTGGAGCCGAGAGGATTTCATCGGCCTCTGCAGCCTGCAGGTATGCGCGTTGGAATTGTGCGAGAGCATTTCTTCCTGATTGCCGTAACTTTTCCTATTCGCTCATGTATGTAATTAAGTGTGCGCCCGCCGTGTCCAGGTCACCGTGCGCGGTCCCTGTGTCCGTGTGTCGTTCTGCTCCGGCACCGGCAGCTCGCACGACGATGTCGCCCTTGACAGTCAGTCGTTGCGGTGGGTAAATTTGACAGGGCAGGCAAGCTGCAGCGTGAGGCGCGATGATGCTCCAGCCTTTCCGGCACGGGTTCCTGCCGTTCTCGGATGCCCTGGGTGGAGTCGTGGCCAATCTCTATACTTCCACTTCAATTCTTGACGTCCCTAGTTACGGTGGCGGGGAGTTCGTCGATGGCAAAAACACACTCGATTTCGAATTGGATGTTAATAAACCCGTGGACCTCGACGTCAAGGACATGGACCCTCTGGAGTTGGATTATTTGCTGGACGCCGCCAGCAACGTTCACGCTAGCGACCTGGTGCTTCCGTGCGTGTGCAACGGCTGCAGTGTTCCGAGCATCTTACGAGAATCCCATCCGAAGCAGAGGAAGGCCGCTACTGATCCCCAGCAGAACAGCAGCTCGTTCCGGAGGCTGGTGGCGCGGCACGAGCAGCTCCTGACGTTTGCCGTGGTGGTGGCCACGCTGCAGCTGTTCCTGCACCTGTCCCGCGCCAACGCCACGGCGCTGATCCTGCCGATGCTGTCGCGGGCCGGCGGCGCCGTGCTGGCGCTGGTGAACGCCGCCGGCGTCCTCGGATCCGCCGTCACGACGAAGCGGCACGGCAGGGAGGCCACGTGCGGCGTCAGCGCCGCGCTCATCGTCTTCTGCCAGGTGATTAGCTAGTCCAACCGCTACAGTTGGTACTGTGTTTCAGGTCTCAACGTGCACAGCACAATACTCTATGATCTGCCAGGTCGGTGTTCCGGAGCTCGTGGGGGCGCACGTGGGCCTCGGCGGCTTCACGAGCACGACGACGACGGCGTGCCACGCCGCGGTGGCGTGCGCGGTGTCGTGCGGGCTGGGCTGGGCGTGGGGCGCGCTGTTCTGGGCCTCCCCGGGCCCCGGCGAGGGCATCCGGTCCGCGGGGCCGGCGGCGCTGGGCTTCGCGCAGATGCACTGCTCCCTGCTCACGCTGCGCCGGCTCAGGCACGCCGCGCTCGCCTACTACGCCGCCCGGATCTGGTCGTGACGCGCACGACTCCTCCCCTCGCATCGCACCCTCTCTCTTCCGGGCTGCTCCGGTCCCCGACGGCGACGTGCGCGCTCTGGACCAGAGACAAGCGGCATCGCGGTATGTATCAGTAGGCTGTTGCTGGTCCTGCAGATTGGGCTGTACATTGAGGAGGAAGCTGCTCCTCGTGCAGTCTCGCTGCTCTGCTATGCTATGCCTGCCGTTGGTTCAGTGGTACTGCAGTGAGGATGGCGACCCGAGCGTGCGTGGTGGTCGGCACCAGCTAGTATTCGGGCAACTTCAGCAGACAAGGGAAACATTGTCACGCGTTCCTTCTCCGCTACGTGTGTGATCCCGTGAATTTTTTATCCCTAGACCATTATTACCGCAGATATTTCGTCAACTACGGAACAGAGGAAGCGTTGCCGCGCGCATTGCTTTGATTCCTTTCCCTGCTACGCGTGTGATACTTATCCTGGATGAACGGATGTCATTTCGCCATCCAAACAGATCGTCAACGTAGATAGATATTTTGTTCCCTCAGCAAATGTCAACTTCACGATAGCCTCTGTATATCGTTGATGATCAGCTCCTCAAAGGGCATGACTTCACCGTGGAACGAAAGTTTTGAGCTGCTTATGCTGAAGGACAAGTCATCGGACCTTTATTACTATACAAATTTAGAGGTAATCATCATCGACCGATTCGATCGTCTCTCTGACGCTCTCCTCACAAAGCTGCCCTTTGCGATGCGGTCCAACACGCTTTATCCACGGATCGAATTAGTACTGCCAGCTATGTAAATTACCTCTATATGCGATTGCGGAAATCGGCGCGTGCCACTAACCACAGTGCGCAGATTCGGCTCTACTACAGAAAGGCGCCCGGCTTGTCACGCACGCGACTTTGGGCACGATCCTGCCGGTCCCCGCCACCTCTCTCATCCAGTCATCCGTCGACGACCAACGCCGTTTCGTTCCCGTGCCCGGAGCACTGGCTTATCGTCGTCACCCGGTCAAATAATCGCCGGCTGCACCGCGTGCCCATCGTCCCCGAGACCGGCCGGTGACCAAGCTAGTGGATGGACCAGTGGCTGGGCGATAGAAGCGAGCATTCGACAACGACGCGCACGTGCACGCATCACAGGCAGACACGTCACGTCGTCTTCACGTACGGGTTATTGACCGGTGAGGTGACGACGGCAGGCCCGCCTCCGGGGACTTTCACGCGGGGCCCATCGCGATCGATCCGGGTTTTCAACGGCGGCATCATGGCGCGGCCGATCGGAGTGGGCCGTGATGTGATCGAGCCATCATCACAAGTGGTAGCTCGTACCGCTTTGGGGAGCCACGGCATGTGACGGGGCTTAAGTGCGTGCGTGTGCGCGCTTCACAAAGCTCCAACCCCGAGTCGTCGTCTTGCGGTCTCGCTCACTCACCCCGTCCGATGGACACACTTTTTCACAACAAGGATAGGTTTTTTTTTTTTTTACAAGCCACAAGAAGGATAGTTGGAAATGCATGAAGGGTGTCTGGCCTTTTTGGCCCCAGCCAAATAATTACAAATTGTTTTTTTCAAAAATGCTGTTCTTCAATCGACTGAAAAAAACACTTTGTTTCAGTCGATGGGTAAAAGAGTTGTTTCTTTTGTTATTTATTCTTTTTTTTCTTTTGTTATTTATTATTTGTAGGATTATTTATATTAATTAGTATTATGTATAAACTATAGAAAAGTTTTGTCTTTTTATATCAATTGGATCTAGATCTAAGAGTTAAAAGCGTTGATTAAAAGAGACCCCTATTTTTAATCGACTAAAAATTAGACACTCCTTTTTTTTTTGCGATGAGTTACAGATCTTTTTGCTGGGACAAGACCCGAAAATACAATTTTTTTGGGATGACACCTTTAACAGAAACTGGAAATGAACTTCGCCATAACTAAGTGAGATTTTTGGTGTTCTTGGGAAATTTGCAAACCTTGGTTCTGAAAAAAAGATATTGTGGAACTCCCTTTTTTTGCGAGGATGTAATACTCATTTCAGATGAAGCAAAAAACATCCATACAGATTTATTTATTACCTTTAATATCTTTTGATTTCTGCAAACGGCCCTTATGGTTTTGCTCTCTCAATCTCTCCCAGTACAAATTGTTGGTCTTTACATTTATCAATCAAGGCTCCTTTTTTAGACTTTCGCTTCAAGATGTAGGTGTAGGACTCTTGCCCTAGCACACGTGCTTTGCGGTAGTTTGCTGCAGAGGAGGGGATGTGCTGCTATTTTTTTTTCATTTATAACACTATAAGAAAAAAGGGACTAGTAGTCACCAAGATGCTTGGTCAATATATATGTGTAATATTGGTCACAATAGTTATTTTGTCACGACAAGCTTGGTCACACTTTGGTGACTATAACGTTGTCATTATATGTATCTAGTGACCAACAATTGCATATGTTGGTTACTAAAACTATATAGCAACCAAGACACCCTTGGCATAATATATACTCCCTCCGTTTCAAAATTCTTGTCGTCATTAACTTTTTTGTTATCTTTGACCATTCGTTTTATTTAAAATATTTGTTTAAATATAAAAAGTTATAAGTTATATTTAAATTTTATCTAATGATAAAACAAATTATTAAAAAATATATGGTATTTTTTAAAATATTTTGAATAATACGAATGGTCAAAGTTGATAAAAAAAAGTCAACAGCGACAACAATTTTGGAACGGAGAGAGTATTTAGCAACCGATGACCACACATATTGATTACTAAAAATATATGTCCACCGAAAAACTCAAAACTTGGTCACTATTGATTAACTTAGTGACTATCAAAGCAAAAAAAAAAGTCAGTAAAACTTGGTTACTAGAAGTCTATTTTTCTTGTTGTGGATTACACGGTCTGTGTGACCGCTGCGTCATTGTAATGACAACATGTAATTAATTTATGTTGTAGAGGTTCCAAAATAATTTTCCTATGACTTGTGTGTGGAGCTCATGACATCAAGTAGAAGGTCAGCAGGGTTCAGTGCTAGCTCCATGCATGGCTGTCAACCAGGCAGGCAGGTTCTCTGTTACAAAGGGCGCCTAGGTTCATGCATTCTGCCCACGACTCACTATATATATGAGTGGGTCGAGAGCTACGTCATCGCACTGCGGTGGATGATGGAGCAACCAACGACGGCGCTCGTTCACAGTTGAGGATTCGTGTTGAAAACAGGCAACAAACAAGCAATGCGGGACCGAAACACACCACCCATGTCGTAGTCTGGCTCGCCTAACCCAAAAGATAGCTTGATGCGCAGTTAGCGCCAATTATGTCTACCACTTCAGCTTGGTTGCACTCGGTAATTTCACAAGAAATGCTGGAAACGTGTATATGACTAGACGTTCGGTGATTACGTTTAGCGCCAATAATTACTTTCGGCGCACAAGCTCCACCCAAGTCGTCATCTTGCAGTCTCACTCATCACTCACCCGTCCGGCACACTTTTCACAAGAAGTACTGGAAACGTGTATCACTAGACTTCATGGCATCCAAGTTCTTCGAGGTCAGCACTCAGCAGGTTCGAGTGCTCCGTACGTATAGCATGGCTGCCAATCAAGCAGAGGCCTAGCTGGGTTCATGCATGATGATTGACTTCATAATAAAAACTCACTGGATGAGTGGTCGAGAGGCACTCAATCTCGTTGCGATCGGTCGCGCTCGCGCGCGATTGAGGATCTGATTTGAAAACACACAGGTAGCCAAGGCAATGCGCGACTGGAACACCACCCTTGTCGCACTCGAGATTTTTGGTATTTCGATCATGAAACTGGTGGACTTGTGCATAATGATCACAAAATCAATGGTTTCCTTAAAATGATCATGAAATCATTATTTTTTTTATAAAATAACCATGACCAATTTTTTGGATCAAAATACGCATGTCCCTTCTTCTTTCCCCCTCTTTCTCTTCCTCTCTCTTTTCCAAAATTGGTCGCCGCTCTCTGGTCTGCCCGTCGGTCGTCGCCCTCAACGTCCAACAGATGGCTGAGTTCGATGACACCGACACGGGCCACCTGTGCCGCCTGTAGGGCCTCCTCATCCGTGTGGCGTGTGCTCGACGTCGCGGACTCCGGCCGTCGACGTCATCACCGGCGGACGACCGATGCAGGAACTGCTCGACACCGCCATCGCTCCCGCTCCTCCCACATGCGCTGCCCCTGCCCACCACCGCCAGCCGCACCGCCTTCCCAGTCGGTAGCTGCCCCTTCTGCACACCGCGTCCATCGCGGGCCGCCTCCCTGCCCCTACCGCCCTCACTCGCCACCGCTGTCTGCCTCCTTGTGCGCCGCTGTCGTTCGACGATGTGCCACCGCTACGGCTCATGTCTGTCGTTCGCGTCCAAGGTCGGGCTGGACATGAACGCCGCCGCATGGAGGAAAGACTTCACACGCGCCTACAAGGCCATGGACAAGTACCTCGACTGCATCTGCAACGGAAGCACTGCCGTCACCGTCACCATCCTCAAGCTCCTATGTGCACTGCATTCGGGAGAGAGGAGAAGAGAGAAGAGAGAGATGGAGAGAAGAGAGAGGAGATAGAGGGAGAGAGAGGAGAGAGAGGGAGAGAGAGAGAGAGGAAGAAGAAAGGTAAGAGCATTTTTGTACAGAAAATTGCTTGAGATCATTTTACCAGAGAGACAACGGTTCGTGGTCATTTTAAAGAAGCTCACGATTTCGTGGTCATTCTGCAGAAGCCCACCAATTTCATAGTCCAAACACCAAAATTCTCGACGTAGTCTTGCTCGATCGCCTAACCCAAAAGGTAGCGTGATGTGCGGTTACTGATGATTACAGTTAGCTCTTTGCGCTCAGTAACTGAAAAGAGAACGCGACATCCACGAGAGGCATGTCTCAACGGAGCACGCACCGGCTGCGTGCGTCAGGCACTACCGACCGCTAGTCCTGTACATCTGGGCGGGCTTTTTGGATCGGCCCGAAGCATGCCACAAATGGCCCGACATGGGCACGGGCACCACCTGAAAGGAAACAGGCTCGGGTGGCATGATCCGCACCACCGTGCCATGCTTGGGCCATCACCTCGGCACGATGGGCCGTCTAGGCACGACATGTTTCAAGGCCAGCCCAGTAAGGCACGTAGATCGGCCCGTCTAGGCACGGCCTAGGCACCATGGCCGGCCTATCTCCCCTCTCCCCACTGGCCCATCCCTACTGGTGGTGGTATAAAATAGGAAACCCTAGTTTCCTCCGCCTCTGCCTCCTTCATTTCCTCCGCCTCCCGCTCCTCCCTCCCCTTCCTCCTTTGCAATACCAAGTGGGCTCGTACGGCACGGCACGGTTTTTCTTCCGTGTCGTGCCAGCCCGATTTAATTCGTGCTGGGTTATGCCGGGCCGGGCGACCGCCCTTTGCAATACCAAGTAGTCTGGCCATCTAATCTACAAGTCGTACATTATTGAACCCGAATGATACTATCACTGATGACTAGATAGCATTTTGTATGTTTCCGGCACCTCGTGTTTTCTTTCCCTGATGATGCGTCAACTTGATCCGCGTTGCCACGTGATAACGACTCTTTTTTTTAGGTTTTTTTTTAGGTAATCACGTGATAACGATTCAGTTGCTCGCTATGCCATGTATGATCAGATACGATACGATCTCATGACGGATGCTTCAAGGTTAGGTTTCCATGTGCCCCAGATGATACAATTCTGTGGGCCATGAGCTTCATTCTCGGGAGGTTTATCTTAATTTTACTCAAAGAATTGCTAAAGTTGTGATGTTGCGTTGGCGTACAAAGAAAAAAAAAAGGGATAATATTGGCAGTTCTTTATAAAAAAAAACATTGGTAGTTCTTCATTAACGGAGAAAAGGGCTGCGTTTCTCTCCTTTTATTCAGCAGAACGGCGCCCAGGGTCCAAACTTTCCAGCGCGAAATTGGGAAGGCAGTTACTCCCATTGGTCAAGTTTCTAAAACAGAACCAACTATGGGGGAAAAAAAGATAAGCATTATCTCGAGAAAAAAAAGCAAAGCAATATTATTACCCCGTTTGGAGATAGGGAAAAGATAAACTCTATCAGATCTGTACAAAATAGCTCTTCTCCTCTGGTTTACGTCTTCTCAAATGAGGTCAGCCTCGGCTTGCATAGTCGCATTCGCATGCACGGCCCAGTGGCAAATGTAAACGAAAAATGAGAAGTGGATCGTCAAGGATTTTTTTTTTTTTTACAAGATGGAGGTATTTTCGAACTGTGAAAACCCTTCGTCCAATCATGAACAAAGTCTCCAACCTACTCCTGGACCCATTTGGATGAATAGTACTACCTCCAATAATTTGCAGTATATAGTATATGAGATTTGTCACTTTGCTTATATATTCCTCGGATGCCCTCAGTGGGGGCAGAAGAGAATGGGTGCGCAGCAATTTACAAATTTTACTGGAGAGAAAAGAAACGTTACTACGTAGTACTTTCTTCCATTTTTCTAGGACTAATTGAAAGTCAGAATAGTTGGGGCCTTGAGGAGGGGGACAATATAAAGACTCACCCTGCTGGGCAATAACATCTGGCAGCACATCAGAGACCAGTAGCTCTGAAACAGCATCAACCTCGGGTGCCCAGCTAGCTCTCGGCTCCCGTGCAGCCTGCCCTGTAGCAGCTGCCTCGCCTAGCTTGGTGGTCCTCGACTACCGGGCGGGACCGGCGCTTAGGCGACTGAGAATGCCCGGTGGCGCCTTCCTCCTCAACAGCGGCGGCATGGCGGACTACGGCGGCGGGCTCACAGTCCCGGTGGTGGTGACCTGCCTCATGGCGGCCTCCGGTGGCCTCATCTTCGGCTACGACATTGGCATCTCAGGTAAAAGCCATCGATCCCACGTATCGCCACTGCTATGAACAATTGAACATCGATGCAGTTTGTTCGCATGGTTGGCTGTTTTCCTTGATTGAAACTCACATCGGCTAGGATTTCATCAGTTCTTCCGCCTCATGCTTGACATGCTAGAGCTGTTTGGAGACTCGATTTTTAGTTGGCATGTTCCGCGACAAATCCGAATTATTAAACCTTACTTAAACCGTGGCGCGTCTCGCTGCATCAGCATCACAGTCCCTGTTGAGTGTTGAGGGTGTGTTGTTTCTTTCTGCTCACTAGTTTTCTTCCGTCCTGCAAAAGAGGGAGCTTCTCCCATGTCCAAGTCCCCAAAGATCTCCAAATCGGAACTTCAATTTTAATCCGTGACTGGTAGGTGCCTGCCTCCATCACACACCGGAAACAAAAGCACACCAACGATTTTTTTTTAAGCCGTACGGTTACTAGATCCAAAGATTCCTAGCCGAAGCAGAGCGACCGTGTGAAGCTCCCTGATCAGTCTCTGTCCTTTCAAGGCCGATTTTTATGTACAGTCCTCGAAAAGGCCAGCGAACAGCGCCAGGCAGCTCGTGAGCTCTAGGCCGTACATGGCGTGGGCCCCGTTACCAGACAGCCATGGGCCCGGGGCATCAACGGAGAGGGGCCACCTGCTAGCGGGGGATGCTCTCTTCGTCCCCTTGACCTCTCGGTTCGGATGGGTGGCCTCGGCCTTGAGACGGCAGCGTGCGTGCGTGTGCGCCTTAAACACGTCGCTGGCTCTGTGTCAGTTTTAGCTTTCGTGATGCAGTATGAAGTCACCACGGTCCGCGCCGCGCCGGAAACCCGACGCGTTACCCGGGCCGGGCGGTAGCGGACTAGCGGTTGCCGCCTTGTGCTAAGCACACAGAAGATAATAAAGCTTGCAGTACTAGCACACATCAACAGTTTTGGACACATTCTACGTGGTGCGCCACGGGACGCGACGTCATGTTGGCGTCGCGCCTTTCTCGCCGTCACTGTGGCTTTGGATTTGGCCCTTTGGGAGACGCTGAATTTTCCAGAGCTAGCGACTCTTCCACCCGGCCTGTGATTCATCGCGGCGCGGCGGGCATATCTCTTTTTGCTCGGACGAAAAGGGACGGAGATATGCCTGCTTTCTGGCGGTCGAATGAACAGAAGTGAAAGCTACTCGATCGTAATCTCGCAAATTGCAAAAAAGGTGGGATCTGGGAGGTAGGAGTGTGTCGTTTCCTACAGATGTGCGAGTTTCACCACCACCGGAATATTTTTTATTGAGGCACTGAGACCATGGCGGTGCTGCTGATACGATGAATACACGATTGGTCACACTCACACTCACACAAGGGAATAACAGTAGTGATGAGGAATGATGATGGACTTTCGTGTTCCAAACTCAAAGCTAAGGACGCATAAAGTATCAGCCTATATCAGAAACAACAAAGCTTTACTAAATGCGTTTGAATTTATAGCAAAAACGAAAATCTTACAAATGACACTGACTATTATTAACATGGCAAGTGATTAATTAATAAGTTCTTCATTTCCTACTGATGTGAGAGTTTGCCAGCATCCGAATATTTTTTTTGTAGGCACTTAGACCATGTCAGTGCATGCATTTATCAATGCAATGACTGGAATATTGAAATATATTCTCTTTTTAAAAAAGACCATGACAGATTGACAGTGTTGTGCAGATACGATGAGCTTGATTGGTCACACTCACTCACACAAGGGAATATCAATAGTGATGGGGAATGATGATGTCTTTTTTGTTCCAAACTCAAAGCTAAGGATACATAATTATATATATATATATAAAAGCTAAAGGATACATAAAGTATGAGGAACAGAAAAGGCATTGCTAAATGCGTTTTTAGTTTAGACAAAAGAGAAAATCTTACAAATGACACTGACTGGATGGGGTGATGAGTTAATTTGTTCATTTCCATTTAATTTCCACGATTTGAAGCGAATGTTTTTTTTAACTGACTTGAAGCTAATGCTGATGCAACATGATCGATCAGGAGGTGTGTCTGAGATGGAGTCGTTCCTGAAGAAGTTCTTCCCGGGCCTGCTCAAGGGCACGTCGGCGCACGCGCACAAGGACGTGTACTGCATGTACAACAACCAGGCGCTGACGGCCTTCACGTCGTCGCTGTACGCGTTCGGCATGGTGGGCACGCTGGTGGCGAGCCGCGTCACCCGCCGCGTGGGCCGCCAGGCCATCATGCTCATCGGCGGCGCGCTCTTCCTCGTCGGCGCGCTCGTGAACGCCTTCGCGGTCCACATCGCCATGCTCATCGTGGGCCGGATGCTTCTGGGCCTAGGGCTGGGCTTCTCGGGCCAGGCAACCCCCGTCTACCTCGCGGAGGTCTCCCCGCCGCGCTGGCGTGGCGGCTTCATCTCGGCCTTCCCGCTCTTCATCAGCGTGGGGTACCTCGTGGCCAACCTGGTGAACTACGGCACGTCGCGGATCCCGGAGTGGGGGTGGCGCCTGTCCCTCGGCCTCGCCGCGGTCCCGGCCGCGGTGATGGTCGCCGGCGCCGCCTGCATCCCGGACACGCCGAGCAGCCTGGTCCTGCGCGGGCGGCACGACGAGGCCCGCGCCGCGCTGCAGCGCGTGCGCGGCAAGGGCGTGGACGTCGGCGCGGAGTTCGGCGACATCCTCGCCGCGGCGGAGAGCGACCGGCGGAACGAGGAGGGCGCGTTCCGGCGGATACTGAGGAGGGAGTACCGACCCTACCTGGTGATGGCGGTCGCGTTCCCGGTGTTCCTCAACCTCACGGGCGTCGCCATCACCGCCTTCTTCTCGCCTATCCTGTTCCGGACCGTCGGGTTCGAGAGCGACGCCGCGCTCATGGGCGCCGTCATCCTCGGCGTCATGAACATCGGCGGCATCTTCGCGTCCGGGTTCGCCATGGACCGCTACGGCCGCAAGCTGCTCTTCGTCATCGGCGGCGCGCTCATGTTTACTTGCCAGGTACTACGCATTTACAATTTCACTTCGATTCTTATGATGATTATGTGTACAAGCATTGGAGTTACCTTGGCAACAATAAGAAAGCTGATGACGATTTGAATAATGTTTATAGGTGGCGATGGCGAGCATCATCGGCACGCACCTGGGCAACGGGAGCAAGATGCCCAAGAGCTACGGGGTAGGGGTGCTGATCCTGACTTTCATCTTCTCCGCGAGCTTCAGCTGGTCGTGGGGCGCGTTGTACTGGACCATCCCGGGGGAGATCTACCCGGTGGAGGTGCGGTCGGCGGGGCAGGGCGCGGCGGTGGCGCTCAACCTGGGCCTCAACTTCGTGCAGGCGCAGTGGTTCCTGGCGATGCTGTGCGCCTTCAAGTACGGCGCCTTCCTCTTCTACGCGTCCTGGCTCGTCGTCATGACCGCCTTCGCCGTCGCGCTGGTGCCGGAGACCAAGGGCGTGCCGCTCGAGTCCATGGGCCACGTCTTCGCGCGTCACTGGTACTGGGGCAGGTTCGTCAAGGACCACAAGTATGGAGACGACGAGTCCACTTGATTCAAACGGAACCAGAGTGTGTGTATGCTTGGTAATTAACTACCCATAGATAAGATTGCTGAGGAGCGAAATAGTGTGTATCGAGAACGAGTCCTAATGTACATTATTGTGTGTGCGTTTGTGACGACGAAATAGTATGCATCAACAAGCTGCTCATCCATGCGACATATTTCAAGACTTTCAACGACACAAACATTCCAAATATATAGATAGTTGTTACATATTGTAACAAATTGGTTTGATACAATGAATCTAATAGCATAATTTATACTCGATCAAACATTATAAAATTTCACTATTAATATTCAAACAATACATAAGACATATATGAGAATTCTGCCCCAACCTAGCCATCATTGGTGCCTTTTGTTTAGGGGCAAATCTACAGCTTGTCATCGGGGTCAGCTGATCCCGACGACTTGCTGCCACGTATTTTGTAGCTTTGATCGAGGTAAAAAATGCGACAGGACTGTGATAGCTGAGTTTATAAGCCTGCTGACCCCGGTAACATTTGATCCTGCCTGCGCCCCTGCCCTGCTTTTTGTTTGCCTTGCAGCCAAAGCTAAATGGGCTTGTGCTAGGAGATATGGGCTGGCTACCTCCCAGTCCTTAGCCCCTGCTGCTTGCTGGATGCTTGGACTGCTCTATTGTGAATCGTGATATAAGGATTCATAGTCCTCAGATGTTTTCCTTTTTTCTTTGAAAGAACTCTCTAAGACTTTCTATTTTTACTTACATATATATTAAATACTTTTTTTTTAAAAAAATTTAGGACATACGACAAAAGTTATACACAAAATTCCAATAACAACTTCATGTACACACCGTATATACAACAAGTTTACTCTGTTTGACTATAACAATCTATGAGTAAATGATTATTAACCACTTCATATGTACAACATAAGTTTTTTATTTTATCAGCACGAATGTAACTGTTAAGAGCGGGGTGTGTGTGAGTGTATTGTACTTTCTTCTTTTATTTATGCAATGGTACAAAGCTCTCAATTTATTTTTTACAATATAAGTCGACACTACTTGTTTGATAAATATGGTGGAAAGCTGCATAACACAATGCTATGGCTCACGAGTGAACACAGTCAAGAATATGGTGGAAGGCCAAAGATTGATAAATTGAAATTTGAAAAACCGTATTTCACACCATAAAGAGACTTGTGTTCTCGATCTTTGAAAAATTGATGATTTTACTGAGCATAAATAGGCCAGCAAAGCATCTATCATACATGTCAGCAGCTGACAAAGTGCTACATGAGCAAAATAGATCCCAAGCCACTTAAACCAATTGTTGCACACGCTTACACCGGTGTCAAGTTCCTGGACAAATTTTCACCTACCTCACAAGTTGTTGGACCTCCCATGCATTTTACTCTGTTTTCTTATAACATCTTATGGAAAACCATGTACTCCTACTTATTTTCTCATAACTTATGATAGGGATATCTTATTGTGTAACAATTTTATTATCTTTTGTAGTAAATGTTATGTATTACATGGTAGCAAGTTATGTGATAGTACTAGAACTTCATCAAAATCTATGCAAGTTAGATATACAGTAATTTTGATTGAAATTGTACGATAATAAAGACAGTAGTGATGCAAATGGATTTTGAAACCGATGTTACATTCAAAATTTACGGCTTGGCAAGCAATTTTTTTGTTTTTTCTCATTGATGTACATGTTGAAAGATCTGTCTTTGTCTAAGGAGTCCACTTATTCTTGGACACGTGGGTGATGTGTCCCACAACTTTTTGGTCCTGCCTGTGTGTTGGTTTTTGGATGCATGGCATCATTGCAGTCATTGTCGCTCACTGGGGGGCATCTCTCCGTGTATGACGGAGTAGCCACTCTTCCTTCCAAGATCGCCATCTCAATAATCTCAGCCCACCTCTCACACACAGGAAATCGACAGCTCCAAGTCAAGATCTGTCTTTGTCTAAGGAGTACACGTCCGTCATGAGAAATTGAAGTAGCAAAATTATTGATCAGTCTACGATCGGTATAGTGGCACAACGTCTACACAGTTAGCACACTAATTATCCAGCAAAACTGATGATCATCTCAAAGGACTGGTGGCATGAGGGCGAAGGATGGCGGCAGGGCGCCGCTGCTTCGCGTGGCGATGATGAGAGCAAGGTCATACGAGCAGCAACAACAGCTCGTGGCGCAAGGATGCCACGATCTTGTGGTTGTGGGGGAGGGTGTGTGGAGTTTTTTTTTGCGGGATAGGGTGTGGAGGAGTTGAAAGAGGCTGTGGGAGATTATGGGGCCGGCCATTTCCATTCGCACAATCACAATCACAGACACAGACTAACTCAACGTCATCATGCAGGCCTTCGCCGGCCACCTCGAGGGACCTCGAGTTGGCTCTCCTTTCCAACCAGGCAAGGCAACCACTGCCCTCGTCGGCTTCAGCTATGACATTTAAGCTAGACAATGTATCTTATAAGAACTGACTTCATCTGAGAACTATGAGAACTTCAACAAAGATTACAGGGTTCTTATCCGATAATCAGATTATCTTACACTTACCCCCCCTCCCCCCGCTTATCTCACCTAATCCCTTATTTTGCAAATAATCTCCAGCTAAAATAACCAACCTCTATTATTGGTCATCGGATGAAGATTCTGTGATCTTGATTGGAGTTCTCATAGTTCTCATATAAAATCAGTTCTCATATGATACGTAGCTATCTTTATATTGATTAATACGACAACAATCAAATCCTATAAGATTGAAAACCACCTGACACACTGATGGTGGGCGGCAAGTTGGGGGTGCATAGGAGTCGCGATCCGTGCCAACGAAAATAGAGTCCCTTACTGCCTTGTGCTCGAAACTGAGGTCATCCTTGCCGCAATATCCAATTTAATTTTTAGAGTAACTCTTGGCCGTCATATTCAAGCTTGCTGCCGCCAAATTGAAGCTTCTCTTCGCCCAAATCGACATTCCCTCGCGGCCAAGCTAGAGCTTCATGTCTTCCATATCAAGATCCCCACTATCAAAATGCTAGGAGAGATGTAGATCCTTCTCGTATCTACTTAATTACTACTATGACTGCTGGTCTTAGCCCTTGACACGCTAGCCACTGCATCACAGAAGAGTGATGTTCGTGCTCTCCGCACAAACCATTCGCCGGCCCACAGATGCTCCTTCGTTTTTACTTCATGGATGCTGCGGCTGCATGCTTGTGAGTGCGTCGCCCCTCCCAATCCCAAGTCCCCGATACTAGATGGAGGGAGACGACCCCTCCCACCATGTTTTTACGGTATCAACAGGGATACTTTTCCCAAACTCATTCATTGAAGAAATAACAATTCACTTCCACTGCATGTATATGGGTTAATTGAGACTAGTACATGAATATTGGCCGCATCATATTAAACATATACATCATTTGATTGGAAGATCGGCGCCAAAAGCACGTGCCGTCCACATCAAACCAATCAATATACTTTGTCATACTGTGACAGGTTGCAACAAATTGCTTGGCTTCTTGGGCGTGTACGTGCATGCCATGAGAGGAGGTCGACGTTGCCTCATTGCATACCGTATTCAGTATAAATATGGCTTCATGAAAAATCTCCACAATTATTTGATTGAGCTATCTTATCTTATATTTACTACAGTAATTGAAAACTCCTTTTGAGGCATCCACGGTAATAAAAAAAACACTAGAAATTACCAAAAAAAAGCAAAACATCTAGCCATTGATTTTACCATTAACAAATTATAGCCAATGGATCAAATGTACTGACGGGCACAAGTCCAAATCGTCCATCACTAGGACTTCTATTTTGATATGCATACGAAAGAAACAATTAAACAAGGAAATTCAGATTTTCCATCCAATTAATTATGCATGTGTTGCCCTAGGACTCTACCCACCAGGAGATATAAGTGACTAGACTCCTATGACAGCTACAACGATCGATCCCTAATTTCTCATCAATCCTCTGTTTATATTAATCCCTAATCCCTCTATTTCATGTACCCTCATGGTCTCTCAATTCCATCATGGAGGCGTGCATGGATGGAGCAGTTCATTGCTAAGCAGCAGTGATATGCCGTCGAGTTAGAAACTACAACGAAGATCATGAAGATTGCTGGTGTAGCCCCTGTTGAGGAGCTTCACACGAACATATAGAAGAGAAAAGGGAAGGGAGATGTCATGCGATCAATCTCACACTTACATATTCTGGTGAGGTGTGTTGGCGTGTGTCATATATATTCTGCTGCCGCTATAGTCGATTGTTGTTGATCATGAACAGAAAGAAGAAAAGTAGGACGAGCGAGAAGTAAGGAAATAGACAACCGGCAAGACGCGCCACATGATCAAAGCTTTGATCCCTTATTTCCTAGGACATACATCATAATTGTCACGTACATGTGGTGAGCATACGAAATTAATCTATAATCAGAAGATTACTTGGGTGTTATGCATACTGCCTTATCAAATATAACTCTAGAAAAATCATGTTAGTTTGAGGACATCACAATGCAAAAGCCAGATTATTAGCTCCAGTTGCTGCAGTTTCTATATATCAATCTCTCAACATTTGATGGCATGTTCTGCAAGCATGCCCGTTATGTGAACCAACTACAAATAAGTAGTGGGAGGGAGCACACATGCAAATGCCAGGTTAGCAGAGAGACGCCAAGGATTTTCATCTATCATGATTCTAATAATCACAACTGTTTAAACAATCTGAGTAGTCTACAGAATTTGGAAGAATACTCCATGATTCAACGAGATGTAGATAAAACATATACACTAAAACAACACAAGACCATCAGAGTAAGGATTACTTTGCCTGTGTATACACTGCTACCAACACTGGCGATTTTTTTAGTATGGTTTGGGAGAAGCTATATGTTATGAAATTATTCCACCTCAACAATTTCAGGTTGCATATCATATACCTATAACTATAACACTATATAACAACTTTCCGCAAGCCAAAACACATAGGGCCTTAAGGAGTCCACTTTTATCTCAAATTCTCGATATAGCTTTGTCAAAGATACATATTGTCATGTGGAGATTGGTCTAAGTGAACCACATATGATATGTTCTATATGTGCTTAACAAATTAATTTTTTTAGAGTGCATAAAATTTACTTTACATTCAATGATTTATTAGGAAAAAGAGAAAAAATATAGATGAAGAAAGGCTTAGGATTTCAATCGTTGTAGAGGGTTGAAAAGAAAATGATCCACATGTTCTACGATCCAGTAAAACACCTAGCCTGTGCAGCTGCACGACTTGATAGGCTAGTATCTATATAATTAAAGGGCGTGACCTACGCAGCCCTACGACGTTACGGCACTCCCCTCCACCAATCAGAACATTTTGGCTTCTTTTACCCACTCATAACATGACACGTACGACGGGTGGATCTGTGTGCCTTGGAGCGCTGGTGTCGTACCGGGGGCGCTTCTGGACCAGGCTGCTTGATTGACGGTCATAGATTGAGTTCTTTTTCGTTGTTCGATCAGATCGCAGCCCATCCATCGGCGCTTGCGGATGGAGCCCCGTAGCAGCGCGTGATGTTGACAACGGTGCTTGAAGGTGTTCTTGCGAGCTACATAAGGACAATGACAGGACTATGTACCAGTTGTCATCAATGGCTGGTCACCGAGCTGAGCCCCTAGGCGGACGAGGCTGATTGATCGAGCACCATGGTTGCGTGGGACAGGAAACCACATCAACGCCCTTGGTTGCCCATTGGCCTCGCTGTGCACAACTCGTCCGCTCCATAGGCACCGTCGTCGTGGATGGAAGGAATTTAGAGGAACACACTCGATGAATTTGACCTTCCTCATCAACCCCTTTCTGGTTGGTCGTTGGCAGCCGATTCCATAGGCGGAGCCGGAGTCACCGTGCTAGAGGAAGATGGAGAACCGGCCCAAGTCGGCGGCTGGAGCAGCCCGCCCTTGTGCACCTCTACACTCTACAGTCTTGGGGCGATGTCGGTGTGACGAGCCGAGGATGCACGGCTCGGGCAAAACAAAGAAGAGGAGGAGAGGATAAGAGTGACGGAAATGTGGTGGAGCAAGATCCACGTATTTACTACTATTTCACACAAAACTCCTTACAGTTTTCTTTTTTACACACATCGCTATGGTTTTTAAATTTACGAACAGGTCCAAACAGTTATTTCATATAGAGATTCTTTCATGTTTTGCTTTTTTATGCACTGTAAGTGGAAGCTTTTCTACTCATGCACATTTTACGTAATTTTTCTTTGTATTTAGCATATTTCATAATACATACATCCTGAGGCACAGTAGGGCGCGCCTTCCTTACCTAGTATTGATTATATATGGGAGACAGGTGATGTTCGGACCTCTGGTGTGATAAAGAAGTTCTTTATGAGCGGTAATAGCGGTTTCTTATGGTGAAGCTTTCAAGTTTTATACTTGACATAAGTGTTGTGTTTATAGCTAATTTTTCTTTTCCAACGATAGCTGACGTCCCCATCCACAAAGTGATGCCTGTTGGTGACTATAGAATCTCAAGAACAGCCAGTGTCCATATGAGAATTTACTCGTGGGTCATGGGTATATATATGATAATATGAGTGCCTAAAAAAAGAAGTGTTATACACATCACCCATTCGATCATTGCCTATGCCTCCAAGAAATACTCAACATCGTTTGATCAGGCCAGACAAGCATGCGCAGTTTCCCTTTTGTGCTAGCTTAGGTGGCGGCTCAGTGATATATCAATTGTAACATTTTGAACTCTAAATTGTATCGCCTTATTAAGTTTATTAATATTACTGCATAATATTATATTTTAAGGTGTATTATCCTAAGATTTAAATAAAAAATATTTTTCCTTTTATATGGTTTTATTTTGATTCATGAATTTTCAGTTAACTTGATGTATTTTATAATTTTTTATTCTGAATTTTGCCATGGACAATATAAAGACACGGTGATGATTTTGAAGTAAATGTTAGTTTTATTTCCTTATATTTTTGAATTTTGCTATTTGTGGACTCATAATGGTAGTGGTATTTATTTATTGTTACTATCTTCTTATAATAACAGAAGCTAGTAATTTGTGGATTACTCTGTTTGTCGTACTTCAATTTTTATGGCCCCATGTTCTGTTTTTTTGCGATGATGAGAGCACCGGCCGGTGGTAATGGAACGCAGTCTTTCACCAGAGGTGAATTATTGCATGCCTACTGTAGCTGTGAACGTGATTGTCGTGGCAAATTTTAATCTGCTACCGGGCCCTACAAGTCTTAGAGGACGCACGTACTATAAACATGTGACGATGCCACGATGGTGCCTGAAGCTGCCACTGGCCACTCAATCGCTATCTCGCTGCTGAGTGCAGGTACTATAAAAGATGAAGAGGCGCAGCCACTCTCGAGTGCACTTCCACAGCAGCTAGACTAGCTACAGGCACAGGCATCTTGAACCATGGAGGACTGGCTCTACTACTTCTTCTCCATCACCTTGTGCCTCACCCTGTCCCTCCTCCTCTCCTCCCTCTGGCGGGCCGGCGGCAAGACGTTTCTCCCGCCCGGGCCGACCTCACTGACGGCATTCGGCCCGTTGCTCCTGCTCGCCTGGACAAGCGTGAACATCGAGTCGGTGGTCCGCGTCGCCCGGTCATGGTACGGCCCGGTGTTCACGCTCTACCTCCTCCCGTCCTTCCCCGTCGTCTTCGTCGCCGACCGCGCCGTGGCCCACCGCGTGCTGGTGCAGCGCGGCTCGGCCTTCGCCGACCGGCCCCCGGCCAACCTCGCCACCCGCATCTTCTCCAGCGACCAGCACAACATCACCTCTGCCGGGTACGGCCCGCTGTGGCGCACGCTCCGGCGTAATCTCACCGGGAAAGCCCTCCACCCGTCGAGCATCCCGCGGTACGCCGCCGCTCGCCGGCGCGCCGCGTCGGGCCTTGTCGACGGCATCGCGCAGAAGATGCGCGACGAAGGGGTGGTGGTCATCGAGGGGCTCCTGCACGAGGCCGTCTTCCACGTGCTCACCTGCATGTGCTTCGGCCAGGGGCTCGATGACGGCGCCATTGCGGCGGTCACCGAGCTGCAGAGGGAGTTCTTGAAGGTGGTAGTCGGCTTCCAGGTAAGAACGACTTGGGTATTCCTACTGCAAGGAGCATAATAAAACAGATTGTTCTGTCCCACTACAAGACTTACAGTATACTGTATTTCTTCCGAACGGTGTTTTCATGCAAGTGGCTAACAGTTTACAGGTCTGTTTCATGAAGTGTCCACTGAGAAACTATGGAGAACGAGCTTAATTGCTGGGAATGATACATACTGTTGGGAAATGTAAAATCCATACTAAGAAAAACACTGTTATAAACAGTCCACTTGATAAATATATATACTGTACTAAAAGTGCTATAAACTGTGTGGCCAGTTCGTTGAGGAATGTACTAAAAGTACTATAAACTATCAGGACAGATCAAAAACCTTGTAATTAAGTGGTGTCAGGTGGACTGTTTATAGTAGCATGCACAAAAAACCCAGGCGTAATTTGTGGCTCCGTCCATGTGGTTCCAGGTGTTCGGGTCGAGCCCCAAGGTGACCAAACTCCTCTTCTGGCGCCGGTACCAGAGGATGCTGTCCATGCGACGCCGGCAGGAGGAACTGTTCATCCCTCTGATCCGAGCGTGCCGTGCGCGACGCGACGCCGAGGGCGAGAGCTTCGCCATGGACTGCTACGTCGACTCGCTCCTCGGCCTCCGAATCCCGGAAGAAGATGGCAGCAGCAGGAACCTGACGGACGGCGAGATCGTGGCCTTGTGCACCGAGTTCCTGTCCGGGCCCGTCGACTCCACTGTCAACGTGTTGCAGTGGGCTATGGCCAACCTCGTCGCTCGGCCGGAGATCCAGGTCAAGCTCAGGGCCGAGATACGCAACGTCGCCGCCGGCCAGGTCCATTCTAGATCTAAAAGGCCGTACCCAGTGCTGAGAGCTCCCGCACTGTGCGGGGTCTGGGGAAGGGTTTCAGCGGCAGACCTTACCCCCGCCTGTGCAATGCGGGGAGACCGCGGCTCGAACCCGGGACCTGTTGGTTACAGGCGGTATGCTCTACCGCTGCACCAGGCCCGGCCTTCCAGGTCCATTCTAGATCTAGCGAAAAAAAAAATTGTGTCAAATTTCGTGCGAATTCATAAACACAATTGAAGTTTCTGGACCGACATTATTTACCGCTTGACGCCTGTTTTGTTTCTAAAAAAAACAACCGAATTTTTTACAGGTCCGGGAGGAGCACCTGCCTCGGATGCCATACCTCCGGGCGGTGGTCCTGGAGTCGCTAAGGCGTCACCCGCCGGCCCGCTTCATCCTGCCGCACGCCGCGGCCGGGGAAGACGGCGAGAAGCTGGACGGCTTCATCGTGCCGAGGGAGGTATCCGTGAACTTCACGCTAGGCGACATGGCCATGGACGGGGCCGTGTGGCCGGAGCCCGAGCGGTTCCGGCCGGAGAGGTTCCTGCCCGGCGGCGAGGGTGAGGACCTGGACCTCACGGGGGGCAGGGAGATCAAGATGATGCCGTTCGGCGCCGGGCGCCGGATGTGCCCGGGCATCGACGTGTCGCTGCTGCACGTGAACCTCCTGGTGGCCACCATGGTGAGCTCGTTCGAGTGGAGCGAGGTGCCCGGCGAGCCCGTGGACTTCACCGACACGCTCGAGCTCACCATGGTCATGAAGCGCCCACTCCGTGCCAAGGTGGTGCCATGCTGCTAGCTAGCGGCTGAATCGTCTGTCAGTCCATCATGCACTATGTTGTCGGCGCAATAATTATATAGGAGTATCTCCTGTTAGCTATCTCGATCAATCGTACTACGTGTCATTGCTGCCGGGAGCAATTATATGTGCTACTGTAGTCTACATCAGCCCGGGCTAGCAAAAGGTCCGTCCTCGTATATGTGGTTGTGGAGTTTGTATCTAAATAAAATGTTGGAATTGTACCCTCCATGCATGCCTAAGAGCATATCTACTCTTGTGCACTATGTAAAATATGGCTTCAACATTACAATGAACGCGTGATAGCTTGCTAGTATTATTCACTACCGTCATAACATCTTTCATCTTTGTACTGCTTCCTACCTTTTATTATATAGATAGAGGTTGTTATTATTTGGAGAGGTTTTTATTATATAGAACAAAGGTTGTTATCATTTAGGACTTGTTCGGTTATTCCATGCCTAGCATGGATTAAATATGGATTGAATGGGATTGAATACTTTGCAAGTTAGGTGTGGATTCATTCCCACTCTAATCCTCATCAATCCCACTCTAACCGAACAGGTCCTTAGAGAAATGCTGCCTTCGAGAGAATGTTTACTTAAGTAGAGATTTGACCTTTTGGTATTACATCAGGCACCAAGCAGCATAAGATGGTTTAAACCAAATTGATATAGCTCGTTTTCAGTTGAAGTATGCCTTCTCGGCCCCTAGTAGCAGTAAAAATCGTCAGCGAAAATCAGTAGAGCAGCTTAGGAGGGATAAAAGAGCAGGGGGCCGCTACATATGAACACCAGCAGACAAAATTCAAGGGACGGTAGCACCGCTACAGTAATTTGTGAGAGTTCCTGATGTAGGAACAGGGAATCGATATTCTGCAATATACTTTCCCGGTCCCAAAATAGTTGGTACTTTAATCCTCTTTAGATTTTTTTTTTCAAAATAATTGACATTCTCACTTTCTCATGCATATTTCTCTTTTTCTAATACATCTTTATCTCTGTCTCTTTTCTATTTATTTTCTATGTACTTACTTTTACACTTCTCCTTAATTTTTATGTCAGACTCTAAACTCTAAAGTGCCAATTAAAACATGATGGAAAGAGTACAATATGTACCATTTGCACGTACTGTAGCATCAAATATGATCATCCTTCACCCAACTGTTCAAAATACGACTCAGATGACTGTTTACTCTCTGTATCTAGAGCTGTAATTCCCGGGACCCCAATCCGCAGTGGGCTAGCACTGGACCATTTTTGTATAGTTGCTATCATTACGTGCCAAGGGCGTGTCATGCTGCTAGTAGCTAGTAGTAGCTCAATCATTCAGAGTAATATTGTGGCCATATGCTGCTAGCTAAGGGCCTCCACAATGATACCTAACTGTAATATATGTGAAGCTGAGCTCAAAATATAAACCTTCCTTACATTCATCGCTACCACACTGTCCCAAAAATCTAGTGGGAGCGATGTATCAGTCATTTTATGGAGGAGAATGAAGCATTGCATGCAACTGATCCACAAAACACGTGAGCAAGCGTTGAGTTAAACTGCAGGATAGCTTTAGATTCATCTATACATTAACGTTACAGTTATAGCTAACTTGTACATAAGCTGAGGTGTGCCTACAACAGCTAACTACACCCAACCATACCATTGTGGAGGCTCTATCAATCGAACGTTACGTCATCGTGTCGGAGTAATTACTGTACGGGGCCATGTGTGCAGCAGAAAAGGGAGCCAATGGGAGGGAAGCGAAAGCGATGGCTCAGTCCCCAGCTCCCAGGAGGGGGGCCAAAAGGACATCGGCAGTGTGCAGCAACCAATACAGATAGATGCAGACAGAAAAACTCTTGTCAGTGCAAGTTATTTACTTTGAATTTTACTTCACGGTAAATAACACACTTTTAATTTGCTAGTTATATCAGTTGGTATACATGCCTCCTCTTTTTTCTCACATAGGAGTACTACTGTTGTCGTGAACCTCCTGTTTGACATCTGTGACGAACCTCCTCCAGTACCAGTGCGTCGCCCATACGGAGCGCATGGCCTCCAGCGGCACGCCCTTGGTCTCCGGCAGGAAGGCGGCGATGAACGCCGTCATGAGGAGCACCCAGCCGGCGTAGAAGAGGAAGATGGCGTACCTCATGGCGCAGAGCAGGGCGACGAAGGCCTGCGTCTGCGCGAAGGAGAGGCAGAGCGCGACGGACACGGTGGTGGCCTGCCCCGCCGATCTCACCTCCACGGGGTAGATCTCGCTGGGGATCACCCACTTGAGCGGGCCCCACGACAGGCCGAAGCTGAACGTGTACAGGCTCATCAGCACCAGCACGGCCACCGCGTAGCTGCGCGTCATCGTCGCCGTCTTGTGCTGGTGCCCCAGCCCCAGTATCCATGACATGGCCAGCTTTATATAGTTCAAAAAACAGGGAAAGAAAAATAGTACTCCCCCAGTAAGTTTTTTTTTTTTTAAAAAAATCTGAACAGTGAACACCATGAACAGTTGAAACACAATAATACTAGTAGTAGGGTAGTATTACCTGGCAAATGATCATTGCTGCGCCCCCGGCGAAGAACAAGACCCTGCGTCCCGCGCGGTCGACGACGAACGAGGACACGGATGTCGCGGCCAGGTTCACGAGGCTCAGCATCACGGACCCGAACACCGCCTTCTGGCTGGTGAACCCGATGGTCCGGAACAGCACCGGCGAGAAGACGGAGATGACGATGACGCCGGTGAGGTCGAAGAATGCCGGGATGGCCAGCGCCATCACCAGGTAGTGCCGGTACCCGTCGCCGCGCAGCCTCGCGTACGCGCCCTCGTCGTTGCGGCGGGCCGCCTCCACGGCCCGCACGATGTCATCGAACTCGGGCCCCACGTCCACGCCCGGCCCGCGGACGCGCTGCAGCGAAGCGCGGGCCGCCTCGGGCCTGCCGCGCAGGACCGTGCTGCTGGGCGTGTCCGGGACGAAGAGCGCGCCCAGGACCACGATCGTGGCGGGGACCGCGGCCAGGCCCAGCGACAGGCGCCAGCCCCAGCTCGGGATGCGGTTGGTGAAGTAGTTGATCACGGTGGCCACCAGCGTTCCCAGCACGAGGAAGATGGTGTACGCCGTCGTGAACGCGCCGCGCCACCGCGCCGGTGACGTCTCAGCCAGATACAGAGGAGCCGCCTGCACTAAAAAATACATTTCTATTTATGTTTTGCAAAAGTGAATAACGAATGGGCCGCAATTTCGAAGTGGGCCGAAAGAAGATCCGCCGCACCTGTGCAGTGAACCCGACCCCGAAGCCGAGCAACATCCGGCCCGTGATCAGCATGGCTATGTTGATAGCGCCCGCGTTGACGGCGGAGCCCGCCAGAAACAACGCGCCGCCCATCAGCATGACGGCTTGTCGGCCCACCGTCCGTGTCACGCGGCCCGCCACCAGGGACGACAGCGTCGCAGCGATGAACAGCGACGACGTGAACGCCGTCAGCAGCTGGTCGTCGTATCTGCAGTAGGCGTCGCGGTTCGCGTTCTTCTTGCCGCTCAACACTTCCGGGAAGAACTTGCGCAAGAATGATTCCATTTGTGTTACCCCACCTTGGTTAATAAAACATGCATTATGTACATCATTTCACACGAGTATAATCCAGTATTTTTACAAAGCACACAGTATGATGTGTCCGCTAGAATTTTCAGCCATATACACTGGTGATGAGGGTGTATAGCTGTTTTATGCCTTTAGAACCTTTCAAGCTATTACTAAGAAACGGAATACCTTTCAAGCTATAACTTTTTTCTTGAATAATAACAAAAGCAAAAGCATGCACGCATGCCATATGCCAAGCTGCGTTGCTGATGGCATCATCAAATTGAGTGTGGGAAACTGAAAACGACTTCGTGCAGCGACTAGTAGCCGTGGCTTATCTTACAAGACAAATTTTAAGATGGTATAAAAAATAATCATGGACCGCCCATTTATTTTATTATTACCTCATTTTGGAAACCACGAATCAAGAAAATGAATGCATTATAACTATAAGTAAAAAATAATAGGAATTTTATTTTAATTAAATGAGCTATACCAATTTAGATTGTTCAATTACTTTCCTAAGATTGATAATCTGTAATTATTAGCTTCTCAACAAGTAAGGCAAAAAATTATTTTAGAAAATGAGTAAAATTCCTAGTTCTTCCACGTAGTTTCTGCAAAATTCCTAGTTCCTGGAAGACAAGCTTTGCATCTATACTATTAGGATCCAGGAAAGTTTCTGACAAAAAAACGTAAGGCCTTCACCGAATTTGGAAGGAATTACGGATTGAAAAGGCAAACTTGAACGGATCTTTTCAATGTGGAGTGAACAAAAACGTATGAGAGAAATCGAAGTCAAATTTGTGGGAATCATGAACACTCCCTAGACGATTTTCTAAGGTATGATAACACCACTACACAGTATGATCATAGAAAACGATGGTGATCCACGGCAAAAGTAATAAAAGTAAAAGGATTGAGGCATGTTTACGGTAGGCACGCACCAGATACGCCAATATCATAGCCGAAGATGAGGCCGCAGGAGGCGGCCATGAGGCAGGTCAGCACGACGGGGAACGTCACCCCGCCGCCGTAGTCGTGTGTGTGGCTGCCGTCCGGCGCGGCGAATCCACCTCCAGCCATGGAAGGATTTGCCTCTTTCTTACAGAGTGCTCCGGCCGGTGAGGCGGTGCGATCTCGAGCTGAGCGGCCGGCAACAAGTTCGTCAGTCTTATTATCCGTGTGTGGCTGTGTCGGTTATAGCTGGAAGGCATCAGCCATGCACGACTGTACTAGGTTCGCCGACCGCTAGGTCCACGCGCACCACGGCCTATTATATAGGCGTGTTGATTCTTCATTTCTGGACTTATATTGTTTTAATAATAACCTGCTTTAATTTTCTCTTGCACTGGAGAGGTGCATGCATGCAGCAATGAATAGTTGGATGGATATGTATGGGAAGTGACCGATATGCTAGTACTATATAAGCTAGACTAGAAGCGGATATAACTGTAGGGTCCGGATACTCTGGTCTGACCCATTTTAGAGAACAATTTTTGTTTCCTTTTTGTTTTGTTGAAGATCAATTCATGATTTGAGAAAAAATGATTCACTCACTTAAATTAATCTACTTGCTGCAAATCAGGTCCTCATGTATAAGAACAACCTTTCACAAATAGTCGGTCCTCACCTCACTCCATTATATTCCTGCAAACAAACTGCTGGTCCAACCATAGTATTTGTTATTATTCATGGTATTATTTTACCAAAAGAAAATATGTTTAAAGTAACAATAGCACATTAAGGTTCTGTTATGATCCACTGAGGTTTTAAGAATCCAGATTTTAAAATCCGCGAGACCTTCAAACATGATAGATTTTTTTTTTGAATTCTAAAATCTAGATCTCCAAATTTTAAGAACTTCGTAATCTAGTTAACTCAACTAGAGCCATATTTTATATGTTCAAAGACTCAAAACTCTAGTATGTTATATTAATTTTTGGATGAAAATAAAACATTTATAAGTTGCATGTCAACTAAAATTCACACAATGGTTGTGAACCTCATCTCGTACTTCTAAATTATAGTGTATATGAGACAATAATTGCTTCGCAAAATAACTATCTTTTTCTCTCACCTCCCTTTTCTCTTTCATATAATACAAAATCTTAGGTGATATTGCATTAGCGGAACACCATTGTGCCTGTCCTAAGGCTAACAATATAAGCGCATTTATACAATTCTTTTTTGGAAATAACCTACAAATGTTTGTGAGTTATTTGTCTGTGGTTTATTTGTGCTAGTCGTCGGCTTATTTCTCCTATCTTATAAGATGCAAAATTTACACAAACATTTTCACGGGGCATACGAGCGAAATTCTGAAGGAGAATATTTGGTAATCTGCTGTTGGGGCTTCGACCGGGAAATGCAAGAGCATATTTTCTGATGAGCAACTTGCTTCTGGATGGATCATGGATAGACCAATAGTCTTTTTATCACTTAATTATTGTGCCAAGACAGCTCAAGTAAGCATAAATTCTCCATAAAGCGGCGTGTCTTTTGGTTTATCGTTCAATCCGCACCTTACCTTGCACTTAGTGTGTTTCACTCACTTTTTTTCAGATGAATAAATTTTCCTCAAAAGTGCAGACTGACCATCAGGCACCTTGCTTTGCGTCTGGTATGTGTCCAACGTGTATAAGTTATCATATTGGACGAACCGAATCATATTATTACTTGCCTAGTAGTGAGGGGAACGTACTGTGCAGAGTTGACTTGTGGGGTGGCCAGGTGGTACAAAACTTACTCCTCTACGCAGCTAGTATTGTACACCGCTCGTATGTTGATGGGTTTGGAGGGGCACGACCGCACGATACGATCACACTGAGACCCGGGGATGAGGAGACTGTAGTTGGAGACGATTCCGTTATTCCTATGCTATGAATGACAGACTGATCGCATCACTCGCAACAGTGGGAAGGGGGGCCGGCCTCCTAATGCTACAATAAGCTGATGGTTCGTTCCATCTCAGATTTGAAGGATGCCGCGGTGCCGTCTGGGTCAGCGAGATGCTACCACCGGCCGCCGTGGCAGTGGTGGTGGTCGTGAGCGGACGTTGCGTCCGTCCATCCAAGACTCAAGAGCAGAGCCCGCAGCCGGCGTTACGTAAAAGTTGCCGACCAGGAGGAAGAGCCCGCAGCCGGTCGATGCTTGCTTGATTATCTTGGTGTTTCAGGCCTCTTTAGCTATAAGACGTTTTTGAATAATTATAATGTCTGTGTATCATCATCCTTTTACACTGTGTTTCACCCATGGGCTTAATGAGCTATAAGACGTCTTTGATATGGACAAGTAAAATTCTATTATTATGGCCACTCCATGGGCTTAATGAGCTAGGTATGATGATTTATATGAATATTAGAAAAATTGTATTGTATAAATGGGCCTGAACATGGGCCATGGTCTAAATTATTCTAGTACTAGGCCTGTATATTAGGACAGTTTATCTTCATTTCACTCATTATTGCTCCTGTATGTGTAAAACTTACTGGACCTATTTTACTCGAGAATGATTTCATTTGGGTCACTCCACCTAACTTACACAAAAGGATGGTTACATATATTTGGAACATGAGTTATTTGTCTTCTCAATTCAAACGGTAAATTGAACAATATCCATCCTATAAAATGCTTGTTGTGACAGACCACATTACGAAGCATAATTGTACTTATTAATAGAATGAAAAAGAACATAAATAATATTAAGACAAAAGGATTGTTGTGAAGATAGATGGAAAGAGTGAAAATTCAAGTTATGATTGTTGTCCTTGAATAAATGCTTGAAACTCGAATTATACTAATTTTTGCTTGAAGGAAGAACTAGATGACATGCATGTCCGGGCAACATTTCCTGAAAGAAAAATGATGTAGGTAGAACTCATTCGTCAGCCGGCATCAAACCAAGCCAAAATGCAATATGTTTGTATCCATGGTTGCAATATGTTTGTGTCCATGGCTGTATGCTTTTGTATTACTTGGACAAATTGTTTCAAAAATCGGATTTCTAAAGACTTAGAATTAGATATCAGATCCCAACCTTGAAGAAAATGGAAAAAAACATTTTGATAGGGTTATAAAATTTTGAATCTTGGAGGCAATATAGTCGAAGTTATAAATTTCAAAAACAAAATGAATTTCAGTGTATAATCAATTATATATCAAAGTGGATAGTTTGATAGTGTGTGCAACCAAATCTCTATGACTGGGATAGAAACAATGTGTTATAGACCAAAATTAGGAAACTAGGAACTCTTGTGTGTTTATGAGGTCTTCAACTATCCATGTGTTGATATATAAATTGCCAAGTTGTGTATGTGTTACACGGGTTAACAGGCTAGTAGTATAGAGAAACACAACATAATGATGGTAGCTAATATAAACCATGTGTTATCCAATGTGGCTCATATGATCCAAATAACCCAAGGAAAACCTTACACGTGAATTCAAGCATCTGGATACATACGTATCTGTACAGGATCTGTTAATTATCTACTCATATCAGGCTACAAATCTTCACTACCACAAAACTTTTAGGGACGGGGACGAATGCCATCTTTGATTGGTGCTTTATAGGTACGATGAAATCCCCGCCACTAAAGGTCAGGATTTAGAGACGCGAAAATTGGGACGGACAGGAAATACATCACTAAATAGATTAGAACCCCGTCACCAAAAACCTGATTTGTGGTAGTGCTTGTTCCATACGTTAGAGAAGTAACCATGTTAACTATTCCATAAGTTTCATGGCCTCCAGTTCTGGGAACAACACCACGGTTCATGTAATAAACCGTGGTGTGACAGTGGCGCGATTTAAATGCAAACGGACCGACGAACTAATAACAACCGGTTTGGACAGATCAATCCAACATGGAGCAGTCTATATCAATCTGTTCACGAGTATCTCTATAAATTAAGCCTTTAAACTATCGACATTTCCATGCAGCTGGGTGGAGTCACCAGCGAATCAACGGCTGCTTTATTTGGACATATACAAAAAAAAAAACAAAAACAAAGCAAATGATGCTCTCCTTGCAATGGCAAGACCTGTTCGTTCCTTTCCTCGTGCTACTTCTGCCGCTGTACTACTATCTCGTGTTTTCCAGAAGGTGGAACTCGAGAAACGAGTTCCGATTTCCCACGAACTGGCCGCTGCTGGTTGGCATGCTGCTCATCGCCAACCTCCGCCGCATCCACGGCTACCTGACCACTGTACTCGCCGCCGCGGGCGGCAGCTTCGAGGCGCACGGCCTGCCGGGCCTGCGGTTCTTCGTGACGTGTGACCCAGCTAACGTGCGTCACATCTTCGTGTCGAGCTTCGGCAACTACCCCAAGGGCGAGGAGTTCGCGTCCTTCTTCGACGTCATGGGCGACAGCTTCTTCAACGTCGACGGCGAGTCGTGGCGCCGCCAGCGAGCCAGGGTGCAGCGCATCATGAGCGGCTCGCGGCTGCTCGGCTTCATGGCGAGGCGCTGCTGCCGCGACAAGGTCGAGACGGGTCTCCTCCCGTTGCTGAGCCACATGGCGGACAGCAACGCCCCGTTCGACCTGCAGGACGTGTTCACGAGGTTCTCCTTCGACATGACCACCATGCCGGTCTTCGGCGTGGAAACGGGCCGTTTGTCCGTCGACATGCCGTCCATGGACGTCCCGGACGCGATGGATACCGTCATGGAGGTGGGGTTCATCAGGCAGGCGCTGCCGGTTTCCTGCTGGAGGCTGATGAGGCGGCTCAACATTGGGCCGGAGAGGAAGCTCGCCGCGGCGCAGCTGGTGGTACGCCGGTTCGTCGAAGAGATGATGGAAACAAGGAAGAACAAGGGAGGCAGCAGAGCACCTCCTGTGGAGGTGGACGACATAACTTCAAATTACCTGGGCAACCCGGAGTACGTAGACGAGGGCGGGGAGCCCAGGGAGTTGCTGTACGAGACACTCATCACCTTCATGTTCGCGGGGCGCGACACGGTGGGCACCACGCTGTCGTGGCTCGTGTACAATCTCATCAAGCACCCGCACGTCACGGACGCCATCCGCCGCGAGCTGGCGCCCATCGTCGCCTCCAGAGCCGCCACCACCACCGGTGACATGGTGATCTTTGAGCCGGAGGAAACCAAACCTCTCGCCTATTTGCATGCGGCTCTGTTCGAATCCATGAGGCTGTACCCACCGGGTCCGATCGAGCGAAAGGAGGTGCTCGCCGACGACGTGCTGCCGAGCGGCCACAGGGTGCGCGCCGGCGAAAAGATCCTGATCCCGTTGTACGCGATGGGCCGGATGGAAAGCGTGTGGGGCAAGGACTGCGCGGAGTACCGGCCGGAGCGGTGGGTCACGGAGGACGGCGTGCTGCGGCACGTGCCGGCGCACAAGTTCCTGGTGTTCAACGCCGGGCCGAGGTCGTGCCTGGGCAAGGACATATCGGTGACGCAGATGAAGTGCGTCATGGCCGCCGTGGTGTGGAACTTTGATTTCCAACTTGTGGAAGGGCACGCCGTGGAGTTGAAGCTGTCGGTCGTTCTGCAGATGAAGAACGGTCTCCTGGTGAAGGCCAAGAAGCGGCATGTCGGGGGCATCACCAGCGAGTAGGAGGATACAATACAACACGTCCTAGCTTCGTACGTGGCCTTGCCTGATGCGCGGTGACGTGGTGTTTAGCACACCGTGTGTAAGCTTCAGTAAATGTGGATGCTCACGATCTTATTGGCTGATACTGTATAAAACATGTGATTCTTTACGTTTCCACAATTCTTTGCATGTGTTGTGTTCACGCAGATGTAAATTTCTGTAGTGTGATGCATGAGTCTCTGTCACGTTTTCCATTCACGTGGTGATGCTTTGAACAATGTTCAAGACACATGTTTAATTAATATATGTACTCTATGGCCATTGTCAAACACCGTTATCCATAATCTGTGTGCTATTGTTATTGATTGAAGCGTTTATCTAGTTGAAACGAATTAAGTCCGGGTATATCTTGAATTAGGTATGCGTATTGTTTTCCATTTTGAGAGGCAACACATATATGGACACCACTGACTTAGGTCTTATAAACTGATTTTTTGATATGGTTTCTAGAAACTAGTTTCTAAATAAAAACTGGGTAGGAGTGTTTAGACCCTAATTTTTATAATCTATAAAATAGCTTTTGTATAGTTAATGGCTTAAAATAAGGTAAAATTTAGAATTAGCTGGGTTGGACTAGAAACCTATAATCTAGTTTATAAAAACTGACATATAAACTGATCTGTTTGAGAGCACTCCAGTTTCTAAAAACTAGTTTTTTAAAAATTAAAAGAATCCAAACAGGGTCTTAGTTAGGTTCTGTATAACTAGCATAAATCCTTGATTGAGGCAATGCCAACTTGTCTATTCATTTTTTTGGAGGGTGGTGGTGTGTGTGTGTGTGTGTGGGGGGGGGGGGGGTGTCATCTAAAGAAAACAATTGTTTCCTGAAATTTGGAGGATGAAATCTCTCAAAATTAATCATGAGATTCTCAAAGTCACCACATATGTATCTCTATCGACAGGGACATCATCCTCACTGAAAGATTAATTAACTGTAAATGTAACATCCATATCAAATCTGTGATTTAAACTGGATGGATTGGTTTCAACATAATGAACCTAACCACCTGAGCTATGCTCATTTTGCATCGGTTTTCAATATCATAAATGCATGATTGCAAGAATCAACCAAGCTGTGTGAAAATTGCCGTGTGTATTTGTTATTTTCACACACCTTGATTGGATGCTTGCAATCTGATTGCAAGCATCAACCAAACGCTAATGGATAGTGCAAGCATCACCCAAGCTGTGTGAAAATAACAAGTTTTCAAGATGTAAATGAATACCAGCACAAAATGGTCGCAATGCAGGTCAGTTCAGAGATGCACCTTTGTGCAATTTTGTTTACATGCATCTGTTACATCTTTGGTGGTCTTTGAACTCTCAGGTCGCTGTCCTCAACTAATGCTGCTCATGCTCATCTTCGTCGCAATGCTGATCTTGATTCTTCTTGGTGAGGCTTTGCAACTCAGGGGGTGATGCATCAGTACATATGAACTCTTGGAAACTCGAACTCAGAAATAAAAAAGGAAGAGACACGTGAAAAATAGAGGAAGCGAGGATTCAGGAAACAAGCATGTACATGTGACCTCGTTGTTACAAAAATAATACCTGCTTACAAATTAAGTTTTTCCAAGAAGCAAGAAAAACAATATTAACGGGTACTATTGGGATCTAATATGGACATCTGTTACAAACGGTTCACTTGAACTTCTTGCTTGGAATCCATGATGAAACTTCTCCAGTACCAATGTTGCGCCCACACCAAGCGCATGGTCTCTAACGGCACACCTTTCGTCTCCGACAGGAACATCACAATAAAAATCATCATGGCGTGGAACCAACCGGCATATAACAGGAAGACCGCATACTTCATGGCGCAGAGGAGCGCGATGAACACTTGCAGACAGACCTAACCTCCATGGGGTAGATCTCGCTCGGCACCGCCAACCTTAGTTGTTCCCATGACACGCCAAAACTGAACGTGTAGAGGCATATCAGAACCAACACACCGGTTGCATAGTTCTGTGGCATTGCCACGCCCTCACATGTGTCCCGAGATGAATCGCCATGATCCATGCAATGGCCACCTTATTTTGTTCCATGATACTTATCCGTGGCATCTAACATGCACCTAAAGTGTCTCAATAACCTTTTTATGTTGTAAACGTAGAAAATGAGATGCCAGTGTAACACAAATATATGACGCAAAAGGGATAAAAAAATCTAAAATCTAAAAAATCAACGGTGATTGCACTAACAAGAGATATTTCTGATCATACTTCTTTATTATTGAATACATGAGACAAAACATCTCAGAATAGTCCACCTATGTTCAAATTAATTTAAATTAGGTTGGCTACTTGGAGATGATTTCCCAAGTATAGTTGAAAAAGTATGGTCGGAACAAAACGGCGGCCTCACTCCAATGGATAGATGGCAGTCCAAAATCAGAAGACTTTGCCAATATTTGCGGGTTGTGGCCTTTCACCAGCGAAGAAAATTTTCTAATAATTAATTTGTGATGTCAACGAATGCACGTTCCAGTCGGGCGTACTTCAGCAGGGAGGAATAATTGCATGTGATGTTATGAAATTCAAATACAAATACATGGTAATAGAAAATTTCAAAGTAGGACTAGTATCTCTTACGTCACCGGGAATAAAATAGAAACGAGATAAATTAAACTTTGACCCTAGAGCTGGAAGTATGTATGTGATCATGCGCCAAAAACTAATCCACAAGCGCTGTACGTTGACTAAGGATGGAGGAACAACTGTCAATTAGTTTTTGCCCATACGTGATAAGCTGGCAAGATATATACAATAGAAGTAGCTGCACTTCTATTAAAATGTTCACACCCTACATGGTAGGAAAACTTATCATAGTATTGGCTACAAAATCAGAGATTGAGGAGTTAGCTACTATAGTATAGTACTCCCTCTGGTTTTTTTGTTGAGTTGGTTAAGATTATGCCACATTCAAAATGTAAAAATTTCAGAAATATTTAAGTTCTCTGAGAGAGAAAAACAGATATTTCACTAGAAATATTTGAAATGTTCTATAGATTATTTTTCGTTGAGATTTCTTCACACTACTATAAAAATAATTTCTCGTACGAAAGACTTCTGGTGACTAGTAACAGGTATTCTATAACCCTCTACTAATTAAAATGGTCTAGGGGAGACATGCCCGCCATAAGCGAAGCCGGTACAACTTAGTGGCGGGCCATAATTATGTCCCGTCAATAAGTTATGTCACCTTCTATAAAAGATGGAGCATAGGACCGTGCAACCCTAATCGCATCCCTTCTGCCCCTTCTCCTTCCGTTGCCACCTCCTTCGCCTCCCTTCCGCTCCCCATGGCTGTCGCTCGCTGTATAGAGGTCACGTAGGCCGACTGCACCAGATCTTGGCACAATGCTTCTACCTTCGCTGGGCCATGACCCGCAATACCCCACCAATGAAGGCAGCACGCGTCAAGAAGCGGAATGCACTGCCGAAGGCCGTCCCATTTGGTGATGTCGACCAGGTCAAGCACTGTGACGGCGGTTGCGGGGCGCACCCACCCTTACTGCTGAATTCGCCTCTGCCTCTACCCCCCCCCCCCCCCCCCAAGGCCACCACTGATATCACAGCGTCTTTGGCCTCTTCGTTCACTGTGGTACAGAGGTCCTCGCGTCGCTCCCGGACAGCTCTGTGCAGGTGGAAGCTGCCCTCCACCTCGCCTTTCATGCTAGCAGAGTTGTGTACAAGGCGGCTGCGACAACGGAGGAGGAAGCGGAGGTGACAACAAGGATGACGCCAGTGGCAGGGACGGTGGTGGTGGCATTCGCCCCATAGGGCTAGGGTGAGGATTTGAAAGCAAGGCCAAGCACCTGTTGGTGTTGACCTCCTTTTTGTGTCGGCTGTGCCGACGCTAGTAATGAATATCGTCGGTCACTACCTTCTATTTTTTAATATAACTCGAACAACCTTAGTGACGGGCATATGGCATATCACATATTTTATCACTAATTTGCAGCGACACTATATTGTTGTAGTACGAATTGATAGCAAGTTTGTGGTATCATAAAAGACGTTTTTGTTGTGTTTGTTGTCATATATATCTCATCGTTTCCCTCATATTAGAATTAATAACTCTCACTTGCCGTAGCGAGAATTACTTTCAACTATAAAAGTACAACTACAACATACTTTTTTGTTGTGGCCTTGTTCGTAAATATAAGCAGGGAGATATCACGTTGTTTTCTATGTAGCTAGCAAGGTGATCCGCGCTAATAGCGTGGCTAGAAAATATAATAATTTAATAAGCAATGCTATAGGTCCAACCCAATTTGTCCAACCAGTGTTCAACCAATACAAAATGTCAGCATGTGGGGTCAAAAATATTGCATATGTCTTAGTTGGACACTGGTTCGACTGTTGAGTTGTACATATAATATTTCTTTAATTTAATTGATGAAATATATTTATATAATCTATGTTTGTTGACTAAAAAGTTAAACATATATATATTTATATTTGACTTTAAAGAGCTTATTTTTCAATTTGCATACTCATTTGTGTTGGATGACATATTTATTAAGATTCATTAATAAACGAATTTGTGGGAAAGAGTTGGTTTTGTATTACTATTCTATGACTCAAGATCAAGCAAGCAGCATGATTTAATTATTATAAAATAGCAATAAAATATTATAAAATAAGAGTAAATAAATTAATAACCTTCTTCAGCTATGCATCTTGATTCTTGTCGTTGCTAGGATTTTAGAAGTTATACTTGGGCCACTACTGCATGGAGCCCTCCATGCCAAAGTCATGCGGACATGTAAGACGACCTCCCACGTCACCATTGTGGCCATGGAAGACGGCCTCGCGCACCTCCACTGGTCATGGAAGAGGGTCTCATGAGCCGTCGTCGCGGTTGGGAGCCTCACTATTATTTTCTTCCTTGGTCCTCGTGACCTTGCTTCCATCGAGCATCCATGGCTGCCATTCATGTTTTTTCTTTTTCTTTTTTTTAATTTTCTTTGGATGGTTCATTTGTTAAGGTAAACGTACCACCAACCTTCCAACATTTCTGTAACCAACCATCAAACAACCCACCTAATATGGGTTGAGATACGTGCATACAGATCAACCTAAGAATGTACCCTACTAAAAAAAAGCATAACTAAGACAGGTTCAATAAAGAAAATGAACCAAACATCATGCAGTACATATGTTAGATCAGGTTCTAGCCAACATGGTTCCTACCTCTAGCTAGCCCCTGGGTTATACACTCAACCAAACATAACCTATATTTTTATTTATATTCTTGTGGCATCCGTTTGCTTGGCGATAGCACCGCTTTTTTTTTTTGCAAGCGGGTGATAAAACCACTTTAAGACTCTCCGTTAATGCATACATGTTTTTAGCAAAGAATATTCTCTACATGTCAACCTCTCCTTTAGTGCTTAACCACTCACTTGCTCATTACGCCACTTGGCTGCTCGTCACCCCAACTCATTTGTTTGTTCTGGTCCCCTGGTTGTCGTCTCAGATGCTATCTTGCTCCCTTAGTATGCTTATCATGTTGCTCAGTTGATTGTTTTCTCATATGGGCAACATGGTAGATTTTTTTTGTTTCTACCCTGTGTGTGATCATTGTACAAATCCATAATGTTATAAATGAAGTCGTGTTTTTGGGCATATTGATCTTGTTCACCCTCATTTGCATGGGTGGTCCACCTAATTTAGTTTGTCTTTGCCATGTCTCGTATCGTCGTTGGACCATCACCATCATGTTTTGGCATGCAGCTGGCTTCTTCCATGCCTGCTCTTCCAAGGTCTTTGCACACAAGTTGATTGCTTGATTAGCAAGTGCATACATAGCATGCAATGGGGCAGCGCTAGAACTTTCATATCCGATTGATTCTCTTCAATATGCTAACATACAAAATTAACTTTACCCTGTCTGCAAAAAGACTACTATGATCCATGACTATGACTGCTCTTAAATCTAATAATGATCTTTCATATGGCTCCTTGAAAATTGCATGACTATGTTTATATAAAGTTTATTGTTATCTAGCATGGCCAATAGAGTCCGTATAAGAATGGATCTGCCTTTTCTTTTAGTTTGACTTAGGAATTTTCCTTCTCTTTGTGTACGTGGTCAATATAGAGTCCATAGCAATAGAAAACTATTATCTGTTATATTGTGCCATGTCCTACCCAAATACAACACGACTCTCCTTCTATTTACTAATATATGACTTTTAAATAATATAATTTTTGATTAATCCAAACCGTTAAATCTTCATAAAATCCAACGATCCATATCTTCTCTTTTTTCAGATTAATGTGATAATTTCATTGCCACTCCTTTTGACCTTTAAATAATAAGATAATAATAATAGATACCTTAATGCTCCTTAGGAAGAACGCATCTCGTGATTGCATAACACAAAATAGATGGCTCACAATTCACATCTTATTATTTCAAAGATAATTACTAGCACTAGTATGAAACTGTCATGTGTAGTATACGAGGCCCAATAACCATTCCCAATCATGCATAAAATAATTTCTCATATACAAGCTTGAAACGTCAAATCAATCTTCTGGGTTGAAATAAAGCACTTTAGATATATTTAAAAGAGCTTTACTTAAAACCCGTATAAGGGAAAACAAAAAATGAATCGTTTTATAAACGACTGTTAGGGTTGTCATTATTGTCGGCATGAAACAATTTCACATATACAAGCATGAACGTCAATCAATCTTCTGTGTTCAAATAATTTTAGCTGTACTTAAAACCCTTATAAAATGAACAGGAGAAATAATTTTACAAACGACTGTCAGGGTTGCCATTGTCGGCATCCTTGGTGTACCTCCTCCAATACCAGTGCCGCGCCCACACTGACCGCATGGCCTCCAACGGCACACCTTTCGTCTCAGGCAGGAACACCACGACGAAGATCGTCATGGCAAGGAGCCAAGCGGCGTAAAAAAGGAACACGGCGTACTTCATGGCACAGAGCAGCGCGATGAACACCTGCAGCTCAACGAAGGAGATGCAGAGCGTGATGGAGATGCTCATGGCCTGCCCTGCCGACCTGACCTCCACGGGGTAGATCTCGCTCGGCACCACCCACCTGAGCGGCGCCCATGACAAGCCGAAGCTGAACGTGCACATGCAGAATAGGACAAGCACCGCTGTCGAGTAGTTCAGCGGCATCGTCACCCCCTCGTGCTTCCCCAGATGATCCACGAAATGGCCACCTAAGTTTTTTTTAAAATTCAATAAAGAAATGTCAATATGAACTAAAAAATGGCCAGTTATTATTAAAAGGTTGGAGATGCGGCGCCTGGTTGGGATCGATGCTTACCTCGCAGAGCATCATGCCCAATCCACCTACGATGAACAGAACCCTGCGCCCGACTCTGTCCATGACGAAGGTGGCCACCAGTGTGGAGGCCAAGTTGGTCATGCTATTTATGACGGACCCTAGGATAGCCTTCTGGCTGTTGAACCCAACCGTCCGGAACAACACTGGGGAGAAAACGGAGATGACGATCATGCCAGTGAACTCGTAAAACACCGGTATGGCCACTCCGATCGCCAGGTAATGCCTGTACTCCTTGCTGAACAACCTCCGGAACGCGCCCTCGTCGTTCTGGCGCGCCACGTCCACGGCGCGGATGATGTCCTTGAACTCGGCGTCGATGTCAGTATCCTCCCCTCGGATGCGCTGCAGAGCGGCTTGGGCCTGGTCGTGCTGGCCTCGCATGACGAGGCTGATGGGCGTGTCGGAGACGAAAAGGGATCCCAGCACAATGACGGCGCCCGGAACGGCCGCCAGGCCGAGGGAGAGCCGCCAGCCCCATTCGATGCGGTTTGTGAAGTAGTTGGTGACCGTCGCGGATAGTATGCCGATCACGACGAAGGCGTTGTACGCCGAAGTGAACGCCCCGCGCCACTTCGCCGGCGCTGTCTCCGAGAGGTACACTGGAGCAGCCTGCAGTCGATCAATTTGTTTTTTTTTTCCTCTCGTGAAAAATCAGTTGCTTGGAACTAGCATCCACTGGATGCTGATGGATGATTATTACCTGCAGGGTGAACCCAAGACCGAAGCCGAGTAGCATCCGACCGATGATGAGCATGGCGATGTTCACGGCGGCGGCGTTGATGATGGAACCGGCCAGGAACAACATGCCGCCGATCAGCATGATAGCCTGTCGGCCAACCCGCCTCGTTACGCGACTGGCCACTAGCGAGGACAGCGTGCCGGCGATGAACAGCGACGACGTGAACGCGGTGAGCCATTGGTTGTCGTACTTGCAGTAGGCGTCGACCTTTGCGTTCTTTCTCCCTCTTAGCACTTCCGGGAAGAACTTGCTCAGGAATGACTCCATCTGCGTCACACCACCTGTACTAACCACAAAAATGTTTAAGAATTATTACATTATATTCGGTCCTTCAATCGTGTGAGCGCCAATAAAACCCGCGCTGACTGATTTTGGTCGTAGCAAAATGATGCCCTTGCAGCACTTGCAAAAGCATCTGCCTCAACATTGCTGTAATAAGGTACTCCTTCCGTTTATATTTACATGTCATTCTAAAGTTTTTAACTTCTCTATAATTACATATCATTCTTATTTCTCAATGCACATTTCTCTCTTCTCAATACAATATTCTCTTTTCTCACTACATCTCTCTCTCTTTCCTTCTCGTTTTTAGTGTATTCACTTTTTTACTTCTTCTTATTTCCCGTGTCCAACTCCAAAACGACATCTAATTCTAAATAGAGGGAGTATTCAAGATACATGCTCCATAATTTATGTTGGAATTCGTCCGTGAAGTCAATGCATCTGGCAGGGTCACATGGGTTCGTTGCGTGAATATTCATGTCCTCCCCACGTGCCCAATTTGTTGGGTTCATCATCTATAGTTTAAGCTCATTTTTTTCTAAGTCAGTGTTTTTTAAATAAAACAATTTCACTGTTATCCGCTAGTACAAAGTTCTATTTGAAACAATTTATTCCAGCCATATATTTATCAAAAGCGGTTATGTCGATATCCAAAAGAACTTATAACTACGGACTACGGAGTACCCATGAATACAGGGTACAATATAACATACTTTTAACCTTTTACAATGTCTTTTTTTTAGATAATACCTGTTACAATGTTTAGTCTTGGGTAAATAGTACTCATCAGAAGTACAGAACAAAATAAGTCTAATATCCTAATTGTCCAGCAGTCTCATGAGAAATGCATATTAATCTTGTGTGAAGCTAATAAAAAGTACTCGAGGAAACAGATTACTGTGCCGATCGAGCAATCTGGTAGAGTATGCACCTGAGACGCCAGTGTCGAAACCGAAGATGAGGCCGCAGGAAGCGGCCATGAGGCAGGTAACTACGACGGAGAACGTGATGCGTTCCCCGTAATCGCGCGCACCGCCCTCTGCCGCGACGAATCCTCCTCCAGCCATTGTGGACTGGTATTTTCCGGTTCCGTTCGTCTGGAGATGGGTTGGAGCTTGGAATGCGCTTCTCCAGCATATTTATACAGCTCAGGCAGGTGTTTGTGCTCTGGGTTTTGAAAACCATCAACCAATCAAGATGTTGAGACGTTGACCAGGGCAGCAAGTGCCCATTATTTTTTTTTATGTTTCCATGTACATATGACTAACCTGTCCCACACTATGTTTATAAGCATGTGATCTTACACTGGATCACAATATGATTCTTCTCCAATCTCCACCACCTTTGCCTTCAAGTGCAATGATGGCAATGTCATTAAACATCTTTCCGCAAGTATCATATTGCTTGATTTTTTGTGGAATGTTATTGGAGTTTGCTTTTGACATACATGATTGTCCTAGTTGTCTGTCTCTCAATCATGTGATAGTTGGATAAAGATATTTACGATACAATACATTAATGTAAAAAATCTGGCAACAGTTGGAGCGGTAACCAGGGCCGGCTCTATGATTTGAAGGGCCCTCGAGCAACTAATGTCTTGGACCCTTTATACTAAAAAAATATTTTTTAATATAATAAAAAATATATATAATAGTAACACTGACATATTTAATTCTTGAAGAACAATGTCAATAGTACAAACTAAATGAGCAGAAAAATAGAACTAGTATTGAAGAGCTGTTAAATTATGTAGGAAAATAAATAATAGATAGTGAAATTTAATAATTTAACATTTAGTATTTGATATTTGACATGTAAATAGATGATTAATGAAATTACTCACCGAGTAACTGCTCACGAAATCAAAATTAGAAGAAGTAAAGAACAAAATTGCATCAGCAAGTAGAGCAGTTGGCGTCTGAGCGCCTGGCAGCGGTAGGCAGCAGCATCCTCCATCTAGGGGAAGGGCAGGCGGGTCGCACGTCGAGCCGGCGGCGGCGAAGGAAAATACGGAACATGCAAGAGCCTTCGTTAGTTCGTTTCGTTTGATCGCTTGATGACGTTGATCCTCTAGATCATGGGAGGCTGGATTGAGACAGTGGGAGGCTATGACGTTAGGCCATCTTGGCCTGTGCGTGGGAGGGGGGCCTTCTCTTTACATACTTGATGTTGCCCCCCCCCCCCCCCCCTCGGCCATGGGTCCCCGACGGTCGCCTGGGCTGCATGGCCCAAGAGGCAACAGGCTCATAGACAATCTGAAATATACAGGAAATAATCCAGCATGTTTTATGATGAGTTGGCATGCTTATTCCCATGTCTAGTAGTATCCAACCTTCGATAACCTAAGTATAGCTAATGTTGTTTTTCTGTCATTGTAATTTATGAGATTTATTTTCGTGCTCAACTTCTTCCTCATTCTCTAAATCCCAAATTTCTCTTTTTTCTTATTTTCGAAGCTATTTTCTTAGGAATTTTTTATCTCCTTTTTGAGTGAGTTTTAGGATAGATTTCTTGGGGTATATTGATGTTATGATATGCTAGAACAATCCTAGATGGGTCCTTTATCGAATCAAAGGCACGAGCATCTTTGATTTCGTGAATTTATTCATGTTCTTCCCTTTGGTGTTCGTGGCTTAAGATTTGAAATTTATTATGATTCCTTTAGCTTTTTGATTGTATCACTTCAGAGGAGGGTCATGACGTATTGAGGGTGATATGGTCTAAATTTCGTGATTTTTGGAGTTCGTTTGAACGAGATTTGGTATTTTTCTCTTCGAGTCGTTGTTGCTGAGTTGACCCTAAAGGAACTTCCATCGGCGAAGGAATTTCCGTCGGCGAAGCAACTTCTGTTGATGAAGAAACTTCCGTTAGCGAAAGAACTTCCATCGCCGAAGGAATTTCTGTTAATGAAGGAACTTCCGTTAGTGAAGAAACTTCCATCACCGAAGGAACTTCTGTCAACGAAGGAACTTCCGTCAGCGAAGAAACTTCTGTCAGTAACGGAACTTCCTTGTGAATACTTTTGGATCTCTTTTATTCATTTTTGAACTCTTGAGCTTCTGCTATATATCCTATTATTTTAAATCATTTCTAGTGTTAACACATCACAAGTTGGTGTGTGTGATCTTAGTGATTTTGTTAGAGATTGGTTTGGATTGTAATTGGGATATAGACCAAGTTGTTATGAAGAATTTTAATTGGCTCCCATTTACACCCACTGGTCGCCTTCTTCGATCCTTTATCTAGATTGTATAAAAAACAATTCTACCATTGCTGGATAAGTTGGCGGTCATATGCGTATCTTAAAGTTTGGAAAAACTTGAAATGTGTGTGTGTTTTATACAAAGAAATGGAGTACTAGCTAATCGGTAATAAGATACAAAATCAGCCACAATGTAAAATGTCTATCACTACTAGAAATAGGGCCTTTGGTAGCTGTTGAAAAGACCTTGTAGTTCACATGCCTTACAACCTATTCTTTTTTGAAGTATGCCAACCGATCAATTGTTGAATCGAAGCAGAAACAGTAAGTCCATTTCGGTCTAAAAAGAAACAGTAAGTCAATGACCATACACGGGTTGCAATCACTGATTTAACTATATTATTAAGTGGATACATGATCGATGGTTGGTGTTACTGTTACATACAGTTCAGCTGAACCTCCTGCTTGCCATCCTTGACAACGAACCTCCTCCAGAACCAATGCCCTTCCCACACCGATCGCATAGCTTCCAGCGGCACGCCTTTTGTCTCCGGCAGGAACGCGGCGATGAACACCGTCATGGCCAGGACCCAGCCGGCATAGAACAAGAATATCGCGTACTTCATGGCGCAGAGCAGGGTGATGAACACCTGCGTCTGCGCGAAAGAGAGCGTGAGCGCTATGGACACGGTTATGGCCTGCCCCGCCGACCTGATCTCCACGGGGTAGATCTCGCCGGGAACCACCCACTTGAGGGGCCCCCAAGACAAGCTGAAGCTGAATGTGTATAGGCACATGAGCACCACCACGCCCACGGCGTAGTTATGAGGCATAGTCACCGCGTGCTGCTTGCCAAGATGGTCCGCTAGTATCCATGCCACAGCCACCTGATGAGTCCAAGCAATAGCACGATTATTATCTGTGTCGGAAAATGGCACACACGTTCCATGCACGAATTACATGAAATATTTCCTGCGTGTGGGTTACCTGGAAAAGCATCATAGTGATGCCGCCGGCGAGAAACAAGAACCTGCGTCCGCAGCGGTCGACGACGACGGTGGACAACGTGACGCCGCACAAGCTCACGACGCTGATTATGACGGCGCCAAAGACGGACTTCTGGCTGCTGAACCCCACCGTCCGGAACAGCACCGGAGAGAAGACGGCGATCACGACCATGCCGGTGAGGTCGAAGAACGTGGGGATGGACACCATCATCACCAGGTAGTGCCGGTACCCCTTGCCGCGCAGCCTCTGGAACGCACCCTCCTCGTTCCGGCGCGTCTCCTCGACGGCGTGAACGATGTCCTTGAACTCAGCGTCGACATCGGCATCCTTCCCGCGGATACGCTGGAGTGACGCCCGGGCCTTCTCGGGCTCGCCGCGGAGCACGAGGCTGCTCGGCGTGTCCGGGACGAAGAGGGCGCCCATGACGATGACCGTGGCCGGCACGGCGGCGAGACCGAGGGAGAGGCGCCAGCCCCAGTCTGGAATGCGGTTGGTCAAGTAGTTTGCGACGTTGGCGGCCAGTGTGCCGGACACAAGGAAGAAGTGGTAGGCCGTGGTGAACGCGCCGCGCCATCTCGCCGGTGAGGTCTCGGCGAGATACAGTGGAGCCGCCTGTATGGTCAAGTTGTTAATTAGTATTAGTTAGCCAAAGCAAGGACCAAGTTGGTGAACCCAACAACAAATTAAATATATTGCGGCTTGGCCTAATCTGTGTCTTATTATATGGACGTTGCGTGGGGAAAGATATAATAATGCATCAGTACATTCAGACCTGCGCGGTGAACCCAACACCGAAGCCGAGCAGTATCCGGCCTACGATGAGCATGGCGATGTTCACCGCCCCGGCATTGAGGATGGAGCCAGCAAGGAACATGGTGCCGCCGGCGAGCATGACGGCCTGGCGGCCCACCCTCCTCGTCACGCGGCTCGCCACCAACGACGCCAGCATTCCGGCGATGTACATCGACGACGTGAACGCCGTCAGCAGCTGGTTGTCGTATTTACAGTACGCGTCGCGCTTTGCGCTCTTCATCCCGCGAAGAACATCTGGGAAGAACTTGCTCAAGAACGATTCCATTTGCGTCACGCCACCTGGATACAATTGTCATTTCTTTTTACTTGTTTAGATAATGAAAAAGTTTCAACCTTATGCGCCACCATGTACGATCATAATATTTAGCAACTGCAACTGTCTGTCAAGTTGGGACTTGGGAGGAAGAACGAGTACTAGTCCAGTCAGCACAGGTACCGACTATAGCGACACTACACTAGCAAAATCTTGCGCTATCAGCATATATGTTAATTTAAGATCCTTGAAGTCTTGCTTAATCGGCTCAGTCATAAACGTGACACACATGACTGGATTCACATGGTACTTCCTCTGATGTTGATATTATCACCTTCACGTGCCCAGGGAAAATCTCTTTCTGATTCCCCTAATTCGGATGTTGGCTAATGAGTGATGGCATATAAATCTGATGAACTAAATATATAGGGAAGCAACCAATCAAATTTAGAGAGGCGTCAAACTTAATTTTAAAGCTCATATTTGATACGTTGGAACTCATAATACGCTTGATTTTATTTAGATGGCTGAAAATACTCATGACCTTGAATTTATTCTCTTTGTAGGAGCGAGAACCCATAATATGATTCGTTAATTCAGATGGATGAAGACACTCAAACCTTGAGAACAAGTTCATATTTGACACAGCAGGCAGAAAGGTCTACAAGGGAACCAACCAATCAACAACCGCCGTGTCACTAAGGAATTTTGTCACTTGGGTCAACATCTCAAGTCAAAGGTAGACCTCAATAAAATCGTGGGAAGATTCAGAAAAGTAAGCGCCGTGTCACCATGGAAAGTTAGGTACTGATAAATTCGTCCAACAATTTCACCACTGGAAGCAACACATCACGGCGAAATAATGGGATGCAAGTATGCAGCTGGTCGCCGCCTGCTGGATTGTGGCATAAGATCGATCGATTCACTCAGGGAGCAAAACGCGCGTAAACGTCGAATGCTCTCATACAGTTAAGTTAAAGCACTTTCGATGGAACTTGACGCAAGTTCAGGCATAATCAATATTCCATCGACAAGAACATGCAGAACTGAGGCCGTCAGAGAACGCACCTGAGACGCCAATGTCGTAGCCGAAGATGAGGCCGCAGGAAGCGGCCATGAGGCAGGTGACAACAACGGAAATGGTCATGCCGCCACCGTAGTCGTGCAGCCGTCCGCCCTCCATTCTCTTCCTCTTCTCGTTTGATCGGCAGGCAAGCGGCCGAGCTTGTAGGCTTTCCTGTCAATCTGCAGGTTGGTAGGGGAAGCAAGGGGAGCTAGCCGGGTCGCATGCTATATATCGGCTTAGTGGAGGAAGACTTACTAATTGGGTCCAGGTAAGAGACAATTATAGCTAGTCGTACATGGGTCGGACATTCTGGTCAGATGCATAGCCATTCTCAACTGGGGTGTGTGGCACACTGTAGAATCTGCTGCAGTATCGATTTCTAGATACTTCTTTCACGAGCACAAATGCATATTCTTTGACGAGCATAAATACGGACTTTTTTTTTTTACAAAAAGCGGACGCATTCTCCTAATGGGTCTGGCCAAATTAATAAGAAGTAAAAAACAAAGAAGAAAAAGAAGCAGGGGAGAGAGCGCGAAGAATATGTACTAGTAGACTCAACATGCCTTTAATGGGTCATTGTCTAATATTCCAGAAGGCACCCATGTAACGCTCCTTACATCAGCTACTTTCTTCTATCCTCGCAAAAAAAAAAACTATTTTTTTCTAAAAAGCATGCCAGCCAGGTTCAAATTTTATAATTTTGTTCTCATGTCATATTGATCAAAATTTTATTTTCTACCACAATATTCAAGTGTATAGCTTTCTTCTTGATCGCATTTTATGGCGGATGTATTGTTTTTCCTTGGGGTGTGCTATCTAACATATCACCCATCAATTACTTTAACTACTAAAATCCACCAAAAAATTGTCGCTGCTTCAAGCAGTTATTTCAGACTCGTTACTAGAAAATGGCAGAAATAGCACAAACGCTAGTCGTAGAAGGTACGGACATTCTGATCAGATGCATAAAGTGATTCTCAATTGGGTCTATGACACATAGGAGAATCTTAGTAATTCGTTAAGTATGCCAGACTGCCAGCCATTCTCAATTGCAGACTCGTTAAGTAGCACTCATGAAAAAGGTAAAAAAAAACAAATAGTGCATTTGTATATGCCCCAAAATTGCATATAGCAGTGGCTCAATGTAAATTACTAACCCCCTAGCTAGGTGCCCTCTCCCCTCACCTGTACTTCTCAAATCCATGATTTAACTAACTTTTGCATCAATGAAATCATCATATATGTCGGCCTTTGTTCAACCATAGTTTTCCTCAAAAACAATTGTATATGGCTAAGATTATCAGTTATAATGGTCAAAATCGATCCTTTGAAATATTCAAGATCCAAAAACATTATTTGAAAATTTAAAGGAACACTGTGAAGATGGAAAAACACTGCATTGGTATGAAGTCAAGGCATTATATGGATTAAAAAATTAGTGTCCGGATATGATTCATCATTACTAACAGTTCACCTGACCGTCCTGCTTAGCATCACCAACGAACCTTCTCCAGTACCAATGTCCTGCCACACCGACCGCATAGCCTCAAGCGGCACACCCTTCGTGGCTTCGTCTACTGCTCACCACGCCGGCGAGGAACATCAACGACGTGAACATCGAGAGCACTTCCGGGAAGAACTTCTTCAGGAAAGGACTCCATTTGTGCCACACCACCTGTGTAAAATTCATCACTACTATAGTTTGTTACTGCCTAACATATTTTGTTTCCAGCAAGGTAGAATGCATATTTTTCACTTAGGTGACTTCACTAAAACGTTAGCTAACGAGTGCTAAAATGTGTCTGGCCGCCGTTGTACCCTTCTATACAAGTATAAAATTAGCATTTTAATTCTGATGTTGTAGCAGCAGGTGCCATCAATTTTGCCATGCGTGTGGCATTATATATTTCTTCTTCCATTTCAAATAAATTGTATTAATCAAAGACACCAGATAAAAAAAAGGAGGCATGCAACTAGTACAGTGAATCTTAAGATGACGATTGCGACAGACAACTTGCTCGGATTTGGTGAGACTAATTGAAACACATCATATACTTATATTAGAAAAATAAAAAAATACATAATGATTGAAGCACCACTATTTATTAACTGCTTAATAATCAAGTGAATAAACGAAACGATTACGGCTCAGATAAAAAATATGTGATACTCTGGGAGAGCTAGGTATATCACTGTGATGTTAACTCAAGAGTCAAAAAATGATGTTCCTACTCAGATAACTTATAGACTTCTTTTTAAGTGAAAGAACTGGCTCGCCGACAGCTTCTAGTAAAAGATCAGACACACACTTATCGGCCAAAACAATAGAGTTTCAATTTCTCAAAACAATTGCTGGTTCGCCGACAGCTTCCACCAGGCCCAGATTTCCAACTACACTGAAACTAAAAACTTAAGACGCCTTCAGATTATTAATTTGCTGGTTAATTTGACGTGACCACCTGCCAGCAGTTGACATTCTGCAAAATTTATATTGGATTCTCATCCCTTACGAATTGGTTGATTCGCTGTGGTGATCTGGTATCTTCAGTTAGTATATATATTCTGTTCTGAGTCTGTGAATATTTTGTACTAGCCAAATGGAAAATTCATAAACCACGCTAAATGGAATAATTATTGGTGATGATGTTATATCTTCAGCACTCACCAGACCAGTAGATAAGTCGATTCATCTGGTCAGTAACCCCGTGTCATTGTACTTAAGCATGTGCCACAAAGACCATGTTTATCTCCAGGCAATGTGTGCCGCTTCTACTCGCTGATGATGCCCGGGACATGGCGCTTCTTGGCCTTTACTAGGAGCCCATTCTTCATCTGCAGAATGGCCGACAGTTTAGGCTCCACGGCGTGCCCTTCCACAAGTTGGAAATCGAAGTTCTACACCACGGCGGCCATGATGCACTTCATCTGCGCCACCGATATGTCCTTGCCCAGGCACGACCTCGGCCCGGCGTTGAACACCAGGAACTTGTGCGCCGGCACGTGCCGCAGCACGCCGTCCTCCGTGACCCACCGCTCGGGCCGGTACTCCGCACAGTCCTTGCCCCACACGCTCTCCATCCGGCCCATCGCGTACAACGGGATCAGGATCTTTTCGCCGGCGCGCACCCTGTGCCTGCTCGGCAGCACGTCGTCGGCGAGCACCTCCTTTCGCTCGATCGGACCCGGTGGGTACAGCCTCATGGATTCGAACAGAGCCGCATGCAAATAGGCGAGAGGTTTGGTTTCCTCCGGCTCAAAGATCACCATGTCACCGGTGGTGGCGGTTCTGGGGACGACAATGGGCGCCAGTTCGCCGCGGATGGCGTCCGTGACGCGCGGGTGCTTGATGAGGTTGTACACGAGCCAAGACAGCGTGGTGCCGACCGTGTGGCGGCCCGCGAACATGTAGTTGATGAGTGTCTCATACAGCAACTCCCTGGGCTCCCCGCTCTCGTCCACGTACTCCGGGTCGCTCATGTAGTTGGACACTATGTCGTCCACCTCATCCACAAGAGGTGCTCTGCTGCCTCCCTTGTTCTTCCTTGTTTCCATCATCTCCGCGACGAACCGGCGTACCACCAGCTGCGCCGCGGCGAGCTTTCTCTCCGGCCCAATGTTGAGCCGCCTCATCAGCCTCCAGCAGGAAACCGGCAGCGCCTGCCTGATGAACCCCACCTCCATGACGGCGTCCAGCGCATCCGACACGTGCATGGGCGGCATGTCGACGGACAACCGGCCTGTGTCCACGCCGAAGACCGGCATGGCGGTCATGTCGAAGGAGAACCTCATGAACACGTCCTGCAGGTCGAACGGGGCCAAGTTGTTGTTGTCCTCGGCCATGTGACTCAGCAACGGGAGGAGACCCGTCTCGACCTTGTCGCGGCAGCAGGACCTCGCCATGAAGCCGAGCAGGTGCGAGCCGCTCATGATGTGCTGTACCCTGGCACGCTGGCGGCGCCACGACTCGCCGTCGACGGTGGAGAAGCTGCCGCCCATGACGTCGAAGAAGGACGCCAACTCCTCGCCCTTGGGGTAGTTGCCGAAGCTCGACACGAAGATGTGCCTCACGTTCGCGGGGTCGCATGTCACGAAGAACCCCATGCCCGGCGGGCCACGCGCCTCGAAGCTGCCGCGCGCGGCGACGAGTACAGCGGCCCCGTAGTCGTGGAAGCGATGGAGGTTGACGACGACGGAGGGAGTATGCCGACCAGCGGCCACGCCGTGGGAAGCCGTGGCTCATTTGTCTTCGGGCTCCTGAAGAACATGAGAGTAGTACAGGGGCAGAAGTAGCACGAGCAAGGGAACGAACAGGTCATGCAATTGCAGTGAAGAGAATGCCATTGTTTTTGTGTCCCCAAAAAAGGCTGCTGAAGATTCGATAGTGTTATTAGCTTGCTTTAATTTCATGGACATGACCAGAGTTTAGAGGCCCCTCCTTATTTTGTAGAGAAACTTTTGCCCATCAATGATGGAGGAATCATGAACAGATCGGGTCTGATCCATGTTAGTTATGCCACAGTTGGCCATGTGCTCCGGTGGAGCTGTTTTAGAAAACCTGCACGTATCCCCAAGTAATCTGGTTTATACTAAACGAGTCCTTGTTTTCGTTTATCCCAGCCTAGCTAGCCATGTGTGCTGCCCATCCATCCCCGTCCACCCCAGCCGTATCGTTCGGATTCGATCGAGAGTTTCGTCATTCCTGCTGCAGAAGGAAGAGAACGCCATTGTTATCTCTTGATTGATGGACATTTTCGGTGGCTGCAGAAGGAAGAGAACGCCATTGTTTTTGTATCTCCAAAGCTGCTGGAGATTCGCTAGCGCGTAGACATGACTAGAGTTTAGAGGCCCCTCCTTAATTTTATAGAGAAACTTGTGCAAATCAATGATGGAGGAATCATGAACAGATTGAGAGAAGTCTGCTCCATGTTATGTCACAGTTGGTCATAATATAATATAAGTATGTCATGGTTTGAAAATAATATAGAGAATAGAGATATGGATTTATTTGGTGGTTTTATTTATTAGCGCATGTTTGGCGCAGTTGTAACTTCAGTAAATTTATGAAAGTTCTTGGTGTTCCTCGTACCCAGCTCCAAAAATTTATTGAGATAGATTTGGTAAAAAGTAAGGGTATTTTGTTTGGAGGAGTTTTACTGTCCAAAATACTGATCAGTAGTTGAAACTACTTATCAGTAGTTTAATCTAATAATATAGATTTCATAATCTAAAATTATAACTACTGACCAGTAGTTTTTTAATTTAAGGGTAATATCAGAAAAAGTAAGAGTTATAGATTTATAGTAATTAATTTTTATTGTTATAAATAAAATTATATTAACAATCTGATTAATAACTAATATTTTATATTTTTTTAAGATAAACTAATATTTTAATAATTTCATAGACTTAATATTCTATCATGAAAATAAATAAAAAATTATTAATTAATAGTGCAATTATAAAATTACCCTCAAACTACTGGCCAGTTGGACAATAAAACTCCTCTTTGTTTGAGTCATTTAGTTTTATCTGAAGTTACAATAAAAATATGAAACAATTTAATTTATCTTATAAATCTCATCTCTGGAATCGAGCTCAGAGTTTGAGCTGTGCCAAAATAAGCACGCCCTTATCAAGGACCTTTTGTTGAGTCGTTTTATTCTATTTTAATCAAAAATAAAAATTTAAAATCTTTTTTTTTTTTTTGAAACTGTCATTCATCAAGATAGAGACAAGAATTACATTCTAAAGGAACAAATACTAACTCAACTCAGTAAGACCAACCAAAGCAAGAGAACAGCTCACAACAGTAACAAAGACCACTCTTGTGAATTCACAAACCCTCTAGGATCAACAACTAAGCTAGGAGGTAGCCTTAAAACCTCCAAGAATCTCACCGCCTCGACCAAGGCACTTAGTTGTTTGTCTCTTTTAACAAGCATCCACTTCTTGGTCAACATATCACGGACCACTTTGACTACTGGTTTCTGAGATTTAACTTTGGTCCTCTGACGGTGATTGATGCTCTGAGTGTCTACTAGACGCTCCACAATAGTTGAACTGCGGAGTGTGAGGAGATGAGGAGGCTACCGTCAACTGCTTGAAGGCGCTCAAGGCCTTGATCAGCTCCCATCTAACCAATTGTTCCACTTCACTTCTAAGCAACACTGGAGTCGGAATTTCTTCATTAGAGGAGTGCTGGTTGACAACATGTGGGGAGTCATTTTATTTCAATTTTAATCAGAAATAAAATTTTAAAATCTATTTTAAGACTTTAGCTCTGGAGCTAAAGTTGTACCAAATAGGCCCTTTGTGGAGGAAGGCTTAATGACTACGATTCACAGTTTCATGAGTACAATGTGGTTACATTTAAAACAAGTGAACAAGTATATAATTATCATTTATACATTTTACTCTCTAGTCACAATTACATCGTGATGCATTGAAAAGTCGAAAAAAAATCCACGAGCACACGCTCACACGCACACAATATGACACAATGGACAGAGAGGTAGTTGCATAGTGAAGCCAGCCACAGACGTGAAATATAGAGTCCTCTCAGGTGAGTGCCACGGCGCTCTTTCCTTGGCCCTGCACGAAGCGCTTCCGGTACCAGTGTCGCGCCCAGACGTCGCCCATGGACTCGAGCGGCACGCCCTTGGTCTCCGGTAGGAATATGGCGATGAAGACGGTCATGACGGCGACCCAAGCAGCGTAGTAGGCGAAGGTGGCGTGCTTGAAGCTGCAGAGCATGGCGAGGAACGACTGCGTCTGCACGAAGGCGAGCCCCATGCTGATGGACACGTTCATGGCCTGCCCCAGCGACCGGATGTCCACGGGGAATATCTCGCCCGGAACCACCCACGCAAGCGGCCCCCACGACACTCCGAACCCGGCGCTGTGCAGGCACGTGAACACCAGCACGGCCACCGCGAACGGCCTCGACATCGCAGCGCCGCCGGTCTTGCCCAGCTGCGCGCCCATGATCCAAGCAATGGCAACCTTCAAAAGTAATCCGAGAGCGTCAGGGGGAGAACGAAAATCGAAAGGACTACGGGGTGGATCTAGTAGAGTGTTTGGACAACAAACCAGGCAGATGATCATCTGGATGCCGCCCACCATGAACAGGAACCTCCGGCCGTACCGGTCGATGACGAGGGTGGCTGCGATGATGGCCACGAGGTTGACCGCGCCGAGGATGACGGCGCCCATTAGCGCGGCGTCTCCACCGAACCCGACGGTGCGGAACACCAGGGGCGCAGTTCTGCTGTTTACAAAAACAAATCGTTATCACAGAAGCTGCCACTGACCTGGTTGGTGAACCCGACACCGAAACCGAGCAGCATGCGCCCGACGATGAGCATGGCGAGATTCATGGCCGCGCCGATCAAGACGGCGCCGGCGAAGAAGAGCGCCCCGCCGATGAGCATGATGGCCTGCCGGCCCAGCGCCCGGGTGACGCGGCTGGCCACCAGCGACGACGTACAGGGACGACGTGAACGCCGCGAGCGCCTGGCTGTCATAGATGCAGTACTCGTTCCCCTTCTTTGCCTCCGCTATCCTTTTGAGGACGTGCGGGAAGAAGCGCTGCAGGAACGGCTCCATCGCAGAGACTCCGCCTTGTGTTAACAGATCAGCTCACTGTGTTACTCAAGTGAAGTACCTCAAATCAAGGACTAAGTCCTAAATAATCGTTTGGTACACGGAATTAAAAGATCGCCAAAGAAATTAGGAGCGAACTCAAATATTCTTCCATGAGTGGGAACAATAGGAAATGAACCTGAGATGCCGATGTCGTAGCCAAAGAATAGGCCGCTGAGGCCGCCACAAGGCAGGTTATGAACACCGATAGCGTGAGGCCTCCGCCGTAGTCTGCAGCGGGGCCATCATTTGCAACGATGATACTCCCGGCCATCTTCTCTACCCTTCTTCTCCTCAGAGAGAGCGCTCTGATGATCTGGTCGATTCCCTTCGCTTCTTGGATGGAGAAGGGAGACATATATAAAACTTTACCTAGGAATTATATATAAGTACTATATACACATATTAAACAAGTAGTCCCCATTTGTTGTATCCTAATAGCTTAGAGCAGGTCTCGTACATACCTTAACAGTATGTTAAGACTGATCTGTATTATCTATCTGCAAAGTCAGCTCCATCCTCCGAGGATATTATATGCAGGATTGGAGAAAGAAAATAAGGATACCCTTAATTATTAGTTAACTAATTCAGCTAAAATAATCATTGGTATTCATCCTTTCTAGTAGAACAAAGTTAAATATGAGCATTTATCTAATAGTCTGACTGACCTCAAATAAAAATCACATCACCTTCTATTTTTGATGAAAATAATGTTAGGTAGTCCTATTTCATTCCAACAATGATTCTTGGTGCATTTTGACCTTGGTTTTATATTTAGTGTCTCTCATAATATAGTTGACCAGTGTACCTGTTTTGAAATGAACATCTACCTTTTGCCCTAAAAATCCACTACCACAAAATAAATTTCCTATAGCGGGCTAGAAACCATTGTAATGGCCGAGCTCATGTCCACTACTAAGCAAAGTCTCCTATAAATCGGTTTTTATAGTGGTGGGTTGGATGCTCGAGACTACTAACGATTAGTTATTATTGGGTATAGGCTCTAGTTTGATATTATGAATGAAATTTCTTTAAATAGTTAACTTTGAATTGCATAGCTTTAAATGGCTGATTTTTGTGTTTTGTTTGATCAATGCCAACGGTTGTATGTGTCACCTTATATTCTTCCATCCTTGTCCAATCAAGCATTATCATTTTGTGATACTCTCAGAACATTCCTCGGTGTTCTGTACTATACTAGATCACTTATAGACCTATGGCTAGTTATGTGGTGTTGCTTTATTTTATAGTAAAAATGAGGAAGATGCTCTATTATAACAATATATTACCTTTATACAAGTTACACATAATCTAAAACTTATTTGTAAACCATCCATCTTTAACGTACAAAGAACATTAATTTCACTAAATAATGAGAATTATATTAGAGTTAGAGTTGTTTGACCTAATTCATGAGACCATCATAGTGACAAATCTAATTGATAATGATTTACACTACACAATACATAATAGGAGACCACCAACTACGACCTAAGATGATACATTATGAATGAATACAAGAAAATGCAAATTTTTAAAAACAATGTCATATATGTTTATACACATTTTACTATGTGACACACATGTTCACAATATGAGATGTGGCACAATGACGATGAACATGTATCTTTTTCTCAAAATTGTAAATCACAAAAGAGAAATGTTCCGACTAAAATATGGCATTGTTTTTATTCCTTAAATACATATATCACTTAATACATGTCCCTTGGAACTATCAGCCTCCTTAAACGAAGGTCAAAGAAATCAAAATACAAAGAATATGCGGGTGCAAAGTACCTGCAAAATTTCATTCGTATATGCCCCTATATCATGGCCACAACAAGCTCGATAGTGGTGATAGACTGCCAAAGCGTCACGGCGTGAAGTAGCTCCTACCATAATGTCCAATATTTTATTTATTGTCTGTATCAAGTCCTGGAAGTATTGGATCTGAGGTCATGAGATCTCAAAGGAGTGCTATTTAGCCCTGGTTTAACAGGACTCGAGCTAGAGCCCCGCTCGTAGCTAGGATTTACAACACTGACTAAAAATAGCTGGTTAACCCAGAAACCAGTCCGGCCCGGATTCACCCTATGGTCTGTTTTCAGTGGTTTTTGTAAAAATCGAATCTAGTACTGTAGTAAACTGATTAACCGGTCGATATTCCTGGTTAACCTGACTGTTCTCGCCCGGTTTGAAAATTGGTCCTCCGCTGGTCTTAGGAACCCTGGCCGTAGTGTGGTTTAGTGCTAACACCACGTACCAACTACATCAGGAAAAGGATTATCACTTCATCAAAAAGAAGCTGCAATTTAAGATCTAAAGTTCTGAATTCTTTTGACCTCTCTCAATGTTTCCGGCTGAAACATATTTATATATGTTAATGAAGAAGTTGATCGAGCTGATGCAAAATCATACACGCGTAATTGTACTATATGGTTATTGATGCGAAATTGTATACACGTGACCCGGGAGACCTGCTTAACTCTAGTGCACGATCAATATGAAACCATACCGTGTCGGTAGATTTTTTGTGCAAACTGACAAAGAAAGCAAACGGTCATATTCATCTGCGGCCCCAAACAAGCTGATGCAAAGCCCATGATCACGAGATAGTGAAAATTAGCTGATGGTTAGTGTCTATAATAAAATATAGAATTTCTAATCGGTTGATAGTATTGATGTATTGACAATCTTAAACAAACAACAATGGATAGCGTAAACACGACACCGATAGACTTCGTGTTGATATGGGTGAAGTCAATAGATCTGATAGTTGGTATTGCAAATATGCCTAATAACTCAAATCTAATATCACTTAATTAAAGGGTTCGATAGACAATATAAACCAAAATTTGCTTGAACCATAGAGATATTGATCGAACCATGGTACCCTATCAGCTAAACGCCCCGAAAGAATTATATTGACTTAACCGTAACTAAGCTAACTCTAACTCTATCAACTCAACAAGAGGTCAAAAGTCGATACAACCTTATTGGTCCAAGTAGATCGAATTTAATCAAAAAAGTACTTAAGACAAAGTTAATAGAGCAATATTTAATCTAATCACGGACTCGAATAACATATCTGAACCAAAATCATGAAATCTATGATAGATCGGTTTCAAACAAGATAGTATTGTAACAAAAAGTCGATAAAATAACTTTGATATAATCTAATTACTAAATAACTAGCAATCTCAAAGATTAAGATTAGAATATCAAATTAATAAGAAAGTACTAATTAAAGTCGATGAAATTATCGAAATGACGAATCCAAGTCTCTCACCGAGATCAGAGCTGATGCAGCCTGCTCGAGAGGAGAACTCTACGCAAAAAAAAGGGTGAAGATGCACTGAATTATATTGAATGTGTGTTAAAAAATCTAGTACAAACCCTGTTATATAGAACATCTGTACAAGGACCTAACCTAAATTGAGACTCCTCATGTTCCTATCAAAACAACTAGATTTATTCCTAAATAGAAAATCTATCTATAAGGAAACAAAATATACTACCCTTTATAGGCCCACCTTCTAAGCTTCACCCCTTCGTCTTCTTGTCACGCAGTCCATTTCTACTATGTGCTGCTGACGGTTGGGCCTTGTCAAATATCTATGCCAACACATGGCCTCCAAGTTCGGGGTGTAAATCTTCGTGTTCCGGATTTTATCCTATTATTTATTGCGTGCATTGTTGATCTTATGTAGCACCCAATTATGTACCGCAAGAGGATAGTTTATAATTGTAGCTTATTTTTACTCATAGTATTCCAAGGTTTAATCGAATCCATGAAGAGCAAACGGGAATTTTATGATTTTTTTTACAATCTTAAAGTATTAAATTGATGTTTGTGAAAAGCTAGAAACAAGATGATTATAAAGTTTAACAAGGTTGTAAAGATTTATCTCCTATGGTTCACGTAACTAGCATGCAACTCATACTATTGATTTATTTAATATGACTAATATTCTACTTCTTCTATCTTATTTTAATTGGCATTTTAGAGTCCGGTACAGGAATTAAGGAGAAGTATATAAAGATAATTGCACAGAAAACAAAGAGGAAAGATATAGAGAGAGGTGCATCAAGAAGTGAGAATGCCAATTACTTTAAAAAAACAAAAGAGTGTTTAAATGTCAATAATTTTGGGAAAGAGTGTTTAAATGCCAATAATTTTGGGACGGAGGGAGTACAAGACATGGTGGTTCCGCTTATTTTGACCCTATCACGACAGGAGCTAATCGTTCTCTACTGATTTCTTACACTATGTGATTTATCATAATACATCTAAACGTCTAGCAATACTAATAAATTCATATATAAGATTATGGATAATCACATACAACATAAGCACATCACATAGACTTGGCACATCAAATTAATACACATGTGTTGAGAATTTACATAACTAGGTTTCATTCTTCACAGGGGAGAGCATGAGGATTACTCACTCATCCAATTGAGATCCATGACATGGGATGGCTTGTTGTGCTCTGACCACTTCGTCTGCCGTGCACCAGATAGGCACTAGCGTGCACTTCTGTAGATTCGTCCATAGCCCGGACGAAGTTCAGAGTTGCCATTGTTGTTGCAAGGTCTTGGTCGTCTGGGGAGATGAAGAGTATAGCGTCATCGGCGTGTAAGGAACAATGTTGAAGTATGGCCCTTTGGCCCGACGGCTGTAAAAGCCCCTGCCTTGCCGCATGGTTTAGCAGTCGGTGCAGTACGTCTATGACGAGCAGGAATAGCATAGACGATAAGGGGTCGTCCTATCTAAGACCATGTGCTAGATGGATTGGCTTGCCTGGTTCGTCGTTGACCAGGATTCGTGCGGATGCCGTTGAAAGGAGCAGAGCCAACCAGCTTCACCATTGCGGCCCAAAGCCCGCGTGTTCAAGGATTTATAGTAAGAAAGGCCATAAAACTGTGTCAAAGGCTTTTGCGATGTCGAGCTTAAGCAGAATTTTGTGAAGCTTTTTTCAACGGCATCTGCGGGTGCAAAAACAAAAATAGATAAGGGAAACAAAATGAACCAAGAAAAGATAAACATGTATGTCGTTGAGCTACTGGATGAAGAACACAAAACCACGAGAGAGGATTTGATGAAATAAGATGAATTGACTAATTTTGTTTTGAGAACAAGTCAAGCCTATTTACAATTTTACAAGCCTCAGATAACAAATAAGGTAACAGCATATTGCAAACTAGAAAATGAACCTCACTCTTAGAAAATTATTACGCAGAGGGGTGGAGATATGTATTGGCATGTCAAAGCCTCAAGTACAAGTGAAATAATCAACATTCGCAAAATATAATCTAGGTGAGTGCCTCGACCTTTCCTTGGTCCTGCACGAACCGCTTCCAGTACCAGTGGCGCGCCCATATGGCGCCCATGGACTCGAGCGGGATGCCCCTGGTCTCCGGCAGGAAGACGGCGATGAAGACGGTCATGACGGCGACCCAGGCGGCGTAGTATGCGAAGGTGGCGTACTTGAAAGTGCAGAGCATGGCGAGGAACGACTGTGTCTGCACGAAGGTGAGGCAGAGGCCGATGGACACGTTCATGGCCTGCCCTGCCGACCGAATGTCTACAGGGAAGATCTCGCTCGGCACCACCCAGTACAGCGGCCCCCACGAGCACCCGAACCCGGCGGTGTGCAGGGCCGTGAACACCAGCACGGCCACCGCGTACGGCCTCGGCATCCCGGCCTCACCGCTCTTGCCGATCTGCGCGCCCATGATCCAAGCAACCCCAACCTTCATCAAGAAACATACATCAGCATCGTGAGAAAGAAAATTCAGAAACACATGCTGAACCTCTTACTTGCACGTAGTACCTGGCAAATGATCATTATGACGCCGCCCACCATGAATAGCACCTTGCGGCCGTACCGGTCGATGACGAGTGTGGAGAGCAGGAGTGACGCCAGGTTGACCGCGCCGAGTATGACGGCGCCCATGAGCGCGGCGTTGCTGCCGAACCCGACGGTGCGGAACACGAGGGGCGAGAAGAAGGAGAGCACGATGACGCCCGTGAGCTGGAAGAACAGGGGCACGGCCACGGCGAGCACCAGGTGCGGGCGGTACTCGCGGCGCGTGGCGATGCGGCGGAACGCGCCGTCCTCGCTCTGGAGCGCGACGTCCACGGCCCGGACGATGTCGTTGAGCTCGGCGTCCACGTCGGCGCCGGGCCCGCGGACCCGGCGGAGCGCGGCCCGGGCCCGGTCCACCTGCCCGCGCATGACCAGGCTGCTGGGCGTGTCGGTGAGGAAGAGCGCGCCGACGAAGATGAAGATGGCCGGCGCGCCCGCGAGGCCCAGCGAGAGGCGCCAGCCCCACGTGAGGCGCGCCGTGGCGTAGTTGGTGATGCCGGCGATGAGCACGCCAACTGCGAGGAAGAACTGGAAGCCCGCCGTAAGGGCGCCGCGCCATTGCGAAGGGGCCATCTCGGCGAGGAACAGGGGAGCCGCCTGTAGCCATGTCAAGCATGGGATCACTTCATTTGTTTGCTAGTACAGTACAGCGTTGCAGAGCGCGAAAATTACACGGTGGTTTAATTTGGACCGCAATAATGCCGTTCGAAACAGGGCCTAGTAGGCCTTAATATCCGTGCTTTGGGCCGTTTCGTATCCTCTCTCTCCTCTTCACTTAACGGCCCGGAGTGATCTCTTCCGGCCCGGAGACCTGGAACGCGCGGCGAATGCCAAGCAGAGGCAGCCAACGCCGAGCCGAAGATGGTGGCGGGTGCGGCCATGACCATGTGAAGGATTAGCAGCAAACAGCGCCAGCACCCAGCAGGCCCCGCGCTTTGGACGCTTGTCGGAGCTGGAATGAGGACGAGGCTCGCCGGACACGACGAGGACAGTGTCACCCTGCCCGTCCATGGTGCCGCGGCATGGTATGGATCCGAAACGGTATCTCTACAATGAACGGCTCATCTTCCTGGTTGGATTTACAGTCTTTCAAGGGGCGCATCTCAGCAGCCTTGAGTGCTCTACATAATCCGTGCTCTGAAGTCTCTGTCAGGTAACTAACACACTAGCCGCAACGTGATTTCGACAGTTAATTGCTATGTTTTACCCTGACGTAAGGATGAGTAGCATTCGGTCCGATACAGGATAGCTAAGGCTCGGACTGTAAACTAGTAAGAAGTCAAAAAGGATTAAGACAGGGACATTTGATCTGTCTCTTTCCGTGGATCAGTCAACCTCCACATGCCCTCATCAATTTGAAATACTTCGCCGTCGCAATTATTCAGCTACAACTTGCTTCTCTCTAATGGACCTTGTGGTTCACTTGCTCTTATTTAAGCAAGCAAGAATTGTCTGTACCAGTGCCATCGGAGCATACATTCACGATATTCTACGACCGACTCTTGATAAAGGGAATTTGTGACTTCGCTGTCAGAGACGATGCTGACAAAAGGTCCGACGAGTACAGTGTGAAATGTTTGTATCGTCAGTTTTTTTGACTTTTTGAGTCCTTTCGCAGTAGTACATGCAATGCATGGTACAAGAGGGAACAAAAAAATGCGATGCAGAGTCTCTGGTTTGTGGGAGACTGACCTGATTAGTGAACCCGACGCCGAAGCCTAGCAGCATGCGCCCGAGGATGAGCATGCCGATGTTCACAGCCGCGCCGGTCAGGGCGCCGCCGGCGAAGAAGAGGGCGCCACCCATGAGCATGACGGCCTGCCGGCCCATCACCCTGTTCACGCGGCCGGCCACGAGCGACGCCACCAAGCCGGCGATGTACAAGGACGACGTGAAGGCCGTCAGCGCCTGGCTGTCGTACATACAGTACTCGTCCCCCATCGCCTGCGACATCCGCTTCAGGACGCCCGGGAAGAAGCGCTTCAGGAACGGCTCCATTTGAGAGACGCCGCCTTCAATCAACAGGTCACGGCACTGTGTTAGCTGGTTGAATCGTCTGTGCGAGTTTAGTTTTCAGCTCAAGAAACATGGCGTACTGGACGCATGGAGCTCTTAAAAGTTCCAGACCACGCTTAGTTCTTTGTTTTGCACACAGGATTCGCAGAAAAGCAGATATCTGAAACTAATTGAAGCGTGCATCATGCAGGGGAGACTCTTCAACATAAGAAACTAAGGAGAGCAGCTGCACCTGAGATGCCGATGTCGTAGCCGAAGATCAGGCCGCCCGAGGCTGCCACAAGGCAGGACATGAACACCGAGAGCGTCAGGCCTCCCCCGTAGTTCACGGCGGGAACATCACTCGGAACAATCACGCCTCCGGCCATCTCTCCGTCTCACCAGTTCACCTGGATCCCCTCACTGAGAGAGCTCTGTTCAGTTCCTTCAAGGATGAAGATGGAGACATATATAGAGCTCCTCTGCTTAATTCAAGGATGAAGATGGAGACACATGGAGTATATAGCTCACATTGTCATCACGCCAGTGGTTCACGTAATAAAAAAGTCGCACTAATGACAAGTCTCATCTTAGTGTGCCAGCCATAGTTTGATACTGACTTGCATTAATTTACAAATCTCGAACGAATAAATAAGTCAGCTAGAGATATTATTTGCTTGTGGAAACTGTGGTGTTGACCCATCCGCAGAACCCAAATAGTTGTTACCCGGCATTGTTTTTTTAAGAAAACTACGGCACTCCTATATGGGTAATACCTGAACATGCACATGCTGATATGTGACCTATTCGATTGTTTTATTATGCAATATTCATATGTGGATTAATTACAAAAACTATCCTATAAATCACTTATAGTTTGACATTCCCACCCATAAATCATTGGGGTCATTTTGTTGTAAATTCACCGCCACCCATTGAGTTTTGTTGCGAAAAACATCCTAATTTACACATGTTTAATTTATTCAACATATTTTTGTTTATTTGGAGTAGCCAATGTTGTTCTTATCAAAAATACAAAATTTTGAAAGTACAATTTTTATATTTTTTTATAGAGAATATGTAGCAAAAATATCAATTAAAGTTTGAATGGTGTTCAATAATAAAGTTTAAAATTTAGATATGTTCTTCATGAAAATAAGAGGAATTAAACACACTAAAAAATCTTTAATAATGTTAAACTTATTTAGTTATTTAACTTAGCTTCTTTTAAATTTATATGGATAAAATCAATTAAACATGTATCAACTGGGGTGTTTTTTGTAACAAAATACATTGAATGGGTAAGGATTTACCAAAAAAATGCTTATGAGTGGGAATTTCAAATTTCAAATGACTTATGGGATGGTTTATATAATTATCCCTTCATATATAGATGCATATGCAGCGCTTTGTAACCTTAGGCATAGGGGAGCACCCCTTGACCCTGAAAACACTAGCAGCATTTATTCTTCAGCAAATAAGAAAAATGCCATGTAAAAGATCCAATTAACAGTTCAATTAGTTTAAAACCTGTCGTTAGCACCCCCTTCAATCATCTTCCGGCTCTGCCACTGCTTAGGCATGATGCCAAATGAATTAGGGGTTTTAACCCTCAAATGTTTTAGGGTTTTTATGAATAAATAAGCCACCATCCTAGTCACTTGACCTCCTGTTTGCGAAGGAGTTGAGTGGTACTTGTATCAATACTCTTTGGAAAATATCAATGTTCATTTAAAAGAATATATTGATGTCCCAATTAAATCTGTCTTGGTAATAAGTTCGTAGGCGGTGAATATTACGGCTTCAACAGAGTTTGGTGTCTCTCATCTGGTGTTGAAGTGGACATGGCTTCGACTCGATTTCTACTTTTTGACAGTATTAGTCAAAGAAATGACGTTGAAGGTGAATAAAAAGCTTAGATGTTTTCTTTGTGTTTTATTCCTTTTTCAGAGTCTTAATATAAATGCCATGCACTTCTTCGTATTTTTAATACAATCCCTTTCATTCGGGGAAAAAATACTAATGCTTCTTTAATAAAGAAACAAGTTTTTTTTTGAGGGGTTAATGAACAAACAAGTCAACAAACCACTGTTGAAGCTATTGACGCGTCAACAAACCTGATTTAGCATGTATTTTCGGCTTGGACGAACGTCTTCCAGTACCAGAGGCGCGCCCAGACGGTGCTCATGGACTCGAGAGGGACGCCCTTCGTCTCCGGCAGAAACAGCGCGATGAAGACGGTCATGACGGCGACCCAGGCGGCATAGAACTATAGAAGGCGAACGTGAAGTACTTGAAGCGGCAGAGCATGGCGAGGAACGACTGCGTCTGCACGAAAGTGAGCCCAAGGCCGATGAACACGTTCATGGCCTGCCCCGCCGACCGAACTTTCACGGGAAAAATCTCGCTCAGCACCACCCAGCGCGCCCAGCGGCCCCCACGACCACCCGAACCCGGCGCTGTCCAGGCACGTGAACACCAGCACGGCCACCGCGTACGGCCTCGCGATCGCCGCCTCGCCGACTTTGTGCGCCCATGATCCAGGCGATCGCGACCTTCATCACGAATCAAAACTTAGTAACTACTGTTGGGAGAAAAATCAACAAGAAGGACGAGTTGAAATTGAATTGATCTGGGTGCGGTACTTGACGTACCAGGCAAATGACCATTTGGACGACGCCCACCATGAAGAGCACCTTGCGTCCGTACCGGTCGATGACGAGGGTGGAGAGCAGGAGTGACCCGAGGTTGACCGCGCCCATGAGCGCGGCATTGCTGCCGAACCCGACGGTGCGGAACACGAGGGGCGCGAAGAAGGCGAGCACGATGACGCCCGTGAGCTGGAAGAACATGGGCACGGCCACGCCCAGCACCGCGTGGCCATCCGGCGGAACGCGCCGTCCTCGCTCTGGCGCGCCACGTCCACGGCCCGCACGATGTCGTTGAGCTCGGCGTCCACGTCGGCGCCGGGCCCGCGCACACGGAGCATGACGAGGCTGCTGGGCGTGATTGGAGAAATGGAGAGGAAGAGCGCACCGATGAAGATGACGATGGCCAACCGGCGCGCCCGCGAGGCCGAGTGAGAGGCGCCAGCCCCAAGCGATGTGGGCCGTGGCGTAGTTGGTGATGTTGGCGATGAGTATGCCGAGCGCCAGGAAGAAATGGAAGCCGGCTGTGAGAGCTCTGCGCCACTGCGAAGGTGCCATCTCGGCGAGGAACAGAGGAGCAGCCTGAATTATGCCAGCATTTGTTCTTTTTTTTTTAGAAAATAGAAGAATTGATTTCCCGCCACATTATGTCAAGCATTTTTCAGGTTGGTGAACCCGACGCCAAAGCCGAGCAGCATGCGCCCGACGATGAGCAATTGAGCATGGCGATGTTCACGGCGGCGGCGGTCATGGCGGAGCCAGCGAAGAAGAGGGCACCACCCATGAGCCCATCGCCCTGGTCACGCGGCTGGCCACGAGCGACACCACCAGCCCGGCCACGTACAGGGACGACGTGAACGCCGTCAGCGTCTGGCTGTCGTAGACGCAGTACTCGTTCTCCCCTGCGCCGCCGCCATCCGCTCCAGGATGTGCGGCAAGAAGCGCTTCAGGAACGGCTCCATTTCGGAGACGCCACCTTGAATCAACAGTTCAATTCACATTTTTAGTTCCTTTAAACGATTCTGTACGAGCTTTCAGCACAAGAACACAGGGCGTACTATAACTTGTGGAATGCTTCGGAGTTCGGATCAATCGGTCTAGCATGGAATGAAGTATTTGTTTTTGAATAACGGGTCGGAAGATGGACAGATGAAGAAATGAGCTAATAGCTAGCTGATCCACAAGTCTTCTACCGGCGAAAGCGAATTAAGTTGGAGCATGCATCATGACATGATCTTCTAGCACGGCAAGTTAAGGGTTGCAGTTGCACCTGAGATGCCGATGTCGTAACCGAAGATTAGGCCTCCCGAGGCAGCCACAAGGCAGGACATGAATACCGAGAGCGTCAGGCTTCCACCGTAACCTCCGGTGGGCCCATCCTTCGGAATAATGACACCTCCGCCCATCTCTCTGTCCCTACCCTACTCCCTCCCGTACTGAGAACTTAAGTCAACTGCCCTTTGCTCTGGTTTAAGCCAGGATGCAGAGGAAACATATATAGAGTTCGGTTTTCTGTCTGGTAGTGGTTTCGACTCGAACCGGTTCTGGTGGTTTTGATCTTGTTTTCAGTGTAGGCTTTGGTTGGGCAAGAATGGGATAGCTCTTACAAGTAGGGTTGGTTCAGCTTGGGTACCTGTTGAAAATAGTGTTGATCGGTTTTATGTGTGCTTCAATGGTTTGTTTTCAAATGGTTTCAAGCTTTCAGCCAACACATGCTGTTACCTGTCAGCCTTGCTGGATGAACCAACCGTTTACAGTACCAGATCTGCACCTTGAAGCACACAAGGCACTGAATCTGCGGCAGCTGGGCCATCAGCCTCGGCGCATCTTTTTGGTCGTGAATCAAGAGACTCCTTTTGGGGGAGAGTAATAACGCAGAAATAGCAGCAGACCGAAGGTGTTTGGTCATTTCCTGGGGTGCACGATTTGCATTCATTCACTCCGTTAAACTTTGTGGACAATAATCTCGAGATAACTCAGCACGTGAAGGTATAACAAATTAGCGACCCAAAAGTAACGACCTTCGGCAAATTCATAGCGTCTATGGACAGCAAGCCAACAATTAATGTTAAAAAGTGTGGAGACGCTGGGGAGTAACTTTATTTATTTATTTATTTATTTATTGTGTGTGTGTGTGGTCGGGGTGGCAATTCATAGTTCCAAACATGAGCAGCTCATTTGCAAGTGTACGCCAACATACATGAAATGTTTTTTTGTCCAAGCAATATTGCAGATACATCACAGTTAACAGCAGTCATATGAACACTACGATGGTCCAGTGCTAAGGCCAGGCAAGGCCACATGATTATTCATCACGGCAGCAGAATGCGATTTTGCATACAAGATATCAACATCACGCTCGCGAAGATCATGCCGCCATAAGTAAGCTGCAATGAGATCATCATATTAAAATTCACGACTTTAAAGACACCAATCCTTTGAAGAATAATCTTACCACAGTAAGAGTTTACCCTACAGTATTTCCTCAAAGGAGAAAAGAAGAATAACCTATAATAAGTAGCAGTATCCAAAACGCTTAAACGCAGTTGCAAGGTTTCCAATTCTGACATACTTCATAAAAATGGTAAAAAAACATATATTGTGCTTCCAGATAAGCTAGATGTTGATTGTCACTTCCAGGATTTCAAGTAACATTTTTTAACAGAATCTCTGTAATAGTGGTTGCATTTGCTATTCAAATTTGCTGGCACTAACCAAACTGGAAAGATGCTCATCCCATGGCCCCATGTAGCTCAACACGTGTAACAGAATTTAGACTTTGACTTATATAGTTTATATGATTGTAAATGCAAGTTTCAGGTTGAGATTGATGTGCTGGGAAGTAACTGTTACAGCATTGGAGTATTAGACATATGCAAAACATTGGATCCTATACCTGTAATGTGTATACTGGCAGCTAATAAGATCAACAAATAGGGAAACAAAATAATACCTTCTAGTCAAACGCGTAAGGATCGTCTGCATATGGATTCAATGAACCCTCAGAAAACAATTCACCAATGTTTGCAGGATGGGCATGGGATCCTGCCACGACCTGCAGAAGTATCGCATAAGTGTCTAGATAACATGCTCTAAACACTTGTCCTTGGACAGTTTCTAAATGAATACTGTTCCATGAGCAAACAGCACTGGGTATGGCCTTTTTTGAGCAAATACAATATAAAGCAGAGCTGAGGTCAATACTTTGGTATTTACAACAAGAACAGTCCCACATCTCAAACAGTTGTTAAGTATGTGTGCATGTTACTGGATAGCAATGTGCTTATGACACACGGATTAATAGAAAATAAACAATTCTAGGACATCCCAATATCTAATTTAGAAGCACTATACATAGAAAATTTTAGTTTTGACCAGAATGCATCGGCTGTAGATTAAAAAAACTCCACTTATAAAAATATACAATTAGAAGGTTCATTAAAACCTTATTTGTCAGTTCAAAAAAAAACCTTGTTTGTGGATCTTTCCCATATGAATACGTAAACACATTGGAGTAGCACACAGCACAGTCATCGTACCTTTCTCATCTTTGTAACATCCTTATCAGCAGTATTACGCAAGGACTTCTGTGTATTTGGCTCCTGGAGGAAATGAGAAAACATATGTGAAATATCCTGTAAAATGTAAAGAGAACGTGATGAATTCAGTAAAGAGCTCATACACCAAACATGACAGTGCTCCTAGTTTTCCTGCGCTTTGTGATTCTTCCATTTGCTGTCTCAACTTCATATTCATGATGTGTCACCTATTTAAACGAACAATGATAAACCCATGAAATAGGATAATATGAAAACCAAGGAGTATCTCATACATAATTGTATTGAGAATTGAGATCTATGCCAGAGATGATAAATAATGGACAAATCACCTTTCTATGTTTAGGAATATCCTGAGACCCTTTTTCTACCTTTCTCAGCATGTTTGAAATTGGTGATATTCCCGATGAGTTTACATCCTGAAACACAAGAGGAACACACAAGTTCAACTTGATAGAATAAGTGAGCTGTGGGCAGTATATCAATGATAAGAGTAGCATCTTACCTTCCGTTTAACCTCAGGACTTACTACCTGAAGTTCCTGTTCTTTTCTTCCATATGGACCTCTCCTCTTCATCGATGAAATAGAATATTCCTGAATAAATTACATGTTTCATCATAAGGACTGAGTAACAAAACATAATTATGAGAACTAGAAAAAAAAAACATAATTATGAGAACTAGAAAGGAGAACAAACTAGTGTCTCACTCAACAGGAAAAAGGCAATTAGGAATTTGGGCCGGTAATCCAGCTGTGTTACAAAAATGACAAAAATTATAAGCATTATTTTTCTTTAATAGCACTTTGCAAAATATCTTCTTTAAACAATCAACAAAGAAGCATGGCTGAATACTGGACATGTTTTATCCTTCTATAACTATCAGGCAATTTTCTTAGATATATACTCCACATGGCAGCACCAAAATATTTTCTTTCATCATCTACTCAGAGAAATTGGCGGTACTAAGCTTTAAGTTTTTGCAATCGAGAAGACAAATAGGGAAGACAGATACCAATACCACTGTAAAATAGCACATAGGAACTATACAATTATAATCAGTTTCATGCAAGTGCCAAACAGTATATATAATTACAACTATATTCAAATGAATAATTTAAACAAGGTAAAGCATTCTATTGCAGAACAAAACAGTTTGAAAACTACATGGCTTGCATAATTCAGTGTATACAAATAAGACAGAAGCCAGATAACGTTTATAAAGAGGACAAAAGTGCACATCAAACTGGCTGCAGTTTTTCCATGGAAGATTTAAATTCTGAAATGATCCTGATAGTTAAATTTACTTTAATTTCCATAAGAATACTAACTGCAACAGCTATGGATGGCTTATACTTTGCGTGTCCAGATCAAACAAACTATAAACGCAATAGTTAACTCTTTTATATACAATTAATCACACAATTCAATGAGAAAGGTCTGATCATTAAAGCAAGATAAAGATAAAACATTTCCTGAATGATGAAGAACCTAGAAAAACAAAAAGCTGCACAAGTTACTTATCTAATGAGATTGTCAGCAACACAACTCAATGGAAACATATGCAGCTATCCCTCTTGAAGGCTTAGCATTCTATGCTATCGATAAACTAATATTTTAAATACTAGTATATGCTTAATAATGTACTGTAACAGATCAAACTCAGGAAGGAGGCAGAACCTTCTTAGAGTTCACTTCTTGATCAACCTGTTGATTTTCTCCCATTACTTTCCACTGCAACTGTAATAATGCCCTTTGTTTCTCTTCCTGCGCCAGACCACATTAAAGTATATCTTTATGTCACTGCCTTCAGAATGTAGAAAATTAGTCCCTACCTTTGACTTCTGAAGTTCCAGTTCCTCCTGCAGCCTTTGGCATTCTTCTTCATGCTGCATCCGTAATGATTTTATTTGAAGTTCATGCTCTTTTCTGAGCAATGACAGCTTCTACATTTTTATACATATTTCATTAGTACAAAAACCTCCATGAATCAAGCATCTAGTAGAATTGTTACTGACCTCCCTCAATTCATTTTCAGCCTGAGACTGAACACGCTGCAGTTCTTCTTTGTGATATGCCCGGAGAGTTGATTCTTTATGTTCATTATCCTGCTGAATTCTTGCCACCTGAATATCAGAAAACAACCACCTTTATGTCATTCCAGAGGAAGAAAAACAGTTTTACATAAACTATATATTGTGAAGCATGTAGTATGGTCGAGAAAAAGCATGGGGTAGTATCCTAATTAAGACACCAATTTTATGGGATTTTCCTTGACTTCCCATAATTTACTAGGTATGAGATGAAGATGTGTGCATGATGATAGCTACAGTATTTCAAAATTTACTAGGTATGAGATGAAGATGTGTGCATGATAGCTATAGTATTTCAAAATTACCAAATTTTAGCATTACAGTGCTTTATCAGCTTTCTCTCTTAAAATGTCATATATAATCTGCTTCGAAACTGTATGGAAAAACAAAGTTCCACAAAATCTCATATGTTTGTCATAAGTATGTTAACAGCTTTGCGCTAGATCCACCTTGAAGTAATCTTAGGTATAAATGAGAACCACTTTTAAAGTGGTGGTATATATGCAAATAGCCCTAACTTATTTAGCTACCTCAGGCTGTTTTGGTTTGCCTTTCGTTAAGTTTACATGTCTAGACAATACAGGGCCACAAGATAATAGTTCAAACACCACGGAAATTGGGTAATATTTGAGGGCTTGACCCTTTTCAGCAATGAGCAGCAAGCCTCAACAGCTGAATTATTTGGCTTAATTTGTTTAACTCTTCCACTACTGAAAATTGCAGCATTCCAATGGCATGTGCATATGAAGGTTACATTTATTTGTTTCAAATGAAGAAAAATGAAATTGCTTTGACATACCGTTGCGCCATGTTCCTCCTTAAGATGCATCAAATAGCTCTCCGAGTCTTTCTTGTTCTCGGATACCTTATCGTTGCATTTGTTTTCCATTTCCCTTATGAGTTTTTCTGCCTAAATGTTTTCCAGCACGCACACAAGATTATAACATAAACAACAGCATCAGGTTTACAAATCAAATGTGATTACATTCTGAAAGAAAAGAGTAGCTTACTTTTCGCTTCTCAGCATTAGCGATTTCTATCTTTTCTAGCTCATATTTCTTACGGATATCATTGATCGCCTGCAAGATTTTGCGAACTGTCATTGATTTGTGACTGGGATACCAAAGTGCTGCGAATTAATAGAGTTGTAATACCTGGTCATTTTTCACAGATAGCTCTACCAAATGCTTGGATAGTTCTATCTGTTTACCTTCAAGCATGAGATCATACTGCTTTTTTGCCTCAATAAGTTGGCATTCTGTTGCAGCAAGCGATGCTTCAACCTGGGCGATGGATTGAAAAGGTTGTTAACTACCTACGCTATCTATATCTACAGACCATTATGATTCAAGGTTAAGCACAAACCTGCAATTTCTGTTCCTCTAAGGTCTTCTCTCTTTCTACAGAACAACTATACAGCTGGTCCTTCTCATCCAGATTGGTGCGGAGCTGGTTAACCTGATTCTCAAGTGTGCCAACCTGCTGATCACGCTTAGCTATCTCTCCTTGCAGAGATTCAGCATTGTTAGATTTCTCATCCATAACTGACTGCACTTGGTCTACGAGCTTCTGATTATCTGATTCTAGCTTTGAAATCTTTTCAAGCAACTCTTGCTGCAGATTCAGTTATCCAATGTCATGAGTAAAAAAACCTACAGAACACGAACAATTTATATAGCAATGGTTTCATAACTAGGTCAGCAGTCAACAAACCTGGTGGTTTTGAGCAAGTGTAGAATCTTCCAATAGCTTTTGAATTCTCCCTTGTAGTTCAGAAGCTAACTTCTCCAGCCGATTGATGTTGGAGGCTGAAATTTCAGCTTCAGTCTCTAATCTTCTGATCTTATCTTCAGCCACTTGGCATTCTTCTACATGTTGAACCATAACAATTTCTTGGGTTTTCTGTAGCTCTATGATTCTAGACTTCAGTTCTTCAATTTCAATCTTGAGACCATTATTTTCTGACATCAATTCTACATACTTGTTCTGGAGATCTTCAAATTTGTCCTTAGAAGATCTTGTTATTAGCATTTTCTCCTCTTGGACCATTCCTTGGAACCTCTCAAATGAAGAAAGCAGCCGGGAGACATGACTTGACATTGCGGCGTGCTCCTTATCTAGCTCAGTTACTTTAGCCACAAAGCTGCTTAGCAAATCATTAAGATTCTTGTTGTCCTTGCATAGCTTTGCAATTTCCAGACTGTAGCCCTGATTCCTAAGCTCCAAGTTGTTCTTTTCACTTTTAGCACTTGCAAGGTTTTCTTTCAGGCTAATGCAGACGTCATCTTTTAGCTTCAGTTCTTGTTCCATGCACTGCAAGCGAGAGTCAATACATATCAAGCGGGCTTTGTATTCATCAATGGAGCCCTCCAACACCTTGATGAGGGAATCTGCATATAGCCGTACACAAGTACAGTTATAATACTAATAATCATGCATTGCAGGCACAGTCAAAGGGGTGGAAGTAAATCACTGAATGGCATATCATGACATTTTCCCAAATTCCCATCACAGTTTTGGGCATGAAATAACTGGTATTTAGAAAAGTTATATAAATTTTTCATCACTATTACTTTTACAAACAACTTGCCCATATACCTGTTACCTACTTTTTTTTTTTTGTATATTTGTGATACAGTTTAAGCATGAGAGCGTTATCATTTCTAATTCATTATTCAGAACAGAAAATCAAACTTATACCTTTTTCCTTTATGGTTGTATCATTTGCACAAAGCCGTTCCTTGTAACTCTGATCCATTTCTTCTTTCTCATGTTTGATCTGCAACATCTGCTGCTTCCCTGAAATAATGAGACAAGAGACGGTATCTCATAAATATTCGGTACATTATGGATCATTCCGTCCATTAACATATGAATGTACAGTTATAGTGCATATGTGCAGTAGTCTTGAGTTGCTAAGTTGCCACGGAATCTACAAAGATTTACCGAGTTGCTGAGTTGACTTGTACTGGTTGTAAAATGTGAAGAGACTGACCAACCTGAAATAATCGTTTGTTCAGCACACTCCAGTTTTGCTGATAAATCACGCAACAGGCAGTTGAATTCATCTAAAGCTGTTGAATTCTTCCCAAGCTTCTCCTCAAAAAGCTTTTTATCTTCCTCAGCTGGAAGTTTATTGTTTCACTAGTTAGATATGAACAGTGATTGTGCAATGCATGGGTAAATGACATCATAATTGTTACCTCGTTCTGTCTGAGTAGCTAGCTGCTGCAGAGTTTCAGTCAGTTGATCGCACAAGGTCTTTGTTGAGGATACCTTTGAATCCAATCCCTGCCAAAGCTTTGAATCTTCAGTCTGCTTCACCTTAAGCTTTGCATTTTCATTCACAGCTTGTTGAAATTTTCCTTCTAACAGGTTTATCTGTTCTGTTGCTCTTCTCAGTTTGGTATGCTGAATTCATATAGAGTAATATGTATCAGCAATAAGAAGTCTTGACAAAAGAAAAAAAATATATGATAGGTCAGGGTAGGAAAAATGATACAAGGCGATAAACTCATTTCATATTGAGCTAATTGACCCTATGTTCAGGACCAGCCCTCTTGTTGAAAATACAGAACAAATCCAGTGACAAAAGGAAGATGGAATTCAGAGAAACTACTGGGAAAAAATATCCCAGATTCTCCAAAAAAGCAATGCTCAGTCTTCAGAGTTCTTTTATAGGAAAAGTATGTACTAAGAAGGACAGATACATAGAAAATATTATTGACAATGATCCTGTTGATAGTTACAAAGCTTGCTAAATGTCATCAACTTCAGGGGAAATAAACAGAAACTTAAAACATTGCAAATAGTCTATAAATTTCAGACTAGCTACAGCAGGTGCAACCTTACAACAATGGAATTTTATGCTTGTGTGCTAGCAATAGTACCTGAACATTTTTGCTTCTTACATGATAGCATGATTAATAAACAGCTAGATAATTCAACCCTACCATGGCAATTTTACAACAAGTGTACTATACTGCATTACTGCTGTTTTCATTTATTTGACCTTACCTACAACGTGTAGCCCACAAAACATGATAGGATGTGGCTGTGAGACCAAAATAATGTGTCAATGATACAACTGGAACACCCCGAACATACAGATTTTCAAACTTGGCATTAATCAACCAGAGACAACTTTTTTGTTAGTGACTACAATCCAAACAGAGACCAAAGCTAGACCATGCATGAATAAAACAGTGACGGGACAGGTAGGACAAAACTTCAGGAACAAATTCACGAGATTCAATAACGCGACTAACACTTGTTTCAGTAAAATTCCCCGCAATGCACAAAAACGTTGCAAAATGTTGAGAAACGTACCGCCATTTCGAGATCAGTCTTCACTGAAGCCTGCTCCTTGACCAATTTCTCTGCAACCAAACACAAATGCCAAGGTAAATCAGGACATAAGTCGTGACACAGCTTTCGGAGATCAAACTGAGGGAAAAACGAAATCAGAACCTGCTGTGATCTTCAAATTGGCGAAGCTACCATACGTATTACCCCCAGCATCAGAGGAGGGCTTGGGGTTCGCGGCCTTGATGGCCATGGAGGTGGATCCAGCGAGAGAACGGAACCCCTCGAGACCCCTAAGCCCCGACAGCTTCTGCATCCTCACTACGAAACCCTAAATTTCGCCGGAAGCAGCAGCTTCAGTGCAACCGACCAACAAAAAATGCACCAAAAAAGCGGTAGAGGGCGATTTGGAGATCTCACCTCACAGGTGAAGCTTCGCCTTCGGAAGCGTCGAGAGAATTCCCGAGCGCGATAAAGCGGGGCGGAGGGAGGGGAAGGAGGGAATTCCGGGAAGGGGGGTAGGGAGGGGTTTGAATTGCGCGTTCGGCGCCAGGTCGAATTTATAGGAGGGCGAAATGGGGACTGGAGGGACGAGATGGATGTCAGCTACTCAGCTTGCAATAGCACCGACATGTAACCATTAGTGGGTGCCCCACAGAGAGTCAATGCGATCTGACTTTAGGCAAGGCCGGTTTTTGCTCCCTTCAAATATCGTTGGGAAAATTAGGACCGGTACCTTTTTGAATTAGAACTGTATAAAAATATAGCAATAGAAAAATCTTAATATTAGAAATGGTTATCAATTACAATTATACGTGTTGCAACGGGTTTTTAAAAATAAAATACTCTTTATAATTTAAACATAAATTATTTTCACAATATAATTATTGATATTTTTTATGTGAAAGATAATATTTATATTATTGTTGGTGTTTCTTAGTGTATTATTTTATATATCATAATTAACAATTTCTTTATTATTTTTTATCGTATTTTTATCATAAATATTTTTTTACCTCTAATGTTAACGATTTACAAATATAGTATCGTTTGAGTGCTATGTTATAAAATTAAGTGAAATAGCATTAAAAAAATATCAAAATATAAGTAGTACCGATATAAAGCTCAATTCACCATGCAAAGAGAGATTCTCATCAAAGACACCATTGAACCTTTATGAAACCCAGCATGTAAAACCAAGGTCATGATCTAATGTCTAAAGATTTCACGCATAATAGAAACAACACTGCATTGTGACACGATTTTGGACTTGAAAACATGTTCTAATGAGAAAAGTTAGAACATGAAAGTTATAGATCTCGTCGAGACCTTTTCGGAACATATGTAAACCATATTATTTAGTCTCCAGAGGTAGGAGATATCGGCCCTGCACAGAGACCTACGTAAAGAAATCCGAATCAGAACAAATTTTTTTGCATCATAAATTTGGAACCCAAGATGATGGAATTTTACTTTTATTGAATATTAAAATTGTTGAGCTTTTCGAGAGTTGCGTGATAGAGTTCGAATTTGCCTTATTTGCACTCCGAACGAGGAATTTATGATTTTTTTGAATTCAATACTTGATATGAAAGATACAAAATCGATTTGGATTCAATCTTTAATTTTATAGGCTTATATTCAGACTAACACTAAAATACGGGGTAGACAGACTCACCTAAATTAATATGGTGCATAGATATGTGTAAAAATCATAAAAAATTTTATGAAACTTTTGAATACAGCACAGCAGAAACACGGAAATTAGAAAAGTAAGAGACTAATAAAATTTGTATCAGGTTAGACTTCATGTTGGAAATCTTTTCAGATTTTCATAAAGTGTTATATAGGAACTTCACAAGAATGTTGGGTCTCAATCCTCTATTTTTAAAAAAAGGCACTATAGGTTCAAATTCATTAAATTTTTTTCATTTTTATTTGTTTCAAAGGACCTTGTACATATGATTTCTTATTTTCTTCAATATCACTATGGTTATATTATATGGATATATATATTATTCTTATAGATCGTTTATGTTTTTTATAAGAGATTTTCTTCTTCGTATAAAAAACATACTCTTTACCCTGTCTATCTCTTTTTTTCATTATTGTCTTATGTGATAACATATATTCTCTAAATGTACTTTCTATTCATAGCCATAAAAGGTCATTGATATAGTGCTATCCATCCTCTCTCCACGTACTCCATCACTTTATCAGTAGATCTATGACATAGATTTTCCAATATCGTTTTTTTTTCTTTAGCAACGGTAAGGGGTAGAGAGCAATGTTATTAGATTAGTGGCTTCATAGCCGTTACAGGTTTTTAAAATTTTTGAATAATGATTGGTGGTAATTCATAAAAAAGAAAAATGACGATTGGTGATAAACAATTTCATGAGGCTAATATGAGATGTATGTGCCACGGTAACAACAAAATAGCGACCCCGTAAAAGACAGATCAGGATCATCGACAATCGTCGAGCTAGCAGTCAAGCCATTCACTGTTCGTTCTCACCCATCAAAACGTGGCACACGACAACATCAGTTCTGTTTCTCTATATCACACCAGATAAAACTAAAAAAACGTAAAACAGACCTTCGTCCTTCATTTCTCCAAAGAAGAAGTAATCATCATCATCATGAAGAGAGGAGTAGGGCATCTAGAAAAGTGGGGGAATCGGCTCTTCTCACCATCACACATTTATTTGAGATAGAAATTAGCAATGACTACAACGGGGACGAAGAGCCACGACCAGTGAAACTCAGTGCTAGCTTGAGAACTAGTGATATGGGACAACCAAGTAGATAGAGAAGGTTAGAAGGCTAGAGGTGCTTACCACGAAACCTTGCGCATCAATTTGAAGTGAAAATTTTGATATCAAATTTGGAAAAAAAACAACTATAAAATAGGAAAAAAAGGCAATGTCAGATGGAGCTCGATTTGCTTGAGAGAGAGATGTGAGGGTAGTGGACCAGATGGATGAGATTCATAGAAGACTAGAAGTGCTCCCATGGTGATAGTCAACTAGATCTTTTCTCGACAAGGAGATCCATAACACCATCCAAGCATTGAAAGAAGTTATAGGAGAGACGGGGTTAACTCAACAGGAGTGCTACGAGCCATCAATTTCCTTCGATAAGAATGAATAGTGGATTAACCTACTGGGACAACCGCTGACTCAGCGACTGTTGAGAATCCTAATCCGTCAACTGCTGACTCAGCGATTGTTGAGAATCCTAATCCGTGAAAGACGTTGGCATACAAAATTGATTAAAAGAGCAAATAACTTAGAGCATCTTCAAAAAAGCACTCATAAATTTTTAATAAAATCAAACTAATAAAGTTTAATTTAAAAAATATCTAATAACTCTCTAAAATAAACTAACATATCTATTCTCTTTCTAAATTTAACTTATTTGTAGCTAGAAATAAAGAGAAAAATAAGAACTTCAATACTTGTATTTTCAAGAGAGTTAATTTCACCATGGTTCTAAATGTTGACGTGACTCAATCAAAAATCTTCTTTATACGTTTTTAGAGAGAACTGCTGGAGAAGAAAAAAAAATTATCTCCAATAATTTGACTGAAGTAAAGGGGAGTCGAAAGACGGTGAATTGAATTCCAACCTAGCCTAAACAGCTCAGATTTGCAGTAGGAAAAGAGTACAGAAATACAGATAGGCCCAGGACCCACAAGGCCACAAGTCCAGTGAAATGCTTGCCCACGAACAGAAACAGCAACGAACCACCAAAGCGAGGCCGATCTAAATCAAGCGAGTTCACATTTCACTCCAGAAAAAGGCGAAAAATCCCCAAGGGAGCAGCAGCATCACTGCATCAGTAGCAGCAATTCCTTCCTCTTCTACTCGGCAGCGCAGCTTTCCGGATCGGGACCCTAGGGTTTCACATCGGACACCTTCAGCCTCCGCCTCCTTCCCCTCCCCTTCTCCTCCCCGTCGCGCGCGCGGGGAGCCACCAAACCCTAGGACGGCAAATCCGGTGCGATCGCCCACGGTGGAGGCCTCGTCGGCGGCCGAGAGGAGCCGCTCAGGGCTCGGGTCAGGGTTCCGGTACCTCACCGGCGCCGCCTCCGGGTGGTGGGACCGGTGGATGGTCATGGGAGCCAGCGGTTCCAAGCTTGAGAAGGCCCTCGGCGACCAGTTCCCGGAAGGCGAGCGCTACTTCGGCCTCGAGAACTTCGGCAACACCTGCTATTGCAACAGTGTCCTCCAGGTACCTGTCCCCAGTCCCGGACTCCAGCATAGCTTGTAGAATTTGCTGTTCCCTGAACGCTAGGTCTGACAGGGGCAACTATGCTTTGTCTAATAGCCTCAGGGGTGCCTTTGCATGCTTTCGCTTGACGTAGATATCTTAATGATGCTGTTTGTGTAGTAATTGCTCACTGGATTAAAGGATATGGTTGCTTGAATGCAATGCAACATATGTGCGAGTATGGTAGAAATCCTTTTGTAACGCGACAAAAGCCGTTACGATACGAGTTATCTAACATGTGGATATGTGCTTTTGAGTGCTCCGTGGCTCTATAGTCTATACTCACATTATTCATGTTCTATTGAGATATAATGAATGTTGAGATCTCCGCCCTTTTACACACTCACTATCCTTGTGTCTTCATGTATTAAAATCAGTAACACTAGTAACACTATTGATGGGAATGTAAGCTCAAGCTACTTCCATATCAGCAGCACACATATTTATGATGGCTCAAAATCCAATTTATTGAAGATCAAACATTTTAATCTGTATGTTGCATGCTCACATGTTATTTGAAAACTTGGATGATATATGTTCATCTTATTCATGTTTATTTGCAAAGATCCAATGTCTTTATGTGAGACCACTTGCTAATTATAGATGTCTGCATGGCACTTACATGTATCTATTTCTGAGTTGGAAAGCCTCCACTTAGTGTGAATACAATTTGTTTTGATCTATTTTGCCTCCAGATCAGATCCCCCTTTTCACAAACCAAGACACCAACATTAGGTTTTTCATCTAAGAAAGCTTGAATGCTTGCGGTGCAACGTCTCTGTTACTTCTATCATTTGATTTAATTTTTTGCAGTATCAATGGGTTGAGAGCCAATGATTATTTTTGGGTTAACATAGTAGATATCTATTAATTGTCAAGTTCTTACTGCTCTGTATACAGACATGAGTTTTCCGAATAAGGAGCACACCTGCAGCTCATTGCCCTCTTTTTTAATTAGACTATTTGCATATTTGATCACCATTATGCATTCGATGGAATCTTTTTATGCAAATGGTCTCCAAGTAAGCAGTATGGGATGTATCAGTTAGTGAGGACATGTGACTTGGTTATGTTTATCACTCGTAAATATGTATCTATGAGGAGCTAGCAGTGGAAGACACTCTGAACCAATGTTTTGTTTGCATTATGATAGTCAACAACAACAAAAACAACAATTAAGCCTTTAATCCCAAGCAAGTTGAGGACATGTTTGCATTATGATAATACATTGCAAAATAACTAGCTAGGTTCATGGAATTGTAGGCATTTATCACTTACAAGTTATTGTCATTGAGTGATCATGATTGCATAAGGAATGTTCCTTCAGAGTTACAGAAATATATGGCATGGTCAACTACGCTGTATGAAGAAAATAAATTAATCAATCCTGTTATTCACTCATATGGCATGGTCAACTACTCAACTTTTTAAATTCTGCTGCTCCACCATTGTGCTATGAAACGTGTTATGTCATTTTTTCATGACTGAGAGAATTTACCTGCATAACCTGTCCAGCATAGAGTAAAGAAGTTGAAGATGGTGTTTTATATGCATTGTGAATGTTCAGGCACCCTAGAATCATACTTTTTCCGATCATTTTCTTTAGATTCTCCAAGATAAAGCAGATACAGAAAAATTATACAATCGTCTACTGATGAAAGATTTTGTGGATAATATCATCTTGTGTAATGCCTAAGCTATGTGCCACTAGCTAGTAATTTTCATTAGCTAATTCTGCATCATATTCTTGTCAAACATGGTATTATTTCTATCAAGTGCATTAATAACATGAACCTTACAGTGATACTTTTGTTTCAGGCACTTTATTTTTGCATTCCGTTCAGGGAGCAATTACTGGAATATTATTCAAATAACAAAAATCCTGGAGATGCAGAGGAAAATCTTTTGACTTGTTTGGCTGACCTTTTTATGCAGGTAAAGTGTAAAAGTATAGAGACCAACTCCTCACCAAGTGTTTCTTTTATGTTTGAAATGTCTATCATTTATTTATAGAGTTTAGACTCATGAATATTTAATTTTCTGGGATTCCAAGTTTCTGTTAATAAATCTGTACTATCTGGGATTTTTTGTGTTGACATGTCACAGTTAAAGCGAGATAGTAGTAATGACACATAATATTATGCTAAACCCTGTTAGATAGCGTTGTTGCTGAAAGTTTCTATAATGGACCTCCCACTCAGTCATGAGCAATTTACGGTGCTGCTATTATTTTGCACTTAGTTTTTTGGACAATTTTCTGGTGATGCGTTGATATCATGCCAAATTGTATAGTTATGTAGTGGATAGCAAAACTGTCTCTATATCTTGCCCATCTTATCATCATCCTTGTGTTTGGTGTTAGTGTATAGTACTTTTGACCTTTTTGTAACCAGTTAATGAGACATCACTGTATATCATACAGATAAGTCAAGCAAAGAAAAAAACTGGTGTTATTGCTCCAAAACGTTTTGTTCAGAGAGTAAAGAAGCAGAATGAATTGTTTCGCAGCTACATGCACCAGGTAACCTACATCTGTTGAATAGTCTACCTTCCATCGTGGAATGGTTTAAGTAGTGTGTTGACTTTAAAGCAGTCACTTACAGATATGGAAGTTAATCTTAATGGCTGATTTTGTGGAATATTAAGAAATGATGTTGTACTTCGCTTTACTAACATATTTTCCCATGATTTCCCTGTAGGATGCTCATGAATTCTTGAATTTCCTGCTGAATGAACTTGTTGACATTTTGGAAAAAGAGTCGAGTGCTGCAAAGGACTCTCCCCAATCAACATCTCCTGAGAAAGTTCCAAACGGTCCAAATCAACCTTTAGCAAACGGAGTTAAGAAAGAGCCACCAGTTACTCTGGTCCATAAAAATTTTCAGGTGACTGAACTCATTATTCTGCTGTAATTGCTTTCTTCTTGATTCAGTTTTCTTCATCCTAGTATGTATACAACTCCGCAGGGCATTCTGACCAATGAAACAAGGTGCTTAAGATGTGAGACAGTAACTGCGAGGGATGAAACATTCCTTGATCTTAGTGTTGACATTGAACAAAATAGTTCTATCACAAGCTGCCTGAAAAATTTCTGCTCTACAGAGACATTAAATGCTGAGGACAAATTCTTTTGTGACAAATGTTGCAGGTAACCATACCATATTTCCCATATGTTGGTTTCATGTCTTCACCATCAGCATTCGTTGCACTGAGACATCAGTTTTATTGGTTATCTTCATCCGGGCACCTTGATTTGTACCTTTGAGCAACAGCATAATGCCCGACCTCTGAGTGACCTTCATTACATCAATCCTTTTTTGGCAACCCATTTCATGTTGTAGCTTTTGACAAAATTACAAATTGATGCTACCTTATGGAGAAGACCATCATCTTGACTTTAGTTCTTTGTTACTGCTTAACTCCAATGTTTGGTTCCATTCCAGTTTGCAAGAAGCACAGAAGAGAATGAAGATCAAGAAGGCTCCACACATATTGGTGATTCACCTAAAGCGCTTCAAGTATATTGAGCAGCTTGGCCGGTATAAGAAGCTTTCTTATCGGGTTGTTTTTCCGATGGAGCTGAAGCTAAGCAATGCTTCTGATGATGTGGACACTGAGTACTCCCTCTTTGCTGTCGTGGTCCATGTTGGGAGTGGACCCAACCATGGACATTATGTAAGCCTCGTTAAAAGCCACAACCACTGGTTGTTCTTCGATGATGAAAATGTGGAGATGGTGGAAGAGCAGACCCTGCAAACATTCTTCGGTTCTTCACATGAATACTCAGGCAACACTGATCATGGATATATCTTGTTTTATGAAGGCCTTGGTGGGAAGAGTTAGATTGGTTTTTCACCTTGTGCTTTTCTCTCTCTCTTTGGAGCATGCAAGCTTACTCTTGTACCTACACAGCTATTTCATTACCTCCATGGAAAATTGACAATCGCAGAAGTTGTATGAAGCAAGGATGCCAAATTTTGGGTGGTTTCGTGTACAGGGGATAATGGAATCTTGCTCCCAATGATAAAATAAGGTGTAAATTGTTAAAGTGCACCTGACCAGTTTTCTTTCTTGGGACTAACATCTTTGTTAAATGGAGCATTGCTGTTGAGCACTGTATATTGATTCTAGTTCGGAACGGCACATGCAATTGCAAGTTGTACTGCTCTAGACACTGCATGTAAACTCAATTAGAATCATGATGCTTGTTTGATTTTAGAAAGGACTTGGTCTGTTCAGCATGCTGTAGATTCATATTACTGTATTTATTTCTCCAATCATGTGTTCTCTGGGAGGAAACGCTGCTCAATTGATGTTCATTAAGCCATCGGTTTTCTTTTCCCCTTTTTTGGCCGGGCTTCTTCAGCGTTATCAATTGGCTTTTGCGTGTTAAAGTATTCTCGGATTCAGTTGGGTAGATCATCCGTAGTACTTTTATTTGCGTAACTTGCTCCTTACAGCACAGGAGATCAACTCCGGTTACATCGTCTGGCGTTCCAGCGGCTGGCACAGTGCAGGTTACTGTTATGCCGCCCTATCATACCAGCGTCGGAGCATGGTTTGCAGGATCACTGATGCGACAAGCTTCAGGTTCATGGCACTGTCCTTTTTTTTTTTTCGAATCCTGCGGGCTGCGGCAAGAGCAGTAGGCCAAGAAGCGACTGGCAATTACAGTTTTTTTTAAGCCACTCATACTGATTACAACTATACTATCTGTTCATGTATGCACGTATCCACATATATATCTAGCATGTTAAGATCACGTCTACACACACTCTGCGTACCTCACATATATATCTAGCATGTTAAGATCACGTCTTTCAAGAGATGATTAAAATTCAAAGTCCACAGGGCTCAATGTGTGACACGAAGTTCACCCTCCCATTGTTATGTGAGAAACATCTCTGAAATTTATTCTAGGGCGGGTGGTGGCGCTCACAACCCGAGCCGCTGGCCAACCGAGCTTGAGCTCGTCCTCGACAATTACAGTTTTTGCCAGTGCCATTTGGCATCTTTTGTATTATTTTTTATTTTTATTTATTTAATATTTTAATAATAATCTATTAAAAACTAAAATTTTTAGAATTTGATACCTTTTGATCACGCCAATCAATTTGACGTGACATGTGTACAGGGTCATGTCAAAGTGAACTGACGTGAAAAAGTTCCACGTTAGACAACCATGCTGAATCAGACTATTTTCATGACGTGTCATTTGATCACGTCAAATTGTTTAGCATGATTAAAAGGGAATAGATCTAAAAATTTAGTTTTTAAGGGGCTATTCACGAAATATCAGCTGAGAAAGAGTTAAATATATAAAAAACTTCCTCCTCATGTGAGGCCACCCACTCCCACTAAGTCTTCCGCTACAGTGACACCGAAGGTTAAGGCCCTTGTCATTGGATGCATGCGCTCATTTTTATTTTCTTTCGATTCCTCATCGTGTAAAATCATGCCGGACCGCCACAATCAAGCCGACGTGTTCAGGTAATCATGCTGTGTTACTGTCGGTGATAATGTGATCATGGAATTTCGTGATCATGTGATGTCCCAACAACCACTAAAGATTTGATTTCAGACAGTGAAATAGATGGTCAGACACAGGTAACCTCACGGTCCTGTAAAAAGCCTTGCCACGATCGACTGGAAATGCAAAATAGGGCATATCTTTAGAAATTGAGAAGTGATGGATGTCCTGTGCGTCTATGGGGCTTGGTGGGTCGATTTAGTGTGTGATTTTCTTTTTTTGTTTCTTATTATACAAGTATCGGTTGCACTTCAACTTTTACATGATGATATCCATTTATATTTTTGTTTGAATTTTTAATGTGTTATATAAGATATAATAAAAAGTGGGAGCACGGGAGCACCTGATATGTTTTCCTCCCTTCAATTCACTATTTTCAGTACAATGATAAGATCCACCGAAGTTCAAGACTTGCAATCAGTAGCAGTAGTCGTAACTCCAGAGGCAACCATAGATCACGATCTTCATGCTGCATTAATACTGCGTTCGTGACTTCGTGTTTCTGGCAGAGCTCTCGTTTGATGGAAGTTTGTTTTCTAAGAGTCCTTCCTTAACGCCTTAACGTACGTCATGTAACATGATGAAAGAAGAATGCACCATTCCAACGTAAAGCGGGTGAATCCACAACTAACTTCGGCAGCACAAAACCGTGATTCTTAGCAAAGCGAAAATTTGACATGTACATACTAATCATACACTATCTAGACCACATATTTTATATTAGGATTGGTGAAATCTTGTCCTCATGTATACTTCATCATGTGATCATATAACACAATATAGATAATGTAGATAATACATGTTGAGCATGTACATGCTATAAGGAGCTTCTCATTCTTCAGCCCAACAGAGTAATGCGAGCATAGGACTGACGAGTACCCAAAGATGGCCAATAGCCAACAGAGACGCAAGGGAATGTGCAGTTATAGACACAATATACTTTTAAAAAAAAATATTGAAAGCACAAAAGATGGAAAACCTTCATTATCTGGTCAATAATATTGATTTTTCTTCTGCCACCACCCTATATCACACAAGTTCTAGAGGATTAGATTTACAAGCTATTATAACATTCAGGGAACAGCTGCCTGTTGCATGCCCATCAAAGACAAGATGAGCAATTGATTGGACAATTTACTTAAGAATTCCATCTTGAGAAAACTCTAACCAATTAGGTTTGGTTGCACCGAACTTTCGACTTCCCAGCCTGTTGTCCTGCAGTTTAGAACTCTCAAATATTAGGTCGTATATCAACTGCTTTAGGTCTAGATGTTTCATATGATCATATACTGGTATCAATGCAGTGGCTAGGTTTTCTAGTTTAGGATGCTCTTGGATTATACTAAGTATAAGACTCACAGGATCATGCATCATGTGTACTTAAAGTTACAGTAGAATTATGCTGCATGATACACAAGGCACCTCTTGGACAATGTTGCATAATGTCATGAAAAAGTTTCACAAGTGCAATGCAAATGCAACTTACTGATGAGGACAATGGGCTACCGTGCATCTGAACTCACAATGACTGTGATAGCTGACTCCAGTTCATCATCCGATGTGACTGTGGATGCCTATCCAAATAACTCCTACTGGAAATGTCAGCTTCATCAGCAGCAAAAGTTTCTGAATGGCCTGATGCTGCAGGAGGCGACCATACTGGGACCACACCACCTTCCCTCCCAGTCCAGCTACTTGAAGCTTCCGACACAGATGGCGCAAGAACATCTCGCCTATGATGTTGAGGTTGCTGAATGATGTCTCGGTGAACGCCATTGATTCTGGCTGCATTGCCTTCAGCGTTTCTAACCACTTCTTCCATCTCAACTGGAGGTTCGAAATGTGCATGGGATGGAACCTCTGCTCTACTATCCTCACCGTTTCCAAGATCGACAGAAACCTCTGTTTCAGCCCTGTTCAATGAGGACGTCATGGTAGGCACCATCTGATCCTCGAGTCTCCGAGCAGTCATCAGCGTATTGTCTGGTGCCTGCCGATCGACTTCCATCTGTAATTCTTGAGGAAAATCAATCGGTGGGACCTCTGAGGAGTCACCGAGGCCTTCCTCCGTACCATTGTTCATTGTGGCCCTTGATGCTGCCTCCCGCTGCCACATTTCCGACAGGGCGTCCTGGAGCCTGGCTTTGGCTGCGTCTAGCTCAACTATGGGGAGAGGGTAGTTGGAGCCCAACTCCACTCCCGCAGCTTGCAGCACAGACACAGGTGCGTCCCATGGATGGTGTATCCATTCTGTCGGCAACCTTGCAAGTTCAGGAATCCAACGTCGGACATACTCCCCATGCGGGTCAAATTTGTAGCCTTCAAACTGTCATTGAAGAATTTAATTGATACAAAAACACCTCAGTATTCAATATAACTTGTAAGAAGTGGATTTCCTCATTGTTTGTTCAGAAATTAAGGGTAACACTAACACGTACCTGAGGGTTGTCAATGCGGTCAAGTTCTCGACCATCAGGAAGAGAGCCGGTGATGTACTGCCAGCCCAGTGCATCGCTCTCAAGATCTGCATCCAGCAATGTGTCCCAAAAGTACTTCATACCCCATCGCCATGGTAGTTGGAGGACCTTGACAAAGAAGCTTGACACCACCACACGTATTCGGTCATGCAACCATCCTGTTGCCCAAAGCTCCCTCATGCCAGCATCAACAAGAGGGTAACCAGTCCGTCCCTGTCTCCAAACCTTGAAGTAGCACTCATTGATCATCCAGGGGAAAAACCTGAGGTGCGCCAAGAGGGGCCTCTCATGGCTGCAGGGATGATTAAAGCTCAGATACCTTGAGTACTCCCGCAGGCCAATGGAACGGAGGAACAGGGTGCAACTTTCCTCAGCAGCTTGGTTGCCCTCATTGCTCCACACGAGTTGCTTCATGCGAACTAGGTGGAATACCTTGCGCACACTAAGCTCACCAAAATGCAGGTGAGGAGAAAGTAGGGATGTGCTAGCACTGTCTGCCTTCTTGCGGTTAACCGAGTAGTCAATCAAAGGACCATTAAGGAAGGCTGTTAGCGCCTTGTCTGCATTCTGCCACCCAGGTGACCATGCTCGTGCCAGAAGGGCATTGCTCCCCCTCTCTGACTCATCCTCAAATATCAGGTCATCTGATGGGCATATTGATAAGTCACCTGTTGAAAATTGATCATGCAATGAACTGATGAAGTCAGTTGAAAATCACCTTGTAGCATAATGCTTGAAAGAAATAAAATATGTAAAGTGATTAGTCAAATCTGTACATAAGACTAAGAATAACTGGTGATATGATAGTTATTAAACACTGTTTTATAGCAAACATACACTGAAGGTCATTCCAATTGTCTGTGATCTTCTTTTCAATGTGTAGGAGTTTTGTGCAAAGCCCAGGAAACATACTTGTTGAGTAGTTATTCTGAATGAATAAAAACTAGAACAATCATATTCATAGTTCTCCAATCACCTGAATTGATCTTCTTCGGGGGCAGAAGTGGTGCAGGGGGATCATACGGCATGCTGAGACACCTGTTCCAGAACGGCTCAAACATGGTGAATGGTTGCCCTTCCTCATCAACGACTTCCCAAGGCTCGTATAGCAGATCTGCATTGAAAGATTGCACGACGATACCCTCTGCCGTTAGCATCTCCTTCAGCCGGTGGTCTCTGACCAGTGAGATCGGATCTGAAAAGATGGCCATGGCACAGTGATTTTAAGTCATATGGGCTTTGTCTGAAAAGCTCGAACCCTTTGTTCTAGACTAGCAATTAATGGAGTACAAACTAAAGTACTATACAAAGTACAGGTGCTTAAACATTTGCTCAATCTGGTATCAGTCATATGGGCTATTACTTCATTTCAGTGGTTAGTCAGGGAAACAGAGGACTTTTAGGAATTGAGAAGGAAGATACCAAAATGGTGGGATTTTACTTCATAGAGTGTATATAGCTAAACAGTGAATCAATTCACTTGACATGTGGAGGTTTGTCAAAGCAAGGCTAGGGTCAGAGTTGCTAAATTGGGAAGGAGTTATTGACATGTGGATTGTGGTCGTATGCTAAGTACACTAACATTACTACAAAAAGTACAGCCGAAGTATTATATGGTCTTAAAGTGATGGAATAGATCTGACTCAGCTTGAGGCAAATCCGATAAATAATTCAAAAGGGACAGTTAACTTGCTTTGTTTCGTCTAGTCAAGTCATGTTAATGAATTGGCCTTCGAAGCATGAACTTACCAAGAAGGGAAATCCTTGTATCACTACATAACAATCATTTAAAAAAACCTAAAAGGCCGATTTTCCGTGAAAAAACTGCGATTAAACAAACATATGCCACTGGTGAGGAACCAAACCGTAGAGATGGTTGAAGTAGACGTGCGTGGCGCCGGTGTCGCGGACGAGCTGGAGCAGCGCGACGACGGCGTCAGGCGACCTCCGTGTGACGAGCTTGCCTGCTCCGAGTCGGCGGAGCGAAGCGTCCAGGTGCTTCAGGCTCTGGTTGATCCACCACCGGGACACGCGTCCTGGGAAGTACGGGCCCTCTTCCTCCGGTGACCACACGTACGCCGGCACCACCTCCCCGCCGGCGCGCGCTGCCGCCGCCAGCGCCGGGTTGTCCTCCACTCTTAGGTTCCTCCGGAACCACACAACGCTCCTCATCCCGGCGTCCCCGCCGCACATGGACGAGGATGAGACCGACATGACCGGTCAATCCAAGAAACTCCCCGAGTTGTTTCAGGAGCACGTCAAGAAACCATGAAGCCAAGAACTGGTGAGTCCAGAGATCAGAGGTTCCGACCCTATGCTTTTCTTCCTCTCGAGATTCCCCAGAAGTAAGTGGAGGAGTGCGCGCACGAGGTGGAGTGTAATATTTTGCTCCTTTTTTGTATTTTTGCTGCGTAATTTGATTATTTTTCTTTGGTCTTGTGTTGTTGCAGTTGGTGTCTCTGGTTTTGGTTGGGACAGTTCTGGTCCAATGGAGAAAGAGGCTATGGATATCGGGATTGGTTGGTTGGATTTGATCTATTTTTCTCCTCGTCCATTTATCCTTCTGGTCCTCACCCTATTTCCTACCCAGTCCCACAAAATTTCTTCTATTTGTATTATACTCCATCTGACCTTTTCTATTGGTTAGTTCAATCTTATTTTTGTGTTATAATTTTGATGACAACCAGCCTGAATTATGCGAGGACAAAAAAAATACTGTAACAAGTAACAAAGTGACATAAAGTCATCCTTAGACATTAGAATAGAAGTATTATAAGAACTAGTTTTTATTTGGTAGAATTTGTAAACAAAACACATTTTTCTACATGGAAAATTAAAAGCTTTTATTGTTGAGGCATTCCTGACAAGACAAGTTGTGCTGGTGAGTTGCGTGTGCATGACTACCTGCATTGCGTCGTCGAACACGGGAGATAGGGTTAGCATTTGTCCTCAAGTGTCGATGATTGCGGGGGTTTCTCTTCGTTTTCTTTTCTTTCCTTCTATACAAACCTGCAGTTTCGATTTGCTTGGATTTAGTGGAAGCTGTCATTTTGTCAATAAAAACAATAGGTAGTTGGCTGTTGGTAGGCATGTTGCGCCATGAGTTAGACATGATGATGCACGCGATCGTAGCCACCATTGTAATTTTGTAGAAAAACAACATATTACATCCAAAATCCGTTGGTTAAGTAAAAATTAACATGATTTGCATGTACAAAGTAAATCTAAATTGAGTTATAAGATGATCATGCAAACATGACAACAACAAAAAAAAATAATTTATAGGTTAATTATTGTTAAGGGGTCAAACAGGGAGAAGCATCCGATTATTAAGATATCTTGCGTTACCCCTTGAACATAAAATAGGTTATATTGTAGCTCTATATTATAAAAGAAAGTCAAATTTTTAGTGCATGAGAAAGAAAAATAGCAGGCTTTGAAACATTCAACAATAAAAGGGCTAAAAAACCTGTCCTGCAGGTTAAAACTAGTCATGCATGAAAGAAAATAAAAATAGATGTGCAAAAAAACATTTAAAGAATAAATTTTATAAATAGAGAATATTAAAGGGAGGAGAAAAACATGAAAGCACATTTAGCATTCCCTGAATATTGGAACAAGATATTAAAAGCATATAGCAAAATTTCTTCTGTAGTTAATGAAAATGCCACTTATGTCTGTCTCGCTCATGCCGTTTAAATAAAAAAAATGTTTTTGAGATGTACCTAACTTCATGTGTCTTATATACTATGTCGCATGTAACTTCTGGTATCTAACTCAAAGCGCACATTCTATATGGGAAGGTCTAGGCTGCTTAAACATCTTTTCACGTGCGTGTTTAGGGATCACGTCTTTGTAATAGTGGCCAAACAAATCACGTCCTTATACGTGGGGTGGTGCGGGGTGCATGGTGCATATGTGTGTTTCACATGCAATTGCACCCACTCATTTCATTTGTCATTGTAAGCGATACATATATGCATGGTTTCCCACATGTCATTGACACCGAGCACTCATGGATAAGGATAAGGGGTATGCAAGTTATTTTTACGCCAAAGTAGGAAGAAAAAGGTTTGGAAACTTTGAGACAATATAATGAAGCAGCTGGTAGGGACGCGACGCGCAGGGGACTGCTGCTGCCTTTCTGTACCCCAATCCAAATGACGAATATATTCTCCTGTAGATGATAAGAGAACCTATGCACCGAAGCTCGTGTGGTGACCATGGCACGTCAGACGGCCCGTGTTCGGAGCAGCGCGGGAGCGCCTGTCGCTGATCCCTGCTGGTCCAAAAATAGGGAGAGCGCGCTTGTACTGCAAAGCAGGATCGTCATTTCGTCGTTTGGATCGGCCGAGAATAATTAAGGAGAGCGCTTGTACTACGTTTGTACTGCAAATATTTAGGCAAATCCGTCAGTAGTAGCAGCATATACTGCTGAAGAAGTTACCGATCTAGCAGTAGCAGCATATATCTAGGCAGCTCGCAAGTATTGGACGAACCGCGAGATTTTGAACGGGACTGGTGCTGTGGTAGCGTGAGTCGGGGATGCCAATTCCATCCGATCCGGGCAGGGGGTAGTCTCGTCGCCACGCTGTCCCGTTGAGGCCTTTTTTGCGTGGGTGGGTGCGCGCATAAAGTCGCCCGGCGTCGACGGCGACGGCGACGGCCGAGGCTGCGCGCGATTTCAGCGATGGGGATGGCGCGGCTCCTCCGTGGCCCGCAGCAGCACTAGCTAGCTTTGCTTTAATTTCAGCCAGCGAGGAAGCGAGCAAGGTGCTCTTTGGCGCGGCGCCCCCGCCCGCTTGTTCCTCTCCGGCCTCCCTCGCCGCCTTTGATGGGGTCGCCGTCGATAGGCAGCCGCCACGCGCGCCACAGACGATGGGGACGTGGTCCTCATCTCATCTTTTTTCTGAAGCTACCTGACGTCGGGCCTTTCCTCATGGATGGCCGGCCCAGAACAATGGAGCCTCGTTGAAGATTGAAATGGCGAACTTATCCAATCCCCGCTTTGTGTGGGAAGCCCGTGTAGATTGTTTATATCTCGTTGGGCTTGGGCTAGTTGGCATACAGGGCCCATTTTACTCCAACCATTTTCATACACTTTTTTTCCTTTTTTATATAGACAATGAAAAATAGCTCCCACGTTTTGCATCTTAGCATATTAGTTGATGACGATGCACAACATATAAACATTCAAACATAGCCGGTCAAATAGATGTGCTTAGAGCTACTTCGCAACGAGTCAGTGCTTATTTGCATTATTCAATTGCTAATAATCACACACCTTTTTTTATGGGATTGAGATTTTATTTGGCTGTCAGCCCACCATCCTAGTTCGACTTTTCTTTTATAACTTACTACTTCTCTGTTTAAAAATAAATATCATTTTAACTCTCAGGCACATAAATTAAAGAGTGAGAAAAAAGAAGAAATATAAAACAAACGAGAAGAAGAGAGATCGTGATAGAGTTATATTGGATGAGAGAAATATGTATTGAAAAGTGAGAATGACATGTATCGTGGAATAAAATTTGAATGCTATAATATAATAATATTTGATTTGAAATGGAGGAGTATTATGAAAAAAAAAACATGATATTTCTATCAGTCTATGCTTAATGCTTTATCAAGCACCCAAAACAAAACGCATGGGCCCGATAATTTATCTTGTAGGTGCAGTGCAGGTACGCCTGCCCACAGCAGCGCTGTCCCTAGCAATTAATCGAGCACGGCCCACTCTAATCTCCCGGTCGTCGCCTCAGGTACCAAACTTATCGCTCCAAGACCCCGTCCACAGAACGAAAGCTTGCCCATGTCGCGCTTTCTTTCTCTTGTCCATGGACCCAGTTCTCGAAAAACTCGTCGCCTGTTTCGGGCCGTAGAGGCGTAGACGCGCGAGTCAAACATTGGCTTCCCAAAGTCTTCAATTCCCACACCAGGCTTACATTCACTCGCTCTCACCTAGTATCTGTCCCTGACATATGTCCCCGTTGTTTGGGCCCACTGTAGCTTGACTCCAATGAAATTTCCTCACTTGGACACGCCGCGTGTAAGTATGACCATTTCTGTTCCCCTGTTAGCCTTCCAGCAGCCTCATCTGCATGGACTTGGTTCACAGTGAAGACAGCCGTTGCTGCATGCCTTGTGAAGCGCTCTCACATAGAGCGTTCCAGTGGACGGGGTCTATGCTGTGTGTGGGCCAACGGCTGCTCCTCTGTTCAGTGTTGACCCTTGAAAGGCCTCCCGCATAGACTTCTTCGTCCCGACGCGCAAACGCGACGAGAGAGAGAAAAAGAAAGGCATTTTTTAATAAGAATCGAAGCCCCAAAGCGAAGCTCCGCTTGCACTTCCTCGACCGCTCAAAGCTCCGCCGGGCTTTTCAGTTTGCACTCCTTCTCTACCCGCCGAATTTCTCAGTTCTACGCGTGCTGGATCGATTGGTAAGTTGATCTGTTCGCCTGCGATTTTTTGCCGATTTTTTCCGCGGTTGCTGCTGGATTTTCCGCTGGGTTTCGCTACTGGATCTGCTTTTATTGGATTTTTCAATCGTTTTTCGATTGCAGGGTGGAAAATTCCATGTCCCGGGGCGGAGTTGGTGACCGGACAGGAGGCTCGTGGTCTGGCGGGAGAGTTATCGGTGGCGGTGGAGGCTTCTGAATTTCCCCCCTTTTTCTTATTAGTCTTGGTTCCTTGATTGGAACCTGGAGATATGGCAAGGTTTTGCTGCTTCGGCTCCGAGGTAACGCCAACTTCTGATCAGTTGCCGTAGCCGTTTATTTCCTCACTTTATTATGTCATATTTTGGAGGAGTTCTGTCCCTTTTGCCTGATAACTATAACTATGTATAATACGGCTTTGGTTAAAAGAAGATTATGCCTACTCAATATTAGGCTTCACTGTGGTCCCCTCTTCACATATGGTGGCAGTATGCTTCGGTGCTAATTACTTGCTTCCATTTACCTTGTTGACATGAAACGCTATCACTGCCCTCAGCTTTTAGCTATCTCGTGAAATGGTTTTTGTTCTTGATTAATTGCTGTACCCACTCTATAGAGTTCATGAAGCTTTATGTGTTGACACCGTCACACCGGAAACTCTGATGGAATCAATTGAGTTCATGAACTCACCTTTTTGTTTCATGAACCTTTGGCCTAAGTTAGGAGCTGTAGCAATTGCAGTCCATATTGTGTTAGCATTCAATCTGCATTATTTACTCTTGTTGACTTTTCTTCTTGTACACAGTTGAGAGGGCATTCATCAACGGCATCTGGCAAAGGGAAAGGCTGTCAGGGCCAAATCAAAGTTTCCTATGGGTTTAACCTTGTAAAAGGAAATACAAATCATCCTATGGAGGATTATCATGTCGCTGAACTTGTTGAAGCGAAAGGAAATGAGCTTGGCCTTTTTGCTATATTTGATGGTCATCTAGGAGACAATGTTCCTGCTTACCTGCAGAAGAATTTGTTCTCAAATATTTTGAACGACGTGAGTTTTCAGCCTTTGTTTCGATAAGGATTCATTTGGTGCCACTGTGTTGAACCTGTTCGTATTCTGCTATTTCAGGAAGAGTTTTGGACACATCCAGATAGAGCAATCATGAAAGCCTATGAAAAGACAGACCAAGCTATTCTAACTCATACTCCGGATTTGGGACAAGGTGGCTCCACTGCTGTAACTGCCATTCTTGTAAACGGCAGGAAGTTGTGGGTAGCTAATGTTGGAGATTCAAGAGCTGTTCTTCTGAAAGGTGGTCAGGCTATACCGATGTCGATAGACCATGATCCAAATGTTGAGCGCAGTGTAATTGAAAATCGGGGTGGCTTTGTTTCTAACATGCCAGGTGTGTCCTCAATTCTTTATAATTCTGTATATATATTACCTGATTGGAATGTTGGGCCTCTTGTCAATTTTGGATGTTTAATTTACTCTTCTTTCTGCTGAGCATGCGAACAACTCCAATACAATTTCTAGTAAAAAAATTTGATGCATGTGAAAACAGAGAAAAAATGTTCCTACTTTTACTAGTAAAGTTGGTGACGCAATTATTCTAAATGTTAAGTGTTAATTCTACATCATGCTGTGGTAACGGTCCTAATTATGTTGTGAATGCCATAAAATGTAAGTTGGTGCAATATTTAGCGAAACCTTAGATTTTGCAGAAGTGGATGATGCTAATGGTTGTGATGATGCACTGTGCACGAAAATAAAAGAAATTTTAGTTCTTTAGTTGAAATAATTTGGAGACAGCTACACATAGGTGTAGAAGTTAGACCACTGCCAATATAATTTAGCAGTTCTTGAAGTATTGCTGTTGTCACTTTATGCAGTCAAACAATCATTGGCTCTGGCCTGTAGCTAACCTTAAGGTATCCCCAGCCTTGTCTACTTCTCAACAAACCAAAACATTACTAAAAAACTCCCTTCTAAAATACACTGATCAAAAGGCTGAGAAGGTCAATAGTCGCCATCCTGTAGTCATATGTATTGTTTCCAATACCGCACCAGTTCCTACCTTGATCAGGCTATAGAATAAGTTCTATTTGGGGCAATTTTATATCAGAAGACAACAATATTTTGTTGTTTCTGGTACCGTTTTGTCACTGTAGATGTCCCTTGTCATTAGCCTTTGCTGATTTCAATCTCATATTTATTCCTTTTTTTGATGTATCTAGCTTCCGTGTTAGTCTAGTAGTATTATGCATTGGTTTCAAAACTGAAGAATGCAAACTTTGTATTGTCCACAGCATATATTTTTTTAGGTACTTGCTGCACCCATTTAAGGTGACATTCTTTATCTAATTTTGTAAATTGCAGGAGATGTCCCCCGAGTATGTGGTCAGTTAGCTGTCTCCAGGGCTTTTGGAGACCGGAATCTAAAATCTCTATTGAGATCGGAGCCTGATATAAGAGTTGAAGACATTGATTATACTGCTGAGTTGCTCATCCTTGCAAGTGACGGACTTTGGAAGGTGTGGCTTATTATTTCTAAGTTTATCAAAATGGACAGGTATAGTTGATTGTAGTTTGTTAAATACTTTTCTTTATCAACCAGGTAATGAACAATCAGGAAGCCGTTGATTTGGCGAAAAGGTTTAAGGATCCACATGCAGCTGCCAAACAATTAATTGCCGAAGCACTAAAAAGAGAAAGTAAAGATGATATATCATGTATTGTTGTCCGGTTCAAGGTGTAAATTGATCACTGGTGATTCACGAGGGATTGACATGGAGAGCATGAGGAGTTAAACATCATACCTTTAGACTGCCTGACGACGCTAGTGGTGATCCAAAGAATAATTACGAGAGTGTTGGTTGTAAATGATTAGCTGGGTCTATTTTTATGTTCATATATAAATATGCTAGGATTATTTGTTTGGCGATTCAAAGGTACACGTTTGAGGCCCAAGAGCCTATATGAGTAGCTTTCATCTGTAAATAATGGTTGCAGATATTGGAAGTTGACCGTGCTCCATTGTGAATTTATGAGAGTAGACTGAAAGATGGCAAACTTTTTACCAGAGCAGAGCAGCCAGACATCTGCGGCAAATCCCGAGAGTTTGCTGCAACCTGGCTTCCTGTACCTGATGATGTTTTTCTGTTTTTTCTTTTCTTTTTCTTTCTCTCCCAGCCCGTGGCTGGCTTTGCAAATTCCTACAAACTGAACTTGAAAACTTTTTGTTAAAAAAAAAACTGAACTTGAAAACTATGGTCTCCGCCTTTGCTTTCCTACCATGATGTAAGGCGGTGCTCCTGTCGTTTAACCCATAAAGAAAAGGTTTCAACTTATTCCAAAGGTTGTACTAAGTCCACAAAGTCTACATCTCCAAAGAAAAAAAGGGTACACGAAGGCTAGCCTTTAGGAAATGGCAAATTTTTTGCCGTTCATAGATCGCACTGACTCCGAACATCCCAAATTTCCAATGATTGTAAACCTGTGACTTCTACACACATCGCCCTAAGGTGAATTACAATAGTGTTGTCTCATAGTTCATCTTATATATGATACGTATCATCAGACGACTTATACAATATATAGTTTTTTCAGTTGTCTCCTATTAATTATATATCTCTTTAATTTATGAATATAAAAAAGAAATATTTATAGATTAAAAAACTACTAAAACTCATACAATGATGTAAAGTCGTCTCATACTCCTAAATTTTAACACATGAGATGATTGCTATGCAAAACAACCATCTTTTTCTCTCACCACCCTCTCTCTCTTTCACATCATCAAAAATCCCATGTGGCAATATATAAGACGTTCTATAAAACTACATGTGTGTAATATTGTAACTGCCCTAACTATGTTCGGAATTGCTGGTGACACCCGTACCATAAATTGAACCAGGACAAAGAGTGGACTCTATGATACGCATCCGAGGAGTTGGCTGGGAGGCTGCCGTAGCTGGCGGGCCACCCTGTGTGAGACCAAGAGGGGGAGAAAACCAGATGAAGAGACCGGCAAGCTGCAGAACCATGTAGTGCTCTGTTTCAAAATTATTATCGTCACTGATTTTTTTTGCTAACTTTGACTATTTGTCTTATTAAAAGAATTTAAAAAATATTATCTATTTTTTTATAATTTATTTTCTCACTAGATAAAATTTAAATCTAACTTATAACTTTTCATATTTAAATAAATATTTTGAATAAAATAAATAATAAAAAATAATGAAAAAAATCAATAGCAACAATAATTTTGAAACTGAGGGAGTAGGTGTTTGCTGAATCGGAAAATAAGCTGCTAGTGTTGGTGAGAAACAGAACCCGGCAGATCCAAAATTAAAGCATAGTGGCATAAGATAGTTTTAACGGAGACATGTAGAAATTCTAATCCATCCTCTTTCCAAAAATATGTACAAAGCTGTCGAACGACCGATCATGACTGAGAAGCACAATCTCTCGGCAACAAAGAGGAGGATCGCTTCATCTCTCCGTCAAGAAAAGAATTGACGAGGAGAAAACAAAAAAGAAAAAGAGTGGAAGAACAGTTTCAGTTTGCTATACTGAGCTGCAACAACAACGTTCAGCGGAATAGGTTCTCTATGCTTTAGCAGTGCATCGATTCCCTGGCGGCCATGGAGGCGACGGCCTTGGCCCACGCCACCAGCTCGCGCTTCAACCTCCTCTCGTCGCCCATGAGCTCCGGCACGTCCACTGACACCGCCGCCGCCGCCGCGCTCGTCCGGGACGACCAAGCCTCACCGCCGCGGTCGCTGACAAAGAGCCATGCGCTCGCCGCGCTGACGTCGAGGGCGCCGTGGACGGAAGCCGCTCGCAGATCTCTCGCGTCCAGAGCCATGTCTGCCAGCTTCTCGCTGATTGCTGTACTAACCACAGCGCGCTCCACCACAAGTCGCTGTGCCTGCGTCCGTGCAAGCTGGAGAAGAAGCAGAAATGTTGCTTGAGAATTTGCGAGGCTCTGCACTCTGTCCTGCTGCAGCTAATTCAGCTTCGATTCGGTTTGGTGCAGCAACTGGGACACTTGACGAGCTCTATATATACCAGGCGCGCACGCGCCGGCTCGTGAGGCACGAGTAGCACGTGCAGTTTGCGATCTTCCCACACTGTGAGTGAACGCGCAAGATACGCAGGCGCGGACAAGCGTCTCAAGTGTGAGCACGACCGGGACTGATTGCGAACGCGCAGCGTTGACATCGCGCAGCCGCGCAGGTGGCGCGTCCTTCTTCACCGTTTTTTTTTCCCGTAAGGTTTAATCGAACGTTGAGTATTAAAAAAATGCAGTAGGCGCGCGTTAATTAGGTGTGAGGTTGTATCGGTCGTGCTGTGCTGTTTGGGTCTAGCGCGATCACATATCGCCGATTTGAACGAACGAACGGCGCGCATAGTGATCTGTTGACTCTTGCCCGTTGCTACCTTGTGATCCTCGACCGACGCTCGATCCGTGTTGACTTGATGAGGCCGTTGGCAGCTTGAGAGACTATGGCCCTGTTTGCTTACGATTATTTAGATCACGCTTAGATTCATAGAAAGTAAGACTATGAAGCGGCGGCCAGCAGAAGCGAGAATAAGCAGAGTGTTTGGTGAGATTATCGCTTATTTTCATTGATAAGCCGCTTATAAGCAGAAACAAACAGGGCCTATGACAAGTGCCCATGTTGCAACTGGAGATAAGGTTTTTTTTTTGGGAGGGAGGGGGGGGGGGGGGGGATGAGATAATCTTGTTTTAGCAAGGTGTCTGGCCTAACATTTAGATTTAGATTTTGCTGTTTATTTAACTAGTGTCACGGTGATATCAATATGATCATGACTGGTTGAGCTCACATTGTAAACTTTCAAAACTTGTTGTGTGCACACATAGTTTACTAAAGTATGCCAGAAAATGACGTCCTAGAAAAAAAATAATCCATGACACTCTCATGTTGATTTAAAATTAATCCAATAAAACAACTGACATACAATCATCATGGGCCACCTTTTGCATTATTAATTAGGGAATATCATTTGTAAAAAATACACATGTTTCAAAACTCTCAATACTATTCTATCTTTTTTTTGACAGGGAAAAAGAAACTTTATTGAAACAACGCTCCTGGAGGACCAGGTCCTGAACACAAACTGGAACACTAGAAAAAGAGACTCTAGACACCCCACAACTCTTGCGCTAACACATGCGCCGCTTTATTCTGGTTTCTACTTATTTTCCTTAATGAGACTCCTCCTCGTTGGTCCCTCTCCACCCGGAAGTCATGGATGAAGGGGCCACCAAAGACCTATCCGTTCCTCCTAGCATAATCAGTCTGACTCCAGAATCAGGTGTCTATCTGGCCACCGTTCTACCAACCGAAGGCCATCCAGGCAAGCCGCTGCCTCTGCCTCCTCAACATCCCTGTAATGTAGTAAAACACGTGTAGCATTTAGTAATGGATTGCCCCGTGCATCGCGGATGATTACTCCGAGTCCAGCAGCTGATGTTTTAGGGTCGAAGGCACCATCGACATTGATTTTTAGTTCTCCTACACCCAGTGGTACCCACCGTGAATCATCAGTTTTGCAAACAGGGACGGTCCCAAGCATTCTTGGCTCTGCAGTTTGCTTATCTTTGCTATCCCCCATCTCCCCACTCCCCGATCTTCTTAGACTTTCCATATACTTTGATATGAAAATAACTGAGCCTTTAACTGAAATACTGAAAGGTCTAGGTCTCTACCCTTGGATTAATGATAAGTTTTGGTGATAGATGACAATGGTTATTGGAACTAATCTTTTATATAACCTTGTGAGCTTACATGATAGGTTATGTTCCGGCATCAAATAATAAGATCAAGCTATGATATCAAACCATTTATAACAAGTGTTGAGGATCAACATGAACAAGGTTGTAGATTGATGACAATATGGTTGACTCAATAAGTTATTTGATAAAGATGCTTGATAAAGGATAATAGTGATCAATGTGTTGATGAAGCTGTCGGTAGACATAATCAACACCTATGGTTGAAGCTAGAAACACATCATAGAAGATGATTGAATATCAATAATTGATGGTGTCAATATGATGATGTGTCAATAACTGAAGTAGAGATTATTGGCCAATAACTTAAAGCTAAGTGACCATTAAGACAAGAAGAAAATCAAGACACTTGAGAAAAGGAATATATCAACTTGGTTGTTGAAATAATAGTGAGCATATTGATGATGATGGATACAAAGTAGCATTCCATGGAAAGGCGGTGAAGGTTGAGCAAGACTTGGCCGTGATGGACCATGTGCAAGGGTGAAGCGCAAGCAAGAGGCTTGGTGTCAAAGAACCAAAGACAATGGTGAAGAATAAGTGTAGGCTAGCGCGATGAACCGTGCAAGACTATGTGAAGCTATGGATTATCTACATCACTCGTTTGAAGAATGCTTGAAATGTAGAAAAAAGATGGTATTCATAGGTTTAATCACATCAAGTAAAATTAAAAGTAAGAGCAATGATTGAATTTCATATGTTGAAGAACTTCAAGTGGGTTGAACATATGGAAGTCACATACACTTCATGAGTTGATGAACATCAATCCCAAAATATCATGTGGACATGTTCAAGGGAAAAGAAAGATATCAATCACACTTTATGAGTTGATGAACATCAAATCTAAAATCTCAAGTGGACATGCTCAAGGCAAAGGTATAATAATGTTGGACATATATGCTTATCGATAGTTGATCAACAACTAAATGTTCAAATGGTGAAATGCTCATGCATTGGCAACCCTCAAGATATGGAAAGATTATGACATGAAGTTGTTCCTATTGGCATAATTTTCTATTTACTTTTAAGTATAGGAATGTCATACTATCAAGAGGGATGTAATATTGATAGCTTTGTTTATGTCTCGGTACTCAAAATGATCTAATAAACTTTTGTGAGAGTTTAATATTTATATGGGTTCTATTTTCGCCTGACCCGGACTAGGATGGCCAAACCCAGACTAAGATGGGTTATGGGGTCAGTCGGATTAAGAAGGGATTACCCAGACTAAGACGGTTGAGGGACTAACAACGATAATATTTGTTCTATTTTAAGTTGGTCCGGACTAGGATGGCCCCCGTGACCAGACTAAGACGGCCACTGACAGAACATAGCGGCTAGTTTTTGAAAACTTCCTAATATACCCCCTTCATCCCCAATGGTTGGCCGCCGGTTCCATAGCAAAGAAACACTCTTTTATGCCAAGAAACAACCTCTTCACTCCCCATTGCTTAGTGCTTGACCTTGTGGGTGAGATTGGGTGAGAGATGGAGTGAAGGAGAGCTAAATCCATTGTTGAGCACTTGAGTTCATAAGCAAGCAATCTTTGTGGCATTTTATACTCTTAGGGATTCATCCCCTAGACGACAAGGTGTCGCCCGGTGAGCTCCCAAGCTTTGTGGTGAGCCTCGGGAAGTCTGTGAAGGTTTCGATTCACCTCCACAAGGGAAGGAATCAAGGGAAGGAAGAAAACCCGAGATCAAACTTTGTGATTACTCGGTGAGGATTTAGGTTGAAAGAGACCCGGCTCTTTGGAGCTCCTCAATGGATACGTAGGATTCTTGAAGAATTTGAACTTCGGGAAACAAATCATTGCGTCTCTTGAGTGGTTTGCATGTTCTTCATCTAGTTATTCATATTTGTGCTTGATTTCCTTACAGTAAGTTATTCTATCATTATACTTGTTGTTGGTTTAATTTATTCGGTGTATTTTCTCACATATATGTTTAGAACAACTTGGTAGAAGTCGAGTTGTACCTAGATTGTCAAAAACATGTTTTTGTTCATCTTTCTATCGCATAGTCCAGACTAGTTCGGGAACCCTAAGGACTAGTCCGGGTTCTGAATTTGTCTGGAAATCTTAAGTACTAGTTCAGCTCTAGGACTAGTCTGGCCCTGCCTGGACTTATCCGGGTTCATCCGCTGCAAATTTGTTTTAATCGCCTATTCACCCCCCTCTAGGCGATATTAAGGTCCTTTCAAATGCGTTCCCCTACCTGGAAAACACTGTTCCTAACATGCCAGGTCCTCCAGAGTAGCATTATGAAGTTTGGCATCACCTCTTCTGGGTACAGCTCAAGCAACACGCCACTCTGGTCCTGTTGGCTTAAGATCCTCTTCACGTGGCAAGTGCCAGACTTTAGAAAGTTCATGTCTTAGCGCCCGTGCATGGGGACATCTGATCACAACATGAAATCCATCCTCTACTTCTGTCCCACAAATCTCACAGGTGTTAAAATTTGTCAAATGTCTATAGCATCTATTCACCTGCATTGCTAACCCATTAGAGACGAGCTTCCAGGCAAACACCTTCACTTTTGGTCGCACTTTTGTTCTCCGTAGTATTCTCCAAACCTCCCGTTCACAATGCACAATAGAGCTGCCTTTTAACAGAGAATATGCCGCTCCTCTCTGGGTGCCATGCCACCGCATCCTTAGTACTTTGTCTCGGAAGCTTGATCTTCAGTATTTCATTTACATCCCAAAGGTGGAAGTACCGTCTTAGGATTGTTTCATCCTAGCAGCGCGAACGATCGTCAATCAACTGACTCACTCGCCTGAGCTGACAGACCCGAATACTTCCTGTGGGTTTGTGGCTGTCGGCCCTTGGAATCTAGTTGTCCCGCCAAATACATGTGCTCATTCCATCTCCAATTCTCCTGATTACTCCTTGCTTCAAAAGTTCTAGCCCATACTCAATAGATTGCCATGTTGGAGAAGCCTCATTCGCTGGTACCGTGTCTAGCAGATTGCCTTGCGGAAAGTACTTGGCCTTTAGCAACCTTGCGCAGAGACTATCCGGGTTCTCAATGAGTCTCCAGGCTTGCTGCGCTAAAAGTGCTTTGTTGAACAGTCTGAGATCTTTAAACTCCAAGCCGCCATACCCTGTCGGTTGAATCATTTTCTGCCACGGGATCCATTGCACTTTCCTCCATCCCTGTTCCGCACCCAACTAGAAAGCACGCACCTGCTTCATCTGGGCATCGCACAACGTCAGTGGTAGCTTGAATACTCCCATATGTACGTTGGCAATGCTTGCACAACTGATTTGATGAGGGTCTCTTTAACTGCTGACAATAGGTCCCTTTCTTTCCAACCCGTTATCCTTTACCTGAATCGTTCCTCTAGGGGCTGCAGTATTCCCCTACGGATTCTACCGTGTGGTGTCGGTAGCCCAAGATACTTGGCTTCAAATTCAACTCGTTGTACTTGCAGTATATTCCTCATATCCTCAATGGTGCCAGCATTGTGCTCTTCATGTAACAGTAGAGAACACTTAGGTGGGCTAACAAGTTGTCCTGTACAGGTCTCAAAGGGGTTCAGGATGTTCTTTATGATTGTCACTTGCCCTACATTTGCTTTGAAGAAGAGGAGGCTGTCGTCCGCAAATAAGAAATAAGTGATGCTAGGAGCTCTTCTACAAACTCTCATCCCTTGTATAAGTCCCAGACTTTCATTATGTTTAAACAAGACAGAGAGACTATCCGCAACCAACAAAAATAATTAGGGAGAAAGCGGATCACCTTGACGAAGACCTCAGGAGGGGATGAAGGGACACAATGGTATCCTATTGAAGCGAACAGTGGAGACACAAGTCATAACTGACTGCACCCACTGAGGTTGAAAGCCCAGCTTCACCAGCAACTCTTTGAGAAATCCCTAATCCACTTAGTCATACGCCTTCGATAAGTCCAACTTATAAGCCCCAAAATCTTTTTGGTCACCTATTCTTGTCTGAGTTTCATGTATGCACTCAAAGGCTATTAAGGCATTGTTAGTGATACGACACCCTGGCAGGAAGGCACTTTGCTCGGGGGCGATAATAACATCAAGAATAGGACGCAATCTGTTTACAAGACACTTTGAAATTACCTTGTAGATGGCATTTTAAAGACTGATAGGTTTAAAATCTTTTAATTCTTCCGGGTTCGGACCTTTCGAGATAAGGACTATCACGGTGTCATTGATACCCACTAGAAGCACACCATTAGTAAAGAAGCGCTTGACCGCCATTATCGCATCCGCCTTCACCACAACCTAGTGTCTTTGGAAGAACCGAGCAGGGAACTCGTCCGGTCCAGGTGCTTGTAATGGCCCCATTTGAAAGAGTGCATCACTAATTTCTTCCTCAGTAAAGTTCCTGCATAGTTCATCATTCATCGTAGGGGTGATTTTTTGTTGAATAAGCCCTAGCAGAGCCATACCATCCACAGCAGGATCTGTAGTATATAGGTCAAGGAAGAATTCTCTTGCCATTTGTTTCATTGTTCCTGGGTCATCACACCAATCACCACCTGCTATGCGTAGCTTGCGAATTTTGTTTTTACGAGCCTGCCACACTGCTTGTCGATGGAAGTAATTTGTATTTCGATCCCTTTCCCTCAGCCATGTGATCCGTGATCGCTGGAGCCACATCATTTCCTCTCTGTAAAGAAGTTCATCCATCTTATTTGTGATGACACGCACCTCTTCTCTTGTATGTGATGGGTTCTCTTTAATCTCCTCCAGCCTGACCCGCAATAGCTCAAGTTCCTTAGATACCACACCAAACTATTGTTTCCTCCAGGATCTTAGAGCCTGTTGCACCGCTCGTAGCGCACACATGACACCTCCCAAGCACACATGGTCTGTTGAGGAGCACCATGCTTGCTTAATCTCAACAGCCAATGATTCAAGCCTCTCCCACATAATCTCATATCTAAAAATTCATGGTTTATGCCGGTCCCAGTTTTCTTCCTTCACTTCTAAAAACAATGAACAATGGTTTGACCGAGATGACACAAGGTGATGCAGCCGCGCCTCCCCAAACATATCCCTCCAGTTTGCATCTGCAACAGCTCTGTCCAGACGCACTTTAACATTGGCCCTGCACTCCATTGAAGGTGCATCTAGGCCCCTAATTTTATTTTGGTGATTAACGCCAATACAATTAAGAATGGACTAATGTTTCAATGAGCATGTGTGTAGAAGATGGTTTAATTATTGATGACAAAATGCATAGAAGCTCAAATACTCAAAGAAAAGGAGAAAACAAAGTGGCCAAGAAATTTCAAGATGATACTAAAAAATTTGCTCAAATATGAAGCTCATGGAGTTTTTACTTTATTTTTGAGTATAGGAAAAACCGTACTATTAAGAGGGACACAAAAGTGTGAAGCAATGATGAACTAAGAGCAAAATCCAAAATTCCACAGCCAAAACATTTTTCCAGGACAAAATCATCGGACTTGTCTGACCCATCGGACAAGTCCATCGGACTCCAGAACCTTTGCCACTTTGGGTCGTCGGACTTGTCCGACGGTCATCGGACATGTCCGATGACCAGCAAGTCCGACCCATCGGACTTCACTGTCGGACTCCAGTACCTGTTTCAAACCCTAGCCATCGGAGACTTGTCCGATGGTCAACTTGTCCGAGGCATCGGGCAAGTCCCTCGGACTCTAGAACCGACGCCAACTTGTTCCATCGGACATGTCCGATGACCATCGGAGTTGTCCGATGAAGATCTGAGAAATACCCATCCAAACGGCTCCTTCTCTTCTTGAGCTATAAATAGACCCCCACTTCATCCCTTGTCTGGTTGGTCACTCATTCCACTCAAAAATACTCTCAAGCTCACTTTGCTCTCCAAATCTCTCCTCCCTTACTTCCAATCTTGATTTGTGAAGGGATTGAGAGAAGATTCAAGAGCTCCATTGACTTCAAGCTTCCATTCTCTCAAGCTCTTGGTTCATCCTCACCACCGACCACGTTTGTGTTTGTTACTCTTGGGGATTCATCCCCTAGACAACTAGAGGTACTCGTAGAGCTCCCAACTTGTGTGGTGACGCCTCGGGAAGTTTGTATTGACCCCTCCTTCGTGGAGTTTGCTAGTGGAAAGACAAGTTTGATCTTTGTGGTCACTTGGAGAGGTTAGGGTTGAAAGAAACCCGGTCCTTTGTGGATCCCTCAACGGAGACGTAGGCTTCTTTGTGGAGCTGAACTTTGGTGAACAAATCTTGTGTCTCCCCTTGTCTTCTTTTGCATACTTGTTATTTACTTGCTCTTGCTCATATCTCGCTAGCTAGGGTTTGCCTCGTTTCTCTTAAATTAACTTGTGTAGGTTGCTTGGTAGTTGTTCCTCTTATTTCTACAACTTCCTCTAGCTTATAATTACTAGATCCTAGCTTGCCTTGCACTAATATAAAGTTTTAATCAGCCGATCTACTTTTCTAACTCGTGCCATCGGACAAGTCCATCGGACTTTCCTCACTATCGTCGAACAAGTCCGACACTGTGCATTTGACTTTTATTATTAAGTGATTTTCAGGAACAATTGCCTATTCACCCCCCCCTCTAGCCACTTTCAATTGGTATTAGAGCAAGGATCTTCTAAAAAGCTTATCCGCTTGAAGATTAAAGATGTCAAATCCGGGAGAAGAACCAACTATCGCTCTCCTAATCAAAGATGGTGCTAGTGGCAGTCATGATGGAGATGATACAGTTGGAAGACATGATGCTCAACCAAGAACCTACAACAATGTCATGTTTGATTATGAAGATCTCAAAGAGGATCGTATTGGGCGAGGGTTCGGTAGGCTTCTGTACTTTGATGGACAATTCTATGACCATTGGAAATGCAAGATGATGATGTACTTGGAATCAATGAGTCCGCATGTTGCAAGCATAATCGAGAATGGTTTCTTGTGGGAAAATAGAGATAATCCAACTCGAAAGGATCAACTCAACATCCATCGCAATGCCGTGGCGGCTAGTGCAATTGTTTCCGCACTTAGTGCCACCGAATATGACAAAGTAGCCGGAATCAAGAATGCCAATCAATTATGGAGAAAGCTTGAGGTTATCTATGAGGGTATTGATTCCGTGAAAGATGCAAGACTTGAAGAATTGCAAAATGAGTTCAACTTGTTCATCATGGGTCCGGGAGAAGGCCCAAAAGAAGTTCATGATAGACTCATGAGAATTGTGAATCAAAGAAGAGCACTTGGAGCTAGAATATCCGACTTGGATATCAACAAGAGACTATTACAAGCATTGGGACCATGGGATTGCAACGTTTGCTCAAACATTAGAGAGAAGGACAATTTCAAAACCTTCTCAACCGATGAGGTACTTGGGAAGCTTCTATCCCAAAAACAACAAAACGATCAAGCCAACAAGATAAATGCGTTGATCAAGCAAATTGTGGAAGCCAATGGTGATAAGAATGATGTGGCACTCAATGCCACAAGTGAAAAGAAGCAAGAGAAGAAGAAGAACAAAGTAGTTGATTCTAGTAGTGAAAATAGTGACGATGAGATGGCCTTGCTTGTAAGGAGGTTCAAGTCATTCCTCAAGAAGGATAGGTACAAGAGGAAAAGCTTCGACAAGGGCAAAGCAAGAAGGTCAAAAAGGACTTGCTATGAATGTGGTGATAAAGGACACTTTATTGTGGAGTGTCCAAAGAAGAAGAACAAGGATGAAAGAAGAAAAGACAAGCATCACAAGAAAGACAAGATATACAAGAAGCATAGGAAAGGTGAAGCTCATATTGGTCAAGAATGGAACTTCGATGATTCATCCTCCTCATCATCTTCCTCCTCCGAATCCGACTCGGATGATGGTGGCATTGCTTCACTTGCCATCGGCGTTACTCCTACCAACACCTCACTATTTGGGAGCTTGAGTGATGATGATGACAACACTCACAAGTGTCTAATAGCAAGAGGATCGAAGGTAACAAAATCTAAATACAAGCGTTCCTCTTATGCTAGTAGTAGTGATGATGATGATGTTGAAAATGCTTCACTTCCTAAAATGCTTGAATTCATGTAATTGCTTGAGAAACAAAAGGAAGAAAATGATAGACAAGAGGAGCTTCTTGAAAAACAAGAGGACTTGCTTATTCTTGAAAAGAAAATAAACCTTGAACTAGAGAAGCTTCTAGAAGTTGAAATAAATAAAAATGAAGAATTAACCTTTTCTATCACTAAAATTGAGAATACTTGTGAAAATGTTAAAATTGATAAAGATAAACTTCAAGAGAAATATGAGGATTTGGAAAAGACTCACAAGTCCCTTGAAGAACAATATAAAATTCTTTCAACTTTCACATCCAGTTCCACCAACAATTCTCATGCTTCCACTACCAAAGGATGTGATAGGTGCTACAACATTGATGTTGATGCTTGTGCTACTAATGTGAAATTGATTGATGATTTGAACAAGCAAGTGAGGGCTCTCGAAAGCAAGATACAACATGGGAAGAATGTTGTTGACAATGAAAAGGCAAAGTATGCAAGAAGTGCATACGCATACACTAGAATGCCCCATGTCATGGATGGCATTGGCTATGTTGAGGGTGCCAAGCACAATACACGGGAAAACAAGAATGGGAAGGAATTCCTTAAGTTCACCAAGGAAGGATCTTATCAAAAGAAGCAAGCTAACAACATGAACACTAACCATACTTCTTTTGCTAATGATTCTCATGTTAATGTGCCTAACTCTACATGTGCACTATTTCATGATTTTGATGCTTCATATGTGCTTATGAGAAACATGCATGGTCGTGTATATGCCAAATATGTTAGGCCACGCAACAAGAGACCAAAGGCTTGTGTGTGGGTGCCCAAAGTACTTGTGACTAATGTGAAAGTACCCAAGCAAATTTGGGTACCTAAAAACAAAGCTTAACTTGTTTTGTAGGACTATGTCTCCGGAGGGTCAAGTTGGGTAATTGATAGTGGATGCACTAATCATATGACCGGAGACAAAAAGATATTCAAGTCATTTGAGCCAAGCCACAACAACAATGAATATATTACATTTGGTGACAATGGAACGGGACAAGTCCTAGGTTATGGTAAAGTCCCTCTCACTCCCTCGTATTCTCTTTCCAAGGTTGCTCGTTGATCATGTTGACTTCAATCTTTTGTCCATCTCACAATTTTGTAAAATGGGCTATGATTGCTTGTTCAACGAATGTGGTGTGACCGTCTATAAGAGGAGTGATGGCTCGGTTGCTTTTAAGGGTGTGCTCAAAGGAAAGCTTTATGTTGTGGATTTCTCCACGGATGAAGCTAGACTTGGTACATGCTTATTAGCAAAGTCCAACATAGGGTGGTTGTGGCATAGAAGACTTGCCCATGTTGGTATGAGAAATCTTCACAAACTCCAAAAGGGCGGCCACATCATAGGACTAACCGATGTTTATTTTGAGAAAGATAGAATTTGTATTGCGTGTCAAGCGGGAAAGGAAGTTGGAGCATCACACCCCGCGAAGAATGTGATGACCACCACAAGGCCATTGGAGATGTTGCACATGGACCTACATAAGTATTGGTGGTAACAAATATGGTCTTGTTATTGTTGATGATTTTTCTCGCTTCACGTGGGTGTTCTTTTTACATGATAAAGGTGAAGTGAAAGATGTACTCAAGACGTTCATGAGAAGAGCACAAAATGAATATAAAGTGAAGATCAAGAAAATAAGAAGTGACAACGGCACCGAGTTCAAGAACACTCAAGTTGAAGAGTACCTTGATGAGGAAGGCATCAAGCATGAATTTTTAGCACCCTACTCCCCTCAACAAAATGGGGTGGCCGAAAGAAAGAACCGTACACTCATTGAGATGGCAAGAACAATGCTTGATGAATACAAGACGTCCAACCATTTTGGGGCCGAAGCCGTCAACACCGCATGCCATGCCTCCAACCGGTTGTATCTCCACCGAATCTTGAAGAAAACCCCATATGAGCTACTAACCGGTAACAAGCCCAATATTTCGTACTTTCGTCTTTTTGGGAGCAAATGTTTTATGCTAAACAAGAAACCCAAGACTTCAAAGTTTGCTCCAAAAGTTGATGAAGGTTTCTTGCTTGGTTATGGGTCCAATGTTCATGCCTATCGTGTGTTCAACAAAACCACCGGTTGTGTTGAAATTTCACGTGACGTGACATTTGATGAATCTAATGGCTCTCAAGAGGAGCAAGTTGCTATTGATGATATAGATAATAAAGCTCCTAGAAATGCAATAAAAAGGATGACCATTGGTGATGTGAGACCACAAGAAACATCAAGTGTTGAAAGTCAACCCTCTCCCTCAAGACAAAATCAACATCATGAAAATGAAGGAATTAAACATACAAGTGGTCAAGATCAAGATGTTAGGGATCATGAGCAAGTATCAAGTGATGATTCTCAAGGACACGATCAAGAGGTTGATAAAGATGGTGGTCAAGAAAGCTTACATCCACCACATCCAAGAGTACATCAAAGTGTACAACGTGATCACCCCGTCGAGCAAATTCTTGGAGATATTGACAAGGGGGTAATCACTAGATCTCGAGTTAGTAATTTTTGTGAACACTACTCCTTTGTCTCTTCTATGGAGCCATTTAAGGTAGAACAAGCACTTGAGGATTAGGATTGGGTGATGGACATGCAAGAAGAATTGAACAACTTCACAAAAAATAAAGTATGGACAATGGAGGAAAGGCCAAAGAACAAGAATATTGTGGGCACCAAGTGGGTGTTCCGCAACAAACAAAATGAAGATGGTGTTGTGATAAGAAATAAGGCAAGGCTTGTGGCAAAGGGGTACTCACAAGTGGAAGGTTTGGATTTTGATGAAACCTATGCCCCCGTAGCAAGGCTTGAATCTATTAGAATATCACTTGCTTTTGCTACTCATCATGATTTTAAGTTGTACCAAATGGACGTGAAAAGTGCATTCCTCAATGGGCCAATCAAGGAAGAAGTGTTTGTAGAGCAACCACCTGGATTTGAAGACCCAAAGTATCCTAACCATGTTTTCAAGCTCCATAAGGTGCTCTATGGGCTTAAGCAAGCTCCAAGAGCATGGTATGAATGCCTTAGGGATTTTCTTGTTAAAAAGGGTTTTGTCATTGGTAAGGCCGATGCAACCCTCTTCACCAAGCATTTTGGCAATGATATCTTTGTGTGCCAAATATATTTCGATGACATTATATTTGGTTCTACTAACCAAAACTTTTTGTGATGAGTTTAGCAAGATAATGACCAAGAGGTTTGAGATGTCCATGATGGGAGAATTAACATTCTAGGCTTCCAAGTGAAGCAACTCAAGGAGGGCACCTTCATATGTCAAGCCAAGTATACTCAAGACTTATTGAAGAAGTTTGACATGGACAGGCCAAGCCCATCAAAACACCCATGCCAATAAATGGACACATCGACCTCAACAAAAAGGACAAGCCCGTTGATCAAAAGGTATACCGCTCCATGATAGGATCTTTGCTTTATCTTTGTGCATCTAGGCCCGATATTATGCTTAGTGTGTGTATGTGTGCACGTTTTCAAGCCGCTCCTATGGAGTGTCACATGATGGCCGTTAAAAGAATCTTGAGATATTTGGTTTACACACCCAACCTAGGGCTTTGGTACCCCAAGGGTTCAAAGTTCAACCTTTTAGGCTATTCCGATGCGGATTATGCTGGGGATAAGGTAGATATAAAAAGCACCTCCAAGACATGCCAATTCTTGGATAGGTCCCTAGTGTCATGGTCATCCAAGAAACAAAATTCTGTTGTACTTTCCACTGCCGAAGCGGAGTATGTTGTAGCTGGTAGTTGTTGTGCACAACTACTTTGGATGAGACAAACTCTAAGGGACTACGGTTACAAGTTGAACCGTGTTCTACTCCTATGTGACAATGAGAGTGCCATAAAGCTTGCTTATAACCCGGTTGAGCATTCACGCACAAAGCATATAGATATCCGCCATCACTTTTTGAGAGATCATTCTATCAAGGGGGATATAGAAGTGAGTCATGTGCGAACCGAAGATCAATTAGCCGATATATTCACCAAGCCGCTAGATGAGAAAAGATTTTGCTATCTTAGGAGTGAACTAAATATTCTTGACTCTAGCAATGTGATGTAGAGGGTGTGCACATCTGAGTGTTGATTGCTCAATTATTGCAAAAACCATGGTTTTATGTCAAAACTTGTTTGTTTTTGCTTGTTCCTTGATTCTTGATCTCTTGATCAATCTTGTCAAAATATGGTCATAGTTTTGAATGGTTGGTTGATTGACTGACCATAGGCTGGCAAAAATCCTTTTTGTCCATCCTCATTTACACTTATTTGCTTCAAACTATCCCCAGCCCTGCCTGCCTCCTCCTGTTGACACGGTTCTTCGGACAAGTCTGATGCCAGTCGGACAAGTCCGACCCCATCGGACAAGTCCGACACCCATCGGATAAGTCTGACGGTCCAGTTTTCACCCCTTTAACCCACCCCGACTTACCCCTTCGGTCAACACCCCCTCATTCACATCTCTCATGTTCTCTCTCCTCAAGAACTCCCCCAAAGGCGGCCCCAAGGCGATCTCCCTCTCCCGCCATCCATTGGAGCAAGTTTGGAGGCCAAGAGGCAGGGCCGGCCCTGACATTTTGGTGGCCTGGTGCCTGATCAAAAATGGTGGCCTATTGACAATAACTATAACAAAATAATATAGCAGTTGAACCTTGTTTACTTTACTCATATGACAAAAATTTGTTACCACACATATTAATAAGTATAAATGTAGCAAAAAAAAAATACTACAAAAGCCACTATATAGATTACTTGAAGCAATTTCTTCTAACACTTCTAGATGCAAAGTCACTGATGATAGATTCAATATCAATCTCATCCAACATCTCCTTCTCGATGCACAAGGTTGCCAAACCATTTAACCTTTCTTGATACATGACTGACCTCAAATAGTTCTTCAATAACTTTAACTTTGAAAAACTTCTTTCAGCTGATGTGACAGTAACTGGCACAGTAAACAAGATTCTATAAGCAATAGAAACATTAGGATAGCTGCCCACTTCTCTAACAAACTCAAAGATCTCCATAGCAGACATTTCTCTATCTGGTAAAGTCAGTTGCAAGACCTTCAGTTCAGATATTAGATCATTTAAGTCCACATCAGATGAATTATGAAAAGAGAAAGTATTTGCAAATTTAGTGCAACAATCTCCTAGCTCGATATGATTCAATGAGGTCAAGATTCTTCTACTCAATAAAAATCCAAATATATCTTCAAACACTTGAAGTTGTTCAAATCTATCTCTCAGTGAGGTTGTTGCCATATCAACCATGACAAGAAAAAAATTAACTTCAAAAGCCTTCTCAGCTTGTAATATTTCTTCACTTCAATTAGATTCATCAAATTGTTTCTTCCTAGTAGCTTGGCGCTTGACTGGAAAGGATGGCTCTACACCCATTTCAGTTACAAGCTCCTTTGCCACTTTCAAGCTAGATTCAAACCCTTCATTTCTGTACTTTCTAAAGTATCGCATCATACCTTCAATTTGCTGCAAGGCAGAGTCGATGCACATGGATGATGATTGTAGTCTCTTGCTCACAGTATCCACAACAAATAAGATGTCATACCAAATAACCATACCAAGTATGAACTCAAAATTACCAAGAAAATCCAATAAATTTTTTGCATCACTCTTTGTACTAGCCTCAGAATCACTAGCTTGGCGCAAATGAGATAAAGCTAACCTCAATTGTGGAACTTGATATCTGATTGCTCTGACACTTTTGATTCGACTCTCCCAGCGAGTGTTGCACAATGACTTCACAGTTAAACTTGGAATATAGTCAAGCAACACTTTCCATCGTTTAGTAGAACCAGAAAATAGCATATATATCCGTTGCACAATTCCAAAAAATGATATAGCTGTATGACTAGAATTTGCCATATCACAGAGAGTAAGATTAAGACTATGGCAAGCACATGGCATATACAAAGCCCTTGGATTGATATCAAGCAACCGCTTTTGTACCCCTTGATGTTTCCCTTTCATATTGGACCCATTGTCATAACCTTGGCCCCTTATATCATCAATATCCAGATCAAATGACTTCATGCACTCAAGCAAAACATTAAACAACCCTAAACCAGATGTGTCATCCACCTCCAAGAACCCCAAAAAGTACTCTACAATCTTTATTTTGTTCTCAGACATATTAACACAACGAACTATCACAATTATTTGTTCTTGATGACTCACATTCGGGATACAGTCAAGAATAATAGAGAAATATTTGGCCCTTTTAACAACTTCTATAATAGAATTTGTCATGCTAGAAGCCAAAAGAGAAATCAACTCATTCTGAATTTTATGGCTGAGATAATGATAATGAATATCTTTGTTTTGAATACGTCTAAGGTGCTCTTGGAGTACTCGATCAAACTCTGCAATCATCTCAACACAGGCTAAGAAATTACCATTCTTTTCATTGTACAACTTCTCGCTGGATCCCCTAAAAGCCAAATTCCGCTTTCCAAGAAACTTGACAATAGCTACTAGTCTGAATAAAACCTGCTTCATGTGTTCTTTCTCCTTTTTTATTTGCTCTTGTAGTTTTTTATCAATTGTCTCTTGTTTGCTCAATCTGATTCTTAGTTCATTCCAAGAGTTCATGCTAGTGATATGCTCAAAAGTGGCTTCGTGTACTTTCAACCTTGCACTGATATGTCTCCAATCTCCGATTCCATCACTTGCTAATAAACTCTTCATGTTGTTAGATTTGAAAATCTTACAACTGAAGCAAAATACTTTATCAATATGCTTAGACTAAACTAACCATTTTCTATCATGTATCTCTCCATTCTTCATTATTTTGGAATAATGAACATATGAAAAATGTCTTGAGGTGTCATCCATCGGAAATACAAGATTTTGTTCTCTTATAGGTCCCATTTCTAATAACACATCCCTTGCTTTGTTATCTAGATTATCCCAGTTTCTAGGATCATAAATATCGAAAGAAAAAAATGGCTGCTCATCAGCTGAAGCATTCTCATGATCACTTACAGTGTCATTATTCTCATTGACATCAGGATTTTCTTGTGAAGGCCCATCAGTTTGTTTCTCCCAAACAACTATCGCCAACTCCTCATTGTTTCTTGGACGTGGACGTTCTGCACTCCTGAAAAATTTATGAATAGCACCACTCTGTGATGCCTTCTCCTCCTCCATACGTTTCTTTTTCTTCCTTTTCTCATTACCGGATGCATGCTTCCGAATTCTAGTGGACATCCTACAAATTAAAAAAACTAATTCTAGTGAGACTTGAGAGTATATGAACCTAATTTAATTAGGGATTGGAAATCCTGATTAGAACAATGTAATTAGATGAATTGGAATCCGAACCTTGAGAATCCTCAGGCCGAGGCGACGAGATGCGCGAGGAAGATGGTTGATCCTGGTCACCTGGCGGCTAGTGGTGGCTTGCTTGGCGATGAGTTGATCACCGATCGCTGTGATGCGTCGATGGCTGTATACGGTATACGAGAAGTCAAGGATGTGTACGTGTTTGGAAGCCTACGGAGGATCCTGTGTTTGGAAGCCTATGTGGTGGCCTGGAGTCGAGGAGTTCCAGGAGCTAGCAGGCAGCTAGGCAGGTGGGCTTCGGCCAATTTTTTTTTGGACACATTTTGTGGTGGCCTGGTGCGGGCGCACCGGCCGCACCGCCTAGGGCCGGCCCTGCCAAGAGGTCCTCCTCCATCGGCAAAGTCGGATCCCCCATCACTTTTGCAAGGTTTCCCCTCTTTCCCTCTCTCTCCCTTAGGGTTAGGGTTCTAGGGCAATGCTAGTTTCCAATCCTTTTTCCCTTGCACTTTTGATCCATGGAGATAGCTTCTAGCATGTTTTGGTAGGAGTAGACAAAGTTTGATCACTAGTGGTAGGTGGATTTGTGGAGGATCTAGGTTTTTGGAGAAACTACGAGTCATCGGACAAGTCCGATAGTCCGATGCGTCGGACAAGTCCGATGGTCATCGGACATGTCCGACGGTATGCAGTTCCTCCAAAAGTCTAAGTCCCTCATTGATTCTCCTCACCCCTTTTTCCTCTCTTTTGTCTATCTTCTGACTTGTGCTATTCCTGTTGTGAGCATGTCGGATGTGGAAGCATCCCCCTTAAGGGAGAAGAGGGCCAAAGCTAGTGATGATCAAGATCAAAGCCAACCAAAGAGAAAGAAAGTCACCGCCAAGCGTGTTCGGCGCACCTATCTCCAACAACCAACTGAAAGGGAGGAGCCAGTTGAGTCCGAAGAGCTGAACAGAGTCATGCATCCTCCCTCCGAAATGCTCAACTCCAACCGGGAGAGGGTGGACTTCTTTCACGCGTCCCTTGAGAAATGCACTGAAGCAAGGTTGGTCAACTATTATGCTCATGATAAGGAGGTTGTTGATCCTCGCTTTCATGCTCATTTTCATGCGGATTGGTACCGCTCCACCTACCTCCGCATGAAGAACCCTGTAGTTGAGAGCAAGTGGCTAGATTGGAATTATATGAAGTCCAAGAAGCACCCTCTGTTCAACTAAATTCTAGCTTCTTTTGAGTATCATGGTCTTAAGACCTTCTTGACTTTCAACTACTCATGGAACAAGGAAATCATCTCTCAGTTCTTTTCAACTGTGTTTTTTGAGAATGACAAGTCTATGGTCTGGATGACAAATGGCACTAAGTACAACTGCACCTTGAATCAATTTGCTTCCATGATAGGACTCAAGAGCTTACATAAGGAGAAGCATAAGATTCACTCGGGCAGCTACATGAGCGATGAGGCTATGAGGCATATGTACATGGATCCGGAGAACAGTGTCCCTCCTAACTCAAATGGCTTGCTACCATTTTTCTCAGTCTTGTTTAGGATCTGCAGGAGCACCTTGGCTCCAAGGGGTGACAACTCTGACCGTATTCCTGCATATCAGAGGGATATCTTGCACTGGGTTCATGGGGATCAGAAATTTGATGTGTTTGACTTTGTCTATCAGGAGATATGGGACATCTCCATCTCTTCCAAGCGTGGCTGTGGATATGCCCCGCACATCATGTATATGATCGAAAAGGTCTCAGGCTTGACTTTCAAAAAGGACATGAAGCATCTAAGTCTCAAACCTCAGATTCCTTCTAATTGGACTCCTGACACCACCTCTGGTCAGTTCTTTGGTGCAGCTCAGCTACCATCCTCTGCTCCGGCTCCTTAGGTTCCCAGAGCTCCTTCTAGGGCCACCGGTTCTTCTCGTGCTGCCCCACCTTCTCGTGGCAAGAGGAGTGGAGTTATGAAGATGTTCAAATCCCTCCTTGGTATGTGCAGGAGCATTAACCAAAGGATGGATGTGATTGAGAGGAATCAGAAGATCATCATGGAGAAGATGCAATGTGAAGTTTCTCCTCCTCCATCACCTCCGACAGAAGATTTCTACCCACCTGCTTTTCAGGACCCCACTCCCAACTTCTCTACAGAGGAGTTGAACTATTTTGGGTACTATCCTCCACCTTCTCAGTTTCACACAGTAGCCGGCTCTAGTGGACAACATGTCCGCTTTAATGAGGAAGAAGAGGACGTAGAAGAGCAAGAAGAAGATCCCGCTGCCTATGATCTTCGCCAGCGTAAGGGAAAAGCTCCCGCTCAAGATGACGAAGACGAAGAAGAAGAAGGCGATGAGGATGATGAAGACTATGAAGACTCTGAGGAGTAGAGATCTCATCACCATCCACCCGCATTTTTCTCCTTTTTGGTGTCTTGATGCCAAAGGGGGAGAAGTGTAATCTATCTTTCATTTGCTTAGTTTGTGAGTTGTGAGTGTGATGAAGTTGGACAATTTGGTTCTTTTTGGCTTGGTTTGTAAAACTACTTATTTGTGTCGTTTGTGTTTTGTAAGACTATTTGCTTGTGGTACTTATATCTCTTTATTTGTGTCCTTTGTGCATGCCTCTTTGTGATGATGTATTGTTTTATCTCCTTCTACTAGATGCATTTGTGTGATAATATTCGTCATATGCAATGTCTTATATTCATATGCTTAACTATTGCAAATCATCATGTATGCATAGTGTTAGGGGGAGCTTTCACTCTCTCTCTTTAAATATGTGCATTTGTTATACTATCTCCAATCTTTTAGTTATGCACACATTTAGGGGGATCTCCTCATAAATTGTTCTATTTCTACATCACTTTATGATAAATTAATTGTATTGTCATCAATCACCAAAAAGGAGGAGATTGAAGGTGCATCTAGGCCTCTAATTTTATTTTGGTGATTGGTGCCAATACAATTAAGAATGGACTAATGTTTCAATGAGCATGTGTGTAGAAGATGGTTCAATTATTGATGACAAAATGCATAGAAGCTCAAATACTCAAAGAAAAGGAGAAAACAAAGTGCCCAAGAAATTTCAAGATGATACTAAAAAATTTGCTCAAATATGAAGCTTATGGAGTTTTTACTTTATTTTTGAGTATAGGAAAAACTGTACTATTAAGAGGGACACAAAAGTGTGAAGCAATGATGAACTAAGAGCAAAATCCAAAATTCCACAGCCAAAACATTTTTCCAGGGCAAAATCATCGGACTTGTCCGACCCATCGGACAAGTCCATCGGACTCCAGAACCTTTGCCACTTTGGGTCGTCGGACTTGTCCGACGGTCATCGGACATGTCCGATGACCAGCAAGTCCGACCCATCGGACTTCATTGTCGGACTCCAGTACCTGTGTCAAACCCTAGCCATCGGACTTGTTCGATGGTCAACTTGTCCGAGGCATCGGGCAAGTCCCTCGGACTCCAGAACCGATGCCAACTTGTTCCATCAGACATGTCCGATGACCATCGGACTTGTCCGATGGTCAACTTGTCTGAGGCATCGGACAAGTCCCTCGGACTCCAGAACCGACGCCAACTTGTTCCATCGGACATGTCCGATGGAGATCTGAGAAATACCCATCCAAACAGCTCCTTCTCTTCTTGAGCTATAAATAGACCCCCACTTCATCCCTTGTCTGGTTGGTCACTCATTCCACTCAAAAATACTCTCAAGCTCACTTTGCTCTCCAAATCTCTCCTCCCTTACTTCCAATCTTGATTTGTGAAGGGATTGAGAGAAGATTCAAGAGCTCCATTGACTTCAAGCTTCCATTCTCTCAAGCTCTTGGTTCATCCTCACCACCGACCACGTTTGTGTTTATTACTCTTGGGGATTCATCCCCTAGACGGTTAGAGGTACCCGTAGAGCTCCCAACTTGTGTGGTGACGCCTCGGGAAGTTTGTATTGACCCCTCCTTCGTGGAGTTTGCTAGTGGAAAGACAAGTTTGATCTTTGTGGTCACTTGGAGAGGTTAGGGTTGAAAGAAACCCGGTCCTTTGTGGATCCCTCAACGGAGACGTAGGCTTCTTTGTGGAGCTGAACTTTGGTGAACAAATCTTGTGTCTCCCCTTGTCTTCTTTTGCATACTTGTTATTTACTTGCTCTTGCTCATATCTCGCTAGCTAGGGTTTGCCTCGTTTCTCTTAAATTAACTTGTGTAGGTTGCTTGCTAGTTGTTCCTCTTATTTCTACAACTTCCTCTAGCTTATAATTACTAGACCCTAGCTTGGCTTGCACTAATATAAAGTTTTAATCGGCCGATCTACTTTTCTAACTCGTGCCATCGGACAAGTCCATCGGACTTTCCTTACTATCGTCGGACAAGTCCGACACTGCGCATTTGACTTTTATTATTAAGTGATTTTCAGGGACAATTGCATATTCACCCCCCCCCCCCTCTAGGCACTTTCATCCATTCGTTGTCATAAGTGTAAGGTAGGCCTACAAAACCCAAGTCTGTAAGTTCACAATCATCCAATGCCTCCCGAAAGATTGCCATTTGTCTTTCTGACCGCGAGCAACTTGAGAAATGCTCGAAACCCCACATAGCCTTGTTGAAGTCACCAATGACCAGCCAAGGCACATCACTCTCCATTTTGAGCCTCCTTAGATGCTCCCACATGTGATGTCTATCCTCCGTTCTTGGTTCTCCATACACAAAGGTAACTCTCCACAAGGAACTATCCTGGTATTCACGAACTGTCACGTCAATGAAGTGCTGGTGCTTTCCCAGAACCGTCATATCCATACTTTCATGCCAAAACAAAGCCAAACCACCGCCTGTGTCTGCACTATCCATGGATGCATAGCTTTTTAGACCCAGACGCCATCTCAGCTTTTCTTCTCTTCTACCCGATCTCCTGGTTTCGCAAATAAACACCATTTTTGGGCTTTTCACTTCGACGAGCGTTACAAGCTCTTGAACTGTCCGAGGGAGCCCAAACCCTCGGGAATTCTAGCTGAAGATACTCATGATGCCTGACGGGCCTCATCGAGGGCCTCATCGCGAGGGCCCATCAGAGGTTGTGCTGGAGCCGGTGCTGTCACAAAGTTTTGGCTCACCCTGCTTTCACTAACTACCTACACCTTGTTGTCACACACACTTGTAGTCTCTCTTTCAGTTGGCAATGCCCCAGTATCACTTCTCCCCTCTCGTGCCTCAAACTCTCTGCTCTATGCTGAACAATATTTCGTAGCTCTGAGTCCAAATGATCCCCTCGACATAATGCCGGTGCGCATTGTTCTTTTCCATGTGATATGTTAGGCACCTCGACCATTAGCCTTTTCACTGTTTCTGCGAGTGGTTCCATCCCAGCTCGTTTCTGAGACCCAAATATTGGAGGTACCGTCCTGCTTCCTCCTCCAGCTTCGAAGCCCTCATTTAGTGACCCGTCTGTAGCTCATTTGACCCTAGACTCCTTAATCATCTTTTCCCATCTCAAACGGTTCTCTTGCACGCTTGCCTTCCCCTTCTGGGTTGTATCTACATCTCTCCCATCAATGTTCTCCTCTTGGTCGCATTTTGGTTCTTCCCCAAGCTGATCCTGAGTCTTGGGGACATCATCTGTGGCTAGAGGTGCAGTCCCGCTCCCTGTTCAGTGTCCATCGCCTGTGGCAGCGATTGTCTTGTGGGGGCATCGACATGGGGGCTCGGTGGACTATTTGTTGGAGATATGCCCAAGAGACATTACAAATTTGATCCATATGTGAGGGTCATACGGATATTGATCCATGAGGGATTAGTCCACTAATGGGCCAACTTGTCGAGGCCCATTAGAAGGGTCTATATAAGTGGAGGCGGGGCAAGGGGTACGAACCCCACCAGTCCATAACTCTAGCCGCCATGCTCCTCTCTCTCGCCCACAACCCTAACTGTGTTGCCGGTGCTAGCACACCGTGCACGGTGCTCCAACCCCGTGCGTGTAGATACCGCGAGGAGGTGCTGTTGTTGCTACAGTGTTGGGCGGTTGGACTAGGAGGAGACAATTGACGTGATCGACTACTTCCTCTACACCGACGCGTGACTTCATTGGACGAGCTGCTCCAACATTCGCTTCCGCTCCGTCTGCATGTCTAGTGCACACCACGCACGGTGCTCCAATCCTGTACGTGTGGATACTGCGAGGAGACACTGCTGTTGCTGCGGTGCCGGATGGCTGAACTAGGAGGAGACAATTGACGTGATCGACTACTTCCTCTACGCCGACGCGTGACTTCGTTGGACGAGCTGCTCCAACATTCGCTTCCGCTCTGCCTACATATCTAGTGGTAACGATCCATGATCCCATTCTTATAAGGTTTCTTGGTTGAACGGTTGAAAGGTTTCTTGCAAGGTCTAGCGAGACCGCCGTACGGACACGCCTAAATTGCTACACCCCTTTTTGGCCACACGTTAGCATTCGCTTCTCGCCTAACTTGTTTTTACAGAGAATGTTATGAATGGTATGACCCAAAAGATGCATGTGATGTATGTATGTGATTTGCATAACCTGCGTGCCATGATTAATTATAGCTGGGTTGAGACCGTCATATTATTGTAGAACAACCTGTGTGTCGACCTGTGATGCTTGATATTCTCATGTAATTTATTACTAGCTATTAGTTGTAGTAGCTAAGTATTAGTTCATGGAGGCCTCAAGCATGATGGTTGAAGGGATGGGAGACATGGCGATGGCAATGGAGATGGAGATCACCAATTAAAAGGGGCCATGCTATTTCACAGTTAATATGATTGCCTGTGATGATGTTTCTGTCATCATATTCTTTCATGTGTTATTTATATTGGATATGATTAACATGCTAGAATAGGTTCCCTCAAGAAAAATTAAATTATATGCCCTTCCAATAGCTGCAACTATTAAAATTATGATCGTTGTATGGTAGGTCTGCCAAAGTAGAGTACCCCAACTATATTATTTATTAGAGTAAATGTCAGACATTTACATGCATAGCATTGGTTTAATTAACAAAGCTATCAAAACGATTTTGGGCTTTGGGGCATGGTGTTGGCGTCGGGGCATGTGATGCCACCCAATAAATAAGAGTCACATAGGGATGTGATTAGCAAAGTGTTGCTTACCTATGTCACTAGATTTCTAACGGTGATGCCAAAGCTCACTAGGATCTGAGTTGAATATGGATCTTGAACCACTATATGTCGTTTTGAGGGTAAAACAGTTCTAAACATATAGTGGAATAATAAACTTTTATTAAAAAGTTTAATAAGAGTTTTACGTTTATATAGTGCTTATATTCGTATATTTTCTATTGTAGATCATGGCACCAACCGCTAGTAATACTTTCAATTTGCGCTTGATTCTTGAAAAAGAAAAGCTTAGTGGAACAAACTTTATTGATTGGTATCGCAACTTGAGAATTATTCTCAAGCAAGAGAAAAATGAATATGTTCTAGAGCTTCCCTATCCTGATGATCTGTCAGAAAATGCTACTGCCGCTTAGAAAAGGGAATATAAGTAGCATACCAATGATGCAATTGATGTTAGCTGTCTCATGCTTGCCACTATGTCCTCTGAGCTTCAAAAGGAAGTATGAGAAGCATACCAATGATACATGGATGCCTACAATATGATTGAGGGACTACATGGCATGTTTGGGAACCAAGCAAGATCTGAGAGGTACAACATCTCAAAGTCCTTGTTTGCGTGCAGGCTAGCTAAAAGCGGTTGTGTCAGTCCTCATGTGATCAAGATGATTGGTTACATTGAGAATTTTGGGAACTTGGTGCTGCTCTACACCCTGATTTGGCCACAGTATGATTCTCCAGTCGCTTTCCGTGAGCTATGAGCCTTTCATTTTGAACTTTCAAATGAATAGCATGGAAAAAACATTGGCTGAGTTGCATGGGATGCTTAAGACAGCTAAGGCAAGTATCAAAAGATCTTGTCCAAGTCAAATTAACTTGGTTCAAAAGGATAGCAAGAAGCAAAAGTGCAAGGCTAAGGCTAAGGCTACAGATGAGATCTCTAGCACTAAGCCTAAGCCTGCAGCAGCTCCTAATCCTAAACCGGTGGCTGGTGATCCTTGTTTTCACTGCAAGAAACCCTATCATTAGAAGAGGAATTATAAACTTTATCTGGAAGAGCTGAAGAAGAAGCGTGGAGACACTTCTAATTCAGGTATCAATGTTATTGAAGTTAATAATGTTGCTACATGTCCTTATGATTCATGGGTATTTGATACCGGATCGATGATTCATACTTGCAAATCGTTGCAGGGGCTTAAAGAAGCAAGGAAATGTGCAAAGGGCGAGGTGGATGCTCGTGTCAGCAATGGTGCAAAGGTTGCTGCATTGGCCGTTGGAACTTATTCACTTTCATTACCATCAGGATTAGTTTTGGAGTTAAATAATTGTTATTACGTTCCCGTCTTAGGCAAAAACATTATTTCTTCAAAGTGTTTGGAGGAAGATGATGGTTATGAGGTCATAATAAGAAACAAGTGTTGTTCCATTTATTTGAATGATATTCTCTATGATAATTGCCCTTTAGTAAATGGATTATAATACTTGGATCTTGAGAATAAGCATATTTATAACATTGACATGAAAAGGATCAAGCCTAATAATTTGAATCCCACATATACTTGGCATTATCATTTAGGTCATATAAATGAGAAGCGCATAAAGAAGCTCCATGCAGATGGTCTTCTAAGTTCCTTTGATTTTGAATCAATTGATACATGTGAGTCTTGTTTACTTGGCAAAATGATTAAGTCGCCTTTCACAGGAAATTGTGAGAGAGCGAGTGAACTATTGGGACTTGTACATACGGATGTATGTGGACTAATGAGTTGCACGGCCAGAGGTGGTTTTCAGTACTTCATAACTTTTACCGACGACTTTAGTAGATATGGTTACATCTACTTAATGAGGCATAAGTCTGAATCCTTTGAAAAGTTCAAAGAATTTCAAAATAAAGTACAAAATCAATTAGGCAAGACTATTAAACTCCTATGATCTAATCATGGTGGTGAATATTTGAGCCATAAATTTGGTGAACATCTAAAGCAATGTGGAATTATTCCACAATGGACTCCGTCAGGAACACCCTAATGGAATGGAGTATCCGAATGGAGGAACCGAATCTTGTTAGCCATGGTTAGGTCTATGATGAGCCAAAATGATCTTCCATTGTCCTTCTGGGGATATGCTCTAGAAACTGCCGCTTTCACACTTAATAGGGTTCCATATAAATTCGTGGAAAGGACACCATATGAGATATGGATTGGGAAGCGTCCCTGATTGTCTTTTCTTAAGATTTGGGGATGTGAGGCTTATGTAAAACGTATGACATCTGATAAGGTTTCTTCCAAGTCTAATAAATGATTCTTTGTAGGATACCATAGGGAAACCAAAGGTTATTATTTCTACAACCAGGAAGAGGGTAAAGTGTTTGTTGCTCGTAATGGTGTTTTTATAGAGAAAGAGTTTCTCTCCAAAAGGGTAAGTGGGAGAACGGTGCAACTTGAAGAAGTTCAAGAAACTCCAGAAAATGTTTCTTCTTCCGCTATACCACAATTGGATGAACAAATTATTGTTGAATCAATTGTTGAAACATCAGCCCCGCGTAGGTCAAAAAGGGCACGTCGCGCTCCTGAAAAGTTCACGCTCTTAACCACGGGGCAGCGCGACATATTATTGTTAGACAATAATGAGCCTAAGACTTACAGTTAAGCAATGATGGGACCGAACTCTAAGAAATGGCTTGGAGCCATAAGATCCGAATTAGAATCCATGAGAGAAAATCAAGTTTGGAACTTGATAGATCTGCCTGATGGTGTAAAAACCATTGAGTGTAAGTGGGTTTTTAAGAAAAAGATAGACATGGATGGAAATGTTCACATCTATAAGGCATGATTGGTGGCGAAAGGTTTTAAGCAAATTCAAGGGGTTGATTATGATGAGACCTTCTCGCCCGTCATTATGCTAAAGTCTATATGGATCCTTCTAGTAATTGTCATATTTTATGATTATGAGATATGGCAAATGGATGTTAAAACAGATTTCCTTAATGGAAACCTAAGTGAGGATGTGTACATGACACAGTCTGAAGGTTTTATCTATCTACAAAATGCTAGGAAGATATGTAAGCTTCAAAAGTCCATTTATAGACTAAAGCAATCATCTCAGAGTTGGAATCTTCGCTTTGATGAGGTAGTCAAAGAGTTTGGCTTCATTAAAAACAAAGAAGAGCCTTGTATTTATAAAAAGGCTAGTGGTAGCGCGCTTGTCTTTCTGGTCCTTTATGTGCATGACATATTGCTGATCGGTAATGATATTCCAATGCTTAAAACTGTTAAGACTTCTTTGAGAAAGAGTTTCTCTATGAAGAACTTAGGAGAGGTAACTTACATTTTGGGTATTAAGATCTATAGATATAATCAAAAAGGCTGATTGGATTATGCCAAGACACGTACATCGACAAGGTATTGAAACGGTTCAATATGCAAGATTCCAAGAAAGGTTTCTTGCCCATGTCGCATGGCATTACTCTTAGCAAGACTCAGTGTCCTTCAACACCTGATGAGATAGAGAAGATGAGAGCGATTTCATATGCTTAGGCTATCGGATCCATCATATATGCCATGATATGTACGCGCCCAGATATAGCTTTTGCTCTAAGCGCTGCAAGCAGATTCTAATGAAACCCAGGAGAAGCTCACTGGGTGGCTAGTAAGAATATCCTAAAGTACTTGAGAAGAACTATGGGTATGTTCCTAGTCTATGGAGGTGAGGAAGAGCTCGTTGTAAATGGTTACACTGATGCTAGCTTCCAAATCGACAAAAATAATTCGAGATCGCAATCTAGATATGTGTTTTGCCTCAATGGAGGCACGGTGAGCTGGAAGAGTTCCAAGTAAGATACAGCTGCTGACTTAACAACGGAGCCCAAGTACCTTGCCGCTTCAAAAGCTAGAAAGTTGTTTGGATCAAAAAATTTGTTTCTGAGTTGGGTGTGATTCGTAGTGCGTCCAGTCCAATGGATCTCTATTGTGATAATAGTGGTGCCACTGTGCAAGCTAAGGAGCCTAGAGCACATCAAAAGAACAAACACGTACTGCGGCGTTGTCACCTTATCTGGGACATTGTCGTTCGAGGTGATGTAAAGATATGCAAGGTGCACACGGATTCAAACATCGCTGATCCTTTGATAAAGCCTCTCTCTCAGCCCATGCATGAGACACATATGAGATCCATGGGTATTAGATATTTGCATGATTAATGTATGAGAGATTATGTAATGTCTATGTTTATGTGTGATTGAATAAAGTATTATTCTGTTCCATGCATAATAATTATTGTATTGATTGATAAGTACGTGACTTGTTTGTGAAACTCATTATTTTTCATAATATCATCCTAAAATAATCTCTAGTTTCTTATCATTATGTGGGATAATAATGATTCATGAACTAACACATGTATTAATTGATGATCATGTTTTATAGATCATAGCTATGGAGATATCGAATCAATAATATGGACACATGTTAGAGAACATTGTGTTGGATTAACCCACTAATAGACTCTGCTAAGATGTTATTGTTGTGTCATCAGTTGTTGTCTTGTATGATATATCTTCGAGATCCTTAGACCTGAGATCGTCATTGATTTCTAGAATGCGTAATAGCACACTTAGGGACTACCAAACGCTATTCCGTAACTGGGTAGTTATAAAGGTAATTTTCGGGTATGCTATAAAACATGTCATGGGGTGTGAGCAGTCAAGATGGAATTTGCCCCTCCTGATAATAGGAGAGATATATCTGGACCCTCGAGTTAGATGGATTTAGAAGTGCATGACAATGTTAATGTAATTAAAAGTTAATCACGATGACTAAGAGTTAGCCATGATGCTCCACCCAAGTAGGGGATACAGGGGGATGCCATGCATGTATGACCGGTTCTATTTTTTGTTTTCAATTTTCTAGGTTATTTAAATCAAAAGCTCAAATCAATAAATGTGATAGGTAATTTAAAATATTATTATTAGGTGTATTTTTGGTAAAACTTTCATAATGGTAGTGGTGGGTAATTTTAAAATTATATGGAGGGGTATTTTAGTGTAAGTTTTTTATAATGCCATTGGTGAGTAATTTTAAAATATCACGAAGGGGTATTTTAGTCTAAGTTTTTCATAATGATAGTGGTGGGTAGTTTTTACTTTTTTTCTCTGATTAATGTGATAATTTCTAGCATTTGAGAGTAAACGTGGTGGCTCCTTTTCTTGGTCAAATATATATATATATATATATATATATATATATATATATATAATAGATGGTATTAGTGGGTAATTTTAAAATTTCACGAATGAGTATTTTAGTCTAAGTTTTTCATAATGGCAGTGGTGGGTAATTTTTTCTTTTTCTCTAATTAATGTGATAATTTCTAGTGCTTGAGAATGAACATGGTGGCTCCTTTTTTTGTCATATATATATATATATATATATATATATAATAGATTAGTCTAAAAATACCCGTACTCCTATTAATTAATTACTCAACTGTATTTTTTTTTATAAATGACGTGAGGGAAAACAATTCTTACTCTCTTTTGGGTGGGCTTTTTTTTTAATAACCAAATATGAGTAAGTCAACTACAAACAATCACTTAGATAATTCTTTCCTTTTCTTTTCTCTAGCAATACATACACGTTTCTCATAAGACAATACGTTGTGAGTCATTATTCTAAACTACTACATAAAAATAACCTGGGCCACCATTTAGAACAGAGAATCTTAGTTTGAGGTGTGCTATTGACGTTCTGATCTTATTAGCCCAGTTTATAAAGATATAAAATTGACGCAAATGCATATCTAAACCATCTAGTTGCTAATATGAACTATGATGACTTTTGAGATTTACTTAAAATAATTAACTTGATAACAATCTAGAACTGTGCAAATACGCAGATCATCCTACTTAGTTAGACTAAATTGATCAGACTTTTGCCTATCGTACTTTCTAGCGAATCCACTTTATCGATCCTGGTAATCAAGCCACTCATTGCGCATAGATCTTTCAGAGCTAGCACCTAGCAGCGGTGAATTTTGATTATGCAGGAGTGGAACATATAAAAACAACAATATACGTGTTTGTTTTCTAGAAACGTAGCTGTAGTAGTACGCTTGCACTTCAGAGTTCAGAGACCCACTCATTGATGACGTGGCTCGATTTAATTTTTTTTAGTAACTATTTTTTGGGAACGGTTGGTAAAGCCATTGTTTTGGAAGTTGTTGGAGATGCTCTCGATTATATTCCTTTCATTCCGTTTGGCTTTAGGCTTGTCGTTTTTTTACTTCCAATAAGTTTTAGGAACTTGCTAAAGCCATTGTTTTGGAAGTTTAATTTTTAGGAGTTGTTAGAGATGCTCTCAGGAGATTATATTCCTTTTATTCCATTTGGCTTGAGGCTTGTCTTTCAATTTAATGTTTGGTCTTTTGCGCACACCTCCCCGGAGCAGAGGAGTATTATATTGTTTTTTGTATGTGAGCTTAAGTGCATACGTGCCTCTTTCTGATTATGATTAGAATAGTGCATTCGGTCCAAACTATTTTTTTAAGCTGATCAAAGTCCCAGTCAAAATAAATTTATTTATTAATACGCTATCCATCTCCATTGCAGTTCGTTCCTCAGCTACCGATAGCTCTATCATTTCCGGTACCTACAGACCTACCGCTGTCATCTCCGGCAAGCCACTTTGATCCGGTTCCATGGCAACGGAGGTGTCCACCGGGTAGGCGAGGGATCTCTCTCTCTCTCTCTCTCTCACGCGCGTGTTGCTGCTATTAAACAGAGAGATTTGTGGTTCATTTCACTTGCAGAGGAAGAGCTCAAGAGGAGATACTTCCCCCGAGCCTGGGTTCCACTTCTCACCCACCAAATCTCTTTGACGGCACAACAAGGTATGGCTGAGTGCTCCACCCTTTAATCTAAAATGGAGGAAGAACAATCTATCTCAACCTGAGCAATCATACATACGTGCAGGCTTTACATATCCTACATCTGCCCGTACGTCCAGAGAGTTTGGATTGCTAGGAACTACAAGGTACCCAGTCAATCTGCAGCTGCATCATATTCATCAAGCGAATGAAAGATGTTCCATATCAAAGAGAAAATGAAATAGATCTATTCCTAATCATGTAGGGGTTGCAAGAAAAGATCCAACTGGTTGCAATTGATTTGCAAGACAAGCCAGCGTGGTACCGTTATTACCATACATTTATGATAGATAATGGGAAGTTGATATTTGTTCCAGAAAAGGTTGAAGTTGATTATATTTGGCTAATAAGTTCTTGTTGCTTTTTCATCGTCCATGTTAAGGTTTCTAGAGAAAGTTTTCCCCCTGGGCAAGGTATGATCTTATTATCTTAGCTGCTCGCTCTGTTCCAAATTATATAATACAAGCCTTCTTAAGTTTTTTAAATTATATGACACTCTCACTTTCAAATGCATCTCTCTCTCTTCCTAATATATTTCTATCTCTATCTCTCTCTTCTTGTTTCTTGTGCAACACATTGTTTTACATCTTAATTTATGTGCACAAAGCCAAAACATCATATAAAGTTGAACGGATGGAGTACCAAACAGACTTCCTGCACTTGATCATACCACTCATGATTTCCTTATGGAGCACAATGGCAACATCACTTGAAATTCATGGTCAACTTATCCAACGACGTGCAGGTCCCTGTGCTAGAGCACAATGGCAACACCATAGCGGAGTCCTTGGATCTACTCAAGTACCTTGACGCCAACTTTGAAGGGCCCAAACTTCTTCCAGAAGTATGTGGTTCTCATGTTTTTCGTAACTTTACCGTGAACTGAAATATGACCTGGCTGAAACCGGAAAGAGCACACTGCTTGCAGGACCCTGAGAAGCAAGCTTATGCTGATGAGTTGATTGTCAGCAGTGATTCGGTCATAGCAGCCTTGTTCAAGGCAGGCCATGTTGAAGGAGATCTAATCAGTGACCTAGCTGGTGAGATAAAAAAGAATTATTTGCATTTTGATACCTGCTGTAAGCCTGTAATGTTCTCTTACTTGTACTATGCTGGTATAACTATGGGGATATGGTACGCCAGACCCTCCCCTTAACAAGATTGAAGAGTCCTTGGGACGTTTCTCCGATGGACCCTTTCTCCTGGGGCAATCCATGAGCGCTGTAAGTATCTGATGCAGATGGATGGACGATTGACACAACTCATAACTGAAATGCTGCAACATATGGCATACAGGTTGATATGGTATATGCACCGTTCATTGAGCGGTTCAAAGACTTCTTTGCTGCAGTGAAGCTATACGACATGACACGAGAAAGGCCTAAACTCAAGGCATGGATAGAGGTGTACCATGAAATTATTCTATGTCTGCCTGTTTTGGTGCAAATCTTCAGGTCTGAACGTATGGTGTGCACCTTCCTACACCTCCTAATAATCTGTTCGCGATGTAACTGCAGGAGCTGAACAAGATTGACACCTATGCAGTTACCTGGGGAGATCGCCGAGTTCAGCTAGCTGCCATGATGAAGAAGTTTGGGGTAACATCTCATATCTTGATCAAATCCACTCAAATCCAGCTGCAACAGCCAATTCAGATGAGACTGACTGCAGAGTGCGGCTGCCTGTTCTTGTTTTGCAGCTGGAAATCCCCATAGCCTGATCTGATGGAGCCAGGGGAAACCTAAGCCTCTCAAGATGTTAGTATCATTTCATGGTGATGTGTGAGTTGTATTGGAAATAAGCTAGGAATGTGTTAGGATTACTTCGTTTGTCTCACCTCAAGTCGTCAACTGAATAAGACATGTGTTTCAGATGCATTGTACGAGAGTCTCTTATTGCTATCAAGTACGAACTAACCTGGCATGTTTATTTACTGAATAAATAACAGATCAAGCGTACAGAGCAAACTAGTATAAGGCTTCAACAAACTTGCTCTTTTACTCAGAAATAAAACCACTCGAGAGAGCGAAAAGTATGGTGAGTTCCAGTGTGATGGTACTAATTCTTTCTGTCCAAAAGTGAAAAAAGTATGGGTGTTCCTTCGCCGTATAACAGTCCCAACTGGTAAAATACGCTGGGGATCAAAATGGATTCAACTACTCTACCTTCATTTATCTTTCAATTAACGCCTATCACTGCAGGCAGCAGAATCTGTCAGCTACTAAAATGAACCGAAGGAGTAATTTGAGACGCAAAAATGTGTGCACGTACCTCACAAAATTTTCTCAAACACCAAGAGTTACATACCTCACAAATCACTGAACTGTTTCTGGAGTGTGGGATTAATGCAGGCAAACATTGATTTATTCTTTCGCTTTGTACCAAACAGGAAATTCCGCAATGGTACTCGGCTCTTGCTTGGCAAATATTTGAATTGATTTTGATAACTGCTTTCTCTCTCTGGCTGGTGTTGCTATATCCCTGCACATGTGTATCTTAATTAGATAGAGTTTGCTAGTAGATAGAGTCCTTAGTCGGTTTGCTAATAAATTAGGCTAGTTGTATGCATTTGGCCGGCTATGTTGTGGATACAGGTCCAAACAAACATGCTAGCACGGTCAGGGCGCCTCTAAGTTTATGAGGCCCCAACACGAAACACTAAATGGAGCCTTAAAATTTAAAAATTCACGTAGCCAAAAATATACTTATAACTATTCACAAAAATACTTATAACTAACTATATAACTTCAATACATATTATTCTTTATAATATTTAAAAATATATCAAATAGTAATGTCAAAAGAGTAAATAGAGTACTTGATAAATAATATCATGCTTGACCTTATGTTCTGCTGAAAAGCAACATCCTTCTAGTATTTGTTGAGGTGAAATCTTCAATTATATCTTTTTACTAAATCTACTCTAAGATATCACTTTCAACTGCTATTATTGCCAATCCGTTGAGTCTTTCTTGTGTCATAGTAGAATACAAATAGGATTTCACCAACTTGAGTTTAGAGAAAAGCTTCTTTCAATAGATGCAACAGTTACCAGACCGGTTAACAAAATCTGATATGCAATAATAGCATTGGAAAATATCCTAGTTGTTTCACATAATTCAAAATGTCCAGAGGTCCTAGAGATTCCTTAATTAAATCTCGGATGAGCTTTAGCTCCAAAAAAATTCTTTTCCATCAATATCTCAATGTTCTCCACTTTTTAGTGCAGCCTCAAGATTAATAGAAGAAGGAAATAAACTCTTATCATCCAAGACTTATCTAAAATAAACAAGAAACCAAAAGTATTTTCATACACCTGGTATTGTTCGAATCTTCTAGTAAGTGAAGCTATAGCTTGATCAACAACAACAATAAAATAGTTTACTCTAAATGATTCTTGTGCAGATTGTAAAGCAATAGATTCATCATCAATAGTCTTATCAAATTGTCTTTTTCTTAAGATTTTACATTTGGTACGAAACTCTGGATTAATATCCATGTCAAGTGCAACTTCCTTTGCAGCTTCTAATGCTTGTGAAAAACTAGTTTCTCTGTACTTACTGAAAAAGGAAATCAGGTGTTATACTCTTTCAATTGCAATATCAATAGCCATATCCTTTGCTTGTAGTTGCTTGCTGACCAAATCAACACAAATATATTGAGGGCACCTTTTTAGATTGATCTGCAGTTTCAAGTCTTTGTTTCTTCTTATGTTTTTCAGAATCAGAATCATATTTCCTATTCCTAGAATGCATGATAATCAATGATATTGAGATCTGGTTGATAAACTAAATTTAGCCACTTAGCATATGTTACTAGAAAGAATTAAAAAAAAAAAAGAACATACATGACTGCTTGCTTGAGGGCTTCACGCGTGAGCACTGAGCCGTGAGACGTACTCCACTCCAGTCCAGGCGCTGCTCTCTTGCTCGTGGAAACTGGAACCTTCAGTCCAGGCGTTGCTCTTGCTCACTGCTGCTTGCAGTTTTGGGGCATTGGGCATCAGGGAGAAGAAGAACGGCGGCGTGATTTTTTTTCTTTTTTGATCTCACGGCGGCGTGGTTTCGGATGAAAGCCAACGAGCAATAAATTCATCACCTGCCTCTTCACCGTACCCAACAAACTGTTTGTTTGATGTTTTTTTTTTCTGTGCTGAGCCTTTCCTCTACCAGGCTGCCTCTATGTGGAGCGTAAATTGGGGTCCCAAACATTTGGAGGCCCTGTTTTATCGCCCCGTCTGAACATGCTAAGTGACGGGGCTGCACCCGTCGAAGGGTGCTCCCGGGTGAGATTGAAAGGTGTGCCCCAGAAGTACTTGCGCTATCGGATGGATCAAGATATGAGAGAATATAAGCAAGACACAATAGCAGCTTGAAGATAATTCCTGGGAGATCAACTCAGACTCCTATGGATGATTGATTGCCTTAATGAGTCGATCCATAGCAGAAGATGTGATTAAATGACACTTCATAATCGGGATAGATAGGTATTTATAGCCTAATACATACGTACCCAGGGGCGGAGATAGAGGGGGCTGGGGGACAGTGTAGATAACCAGTTAGAGAAGACGGCGATGACATTCAACATCGTTGCGTTGTTGACGACGACGCGTGAGGCCGACTCGTCGTAGAGGAAGATGAGCCGTAGCGACGAGTTTGATAATAATAAAGAAAGGAACTTACTAATTTTCAGCTGAGTGAAAGTTTAGGATAACTTTCAGTCACTTCTTTAAGTCATTAGATCTAGATCCAATCATTTATAATTATTATACAAATAATCTTAAAAAAATCAAAATTTAAAGGAACAAACCATTGATTGAAAGCTTTCAATCAGCTGAAAGTTAGAAAATATGATAAAGAAATGATCAAAAATAGTCGCACAAAGCGTTTCCCAAAACCCTTATTGGCCCTCTTCCGGTGCAAGTTCACAAAGAACGACAGTTTCAGAGACTGCTCTTCCATTCATCGATGCACGCCGATGATCGAAAGGGAGAAGTCTTGACGGCACAATAGTTGAGAGGCAAAACCCTAAATCATTGCTTGCTATGATATGGCGACACCCGCACGTATATATAGGAAAACTGCTAGGGTTCGATGTCTCGTAATCAAGCCAATTTCCATATGAAAACGTATTGGATATGCAACAAAAAGAAAGTGTAAAAGGAAACCATGCTCCTACAAGATAAGGGGTCAAATTTCGACGCACTATTCACATAGATGATATGTGATCATGCCCATCACACATGTGTTTCCTTTCTTCCACACACTTGTAAGAGAAGTTAGAGCAACCAAACTTATAAGTTAGCTGATGAGCCAATAACTCCCGATATTATTTCAGATGGTATTCACTACGGAAAAACTCTTATGTGCCGTGGGCCTGTGGCACACGGCACAACCCTCCTGGCCCACGGCACCGTGTATGCCGTGGGCCGCCCACGGCACAAAGCCGACGGCATATCTCAGATGGTAAATAAATTTGTGCCGTGGGCGATATGTCGGGCTCACGACACAATCTGTGCCGTGGATCAAGATGGCCGATGGTGAAAAAGCTGTCGGGCCGTTAGGTCTGACGGCCGAACCCACTCTGTGACGTGTGCCCTCTGCTAGAACACACGCCACAAATAGAATCTATGTCGTGTGCGTGCTGCCTGGACACACAGTACAAATTGAATTTATGCCGTATGCTATGGTATCTGCACATGGCATAGATGGTTCCCAGTAACTGTATTTGTGCCATGTATCATGGTTTTTACACACGGCACATACCCATTTTCCCATAGTAATTTATGAAAGTTCTCATAATTATTCTGTTAGTAGTGCTATGATGGATTCTTTTGTTACATTTGGTTCCTTACTATTGACATTCTTTCACTTCGATGTGAAATTAAACCTTTGCACTTCCATTATTTATTAATATATCTTTAAGATTTTTTTAAAATTATTGATAATATATATGGGCCTTGCTCATATAATCCCAGTTCCAGGTGTAAGCATATGCATGCATCTCTGCCCCAGATGTAAGCATGCATCTGGATAGACAATTGTTCATAGCATAGTCATAATTTCGTAACATTTGTATAAGAAGAGGATTCTCTCCCATCCTTTCCAAAATCCATCCTGTCCAAAAACATGTACAGGACAAAGATCCATGATCAACGAACAACGATCACCCCGTTCTGTAGAGGTATACCACCGCGCGGCGGCGTATGTGCCTCATCGTGTTAATCCACCCTCTCCGGCTGTGCGACAGGAACGGAGTCCTCGTCGTCATCAGAAAGGGGAAAAAAAGGCAGTTGTCCTGCCTCGCGCTCCAGCAAACAAGCAAGGTACTGAACTACTGATTACCCACCCACTTAGCACCGCATCCATTCGCTGGCGGCCATGGACACCACGGCCTTTGGCCTAGGCAAAAAACAGCTAGAGTTTGCTACGCTGAGCTGCAACAACAACGTTCAGCGGAGCTGGTTCGGCGTCTTAGCACTGCATCGATTCCTTAGCGGCCATGGAGGCGACGGCCTTGGCCCACGCCACCAGCTCGCGCTTCAACCTCCTCTCGTCGCCCATGAGCTCCGGCACGTCCAAGTACGCCACCGCCGCCGCCGCGCTCGTCGGGGACGACCAAGCCTCGCCGCCGCGGTCGCTGACAAAGAGCCACGCGCTCGCCGTGCCAACGTCGTGGGCGCCATGGACGGAAGTCGCTCGCAGATCCCTCGCGTCCAGAGCCATGTTTGCCAGCTTCTCGCTGATTGCTGTACTGTAACCACTCCCACCACCAAGGACAAGGTTGCTTCCTTGAGAATTTGCGAGGCTCTGCACTCTGTCCTGGTCCTGCTGTATGTAATGTAGCTCGCTTCAATTTGGTGCGGCAATTGAGACACTTGACGCGCTCTATATATACCAGGTGCGCACGCACCGGCACGTGAGCCACGAGGAGCACGTGCTTAACCAGTGTATGATCTTCTGACACTGTAAGTGCACGCTGTTTGGGAAACACGTGTGACAAGCAGGCGGGGACAAGCGTGCTAGTGTGTGAACACGCCGGAGATTGGTAGCCAACACGCAGCGTTGACATCGCGGGCGCGCGCAGGTTGCTCTCCGCGGTTCCTTGTCACCATGTTTTTTTCTGGAAGGTTAGACAAACAGGTGGTGAACCATTAAAATTCCAGCAGGCGCGCGTTAGGTGCGAGGTAGCATCGGACGTGCTGTGGCGGGACCCGATCGGACGGCTACTATAAAGAGGCTGCGGGGCCGTTGGGTCTCGCGCAATCACACCTTACGATCAGAACAAACGAACGATGATGCCGCCCGCACGCACGCGCAGCGTCATCGTCCCTGTCAGCCGGCGCGTAATATGTTGAGTCGCTGGCTAGGGCGTGGCGTCTCTTGCCCCTACCTTCTGATCCTCGGTCGATAACCAAGACGCGTCCGAGTGTCACCGTGATCCGTGTTGACTTGATGAGGCCATTGGCAGCTCGAGAGACTGACCATTGATCAGTGGCCATGTAACCATGTTGCAACCGAAGATAAGCTTTGGTCTAGCAAGGTGGCCCGGCTTGCCCTCGAATTTATCCTTTTACTGCTTACTTAGGTACTATATATCACGGTGATTTCGACACAATTGGACTCACATTTTTAAATTTTAAACTTGCCGCAAGCAAACACGGTTACTAAATTTGGACCGAAAGTGATGTCTTATTAGTCACTAGAAAAAGCATGTTTGACCTCTATGTTCTAATATTAATTTTTCAAAAGAAAATCGCAATACATGTTCACATTTACACATTGTCGAATTCTTACAAGAGATAGGTTGCAGATCTTGAGATTGACAAAAGCACACTCAGGCATTAATATGAAGAAGTAACTGCATAATGCTTCTATTTTATATAAAATAATATTTTTCACGTAATTCATGTGTAGATACACATCATATGACAGAGATCTAATGTGATCTATCCAATACCAAATTATGAATTTGATCAAAAAATTTACTCCTAATCAAATTTTAAATTTGGAGAAGAAGTGGGGAGGGGGGGGGGGCAAATCATTATATTACTCAATTATTACAATCATAAACTTGAGAATGGCGCAACGATTTTCAAGGGCTAACCAAACCCTCTAACTGAGATAATTTTGCCTATTAGAGGACCAATGATAATTTATTGTATCGCTACGATGTAAGGGGGTTTCTTTGGATTCTAATTTTTTTATCATAATTGTCAGGTTGTAGACTTACAAATTCTAATTTGTTATGATTTACCTGATATTAGCTCTAATTTTCAGCCTATCAAAATATTTGAAACTTGTACATATAGTGTTACTAATTACATTTCTCTTAGGCCATGTTTTCCCAACATCAGCCAAGTACCGTACATGAAAACCATGCCTTTTAACCTCAACTAGTTCGGGTGGCGCACCTATGCTGCGCCTGTAAATATGAAAAAGACCAGGAGCTCAAACGAACATAAATATAGAGATAGAATGTATGTCTAAAAATTACTATAAATATAAATAAATTGAGGGCTTTATCTTAAAAGAGACCAGGACTGCCACGTGCATGTAGCACCAGAGGCTCAATTATTACATGAATTAGAAAATGATGAAGGACCGAACTAGAAAATTGCAGCAAATACGCATTCGTCTTCCTCGTTAGTGGCAAAGCCACATGTATCTACCCTGGTGCACTGACACCAGGGAAAATTAAAATTTTAGCACTAAATGTCATATACTTCGGTCACAAAGCATCATGCTAAATCACTATGGTGCACCACCTTTTGCTTCGGTCTAGCTTTGCCAGTGTTCCTCGTTCGTATCGCTCTTTCTTCTCTTTTCCTCTTCTCCCCTTACAGAATGCCAATGTCCACAGATCCACCATGATCAGGCAGCATCCGACTATGGAAAACAGCAAAATCGAAAGCCCACATCCTCTTCTCATCTGTAGTATCCTTCTTTTGTTCGTTCCCCAACAGAGCTCCCGTGAGGAAGGATGGTGCTGTGGCGTCGTAGAGGAGGGACGGGTCGCATAGCAGCCCGTGCAGAAGGGGAGGCACGCCTGCATCACGTGGGCCATAAGGGAGGACGTCGACGTCATGGAGAGTGGAGGAGGGATGACGCGCAAGCTCAACGACGTCCCATGGGCCCTCTCAACGGGCGAGCGTGCGGCTGAAGCTACGCGTGTGCCGTTGAGGGGACCCCTGTGTCGTTGCAAACAGGCAGCCGGCGAACACTCTTGGCCTGGCGAACGAATCCATGGTTGGCGACCAAGCAGTCAGGGATCTGACAAGAAGGTGAAGGTTTTCGATGTTGCTGGCCTTGTCGTCGTGACTCGTCCTCGGCAACACGAGGACAGTGCCACCAAACAGCCACCAACAGTGAGATGGGATCGCTGGTGGCATTGTACGGCGCAGATACGTCCAGATCGACGTGGCGGCACATTATTGGAGGAGGGGGCGTCGGGCGGCTGCTGGGTGGCGGAGGCCACGGTGTATAATGATATAGATATGTGCCGGCACTATATCATACAATGAAATGGCTGAAAATGAATGCGCCTGAATGGACTGTTGTCATCTTAATTGGACTATATTAGTTTCAGACCATCGATAACCAACTTTCAAACAACCATCGTGCAGATTATTAGCTGGCTACTACCAACACAACTAGACAATTAGTCCATCAGAAATTTGCGTATATTATGTAAGACAGAGGTAATGGTACTATTTTATGGTACAACTTAAACCGAACTCAGCAATTCACAAATCATCATGGGGGCCTAGGTGATAAGATAGTTGAAACACAATCAGACTCATGCAAAACACTGCTGAGTTGCCCTTCCATCCTTTCCAAAAACATGTACAAGACAAAGATCCTCCATGATCAATGATAGGAAGCACACCACCGCGCGCGGCGTACATGTTTCATCGTGTTAATCGACTCTCTCTCCGCCAAAAGAGAGGACTAGTAGTCATCATAACCGGAGGGAAAAAAGTGGTCTGTGTGCTTCCTCGCGCTCAATGAAACAAGTTCCTGCTTAGCACTGGCTTGATTCCCTGATGGCCATGGACGCCACTGCCTTTGCCCAGGCGACCAGCTCCCGCTTCATCCTCCTTTCGTCGGTCCAGAGCACCGGCGGCACGTCCACGGACGTAGTGCCACCTCCGGTCCCCAACCACGCTCTTGCCGCGCCGACGCCGAGTGCTGGGACGGACACTGCTGGCAGGGACCTCGAGTCCAGAGCCATGGCCGAAGGACTGCCGGAGCACAGAGTTGCGTCAGGATTAGTTGGGATGACGACGACTTGGTCCAAAGCCGCTTGGGTGCGTACTGAACAGGCTCCGACGATGCAGGACGTGCAGTTAATCGAGTTCCAATTGTGCAGGTAGAGACACCTGCTGACACTTGCTATATACTCCGGTCGAGAGCAAATGATGCACGAGTAACACGTGTGGACCAGTCTCACGCAACTCGAATGCTGTGTGCACGCGGCCACGCATGCGAGTGTGAGCACGCCAATGTTCAGGTGGCCGGCGTGGTGCTTCCCGCTTGTAGCCTTTTCCGGAGCCTCGCTTGGTGACACGGGCTGAAGCCAAATGGCTGGTCGCCCGATGGGCGATAAAATACTGTTACACTTCGCGTTAGGTTCTGATCGCACACGCGTGATAACGAGGAAGAGGAAGCATCAGATGGGCAGGAGGGCGGGCGGGCGGAGTTTGTCTTGGCCCCGCGCGGTCACACGCCGCGCTGCAATGCAAACAATGCCGTGTGCTGGGTATAGCCAGTTGTCATCGTCCGCGTCAGCTGCTCCGACAAGGCGGATCGATGCTTCTATGCACGCGCACGGGGGATAATGGGACGGGATGTGGTGTCGCTCTTGCCGTTGTGATCATCAACGCGTCCCAGTTGATGGATGAACTGAGGTCATTGCCAGTTGGAGAGATCGATGGTCGCGTGCGTCACCATGGCACGCAGAGCGGAATAATCTTTGTTTAGCAAGCGAGGTGGCCTGCGTGTCGCCTATATCTGTGCTGTAATTTTTTACTGCTAGACTAGATATATATAGATGTCCAGTCCACGTGAGATGAGTGTGAACAATGGAGCATCGTTACTTCTAAAATTTATAATTCCGTAAAGAAGAAAAGCAAATAAGGAGGACAACCTAACTAATTTAGCTCTAAAAATTATCATATAGGAGTATATACTTACTCACCCATATAAATCTATCTATCTATCTCTGTAACTTATTAATTGAGGTGAGGTCGTCTAGACCATTTTTTTCGTGTTCAGATGTGTCCGTAATGTTATTGTATTTAATTTATATACTACAATGATTCACAAATCAGTTTGAGTCATTTTTAAACTATTTTCTATTCCTTTGTTGAATTGGACTCTGATTTCAATTCGATATTTCATACATTTCATACTAATAATAATTAATCATCTATTACTTTAACATCATATTTTGGATGGAAACTAATAACAAGAATTTCAATAATAACTCATTCCAAAATTATTATAATGTATATTCTTTTTAAAACTCAAAAAAGTAAAGTAAAATAAAAATAGAGCAAATGCTCAAGCCAAAAGAATTGATTGATTGAAAACCTTTTACAGCTACAAAAAAATATTCTAACCATAAAAGTTTTGAACAAATATCCGTGATAACGTACGAGTATTTTGCTAGTCTATCTATCTATATAAAAGAGTTGCGATGCAGTTTTTTTCGTGTCCGTGAAGTCCGTATATAGAGTCGTAATCCTCCGTAAATTTTTTTCTCTCCCGCTTTACCTGGTCAGCCAATACGATCGTATATTTTGGACCTACCCAAGCTAGGATCCTTTGTTTTGGACAGTCCAGAAGACCCACGTCTCAGTCGACGTGAAGAACCGTAGCTCCTGTGGATTGGCGCCCAGTTTAGACTGATCGTAGCATTTGGTCAGCCTCTCCATCATCGTCTCCATCGTCAACTTCAACTCCATATCTTGCTGACACTTAGGGTAGACAGTCTTGATCCGTTGCGTCGAGGAGTCACCAAAGATTGATATTGCAACTTGGTGTACAGATCGGGGGGGGGGGGGGGGGGGGGGGGGTGATTAAACTTCTTGATTTTGTTTCCTTCAGTTTACAATTATGCAACTGAACCTGCTGTTCGCGAAAATCTTTGTTACAGTTTTCTCATACTGAAGATAGCATCAGATGAGTTCATCTTACACGGCCTTAGCTGCCAAATCTCAAACATTGGTAATAACAATAGCTGTAGAGCATTTCAATGGTTACTCATATGCTTTTTTCTGTTCAGAATTGTAAAAGTTATGGTTGTTTGAATATTGCTATTGTTTCAGCTCAGTGCTCAAAAGTTTCTGAAAATCTATGGTTTCAGTGTGACAAGTTTCAGTTTTGCGGAAAATTTTGAAATACCTTGGAGGCCTGACTACTCAAGGACACTATAGAGTTTTTTTTAGTACTTCGTGTGTTCTTTCCAAAGTGTTTAACCTCTTATTTTGGTTCAGTGCACTGTGATATATGAAATTCTAAATTTGGCTACTTTCAGTCAGTTTCTATCAGACATACAGTTTCAGTTATCATATTAGATTTTGTGTGGTGTTTTAAGGGATAAAAGGAGGCCAATGCATATAGAGAAATATGGATATTAGGTGGTACGTCTTATGATATTCAAGTTGTGTATCTGACTGTTGAAAACAGACTCATTATAATAAACAATCTTCTAAATTTAATTAAGTGCTGCATGCCGAAGCTGTAGATTGTTCATCATATATTCTCTTCGAGAATTTACTCGTGTCTTACATGTTGTGGCTTTTAAGTTATGAAAAAAGAAGTGGCACATGTGGTGTTGTTTTTGCCGTTCGACAGTTTTGGGAGTATGAATGCATTGTTCTTTGCTCAACCATGTTCTAATATCTCTGTACGGCTATAGAAGTTGTTGTAGTAGCTTGTGTCATCTAGCTTCCAGCAAAATTTGAAAAATATGGGCTGAGTAATTTGTTTGTTTTAGACTATAGAAGCTGACTTCACAAAATTTTCCAACGTGCAGATTTCAAAGGCATCTGTAGTTCTTGTCCTAATGGTGACCGATTTCATTTTTGTTTGGTTTAGAGGAAACCATAGACATTTTGTTTTATGCGACAACAACCTCAGGTGTGGAAAACACGCGTGTCCTGCATGGATGATTCGTGAGCAAACAAAGCATTGCTCTAAATTACTAACTACCAAGAAAACAATTGGCTTAAAAATGTAATATCATTGCAAATTATTTGCTGATCGGCTATTGTAATTTTGTATAGAGAAGATAATTATCTATACTACTTAAAGAAATGTATGTAACACCATGTTTTTTTAGGCAGTTCCTAGCACCATGTTTTAAAGCCAGGTTACATAAAGTTCATGTTGCAAGACTATTGCTAATATGATAACATGAGAAAACAATGTACATCAAGGAGTAAAAATATCAAAGACCTTCTACGGGATAATTGGTTCTAGAGCATGTAATATCACATAATTATAAGAATAATATATTTATTGACATTTACTATGTAGTGAAAATGTCAATCATATATCTAATCTATAAAAAAACTTGATGTTTATGATTTGTTGTATTTTTTCTAAAGTCTGTGGCAACGCACGGGCATATTGCTAGTACATGCATATACCCTATAGTGACAACCTACTAGAGGTTGGATCGCCTGATCCAAAAAATATTCATCAACTACCTGAATCATCTTTTCTTAGGGTGGGGGGAGGGCAGGGGGACCACATGACCCACTTTGATCTACCTGATCACCCTTATGCATACTGTGTTCGATCCTGCCCGCATGGGTCGAGTGAGACGGAAGCCGCTCGACCCCGCTCACGGGGTCGGGCGATGCGGAACGCACTCGACCTTGCTCACAGGTCAGACACTGTGGAATTTGCTCGACCTCGCTCGTGGGGCTCGTGGGGCGAGTCGAGGCGTCTTTGGTGGTCACTTAGTCTGTGCGTTTAATTGCGCCATATATCGTTGGTATCGTCCTTAATATTTATCTTACCAATTCTATTTAAGTTTGACTTAAGCTTCATGACCATATCCATGTACAACCACATCGTATGGGAGATGCAGACATAATATGATATGCCCAACTATCAAATTATACATTTGACCAATAAATTCATTCCTAATTAAAAGTCAAATTTGGAGTGTTGGGGGCAAATGCCCTTATATTTATATAAGAACCAAACTAAAAGTTCTAATACAAGGAATTCACTTATTTGAGTTAACAAAACAAGCAAGAGGATTGGTAGTTCCCTTCATTTGCAAATACAAGGAAAAAAAATCAAATATCTATGTTAGAATGATTATTTTAGTTAATTGCACTAATGTTACCACAATAATATAGATGATAATGACACAAGGAATTGAGGGTTAACCTAACCTTCTTATGGAGATAATATCGCATACTAGAGGACCAATGATAATATATCCACTATAGTGCAAGGAAAATAAAGTTCACTTAGGATTCCAAATCTTCCTCCATAATTGTTAAGTGGAAGACTTAGGCCATATTTGCATCAGTTTTAATTTCTTCGAAATTGGTTTCTTTATATGGTTTATAGAAACTGTTTTTTAAATAAAAATTAGATGGGGGTGTTTCGACTCTATTTTTTTTATTAACTGTAAACTAGCTTTTGGATAGTTAATGAATTGATATGAGACAAAAACTGAAATTAGCTTAGTTGGAACAAATTATAGGTTTCTTAGGTTTATAGAAACTAGAATTAAGGTTACTTTCAACCATTACTTTTGGTTCTTAGATCTATATCCAATAGATACACTAATTAATAGATATAATCTTACAAATGAATAAATAACAGAAAGAAAAAACAAACAGCAGCAAAAACAACGTCAATTGAAAAGAATGCTTCTTTTCAACCAGAATGCTTCTTTTCAAACAACCATTTGAAAAGAAGCATTCCCGTTCTTTTAATGGAGATTGGTGGGCAAACACACGGTCGGCCCACGTGAGTGTGTAGATGGATAGATTGGCCTGTGCGCGATGACACCGATGCTTATTGTGATCGCCGACCCGTATGTATCGATGGGCGTGTCACCATGTGCCATTTCTGGCGAGAGACCGATGACAATTTCATCCAATTCCCATGTTGCAGTCGGCTGGAGATAACCTTATTTTAGTAGGGTGACCTATCCATTCGTTTTCTACCCACTAATTTTTAGACCTATTCCATCAAATATTAGGATACTAATTAAAAATATTAAATATAAATTACTAATAAAATCCAGTTCATAACCCCTCTAAATGGCAAGACAAATCTATTAAGCCTAATTAAGCCATGATTAAAATAATATGATGCTACAGTAAATATCTCCTAATAATATCTTAATTAACCTTATTAGAATTGTCTTGCAAATCAGTATCTAACCATATAGTTAGTTTTATATTTAGTATATATTTAATTATCATATTTAGTATTCAAAGCATTGATATGACAACACTAAAATTTAGACCTCAGGAAATAAACACACCAGGTGTCTAATCCATATGAGATGGCGCATGTGATTGTGACTGGTTTATAGTGTCAAATTAATCCATCCTTCAGCGAGGAGATTGCTAAATTTATCCATGCTAGGCAGATAGAGAGAGTCTGTATTCAAACCGTTGGGGAGAGGGTTGACTAATTCTTCTATGGAAGTAAAAAAATACTGCGCTTAAGAACATGTATGTTACATGCGCCCATTGGACATCAAGATACAGAAATATTCATCTCAGTGCACATCTAATAGTTGCATTTGCATAGTAAACATTGAGTTAGTTTAACGTTATCTTTCTTCTTAAAGAACGGCAACTCTCCTACCGTATTTTTGAAAAAAAAAAGTTACCTTTCTTCTATTTTACTCCAGTTACAGCCCTAGCAAAAGATCAAATATATCATTTATAACATAGTATTTTCTTCCAACCTCTCCTTTTGAGAGAGCTTACACACTCTAGATTTCACTCCCCCTCATCTTATCCTATTACATCCTAGAAGTTGTTGCACCTCTTTTGTAGGGCTTTTCATCGTCTAATTCAAGTATTCCCAATGCAGGATTATGTTGTCAAATCTCTTTGAATTTGACTTCAGCTTCCTTAACATATCCATGTACAATCACATCATACGGCAGATCTAATATAACATGTCCAACTATCAAATTATAAATTTGACCAATAAATTCACTCCTAATTAGAAGTCAAATTTTGAAGTGTTGGGAGCAAATGCCCCTATATTTATGTAAGAACCACACTAAAAGTTATAATACAAGAAATTCACTTATTTGAGTTAACAAAACTAAAAACATGGATGATTGGTAGTTCCCTTCATTTGCAAATACAAGGAGAAAATCAAATATCTATCTTAGAATGATTATTTTAGTAAATTTCACTAATGATACTACAACAATATAGATGATAATAACACAAGGAATTGAGGGTTAACCAAACCTTCTTATGGAGATAATATTGCATACTAGAGGACCAATGATAATATATGTGCTCTGGCACAAGGAAATTGAAGTTCACGTGGGATTTCAAATCTTCCTCCATAATTGTTAAGTGGAAGACTTAGTCCAGTGTGCATCAGTTTTAATTTCTTAGAAACTACTTTCATGATATGGTTTATAGAAATTGCTTTCTAAATAAAAACTAGATGGTGGGGTGTTTGGATTCTATTTTTTATTATTTGTATATTAGCTTTGAGACAGTTAATAAAATAGAATGAGGCAAAAACTAGGATTAGCTGAGTTGGATCAGATTATGCACTACGGGAAAACCGGTTTTTGCTGAGTGCCGAAGTCTTTGCCGAGTGCAAAATTTCGGACACTCAGTAAACCTCCTATTTGTCGAGTGCATTCCTAGTGGCACTCAGTAAAATAAAAAACACTCGGCAAAAAATGCTTTGCCGAGTGCCAAGAAAAATACACTCGGCAAAGATAAATATTTGTCGAGTGTTTTTGAGGCACTCGGCTAAGTTAATATTTGTCGAGTGTTTTCTCTTGACACTCGGCAAAGATAAGAGTTTGTCGAGTGTTTTTTCTTGACACTTGGCAAAAAAAAATAATTTTTCCCTTTTATTCTCAAAACTTTTTGTGTTCTCCACATACAACATGTGTTACTCCATGTTAAAATTTGTCATTTTTAACAAGTTTCCTATATTTATTCAATTTATTTTATTAAATATATTTTCTCAAAAAAAATAAAATTTAAACTACAAGTGATTCGAACAATGAAATGAAGTTAGTCACATGTTCTTTCTAGTTCTTTTATATAACCCCTCATTACATTTGGGTTAGTCATATCTTGGCCTGCCCGATGTTTTTGTAAAATCAGTACTACTTCTGTGTATTTATTTATATTCTAGTATATGAATAATCCTTCACCAGAGATTAAATCACTTGCCCATTTGACTACACCTTCCTTTGTCTACTGTTTTCTGCTATCTGGTTTAAAATGTATTGCTGTAACCAGAAACTAGAAAATTAATCTTCCTCCTTGTTTTTCTATTTTTGTATGTCAGCAATGAATCCCTGAGATCACTTTCCACTCTTGAGAACTAGAGCACCTAGCAATGGTTAGCTTCTCGTTCATCGATGATGATGGCCTACAATAGCTTAAAACTGGAGGCAACTCACTGCAGGTAATTGTGTTGCAAAGATGCATATTATATGTGCATTCATTCAATAAGTTTGTTTGTGTGCCGCATGTTTGTTTGACTCATTACTTTGAAATTAACATACTGCTGTTGTAGCACATTGATCTGTGCTTGCCCTTGTTCAGTCATAGTTGTGCCTGCACTTCTCAATTCTAATGGTCAATCTAGAAGCAGACATATCATGCTAGCTTATATCTAGACAAAGTATTGTGGTTCTCAATTCTAATGTTTTCAGTTTTGGTGAAAGAAACCATTGATTTAGTAAATGTGGAATCTCTTAGAAACTGTTTTTTTTTCTGCAACAGCATCTTTATTTCTTTTATTTCTAATGAAATAAGCTTTGCCGAGTGCAAACACTTAGCAAAGTATTCCATCTTTGCCGAGTGTCTTGAATCTAGCACTCGGCAAAGTGTTTCATCTTTGCTGAGTGTCTTTATTCAAGACACTCGGCAAAGGCTTTATCGAGTACGTGATAAAAAACACTCGGCAAAGAGCTATTTGCCGGCACTTTTTTTTGCCGAGTCCTCTTTGCCGAGTGTTGCACTCGGCAAAGCCTTTGCCAAGTATTTTACCACCTTTGTCGAGTGCTTGAGGCACTTGGCAAGACATGGGTTTCCGTAGTGATGGGTTTCTTAGGTTTATAGAAACTAGAATAAAAACTGACTATTTAGAGACTCTTCAATTTCTATAAATCAGTTTCTTAAAAACTGGAAGAATCTAAACAAGACTTTACATATTATAATTTGTTGTGTATAAGTATCTAATAGCTAACTCTAGTTTTAGTGTGTTTAAATATTTGAACCTTGTGCAAACATGGTTCCTAAAGTTTGTTGGAACAGGAGATAACAGACAAGTAATCTATATGATTCTTGCACAGTTTTGATTGAGTTAACAAAGGGGTTTAATTATGAATTTTCCTTTTTTTTCTTTTTTTTCCATTGAGGGTCACCCCCAAAATTTCATTACTTGCATAACAAAATTACAAGGTTTTATTTGATCATATAGTTATAGCAGAATTTAAACCATTTCTACATGATTTATTACATGCCTCATTTAGGCTTCAAAGTTATTAGATCAAAATTTAGCCAGTTCTTCCAAGCATAGCACTTTTTGTCTTGCTCCGAAGTTCTCCCTGACATCTTCCTTTCCTCCATTCTTGTCAAGCTGATTTTGCCCTTCTCGACGCACCTTCTCCCAAAGTCCTCCTGGGATGGACCTGCACAGCCGCATGTTGTAGGGCCTCTGCTCCCCGTATCAGCATCTCCTCGTCGCTCTCCTTCTGAAGGCTTGCCCAATATTTTAGAACGACCATGTTTTTCCTACATCAACCAACTATTGTGTGTTTTAATTAACCTCAATGACCATATATTACAATGTAATGGCTGACAGGAACGTGCCTGAAAGAACATTGCTTAGGAAAAAAATTTGGCGGCCTAGTTTGCAACTGTACTGCTCCACGTCGGCTAGAATGGGCGTGGCAGCTTCATACGACATCCACATCGCCAAAAATTCGGAGACGAGCACAAATCGCTTCAGACTATAAGCATGCATCCATAGACAATTATTCATAGCATAGTCATATTTGCTTATATTATTATGGGACGCGGGTGATGTCACTATTTTGTTTTTGGTAGAAATTAAACGAAAAAAAGTAAATTACAAAGCATCAATGGGTTAAGATAGTTCAAAATCAAACAGACACATGCAAAACATCCGTTGAGATTTCTTTCCATCCTTTCCAAAAACATGTACAAAACAAAGAAAATCCACCATGATCAATAACGATCACGATCAAGAGGCACACCATCGCGTGCGACATCTTCTGGTTAATGGACTCTCTCCGCCAAAAAAGGACTCGCCATCGTCTCAATAAGGGAAAAAGGGGTAGTTGTGTTGTGCTGCCTCCAAGGCGCTCAACGAAACAAGTTCTCCCTAGCACTGCATCGATTCCCTGATGGCCATGGACGCCACGGCTTTGGCCCAGGCAACCAGCTCCTGCTTCATCCTCTTCTCGTTGGTCCAGAGCACCGGAGGCACGTCCATGCACGGACCGCTGCCTCCGGTGCTGAACCACGCGCCGATGACGCCAAGTGCTGGGACGGACACCGCGGGCAGGGACCTCACGTCCAGAGCCATGGCTAAAACTGAAAGATGACTGCCGCACCACCAAGTCGCGCGATCAGGAGTCTTTAATTGGATCACGTCGTCCAAGTACTTGAGATTTGAGAAGCAGGAGTGGCGTGCGTGTGTAGCCACTAGCCAGTACGCAGCTCCGACTGTACAGCTAAAGGCACCTGCTCGTCGGCTATATATACAGGACACGCCACGAACAGGACATGGCAAAGCACGAGAAGCATGTGCGGACCAATCTAATCCAACTCAAACGTTGTGTGCATGCGGCCACATATGCTTTCTGCTTCTCGCCTTTTTTTTTCTTTCCCGGAGCTCTCGCTTGACGACACGGGCTGAAAGCCAAATGGCTGGTCGCCCGGGGGGATGGGTTGATCCCTGATAAAATACTGTTAGGTGCAGATCACACGCGCATGACGAGGAAGCATCAGACGGCGGGCGGAGTTGGTCCTGCGTGGTCAGAGACCGTGCTCGCGAGCAAAGTTGTCATCGTCCGCGTCAGCTGCTCCGGCAGGGGTATCGATGCTTCTGATGCACGCGAACAGAGAAGATAGGACGTGGTGTCGCTGTTGCCGACTTGCCGTTGTGACCATCGATGACGGGTCCTGGTCCGGTCGATGGACGAACTGAGGTAGTTATCAGTTGGAGAGAACAATGGGCAGTTGGTCACGCGTCACCATGGCATGTACCGGTAGAGCGGGATAATCTTATTTTTACCTAGATGAGTATGAACGATGGGGCATCATTTCAACAAATTAAAATCCCATCGTGAGGGACATGGGTTGGAGTTTGAGCACCTCAGCTTTGGATCCCTCCATGTTGGACGGACCCCTTTTTTTATACATGTTTTCTAGCTTTTAGCTGATTGAAAGCTTTCAATCAATAGTTTGTTCCTTTGAGTTTTGATTTTTTTTTTGTAGGATTATTTATATAATAATTATAAACTGTTGGATCTAGATCTAATGACTCAGCTGAAAATTAGCAACTCCCTTTTTTATAATGTTGGATTGGACGGACGTTGGACATGGAAATAGGGGCAAGGCTGGCTAATTTAGATATGAGATTTTCTCATTTAAAAAAGAAGGATAAAATTCAATATTTACCAGCTCGAAAAAAGTTATAATTTAAAATTTGTCATCGAAATGTTACAGACGTATATGAGACCCACCTGTGTTGTCATTGACATTGACAAATTTCCAATTCATAACATTTGTAATGCATGGAAAGATTGTAGCAAAAAGGATATGGCTAATTTGCCATTTAATTTGTGGGGTGTATCCCCATCTTACAGAACAAAGATCCGCTCTTAGTTATGGGCATCATATTTATGGGGCAGTCTCGTGATGTTATATTTAAATTCTATGCGCATAATTTATAGTTAGAGGTTTAAAGTACAATAAAGACGTCTCGTTCTAAGTACAAATACTTCCTCTTGCACTCTCTTCATGTTGGCCTAATGGTCGCGCTCCCATTAATCGCTTCATTGTGTTTATTCTCTTTAATAAAATTTTGACCAATGATTATGTCACCTAATCAATATTATCCACCAAGAAATTTGTAGTTAAAAAATTTTCATCGGCGTGCTATGGACATATAAGACTCGTCTATATTACTAGAACTGATAAATTTCTTATTTATAATATTTGCAATAGCATGAAAATGTTTATAACAAAAATGGGAGGACACATGCCCCCTGTTTTACACAACTAAGCTTATAATATAACATCATAAGACTCTTAGTTATGGGCATCATTTCTTTGTGGGGCTCTTGAGTCTTATGATGTTATATTTAAACTACAAACCAATTTTTTAATACTCAATTACTATTCAAATATTTCAATTACAATAATATTTGGTTTACAAGATACAATAATACAATATTCAAAATAGTTGTTGGCCCAATGACCATGCTCCTATTGATTGCTTCAGAGTGTTTATTCTCTTTACTAAAAGTTTGACCATGTAGAAAGCTCTGAAAATTGCCATGAAACTGCATGTTATTTAATTTGAGCTTATCTTGAAGGATTAGCTAGAAGATACACATCACTCATGATATTTTTGTTGGATCCAACAGTTAACTATAAAGTGCAATGCACAAATTCTAAGGACACTTCATGTGATGTCACCTAACTGCAATCTCAAACAGCAGCCATGTTACCCATAAACAAAATCTGCTTGTGGTTAATGGAAGGGTATAAGGCACGATGGAGTGTTTTGCTGAAACCAGTATATGAGGCTTATATAAATAACGGGTCTGTCTCTGCTGAGTTCATAGCCACGGAAAACTATTCATCTATCATAGTCATATGGCAAATACTTCATGTCAACAATTTATCCTTCTTCTCTTTCTTCTGCTGGCCTATCATCTGCATCTGGTTAAATAAGGTTATAAGACAAACTTGACAGAGAATAGAGCACTTCAATCACAGAGACAACGTTTTCCTATCATCTATTTACCGTTTTGTCCGTCGTGCTCACAACGGAAGGAAAAAAAAGACACCCTACCAGACTGCCGAGCGCACCCCATCGACCACCTTGCTCTGGCTGCAGGGCGGTAGCTGGCCTGTGGCTTTGGGCCATTTGGCACTAGACCCGGTGATAGGTAGGCCGTGAGGAAGGTATGACATCTCGCTCCTCACGAAAATGTTTATAACAAAAATGGGAGGACACATGCCCCCCTGTTTTACACAACTAAGCTTATAATATAACACCATAAGACTCTTAGTTATGGGCATCATTTTTTTATGGGGATCTTGAGTCTTATCATGTTATATTTAAACTACAAGCCAATTTTTTTGTACACTCAATTACTATTCAAAGATTTCAGTTACAATAATATTTGGTTCACAAGATACAACAATACAATATTCAAAATAGTTTTTGACCCAATGGTCATGCTTCTATTGATTGCTTCAGGGTGTTTATTTTCTTTACTTAAAGTTTGACCATGTAGAAAGCTATAATAAAAATACGCCACACTTATATATACTGAGCGATCATATTTCTATCACTAAAAATCAAGAACTCTATGAAAAATCACATATGTAAGGGATCAATGTTGACATATGCATCATGAAGGAAAATGAAAAATGATTTCGGGCCTCATAGAGAACTTTGATTTGGAAAGGGCCAAGAAAGAAAGCACTATCTTTTTTTATATTTTCTAGCTTTCAGTCAATGGTTTGTTACTTTATGTTTTAATTTTCTTTTTATAGGATTATCTTTATAATAATTATAAATTATTGGATCTAGATCTAATAGCTCAAGGAGGTGACGGAAAAATTGTCCAAACTTTTAGTCAGCTGAAAATTAGCAAGTCCCATCTTTTTTGGCCAAGTAGGGAATTCTCTCTTCCTTAAATTGGCTGACCGGACTAGGTTATTCCTGGTGCTTGTCATCCTCGGTATACATCTAATTGAGTGTGTAAAAGAAAAAAGAATTGCAAACCTTCGACGACAAAGCATATAAGAGTCACCAAAGAAGGAGTTGACTTGATTCACGACGAAGAACTTCTCATTTTCTATATGATCAGCCCAATCCTGAAACTTTAATACGTGGGCACACAAAATATATACAACTCTCGAAAGACCAATGGATCATGGACCAGATGCGTCACAAGTCGGGCATCGCGTCCTGGTGTCAGTTGATTGAGCCTGTCAGAAATTACTTGGGAATAAAAACGTGTTGGGTCATTTTTTAGTTTGGGCGGCATGGTTAGGCGCTCCCCCAAATAACTCGTCATCATGGATGGCTCCGGCGCTAGTGCATCGATTTCCTCGTGACCATGGACGCCACTGCCTTGGCCCACGCGACCAGCTCCTGCTTCATCCGACTGTCGTCGTCGCTCCAGTGCACCACGGGCACGTCGTCGGCCACCGCCGCCTGTGTTGAAGCGACGCCGGAGTAGCACCGCCGCCTCCCGTTGTCATCGACCGGCCTGGTGCAGGGCTCTGGCATCCAAAGCCATGGCTAAACTTTGGTCCTTGTTGCTGGGCGAGGTAGAGCTTGCACTTGTGGCCTGGTGAGTAGTAGTAAGGGATTTTGCGGTGAAGCTTAGCTCGATCTAAACTTGGCGCAGCGAGTACGGTGGGGAGTGGACACAGACGATATATACAACTGCCCGGTGCGGTGGAAGCACTGGCCGAAGCAGCGATGCGCGTGCACGAGCAGCACGTGCGTATCTCTAGACAAGGACTTTCAGCACGTGCGAGCGATGTGGCGTACACGCATAGGCACGTGAGTGAGCGTGCGGTCACGGTGAGGTGGACGCCACGGCGTCAACCCTGCGAGGGCGTTCCGCGGTGTGCGGGCACAATAGCCTCGCTCTCACAAACGTTTGAGGACCAAATTAATGGGCTATTCCCGTTCGCAAGAAAAAATAAATGGGCTATTCTGCCGGGTTTTCTTTTTTTGTGAATAAGATCGCTGGGCGACACACACGCGGCCGGCCGCGCGCGTGTTCGTAGACGGATCCATACGTCTATTAGCGACACCGCTGCTCTCCTTGTGATCGCCGACGCGTCCCGAACGATGGGCGCACGTCACTGCGTGCGATCTCATCTCTAAAGAGAGAGACCGTTGAGATCCAATTCCCATGTCGCAGCCGGCTGGGGATACTCTTATTTTAGCAAGGTGGCTATGTGAAAAGTAAAGAGTCTACCCCTAGTTATTAGCGCTTCACTTTTAGGTGGTCATGTGACATGGTGCTTTGCGAGTGGCTTAGCACTAAATTTATCGCTCGTGAGAGAGTCTACATTCAAACTGCAGGGCAGAGTGTTGATTATTTCTTCCGTTTAATAACTCCTGATAGAGGAGGATGCTTCTTGCCAACTAATGACAGAGTAAAATATTTTTTTTGTTTGTTCTTGTTTCAAATGAGGGTTTGCAGAGTAAAATACTTCTTGCCAACTGTATTATCGCACGACAGACACATCATACCTTACCCCTTTCAACGCTTATGAAAGATTAGCGTTAAATCTTAAGATTTGACAACGTCATTTTGTCTCACATCTCCTATCACTCAAAAAAATAATAAGCTGTAGAGATGAGTAACCGTGATGAGGTGGATATAGAAAACACATAGCTCAGTTCACAATTGAATGTGGTCTAATCCACACAATGTCGGTAATTTAACATTATTCAAAAACATGTATCTTTAGAGTCAGAGCTGTTGGAATTATATATGGGCTTATCCTATTAATAATAACAATAATTCCTAAAAATCTCAAAGGCTCATTTATGAGTTGGGGGATTATAAAGATTTAGTCCTACATTGCTAGTGGAGGTGGATGAAGTTTAACTTATAAGGTTTGTTGCTCTAGCATCTCTTGTAAGTGTGTGGATGGGAGGAAGGAAGAACATACGCGCACGCTCGCTCGTCGGGCCGGGACGGGACGGGCGGGGGCGATGGGCGCGACCGCGCATCACCTGCGTGAATGGTCCACCGAAATTCGGTCCCTTGCCTTACGGGACGCGGTTTTCTTTTGCATTTTCTTTTTACTACGTATTCTATATATTTAATTATGGAAACCGACGTATTAATATGGTAACCGACTCGGTTGCGGGACGCCCAACCCTAACGGTTCCCCCCCTATAAATATGTACGGGTACCACCGCAAATCATATCACGCAATCGATTAGGGTTTTGCCTCTCGCTACTGTTGCGCCGCCAAGTCTTCTCCATCCCGATTGTCGGCATGTACCGGCGAACAGGAGAGCAGGTCTCCGAAACCGTCGTCCTCTGTGATCCTACACTGGGAGAGGGCGAATAAGGTTTTTGAGAAGCGCTCTACGCGATTGCTCGATCGCTTCCTCGTCTTCGTCAAGCTCATCGCCACGGCTCGTCTTTCTCGTCGTCGAGTCGGTCTCACCCGCCGTCGTCAATAACGTGACGGCGCTGCATGTCGTCGCGCCTCCTCTACCCAGTCCAGAAGGAAACGTACGTACTCTCATCTCACACCATGTCTTTCATACTAGCTTTCGTAGTCTGTTTATCTATGATGGATGTTGCTAGTATGGTAGATGCTATGCTTTTGTCTGGCTTAATAGACCTGTCTAGATTTTGCGTAGACTTGTCTAGTTCATTATGCAATCTGTTAATTATATTTATGATTTATTTCTGAATTAATATAAAACTAAAAGTGCTAATTTATCCAACAATTCAAAAACCTTATTGTAGGCACTTTAGTTTTATGGCTGGATTTATCGATGCACTGAGGCCAGAGAAATTCACTGGCGTGCACTTCAAAAGATGGCAAGTAAAAGTCACTCTGTGACTTACTACCATGAATGTGTTCTGAGTGTCCACTAGCAAGCCTGAAGGCGATCTCACTGCAGATCAGGAAAAGGCCAACAGTGAAACTAACATAATATTCTTGAGCGCTGTTATTGGAGTTTTGATAGATCATCTTCAGCACATCTATATCCATCATACAGTCGCAAAGGATATGTGGGACACTCTGATCGCTGACTATGGTGGTTCAGATGCTGACGCTAAACTGTATGTCATTGAGCAGTACCATGATTTTAAGATGGTAGATGGCAAATCTGTCATCACGCAGGCTCATGAGATACAGTGCATAGTGAAGGAACTCGAATTGCTTAAGATCGTCATACCTGAGAAGCTTGTGGCTGGGGGCATTATTATCAAATTGCCTCCAACTTGGAGAGATTTTGCCATTACTCTTAAACACAAGAGGACGAACATATCTGTCTCAGATTTGATCGCGTCTTTTGATGTTGAGGAGAAAGCTCGTGAGAAGGATGGACGTTCTAAAGTTAATGAGGGAAACACTATTGTCAATATGGTGCATCAACCATAACAGTCTCATGACAGTGGTGGTAAGGGTAAGGGTAAGAACAATAAGTCTGAGTAGACCACTACCTTCAAGAAGAAGAACAAGGAGAAGGGAGCATGCTTTATTTGCGGTTCTAATGAGCATTGGGCAAAGAAGTGTCTAGAACGCAAAGGAAAGAAGCCTCCACAGCAGAAGTCTGCAAACATGGTGACCAGTGCTGAAAAACATAGTGGGTATGGTAATTTACCATATGTTTTTTCTGTATTTCAATCTACTTATTGGTGACTTGATACTGGTGTTAATGTTCATGTTTGTGCTGATGCCTCTTTATTTACTTCCTACCAGGTCGCCCGGGATTCCTTCGTCCTAATGGGGAATGGGTCACATGCTTCTGTTCATGGTGTTGGCACGGTCGAGCTGAAGTTCACTTCGAAGAAGATTGTCCAATTGAAGAACGTACAGCATGTCCCTTCTATCAAGAAGAATCTTGTTAGTGGCTCCCTTTTGTGTAGGGATAATTTTAAGGTAGTGCTAGAGTCGAATAAAGTTGTCGTGTCTAAGAGTGAATAATTTATTGATAAAGCCTATGAGTGCGGAGGCTTGTTCCGCTTTTTCCTTTTAGATTATTGCAATAAGTCTGTGAACTATATTTGTGATGATGTTAATGAGAGTGATGCTAGTTTTTGGCATTCACGTTTATGTCATCTAAATTTTGGTTCTATGTCTCGACTGTCCAGCTTGAATTTAATTCCGAATTTTTCCATTATCAAAGGTTCTAAGTGCTCAAGTTGTGTGCAATCTAAATAACCTCGAAAGCCTCATAACGCTACAGAGGAGAGACACTTGGCACCACTAGAACTTATACATTCAGATCTTTATGAAATGAATGGTATATTGACTGAGGGTGGAAAAAGATATTTCATGACTTTGATTGATGATGCGACTAGATATTGCTATGTCTATTTGTTAAAAACTAAAGATGAGGCTCTAAACTACTTTAAAATTTATAAGGCTGAAGTTGAAACTTAACTAGAGAAAAAGATCAAAAAAATTAGGTTCGATCATGGTGGCGAGTATTTCTCAAATGAGTTTGATTTATTCTGTGCGGAACATGGTTTGATACATGAGAGGACGCCTCCCTATTTGCCCCAATCAAACGGGGTTGCCGAAAGAAAGAATCGCACCTTAACTGACTTGGTTAATTCCATGTTAGACAGGGCTGGATTATCTAAGGTATGGTGAGGGGAGGCTTTATTGACATCATGTCATGTCCTAAATAGAGTTCCCATGAAAAATAAGGAGAAGACTCCATATGAGGAATAGATTGGTAAAAAGCCATCACTCTCTTACTTACGTACATGGGGTTGTTTGGCCAAAGTTAACATGTCAATTAATAAGAAGCGTAAGTTGGGACCTAAAACTATGGATTGTATCTTTCTTGGATATGCTCATCATAGCATTGCCTATAGATTTTTAGTGGTTAAATCAGAGGTGCCTGATGTTCATGTTAATTCATCAATGGAGTCTCGTGATGTTACTTTCTTTGAGAACATATTTCCTATGAAAGATTTACATAGCATGTCTAGATTATCTTCTGATGTGATTGCTGAAACTACTCCTGAACCTAGTGCATTTTCTGGTCATGCTGAACAAACACTTGAACCAATACATGAGGAGATTGGCAGTGAAGCTCTTAGGAGGAGCAAGAGATAAAGGACTGCAAAGTCTTTTGGTGATGATTTCACTATTTATCTTGTGGATGACACTCCTAGAACTATTTCAGAGGCATATGTATCTCCTCATGTAGATGACTGGAAAGAAGCTGTCCATAGTGAGATGGACTCTATTCTTTCTAATGGAACTTGGGAAGTTGTCGATACACCATATGGTTGCAAACCTGTGGGTTACAAATGGGTGTTCAAAAAAAAGCTTAAGCCTGATGGTACTATTGACAAGTATAAGGTTCAGCTTGTGGCTAAGGGTTCTACTTAGAAAGAAGACGAAGACTTCTTTGACACTTATTCACCTGTTGCTACATTGACCATTATTTGTGTATTACTTGCTCTGGCTACCTCATATGGTTTTATCGTTCATCAGATGGACGTTAAGATAGCTTTTCTTAATGGAGAGTTGGATGAGGAAATCTATATGGATCAGCCAGATGGTTTTGTAATAAAAGATCAGGAAGACAAGGTGTGTAAGTTGTTAAAGTCTTTGTATGGTCTGAAATAAGCTCCTAAACAGTGGCATGAGAAATTTGATTCAACACTTCTAACAACAGGCTTTTCAGTTAATGAGGCTGATAAATGTGCGTACTACCACCATGGTGGGGGTCAGAGAGTTATACTGTGCTTGTATGTTGTTGACATACTCATCTTTGAAATAAATCTTGATGTGATCAATGAGGTCAAGACTTTTCTATGCTAAAGCTTTGATCTAAAGGATCTGGGTGAGGCTGATTTAACATCAAGTTAATTAAAGGAGAGAATGGGATTACTCTTACATAATCTCATTATATTGAGAAGCTCTTGAACAGTTACAAGGATAGCAAGTCTTCTCTAACACCTTATGATCCCAGCTTGATCCTTCGAAAGAATAAGAGAATTGGCAGAGACCAATTAAAATATTCTCAGATAATTGGATCACTTATGTATTTAGCTAGTGCTACTAGATCTGACATCTCGTTTGCTGTGAGCAAACTAAGTCGGTTTACTTCTTATCCGGGAGATGATCATTCGCGTGCGTTTGAGCGGGTAATGCATTATTTAGTTGGTACTATGGATTATAGAATTCATTATTCTGGATATCCAGCAGTACTAGAGGGCTATAGTGATTCCAATTGAATATCTGATGCTGATGAGCTGTATGTCATGAGTGGATATGCATTTACTCTTGATGGTGCTGCTGTTTCATGGAGATCATGCAAACAGACCATCTTAACAAGGTCTACCATGAAAGCTGAGCTTACCGCACTAGATACAGCTACAGTTGAGGCCGATTGGCTACGTGAGCTTTTGATGGACTTGCCTATTATCGAGAAACCTGTGCCGACAATCCTCATGAATTGTGACAATCAAACTGTGATAGTCAAAGTGAATAATTCTAAAGACAATATGAAGTCATCAAAACATATTAAGAGACGTCTGAAGTCTGTCAGGAAAATGAGAAACTCCGGAGTCATATCAGTAGAATGTATTTCAACTGGTGAGAACCTGACAGATCAATTCACCAAGGGGCTATCACGTAATGTGATAGACAGTGCATCGAAGGAGATGGGTATGAAACTCATATGTGCTATTCCATAGTGGTAACCTAACCTATGTGATCGGAGATCCCATGAAATAGAACCTGGGAAGAACAAGCTATTGGTTAGCATGAAAGTAACCTTTTTGTGACCTTTCGAGAAGCGATGCATTACTCTCGATATCTGTATGGCAGGTTGATTATTGCCTTAATGTATTCAGTTGGCTTTAAATAGCGAAGATGTTATCCTACAGAACATTCTTGAATGAATACACCTATATGAGCCTGATTGTTATAAGGTCACAATCTGTGAGATTTGGGTGATCTCTATTAAGCTCATGAAAGACCAAGAGAATACGACCTATATGCTCCACCCGCAGAGAAGTCTATTAGAGGTCTAGTATCATTTATAATAATAAGTAAAACTTGTTTCAACAAAACTTGCAATTCAAGGCGTAGTCCATTGTTCAAGTTGTGAATGAGTGTAGCTTATTGTTCTAGATGAAAGTTTAACTTAACAGTCTTCACTGAAAACACTGGTATATTAAACAACAGTGGGGTGAGGCAAAGTCTAGCTGGGACTTTGAGATCTGGTGGGGGATTGTTGAAATTATATATGGGCTTGGCCCATTAATAATAACAATAATTCCTGAAAATCTCAAATGACCATTCATGAGTGGTGGGAGCGCAAAGGTTTAGTCTCACATTGCTAGTGGAGGTGGATGGAGTCCAACTTATAAGGTTGGTTGCTCTAGCATCTCTTGCAAGTGTGTGGATGGGAGGAAGGAAGAACACACGCGCACGCTCGCTCGCCGGGCCGGGCAGGGCGGGGCGTGGGCGATGGGCGCGGTCACGTATCACCTGCGTGAATGGTCCGTCGAAATTCGGTCTCTTGCCTTGTGTGGGCGCGGTTTTCTTTTACACTTTCTTTTTGCTACGTATTCCATATATTTAATTATGGAAACCGACATATTAATATGGTAACCGACTCGGTTGCGGTACGTCCAACCCTAATGGTTCCCCCTATAAATATGTACGGATACCTCCGCAAATCATATCACGTAATCGCTTAGGGTTTTACCTCTCGCTACTGTTGCGCCGCCAAGTCTTTTTCATCCCGATTGTCGGCGTGCATCGATGAACAGGAGAACAGGTTTTCGGAACCATCGTCCTTTGTGATCCTGCACCGGGAGAGGGCGAATAAGGTTTTTGGGAAGCGCTCTGCGCGACTGCTCGATCGCTTTCTCGTCTTCGTCAAGCTCGTCGCCACGGCTCGTCTTCCTTGTTTTTAAGTCGGTCTCACCCGTCGTCGACAACAATGTGACGCTGTTGTACGTCATCGTCGCCTCCTCTACCCAGTCCAGAAGAAAACGTACATACTCTCATTTTACATCATGTCTTCCATACTAGTTTTCGTAGTCTATTTGTCTATGATGTATGTTGCTAGTATGGCAGATGCTATGCTTTTGTCTGGTCTAATAGACCTGACTAGATTTTGCGTAGACTTATCTAATTCATTATATAATCTATTAATCATACTTATGATTTATTTTTAGACTAATATAGACGCTTCGATGGTTGACAAATGACAAATCTGCTATGTCCAAACCAAACTTATCTAACAATTGTATCCCTCGTGTACCATCGTCGTCAATGGCAGAATAATAAGCTATTGATGCATGCCATTCTCGTATCGTCTGATCAAGTAGCAATAAAAAAAAGCGGAAACTGCGCGTGTTTCAGCTCTGAAGCATTAGCGGCACGAACAAGTAAACTGTAAATAAATGCTAAAGCGTAAAGTGGTGTACTATGGCCTCACTTGGTACAAAATAATGGTCGCTAGTAAGTTCCAATCCGAACTATTTTGGTCGATATTTTTCTGTTGTTCAGAAGATCAAGATTTTTCTTTGATTCGTTGTCAGGAGGATCATATTAAAGATAACTTAGTTAAAAGAAATTGGTATGGGAATAAGAAGTATTGCTTTTGTAACTGTAATGAGATGATACAATACCTTTTTTTATTTTGTTCTTGCTAGGTTTATCTTGAAGAGAATAATTCATTTGTCATTTGGCATAGACCGTCCTATTGATCATATTGTGAGAGTGATCAAGTTGAAAATGATATTATTTTGATAAAATAATAATTGTCTCTTTTATACAGATTATATTAAGGAGCACACATTGAATTCAAACATGATCATTGTTCCAAAAGAGGAGGACAGAAGCATGCATCGACATGCATGTCTTTTTTTTTTTTTTGGAGACTCTGACTGTTTGATCAAGAATGGATAGAGGTTTAACAATAGATTAAGTTTATAATAAATTTTTTTGTTTTATCCCAACCCTTTTGTGTGGTTGATGGATGTGTGCACTATGTGGGCGACGGAGTCTTTTCAATAACTTCTTGTAATAAGATATGGTCACATACATCTGGAGATGTAGATGTCGAGACCTTTTCATTGGTTTGATGAAATATATATTCTTTTTATGTAAAAGAAAAAGTTGTAATAATAAGGGCCGTAGCTCGATTGAGCCAAGGTTGAATAATTTGCCGTTTGGGCCGACATGATGTTCTAGGCGTATCATGCAACAAGAGTTCATCTAGCGTCCTTGCGCATCCACTCCACATCACCAACTGTATATATCTCTTAGTCCTGTCTTGCACTCTGCTCAGCCTTGATCACCGACAACCGCATGGGCATGCCGGCTGCCGATGAGGGCATCAGGTTCATCTAATGTTCCGGACCAATGACTATGGCCAACGTCTCGGGCTTGCAGACCATCAAGAAGTGAAGAAGAACGCTTTCGCAGGCATGGCCGAGCCGGTCAAGCGAGGAGGAACAGAGTAAAGTGTGGTCAAGGGCATCGTTACGTTTGGACATATGGCACCCGCAAGGTGTCAAGGCGTCGGTCACAAAACACGCGATGACTTATAGGTGATCAAGCATCGGTCGAACAACAAGTGTCTCCGACATCAGACGACACCCGACCGGCAGTGCATCCCGAGACCCTGACGGCGTCGACATCGCAGCCATATGAATGTTGTCGTCCGATAAAGGGGTCGAAGATTGCAGCACAATCACAGGCCATCGTGTTCTGCAATCTGATGCTATGGAAGACATAAGCAACTCTAGCCCAGTGATGAAATTTGGGTTTCTATAACTCATTTTCGGACTGACTTCTAAAAATTTAGGGGCTAAAAAGATATTGTCCTCCAGCCAAATAGACTAAACAGGACGACTATCCATCTGACAGTAGGACCTGCAGCAGTCATCTATCTTCTGATGCCCTCGCTCACCTGCTCGCTCTCGCTCGTGCACGGGTGTGCACCACCGATCCGATGCCCTCGCTCGGTGACACCGTAGACCCGACACTCGCACCATCGGCCCATCTTCCCTGACCCCGCTCACCCGCGCCGTCTCTTCTCCCTTCCTCCCTCGCATGTCGGTTGCCTCTTCTCCCTTCCCTGTGTGAATGCCGCCGCTCACCTCCCCTCCTTCCCCACGCGCGCGCCGCTGCCCTCCTCCCATCCTTCCCTGCTCATGCGCCACCGGCCCTCCTCCCCCCACGCACGTCGACGCCTTTCTTCAACTGCTCACATCGGAGACGTGGTGAGGCCAGGAGGGAGACGGGTCGGCGCGACTAAGGAACGGTGACGTTTCTTGGTTTCACACGCAGGGCAGCAGAAGCGGGTGCCGTTCGTCGGAGACATCGCACGGTGGCGGCACCGCAGCCACGCGAGACACAGAGCTATTCTGGATCCGGCCGCGAATCCTCCATTTCAGCCGGAGCACGCCCGGATCTGCCACTGGTGGGAGGCAGGGGAGGGACTCTGGTGACGGGCGGTGCCATCAGCAGCCAGCGGCGGCATCCCTCTTCGAATTTTCAGGAGCATAGGAGAGGGAAGAGAGAGAGAAAGGAAAAAAAAACTAAGTGAAGCCCACGTTTGAGGAGGGGATAGTGGAGAAGCAAATGTAGGGAGTGAACCGAAATTTGGTGGCCTATCAAATATAGGGACTCATATAAAAGACTGGTTGGAGCACTTTTTTTTGTTCCAAGTGACTAAAAATATAGATAAAGACATGTTTGATCAGTGAGCTGAAGTTGCTCTAAATGACGAGATGTCCGGCCGGCGTCCTCGAGCAGCACGGTCCAGCTCCGCCGTTTGTGCCATGGCGGTGTGATCCACCCCGCCTGGGCCTCCTCGCTTGTTGGGCTCCCGAGCCCAAAACAAATCCCAGCGAATCCCAGTGGTCGGTCGGTATTGCGTGGATCGCTCTCCCGCGCGCGGTCCCGCCTCCACTACGCCAACGTCAAAAGCGGATCTCCCAATGGCCCCGCCCATCAGTGGTCGCTGAGACAACTTGCAGGCATGGACAACGCGGCGGCTGCTGGCCGGCCGGGGAGCATTGAAGCTACCACGCGACGCGCGTCCCCAACACCCCTACCGAAATTGCTGCGGGCACACTGCCGAGCCCAAGCTAGGGCGGCACTACCGGCTACCGATCGAGACGGCTCGATCCAGTTCATCCGGCATGTGCTGCTTCCTCCGCGAGCAAACGGCGCTGCCGCGCCCCTGGTCCCGACCACCGTGTGTCAACAACACGGATGGCAAGGGGCGAGATGGTGAAACGAACACCACTCACTCTGCGCCAACGCCTGCAAGGGACTGGAAACGTCGACGTTCGTGGCTTCAGTTCCCTCGGCGGCCTCAGAATTCTCCAGTCTTTTGTTCAGGCTGAGCTTCGGATAATAAGAAATCTCAAGTATGAGGCCGCAGGCTAAGCTTCGGATAAGAAATCTCAAGTATGAGGCCGCGCTGTCAAGAGCATGGCCACGTTAGCCTGATTTAGTTTGCTCCTTTCATTGTCCATTGAAGGGTTCTGATAAAGACTTGCTTTGCTTAACTATGTGGCCAGTGGCATCTTGTGCCAGACATTCAAATCACACTACACAGATGACAGTGATCCATCAAACTCATATGGTAGTCCACATTGAATTGGTTGTCTGGCCAGTGTTCATTCCACACATACATTGCATGCGTGGATGCGTTCTATTGCGAATAGAGTGCTGAACGTATATCTTGAACCAGTTTCATAGTTGTGAGGTCCCATTGTCCTAGATTCATATTATAAATGCTCCTATTATTCCAGTTTCACATCATAGTATATGCCACGGATAATTGATCACTATATAATAAGATGACAAATGGTTAAACATGACCTAAGAATAGTCTATGATTGGAATGAGGCTCATTTTGTATCTTGGTATATGAATGTTCAGTTCAGCCGTAGCCCGTAGGAGTTAATTACAAAATGATCAAGAGAACGTGCTTTACCTTGTGTTTTATTTATCTTAAGCTCCTTTTTATCAGCCTTTTATTTTATCTACTTTGTCATTTTTATTCATGCTTTTGGTGTTACCTTGTGGTGTTTCTACGTTTGTTTTAGTGGCTGTTGGACCCTCCTATAGGTGCTCTGATGTCACATAGAGGGTGCACCTATGTACCATAGCCATTCTAAGAAGAGGCAGTGTAACAAGACATCAACTGCAAAGCCAGGTGCCTTTTTTCTGTGCTATTTTTTTTCATGTATAACATTTTAAGTAGCTGCCCATTTATAAAAATCCTATGTGTTTTTTCATTTTATTTATCTGTTTCTGTACTTCCTCATGCTTTTAGTTAAAACCCGCCCCAACGGTATTTTTTTAAAAAAGAAGGACCTTATCACATAGGACTAAAAAATTCCCGAACCCCCCTCCCCTCCTGACATGGTGACCCTTTTTTTAAGCATGTATAAAAATTTTTATAGTGCACCGACCTTTAAATCGAGAGCAATGCCCGCACCGATTGGCTCTAGGCAGGGTCTTATACATGCTTTGGCTTAGAGAAAGACGAGGAAAATTTTTTAACCTAGTCCAGAAAATTCGCTCCTACTGGAAATCGAACCCGGGAACTAGGAGGTGCTACTAAGCCACCTTACCACGACTATAAGGTATCGTTCGCTCCTCGTGCTTTTAGTTATCACCCAAACGAGTTGCTTCAAGCTTTTTACGGCATGTGGTATTTATCAAAGAATAGACATTTATGGTTTTGCCTATGGAATAGCTCCTGAGTATTACACACATTCTAATATTGGTTCTCTAATTTCATATCTGTCGTAGAAAAAATAAAAAATTGTTGGACATGCACAGTTGGCCGTGTTTGGAGGCTATCAGCATGTATCAAGAAATAGGGTCGTGCTGTCCGCTCTTTAGGAAGCAATCATGCATGAAGCTCACAGCCTGCATGCATGTAGAAAGTAGGGCATTGGGTGTACCGGTTGACACATTGAATGCTATGCACGCACATATGCTTTAAAATTGCTAATCGTCGATGTGCTTTATACTATGGAGTTTCGGAAACGTGGTCTGCCTCATGTTCACATACTTAACTGGTTAAAAGTCACTATCTCCATTCTAACTTATATGACACTCTAGATTTCTCAACTCTTCTCAAATTATATGACAATCTCACTTTGTAATGTATTTTTCTCTCTTGCTAATACATATTTATATCTCTCTTACTCGTTTTTTGTGCAATGCATATTTTCATCTCATTAATTTTTATGCCCAGAGACAAAAAATTATAAAAATTGGACTAGGGAGTAATAATACTAAGAGACCCACATGTCACCTTTATTGATTTTATGATATGTGTAGGGATACCTCTGATAGATTAACCAACATCTGATAACGTTTTTTAGTGATAAACTAACGCTCTGTTTTTTCCTACCTTCTACACTTTGAGTATTATAAACTATGAAGATGACAAAATTTACCATCTTCTGCTCCTTGATATTTGGTGTTCTTGATCTAGCTGATATGTACAGAAAATATTAAATTCAACTACAATAGAATAGTCAAGATAGTTTAATATATTTTAAATTTGCGATCACCAAATTATCCAATCTAGGGTGTTAAAAAGAACAAACTTTGCCAACTACATGTTCTGTTTAAAGCTATATAAATTTAAAATAAATAGTACTTGCTATATAAATTTTCAGATATTTTTTATACAAAGTTATAACCCATAATAATGCATAAGAAAAGAGGTCATACTAATTCCTTTAGTGAACTTATATTTAATGTTAGATCACAAAATAAAGCACCAGTGGCTAGTTATCATGATGCCTGACAAAGATGTGGTGCCGGACGAGCCACGCTGCCATATAGATGTAGCACATCTATGATCAATTAGACGTGGCCGGTGACATGTGCTGGACAGGGCTGTTGCGCGATTTCATGAAATTAAATAATAATTGATAATGGATCGCTCCACCGTGCGTACACATCAATCAGTTATTAGAGGCCGGCTGAATAGTTACATAAACACGTGCGCATTGATATAGGTGTGTCCAAGTACCATCGTCGTCCACTGGTGCTTGAAAAGGGAACTATTCCGTGAACAATGTATAAAGGCCAGCCATGTCCTCCTCTAATCTTTCCTTTTATTACCATCTGTCTTCTAACAATGTATAAAGGCCAGCCATGTCCTCCTCTATTACGTGGTTGAGACAAAGTGACAAGTGAGATGCTAAATTGCAAAACAGGGGGGCAGACGTGCAGTACATGGATTACATCAAGCTGTGTATACCAAATATAATAATGTTACAAATAGAATTGCATGTTTTATCAAATTTTCATCTGCCTTATTTCACTTCGGACCTATAGACAATAGAAGGACCGAATACCACACAAATGCATGCATGGACCATGGAGTGACAGTCAAGCAGGCACGAGTATGAAGTATTAGCAGCTCTTGGTGGCACCCGAGAGGAGCACGTCGGTGATCAGCTTGTCGAGGTTGGCGTACGAGCGCCCGCCGGGCCTTGTCGCGCGTACGGCCGTCTCCCGCCACTCCACCGCGCGCCGCCGCATCTCCTTCCCCTTCTCCCCGCCCATCGCCTCCCGTATCCTCTCCGCCACCGCCTCCCTTCTCACGTCGTGTCCAATCTCCATGGCCACGCCCCACTCCGTGCACTGGTACCGGCAGTTGGTCTGCTGCTCCGCGAAGAATGGCCAGCACAGCATGGGCACCCCGCCGCAGATGCTCTCCACCGTGGAGTTCCACCCGGAGTGCGTGAGGAACACGCCCACCGCCTCGTGCCGCAGCACCGCCTCCTGCGGGCACCAGCTCGCCAGCAGCCCGCGCCCCTCCACCGCGTCCACGAACTCCGGCGGCAGCACGGCGGCGTCGCCGTTGACCAGGTCGGGCCGGACGATCCACAGAAAGTCGTGGCCGCTGCTGGCCAGGCCCCACGCGAACTCCACCAGCTCCGCGTTGCTCATCACCGTCACGCTGCCGTAGTTCACGAACACCACGGACCCGGGTTCCCTGCCGTCCAGCCAGGCGAAGCAGGCGGTGTCCTCCTTCCACAGGTTGGAGCCCAGCGCGTCGAGAGCGCCGCCCGCGGGAACGATCTGCTCGGCGAGGAGCGCGAGCGGGCCGATGGTGTGGATGGGCGTGGTGGGTGGCAACATCGTCGCGCGCATCTCGTCGAGCGCCGCCTGCTCCAGCTCGTCGAAGGTGTTGAAGATGGCGGCGTCCGCGTCGGCCAGACGCTCGGTCACCTTAAGTGCGAAGTGGAACATGTACTCGTCGGGGTCGGTGGAGCGGATGAAGCTCGGGAAGTCCTTGAGCCGCATGTGCTTGCTCAGTCCCGGAGCCCAGTCCACTGGCGTGTCCAGGAACCCGTTGCTTAGCTGCTCCTCTGCACACATCGTCGTCGTCAACAACGAGCTAATAAGAACCCTGAACACCATGCAATTCCTCTAAAATTAACTCATAAGCGTGTTCCTAATCACCTTTTAGTGGGAAGATGCCTTTGTCTCTGAGAGTGCGGTAATGGCGGTAGCCCAAGTACCCGCAGGCGCTGGCGGTCCAGAACAGCGCGCAAGGCACGCCGATCTCCCTGGCGGCGTCCAGGGTGAAGCTCATGATGTTGTCGCCGACGACGCACGTGACGGGCGGCGCGCCGGGAGCGGCGTTGAGCTCGGCGAGGAGGCTCCGGAAGTGCGGGAGGCAGGTTTCCATGGTGGAGCGGCAGAGCGGCGGCACGTCCTGGGTGGCGTCGGCGTCGGACGGCGGCAGGCCGTCCGGGATGGTGGCGAAGCGGAAGTCCGGGAGGCCGTCGAGCGCGCCGGCGCCGCGGGAGCGGAGGAGGCGGCGGTGGTTGAACTCCGAGTTGACGAAGGTGATGTGGAAGCCCCGGCAGTGAAGGATCTTGGCCAGCTTCAGCATGGGGGTCACATGGCCCTGCGCCGGGAACGGCACGAGCACGGCGTGCGGCTTGTCGACGTCGGTGGCGATAGAGCCCATGTCGATTGTGTGGCCTGCAAGTGTAAACCACGCAAATCTAGTAAGTGGTCGTTTTGTGTGTGAGAGGTGGCTGATGAATGTGAGTTGTTATTTATAGAGATAGAAATCAGCTAGCATCCCATTGCTTACACGTACGTTGAGGGTGTACGTTGAGGGTATACCTGGTCAAGTGGGTCGGCCTAAATGGGCCGGCACGAGGCCCGCCTATTTTGGTCCGGTCCGAGCACGGCACGGCCCGAAGTTAGACGGGCCGTGGCGGCCTGTGGCCCATCACGGGTCATTCCTGGGCCTAGCCGCAAGCCCGCCGTGCCGGCCCGAGCACAGCCCGTTTATCATGGCCCGCTTAGCCTGTGAGGTGGCCCATTTAGCCCGTGAAGCCCGGCCCGGCCCGGCACGGCCCGTCAAATAAAATGATTAATATTTCAATATTTATATTAAAAATTATATTTTTATATTTAAATTTATTTATAAAAAATATTTTATCTACTAAAAATATCATTTTTTTAAGAAAAATTAGATATATGAAAATTAAATGGGCTCCGGGCCAGCCCGGCCCGAATAGCCCGCCAGGTCGACGGACCGGCACGACCCGTATAAGACGAGCCGTGTCGTGCTTGGCTTCGACGCAGGCCCGTCGGGCTGGCATGGCATGGCCCGTTAATTAGAAGGGTCGTGCCTGCCTGTCTAAGAAATGGCATGGCCAATCACAGGCTCGTGCCTTGCCGGCCCGGCACGGCCCGTTGGCCAGGTATAGTTGAGGGTTGTGATTATTGAACCTGTGGACGGATAGCTAGATTAAAGTGATTCTTATAGTGTCATACTTCACAAAGGTTGCTAAACCCACAGACCATACAGATGGCAGATATTCTCAGTTTTCAGCAAACAAATGCCAAGTCAGTTTGAACTATTGAAACGATGTTTACCAAACTGTATATGTCACTGTAGACCAACGTAACAGGATGCAAGTACTGACTGGCCTGGACACATGCTCGTCTTCTAGGCGCACGTAACGTGGACTCGTGAAAAACAATCCTATCCATCAGGATTCGGTGATCATATAATCGTATCCGACTTGCACAGTATATTTTCTTGTTCTTCGATGTGATCTTTTGCATCCAAGTCGAAGCGATGGTGACGTACAGTGCAGTTTGCAGTCAAGTTTGTGGTTAAATCTTGCTCATTATGTAATTAACGTTTTACTCACATATATGGCACTAACACTTGTTTCTAGAGGAAGTAAAGAAAAACAGAGTTCATTATGCCTGATTGGGTTGGATGAAGCAAGTAATAATGCAACAAATATTGACAAAACAAAATGGAAATTCTGATTGAAATTTTGAATCCGGAGCTGAGTCTTTCCATAACGATCTTGAATTACCCAGGGCACATTCGACATACATAAATGCAAATAGATGAAGAAAAAAACAAAGATGGGAAACTAATGTACGTGCAAATAAAACAGAGAATTCCTGTTTGGATGCTCTGGCATTTTGAAACCATGGTGATAGGTAGGAGTAATTTGCAGAAAGGATAGCTTATTTGGCAAAGTGTAGACAGGTTGAATCAGTGCTCCAGCGATCTTCCTTTTTCCCCCTGAAATCCAATGTGAGCTTATGAGACTCTTTCCAGGCACATAAAGGGTATGAAGTAAAATTTACCTTAGAATTTTTCTAGTAATGGAGCTTTTTATACTGTCCATCCATGATCCATGCAGAGGTTGGAATGAGAATTGTTTTTTTTAAGAAATCCCGTTTTCATGTGCATGTATGTGTTGCATCCGATCATTGATGCGCCAGCTACCAAAAAGGAGATATAGAAAGAACTGTTTTGGGGGAGGACCACAAGAGGGTCTCCAGACGCTTGGAGAAAGAACTGTTTTGGTCTACCCTTTATTTTTGTTTTAGAGAGAATACATGGAGAATGTTTCGAAAATGGAAGTCTTGAGGAGAATTAGATGGTGCCAGAAGTCTGGAGATATTATACAAAATCACAAGGATATATCAGGAGTTTAGGACTGTGCTTGCCCCACCCCCCACCCCCCCCCCCCCCCACCCCACACACACACACAAAAAAAAAAACAAGAAATGTGTATTTTCATAAAGGATAATTTCTCCATATAGAAACATTCATGGCAGCTTGGTGCACTTGGTTAAATGAACCAACAATGTGCCTTGAAATACTTTGCCATGACTATCCGAAGATGGAACAAATAAAGCTGCCTTCCTCAGTCGAGACTCTAGAATGCTAATATTCTCATCGGTTATGGCAAATATTTTCTTGTAATGGTAATATTAGTACCCTACCGCGTTGTGTAAATGAATTAGGTAATTCAATAAAAAAAATTAAATATCCACCTACAACGAAGAATCAAGGGCGAAAATGACAAAGATGGCACCATACGTGATCGTGCATGCCCAGCTGTTTCTTGGCGTACAGCCGTACACGTGCAACTCTCCTCACTGGTCAGTAAAATGTGACCGGCAAGTGTGACAATACGGCGTAGCAAGTGCCGGGTACATACCGGCGACATGCAACTGCAAGTTGCAAGAGGCGACACTTAGGCAAGTTTTTTTTTTTTAACTGAAACTTTGGCAAGTTGGCATGCAGCGTCTGCGTCTCCATCACTCATTTAACCAAAAAATAAAAGAAATAAGCGGCCCCTATATCATACACGCTGCACCTCAAATTATAGCAGCACGAGTTCGGCCATGCAGATTTTATTCATAATCTGCCACACGCAGGCAAATTTATGAGGCCGCGTGCAGCATAAAAAAGAATCATCAGAGATATTGTGATCCGGAATCTACATGAAATGTTTCGGATGGAGATGGACGTGTCTATAGCACGCACCACCGGCTTATGTGTTCGCACCACGAATCCTACAAACACGCAAGCGGTGATTTAAAATGCGTGGGCATGCAGATGCGCGGATGCGACGGATCTAGGAGCGAACGATCACGATGGGTGTGATTGGTTGTCTTCTTAGCTCAGTCTGACTCTCATTAGTGAATCAGGTTCCAGGGAACCAGGTTCAACACATGTAACATGTTCATGATTGGTTGTTGTATGAAGCCAGCCAGGCCCGCCTAGAGATTATGTTTGGTTATTCATACGTTGCATCTGTCATCTCTGTGACATGCAGCCACGAGGTCCTGCTTGTATCCCACGAGCCTGGCTCTGGAGAAACGCAGAAATTGCTCGCATCACAGGAGCCTGAGAGCCTGGCTCAACCATCCGTACAGACATCCAATCATAGACAGATTGCATCCCGGGAGCTGGTTCGGCCTGATGCGAGCAACCAATCGCGCCCGATAAGAATGCAGATGCTTGGATGCGGGTGAGAGATGCAATTTGTGGCAATCACTAATCATGGAGGGACATGCACAACCAGACAAAAGACATACAAATCCGAACGAAACGTTCTCTGCCAGAAATGTGCCGGCACACGAACGACAATAGCTCCACGAGCTTGGATATCGCGACCCAGATCAGGCAAGTTTATGGCGTAGCAGACGCAGGACCACGTCATTAATATATATTATCGCGTCATTAAGTGACAACGACTATACGAGACATGACAACCAGGGAATTGTGTCACGATACCCATAAAATCAATAAGATGATGACAACGTAGAGGATACTGTAGGTGTAACAGAGACAACAAGAAATCTCGTGAAAAGGAAAACGATTGTAAAAGAGACAACATACAATAGGTGTAACTGTGTTGCGTTACAATCGTTTAAATTTCCCGTCCAACTTACATGAGTCATAACTTTGGGCCTACTGTCAAATTAAGAGCAATAATCAAATAGAAACAGAAAGAGTACCATAGTCTTCGCAAACTTTAGACTCCTGTTGCTACTGTGGACTAAAAAATTAACTCGATGGCATTAAGAGGATATCATGTTCAACAACCGCTGATATAAGTTAATCCCCAATTCCCCATGATATGTATGGAAAAGGGAGCGAACAAGATAGTTTGATCAGAATCTAGCATATGGAAGAGCATAGCAGCTTCCCCAATAGAAACTGAAATTTGGCAATTTACAGGTGGAAAACAAACATGAACACAGGCGAAAACTAATGATAAGGAACTACAAAACAGTGAGTGCAAGTGCAAACTAACTATCTAGTCAAATAGTAATAAATTGGCATAGAAGAGTGCATATCTATGACCATCCAAGGGACAAGCTACGCCTTGAACCTGAGCTAACGGCTAAAACCTCACATCAAAGGTTGCAGATTATTTCTTCAGCTGACCTTATACATATGAATGGAATGTAAGGCACAGACATTTACTAGCATTGTACATCGGTCTTCTGTTTGAAACATGAATTTGTCATTTGATAGCCACAGCGGAAGTGTTGTGATGATTATTTAATCTTTCAAGTCGAAATAATCCTTCATCACTTATGATAGAAGGGATATTCCAAGTCCCATATGCATGGCCTGATATTTTTCCACCTGCAATAGGATGGGAAATATGACAGCTTGAGTATTCAAAGAAAACAAGTTAAATGAAGAAGTGAACCAGCATACAATTAAAATGAACAGGAAAGACACCTTCCTTTGTAGCTTCCTCACATCTTCTCCAGTAACTACCTGAGAGGGTAGGGCCCAATTTCCTTGAGAGGCTATCGTATTTCTCTTCAGCTTCACTGATGCACTTGGCCTACAACAGCCGAGGCAAGAATTACCATCATAAAACTTATAAATATGATTAATCAGCATGTGTAGTAAAATCTACCACAAGCCTGGTAAGTAATGTCTCTAAGGCACTAGTACAAGAGACCTGTTTTTTTAAGAAGGAAACAGATCAGTAAAACCTGATCCCACTTTTGAATGCATGTTATCAAACTAGGTTTGCTTGCCTCCTCAAATTTCCCACGAGTTCGGTTGATTATTTGTGTCCATAAATGATCGCTTTGGTTCAGTGAATGATATGTGAACCAAATGATCTATCTGAGAACACACAGGAAATATCAAATGCACATGTCAAAGACATGTATTCATGCAAAGTGTATCCAGTTTGAGCACCTAGCTGACAATAACAATTCTGGAAGAGATATTTAGTATACTGGATCTCATTAAAGCGTTTCAAAATTCAATCTCAAACATGAACACACATGAATACATTGATACTCTAACTTATTTTATTTCCATATTATGCCATGAATTTATCATTTTGTTATCTAAATCTTAGCTTAGATTGAAATTCTATATGAAGGTAGGATACATCGATAACTACAACTACTCATACATTTATTTGAAACTTGTGGTATTAATTTTAGTTAAAACCTACGTAGTTTACACGATTGGACCTAGCTTTCAGTTTTTTTTTAACCCTCTCAAACTGAATATTATAGCTGTAGAATCTGTTCATGTACATAAAGACACGTACGCAAACACGAGCACATCCTCACAAACACTCACAGACCTACAACTACACTCAATCTTAAAGAACGCGTCCTTTCATGAATCACCAGAAACTACCAAATCTGATGTGCGACGGGGACGTCGCCCTCCCATTGTGGCTCCACGCACGAGAGGGTACCTTACTGAAATAAGAGAAACTCTAAAAGAGAGCTTCTCGATCTCCTCCAACAAAGGGCAGGACACACCGACCCCTGACTCCACGAGCTTGTCAGCAGCGACGGAGGAACACGCTACTGAGATGGAGCAGAGCTCGGAAGAGCTTATTCCGTAGCAGACGCCGCCACCTCCGCCTGGACGACGCCACTAGAAACCTAAATCCTCTAACCCCCTTTTACAAACAGGACCCCAAAGAAAAAGAAAATTACAAAGAAGTCCAAAGAACTCCTGTTCATCTTCGGATTCCTACTTGTCAGCAATCCCCAGCAAGACCCATGGCGCCACCACCTCCACATGGAAACAGTAGCCCATCAAAAAGTCCACTGCCGGCAAAAGAATCGTCGACCCGGAAGAAGTTCTCGGGGGAGCACAAGATATCCTTCCCCAACGCAAAGAGAAAGACCATTACTAACCTCATTCGGACCTCGCCGGAGACGACGCAGTCACCACCGCCAGAGAAGTGAAGAGGAACCCTAACCCTAACCGGCGATATAGAAGACATCAGTGAGAGAAACAAGCTTCTAGATCTAAGTCTACAGCTATACAAGGCCCACCCGCCAAGGAGTCGGGCTCCCCTCTCAGCTCCGCCCCCGGCAAGGGTGCCGGAGGAGAGGGGGCCGGCAGATCGACGGAGGGAGAAACGAAGTCACCCTCGAAATCGCCTCTGGACAGTGTAGCAATAGAAGAGACGTTTCCGCAGAATGTACCTATCTTTCAGTTTGCATGATATAGTATGCCCATTCATAGAAGTATCAGAGATCATCCCCCTTCTTGTTACGCTCACTGGACGTAAACAGGTTTAATATTATCTTAAATATTGAGTTCAAAAAGATTACTCCCTCCCTACAATTACAAAAATGTTAAAACAATGTGTGTGATCTGTGATGCTTACAGTAAGGAACTACTGATTTTGCAAGCAGGAAAAGAATTGAATATAGCCTATTGCTTGGGAATAAAAGGCATTTTGTTGTCGTTGTTGTTGTTCTGGTGGTGGTGGAGAGAATCGAATAGCTCACAACATTTGAAATGTAGGAATACAAGAGTGACATTATAAGTAGAGAAATGTGCCATTAAGTTAAACATAAGAGACTATTTCTATTCACCAGCATATTTGATGCCTCTGAAGGTCCATATATAGCAGCGAACATGCGGAGTATGTTAAATGTATTGTTCATCACATCATCCTACAAAAGAAAATCAAAGTACATCAACACTATACATACATAGGTACAACTAAGGTTAGAATGATAACATCATTACTCCAACTTACCTCATAATCATACCTGCAAAACAAATCATCGTGCAATAACTCTTTAAATGATGTTACTGTTTATAAAGTTTTTAATAAACCAAAGAAAACAACTATGACGAGTAATCCTTAGTTTCAAGTATTTGTCTTTCTTTTCGAGTCAAAAAAAAAGTATGTGTCTTTCTGTTTCCCGGGAGCATTAAGTAGTTAGGTTAACTAAAGCTCAATTTCATTCATATTCATATTAAACCCACTGTTTCACATTAGATATAACACTGTTGCCTTGCAGTTACAAGATACTGAGAAGAACAGTACTTCCATATACAAACCTGTATGTATTCCCATATGCTTAACTTGCTAGAGCATTAAGTTATCAAGCAAATCATCAATGATAAGTTTTTCAAATAAAGGCAGTTCATAACATAATGTGTAGACAAAGCAATAACACAGTTTAATGTAAGAGTAGATAAGCATACTCACAGGTCATCAGATATCTCAACCAACAATTCTGAGACTGATAAGAAGTCCATATGCAAATCATTAATCTACAAAAAAAAAAACAAAGCATCAAAATTTAAAAACAAAATTAGGAGTGAATTTAGTAGACAATGAACAAAAATTTACCTGCTGACTAGTAAGCTGATACATCAATAGATTAAGAACACGATAGTCAAATGATTTTAGATGGATTGCTCTCATCACATCTTCAATTGAGATCTACGAAAAAAAAAAAGATTGAGCAGTCTAATTGAGTTTATCAAGAAGGTGAAATATGTTTTAGGCAAAAAAAAAATGATTGTTCCTTTAGCATAAATCTTAAGTACAGAGTAAAGTTCTGTTAGAGTGGTTGAGGTTAGTTTGCGGCTAACAGACTGTTATTTAGCATATAATATCACCTGTCGTTTAAAGTATGAGGAGAGTACAATACTGCCAAGAAAAGATTTTAATGGATCAACATACAAGATATTCAAAAGATAATCAAACAAACTATAAATCCATAGTAATGGGATATTTATCGATTAAATTGCAAGAAACAACATGTTTCTATATACCTTTTCATTTCTTGCTAATGCTTGACAAAGCTTCCTCTCTAAAGACCAATATTGAATGCCTAATTTGAGTTCAGTTCGCAATCTGAAAATGAGGAATTAGTGTAAATTCGTGCAGTTATTAATGAGTACCATAAAGGCGTACAAGTAGATAGAGAACAAGGTTCCAACCTATCTGTCATTAATCCTTGACACTGAAGAAGATCATCAAGAGGGTCAATCATTTGAGATAAGGATGTTTCATCAAAAGCCTGTTTGTTCCTTTCCACCACCTGTATGGTAAATAAATCATTGAATGTACACACACAATACAACAACAACACAATAAAGCTTTTAATCCCAAGCGAGTTGGGGTAGGCTGAATGTACATGCACAATATATTACTCCCCCGGGCTTGTATATATGGCACTGGATAGTTCAATTTTGAAGCAAACAGTCATGTATAAAAGATTGGAGGAAGCACAAGAGCAAAGTTGATCAGAGCACAAGTTGCATTCTTTATTCCTGTATCATATATTCATTAAAAAATCAAATCGAATGTCTACCTTTGAAGAAGTGCTGTTGTCTTGGACTAGATGCAAACAGTTTTCATTTGAAGCATCCAACTGCAGCAATAAATAGAGAGGATGTTCAATGAATAATTCATGACATAAAAAGAAATAGTGTGGCACACTTCAGGTGACAAACCTGATATATGTAGCTCTCTGTGAAGGAAAGAACAGGTAGATATTTGAAAAGGGATTGTGGATTGTTAGCATCCAAACCATGAAACATGAAATACGACCTGCACTGTTTTTGCAGAAAGAAAAATATGCTTTAGGCAAACTTCTGGACTTCCTAGGATAGATTCATAGTGAGTAAAACAAGAACGAAAACATGTTTCAACATGGAAAATAACACAAACCAGTTTCTGTATATAAGACGAATGAAGACAAAGCATGAAATTACCCAAGTTAACTTGGCTATTTTTTATATTAGATGAACATAATGCCTCTAAGGCAATTGTTTTGTTACACATGCAAAATTGTAGGATCTCAAATAGACGGTATGAAAGTTCGACAGAGTAGTGATTAAGGTTTCTGAAGGTGCCAACTAGAAAAGGAATACATACAAAATCTTCAAGCGTAGAGTTAGCTCTTGTTATCGCATCAAAACCAACCACAGGCGAGGCCTGAATAGTTAATTTCTCCTCATGCATTTTACACTTCTTGTTTGGCTGTAGCAAAGACTGAGAGGATAAATCTTGATCATCTGCACTTCAAAGGGGACTAATACCATATCAGAGTTTCAGTGTCAATCAATAAAAAATCCTGTAGATAACTTGTAGGGTGAAGGGCCAATCATGATTACTTCAACTAGTACCTTCCAGAGTGGCGAGGTGCTTCACTTCTTCCAGAGTGTCAGGAGAAGCCTGATAAAAAGTATAAGTTATAATTGCAGCACAGAAAACACATGAAAGTAAGGCAAATGAATCAGTAAGCAGCCTACCTTTCTTAATAGCTCCGAAACCAATAGGAGCTTCTTCTCCATGCTAAGGGAATCACATGGTTGAACCTACACAAAATAAAGTTCAGCTCATAACTTGAAATGCCAGCAAGAGGCATTGAATTCGGAGGAGCATCAAAAGAAAACTATCGAAATGAAACTAGTGGGATAATTCTGGTCATGACAGAAAATAGTGAAGTAACAGCAATGCTTCCTCCAAGTTCACTAAAAATAATTCTGAAAAAGACAGGTATCAATAAGCATTTGATGCACTGCTCATGTACAGTGGGGGAAGATCAGTTGATGGGAACATTAGGTTTCCGGTAGCCGCAAATTTCTCCCCCCACCTCGCTTACTGAAACAAAACTCGAGAACAGTACATATATTTCCCAAAAACCCATCGGACCTGGTGATAGCACATATTACCAATCAGGCAATTAACAGCAGGTCAGCACATCATACACCACCTCATAAAATCGATCGGTAGTAACACATCAGGCTAAGAGATGTGCAGACATACGGCCGCTCGCTGCTCGTCACCTCAACGAACCATCAACCAACCCATCAAAACGAACAGGACATCCTAAACGAGCATTCGTGGAGACGTGGGGACGAACGGGAGACGAAAACCGTACCAGGAATAGGATGAACTGCGCGAGGAAGCGATCGGCGGCGGCGCCCCCGCCGCCGGCGTCGGAGAGGCCGCGCGAGCTCATGAAGGAGAGCACCCTCTGCACCTTCTCGAGCTCCATCAGCGCCTCCATTGCTGCTCTCTCGCCCTCCCCGCGGCTCCGCCTCTCTCTCGCTCGCGCTCGGTTCGATTCGGCTGCGCTTCGCCGTCAGGTTCGTGCGGGCGAATTCTTCACAAAGAAATGGAGGAAAGGGGAAAGACAAAAGGAAAATAGGCTTGGCTTGGGCCTCGACGTGGGAATATGAAGTGGCCCTGGGCTTCAATCTATAGTGGACTCCAGTTTTAATTCTTAGAGATGATGGGCTCCAGCTAACCTTGTGGCCGTATTTCGAGTTGGGCTTAGCCTAGACGGGCTCCAGAGGAGTTCATACATAGTAGCACCAAGATGTGCTCAAAAAAAAAAAAGAACATAGTAGCACCAAGAGATCTCACTCTCTTAACTCATGCAAAGCTGAAACTATGTAGCATTCTTAATCATTCAATTTAATTAAGTTAGGACCATATTACTGTGTAAATTTCTAGAGATACATCGGCAATGGGCTGTCAAATCAGTGCACCTTTACTTCTCACGCGGTGTGTAGGAGAAAAACCAATTCAGACGTCCGTCGCCCGATGATGATGAGATGAGAAGAATTCCAGCCCACACCATGCGCATGACGGGAAGAGTCCGGCACCGTGCACTGCTAGTTGCCTGATCGGTGCCCTCTTCTTTTCTGCAAGGCAACGCATTCTTGCATCACCGTTGGCGAGTTCCCCCAACGAATCATGAGCAGCGTGCCCGCACGCGCATGCTAAACTGGGAATCACAGCATGGGGCTCAGGGTTGTAGAACCGGACTTGCCGGGTCCAGAAACAACAAGTGAAAACGAGCAGGGTAATGATTCCGACGGATGGACAGTCGGGACAGGAAATTTCAACCAGCATGGATCCCCTTCAGGCTTCAGCACACACTCCTAGTTGCCGGACATTTCTCTGTTGTTTGTACCTCTTCGGAGAAGTAAAATTTGGGTGTGTTTACTTGCTTGCTGCGGGTCATCACAACGATCCATGTGACTGTTAGGGTATGGGGCAAACATAAGCAATTACTAATTCATTAGCTGTCAGAGAGTAAACTCGAATATTAGTTGTCTATGGGTGAAAATCACATGGTTGCCTGTTTATCTGCTTTTAGTCAACTGGACCGCATCAAACATAACTAACCGTTGTATGAACAATATATAGTACTAGTGAACAAGCAGGGAAAAAAATGCACCAACAATATGATTTGCTTTCGTGTATGGTACTAGTATATCAGACGACTAAGTTTTCTGCATGTGTGAACAAGTGCTCGCCCTGACACATGTTCTCCAGCCGTCACGTACAGCACCCGAATGACAGTGTCGGAGTGACAACGAGTGAATTACGAGCGGGCACTGGTGTGTTCGTTTCCATCCCTCTGATTTTTAGATCTGTTCCATTGAATTATTAAATATAGATTACTGACAAAACTCAGTACATAACTCTCTCTCCGAATGACGAGACAAATCTATTAAGACTAATTAGCTCAGAATTAGATAATGTGATGCTACAGTAAACATCTCTTAATGATGATTTAATTAAGCTTAATAAATTTATCACGCTAATGCGCATTCAACTTTGTAATTAGTTTTATATTTAATATATATTTAATAATTATATATAGTATTTTAATGATTGATGTAACCCACTAAAATTTAAACCCAAAAAACAAATACACCCTTAATCTATCCGCCTATATTTACGAGCGTTACGACATGTCGATTCTGAGTTGATTATGCCTTGATCTTCTACATTTACGAGGCCATCAGCACGTTGTCACCTTGAACGATTGTTCACTCGGGGGCACAGTCATCATCAGCTCATCATCATCAAGGCTGACGCTGTGGCTTATTTATTCCATATAATAATCACCTTTATCAACACCTCAAAAAGTGTACAGTGACCTTGCTCATTTACTGCTCCTGACCCGAGCTTGCCGTCGTCGGTTGTCTCCCCGCCGGCCGGCCTCGAACTCCACGATTTCAACGCGAATGGAACCTCCTGAGCTCGCCTTGTCTGAACCCTGAAGCATGGTTCTCCGTCCTTTTTGTAATTCAAAAAATGGTCGTCGGTCCATCATCGGCCAATGGGGACAGGGGATTTTCTTATGGAAATTCTGGATTTGTAAACGTACAGAAAAGTTGCAAAGTAATACTAGTAGTTCATCTGATGCCTGATGGACTGACATCCAGTAAAACATTTGGACCCGGCCGGCAACCCCCAATCAAACAATCAGGTCGAGTCAAACTTTGCCGCCTCGGCGACCGTTCACCCCCCGCGACGCGATCCGTCTCCACGTCCGGCACGGGCCGCGCTCTAGTCTCACGTGCCCCGCAGCTTCCACGGAATTTTTCCACGAGCCCCACCGAATCCAACTCTGCCTGCGGCCTGTGCAAGTGCTTGGCCCATTAAAAATCGCATCTCGACGAGCCCGGTCGGCGTCCGGCGGGCAACCCGCGCCCGGGACCCTCCCGCGCAGGCGCAAACAGATCAGAAGCAGCCGAAACCACCCGCGACCCGAGATCAGAAAAAAGAGAAGCCTCCGGCGTTGACCACCTCCCCCCGTCCCGCGTCGCACGCGCCCGGCCTCGGCGGCAGGGTCACCAAAGTCACGAACCCCCACTACCCCCTCGCGCCCACGCGACCCGCCATTTGGGGCCTCCTCACCCGCGACGGCGCGCGCCATGCAACTAAACAAATCCTACTACCCCTGATTTTATTATTTGTAAAAAATCCCACACGGCTGTGCTCCGCTTCACTTAACCGCCCCCCACCACCACCAGTGGGGTTCTTCTTCCTTGGCAGTCGCAGGTCGCCTAGTCTTAATTGCGCCATGTTGCCCCTGCTGGCCTCCTTCTAAAATTCGGGTTTCCCCTCTGACACGCCCCCCAGAGTCGCCGGTCTTCATTTCCCTGGGACTCCGCGCCGCCCACCCCACCCCCGCGTGGTGGCCAAGATGCTTCTGTCCGCCAGGCCGAGGTGAGTGAGGCCGACGCATGGGCACGCACGCGCCTTCCTTCCTTCCTTTCTTTCTTTTAAGATACAGTGGATAGATAGATCCTTCTTTTCCGGCTAGGCTCGAGGATCTCTCCCTGTGCTCCTCCTCCAGTCCATCCCTCCCTCCCTGTGCAGCTGGAACTCTTAATTGTTTGACTATTATTATTATTATTATTTAGTCCCCGCGATACGATTTCAATGAGCTGGGATTCGCCGCGCAGATCCGGGTCCTTCGAGGCCGGGCTCAGGAACAACGCCGCGGCCGGCTCGTCCGTTTCCAGTTCCAGGGAGAAGAACAACAACAACAACAACAAGGCGTCCCCGCGTCTCCAGCGCAGCCGCTCCTCCAAGGCGTCGCCCTCCCCGGAGGTACCATACCAGTTCTAGCTTCTCTTTCTTGCGGTTGCTGTTGCGCTATGTATGTACTTACGTTGCCGCCGCGACGACGTTACGCCCAAAGCCGACGTCTTTTCGGCGTGATCGAGGATTCCGGGTGACTCGTTTCTTGTTCTAATTCTTGGTTTTTGTGGCCGGCAGAGACGTCGCAGCGTCGACGGCGGCGCGATGTTGCAGCAGCGTGTGGCGCAGCTGGAGGAGGAGCTCGTCAAGGAGCGGGAGGAGAAGGCGCGCGCGGTGCGGGAGCTCGACGAGCTGCGGCGGGACGGCGAGGCCGCCACCAGGGAGACGAGGCGGAACCTGGAGCGCGAGGCGGAGAAATGCAAGGAGTCGGAGCGCAAGATGCTGGAGTCGCTGATATACCAGACGAAGCAGCTGGAGCAGACCAAGATCTCCCTGGAGGAGGCCAAGCTGGAGCTAGCCACGCTGCAGCAGCAGGCCAACACCAAGGCTCGAAGCCAGCACGAGCAGCAGCAGGCGCGGAGCGTTAAGGACCTGGTGTTCGGCGGCGCGGACGAGGAGATACGGGTCCTGCGCGCCGAGCTCCGCGCCGCCGTGCAGGGCGAGGAGCGCAGCCGCAAGGCCGCCGACGACCTCTCCGTCGCGCTCTCCGACGTCACCATGGAGGCCAAGCAGGTCAAGATCTGGCTGTCCGAGACGCAGGCCGAGCTCGAGTCCGCCAACGCCGAGTCGGCGCGCCTCCGCCGCGAGCTCGACCTCACCAGGGAGAGGCTCCGCGCGGTGTCCGACGAGCACGACCGGTGCCGGGTGGACGCGGAGGAGAGCGCCGCCGTGTGGGGGGACAAGGAACGCGTGCTCCTGGACTGCGTGCGCGCGTCCGAGGAGGAGGTGAACCTGGCGCGCCAGGAGAACACCAAGCTCGTCGAGTCGCAGCGCGTCATCCGCGACGAGAACGCGCGGCTGCGTGACATCCTCAAGCAGGCCGTGGCCGAGGCCGGGTCCCTCAAAGAGTCGCTCGAGCTCGCCCGCGCCGAGAACGCGCGGCTCGACGCGGCGCTCGCCGAGAAGGACGCCGCGCTGCGGGAGCTCCGGCAGGAGTACGAGTGCGTCAAGGTCAGCGAGGCCGCCGCGCAGGGCAGTCTCAGGGAGCTCAACAGCCTGCTCGCCGCGACCACCACCACGGCGTGCAGCACGCCGGCGTCGGCCAAGACCGCGCCCGCGCCGCCGGACTACGACCACCCGTCGTCGAACTCGAACGGCGGCAGCAGGAACGGGACGCCGAAGATGGTGATGTCGCACCGGTGGCTGGGGGAGAAGCCGAGGACGCCGAGGAGCCGGAGGTTCTCGCTCGGCGAGCCGGACAAGTTCAAGGGCGTCGGCTTCTCGCAGTCGGCGAGGATGGGCAACCTCACGGACCCCAAGGAGCGGGTGTTCGCCTCGCTCAGCAACATCGCCGACCTCAAGTCCGCCGCGGACGCCGCCATGGTGGACGACTTCGACGACGACGAGTTCGACCACATCGACGAGAGCCACTACAACGACATGGACAGCTCCGCCGGCCACAAGAAGAAGCGACCGATTTTCCGCAAGTTCGGGGACCTGTTCAGGAGGAAGAGCTTCTACAAGGCCAGTAATTTGGCGCCAGTGCACTCTTGAATTTTTTTTTTCCCCCTCGTAGTAATGTACTGATGATGCCTGTAATTTTGTTCTGATCCCGTCTGAATACACAACAAAGATGAAAGATTATTCGTTCGTTCACACTATTGCTTACTACTACTTTCTTGTTCTGACCTGACATTTTAATCGCCTTTTGGAATCGCTGGTTTGCCTTCCACTTTTATTGCTGAATGAAAGTTCTTCAACAGTTCAAAGTCGTGTGGATGATTGAAAAAGCTGGAACACGAAAACGATGCAACGAAATTGGAAAGGGATGCAACATTGGTTACGTTTCTATGTAATCATTTGACATTTTGGATTCAAGAAACTCAAAGATCATGTCATTGTTTTGATATGTCACCGTTTACGTGCGTGCCCGTGCAATGTCAAGAAAGGAACACATCAGATGCCATCTGCTTGTACAACAAAAACTTCTAGGTCCTAGTATGTTAGCCCGTTGTTGCTTTCATTCCACCGTGTCCCTGGTGTTTCTCTGTGCACCCACGGATTAGTTTAGTACTGCTGTTGACCAGAAGACGTATTCCATCAATTGAAATTCTGAAGAGTGAAGAGCATGCTTTGATGGCTGGCCAATAATCCTTTCGGTACAGAAAGCAACCTTTAATTTCAGGCGATATTCATATCTCCAAAAGATTTGTACATCTAATGCACCATATTTTCAACCAAATTTCGGAGCATATCTTGGTTACAAATAGATAAAGAAAAGGTTCAAAACAGAATAAGCCTGACATTGTTTAGTTCTTCTCGGAACCCATTGATCAGGCAAAAAACAGGGCAGCCAAATCACTCTTTCCCCATGCTTGGTTTAATAAGGCAAGTACCCTGGCTACAAAAGTTTTCATAACAATTCGTCTAAAAAGGTCTCTTTGATAATTCCCACCTATGCAAAAGCACCGGTAGTCGCTTCTGATGCAATTTCTTTTTTTTTCCCGAAAGACTGCTTCTTCTACAAAAGTAATTTGACAATGCAGCAAATCAGGGCGGATGGCCTCTTGACGTAAATCGAGCGAGTGAAGAGTTGTGCCTTCCAGTGTTTTCCACAGCGACAAGTAAAGATGAGCCACTTTCGGCGTCGGCAATCTACTCACATTGGTCCATCATGAAAAAACAAATATGGCATTCAGCTGGTCGGCAGGTGTGTTGCGCCAGTTAACAAAGTGTCAAAGCTGCGTGGTTGAACTCGATCGCCATTGTTTCGCTACAAATGAAAGAATCAAGAATCAATTGTGATTCAAAAGAGAGAGAGAAGAAATCAAGCGTCGCTGGGATCTGTGACGAGAGCGCTGTGGATGTCGGCATGTCGCTCAACACATTGCCTGCGCCGATTCCTGCACTCAGTTGTTCCTTCATCAGTTAGTAGAGCAGCACCAGTGTACCATGCCGGGTGGAAGGGCGGCAAAGAGGCCATCATGAGTCAAGACTCACTAGTTGTTCCTTCATATATTGTTCTTTCAGTTACTTTGCGGCTGGTTCCCTTTGTACTGAGCCCCTTTACTTCGTTTCTTGAAAAATGCTTGTACAAGATACGGCGTAGTAAAGCAATTTAAAGACGGTTCGACTTGCTTGCGAACACATTTTGTTGCTGCTTTGTTAGAGAGCTTCGGCTCTCAGCACTCAGCAGCGGCGCATGCGTGACCAACCGAACATGGCATACGCGGTGCCAGGACGAGCAGAATCGTTCCTCATTGTCGGCTGACCGCAGGCAACACTCTGAAACAGCAAACTGACGGCTCGGCAGGCAGGCCTGCAGGTCAAAACTAAAATGCGGCTCACAAGGTTCAGGCCCTGTTTGGATTATCTAGTTGCCTCCTAAAGTTTAGTCATATAAAATTTAGTCAATTAAACTTTAAGAGATACATGTTTAGATTCATAGCTAAAATTCTTGACTAAACAAAAAATAGATATGTCTACCCTTTATTAACTAACAAAAAAATTGATATATATGTGGGTTGAAGAAAAATATTATATGTGAGGAGGGGTAGTTTTAACTTTGGTGATATTTTTCCAAGTTTAGGAAATTTTAAGAGGGTTCAGATGACTAGAGATCTAAAATTTAGAAGGTGGGCTAACTAAAATTTAGAAGATTTTAATAGATTATATTTGAAGTAAAAGTAACTAAAATTTAGCTAACTAAAATTTAAGAGGTAGATCTAAATAGAGCCTACATAAACACTCCAATGAAGTGGTTGCTTGGGTTTGGCGCGAAACTTGACACGCACTCACGCAGGATGCTGTTGGACCTGGCACAAGGCTGCGATAGGTGAACAAAGGACTTAACATCATCAGTCAGGACTCAGGAGTCAGGACGCTGGAACAAAGAAAAGAGGAACGGGTCAGCTATGGACGTAGTGGTAAGTGGTGGGTTGGTCAGGTACTACCCGGCAAGTCAGGCGTCAAAGTACGTGGGATTGGGAACAACAGGGATGGTCGGATGGACGACCGGGCGGTCAGACCTGGGTGAAAGAAAGCATTGGCCTCAGCGCGTGCCAAAAGATGGCGCTTTCGGGTCTTTCGAAACACGACTGCAGCCTTCTAGCCACGATGTTTGCCGCTTGCGGGCCTGCGCTCCGCCAACTCATGTCGGCCCAAACTCCTTCCTACCTGACAACTAAAAATTGATGCCAGCAAACCGCAAGGCCAAGCTTTGCAGATAAACTAAACGCCAGTTGATTCGAAGGCACATCAGAATCCCAGTAGAGTACAGTACACAAATTACCCTCGCTGACAAGATCAAATCACAGAATGTACAGCATCTCAGAATATGATAACGCAAGCCGTTCATACAATCTAACATTATGACAGGTCAAATTCAAGGTTCAGATAAGCCTAGAAACACCCATCAGGTGGATGGATGAAACAAGCAGTTCACAGTGAATACTAAAAGCAAATGATCCAATCTAACACGGTGCGAGTGCTGCACCGCAACCTACCACTACAAATTCAACATTAGTAACTACTATTCAGGAGATGTGAAGCACCACGCAAAGCAGCAACATAGATCAGGCGCACACCAGCCACTTCCAGCAGCGGCGAACCTAGGCCCTCTCACCACGGATCCTCCTAGCAAGCTGAATGTCCTTGGGCATGATGGTCACACGCTTGGCGTGGATGGCACATAGGTTGGTGTCCTCAAAGAGACCCACAAGGTATGCCTCTGCGGCCTCCTGCAGAGCAAGCACTGCATGGCTCTGGAAACGCAGGTCAGTCTGCACAAACAAAAAAAGATTGAGAATAGCATCATCGTTTTCTTGAGAAATGCAAAATTCAGAGTGGAGCACAGTCAAATAGAATGGGACCAGATCTCACCTTGAAATCCTGGGCAATCTCCCGAACAAGCCTCTGGAATGGGAGCTTCCTAATGAGCAGCTCAGTGCTCTTCTGGTACTTACGGATTTCACTACAGAATCAGGCATAAGCATTTAGGATTTGGCAATCTGGAAGCATTTAACTGAATCATAAACATTGTACTATCTATATTTACATACCGAAGAGCAACAGTCCCAGGGCGGTAACGGTGAGGCTTCTTCACTCCCCCAGTTGTGGGTGCAGACTTGCGGGCAGCCTATCAGAAGAAAAACCAGTTAACTACAGTCACACTAATCAACACAAAAGATTATGGTCAAATTACAAAAACATGGCCACAGAAAAAGAAAGTTAAGTGTTGAGAGAAACCTTGGTGGCTAGCTGCTTCCTAGGAGCCTTTCCTCCAGTGGACTTGCGAGCGGTTTGCTTAGTACGAGCCATGAGTCAGACTTTGGTCACCTGAAAAAAGCATGACATCAGTTAATGGCCAAGAAAAAAAAATACACATTTCTCCCTACGAAATCAGGTTAAGAACTAGCATTCAGATTTTCTTTCCTACAATGGACCGATACATGGACAAAATTAAATGAAACAACTCATTCTGCTTTCAGAAGGAAAGCATACACTATTCCTAATTGTTTTCTTCATTGAAAACCTAATACTATAGAACAGGCCAATGGAATTTATTAACTTAGAAAAACTCATACTAGCAATTTCCATCCCATTCAGAAGAAATTTGATCATACTAGAAAAAAGGACCAATAAAATTATGAGTAGATCAAATTATAAAGGATTGCCATGCTCCTTCAGAAAAGAGTCAATAAATCCTAGCCAAAGAAAAACAAATGGCACAATGGACCGATGGAATTAACTGCATGGATAATGTTGATGTTAATGTCCCACTACAACAACAAAGCCTTTCAGTTTCAAGTAACTTGGGGTAGGCCATAACTTATGAGTCTTATACAGATATATAGCAATCCGCACAGGACACAAACACATTTTGAGAAGCAGTACTACACATAAATAACACATTATTTTTTTACCTATTTAATCCAGTATTTAGTTCAACAAAACATTCAAAGTGGTGTAGTACAATATCTAGCTGTACGAAGTGTGTGGATTCTAAAGTTCAGGTAGCATGGAGTTGATCATCAGTTGGTCACATCTCAGATACAGAAATCTTACAAATTAGGACCTGCCTCCACAAATGAAACTAAGGATGCACGCGAATTCTTCAAACATTCGTACAATAGGGAGACGCACATTAAGCTAAAAATTTCCAGAAAATGCATGCCCAAGCCGGAGACCTCACAAGTTTACCCAATGATACGATCCCCCATTGCCTCCATCGCTATTTACCAGGAAACGGAAAAATCCCCATCACATAGACATGGGTAACAAGTAAACACGAGATAACCACAAGAAACTACAAATTCCTCGAAACAACTACAAGGACCAACTGCGCCCAAACCCTAATGGAGCCAATTATCCAAACGGCGCAAGCAACCGCCGTACGGCGAGACCAACGTGAACGAATCAGCTATGAACAGGCAACCACAGGTATCACCTAATAAGGCACCAAAAAGGACTTCGAGATCGTGGGTGGGTTACCTCGAGCGCCTCCTGAGTCCTGAATCGAGAAATCAACCGCAAGAGATTGCGCCGCGCGCTGCGATTTCCCCCCAAAACTTGATGATCAAAAACTGGCAATTAATTGTGGCGGCGATTTGGTTAGGGGCCTTTTATATACTACGAGGGTGGCCACGCTTTAGGTTTGAACGAACGGCAGAGATAGAACACTTTTGTGCTTGTTCGAGCGTAATCGGACGTCTGAGAGTGGCCCTTCGTGGGTGCTCTGGATCGAGGTGGGTAAAACTCGCACTCTTATTGGTTCAAACCCGGAAGACGTGGATCGGTATTAGTGGGTCGTTATACATGGACATCGTGTACGGTACCAGACGGTAATATGGATCCTGTTCTGGCTGAAGAGTGGGACCACCTAGACGAAGTTACGGATGGCGCGCGGCACTGTCGGACAGTTAGCAGTTTGCGGCCAATGCTGGAGGCCCAGAGTTGAACATCACGGGAGCGGCCCGGCCGGCCTCAGCCTTTGCACTGTGCAACCATTCCGAATGCAGTCCAGGCCCCAGGACGAGAATCAAAGCCCATCTCAAACAGAAGCAGCAGCAAAAGGCAATGCTCTCTCCTCAAAAAAAAAAAAAAAAAAAAAAAAAAAAAAAAAAAAAAGGCAATGCTCTCTCTTCTTGTGCTAAAAAAAATGCAATGCTCTCTCTTCTGCTTCTTAGCACTTCTGTTACAAAAATAGGTTGCTGTGATCCAGAACACCAATATTCCATTGACAGGGACACGATGCGGAAGACGAGCACGACTCGTAGTACAGCTAATAGCTTATCCTTTTGGTTGCTGTAGTTGTCATCAGGTGCAACAGCCTGACTGATGTCTGGTGCTGCGTTCGTTGTCATCCTCAACTGTACATGCAGCTGGAGAGATAGGCCTCCATAAGTTGAACACGGGAATGAAATGCTTGTTTTTGCCATGTGTTACCATCCGCCCTCTCATCTGCTAATCTTCATGGACTACCTAGCATTTCTTTTTGCAGTGCTAGTATGTTTTTCATTCTGTTTCTCTGCAGCCGGATTGGTTGTGGCATCAGTTGCTTTGCTGTTGTGTAGTAGTTTATTATAGTGTTACGCTTATGTATATCTGGCCAATTTGTCTGTTGAAGTGGAACAGCCTCCCAGATCCACGGAGAGATTTACTTTTAGTATTGCTTAAAATCATCGACTCATGTACAGCCAACTCCAAAAGTAGACTGGTTTTGGCTCTCTATAAGAACACTCGTCGACCTCTCCGCCACTTTTTCTGGTCAGAGTAACTCGCCCGCACGGTGTTGATCAAGGTACACTTACTAGTTCATCAGCCAATTGTTTGACTCAGAGCAAGTACGACAAACTCATTGTGGCCAGTCGGATGAGGATGAGACTAGCAAATGAAGTAACGCCAGATCGTCTAATGGTGGTCGAAGATGGAGCAGTGAACATTTTTGGCCTTTGGATTTAACTGGGTGCTGTACAAATGGGCTTCAGTACTTGGTCCATGGAATGGAAGCCCTACCTCCAGCATTTCAGCGTCAGAATGGAGCGCACTTAATGTCTAAACACCACATCACCAATCAACTGCCAGCTGATATCAGTTGAGTGGTGATATTATCACCAATCATCAACTACTCTCCTGGAGTAGTACTACTTCACAGAGGTGGCTTCGTGCCTAAACTATAGTACTACTCCAGACATAAACAGTAAGCGAATCTAAATTTTCTTTATCGCCCCTGAGCTGTCCCCTCTGTTTCTAATCTTTGCAAGGACACAGGGGATGAGGGGATTGAAGCATCTTTTGAGATGACAGTATTCTGTGTGGCAACGAACCCTCATCTCGGGTCCAACTCACGCACATGCCCCAGTGGCACGCACGGGTCCACAGTCGCATGTGGGCGGCACCGATTGGTAAGAATGCTTTCGTTCCCGCACTCGTTGAGCTGAGCTGTGAGCTTCTTCATTTCTTCGTGCTTTTTTTTTCCTTTTTTTTTTCCTTGAGTAGATCGAAGGTTTAAGTTGGTGTTTACAGCGGCGTGATTAACACACTGATCCACATGTACTGAAATTAAAGACTTCCTCACAGCAACGCAGCAGTAACAGTCTCAACAAATTTGTTTCATATAGAAGACAATCACATTCAGACTAACAGATACATGATCTCATTTTGGAAGCAATCGGATTCAGATGCCCGATGCCCATCACCAGTGCAGTTCCAACTTGCACGCTAGGAGAGCCTTCCCACATGCGAGTGTCAGCAACGGTAACCTGACATGCGACCCAGTGGCCCCCGCATCCCGGCGAGACAGCTCTATGGACCCGATCGTTAGAGATCCCGTCACCGATCGATCCATGGATGGCCATTTCCATTCATTGATCGCGCTCGCCTAATGGCTAATGCGATAAAACAATTCGCCGCTCCGTCGCGTAATGCCAACGGAGAAAAACCTCTTGTCAATAATGGAGCTGGACGCGCAAAACAGGCGAGGCAATCATGTAGGCCGTCATGGCAGCTGCATCGGCGCTGTCCCGCAGAGCGCAGCCAACGGCCGCACCCGCACACACCACAGTTCAGGATCGCGCGAAAGCCGCTGCTTTATAAGCCCCACCCACGCCTCTGCACGTCCTCCCACACACATACTCACATCCTTCCTCGAGCTCAGAGCAGCAGCAAAAGGCAGGCGAGAAGCGACCCCGAGCTCCTCCGATCCCCAAATCCCCAAGCAATGGCCGCTTCTCACCTCGCCGTGCTCTCCGTGCTGGCCCTCCTGGCCGTCTCCGCCACGGCGCAGGCCCCCGCCGGCGCCCCCGCGGCCGCGCCCCAGGCCCCCGCCACCCCGCCGCCGGCCGTGGCGCCCCCGACCCCGGCCCCCGTCGCCCCGCCCACCGCCGCGCCCGTCCCCGCGCCAGCGACCGAAGCGCCCGTGCCGTCCGCGTCCGCGCCGGCGCCCGAGGCCCCCGTGTCCTCCCCTCCCGCGCCCACCCCGGACGCATCCTCCCCTGGGCCCGCCACCGAGGCGACCCCCAAGGACAACGCCGCCGCCGGCCTCCGCCCCGCCTTCGCCTTCGCCGCCGTCGCCGTCGCGGCCATCTACGCCTTCTAAGAAGATGATCTCTTCTGTATCTTGACCGTTTCGTCCATTCTTTGCTATTGTTCGTTTTCATATTTTTTTTTCACCCCGTCCTCACACTGGTGTACCTTCTCCGTATGAACTGCTGTAATTATGATCATTGATTTAATTTATCCATTCCTACATTCTTATTCTACTTGACTCAAGTCTGCTTGCTGTGATAGCTTGCGATGAAATAGTATTAATATTGAAATGTTTTAGAGTTTTAGATGCTAATAAGCCGATCCATAACACTACATAAGATCTTAGAATCCGTGTCGTTCCAGTTTAAACTTCTGCGCTTGATCTTAGGTCTACACCGTGCAGATGACAAATACTACTAGTAGCAACTAGCATCTACCTAGTCCTCCTTTCAGTAAAAAAGAAAAATGAGGTGGTGGTTTGGTTCTTCTGCCTTGATGCCAAAAAAACAACCTTCCCCATCATACGATCTTTTGCAAACTTCTAGACTCATGAATGCCAACTCAAAAGAGGATCAAACCTTTACCAGCCCAGATGTACTGAATACCGGTCAATTTTACAGAGCGCCATTAGCACTAGGAGTAGACGAGGATGTCACCGATATACTTTCAACGGTTGCTCAGGCTCAGCTCATGTAAACTGTAATGCTGCAGAATTCATCACTGCGAAAACGATGGGGATGTTACTACACTTACTACTACTTGAATAAGCAAGCAGATAATTTTTCTGAAACCTAGTGTGGATCATGTTCATCACCGATTCAGAATTTCTAACCGGAGAAACAAAACATCAAATTTGCAAGCCCGGCCGGAGATGTTCTAAGCAATCAGATACTTTTCGTAAGCCTTCGTGTGGTTCATCAATCATCAAAGTCGCAGAGCTCTTATCACTGGAAAAAAAAAACAAGCATCCACGGACTCTGATAGAGCCACATTCATCACCCCTAGGCCGTAGAAGCCTAGTAGCACAGTAGATGTTCCAGCCCTTTGCGCAGATCCCAGCTGGCCGGCCACGAGCCCGCGATCCAGACGGCAGCATGGAGAGCCATGTCCAGGCTGGTCGGACCGAGCAGGGGACAGCTGGGGGCGCCGCGTCATGGCGCAAGGAGAGAGAGCCCGGCATGTGCGGCTGCTGATTGGGGTTCGCGGGAATTTGGAAGCACGTGCCAGTAGGACGCGATGCCGGCGCTGACCCCCATGTGGAAAGGAATGGCCGCGCCGAACGTCCCTTCCTTGATCAGACCGTCGCGGCTTGGCGCGAGCCAAGAAGGTGTCGCGCGGACGTCAGCGGGAACAGGCGAGAGATCTCAGCACCTTCCTGCTGTGGAAGTACAGTACTCCGTCCGTCCCATTAAAAGTATCGCTATAATATCTATGTGGATCAAACTTTATTAAATTTGACTATGTTTATAGAAAGTATTATTAATATTTATATCTTTAAATAAATTGATTATAAAAATAGATTCAATAATCTATCTAATGATATTAATTATATATTATAAATATTAATAATTTTTTATATATAGTTGATCAAAGTTAAATATAGTTGATTTATCAAAAAGTGAGAACAACACTTTTAATAGGACGGAGGAAGTACTAGGCAGCTAACCTGACGGCCTCATGCAGCATGGTATTTTCAGGACAGAGGAGAAGTAACAATGAGTTACGGTATCGATTTACCATTCCATTTCATTGGCCGTGCCAAGTTACATACGGAGGAGCACTGTTTGTCGGCAAAGTTGATAAGTAACTAACAGCGAGAAATTTTGGTTCATCATGGTAAGTCGGTGACTGTACAAGCACGTGACCAGAAAAAAAAATCAAGACCGACAAGAAAAAATAGAGTACGGAAAGAAGTTAATTAACGGCAATGACATGAAACGCGTCATTGTGCCTATGTAGATTTTGTTTTTTACTGCTAACTGCCACCACGTGTTTGATTCTTTCCTGCTCTTTCTTGGGCTTCCTTTTGCTTTTGAAATATTTCTCGGGCTTCTCCCCTGATCTAGGATTCTGCCTTCTCGATCTTGTCAATTATCGGATCGACAATTGAATCAACCTCTTTCTTTATCTCATCAACCTGCTCAATGTGAAGTGAGGGAAACGGTTAGCCATTTTAGTCTACTCTGCTAATATTCCTATAACAAAACACTCTGCTACATTCCTAAGAATCCAGACCCTGCTATACCTCATATGGGCGAAGTATGGTAGGACTAGACACATTTCTCACCACAAGCAATTTGTTCAACGCAGTTAACCACATACCCCCCCCAAAAAGGGTCAAACTACAATATCGTACTAAGGGCTTGTTTGGATGGATCCATCCAGATTATAATAAACTAGTTTATATAATATGAAGAGCCTCCAAATAGGATAATTCAGTTTATATAATCTAGATTACCAGATTATTATAAACCCATAATCTACTCCACCCCAGCTAAAATTAGATAATAACCCCTAAATTATTATATTATATGCTACTGCTTCTAATAATAAATAAGGGACAAACATATCATTAGGTAGTTATTACGGTTTTTATAATCTGGTCTCTGAACACTCCTATACAATGTTTTTTTTTCATAAAGTAGTTTTTATAATTTATCTTCATAAATCAGCTTATTATAATTTCTACTGGATCCAAACAGACCATAAGTTTACAAGTATTCACTAGCTAAACTATTCAGTTTAGAAAAGAAATATGTTGCTATTCTAAAATGAGTTTATTCTTTTTATTCCACTTGTCCTTCACAAGTTGCAACTCAGACACCCAGGATATGATGTACAGATCACCACGTATCTCCAGCTACGGAATATAGCAATGAAGAGGAAGTAACTTGCAAGACTGTACCATTTCGTAAGCAGCTAAAGAAGCGATAACGACATCGCAAGTTCCCGCAACCCAAAGACTTACGTAGTGCTTAATATAGCAAAAGATTAATCGCGAGAAAGTTTTTTGAATGCGTGCTTACTTGCCATCACCATCTTTTATTCAGGACACGGTCCTGCAGATCACGATCTCATTGAAGGCAGGACACAATTAAAGTTCTTTTTTTTAGAAACTACGGTGGGGTTGCCCACCTGAGTGACACAATCTAATAGCCCGTTTGGTACGGCTTTTAAAACACCTTCTGTTTCTACTTCTTCAAAAATCATTATCAAACAGTTCGGTAGAAACGTTTTTAATGTACTGAATGTGTGAAGCGATTCTCCCAAAACAACTAGAAGCAGAAAGTAGCAAAATAATGCTTTTTTCAGCTTTTCTTCCATCCCTCCACCTTAAGTATGAGTAGAAGCTATTTTATCAAATATCTCAAAAAGTTGTTTCAGTAGAAAAGTTATTTTTTATACAAAAGTTATTTTGAGAAAAACTAAAATAAAAATAGAATCTATTTTACTAAAAATCCATACCAAACGGGTCCTAAATATCAGCACGTATCTCCATCTATCGAGCATAGAGAGGAACCACAAACGATAACTTGCAAGACTGGACCATGAGCTAATTGAGCAGTAAAACAACATTAGAAGCTGACGTCTTACAGATTGCGTAATTAACTGACCTTGTGGATTAGGGCCTCGGCTTTCTCGGCGTCCTCCTCGATCGTGTCCGTGACGGTCTTAATCTTCGAGGCTACCTCCTTGAGGTCTTCGTTACCGGGGAATGCCTCGGCGACCTCACCGGCGACCTTCTCCGTCGCCTCTGCCACCGTGTCGATCACCTCGATCGCCACCTCCGCCGTCTTCTCTATCTTATCTGTGACCGGCAGATTTGCAATCAAAATTGATGCATGCAAAGACGACTATCATAAAAAAGGTGTTCAATATGTGATATCGCTTTACCTTCCAGTGTCCTCATCCTTCTGTAAATAGGTATCGCAACTATGACAGCACCGACCACCCACTTGGCCCTGAGAAGCATATAGGTTTCAAATGGGAGAATGGAACTGATCAAGCAATTTCAGAAACATATGAACTCTGAACAAGCAGAAGACATAACTGTTCTGCATTTACCATGAAGGCATGTTGGGTATTGGGAGATTTCCTCCTGACGGAATTCCAGGTCCGGGACCAACTGCAGGAATTCTGAACAAAAATAGGTGAGCTTATTGAACAAATCCGCAGCACGAGACTTGTTGAACATAACAGAGCAGTTTGCAAGCGATTCAAGTGTTGCGATTCGAGCATTTTAAGACCCATGAGAAGCTTGAAGAGGGATATGAGCTCACCGTGTGGTTCCTTTGATCGGGAAAGCGTTGTTCATGCCCGAAAAGTTCATCTTTAAGCCGATTAGACTTCTCCGGCGATCAGCAGATGTGCATACCACTGTGTTCCAGCGACGGCAAGGAGAAACCTCACAACTATGAAGTGCCAAGCATGCAGAAGTAGCAGAAGATTTGAGTGCGGCCATGGGATTAAAAGAATTATATGTTCCTTCTACGTTGAAGCTACTCTTTGGTGATCCTCTGACAAGTTTATTGCTTGGGGCAATATCCTTGTGTTGCTTCCTTCTGTTTAGACTTAGTCCTTGGCGTAAAATCTATCACTCATTCACTCTACACAGCAAAACGTATAAAAAGGAGGAGAGAGCCCAATGACTAGTACGCTGCATGAAGCTACCAAACTTGACTAGTAGGTTACTTATAAAAGAGGTTGTCTTTGAAAGGTTGTTGAGCAGAACGTTTTCATAAATGATTCCTAAACTAATTTATCCAAAATTACCAGGAATACTTTTAAAAATTTACAGCAAAAGAAAAGCATTTTTTTCAGATGAACATGCTAAGCTATAATAAATAATTCTAAGTAATAATATATGAAGAAATCAGGAATGAAAAAATATGAAAAGGATAAGGAGCCTGGAATGGGTGGCAAAACTGAAGTTTTGCTATTCAGCCAGTTAATACTACTACAGCTAGTTTGATAGTGTGAAGCTTTTTAATTGACCGAACAATCATGGTCTGTTTCATCATGCTGCTCTTAGAAAGTGCAATGCGAAGAGTTCCATGAAAAGTGCTCGAAACAAGTTAGCAGCAAGAAATGGAAAAAAAGTGAACAAAAGGCACATTTGAGTACGTCAAAAATGGTATAAAGAAAGTATGCAGGTGTAACAAGCCTGAAAGATGAGCAGCGAAGTTGTTCGAAGAAACGAAGACTAAGTATACCTACAAACAGATGAACAGCAGCGAGGGATCTAGCCAACTCCTTCGCCTCAAGGAAAATATGCAGCCCCAAGGCAGATAGATAAAAATACTTTTTAGGTTCAATCGTCTTGTTAGAATAAATCAACTAGTTAATTTGAGATATACAACAATTCATCACTATCTCATTGCTAGAAAAAAGAACTTAGTGTAAGTTGTTGATACGTCTTTCATGTTTCAACTACCTGCTGGTATATTCTGGCCTTCTGGGAAAGCCTTTTCAGTTTAAGGATAGTGCTGCCGGCTGCAGCTATCGACCATAACTATAGCCTATAGGGCAGGATGCTTACTGAAGTAATAATGAGTTAATGACATCATCAGCACGGCCTTCATTGAAAAGGGGTGATTAAAAAATATTCTGTCTATACAGATAGTATAATAGCAATGAAAGAAACTACTTGCTATTTTGCATGTCGGCCCAGGTTCAGAACTCCAGATCTTTACTGTCATCATGTTGTTTCACCATTGCATCTATGTTATCACTCACTTCATGTATCAATTTCTTTTCTGAAAATAGAATGAAATAGGCCAGGCACAGTTTCTGAGATACCTAACCTGAACCAGACAAATATTCAAGTCTGATAGTTTTGTCAACCTAACCATGTTGCCACACATATTAGCAGATCAGTGAAAGGACGATTGATCCAATTTGCAATGAGCAACTAAAAATGTCTTCTATCCTTTTTTTTTCAGAAGAAAACAACTCAGTTCAAATAGAACCATGTATTGTATGAAATATTGCCATCTTATGGTATTGGCATTGTCATAGAAACTAACTCAAAGCGTCCATCCTCAACATTCTTCTCAGGATTCACTGAAATCTGAAAGCAGAACGGACTGTTCTTGCCCAACAGGCATTTGATCATAATAAGCCAAATGAGATGGAAATTAAGCTTCTGTTCTGTCTTTCTCCTTTTTGCTATCTCTTTGTTGCTAGCACTCTCTATCATATCAGATGTCCTCAAATTACCAGACTCAAAGGTTTCTACCAGCATGCATTGATGGCTCTTGTAGCATTCAGATACATCATCCGCAGAGATATTAGCAAATAAAATCTCAGCAGCTTTATTTCTTACAAGCAGAGGAACTTGTCCAGATTGGTCACAGACATACAACTGCATATCATGGTAAAATTATTTTCAGAAATTTCTGTTTGGTAGAAAAGAAAATTTCAGGTTGGACGTCATCTTACCATAAATGGCTTATATATCTCTCCAGGAACATGTTGATATTTTGGGTTGTTCGGACAATCAATTGCAGAAGTGTTTTCGCCATGAAGTTTTCTGCACAGACACTCATTATATCACGTGAAGAGAAATGTACTTCTTGATGTAAGAAGATATTAAGGTGCATACTTTTGATATAAAGGCAAACCGCATAATTTGCAACCGGCAGCAATGAAATCTCTAACAATATCATTGTTATTCTTCATAGAATGTTTGTCAATGACTGAAGAGTGCCCCTTCTGATGGGAGACTGGAGAACTCAATAAAACTACCTTGCTTATACATGCTAAAATAGTCACATTACATGATTTGCTCTCACAGAGTAGTTCTGATATGGACAGGACATCGGTTGATTCCTTTTCAGTTACTTCTTTCCAGTTCTTCGATATCACCTGCAAATGAAGTACACTACTATATGAGTTTTACTCTATCGTTATTATTCAGAAAAAAAAGTCGGATGATGTAGGATTCTAAGTACAAAATGATCTCAGGCTTCTATCACAAGGGAATTTATCAGCAATAAATAAGAACTATTACTGCTCTGGAATTGACATTGATTTTTTTTTGTTCATAATGTAGTTGCAAGGTAAGATGAAAGCAAAATTCGGTGTCTGAACAACATTGAAACATGAAAGCAGATAGCCCTCTAAAAGAGAAAACGTAGGGACATGAAAGTAGATTAAGGAATGCAGTTTAATATCCTATTCCAGACTCCCAGTTAAACTCAAGTGCATTGTTTTATAACATTTTACCTGATGATGACTTTCCCTATGAGCAAATTTTGTGTGCATAATCCACTCTGCCACTCTCTTTAACTTTGATCTTGTAGCATCCCCCACTTTACAACTACTTATTAGTTCGTGTATTCCTATAAAAGAGTACATGCTAAGTTATACTGAATAAATATTTTATCAAGAGCAGATATCTGCTAAGAAACTTCAAAAAAGAATATGCACCAAAATAAATAGTAAACCCTTGACAGCAGGCTGCCCCAAAGTTTGATGAATCAACCCAACAGGAAAAGTTCTTGCACAGAAGGAACACCCCAAACAAGGAATTTTTTTATTAAAAAAATAAAACACAAGAAACAAGGGGAATTTAAAATCAGCAAGCTGAAGCCATCATAGTTGCAAAGTCTAGCAAGCCCTCATTTTGGGCGATAATAATGTACTCTAACATACAGGACTGTATCTCTATTTCAACCAAACCCTCAGCAACCACCTATAGCAAGATTTGTATGCTTACATGGTACATCAGACAGAGAAACTAGGGTACAATTGCTTTTGGAACAGAAAATTATGAAGAAGTGTGCTGAAACAAATCATGTGTGAAGGGCATGAAGCCATGAACTAAATGCAACTATATACCTTCAGAATCTTTCAATTCTTTGGAGTTGAACAGTACTTGGAATGCAGATTCCTGCGAAGCTCTTCCCTCCAGGCCATTTCTAAACTCTATGATCTTAATATCTGAAACGAAACAAGAAGAAGCTTCCGATAAGGAGACACAAGAGCAGCCCGTGTGTTGGCACTTGGCAGACCCATAGTCAAGGGAGATGCTAGGTGAATTTACAAAGCTTGAACTATATCTAGAAATAAGCTGACATAAATAAAGGGATGTCAATGTAAATGGGGTTTCCTATCACGATGGATTAAGATAACAGCAAACAATTGATCTTTTTTTCATGGTAACGAATATACAGCTAAAGAGTCGGGTTAGAGATGGTGCGGTTCCAATGCTTACTCTGCAGTAGCAAGACGTCGCCAGCGATTATGGTCGAACTACGCTTGGATGACGACAGAGAGACGCTGAAGGTCGACCGAGTATCGTCGCCCACTTCAAGGATGATTTTGTCATACGTCCGGCCGGTTGTAGCATTTCGTTCCTGGAAAGGGGAGAGGAAGAAACGCAGCCCTCGATTTTAGTTCAGAACTTCAGATGTGTGCGCATTGTACCACCCAATCACCACCCATCTTCTACCCCAAACTACAGCCCTAACTAGCGCGTTACCTGATGGGGCAGGATGCGGCGAACTAGTGCCAGAAGCTGCACGAAGCCGCCCACATGGCCGGCGGCCGCAGCGAGGTCGATTAGTGGGCCGTACCAGCTCACAACCGCCGCCATGATGTTCTAGGGATCCGTAGCGAGCTTCAGCGGTGGCTTTAGAACCCCTCCCTGCTGCTGCGCCTTCGCGCACTGGGACCGTCGCGGGAAGAAGGGAATGCGGCGGGACGGTTGCTGCCGCGCCGCCAGAAAGGGTCGCCGTAGTAGAGTACTAGGATGGAAATGGGTACGGGCCAGGATGGGCTTGCGGCGAGGGAGCAGGTTTCGGATTAGGCCTCTTTTGGGCCAGCGGAACCAGAATTTCTCGGCCCAGAGATTCGAAATCTGGTGAACGACGAGTCGTCATCGTGACGTGACGGGCGTTCGTCTTTATAGCTGACCAATGGGCCGTGCCGGGGCGGAACGGTACCGGCCCGTCACGGGCCGGCCCAGATACTAAACGGGCCGGCACGGCACGATTATTTCTGGGCCGTGCCGTGCCTGATCCTAAGCCCAAGCATAGCACGGGCCTGTTTAAACGGGCTGTGCTGTGCCTTTAGTCCGATGGGCTATTTGGGCCGTGTCGGTCTGAGGCCCAATTAAATTTTGTATGTATTATTTGTTCTTCTAAATTTAATTTTATATATGAAAACATATTTTTAGTCAATAAATTTAAACTAAGAAATATAATTTTCAATATAAATATTAAAATATTGCTCATTTTATTTAACGGGCTGTGACAGACGTGCCGGGCTAGGCCGTGCCTCACGGGCTATATGGGCCTCAGAACAGGTCTGTCAAGCTACGTTAAACGGGCCATGCTCAGGCCAGTTTATCATATTTAAAGTCAGGCTCAAACATGACCCGTCACTTGTTTCATGCCGACACAGCCTATTTATTTTGGGCCATGTCGTGCCTGAGCTACTCTAAATGAGCCATACATCGTGCCGCCATTTAACCCGGTCCAGGTGACCAGGCATATTCGTCTAGACGAGAGCCATTTTACATCACAGCACGCTCGGACACGCACGTTACTGTTCCAGCACCGTAACCTCCAGGTCAAAAAGAGGAGGGAATTAAACGGGGAATGAAAGCAAAGTTATCCTTTTGCCCGCCACTCCGCGAGAAAAAGACGGAAAAGGTTTTACATCCACGACAACAGCGACGAGCCACTGGCCAGACGTGCCAAAGTTTTTCAACGCACCCAGTCCTACTTGGCCACCAACCAGACCAGCCATCTAAACCAGCGGCTAGCTACCTGCCCCAGTCAGTCCACGCACCGCCCCAGCCCGCTCTCCACTCACGCACGCAAAGCAACAAAAAAGAACGAGGCCCGCACGCATCACGCGCGACCTTCCTCCCACTTTCCCCTCCCTCCCCGACTCGGTCTCCGCCGCCTCCACCGGCGGCCGATGCCCAACACGCCGACCTGACGCGGCGCGATCCCCAGCCAGCCAGCCAGCCAGCGATGCGGCGGCTCCGCGGCCGGAGGCTCCACCGGGATTCCGGCGAGGTCGATGGGGGCTGCGATGCGGACGACTGCTGGTCGACGCCGTGGACTCGCGCCCCGGCCCCGGCCCCTGCCGCACCCCCGCCCATCGTTCGTGCTTCGCCCGAACCGTGCCCTCCTGAATTCGCGACGGCGCCCTCGCCTGCTCCCGTCCGTACCGCCGGCGGGGGCAGGAGGGACCAGGGACGGCCAAACGGGTACGGCTCCCCACCCGCGGGCGGAGGCGGCAGCGACAACCACCAGCACCGCCTCCTGGTCACGTACGCCCTCGCCGCCGCCGCCGCAATCGCCTTCCTCTCTCTACTCCTCCTCGGCGTCTCCGTCGTCATCCGGCGCCGGCAGGTGCGGCGGCGGCGGCGTCAGGCGGCGCTTCTCGCGGCCCCCGCCGGCCCTCCCTCTCCGCCAGACGCCGACGACCCCGAGTTCGGAGGTGGAGGCGGCGGCGGGGTGGTGCACCACGTCTGGTACATCCGCACCGTGGGGCTCGACGAGGCGGCGATCGGGTCCATCGCCGCGACGCGGTACCGCGCGGGGGCGGGCCTCCTCGGCGCGGCCGACTGTACCGTCTGCCTCGGCGAGTTCCAGGACGGCGAGCTCGTGCGCCTGCTGCCCAAGTGCGGCCACGCGTTCCACGTCCCCTGCATCGACACCTGGCTCCGCGCGCACGTCAACTGCCCGCTCTGCCGTTCCGACGTGCTCGACCCCGCCGTCACGGCCGACGCTGCAGAGGGCGGCGGCGGCGAGTCCGGCACCACTCCACCACCTGATCCGGTTGATGAGGATGACAGCACTGCCGTTGTAGAGCAAGAGGATGTGACGAGCGAAGCAATGCCCGAGCAACAACAAGAGGAGAATGACCCAGAAGCCTCACCCGCAGTGGAGGACCAGCATGAGCAGCAATCCAGTTTGCCAGATCAGCCGCCGCCGCAGCTCCCCCGCGCGTTGCCGCACAACGTGCGGCGCGCGGCGTCCATGGACGCGGCGATAGTGTCGACCGCGGTCGACGTCGCCGCGGCGTTGGAGCGGCTGCCAGAGGCGGCTCCTGAAGAGGAGCAGAATGGCAGGCGGAAGCGTGGAACTGGTCCCTCCTGCGTGAAGGCATCCGGTTCTGGTCAGCTGAGCAACCTCGGCACTGACAGGCCAGCTTCCGGCGGTATCCCGAGGTCGTTCTTCTATCGGCATTGCCGTGCTCGGAGCTCGGTGTCGCCGTTGTGATGGCGCCGCTGAGAGAACCTGAGCCCAAATTTTGCTCGTTGCTAATAATTTCTACTCTTCTCCATGATCAACGGCGTAATGTATGTTATATATTGTACTTACTGAAACCTGTAGTCTCAAAATCGAGGCTTACAAGTTGATGAAAACCCAATGTGGTAAATGAAAACCTGCAATCGAGAAATGCATACTGCATCAACATGCAGCCTGTACAGTTGTGTTCTGATCTGCACTTCGAATTCAAGAATTGCTGTACCATGATGTTTCCTTCGCGTGAAATTAAGAACAGAGATACACTGTGGATTCTTTGTTTGTTTGTCTCCTTGTTTATAGTCGAATAATAAATGAGAATTTTAATTGATCTGGCACTGCTGAATGCTGATGAATGGAACCATGGTCTATGAACTCAGTCACAGCATATTCTTCAGCACATTCCGCAGATTCAGCTGTTAGAAAAGGCATATGCATCTCTGACCGACCCTTACAGGTCTATTAGAAATTACTTGCAACATGTCGTCCACTGGGTGCAGATAAATTTTGATTGTGAAAACACCTTGTTATGAATAGTTATAACTACACCCTTTTTTTGTTTTTATTATTCATGTTTTATTATTTATTTCTTATATTTTGGGCATGATAGGCATCTACATAGTGTTGGGTGTTAGTAGATCTCCAATGGACCCAACGGCCCAACCCAGATCCGCGTCCTGATCAGGGGCGCCCCAACCTTTTTCTGGTTGGTGGGCCCCCGTTACACTGTGCTACATAAAACGGGGTGAAGCCGGGACACGTCTCACGAGGTTAAGCACCATCACTATTCACCCCAACAGAACCCTAATCCGATCACAAGGAAAGGCGCAACCAGCGACAGGAAGCTCTCCACCGCCGCCGCCGTTGCACCGATCTCATTGCCCACCGACATCGTCGCCGACGCCAACATGACGGGGACCGACGCCGCCGCCTCCTCTGCCCCGTCTCCGGCTCTCCCCGCGACAGCACCCGCTAGTCTTCCTTACAACTCAGGTACTTCTCTTTCTCTCTCTCTCTCTCTCTCTCTCTCTCTCTCTTCTCTTCTCTCTCTCTCTCTCTCTCTCTCTCTCTCTCTCTCACTCACTCTCACTCTAGATCCCGCACCAGAGTTTGATTACCCACATGAATCCCTCGCTAGCATCTAGCCTAGGCACAGATCAAGTACTCTAACAATGGTATCAAGAGCCTCCCTAGTCCTAGATCTACATGAGGAAGAGGTTTGGTTTTCAAATCGACCAAAGAAAACAGAAAAAAGAACCCCATCCTGAACCCCATCGAACCCAAACCCTAACCCTAGGTAGACACAGAGGCAAAGAGGCGAGCAGAGGAGACTCACCTGTCGTCCTTGCCGCCACCATGCCGCCGGCGGCTCGCCGGAGGTGGAAAAGAGCCTCGTACGCAGCTCGTCACCAGGACGCCGTCGCACGGGCCAGAGCACGGACGCCACAGCGATGCTACTAGACGGTGGCGCGCCCACTGACGGGTGGACACGCGCACCGGCGAGGAGCCTAGCAGTGGCGTCAGCTTCTCTTTTTCTTCTCCGGTCGCTCGTCTAGTTTTCGCTCGCCTTCGTCGGTAGAGAACAGAAAGGGAGGAGAAAGCGAAGAGGAGAGGCGAAATGGGGGCTGCCCGCTGTCGTCGGTTTTGACCGACCGAGAAGCTGATGGACGGCTGAGGGCGAGGCGCGGCGGGGATGGTGTGCGGGTGCTGGGCCGAATCGGCGGCCCAGGCTGTGGCTGCCAGGCCGACGGCTCATGCGAGCGCAAGCGCTGGCGAAGCAGGCCGAAAGGCCGGGGTTTCTGGGCCAAAACAGAGCTGCACGGGCGCGCGTCACCATGGACTGCGTCATTGCGCACGCATGAGTGGGCCGAATTGGGCCAAAATGGCCGCGCGTGTATGGGCACGCGCGAAGAGCTGGACCAAAAGAACAAAGCATGCACAGTAGCATTTTGATAACTTTTTGACTGGTTTTTGGATCAAATTATGAACAGAATTTTGAATGAATTTTATAGAATTTGCCTCTGTAATTTTTGAACCAATGAGATAATAATTACAGAGAGTAAATAAGATCATTTTCTACTGTTCATGCATGTTTGATGCTATGTTTTCCGCTGCAAGTTTATAGAATTGATGATTATTGTTAAAATTAATGTTTTCTAAAATTAAATTTCGAACCAACGGGAGAATTTAATTTTAAGAGCATTAATTTTCAGATTATATATCATTGTAATTTTCTGACCAACGTTGTTAATTACAATGTTATATTAATGATGGTTTATATATTATGTCTATTTTTTACCCAACGATGATGTAGGTTTAATGCATACATGATAGAATTTTATATGTTATTTTTTGTTCTCACTTTTCATGGTTAATTTCAGGAGCAATCATGATAGTCTTCCTTCCCCAGATCCCAATCCTAAAAGGGGATAATTACGAAGAATGGAGGAGAAAGATTGATCTTGCTTTTGTCATGGGTGAGATGGACTGGGTAGTGACTATTCCGTGTCCAACAAAGTCCCCTGACCTTATCAGATACTGCTTGGCACCAAAGACAGCTGGATAATACTTCCAATATAACTCGTTTTCAACGCGAGCACAGACAATGGGTTCTTGACAACAAAAAGTGCTTGACACTTGTCAAGAACACGATTGAGCCTGCTATCATGGGCTCAATCTAGAATGAAGACATAGTAAATGGTTTTCTACAGAGGGTGGAGAACCAGTTTACTGGGTCTTCTAAGACTTATGTCACCCAGATAATAAGACAACTGGTGACTGAAAAGTACACTGGTGGTGGCATAAGAGCTCATATTCTGAAGATGAACAACTTAGCTAAAAAGCTAAAGACTGTGAATCTGAAGATTGATAAAGACCTCCTGGTTCATTTTGTATTGATGTCTCTACCAGATGAGTTTGAGAACTTTGTCTCAAACTACAACATGAACCCAGATAAGTGGACCTTTGAGCAGCTTATTGCCAATATTATTTAAGAGGAGGCGAGGTTCAAGGCTAAACATGGTGGTTCCGTCCACTATGTAAAAGATAACAAGAACAAGGGCAAACAGCAGCCGCAGCAAAAGAAGCTGGTCTTCTACTCTAAGCCTATGTGCAAGCAGTAGAATAGGCCTCAGGAGGGACATGCTGTAGTGGACAAAGACACATGCATGCACTGCGGCAAGAAAGGACACTACAAGAAGAATTGTTCTAACTGGCTGAAACTGTTCATGAAGAGAAATGGTGAGAACATGATTACCTTTATAAATGAATCCTTGTATATTAATTATTCTAGATCCATATGGTGGATTAATTCAGAAGCAACTATTCATATTGCAAATTATTTACAGGGGTTCAGTACGACGAGGACCATGAAAAGAGACGAAGGTTCGATAAGAGTGGCTAATGGAGTAGAAGTCAAAGTTGAAGCTGTAGGGGATCTCCACCTAGAGCTTAGAGATGGCTTTGTTCCTAGTCTCCATGATGTCTTTTATGTATCTTCGTTACAAAGAAACTTAATAAGTGTATCACGTCTTGATTTTGATAGATATGATTATCATTCTGGTAATGGCAAATATGAACTCTTGTTCAATAAGAATGCATTGGTTTTGCGTCTTTACAAGTTAAGCTTTATTTGCTATCACTTAATGATAATGTGAATGATGATAATATGCATGATATGAATGTTCCTACGTCCTCGTCGACTAAAGTTAACAAGAAAAGAAAGAGAACTCCAAGCGTCTCATCGAAATTATGGCACTGTCATTTAGGCCATATTTCGAGGGGGAGAATTGAGAGACTTGTAAAGAATGATATTCTTCCTCTATTAGAGTTCACAGATTTAGAGCAATGCATTGATTGCATTCAAGGCAAATATGTTAAAAAGATTAAGAAAAACGCCAAAAGAAGCGCAGGAATATTAGAGATCATTCATACGGATATTTGTGGTCCTTTTCCTGTCAGGAGTGTGGATGGTTATGACTCGTTTATAACATTCACAGACGATCACTCCCGGTAAGGTTATATTTATCCAATCAAAGAAAGATCAGATACATTGGATAAATTCAAGATATTTAAAACAGAAGTAGAAAATCAACATGATTTAAAGATTAAAGTCGTAAGATCCGACCATGGGGGGAGTACTACGGGCGGCATACGCCTTATGGACAAGTCTCAGGACCTTTTGCTAGGTTCCTACAAGAAAATTGTATAGTCGCCCAGTATTCTACGCCGGGTGAACCACAGCAAATGGAGTAACAGAAAGGCGTAACCGTACCTTGATGAATATGGTGCGCAACATGATAAGCTAATTCACACTGCTAGTAAGTTTATGAATAGAGGCTTTAAAAACCGTTATTCATATACTTAACAGAGTTCCAAATAAATCGGTGCCCAAAACACCATATGATTATGGACTGGACGAGTGCCTTTGCTAGCACACCTCCATGTTTGGGGGAGTTCTGTAGAGGCTAAGATATTTAATCCAAGCCTTGGGAAATTGGATCCCAAGACAGTGAGTTGCTATTTTATTGGCTACCCAGAAAAGTCCAAAGAATTTCGTTTCTACTGCTCAGAGAGATATACGAAGTTTGTAAAAATAAGACATGCGGTTTTTTTGAAGACAAAATGACAAGAAAGAACATGGTAGCTCGAGAGATTGATCTTGAGGAGAAGCGGATACATGTACCCAATTTTATGAGTCAAGAACCTTTCTTCTCACTACCTGTTGATGTTACGTCTGTGATGCCTGGTGTTGCAGTGCCAGCACCTGTTACTATCTGTGATACGGGAGGAACCTGCTCGTCAGGATCCAACAGATAATGATGCCATGGATATGGGGGAGCAGCCTCAAACAGATAATATGCCAGAAGAGCAGGCTCCATAAGAGCCTCAACCAGATATTATGCCAAATGAAGAGACCCCTAGAAGGTCTCAAAGAGTTAGAAGGTCAGCAATACCAGCTGACTATGAACTGTATAACACAGAAGAATATCATATGAAGGATGACCCCACCTCATATGAAGAAACCATGAGCAGTGCCCACTCATCCAAATGGTTGAAGGCCATAGAAGATGAAATAAATTCAATGAGTCTTAATGAAGTTTGGGATCTGGAAGAAATTCCTAAAGTAGCCAAAACAATAGACTACAAATGGGTCTACAAGATTAAATATGACTCTAGAGGAAATATTGAAAAGTTTAAGACACGTCTTGTGGCAAAAGGCTTTATGCAAAGAGAAGGAATCGATTACAACGAGACATTTTCTCTAGTCTCTTGTAAAGATTCTTTCAGAATTATAATGGCACTAGTGGCACACTACAACTTAGAATTATATCAGATGGATATAAAAACAACATTTCTAAATAGGAATTTAGAAGAAAGAGTTTACATGGCACAACCGAAAAAGTTTTATCTTGGAAGGAAAAGAAAAGATGGGATGTCGTTTAAAGAGATCCATTTATGGATTAAAGCAAGCTTCAAGACAGTGGTACTTGAAGTTTGATGGAACAATAAAGAAATATGGATTTGAAGCAAATATTAAGCACAATTGTATTTATGCAAAGTTTAAGAATGGAAAATTTATTTTCCTAATTTTATATGTGGATGATATTTTACTGGCCAGTAGTGATATCAGCCTACTACAAGAAACAAAGAAATTCTTGTACTCAAATTTTGACATAAAAGATCTTGGTGAAGTATCATATATTTTGGGCATTGAGATTCACCAAGATAGAAGAAAGTATACATTGGGACTGTCTCAAAAGTTGTATATAGAAAAGGTGTTGAAGAAATTCAACATGCACAAATATAGTGCCACACTTGCTCTTATAGTCAAGGACGAGAGATTTGGGGATTAGTAAAAAACCAGGAATAAGTTCAAGCTCGATGATATAAAAATAAAACCATATACTTTGGTTGTGGGAAGCTTGCAATATGCGCAAGTATATACACGTTCTGACTTAGCATTTGTCACCGGGTTACTTGGCAGATTTCAGAGTAATCCAGGACCTGAGCACTGGAAGTTGATAAAGAAAGTCTTGCGATATTTGCAAAGAACAAAATGCCTCATGTTGGTATACAGAAGATCAGATTCACTTTAAGTGGTGGGGTATTCTGATTCAGACTTTGCAACAGATAACACAAAATCCACATCAGGGTATGTGTTTACCCTGGCAGGAGGAGCCATTTCATGAAAAAGCTCAAAACAGACTATCTTGGTAGGGTCTACCATGTATGCCAAGTTTATAGCATGTTATGAGGCCACGGAGCAGGTCAACTGGCTAAAGAAATTTATACCCGGATTAAGAGTGATTGACAGTATTGAAAAATCAATAAAGTTATACTGCGATAATAAACCAGTAGTAATGTATGCTCACAACAATCAGTCCAGTGGTGCTGCCAAGCATATTAATATAAAGTATTATGTTATGAAAGATAAAGTCCAGAATCGCACTATAAGTCTCGAGCATATCAGGACTGAAAGAATGCTTGTGGATCCGCTCACGAAAGGCCTACCGTCCAATGTGTTTAAGGAACACGTAGCCGACATGGGGTTAAGGGAAGCCTTATGATTCTGGATTTAGGGCCCAAAGAAATGTATCTGTTTCTGAATGGGGATGTGTATAGTAGCTGTTAAATCTATCGGCTATTAGCTGTGATGATGAAACATGCTCTATGTGTAAAACCGTGATGAAATAAAAAATATAAAGTTAATGATGAAGTGAGATCTAGGGGAAGAATGTTAGTAGATCTCCAATAGGTCCAACAGCCAACTCAGATCCACGCCCTGATCGGAGGTGCTTCAACCTTTCTCTGGTTGGTGGGCCCCCGTTACTGTGCTACATAAAGAGGGGTGAAGCCGGGGCACGTCTCACGAGGTTAAACGTTGCCACTGTTCAACCTAACAGAACCCTAATCCGATCACAAGGAAAGGCGCAGCCAGCGACGGGAAGCTCTACACCGCCGTCGCCGTCGCGCCGATCTCATCGTCCACCGACATCATCGCCGACGCCAACATGACGGAGACTGATGCCGTCGCCTCCTCTGCACCGTCTCCGGCTCTCCCCGCCAGAGCACCCGCTACTCTTCCTCACAACCCACGTAATTCTCTTTCTCTCTCTCTCTCTTCTCTCTCTTACTCTAGATCCCGCACCAGAGTTTGATTACCCACATGAATCCCTCGTTAGCATCTAGCGTAGGCATAGATCAAGTACTCTAACATTGGGCAGTTACAAACTTGGATCTGCAAATTCACATGCCTCAAGTCAAAGCACACCCAAGCTTTGAAAAAACTATGCAAACAATGATATGCCAGATCCCCGGATCCTAAATGAATCATACCTTGTTAAGTCAGTAAACCAAATGAAGTGAGCTTCGATTATGCAAGCAAAATTTGAGCAGGTGCGCATCTACTCGAAACAAAATGTGCATCAGAGCCAGGCATTTCTCGTTGAATCATCAGTGTCTGTGCCCTCTTGATGTGCTCGTAAACAGCTATTCTGAATTCTTGTGTGCTGTTTAACAGCTTCCTGCAGTAATTGAACAGTGCTTGTTTTTATTTATCAAATTTGCTATGGTATTTCATCAGACAAGTCGAGCCATGTGATACTGAAACAGGATACTGAAGCAACTGCTTGTTCCAATCCATGACGTAACATTTGTTGCGGTTTTGCTAGTATATGACATGGTTCGCTGGGTCGAGGCAATTTGCAAAAATGGGTTAGTTTGGCTCTCAGCCAGTCATGCTCAACATGGCGTCCTCGTCCAAGAGGTAACTGCCGGGCACAGATAATACGAAGCAGAAGACGGGACCACGATATACACATCTCCATTCTCATCGACCGGCGGCGGCTAAATACGTAGCAGCGGAAGCTTTCCCCCTTGGGCTAACAACAGACCAACAGCATAAACGTCAAGGACTACGAAGGAGGAGGTACCCCTGCCCTGCAGCTGGCTACAGGTTTTATTCTCTTGCTTTTAAATTGTTGATGTAATTGATTTTTAGTTATGTTTGAATATTCGTTTTATTTAAAAATGAAAAATTATTAGATATTTTGTAATGATTTATTTTATCATTAAAGAAACTTGACATCTATCTTTATTATTTTATATATCTAAATTAATATTTTAAATAAGCTGAATGATTAAATGAAAAAATCAACTGTATTACTCATTTAAATTCGGAGTTAGTACTTTTGCTGTGATGGATGTCGTTGCGGGCACTGCAGAACTTCCCCGAACTGGAGCAGAGTCGCAGCTTGGCAGGTCGGAACTCGGAAGCACGGACTGGTCCGGTTCATCCTCAGCACCGACACGCCGCCTTCGTTTGGAGATCCGGTTCCGACGGTGCTTCTGAAAGCTGAAACACTGTTCGTCGAGAAACGTACAGTATACTGTACAGCTGTGTTCTTTCCAGCAGTTTGGATTGAAGAACTGCCGTGTTGAGTTATATTGTTCTGTCTTTTATTTTTCTGGATAAGAGATATTACCTGGCCTTTAAAAAGTGAAATTACAAGGTCAGTACTTGGGATACCAGTTTCACATCAGCGGCATCTCAAAACAAAAGTGACAGCAGACAGATAGCTCTCTCATCTCAGACACATGCCCGCTCGGTGTCATGGCCGCTGGCCGGCGTCAGGTGAATCATTGGCGTCCTTCTCCTTCAGCAGCACGCACCATTTGAACGAAAGAGAGTCCAGCAAATAAAGCGTCTGAGCTGGCTTAAGGCTTTGTTCGGTTTCAGCGGATTGGGCCGGAACACAATCCAATTCAACCGGAATAAAATGACCCAGAATGAAATCCTTTCTATTAGAAAATTGTTGTTTGATTAAGATCAGATTCAGAATAAAATTGGGTTCGTTTTAATCATTTTATACAGCTAGAGACCTGGACCATTAATTCCTAATCTAGAATAGTTCTTGGGCCTGTTTCAATCAGCTGAAAACGAACAAGGCGTTAGGAAACCTCCTCTCGATCGCCATCTTATTGCGAATCTTCCATATCGCGCCATGATATACCTGCAAAGAAGAAGATACCCATATATCGAGATAGTTTCAGTTTTCTTCTGAGTTTCCTGCTTGATTCGATACTGTCTCATTTACATAACTAGGTCAGCATGATTCGGGCACATGTTGCTACCCTGACGGACCTACTGTGTAAATGACAGCTCGACTGTGCTGTTAGCCGGTTACGTGCACGAAGACGATTCGGTTGCGTTAACAAGAGCTCGAATGGTCAGCTGAGCATCATCACAGACATACTAGCATGTAGACAGTAGCTAACTAGCCGCCGGAAGTCTTTGAGACTTTGATAACCAACGCATAATGAAATGTTGTATCGGCTTGGCCGGCCGTGTTTCTCCTCTGTTTCTGCCGCAGCAAACGTTGACTCTTGTTGCCGTTGGCACGTCTCTTTTCCCACATGTAATTGGATATGTCTTGTTGTTAACAACGCCGGCATCATCAAGACCACATAAAGCGTCGCCACAACACCGGCGCAGTGCCGTTGAAGTTGTGCATTCCTTTGGTTACCATAGAGAATAAAGGTGTCCCGATAGATCTCTCTGCCAGGCGCCGGTTGAGCGAGTGGGACAAGGTGTTAATTTGGATCCTTCCTGCAAACTGCGGTAAGTGTAGGTCCGGATGGGCCTCTCTTTGTCATTTCTTGTCTACACGGCCAGAAGTACTGAACCTGGACTCTCATGCGGAGCTGGAAGCCGCCGCGACACTGCGGATCAGCCACGTCGTTGCGGTCGCCAAATGGCCATCTCGCCGATGTTTCACCTGCGAAAGCGCGCAAGTTTGTTCTGAAAGTCTCCGTCTTGCAAGTCAACGGCGTAATCACGTCAAGGTGCCAACTACTGTGCTGTCAATTGAGATGCTCGAACCCTGAGGAGAAGCATGTTGTGCCGGCATCTGTCGCTAACACTTGTCGTACTCGTTGAGAGCAGTGGGCGTTATTTTACCTGGAATGTGATCTCGACCTCATCTTTGTTTTGGCACGCCGCACGCAACAACTGAATCTGTGTCAGCCTGATTCCGCCAACGGTGCTCAGCTGTAGCTATCCCGACCTACGTAAGGGACAACAGTTCGAGTGTGTGGTGTTACATGCACATACAATTCAATTCCGTTAAAACAGAAGGCGATTGGGCGTACGACTCAAATTTTATATACTCCTAGAAGAAGATAGATTAACAGTGCACCTAACTGTTTGGTGATGTTTGGACTATCTGAACCATTCTGGCGCCGCTGCGTCGAGCAATCAAAATTGCTTGCCGCGCCTCGTTCCATACATGGAGTTCCCAGCGGTGCGGCGAAGATCCGACACAAAACCGTCGTGTCGTCAAGTGTAGCCACGACGCCAGCACGGTTTGTGCCCTTGAATGTTTGTGCGTGTGCTGGGCGCTTATCCTTTTGGTTTCTTTATGCCAGTGACGACTGACGAGCGCCTAGCGGCCAGCGCACGAGCCTTCCCCGTTCTTTATACGCGCGCTCTGTCCCGTCGTGAATCTCTCAAAGTCAGCTTGACGCAGACCCAAATCCAGAGAATTAAAATCGCACGAAAAAAAAAATCCAAATGATTTGCGATCGCATTACTGAAAAGATTATCGTAAAGAATGATTAAAGGAAACACCCTAAAGAAATGATTAAAGAGTGGCAAGCGCGACGGCCGCAGCTTTGAGCTGGCTCGCGCTCGAAATGCTTCTCCCACTACCGTCGATTCCTGACAAAAACAAAGGCTACCATCTCCAAATCACACACAAAAGAGAAGGCTATCGGATATGTAAAGAACGGCGGCGAAGATCGGAGAGACGCTGACAGGAACAACCTTCCCAGGTTCCGAGCTCCTGCACCCTGTCAGTTTTAAATCCCGCGAAATGTACAGGCCAAACAATAATGTCGCTTTGCAAGAGTCAAAAGCAGTCAGAAAAATTCAAGCCCCTATCATGAAATATTCCTACACAATTGTTTTAGAGAGGGGAAAAAAAAAAAGAAACAGAGAAAACAAACACAACTCGCCTAATTTGTACAGTGAAGCATTCCGGCGACGGTCGTCGGAGGGGAGGAGGCTGCAATCACGGCCGCCCCGCCGCCGTCGGCGAGGCCGCGCCCTTCCAGCTCGACTCGCCGGCGTCCCTGCCCCGCCTCGTCGACCCGTCCCACCCCTTCCGCACGGATCCGTCCCCTCCGCCGCGGGCCCACGACACGGTCCTGGTCAGGAACGCGCGCCACCGCCGCCCGCCGTGGATGCTCCCTCCGTTTCCGCCGTTGCCGAAGCTTCCGACTGGTCCTCCCGCGCGGCGCCCGCCCCTGGAGCTCCCCTCGGAGCTCATGTCCGAGAGGTTGATGAGGCTGGTTGCGTGCCGGAGCCGGCGCGACCTGAGGACCTCCTCCCTGACGTGGACCGGCAGCCGCAGCGTGAACCGCTCGTGGTCGCCCTCCTCCGCGGCGGCCGCCGCCGCCGCGAAGAGCGAGTGCCCCGTCGAGTGCGACCGCGGCATCCGCGCCGCCCGCCGCGCGCTGCGCAGCATCTCCAGCTCCACGGCCTCCTCCTTCCTGTCCTCCTCGTCGCTTTCATCATCATCCGTGTCGTCGGTCACCGGTATAGCCACGGCCTCCCGCGGCGGCGAAGGCGAAGGCTGGCGCTGCTGCTCCGGCGAAAGCGGCGAGGGCGGCGGCTTCTCGAGGTTGGCGCGGCAGAGCGGGCAGGTGAGCCGCGCCTGGAGCCAGGGGTCGATGCACTCCGGGTGGAACGCGTGGGAGCAGTGCGGAAGCAGGCGGAGGTCGTCGGCGTCCTCGAACGCCGTGAGGCACACGGCGCACTCCAGCACGCCCTTGCCGATCTTGTGCTCCACGATCTCGCGGTACCGCACGATGGGGAACGTGGCCACCACCGCGGGGTCCAGACCGCGCTTCCCCCGCCTCGACGGGCCTCCTGCTCCCGCACCCGCAGCGGCGGCGGCGGCGGTCCCGTATGCGCCCGGGTCGCGGAGGCGGCACTGGTTGATGTAGGCGCAGAGGAAGAGCAGGAAGAAGAAGACGCTGATGGATACCGTGATCACCGTCGACATGGTGCGCCCGAACGGCGTGGGAGGAGGAGGGGGCGCCGGCGCCGGCGGGGGCGAGGAAGACTGCGCGTCGCCGATGGACATGGAAGAGGCGATTAGGAAGAGGACGAGGAGCAGCTCCAGCCGCGTTCCCATGGTTCGTGGAAGCACAGCCAGCCGCTCTGCTCTGGTGTGCCGCGTCGAGACTCCGCTTTGACGACACGGGGAACTGCGTATGTGTGTGTTTATGTTAGTGGTGGTGGGGATGCCGAATTGGCGAGTTGCCCACCTCTCGATCGATCGATCCCCTCGTTTTGCTTTGCGGCTTTGCCCAAAGTCCCCAAACCGGCCTTCCGAAATCCCCTTCCCTTTTCTACATCTGGAGCGATCTTTTTGACGCTTTTTCACGTGTCACAGTGCGCCTCTGACGTCGTGCAATGAGATGTAGTAGTAGACTACTTAAGTTATATCTGCATGGAGCGTATGACATCGCCACTATCTCTATGTTTTGGAAGCTGTCAAAGCAGGTGGACACGATGACGAAACACAACTTCTTAAAGGCAGGCAGGGAGATACTTGAAAAATGGCGCTATGGACTCTTAACAGGTCTCGAACGGACTGTCGCGTCTCGGCTCACTCACAACCACCCGTGGTTGAGGACATGAACAGCGAGACAAAACAATTGAGGGTCAGTTGCTGCCCTGATCATCTCATCTCAACAGAAAAAATAGAAATGTTGATGCCCTGATTGCCCTCAGCCAGCGGGCAAGCGCTGTACCTGATGCCCTTGCGAACCTTATGAAATTCTTCAGGTAGTAGTTAGACCAGGAAGACAGGAAGAAATATCGCGAGCATTGAGTTTTAGATATGCTCCATCATTCAATGGACTGAGAAAACATAATTAGACTATCATGCAAAACACCCCGTAATCTGGCTTCGTGTCCAACATTATTCCTTCACACAAAAAAGTACTCAAACCCGCTTACTCACCCACACTAGCCCTGCTTGTTAGTATACAGCTTTTCTGCAGCATAAGTTCTCTAAAGCTATCTGCGGTCTCGGTAAAACCAGCTCTCAGAAGAGCATCGAAAAGTCTGTTGCATGCGGAAATGTCAAACTCTGGAGCTTTCGACCGCTGCCACTGGTCGACGATCTCCCCGGCGTCCTTCAGTTCCCCACACATGAGGTAGGAGGAGAGCACGCAGATGTAGTTCCGGCTCGTCATCCTCTGCGAAGTCATCTGCAACGATTTCCATATGTCCTTTACTCTCTCTCGGCTGCCAAGGCCGGTATGCAAGAAGACAAGGAAATCAAAAGTTATCCACTCCCTCTGGCTGATTTTGGCCTCGGTTTCCACCATCGAATTTGTCGAGCCAACAAGCTGACCCGCATCAACATAAATGGCAGCAAGGTTTCGGTACAGCGCCCATCCATAGTTTGAGTTTGGATCCTTTGACATCTCATCCAGAATTCTTTCGAAGCCCTCAAGATCCATGGATGCAGCAGCTGCACTAATCCGGAGATTGTATGTGAAAAGATCTGGTGAAACATTTTGCCTTTTTAGCTCTTCAGCAATGGTTGGGACCTTATCAAGCTCCCCAACAGACATGTACAGGGTCATCATTTCATTGTACACCAGTACATTCATAGACAGGTTTGCATCCTTCATTCTCTCGAAAAGCCTTTCAGCTTTGTCGGTCATCTTTGATCGAGCATAGGAATGGAGAAGCGCTGTATAGGCTTCAAGTGATTTGGCTCCAGGTGGAAGTTTCTCAAAAAAATCTTCAGCAGCACTAGCCCCAAAAACTTTGGTAATCAAGTCTATGCGCATTCCATAGTCACTCTCAGATAACTCGGATTCATGATGCGTCTTCATCCAATCAGCTACCTGTAAAATGTGCAGTTGATTAACCGATCCTTTTGTATTTTCTTGAAGACAAATATTGCAATGACTACAAAAATTATAAGCATCTCACTATGGTATCAGCATACACCCTATGGCGACATGTTTAGCATTCAGACAGAGCTGCAACTGAACAAAATCAGCTGTCTGAACTTAACTGACTGGAGGGAGTACACAACCAGAACAAAACAACAAAGCTACTTCAATACTTGATATCTAAGCAAGCTTCATCAAAGTAAATGTGTGGCAGCTAATTCTCTTTTGACAGGTATAATTTGCATATAATAAAATGCTCAATGCATAGTACAGAGCCACATGCTCATCATGTTGTACAGAACAGCACGATGGCTACATCACCTTGCATCAAGTGGCACAAGAAGAAACATGCAAATACATTTTAGATGAAAGTCCCTTATACTGAATCACACATCAATCACAATCACATCGAAGTCTTTATGTTAGATGGAATTCAATAGAACGTTATTGATAAACAATAGGAATAGTGAGTAAAGCTAAAGAGCAATCCATAGTGAAATACGCATATTATATGGAACATCACTTCTTGTCAAATGTTTGCACTTAAACCCACAGCATAATTTAGTGTAAAAGCTGCGCCCTATGTAAAGTATGGACTATGGACATGGGCGCTCTCGGCAACTACCACACTAGAATCAGCAAATAGACTTAATCTTCCTGCCATATACAGTCATCAACCATTTCCATCAGAGGGAGAAACAGATCACGGCACAGTACCAGTGTGTGCGCACAGGCAATCACTGAATACCATCAGGAGGTCCACGACAAGCAGAGCAATCATAAGAGATAAGGGTTCTGAGGGCGTGCGAACCTCAAGAGCGTGCTTGAAGCGGCGGGCGCGACTGAGATCGCGGGCGATGCGGCGGAGCTCCGGCGCGGGGGCGTCGCGGCCCTCGCCTGCCCACTTCTCGAGCGCCGCCGTAGCACTCCGCTTCGCGAGGCCCAGCCGGAAGATGCGGCTCCGTAGGTCTTCGTCCTCCTCCTCCCCGCGGCCCGCGCCCGCTGCCCCTTGGTCGTCGTCGTCGTCGGCCGCGGGCGCGGGGCACAGGGTCACAACGATGGGGAGCGGCTCCGAGGATCCCGTGGAGAAGGCGCCGTGCCGCGCGAGGATGGAGCGGAGAGCGGAGGACCGCGTGGCGCGGCCGGCGGCTCGAAGGAGCACCGCCGCCATCTCGTGAGCACCGCCGTGTTCCGTTTGACACCGCGCGAGAGAGTGACTGATTCGTGGGGTCTTCAGCAGAGCGGACCGGTGGTTTGCGGGCCAAGAAGGCCCAAGCCGTTAATTAGTGGGCCGAGCAACTGCGCATTCTCCAAAGAATCACGGGCCAAATAAGAAAGCCTCAAATCGAATTTTATAAATAACCCCTTACTTCGGATCGCGATACCAAAATTTACAAATCGATCCCTAATTTGGATCGCGATCAATAGTCGCGATCCAACTCTTTACAAATAGAACCTTATTCAGTTCTGAATATTTACAAATCAAACCCTGGTTTTAGATCCGGATCGGTCCTCTCCTCCGTCGGTTCGTCCTTCGCCGGCATCCGCCGCCCGCCGCCAGCCGGAAGCACAAATCTCCATCCCGGAGAACAGAGTCCTGCTCAATAACGAGCGCCGACGCCTCCCCGCTAGCCTGCTACGGCGGCCATGACCGGACTCTGGAGTCGCGGGCGGTTCGCCACCTGCGTTGGCGCGGCTGAGGTCGCACTGGTGACTGGCCCGGTGTGATTGGCATCCTCGTCCGTACCTCGCCGTCGCGTCTTCTCAGTCCGTGGCATGGTGGATAATGGCGGCGGTCGCGGTCCCGCAACCGCGATGAACAAGTGACCGCCGAGTTTCACGAAAATTTCAGGGTCGTCAGTTTACGCATGGTCCGATAGCTCCCTCTCAACCTTATCAAGGTAGCTGAGCATCACTTGGAGACCCTTCTCGTCTGCGAGTTAGAAGAAGAACAAATGGACTCATTAGAAATGCAATTGTTTTTTTTTTACAGATGAACACAATCGCGATAAAATTGGGTTGGCATTCTTATGTTGACTGCTATCTCTATCTACCGTCCTCCAGTGGAGCAAATATTGTTTGCGTTAATTGTTGAGGCATGTTGAATGAAACCTAACCATCCAATGACATCTTACTGTTTTCAAATTTCTATCAGGATTTGTGCTTCTATGCTTGATTTTGTTTGGGGGGGCGATTTGCCTGAATTTCTTTGCCACTATAGAGGAGAGAACAATCTGATCTCACCAAGCCTGGGAACCGTGTGGCCGCAAGGATGACGTATGACAAGCGGATCTTCAAATGCTACCACAAGCTCTTCGCTGTGAGCCTTCACAAAGTCCTCGTCACCTGCACATAAGTGCTCATTAAAAAAAAAACTATATTGCAACACTATGCTGGCTTTGAAATTTTGTATTCCGTAGCAAGTAGTACAGGTCATGAGAAACAGGGACGCTTGAACAAGCCCAGAAGCGAATGACCGAATTTCTACAGCGACAGCTCACGAACCAATGAAGTGGTTGTAGGTAATACCGATGAAGTGAAGCGAGGGACATTTGATTTTGCCGGCGAAGGCGAACGCCCTGGTGGCCGCAGGCGGCGACCGAACCTTCGCCCCGGCTAGAATTACCACGTACCTCACGTTGGCGACTTCAGTCAAGGCCAATCCCTGCCGGAAAAAGACGCAAAGTATGAGACCAGAATTCAGCTGCAGCTATAACAGTGCAGCCCATAAGAACACCAACGTATCATTTGGACATCACACGCACCATTAGCTTGAGTTTTTTTTTTTTTTTTTTACCTGTTGCTGGAGCCCTGCAAGCACTGCGGATACGCAGGCACCCTGGGAGAAACCCAGCAGTCCGTCGAACGGCCCTTCTCTGGCCATCAGCTCCTCGATGTAGGAGAAGCACCTGTCCATGTTCGTGAATTTAAGGAAATCCTGGTCCAAAACCCAGACCAATTAAACAGAATTTTGTCAGTTCGGAATCTAGGATCAATTCATCAAGTGCGTTGACGAAATGACGGTCGCGTCAATGCGATGTTGTGGACGGGGCCGAATGAACCTCGCCGATGAACTGGCACCACTCGAAGTAGGGCGGGTCGAAGACGCCGGCCACGGGGGATGGGACGGCGTAGGCGGGTAGCCGCCTCCACATTGAGATCGATGGCGCCGCGGCGGCGATCTGCCATCGCAGTGGAGTTTGAATTTCCATGAGGTGGAAGGGCAGGCAGCGGTCGGCGGCGTGTCACTGTTTCGTCTTTGGCTCGTTACGCACGTGACTGATAGTTAAATCACGATCGCTCCGTGTTCTTGTTTAAGCTGGCCGGCACGTTGACGGGATGGGACAAGTGCCGGTTGATTAATAACTCTGGGGGATGGGTGGATGCATCTGACCATAATTAATCAACAGCGAACCAAGGGAGTGAATTTGACATGGGGATACAGCATCCAACCGTATCGCGGGAGACATGGCGCACTACTGATCACGAGCTCAGCTGAGCTGATGGCTCGTGGTTGTTATTAGGTGGCCGAACGTTAACGTTTCTCTGCAATGAGATGTAGCCGTCCCTGCCGAATGCTCTTAAAAATGAATCCCTCTCTGTCGAATGGTCTTAAGAACTGATTTCTACAGAAAGTGATTGCTTTCCTGCAGTTCGTTTCAGGAATTCAAGCTTGACCGCTTCCACCGCAAGCATTTCATTGTCGTTCTACAGAATTTAAGTGCAATAATGTTCTGTTATCCAACCGTATCGCAGGAGGCATGGCGCATTAGCTCAGCTGATGGCGTGGTGGTTAGGTGTCCGAACGCTACGTTTCTCTGCAAGATCTGGCCATCCGTGTCAAATGGTCCTAAAAATTAATCTCTGTCCAATAGTCCTAGTAATTACTCCCTCAGTTATCGCTATTGATTTTTTTTAGTTAATTTTAATTATTTAACTTATTTAAAATATATAAAGTTTTAATTTATGTTTCAATTTTATTTGATGATAAAATAACTTATGACAATATATATGATATTTTTTAAAAGCTTTTGAATAAGGCGAATAATCAAAATTAATTAAAAAGGTCAACTGTGTTAACAATTTTAAAACGAGGGAATAGATTAAAATGATTGTTTTCTCTGGTTTGCTTAATGAATATTCTAACATAAACCGAAATCACATCCACTGCAAGCATTTCTTTTGCGTTTTGAGAATAGACAGTGCAAAAGCGTCTCTTCCTACGCTTCATCGTGATATACAAATCTCAGCCTTTGTGTATGCCGTAGTTGTTTATCTACAGAATTTTAGTGTATTAATTATATTTCTGTTATTAGTATTTAGATTTCAGAGAGTGGCCTTAATAGTTAGATTTCGGTGATTCCTTCAACATAGCTGCAGAATTTTATGGATGCAATGGAGGCATATTTTCTAATTTCTAATCTTAACAGATCATGTGAGCAATTCATAGCAGTATGCCAGTATAGCATTACATTTTGGTGATATGCAAGGGTTGTAACTACAACGAGCTATATAGCACGAAAATATTCGTATTGGAACGAAGAAGAAAGAGGAGAAAAGGTACACGATAATTCTTCTGAACAATCAAGGTATAGAATATCCGTGCCTCATAAATAACAGAGGTTACAGACTCACAAATGTATGTTTATTCTACCATGTAGAATAGGGTACATCGGTATTCAGACACTTATAATCTGTAGTCCTATCACAAACAGACTTCTTTTTCGTCAACATCAGTGGCTGAATGCTCAGACGTCTCTTTCTCAATTTTCTCAAGGAAACTGAGCATGACTTTAAGGCTCTTGTCATCTGCAGACAATGAATAAACGGTGGTTACTTTGGCTGTTTGGCGTGCATACCGAGGCAAAAACTAGTTGATTCGGTTAGTAAAAGGTCCCATGAGAGTTTTTCTTCGAGGAAATTCACGTCGCCCGGACGACTGAGGAAGAGACATGTTGAAATTTGTTTTGAAGCTGCTAGTTTATGACTTAATTTGTTTTGAACCTGAATAATATTATTTTCTTTTGCTGATGTATAATGATGTGAAGCACTACAATTTGCTATGCATGCGCGTCAATAGCAACAGTAGTTGTTAGAACAAAGAAGCTTACCGAGCCTTGGAACTGTGTGGCCCTTTGGGTGACGTATGACGAATGGATCCACAAATGACTCTATGAGCTTTTCGCCATGGGCTTTCAGGAAGTCGTGGTCGCCTGCATAACACAGAACATGAAAACATGTTCAACAAGCAGTTGGTTGAGCTATAAATCGTCCAAAATACATAACGAACTGAAATGACTAGTGAATGGACCGTGTGTAGCCAAAGTTGAACTAACTAAAAATTAAAATGATGGCGGAAATTAAACAGAACATTGTGGGGGCACAGTAGCACAGTTTTCTTTTTTAAGTGAAGGCACAGTAGCACAGTTTTTTTTTTAAAGTGAAGGCACAGTAGCACAGTTAAATAAGCACGTGATTGGAGCGTCAAAATGAAGATAAATTACTTTGTCTGTGCACAAGAAACATAATCTATATACTACTAGTGTAAGGGTAGTGGAAATATTCGTTTTTATTCTATTCACAGCACTATCATTCGGAGAAAAGGTCTAATCTCTAATGCACATGCAAGCATATTGCCTGACGCAGACATGTGGCTAAAGCATAAAGATAAAAAGCAACGGCACTGCGCAACGCCGCGGCAGAAAACAAGCACTGCGCGATGCCCCGTCTGTCTCTCCACCAACTATGCTAGGCAGACATGCCAGCTCAAACAAAAAGATACAGAAACGGCATCACGTACGCACTGACGTCGAAGCAACGGATGAAACAAGTACAGTAGTAGGGAAGCAAGCAGCAAACCACACCAACTTGCGCTAATAAACAATGGATGGTATCTGAAGATATCCAAGTATACCTATGAAATGAACAGAGGGGCACGTGATCTTTTTGGCGTACGCCTTGTCGGCCACCGCCGGCGACAGGAACTTGGCGCCGCCGATGATTATCAGGTACTTGATCTTGGGAACTCTCGTCAGGGCCATACCCTGCCATGGAAACAGAATAGTACAGGTAATTATTTAAACCCGTGCCAATCCGTAACAACTAGCTGCAGAGCTTTATTAACTTTGGTCTGATTAAGATTAGTAGGAACGGTGGCGGACTCACTTGTTCTTGGAGGCCTGGTAACGCCGAAGAGAGAGCGGAACCCTGGTGTGATGTCAATAATAAGTATGAGAACAAAATTGGTTTACCACCGCGTGATTTGAAGGAGACTAATCGCGTCGCACGCAACATACCTGAGAGAAACCCATCAGTCCGTCGAAGGGGCCGTCTTTGATCATCAGCTCCTCGATGTATGCCAGACATTTGTCCAAATTCCTGTACTCTGTAAAATTCTGTTCCCGGCAAGAAAAAGAAAGAAAGAGAATTACTAATATGTAGGAGAAAACAAAAAGTCGTTCAAATTCAAAGCTAAACTTGGATCCACAAAACGACGCCCACTCGTGGGGAAAAGAAAAGAGTCATGAAAACTAGTATGACCGAGGGAGATCGAAAGATCGGATCGGAGGGTCGGAGGAAGCAATATAATGGGCGGCACCTTGTCGAACTGGAACCACTCGTAGTAGGGCGGGTCGAAGATGCCCTCGACTTCGGACTTGCCCTCGGCGGGGAAGGGCGCGTCGGCGAAGACGAGGTCGAGGCGCGCCGTGACGTCGGCGGGCCACTTGCCCAGCACCTGCTTCCGCATGATCTCCCCGCTGGTGCGGAACCCGTGCAGGCAAAGGAACCGCGGCCGCCGCCCGGCCGGCGCGTCGGTGCCGCTTCCCAGGCTTCCCATGATGATCCCCGCACGAGAGCTCGCACTCGCAGGCAGCCCACTTAGAGAGAGCGGCGGCGGATTAGAGAGAGCGGCGGCGGATTAGAGAGAGCGGGGGAGCGAATCGTAAGATGCGAGGTGAGGCGAGGAGGTCGGCGCGCAGTGCTGGCCGAGCCGAGCGGGTGGTATATGAATGGTTTCCGCGGTGTCGTGGCCCCCGTTTTGCGCGTGCGGTTGGGGCGTGGACCGCGTGGTGTCCGCCCAAGCCCAACTGCAGGAGTGTCCCTGTCGTGTGGTGGTGGTGCCGCGGCCACGGGCTCTCTCGAGTAGGGTTGAAAACGATCGGAAATGGTTCTACCACTTTCACTTTCACATTTCTTTTATCGGGACAGAAACGGGAACGGAGAAATCCGAATATGAAAACGGTTGGGAAAATTTCAGAAATTGGAAATGGAACAATTTGGTCGGAAATATATCGGTATCGGTTCAAAAACCGATAATTCAAATCGGGAACATCGTAACATGCTAATAATTTGGTATATAACCACACATAAACATAGTGAAAATAAATAATATCTATCATATCACATTTTAAAGCACGTACATAAAATATTATAATAGTTTAAAGTACCTCACAACTCATAAGTCACAACTGTAGTCTGTCATACGATTAACACATGCAACATTACAACAGTTGAAAGTTTAACCTTGTGAATATAGTCACAACCGGACCTGTTTAGGGATAACAATGAATATAGTCACATACTACTCAATTACTTATTAGGCTATTCAGTAATATAACAATTTACTAGCTAGATACTAATAATACCTTGTGAAAGAGTAGAAAAAGATGAATGCCGTTTCGATCTGCCAACAGATGGCGCATTTTTCCCAAATATCAAACGGGTCAAGGACGAAACAGAGGGAAATGCCTTATCTCTGCCTGGCGGCGTCGCCATGACGCAGCAGAGGAACCAAGAGACCAGGAGGCGTGGTCGTCCACGGCGCGCGTTGGAGGCCAGCAGTAGGCGCGGGCGGGCGGAGCCGCAGAGCTACAGGCGGGTGGAGCGTTGGAGCCGTCGGGCGGGCAGGTGGAGCTGGAAGGCTGGAAGCCTGGAAGCGCGGTTGCAGGCGGCAGGCGGGTTTGGGCTCCGACATCCGTCGTCACGACGGTCGGCGGCTGATGCTGGTGGCTAGGGTTTAGGGAGCACCAAGCGCCTAAGCCGGACGCGCTGTGTGCGGTGCCTCCATGCGACCGTGCGGCGTGTGACTTGGCTAGCAGGCTGCCAAGTTGGGGTACCTCTGCCCTATGCTGGCCGGCTTGGCTGTGCTGGGCCACTTGGCCTTCACCCCTACTCTTGAGGCGTGTATAGTTATGCACGCGGTGACGTCCCTCCCCTTGGTGGAGCCCCTCCGGGGTCCGGGCTCCCCCCGCGTCACGTCTCGTGGGGGGCACGGGAGCGGGAAGGTGGATCGTACGGCTGGGGTTGGCCGGCGGGTCGGGTCACCCTCGGCGCGGTTAGGTGCGGTGTGCGCGCACTCGGTGACATCAGAAGAAGCTGCTACTACGACAGTCGACCTGTACTGATTTTGGGAGCAACAAACAACAATAAATGATCAGCAAAAGAAACCGAGATGCGGCCGGAACAGTGTTTGGTCTTTCGTTATCTTTTAGTGGACAAAAATGGTGTTTTGTCCAAAAGAAAATGTATCAAAGGTTCAACAATCAAATTCTATATGGGTTGGATCTCGATCCAATTCTACCTGCGCAACTCTGCCGGTACTTGATCAATTCTTGTTGTCGGGAGAAGCAGATGGCTGCCGGCGGCGCCGTTAGGTGCGAGTGGTTGGCTGTTGGAGTTGGAACGTGGCCTTTTGTTTTTGATCCGCTCGGGACCAAACCAACCCACGTCCCTCTCCTTTCTATAATCAGATCACGTGTCCATGTGCTGAAAACGATGTGGAAGAATTAAGAGGCCCCAGCCGTCCACCGTCCTGCCTTCACGGAAGTCGTGGCACGGACGGACTATGTACGCGGAAATGCTAGGCTGCTTTGCCTTGGATGACCAAAGGGGTCAAAAGGCTCGCGAAAAGGGTTCAACGCTTGTGCTGCGTATTTCTACATGATCTGACATTCTGTTTTCTCTTGTCTTTGTAGGCGGAGAGAGACATGATCCCACTTTCCGCGCCCGAGAATTTTTCCTTCCTTCTTGGACAGAAGTTACAGCGGAGAAATCTGGTGCGTTCCATGATATTGGGCTGATCGCACAGCTTGGCCAGGCCTTTTATAGCAGCCCAATACTAGTCCAACAGATTCGAAATCCTTCTCGGTGTCTGTAGCCCACGGACAGTTATCTAATATGATCACACAAGATACTATCATTTTTTTCATTCCATAAAAAAAACTAACTAATCCTCGTGATCGTATCATGTTTTTTGTGGTGCCAACGACCGATGGATGAAAACAAACTAGCTAAGGAGGTGCGCTACGCCGCGCCGATTTGGGGTGACAGATTAACTTATGTGGTGATACTAATCGTTGGTTAGACATTGTTCCTATTGTGCTTTGACTGGTCATATGATTAGATTGAAAATGAATATAACGTTGTGCATGTGCTTCACGGAAGCGGTGTCTCTGCTAAAATCTACATCATTCTCAACCACTCGTGAATTCCATCGACGCGCGTGAGGCTTATCACTGCACAAAGCAAATACTGCATGATTAGCAACAACCAAAGAGTGAAGGCCATCATTACTATTCAGACTGTAAGGTAACCCAAAAAAGCACTGCATGAATGCAATGAGCAAAGGACATTGACACGAATCCATGATTCTTATTCCCATTGTGGAGCAACGCCTAAAAAGGTAGAGAACTACGAACCAACCGCAACGGTTCTAAAAGAAAAGACAGATAATAATTAAGGGCACAAATAATAACATATGGGCTGGGTCTAATTTGGTTATTAAGAAATATAATAATCCACTCAGCCGGTACTCTCATGTGGAAGTTGCCCACTTCGTAGCTGCTTCGTAAGAAAATATTTCGTACGTGTAGCGTTTTCCGAAAGAAAATGGTAACTGAAACGACCCATCTAGCGAAGGAAAAAAACCTAGAGGCAAGGAAATAAACACGCAAACGCAACGGGGCCCATAATCAAAGCTGATACAGGCCAAAAAGGCAAATGAAAAGTAAATCTGATCTGTTTCATGATGCATGTGTAAAAATCGGAAACACCAGAGTACAGCAGCACAGAACAGGTACCGCAACATGCAATCAAAAAACATTAGGCAAAGAAAAATGGGGACAACAGGCAACAGATGCAAGTAAGTGAGAGAAAAAAAAGAAAATGTCACCTGATTCACACGGCACAGCACATAGTGAACCGGAGGGCACCATAAATCCGTGGAAGACACAACAAGCGCAGCAGGATGGGAGGCAGAAACATAGGACGTGATTGGTTGGACGCATGTAGCCCAACCAGACCCGTGGGATGCAATATGTCAATGTTTGGTTGGCTGGTTGTTGAGATGGGCTTGGCTGTAATTTTTCCGACTCGACGTGTGTAGGTAATAACGCGCGGGAAACCGCCTCAGGCTACCGTCCTTGTTCCCGCGTTCACCTCATTGATAAATATCACCACGTTGCTCTGTCGACTCCTCCTCACTTCATTCGTTTCTCTATCTCGGCTAGATTAGTCATTGGTCAACCTCCTCTCTCTTCTCTCTACTCGTATTTTATCTCTCTGAATAGACCTCAATCTGGTATGCACTAGATGCAATCTGAATAGATCGATTCATTTTTTGACGGGGAGAATCCTATTGGACCTGTTACTCGTTCAAAGGCAAGTTTTCCCCCCTAAAATCCCCAATCTCTCAATTACGGATTATAGCAGCAGTTCACTCTCTTTGTGTGTGTTTTCCTCCTCACTTTAATTGTTCCTCCATCTCGGCCAGGTTGGTCAACCTCCCCTCTCTTCTCTCTACTCGTCTTCTCTCCCTCTGAATAGACCTCAATCTGGTATACACTACATGCAATCTGAATAGATTGATTCATTTTTTGGCTGGAAGAATCCTATTGGAGCTGTGATTCGTTTAAAGGCAAGTTTTCCCCCCAAATCCCCCATCCCTCGATCACGGATTCAACCGTATGGAGCAAATGCTCAAAGCACTGGTAACCTAACTAAAATGAGAAACGGTGATCAAACCCAACTGAATGCAGCCTTCCAAACACACAAGCCTAGCACATGCATTCCAGCTTGCAACCTGGGCAAAGCAATCAGCATCTCGGTGGAGCCTCGCTTCAGTGATGCCGGAAACCAATCAAACTAGCGTGTATGCGCACGTCCTAGCTCTGGTGTGCAGCCTGGCCAGGGCAGATACATGAACCAATCACGCCTATAGGAGCAGGGAGCAGCAAACAGTGGAACACATTAGTGAGGAAGACAAAGAGACATGGAAGAGGAAAAATGAGTGCATAAGGGTCTTCAACGGTGAAGACCCAGTTTGGAGACCCAAACGCCTGTATGGGTCTTCTTTTCGTCGAAAGGACACGACTCAAATAAAGCTATCTCCAACCGAGACAGTAAACTGGGTCATCTTGTGCTCCTCGCGTCGCTGCTCCTTCACGCCGCCTAGCGCCGCCGCTCCTTCGCATTGCTGCGGCAGCCGCTGGCGGGCGAGCCCTTTTCGGATCTCCAATGGATCCTATCGTGGAAGAGAAGGAGAGGCTCGGGCGTGGATCCGGCGGTGGAAGAGCTTCGGCGCAGCGACGGCGGCGGAGGAAGAGGAGCTCGTGCGCGGCAGGCGGCGGAGAAGCTTGAACGCGGTGTCGGCAGCGGAGCTCAAGCTCGGACGTCGGTGGCGAAGCTTGAGCTCGGGCGCGGCGGCAAGAAGAGGAGCGCCGCAAGCGGCGGAGGATCTCGAGCGCGATGTCGGCAGTGGAGCTCGGGCACGACGTCAGCGGTGGAGCTCGGGCGTGACGTCGGCGGTGAAGCTCGAGCTCGAGCGCGGCGGCAAGAGAAAGTGGATGACATGGGGCCCGCCCATCAGTGAAGCGGAGAAAGAAGGTGCTGCCGCTGGGTTGCGCACGTCCGTGCCCTATTTGTGGGTTGCGACTCACGCTTCATCCAAAATAGGTCTCGGATTTAGATGCTTTATTAGATAGTGTTTTTGAGTATTTTAGACCCATTTTAAATTTGGGTTACCATATGAATGACCCGTTGGAGTCAGCCTAATTAAAGAATAAGAGGGAGGCAGACCAGAGCACGATGGAATCAAACCTGGCAACGAAGGGATGGATGGCCAATGACGTCACCAATAGCAACAACGACGATAATAACAAAGAGAGAGAGAGAGAGAGAGAGAGAGAGCACCGTCGAGCAGCGTCAAGAGAACCGACCTGAGACAGGCTTCGACGACCACGCGGTGAGGCGTCCACGGCACGTGTCCACAACAACCAGACAGGAATGAGGAATCCAACACAACGCAACGACGCTCTTGTCTATTGGGCTACGCAGACTGTGTGGGCCGCAAACAACTAGACAGGCCAACACCGCGAGAGGGAAATAAATTAGAAAAGGAAGAAGTCCAATTTTCCTCCCTCAACTCTTGCTGTTGTTCGGTTTAGGTACCCCAATTACAAAACCGGGTAGTATGACTCCCTTAACTCTTAAATCCGTTTGTTTTTCCTCCTCGGGTGGTTTGATGAGCGGTTTTGGCTGATGTGGTATATGGGGCCCACCTGTCTGGTGACACGTCATATTTTTTTCTTTTTTTTCTCCCACTCTCTCTCCTCCCTCTCTATTCTCCCTCCCGCTCGCCAATAATGGAGGACAACGTCGCCGCCGGCCAGATCCCGGTGGCCATCGCCTCTCCGCTCAGATCCCGGTGGCCGTCGCCGCGCTGCAGAAGCTGGCCGCCCTCGACCTCGTGCACAACCAGCTCAACGGGACTCTGCCGCCGGCGATCGCGGAGATTCTCGTCACGATGAGCCTGGATTTATGAGGGAACGACCTTGAGGGCGAGATCCTATAGTGGCAGTGCCGGCGGCGGCCGAGGACGAGGAGGAGAAGGGGTCGGCGGCATCGGCGAAGGAGAAGAGCGCGACGGTGACGCTCGCGGGGAGCTGGAGCTGGAGGAGATGCTCCGCGCGTCGGCCTACGTCGTCGGCAAAAGCCGTGGCGGCATCGTGTACCACAACGCCGTCCTCCATTATTGGCGGGCCGGCAGCGTGCTCACGCGGGGCGGGGCGGCTAGCTGGGGCAGGGTGGGGCGGCGAGCTGGGGCGGCGTGCTCGCGCGGGCCGGCCGATGAGCTCGCGTAGGGCAGGGCGGCGTGCCGGCGGGCTGGGCGACGAGCGCGTGGCAGGGCAGCGGCGGGGAGGAAGAGGAGAGGCATGGCATGCGGCAGGACGGCGCCGACTGCCTCCATTATTGGTGAATGGGAGGGAGAATAGAGAGGGAGGAGAGAGAGTGGGAGAAAAAAAATATGACATGTCACATGACAGGTGGGCCCCACATGCCACGTCAGTCAAAACCGCTCATCAAACCGCCCGAGGAGGAAAAACGAACGGATTTAAGAGTTAAGGGAGTCGTCTTACCCGATTTTGTAATTGGGGTATCTAAATCGAACAACCGTAAGAATTAAGGGAGAAAAATCTGACTTCTTCCATTAGAAAAACGTAAAAGTAAGCCCAAACACGAGCCATGTGGCCGGATTGACAAAAGCAGGAAGCGTGACCGTAGAACTACGGTGGCCAGCGGTTAATCACACGCGGTAGACACGCAGGCGATGCACGGCAGTCAAAATAACCTAGGAACCGTAATTCCTTCTGCATTCAGCTTGCTACTATACCGAAATGATCCGATCGACTGATTACAATCTGGCAAAGCTAGCTACCTGGGACTGGGACGAACGGCAATCGAATGATCCATCGATCGTAGAAGCTGGCATCTGGCAAATGGTCTTTACCTGTACCTGCTACGATGTGAGTTCATCAAACGGCTTCTTTTTACTTTTTCAGGGACTGAAAGATCGCGGAAACGCCTCACCCGCACCAGCGGCGCCGTGCAGCCGCCGCCCGCCAGCGCGTTCCTCGTTGGTGTGTGCCTTTGCCTTGGCCATACGCGCCAACCGGCCGAAAACATCCAGTACACGTCATACGAAACCTCCGATGATTGTTCAGTTCAGACACGTCCCAGAACAAACACGAACCTGCGAGGAACGTGGCCGGCTTTAATTTTGCGTCACCAATGTATAAGGTGGCGTGGTACGTTCGTACACCAGTTCGCTTGCCTTTCAGAATTTCACACGGTATCAGGTTCCCAGGTGCCCTGGCTTCACATTGGACGGAGCGGAGATTGGTCTCGCGGTCCGCGCGCGCTTCTTTGCATTCCGGTCGGGCAATGCGCCAAATGAATGGCACAAGTTTGATGTTGCAGAAAAGCAGGGCAATGCTTGTCGATCGGAGAGTCTTCTTGCCAATAGTCCCATGGTTATATCGTGATTACTGCTGTTGCTAGCTGATCGTGCTCAATATTTGCTCCAGAGTATAGATACTGCCTGTTGTGGTTTCGCAATAGCAAGATCAGGTGGTGTGATCTGCTGGATATGCATAATGCATCAAGGTCTTGCTGTTTCATTACACCAGACGAAGTGTGCAAGCCCAAAGTGGATTGGCTTGTCGGCCGAGTTAGCTGAGACTGAGAGTGTAGGATTTATTTGTAAAGTGTGATGGATACATTGTCAATGTGCCAAAGCACCAACAAGTGGGAGCTTGCACGGCTGTCCTTGAGAAAATCGGGAACGAACGGATCTACACATCATAATGTGAAGGGAAGTAAGAACATAAGCGTTTACCCAAGTTCAGCCCATCGAAAAGTGTAAAATCATACGTCATGCTTGTCTATATTATTTGCTTGAGGATGGTTTGGTTACAAGAGTTCCTCTCCCCTCTCTCTCAGGTGCCATGGCCTCTATAGTGCAAGGAGGTTTCACACAATGGTCCGGACTTCTACTAGGCATTTTCAAGTCTTTTCTCCTTCATCATGAGCTTGTCTGAAGCGGAGCAGACGTTTGGAGATAAGCAACCCCCCACCATCTAATGACCCTAGGAGACAGACGAGACGCTGGCGTTAATGTTTGTCTGTTTGAAAGTACATCTAAACCCCGTCATTGAGGAGAATTTTGTTCGTCCACTCACGCGATGATTGCTTCCTTGTCGTTGCCCGAGACGGGCGTAATGCCCCGTCCATCGGTGGTGATGTCTGGGCTTGACCATAGTCGACACACCGTGAGGCTTCACGGAATGTTTTCTCCTCAACCGAATGAGTCACGGCATTTGGCGGACCATGGTTTGCAACTGCTCCTCAAGGCCCAAGGCGTCATCGTGGACGTCTCTTGCTAGACCGGCCCACTCGACACAAGGTAGTTAACGAGGACCTTGGTTTCCAGTACACCGACATACTTAATATTATTATGTTTTCTAGCTTTTAATCGATTAAAAGTTTTCAGTTAGTGGGTTGTTACTTTATGTTTTGTTTTTTTAAGATTATTTGTATAATAATTATAAATTATTAGATCTAGATCTGATTACTCAAAATGATGATTGAAAATTGTCTAAACTTTCAGTCAGCTGAAAATTAGCAAGTCCATAATATTATACCATAACATATTCGATGAATGTACATTGAGTGTGCAAGACTTATAAAGTGACCGAACCGTCCAAATCGGATCATGGTTCTTCTATGCAGCACACTGTCGCGCCACGAAAGGTGATGATGGGACGCCATAGCTGACAAGACACTGGGTTGGCTGGACCTATCACTGGCCAGAGGAAGGCTCTGCATGTGGAGAGAGAGAGAGATCACAAACATGATTGTGGTGAAGAAGACTCAGGGCTCCTTTGAAACGTAGAATTAGAAAAATGTAGGAATAAGAAAAACATAGAAATATGATAGGAATACATACGTAAAATAGAGGATTAAAAAACATAGCAATTTTAAAAACATAATAAGCATTTGGATGAGCCACAGAAAGAGCATAGGAATTTTGTAGGAATTTCTGGTTGATTACCTTTCATTACTTTGATAATTAGTCTTGCCTCCTTTCATTAGCAAGGTTAACATAGGCAGGGTTAACCGGCCGGTTAACCGGCCGGTTAACCCGGTTTAACCGACAAACCGGTCCAGACCGGTTATCCCGGCCGGCCGGTTAACCCTCAGTTTGGATTTAAATTTTTTGAAAATTTAAAAAATTTTGAATCTAATATTTTATTAAAAAATTAGAAGAATAATAAGAAGTTATGGTGAAAAATGGAATCAAAATCACGAGTGTTGATAGATGAAAAAATTATATAAAGAAAAAAAAAATAGAAAGTCAAAACTTATTCGCTCACGGAGGCCACGGAGCCGTCGTTTGTCCGTCTGCGCTGGCCTATCTCTACCACCTTATCATCGATCTGCGCTGTCGGACGCCGCGGAGCCGTCGTTTGTCCGTCGTTCGGCTGGACGGGTGGAGGCGGTCGGCTAGCCGGCCGGCCAGCCCGATTAACCTGCCTGTGAAGTCGGTTAACCGGCAGGGAGGCACGGTTAACCTCCAGCGGCGTCTGATTAGCTGCACACAGAGGTAAGATTTTTTTTATCTTTTTTTAGCTAATTTAGATAGGAAATTTAGGTAAGTATGTAGTTAATTTAGGTAGCCATGTATAGTTTAGACTTTAAAATATAGATAATTTAGAAAGGAAAGAAATATACTAAATATCAAGTATATTATGATTTATTGTAATGTTGAAGTAAGAAATTATATATGTCATTTATTATTATAGGGAGACATGGCAGATCGTAATCAAAGTGATGGGTGTGAGTGCAATTATTTGAATGCTATGTATTCAATAATTATATTTGTGGAAACCTAATGTATAATTATTTGTATAAATCATATATGGGACAACTATATTTTGATGTTTTGTATAACATAATATAGTTATGTTATGTTATATGAACTCAATGTATTGTGTATTGATATCTAATATTATGCTCAATATTTAAAAAATATTATGCCTAATTTTTTTTTTCTATTATTTGATCATTTTTCTATTTTTTCTCCATCAATCGGGTTAGTCACTACTGTCACCGGTTAACCGAACTAACCGATCGGTTAACCGGTATAACCGGTCGGTTAACCGGCCGACGACTGCATGCCACCCAAATCAAATTTTGCCCGGCTAACCAGCCGGTTACACCGGTTAACCGGTGAACCGGGCCCGGCCGGTTATACCGGCCCGGTCGGTTTTGTCAACCTTGTTCATTAGTGGCAGCAAATCTGCAAATTTCCTCGATCCTATGCGATAGGAATGAAAAAAAGAGCTCTGACTGGATGTTTCTTTACCTTCATATTTCCTGTGGTCGGCTCCCTTTGGAAAGTAGGATAGGAAAAATATAGTAACATAAAAAACACATGAATTGAGATGTCACGTTTTTAGAATCCTATATGAATTAAAAACATAGAAATTGATACATGAAGTCCTTTGGCTGCACCACAGGAAGCCATAGGAATTTGAGAATTTAAATAAATTGCAAGTTTTTTAAATAAATTGCAAGTTTCTTCTTCCTCGAGCTGTAGTGTTCTCTCTCTTCCTATCAAGGCACTGCCTCGATCCGCTGCTGCTTTGTACAATTGCATTGCCGGTGACCACAAACGGCTCCCTTGTGCTTGTCCCTTTTGGTCTGGTCTTTTTCCCCTACAGATTTGGCCTCAACTTGTGCACGATTTGAAACCCAGATTGGAGGGTTAGTTTCACCATCTTTGCCCGTACGACAGCCACGAACAGAAACGGGAGCAAGCGGAGCGCGCGAACAACACAACGAGTCCTGTCATTTCGCGCCAGAAAATTTTCCAAGAGATCTGACCTCTTGCTTTTTTCCCTGTGAAATTGAGCACAGGACTGCAATCCTATGGAAAATTTCTTGTCATTCCTATGAACCAAAGACTGTGCATAGGGAAAATTCCATAGAAAACGAATTCTCCAAAATTTCTTGTCTGTTTGTAATGAAGGAATGAAAAATAGAGGAATAGGAAAAATGTAGGAATAGAGAAAACACAGGAATTAGAGAAGCCAGAAATGCAGGAATATAGAATTTTATGTGTTTGGAATGCAGGAATGAATTTACAGGAATAAAACTGCATGATAATGAACTAAAAGATTTAATACTCATATTATCATTTTCAGCACTTAAAGCAATTTAGTGTAGTCTTGAAACCTTTATTTCTACTTAAAGCATTTAAAGCAATTTTATATTCTCTCATGTCTCCCGTGGCTGTTCTGCATAGCGTCTCTCTCCTATAAATCTCACTAATCCTTAGCACAAGAAGAATGAGTAAACAAATGGTAAAACGGATTAACTAGACAACAGTTAAGAAGCTAGGGGTTTGGCGTGGTACGACTGCTATTTCTCGGTAAGCGCTAAAGTTCTGGGACGTTAGGTCCATGATCTCGGTAATGGCGATTACAAGCTCTTAACCAAAGCGGTTACCAAGTAATTAGCACCGTTGTTAAGCATGAGCTAGCGAGTGCCATCGATTCCCTTAGGTCGGACTGCATTTTCTAATTCCTATGAAAGTACAGGCGAAGCCACCATTCCTCTGGAATATTTCCTACGCTTTCCTATGTTCCAAACTCATGGTGACGTAAGCAAAATACAGGAATGCAGTTCCTTCAAAATTCCTTCAAAAATCCTCCATTCCAAACGTACCCTAATTCCTCCATTCCAAAGGAACCCAAAATCTACTTCATAGGAATTTTTCCTTTATTTTTCCTCCACCCTAATCCTCCGTTCCAAAGGGGTGAACAGTACCATCCCTATAGGAATTGAAATCCTACATTTTTCCTACAAAATTCCTTCCATCCAAAGGAACCCTGAATTCTAATCCAAACAGCATGTCGATCACACCGGCCAGCACGGCTGATATGACACCAGCGTCGACTTGAACCTATTACTGTTATTCTAATCTCTACAACTTATTAATTGAGGTGAGATTGTCTAGACTATTTTTTTCGTGTGCAGATGTGTCTGTAACGTTGTCGTATTCAGTTTGTATACTATAATGATTCATCAATCAGTTTAAGTTGTTTTTAAACCATTTTCTAATCCTTTATTAAATTAGACTCTAATTTCAATTCGGTATTTCATACTAACAACAATTAATCATCTATTGCTTTAACATCATATTTTTGGATGGAAACTAATAACAAGAATTCTAATAATAACTTACTCTAAAATTATTATAATAAATAATCTTTTTAAAACTCAAAAATATAAAGCGAAATAAAAATAGAGCAAATGCTCAAGCAAAAAAAATAATTAATTAAAAACCTTTTACAGTCACAAAAAATATTCTAACTATAAAATTTTTAACAAAGACTCGTGACAACGCATGAATATTTTGCTAATCTAGATAAAAGATAGATAGCGATGCTACAGTTTTGACGTCGAAAAAACGTGCTCCTTCCATTCGTTTTTCTGCTTTACATGTGTACAGTACCTGTGCTCCTTTCATTCGTTTTTCTGCTTTACATGTGTACAGTACCTGCTTTCCTCATGCGGCATACGCTGAGATAACGAGGGACAGACAGCACACAGTATCTTGCCGGCGAATTGAACAGATCTGAGGCAGAATATTGAACCCCGAATTAAAATGATTATTCTTTGGATTAGATGAGTACGCGTAATTAATAAGTAGCTAGGCACAAATTAACCAAAGTGCTCCAACCTATTTTAGCCTGCAGATTTATAGCCTAGAAATGTTCTTGGCTTCTTGCCAGGGCCCTGAACGGGCGCCGGTGATCCGCTTTCTTCATGGATTGGATGTGCCGTACAAGACAGCATGCTAAAAGGCACACGCCACGACGACTCGGTAGAAGACTCGGACTTTTGTCATCAAGTCTTCTTGCGCACCAAGACAAAGAAGCACAAGCGTTTTTTTTTTTTTTTGAGACGGTGAAGCACTAGCGTTAGCTTACTTTGTTGCTAGTGATTGGCTATGGCTATCAAAGACTCTGACTTGACACCGCTTTATCTGGTTAATTTGCATAGATGTTGTCAAGCGGTGTGAACCGGAGAAGCTTTGCTTCATCTGCTCTGCAGTGGGTCCTGCTCTTCGTTTTTCATATGATGTCTATGATTAGAGGTGACAATAAAATTTATAACTCGATAGCTCGTTTAATTTAGAGATAAACTCAGCTTGACTTGACTTAGCTTATTCTAATTTCAAATAAGCTGAGCTAATTTTATTAGGGCCTCTACACTCGTCTGCCGCAAACGATATGAATGTCAGGCTGAATCCCGTGAAGGTAAACTTGAGAAGATAAGGTCCAAGACGAAACATCGCTAGCGCCCTGCCCAGAAAACTTGTGAGGGCCACCCAAGCTGACATGCCGCAACTGTGCTTGGCATTAGAAAAAGGAGAGAGAACGACATAGGCCCACTTACTTGGTTATATATTATCGCTGCTGCCAGTCGCTACCTACGTCTGACTCCGGTTCGGCAGAACCGGACATATATACGTGGCACCGTGTTTTCTGACACTAGCGACAATAAACAGTCACTATTGTGGAGGCCCTTAGCTCGTTATTTTAACGACCCAGCTCTAGCGGGCTCATGAGCTAACGAGTTGTGTAATATTTAAACCTACAACCTATTTATGGCTATGGACTATGATCTAACATATCACAAGTCAATTCAAGGTATAAGTACAAACCTTAAACATTTAAAGATAGTAATAATCTATTTTTAATAAGTTAGAGTGACGAATTTGAAGTTAGGGCACTATTATTTTTCTCTTATATAGCTTCTAACAAATACTTAGTTATTAATTTTGTGTAAATATATTATCTTCCTTTAAAAACATATATTTCAGTGACCGATGAACATATGGATTAGTAATGTTTGATTTACATCTCAGAATTTTTGATGGTTTAAAATATATGGTATTTTTATATGATGTATGTTATGTTTTTGTTTTTTATTAACAATTAAAAGAATATATTTTTAAGTAAAATTTGATGAGCCATAATGAGCTAGCTCGTGAGCATAATGAGTCGAGCCGAGCTATAATATTAACTCGTTCCTATAATAAGTCAAACTGAGCTAGCTTGTTATACTAATAAGCTATAATGAGTTGGTGTCGAGCCAGGCCGAGCCGGCTCGACAGCCAGCCCTATCCATGATGTCATGTTTATGTGTTGATTACTAGCTGTGTGCACGTGCGTTGCTTATGGTGAGTTAACAAATGTGAGAAAATTTCTTGTATGGCCTTTAAAAATATGACACTTCTTTCTATGATCCTCTGAAAATGAAATTTTCCTACAAAGTCAAGAACTATCTTTCTCTTTCTTGTATCGCCTTACAGTGAGACATAGGATAACACCGTTAAGTCTGATGTAAAAAGACCGTTTTATCCCTGAAATCAAACAAACTTATTTTTTTAGAAAAAAATATTCTGCTAGAAATAATTATTTTCTGGTTGTGCTATATATTGGAAAAATATATTTCAGCTTGTTTTTAAATTTTGGCTTGTTTAAAAATTGAACTGAAGTGTCACATTTGAACGACATACACTATTTTTTAACATGGCCTCGGCCCACCGTGGCCCTGCCTGCGGTGAGTGTCGCCCGGTCCATAACAAGCGCCGTCCTGCTCACAGCGAGCAACCTACCCCTGGCCTGCCGTGTGCCCGCCTCCTTAGCAGCCTGCTGGCTCGTGCAGCTCGCAAGGCGCCCCAACCCCGCTGCATTGCGCGTTGTCAGGAGCTGCCGTATTGCGCCCTGCATCCAAGTCGACAGTGCGACCTACCGCAATCCTAGTCGCGGTGACCTCTGGATTCACCGAGTCGCGAATCACAGTGACCTCTGGCTGCCCTAGGCCTTGGGGGCGCGGCGACTCACCGGATCACGCCGGCGTCAGAACCCTAGCGTCGTCGACCTGGCCTTCCTCCATCCCCGTCGGCCAAGCCGTGCCTGTTTGCCTTGGCTTGATTCATGAGTCTTTGTCTCTACATCATAGCTAAGGGCAAAATCGACATTTGTCATGACACCCAAAGGTGAAATAACAGAATCAGGTGATAATCTCATGGCAAGGCATACAAGAAAGGGAAAGATGGTTCTTGGTCTCATAGAAAAATTTTATTTTTGGAGGGCCATAGAAGAAATGGTCATCTTTTTAGAAGCCATATAGAGAATTTTCTCAACAAATGAAGAGGACCATTTTGGTCTCATAGGAAAATTTTATTTTCGGAGGGCCATAAAAGAAAGGGTCATCTTTTTGGAAGTCATATAGAGAATTTTCTCAACAATGAAGAGGGTATATGATTCTTACGCCTATCCCAGCCGTAGGTAACATGTGTCTGTGTTGCCCGCGGGGGGGGGGGGGGGTCCGATACGAGGCGACGTGAGAGAGAACAAGAGGGAGTAACAAGGACATGCTTAATTCGAGTTGTCATACCATAAGTAACAAAAAAAAGTTGTCATATCATATTAACACTAAATGCTTGAACTTATTATCTCAAACATTTTTTTTACCATTTTATCCTCAGGTTAAAGCAAATCACACAGGCATATTATTTATACTTCAGTCTCATACGGTACACTTTATAAGGGCCTTTTGGCCTTTAATTCTACATGCATCATGCATGGTCCTTAGATCAACCTGATCTGAACCCTAGTCTCGCCAGGACCTCTTCTGGATGAAGGGTTTTGTGCATCGTAGCTGTGGTGCACGGATTTGGACTTCATCAGCAAGAATCTAATATATATAAATATTAAGGTTGTATGTTTTTGGTGCACTGATGTGTCATGAACATATCTGGGTACTAAGAAATTGCTATCTCGGGCACTCTTCTTTTTGGTCAAGTATTGGCACATGAATGCTCAAATGTCTCGTTCTCAATCTGATCAAGGAAACTGAGCAAGACTTCAAGACTATTGCCATCTGTGCAACACAAAATAATCATAAATAAGAGTAATATTTCCATGGATGTGTGGCTTTTTTTCATCATGTAAACATTACATCCATACAAAAAGAAAAGGTGTTGATCTCTGGGATTAAACTGAACAAATTTGATATTGGTCTTTGTTATTATAGTTTCTTATTTTGACTTCGATTGCCTTCAAAATTGTTTATCTTCTGAAGTCTTCTTAATTATTTAGCCTTACTTATGTGATGCACCAACATTTACTACTAGACACAAGCGAGCTTTCGGATGTGATCTCACCAAGCGTGGGAACCGTGTGGCCGCGGGGATGACGTATGACAACTGGATCCGCAAATGCTTCCACGAGCTCTTCACTTTGAATCTTCAAAAAATCCTTGTCACCTATATATACACAAGTGCTCAAGTTGTTAAAAGTCGGCCCTGTATATAGAACGTGAATAAAACAGTTCAATATTTCAAGTAGTACAATGCATGAGGAACAGGAACTCTTAAACAACCCCAGAAGAGAAGATTAACCAAATGTCAGTCGAGGACCAATGAAGCAGACAAGTGGTCATACCGATGAAGTGAAGCGAGGGGCATTTGATCTTGCCGGCGAACGCCCTGGTGGCCGCAGGCGGCGACCGAACCTTCGCCCCGGCTAGAATTACCACGTACCTCACGTTGGCGACTTCAGTCAAGGCCAATCCCTGCCGGAAAAAGACGCAAAGTATGAGACCAGAATTCAGCTGCAGCTATAACAGTGCAGCCCATAAGAACACCAACGTATCATTTGGACATCACACGCACCATTAGCTTGAGTTTTTTTTTTTTTTTTTTTACCTGTTGCTGGAGCCCTGCAAGCACTGCGGATACGCAGGCACCCTGGGAGAAACCCAGCAGTCCGTCGAACGGCCCTTCTCTGGCCATCAGCTCCTCGATGTAGGAGAAGCACCTGTCCATGTTCGTGAATTTAAGGAAATCCTGGTCCAAAACCCAGACCAATTAAACAGAATTTTGTCAGTTCGGAATCTAGGATCAATTCATCAAGTGCGTTGACGAAATGACGGTCGCGTCAATGCGATGTTGTGGACGGGGCCGAATGAACCTCGCCGATGAACTGGCACCACTCGAAGTAGGGCGGGTCGAAGACGCCGGCCACGGGGGACGCGCCTTGCGCGGGGAACGGCGCGTCGGGGAAGACGAGGTGCAGCCGGGACGTCACCTCGGCCGGCCACTTGCCCGTCACCTGCTGCCTCATGATCTCTCCGCTGGTCCGGAACCCGTGCAGGCACAGAAACCGCGCCGGCCGGGGCGGCGCCCCCCGCCCACCCGCCGCGTCACCGCCGAGGCTTCTTTTGTTCATCATCATTCGCGAATCAAATCAAACACGCCTTGCTTTGATCACGGACAAGAATGGAGCGCGGGTATATGATGTTGTCCGTCATTTTGAGCGTGCGGTTGGCGCGCTGGGATTCGCGCTGGTTTCTATCAGCATCCGCCATTATATTTTGCACTGTCCGAGGTTGTGACTCCGATGTGGCCTCTGTTCCCACGGCTCTCACGCGGGCGTCCTGTGCCATCAGTGATCGATATGGAGCTCGCAACCACCAGCTACTTTTTGGAGAGCAGTGCTGCTATGAGGAATGGACCTCGCGAGTTCCCCGTTGGTGCTGTGTCGAAGAAGTACTACTGCTGGCGCGAACTGTGATGCTCACACCTCACCCAACATCTCGCCGTTGCATTGACATAAAATAACTTAATAATAATATAATCCTCGTGATGATCACCGTATTCTGAACATTAACCATGATTCGCGATGCCACCAACTACTGATCGATGAAATGAAACAAGATCTATACCAATGATTTGATCAATCCCCCGTACAAACAGCTTGCCGACCACCGAACTGTCCGCTAGCTAGTTACCAGCGAGCGAGCGAATGATCTTTTGGAGAGAAAGTTCGCGGAAGAAACGCCTCCGCACCTGCATGCAACAAGCGCGTCCCGGCAGTATGCCGTGTGGGCCAATCCAATCCACACTGCCAGCATACACACCTACGTTGCGACTTTTTTTTTTCTTCTTTTGAGCGACTCGCGAGACGTACGAGCGCGTGGTTGCTAAGGTAAGCTACGACCTAGCCAGAGCCAGAAGCTGCCCCGGTTTTGCGATGTTACAAAACATCACCGGTGATATATTTGTGATTTGTAGTGAATACAGATGGTGTAAAAAAGTAAGAGTATGAGGTTTGATCCTCGATAATCTGGCGCTTCCGTTTCAAGTTATCGGACGCGGTATCAGATCCTCTGCCGGAAGATTGGGCGAGGCAAGAAGTGTTCGGTGTCGCTGTCACCTTTGCGAAGCTTTTTTAGCCTTTCTATCGAGTAAGGGGGTGTTTGGATATCCATGACTAAAAGTATAAGTCACTTTTAGGGCTAAAATATCAAACAGGGGGATTAAAAAAGGACTAAATCTAGTTTAGTCTCTAGTCTGGGAGGGAGGGCAGCTAAAAGCGATTTTACTCTCTCTCGCTCCTCGTTTACGCCATTGCTTTCGCTTAAAAAAATAATGCATCACTCTTTATCCCGGTCGTATCCCGTCACGCCGCCGCTTTTCCCTTCGTTGCCGTCGCGCGCCGTGGACCCGCCTCGCCGGTCGCCCGCACCCGGGTCGCGCCACCGTCAGGCTCGCCACGGACCCGCGCCCCTGAGTCACCTCGCCGGTCGCCAGCACCCGGGTCACGCCATCGTCAAGCTCGTCGCTGACCCGCGCCCCCACGGCCGGTCCTGTGTATTTTGGCGCCCAGGGAAGCTAAAACCCGGAGCCTATATATATGTGTATATATACAATTAAGTTTTGTTAATTAAATAAAAATATTATTATTAATTAAAACAAAATCAAATTTATATAAAAATGATTGTATATTATCTTAAAAATTTCTAAGAATTTTCTAACGGTAAAGTCACTAATGATAGTGTCGTTATAAATCTCGTCCAATAATTTCTTCTCAATGTATAAAGTGATCAAATCATTCAATCTTTCTTGAATCATTGTGGACCTTAAATAGTTCTTCAACAATTTAAATTTCGAAAAGCTTCTTTCAGCTGATGCCACAGTCACGAACACAGTAAATAAGATTCGATATGCAATAGAAATATTGAGATATTTTTTAGTTGATATAATTTATCCACGACTCCTTCTGAGATTCCAAGAACTCTCTCTTTTTTCTTCTTTCTCCTTTTCTCATGTCTAGATAAATATTTTCTAATTGACATGACTTGAATAAAAAATATAAAAATAATTAGTCAAACAACCTTCTTGTTGATTTTTCAAATCAATTTATGCAAGAAATCATTGAACTTGAACCTAGTCATGATGGCTACTCCGCTTGAACTCAACGTATGGGCTAAACTTGCTTGTACATATATATACATATGCTATGGATCGGGGCCTCTCGGTCTTGGGGGCCCAGGGCGGCCGTCCCCTTTGCCCCCCTCCAGGACCGGCCCTGCGCGCCCCCGACCTACCTCGCCGGTCACCCGCACCGGGGTCGCGCCGCTGTCAAGCTCGCCGCGGATCCAAGCCCCCGACCCGCCTCACCGATTGCCCGCACCCGGGTCGTGCCGCCATCAAGCTCGCCACGGACCCGCGCCCCCGACCCGCCTCGCCGGTCGCCCGCACCAGGGTCGCGCCACCGCTCCTCCCCTTCGCCGTCGTCCAGCTCATTATGGACCTGCGCCCCCGTCCCCCCCTTGTTGCTGGCCGTTGCCTGGGTCGCGTCACCACCGAGTCCGCTGCAAGTCCAGATCCGCCATGGACGGCGACGGCGGCATCCCCCACGACTCTTCTTCTCGTAGACGGCGTCCTCCGGTGTTGCGGAGGCAAAAACGTAGGAGAAGGAGAGGCAAAGGAGAGGGAGAGAAAAAAATGGATAAATCTAGACTTTAATGCTCTTTTAGTTATCTTTCAAACAGGGAGATGACTAAAAACTACTAGTCTGACTACTTTTAATCATAGGACTAAATTGTATCCAAACATGCTCTAAGGGGACTAGAACTGACTCATGTACAAGTTGATACTGCAGAAACGCAGAATAGTGCTTGTTGGAGCTGTCACTTCTCAACGCTCATAATTAATCTCGGCGAAGTTCAGTTACCGTGTTGCGAGATCAAAGATAACGTGTACGACAGCACTGCAGCAGTTCAGCACCATGCACGACGCTGGACACTTATTACACACAGTACTCGGTGTAAGTATGTACATTGACAATTGGCAGTAGTAACATCGGCAGAGCCCTCTCTGATTATTGTAGTAAAAGTTTCCACATCGCCGTCGCTAGCTAATCAATCTACGACTGTACGTATTCTAGCTAGCAGCTGATGACCTCTGCCAGGAGCTTGTACCGCTGCACCTTGACCTTCACCCGCGGCTTCCCCGCCCGCATCATCTCCTTATTATTACTCTCGCCGGCGGCACTATTATTACTGCATCCCCCTGCTGATTTCACTCCCGGGTCCGGCGCCGCCCTCCCGTCGTCCTCGGCCTTACGCTGCTTCTTCTTCACCGGGACCGGGTACCCGAGCTCCGCGGGCGGCCGCCTCGAGGAGCACCCCTCGTGCCGCCGCCGGTGGCGTTCCTCGTCGGAGGCCGTCGTCGTTCCCCCCTTCCGCTTCGCCTCTGCCACTGATGGCTTATTGCTGCTACCGTTGCCCGCGATGGTGGTGGCAGCGTGGCCCACTGCTCCGGCTCCGGCGGGTTGGGCCGCCGGCGGCGGGTCCCTGACGAGGCACCAGTTGCAGCGCCGGTACGCCGTGGCGCGCGGGTACAGGTTGCTGCAGTAGCTGTGCTGCACCCGGACGCGGCACGACTTGCATCGGAACAGCTCACGCCCCACGCCGTGGTCGCCGCACATGCAGCACACCGCCGCCGCGTCGTCGGAGCGGGGAGGGGATGGCGGGGAAGCCATATATGGCCGAGACGCCGAGAGCGATCGAGCAGAGCACGATGCCTGGCGGGGTTGAGCGCCTCGACCCTCGACTGAGCTGAGCTATGAAGCCATGGCTTGCTGCGTGTCTCTCTGGTGGTGGCTCGATCGGGTACCTCTTAATTTCGTGGGGCACGGGGGATGGGAAAACGAGACGAGAGACGTGCTATTTATGCATCAGAGATAGAGAAGGGTTGATGATGTGAACATGGTTGTCGGGTTCTGAGGCGAAGACTGACTTCTTAAAAAAATACTAGAAAAGAGGTGGTTTATCACCAGGGGACCCATGCATCAGGCCGTCTGATCCACACGGCACGTACGTCGTCGCTCGCTCCGTCCAGCACGGAACGACTCCACGTCAACGTCGTCGACGGCAACCTCTCTCACCTCTGAATTAATCTAGATAAATACTACTACTGTAGTATTATATCGATTCAACATCCCAGACCCAGACAGGAAAAAGAAAAACGTGCTCCTCAAATTTCTTTTCTTGCTTTTCATGTGCAGGCATAGTGCATTACTCTATTATGGAGAGAAAAAAAAGAAGAAGTCATTTTCTTGTCTTGTCTCGACCTGCTCCCGCATGGATCTTGTGTACGCCATTGAAATACGGAGCGGATTCAAAGGCAAGCGATCGGGAAAAGGCAGAATATTTTGTTGCCGAATAAAATCTCATGTGGAATATTTAAACGCCAGATGAAATCGGTTGTTTGTTTTATCGGCGAGTGGAGATGTTCCTCGATGAATGCGACTGTTAAATAAAATAAACAAAGTAGCAGGCGCAAAATAACCGACGGACGTCGCGAGGCGTTTTCCAGCGTAAAGATTTGGAGCCCGGAACCGTTTCTGCCCTCCGTGGGGTGGGCTTCGACGATCAATCGATTCTGCGCGGTGTTGCCGTACGAGACAGCACGCGGAAAAGGCACACGGCACGACTCGATGGAAGACCCGGACTTCTGTGCTCACGTCTTCAGGACTTACTTGCTCACGAAGAGAAACAGCCGTAGCTTGATAGCTTTGCTCCGATTTGGCGTCATCATATCTGGTTAATTGGCATAGAAAGCGGTGTGAACCGGAGAAGGTTTGCTTGATGTGTTCCGCGTTGGGGCCTGACTTGACGTCCTGACCTGCATAGTCTATGTAGTATAGTACTTAACCATAATGTCATTGTAAGTACTACTCCCTCCTCATTTTTAATTGTCATATTGGAGTTTGACATGGGAATTAAGGAGAAGCATAAAAGATAGATACATAAAAAAATAAAAAGAAAAGAGATAGAGGTGTATTGGGAAGAGATAAAGATGCTTTAGAAAGTAAAAATATCAATTATTTTAGGAAAACTGAAAAAGGCTAAAGTGTCAATTATTTTAAGACAAAAGGAGTACTATATGAATATTGCAAAAGCGAATAGCTTTTTTTTCTTAGACTGACTGCACTGGGGTACTGAAAAAGGCCCTGTAGTATTGCGATAGCAGAAAAAGCCCTGCATCGGGGTACTGGGAGCCGAACTGCAACGTCATGGACAGACTCCTGCACGCCAAATCTGGCGTTGTTCCAGACGTTTGGGACGCGCCGACGTGGTGTGGGCCCGATGCTGGACCTGCTCCTCCCGCCTGGAGCCGGAAACCTTTAGGGAGAGAGAGGGAGAGGGAACCTGATAAGGGGCTGGACGGAGAGGTGGGACTGTCAGCGGTGAGCTCACCATAGAAGGAACCGCGTTGGACGCCGCACCACTGCTCGGACATCAGCGCTACCATCAGGGAGGGCGGCAACATACAGAGCTCGTTGGAGGAGGAGCTAGCTGTGACATCCGGAGGATGAGCCGGAGAGGCGGATCCCGACGGCAGCGACGCGCAGGAGAGGCGGGCCTGGCGAAGCGGCGCGCGGGAGGACCGTCGAGGAAAGAGAAGCAGGAGGGAGAGGGGAGAAAGAGGTAGCGGCAGGAGAGAGGGAGAGGGGAGGGAGAGACAAAGGGGGAGAGGAAAAAGGAGAAAAATGAAAAGAAAAAAAGAAAATGATAGTTGAGATAGTTGAATAAAGTATTGGATAGTTGATATAGAGCATAGATATAAAGTATGAACGAGTGTGAAAAAACTACATAAAAAAAAGAGAATCTTAGTAACTGGTAAAATATCTATTTTAAAAGATAAATTTAGAGTATAACAAATACGAACAGTCTTATAAACAAGAATGGTTGATTATCGTTCAGGACAGGACACTCCTACCAATCTCCCCTCTCTCGGCAAGCGCGGCGGCCAGCCCATTTGGCTACGAAGCTGCGGGTGGTGCGTTTACCTATTTGGCTGCACAGCCACAAATCGTCGTAGCCAAGGTTTCGGCGGGGACGAACCGTGCCGAACTGGAGATTCATCAAGACGCTGTTAAGCTCTGGTCGCCTCGAACAAATCAGGCGCCCAGTAACAGCGTGTCGAGGAATGGTAACCTGCAACCCCCAATGCAGGTTGCCACAGTCGAACACCAGCGTAGCAGAGGCAGAACCCGGAGGATGAGGGCGCCGCCGGTTGCTTAGGCCAGAAGGGAAGCTGCAGCGCGACCATGAACCAGGTATGCAGGAGAAGGCGGCGGTGGCAAAGCAGCAGCACTGAAGGTATCACCAGCTTTGGTAGGTGAGACAGCAGCTACCACACCGCCAGCCCGGAAGGGGCAGGGTAGTAGGACAAGGTCCATACCCAAAGCTACATAGATGACCGAAGTGAACACCAACATAGAAATCCTGGAGCCAAACCAGGTGACGATATCTATATATACGTGCAAAATGTATACTATAAATCTAACAGACGATACTTCGCAAAATCACTAAGAAAAAAAAATGGAGGCACAAACAATAGTTTAATTTATTAGCAAGTCAAAATTTCTTGAAAGAATACCAATGACTCCCTGGTGTACAACAAGCTCTAGTTCTTGCGACACACACACACATTACAGGTACCATTCCTTCAACACATCTCAACCCACTGTTCGGACAACACTCTATAACATCTCACCTGACGCTACTATGTTTTCACCGGACCAAAACCTTGTTTTCCATCGGAGAAGACGGGGAACGGATATGAGCTCTCTCTAGCTCACCAGCTGCTGGTTGCCGTAGAAAGGATAGGCCCCGTATGGAGCAGCGGCGTACATGTTAGGGTGCGGAACAGGGGAGGCATAGCCATAACCGCCGTAAAACGGTGTACCGTAGTACATGTTGTTCCTTCGGCCGCCAGAGTCACCCCTAGACTGGAAACAGAAGATGCAGGTGTAAGGGGAGGAAGGAAAAACAAATTTTCACCCATCTTCATAATCATTGTGCAAGCGTAAACAAGTAAAATATGCAATCCAAACAGCAAAAGACTAAATATGGCTGAACTAGACAAAAAACAGTAAACTTGCAGGTAAAAAAAGGATAAAAGCATATAAACATGGAAAAAATAACTCTGGCATGAAACCAAAATGCAAAGGGCAATTCAAATAGGAAACTGTACAAGTTATATATATGCTATTCATAAGCGAGGGCAAAATTAATATGTTTGACAAGTAAAGCAATATTGAAGTGGGCATCACTCTATAAATCAATCAAAGTTTCTTTATTCAACACACCCACAAAAAAAAACATCAGTATAAAACAAATAAAGAATACCAGGTACCATAACCATAAGGATGTTAACTAGGTTAACACTCATGCCACGATACCAAATAGGAACAATTCTAATTTTTTAGGAAAAAAAAAAGTGTTGCGACCATCCACTCCATCCTGTTTATTCAATAATTTTACAATAAAAAACCATTCCTATTCCTTGACAACGGCAAGCTAATCATTTTGTTTGGTTACCAAGGTAGCCATCATACAACATTGAAATAACAGGTTTTCAGTATTGAAAAACTTTCCTAAAGGAAGAGCAATCATCCAACTGGATGAAACTACAGGAGAGAGCAAAAATGCAGGAATTAAACTACTGCTGAAGATTTCCTTTCTATAAAGCATAACTCTGATACTTGTCACGGAGTAGTGTTTTAGATAAAACCTCAACAAACCCCATTGAAATAATAATGGTGTGATGTACCCTGCGACCATGCTAGTTTTTTTTTTTTTTTTTTGAACTCGGACCATGCTAGTAGTTAATCATAAATGAATTAGATGCAATGATTACAACGTAGGTGTTCTTCAGAAAGAGCATAACAAGATGGGTGCATAAGAGTTTAGCTTGTGATATGGAAGTTAGGATAATTACTTACTTCTGAATTGTTGCAAAGGTAGCAAATCCAGATATAGCAGTGGATGCATTTGACAAAATGATTGGACCGATGCAACATCATCCACCCACCCCCACCCGACACACACCCACAAAACAAAAAAAGAGTGAAGAAAGATGTCACATATGGCGAACCTGCTTATGCGATGGGCTGCGTCCCCATGAAAGGCGGACTGCCTGCTTTCCAATGATCGATCCATTCAATCCTTGAAGTGCTTCTTCCGCGTCAGTTCTAATAACAGTTGCACAGCTTAAATATTACTTCAAACAAGTAATAGAGAAAATAAGCAGCAAAACATTTTCATGCTTGAGGACTTGAGGTGCATACCTACTAACGAATTGGACAAAGCCACACTGCTTTCCTACAGGAATTTTTACAGAGGCAACTTCACCATACTTGGCAAAGGCTTTCCTAAGTTCATCCTCACTGACACTTTGGTCAAGCCCACCAACATATACCTGAAGCAGATTCAGATCATAGGTTAGAAATTTATCATACTTGAAGGTAACAGACACCACGGTAAATTTGTGCTACCCACCGTCCTGTTAGAAGAATCACCATCTGAATGACCAGGTGTTGAAGAGCCAGAATCACCTGATGAGTACCAAACCATATAATTGAGTGAACAATTGATCTAAACTAGACCGATTTCAGAAAAAGACAAGCAAACTCGCAAGATCCTCTACAAAGACGATTTAATATATATGATGCCATGATGTGCTACCAGAACATTACTCTGTAGAAAATTAGAAGCAAAAAGTAATATACATATCAGGGAGAAACTGTTAGGGGCATGGTGGCACCATAGAGCAAGCAGTGCCACACTAAAGTTCTTATGAATTATGTTTCATTTCTCCGATACTATTCACTATTTCTCTGTTACGTTTATGGTGCTAGAAAGTACTTAAAGATAAAAAAAAAGCAGAGCAGTAAATTAGTGCAAAGCATGGTTCTATAGTTACAGAACAAAAAAGTGAAATCGTCTCGCCTGTGCCATGTACATGTAACCACAGGTTATATGGTCCAAATGTGACAACATGTAACAACTTTAGAAAGTCAAGATGGCCACATGAATAGTACAACAGTAGCATCCATAGCAGCAGGCAAGGTGAAGGTGGGTGGGGGGGGGGGGGGGGGGGCATGAAACTACGGGTTTTTAGAACATTGTGCCATAGAAGACAAGTTCATGTCTACAAGACAATAAATAAGGAGTTTCCTTCAATTCAAAAGTTAACATGTTGATAAATAAGGTATCTGTAAACCTTATCAGCACTTCCAGATGTATATCAAAATGTGAGAGAACTTGGGAAGAAAAATCACTTAGACAGCATTAGATCCTACAAGGTGGAAAATAAAACAAAGTGCGCTTCAGGAACTTATATTGGGACAGGTGTTTTTACTCAAATGAGGCCACAGGCTGACTATCAATCCACACAGGGGAATAAGAACGGGAGGAACATGTTTACAACTGGTGTTTCTGCTCAAATGAGACAATGATCTCAGGCTAGAATCTAGATCTAACTGTTAGCGCACCAAGGTGGGACAAGAATGGACCAGGAACCTATTTGGTGCAGGATGTTTAGTTGTTAAGGCAATTGGTTTCGCCCAAACACTTGCAGCAATACAACTCATGTCCAAAGTTAGAATTTTGCATTTGTAATTTCACACAAAAGGACCAATCATGCTGGTCACCAGAAATGAAGAGGCAGATGGTTGTAAAAAATAGTAAAATACCACCTAAATTCATTAGCTTGTAACCTTTTAATTAGAAAAAGGTTAGTATGAAGTATTAATTCTATATTTCCTAAAATAGTTTCCATAAAAGTACAGTCTCTTGACTGACTGATGACCCAGTGACCCAAGGCCTCAACTGAACTAACGGCCAGGTTTGCCAACATTCCATAAAACGAGTAATGAGTAAGAGCTAAGCTAGAGCGTTCATAGTACAGCTTCAGATTGTGGAATAAGTGAAAGATGGGCATACCTGAAGATCTCCTGGGAGTTGCAGGTCCTATACGAATTGGCCTCGTAGAGCAATATACACCATTCATTTCAGTCATGGCATGAGATTTGTCACTATCATCTCCGAATCTGACAAATCCATAGCCCCTAGAACGGCCTGTGTTTGCATCAATAATAACTTTAGCTCCTTTTACAGACCGGTACTTGCTAGCAAAAAGCTCCATCAACATTTCATCAGTAACATCGGCAGCTAGGTCACCAACAAATATGGAGTGATCAGAAACCACTTCGGTGCGCTTTTCACCCATGCTATATGATGCCCAGTTTAACTTAAAAGCTCGATCAGTGTTAGGCATCACATGACCAGTAAAATTCTGAAGAGCTTTTTCTGCTGATGCATGAGAATAGAACTCTACAAAACCATACCCCTCTGACTGTCCAGTTTGCCTATTGCGGATAACTTTTATTGTCACCACCTGCAAAAATGTAAAACTAATAGTCAGATAATTTTTTATGCACAAATACATACCAAAAGAATGAAGGTAAAATAAATGATAAAATTATCATAGTTGTCACTTCACAATAGTACAAAAAAGGCCTGGCAGCAACTACCAGCTACTAGCACGGAACAATATGGATACAGGTCGCTTTGCCCATTATCACTGTTCCTTAAGAAGCATTGTATCGGTACCCATCATAGTGATTCTATAATCGGACATCTTTTCCCATCCTGTCAACATCAGTGACCACATCCCCAGAAAAGATAATGCGCTAAGGTAGTAATTATAGCTTCCTTTAAACTCCTCCAACAGTTACTTTTCTAATAGAGTGTACACAGAGTGCAACAACTCGTACAGCTTATTCAAAATGGTTATTAAATTATGACATGTCAAGACCATTTCCTCCAAATTAGATATCAACTCAAATCCAACCAGAAGGTCGGCAAATTTGGCACCTCATACACCAGTTCTAACAGGACGTGATGATTCATTGTTTTGTAGCTAGAAAAACGTGATACGTAAAAAGAAACATTTTTAAGCAATCGCATGGCTCTAATAAACGAAATAAGAGATATAAATGATCAAACAAACAGAGCATTTCATCCATGACATCCAAGTTGGCGCCTTGTGCAACTTTTCATGTCTATAGTTCTAAAAATATCAATTCTTTATTTCAATAAAACAAGTAAGCGAAATTTTGAGCCTCTACATCAATCTAAGACAAAACAAACGAATCAACGCATGGAACTGAGACGAATCTAGAGATCTAGTACGGAGAAGCCGGGATCCGGATAGAACGCAAACCTCGCCGCTGGGACCGAAGCAGCTGTGGAGGTAGTTCTCATCCATCCAATACTGGAGGTCGCCGACCCAAATCGTCTTATTCTCCTCGCACCCGTTCCCGCCGGATCCGACTGCGGGCGGGGTCGGCGTGCGGCGCCCGTTTGCAGCCGGGGGCGGGTGCGGCGGCCCAGCGGCAAAGTGCTTGGCGAACTGCGGCGGCGGCGGTGGCGCTGCCACCATGGGCGGCGGCGGCGGGTACGGGATGACGACCCACCGCGGTTGCGGCATGTGGTGGTGCGGGTGTGCGTGCTGCGGTGGTGCGTGAGGGTGAGGGTGATGAGGAGGCACGGTCGCCTGGGAATCGGTGGTGGTTGCCGCCATCTGCATCGCCGCCGCAGCCGCCGCCGCCGAGGAGGGTCGCGTGGGGTAGGGTGGGGGAGCTCGCGAGGGTGGAGGGCGGAAAAGAGAAGGAGCTCGTGGGTGGGGTGAGGCTGCATATATACTGGGTCAGAAATAGATCTAAGCCGTCAGATCTGGCAGTTCGTTACGGTGTCGGCCGTCTGATCGAGGTGATAGGTGGCCGACATGTAGGGCCGCGGGTGGCATGTGGTTCTGGCAACAAGGTGGGTGAGGGTGCTACCTCAGTTCTCTTTTTCTGTTTTTTTCTCCAGCCTATTTATTAGTAGGTCTGAAATTAACAGCATAAGAATACCTCCAACAATCTCTAAATAATTACTTACTCTCAAAACACTGTTCTTAAGTTCCTAATATTTGGAGCTAAAAAAACTTCACTGCAATAACTCCTTAAAACCCGTTTTCTAAAATATTTGAACCAAGCCACGTGGTTTTGGAGTGCGGATTCAGTCTCCAAATTTGGCAACCTAGAGCTCTCGTATCAGGAGTTCTCATATTTAGGAAGTTCATTTAGAACATTGTTGAAGGATGATTTTTACTAATGACATCCTAAATTTTACTTTAGAGAGTATTTTTAGGTAACGGTTGGAGATGATCTAATAGATGTGAGTTGTAACTTCATTGAACCAGTTTAGTTTATAAAAATGTAGCAATACCGTTACTTAGCCTACTCCCTCCAGTAAAAAACGCAGCAATACCGCTATTTAGTCTAGTCCCTTTATGTTTCCAACCGGAGATCAAACTAGAAACAAGTTAATCGTTTTGGTATGAACCTCAATAATTCAAATATTGAGTGTTATAAAAAATATAAATGGATATGAAGGTTTCTGAATCTCTAAACCGTAACAAAACCAGAAACAAGAACTAACTATTTAAACTGAGAAAATATGGTAATTAAGGGTTTTCAAGGCAAGAGGAATATTGTAAAGACTTCTATTTATTATTACTAATGATAGATCTGCAGATAGTCCTTAACTCCTTATTTAGTATAATATGCTATTTTTAACATGCCGTTTGACCTACTAATGTTTGGAATTCAGTACCAACGAATTGAGAAAAAAAAAAAGTACTACCAACGAAACGGTATAGTTAACATGATACGGAACATGCATGTTTTCTTCCTATAAAACTCACCACTGATGATATCACACACGCATGTCATCAATGTATTGTCAACTTATTTGAAAGTTAAAGCCTACAACTTCCCTTTCCTGTCATGGGATGTGTTCGTTTCATGGGGTCTAAATTTTAGTGTGTCGTATCAATCATTAAAATGCTACATATAATTATTAAATATATATTAAATATAAAACTAATTATAAAGTTGAATGCGTATCGGTGTGACAAATTTATTAAACTTAATTAAGTCATTATTAAAAGATGTTTACTGTAGCATCACATTATCTAATCATAACCTAATTAATCTTAATAAATTTATCTCGTTATTCAGATAAAGGATTATGGACTAGATTTTATCAGTAATATATATTTAATATTCATAATTAATATTATAATATTCGATAGAACAGATCTAAAAATTAGAGGGGTGAAGACGAACACAGCCATGATCTGCCGTCACGAGCCAACAGCAGCAAGAGAAAGAAAAAAGCTTGCGTGAGCGTGACAGGCCGCGCATTTACGCGAGCCGCCATGACAGCCCCCATGCACCCGACCGGAGTCGATGATCTGAAGAAAAGCAAACGTGCGCCAGGCTTCGTTCTGCCGCCCGTGTTGCTTGACTTTTATTTGAAGCTACTAGCTCCACGCACAATTAGGTTGAATAATCTCTGTGGTCCATCGTGTCAGCGCTGCAAAGCCGACACGATCGAGTGGTTCCTAGCTTTCCCGTTCCGGCCTCTCTATCTGACTCTCTCCCAGGATTTCGGACCGAAGCCAGAGCCAAGAGCCAACCGACGCCTGCCAGCAACCCTTCTCGCTCACCTCTCTCTGCTCCATTTCACCAACCAATGAAGAATGAACCAAAAATTAACGAGCACGTCATCATCAGCGGCGCAACCACCTCAACTTGGGCGCAAGGCTCTCCAATGCACGCACGCGGACACGGCAGCCTGATGATGCCGCGGCGGTCACAGTCGTGAGTCACGCCCCGGCGCGTAACGAGCCGAGTCGAGCAGTTGACCCAGCTTGCATGCGCGTGGAAAGGAGATGGCGTCCACGTACCACACGTCTCGAAGCCGGAGCCGGCCGGGCTGGTCGATCGAGTATATTAATCTCTGTGGTTTACACTGGTGTGTGCGGTGTTTGGAGAGTCAAAGTCAAATCTAGGCGGGATCGTCGTCTCGGTCCGAGGTTCGCGGCTCCGTAACGTGCTAGCCTGCCATGTACAGTAGCATCACCGCCGCCGCTGTATATAGAGGGTCCTGCACTGCAGACACGAACTAAATATCTTTCTCAGGTCAGTGAAAGCCTGTGCAGCATGTGAAAGAATCCAAACCTAGGGGGCTAGCTATGCAGGTTTTTGTCTCTAGCATGGTTCTGTGGGATGGGATCCACCGATTCTCTCGTCTGGCCCCAGTCTGTGCCCAGCTGCCCCACCTGGCCACCTCATCACCACGCTGCACGGGATTACTGTAGCAACACTGCGGTTTTGAGTCCAAGTTTTGTGTCATGTAGCACCGCACACTTGTCATGGGCTCTCAGGCCTGTTGGTTGTACCAAGGTCGTGGATCGGCCCGCCGTGACCTTGCGCGCCACAACTTTCAGGCCCGCCGTGACGTGACCTTGCGCTTGTGATTCGACCAGAGCCGCTGCTACACTGCAGTGGGCACTGGCCACTGGGCAGTAGCTGCATTGCGCGCAGCCTTGCAGCACGGCGTTCTCTCGTTGGCCTCGCGCGTCCATGATCTACCGTCCCGTCATCGTTTCACCGGCCCCTACATGCTACAGTCACAACTCAAAACAGCAATCCCAAACAAGGTACGTACATGCACGCGGCACTCGTCGATACAAATCACATGGACACTTTTCATCATCAGTTAAAAGAAGAATAATACAATCATACAATAAACACACGTAGACGCTTAATTTGCATGCAGCTAAAAATAATACAAACACACACACCCTCGACACATGTCGCGCGCCTTATTACTCGATCGTCAAGCAGCTCTTCGCAGTCGTCGCAGCGGCGGCGCCATCCCGCTGATCGCCCGCTCCCTTCCGATCGGGGTCGTTGTTAACGAACCCGGCGATCCTGGCGATCATCTCCCGCGCCTCGTCCATGTCCGGGTCGAGGAGGTAGAACACGTGTCCGACGCCCGCCGACTCCACCGTCTCCACCTCCTTCCCCGCCCGCGCCGCCGCCGCCGCGTACGCCTTCCCGCGCCACCGCAGATGATCCCCCTCCGCCACGCACACCATCACCTTCTCGCACGCCAGACGCTCCAGCCCCGCCGCGCCGGGCCCCGTCGTCGGGTTCATCCGCGGGTCGTCCACGCCGTCGCGCGCGTCGGGGCACACGTACTCCCACAGGCTCGTCTTCCTCCCCCTCCCCTTCCCCGACGACGACGAGCGCCGGTGCGCCCGCTCGCCGTCGATGGGCTCCTTACCCCAGAACCACGGGTGGATGAGCACGACGCCCTTGATCATCAGTCCTCGAGTGACGACGTCCGGGTGCATGGCGAGGTGGTGGCAGATGTTACCCCCCGCGCTGTCCCCAGCGAGGAACACGCGGTCCATGTCGGCGTGCGCGGCGAGCCACGGGTCGGAGGCGGCGAGCACCCACTTGAGGGCGGCGAGGGAGTCGTCGTACGCGGCGGGGAGGAGGTGCTCGGGCGCCAGGCGGTAGTCGACGGAGACGGCCACGGCGGGGCACGCGGCGGACAGGTCGTTCAGGGTCCGGTGGTACACGCACGTCGCCGCCGACCCGATCACGAACCCGCCGCCGTGGAAGTAGACCACCACCGGGAGCTTCTTCTTCTTCTTCTTCGCGTTCTCGGCGGCGGCGATGGGTGGGAGGTAGAGGCGCAGGCGCACGAAGGTGGAGCCGCCGGAGAGGGGCACGTCCTTGGACACGACGCCTGTCGCGGCGTCGTGGCCCGGCGGGACCAGCGGCAGGATGAGGGGGCGCTCCAGGCGGCCGCTCTTGTAGACCACCAGGAGCGGGGAGAAGTCGTGGAGGACCTCGGCGTCGTCGCCTGTTCTCGCCTGATTGGTGGTGACGACGCCGTTGTTGTTGCCGATTATTACCTCGGCGTCGTCGCCGGCTTTCTGCTGCGTGGTGGTGACGCCGTTGGTGGCGACCTCGACGTTGCCGGTTCCGTCGTCCTTGGCGGTGAGGAAGGCGTTGGCAACCTCGACGTCGCTGGCTTTCTCCTTGGTGGTGAAGCCGTTGCTGGCGATTTCCACGTTGCCGGCTTTCTTCTTGTTGATGTCGAAGCCGCTGGCGACCTCGACGTTGCCAGGCCTTTCTGCATGCTTGGTGGCGAAACCGTTGGCGATCTCGACATCGCCGGCTCTCCCCTTGTTCGTGGCAGTGGTGAAGCCGTTGGCCACCTCGACGACGTGTCCTGCTCCCGTCTTGACGAAGCCGCTGCCGCCGACCTCGACGACGTGGCCTGCTGCCCTCCCCTTGACGAAGCCGTTGCCGACCTCGACGTCGCCGGCTCTTTCCTTGCTGAAGCCGAGGGCAACCTCGAAGGCTCTTTCCGCGGTGGCCATGGCCGAGGGCGACACTGTACTGTGTGCAGGGTGATCAGTGACTCGTCAGAGTGTGTCTACTGCTCGTTTGATACTACGACATGGCCATCCATCCGGTACGCTGCTACTTGTAAGCGCCTCGTGGAGGGCGAGGTATGGGTGCTGCATGGCGACGGACGTGGCGGGTGAGTGAATGGGTATCGTGGGCTGGTTGAGCGGCCTTGAATGTGCGCACTGATAAGTCACTGCTCACTCGGCGTTCGTCGGTGCAGATCGACCAGGTTAGCTCTAGTACGTACGCAGAGCACTTAAGGGCAGAGCTAGAAATGCTTCGCGTACCAGTTATCTGTAAACGACTACCGTCCCGTCCCTTGCAATCGATCGGGCCCATAAATTAAAGCTGTGCTGCTACTCTCCATAGACCAAGTCAAACTTTATAAATAAATCATCTTTTGTTGTGAGGAAACTTTCTTTATTGAGTTTCATGTACAATCCCATCACCAGCTTCATCCTTTCATCTTCGTTGCAAATGAGGTGTGCTCCAATGGATTTCCTTCCATGCCTGTACAGGGCACGTTGTGTTCCGCTTGCTCTTTGAAAGTACTCCTCCGAAACGTCAAGCAATCTGATCATGCATAGTTAGCTCGAGGTGGATAATCTATTGATGTTTGTTCGTCGCATATCATTTGTTCACTGCCCTCTTCTCTAGTTTGTGCCCTTGATCGCTTCGTCACCCTAAAGTGTTGGAGTTAATTTCATCTGAACGTGTGGTAGACAAACTGTTGGAAGTTTGCTGATCAATCCATTCACATTCATTCACCCGGGGCAAGTTACAAGTAACTAACGAGTTCAGTTGCTTATACCACATCTTCAAGTAATCATTATATATATATATTTTTTTTGCAAAAATGTTATCACCCTTTCCCTTCCTTTTTCATTCTTAACGAGACTAGAATAGTATAGAACTGACAACTCCAACAACAAATTCATTATGGATAGCTATGATATGTACATCATATTGAAAATTCACCTTCTAAATTCTACTTTACTGGTCAGGATGATCCATTGTGAGTTTCAATTTTGGTCTGATCTTCTACCTGCAAGTTTTGACTATTGGATCTCGCCGTCGTATACATCATTGAGGCATGTGTCGGACATTTCCCTCATGTAGGGAAAGGAGCAACACGAGCAAAGAGTAGGCTGGTGTAATGGGGAACAATTCATAGTAATTTTCGTGTGAAGAATGAGTATTGTTGGGGGTATCCACAAAACTTCATAGGTGGGATAAAGGAGCACGACTTTCAATGTTTGCACACTTATACCATATTTGTTTGCACCTTTGCACCTAATATCTCATTTGCATCAAATGTTTTCAAGAAAAAACTTTGTTTATATCCTAAACTTTTACTAGACTTGATTACAATGAAATGATGGATATTGCATTCATATATAAATGAAGCTTAATTGCGGCCATAGGGGGGGGCCATGGCTCCTTACTAAACTAGAATGTCATTGATTAAGAGGTAAAATCTATATATTTTTAGAAGATGCAACCCACTAAAAATTATTAACTTAAAAACTAACAGACGTTGGATGCATCCCAGTCTCTTACATCTAACAATTGGTATCCCATAATCTCAACCTTTTTCAGTCAAGAAGTCTTACTAATAACTCTTAAAATACAAAATGTTTTCTTTGTCTCCACCGTTCAAATTCACATTAGCACCTAGCAAAACAGATCCCACATTTCTTGCCCAACACGGATCGACTTTTAATATTGAATATTACTGCATTAGACCGTCAATCTTAAAAGGCAAAACGTTTTTTTTTTCAACACCCACCACTCTGATTTGCATTAGCACCTAGAAGCACAACCAACTATGCGTTACATTTGTTGTCCACTAATGGTCAGCATTAATATTGAAAACTAGTGTGTGTTGGGCTGACTCTATACCAACGCTACCATAGCACCATAGATGCACAACCATGAGGCCACTAAGCGCAACAGCAACAACAGCTGCAATTTTGTCCCCAAAAGCTTCATCGCTGAGAAGAATAGGGTGAGTAATTTGTCACCTGTTCTCCGCTCTTGCCGTCAACCCCATGTTCGCACCATCGACAACTGCAATTTCATATCTAGAAACATCACCGCTAAGAAGAATGCAATGAGCAAACTAAATGTCATATGCCGTTTGTTCTTGCTGTTGACCCCATCTTCACGTGAGGCATGCATAGGCATTCTCCGCCCTTGGTTGTTGTCATCCTTCCCCTCTACGTTTTGATTGGATTGATCAGTTTGTGGGTGAACACGTTTCTTGCGCAGTTGGATTTTCTTTCTCTTGAAGTTGCATGCTTAATTCTGGGATGCATTTGACATTATGTAAAATCAGTTCCAAATCATACTCTGCTTTTGTTAAAATGTATGTGTCTCTATAGACTTTAGCACCCGTGCACTGTTTTGGATGGATATCTTCTCAAAACATGCATTTTTTCTAGCTGGTTCTTCTTTAATTATTGTGAATAAATAGTACGTAAACTATACATTTGCTTCACATGTTATATCATAAATATGTACGCATTTTGACTATTCGTGTGTCATCCGTAGTCATTGAGTCTTTGCAGTGCATGCAACAATAGCTATTGAGGTCTTACCACCAATAATTCACTGTAGTTCTATAGTGGTAGAAGTATATGAATGCCAACTCTTTTGAAACTATTTAGAAACCACGGCTTATTTTTAGTCCTTAACCATTGCAAGTGATTTAGACAAGGAAAATGTTGTGATTTAAAATATTTATATAGTGATTTAATTCTTCAATCCATACTATTTACCTTCTTAATCACACTAAATCTTCCTAAAAAAATCCAGACACTAGTATTTTTTTTCAATTTTTTTTTGAAAACTTGAAATTCCCGTATCAACGTGCCAGATAGTTTATCAAATATATTATTATATAATAAATACAACCCATTAAATGTCATAACTGCTATAAAGCTGCTACCATATATTAAGCCACATTTTACCTAAGTAATCCAGTTCAATGAATCATTTCCTTCGGTCAATCCCTGCCGTTGTGGATGATTTCTTCATTACCGGTGCATGTACGCCTATTATCTCTCTCTTCACTCCCTTTGTTTATGCGCATCATTGCTTAGTTTCATTTAATTGCCTATTGTTTATGCGCACCATTGCTTAGTCTGGAGATTTTTGTTCCTGGCATGGTGAATGTCCTACGCATTATCTTTCTCAACGATATATACTCCCTCTGTTTCATAATATAGGAATATAGGTCATTTTAGCTTCTTCAATTTTTATTAATTTATAGGACGTTCTCACTTTCCAAGACTAAACCAATACGTTTTCAATCCCCGCATCTATTGAGTGCAGAGCCAACCATAGTAAAATTCACCGATCTGCCTATTCTCTCCTTCTCTGCAGGTGGGCCTAGCATGCACTCGTACATGCAATGGAGAGCTCGTAGCATTAATTTGTCTAGGGGTCAGTGCAATGTGGAGAGCAACTGAATGCGCCTTGGTTATGAATGGTGCTAATGCGTCTTATAAAAATGAATAGAGGGAGTATATGTTATAAGAAAGCATTTTTTTTTTCCCTTAGTGAGTTCACCCACATGCAACATATCTAGTTCGACGCTTCATTCTACCATAAAAAGAGAGGATCTTCATGTACTCGTAGTGCAGATAACTATCTAAACCATAAAAATAACAAAGCACATGACCTTGCATGTATTTCTTGGAAAATGTTGCATAAAAATTTGAAACCAAATCAATTCTACAACAAAACTACTTAATCAAATTATGTCTCCAAATGTCACCAAAACCATATTATCAATCAAATGTATAATATTTTTCTTTTCCATCTTCAACAAAAGCTAATTAAAATGTCGTTTTATAAGTCCCGCTGCAACGCGCGAGGTACGGTATCATCTAGTAACCATTGTTTCTAGGTCCGTGCTGCTTCCTTGCTTAAGCTTCACCACTGGTTGATTGATGCTAGTCCATAGTGTAAACGAAACAAGTCACGATTGTATTGATCGTAGAGGCAACCAACACTACGTCAGCAACGTGTTATTCACTCGCACACTGACGATCACTCCGCACCGACGAACGCCGCGATCCTGCGGAGCAGCTCCGCGGCCTTCTCCGTCTTGGGCTCGAGCAGGTAGAACACGTGCCCGACCCCCTCCGACTCGAACAGCTCCACCGTCCCCGGGTCATCGTCGTCGTCGGCGGCGGCGGCGTCGGGACCGGAGCCCCTCGCCCTCGCCACGGCCTCCGCGTACGCCACCCCGCGCCACCGCAGCGCGTCCCCTTCCGCCACGCACACCATCAACTTCCCGCACGCCAGGCGGTCCAGCCCCGGCGCGCCGGGCGCCGTCGGGTTCATCCGCGGGTCGTCCACGCCGTCCACCGCGCCGGGACACACGAACTCCCACAGGCCCTTCTCCGCCGACGCGCCGCGCGGCTCGCCGGGGATGGGCTCCTTGCCCCAGAACCACGGGTGGATGAGCACGACGCCCTTGATCATCTGGCCTCGAGTGATGACGTCCGGGTGCATGGCGAGGTGGTGGCAGATGTTGCCGCCCGCGCTGTCGCCGGCAAGGAAGACTCGTTCCAGGTCACCGTGTTCGGCGAGCCACGGGTCGGAGGTTGAGAGCGTCCACTTGAGCGCGGCGAGGGCGTCGTCGTACGCGGCGGGGAGCGGGTGTTCCGGCGCGAGGCGGTAGTCGACGGAGACGGCGACGGCCGGGCAGGCGGCGGCGAGGTCGTTCAGGCAGCGGTGGTAGGCCGCCGCCGCGGCCGAGCCGATCACGAACCCACCGCCGTGGAAGTAGACCAGCACGGGGAGACGCCGCTTGTTACTGCCGTCCGCGGCGTTGGCATTGGGAGGGAGGTAGAGGCGCGCGAAGGTGGAGGAGGAGAGGTGGACGTCCTTGGACTCGACGCCCGTGGCGGCGTCGTGGCCGGGCGGGACCAGCGGCATCGGGATGGGCCGCTCGAGCCGGCCGCTCTTGTAGACAACCAGGAGCGGCGCGAAGTCGTGGACCACCTCGTCGGCGGCGTCGTTGCCGCTGCCGGCGCTCGCCATCGTCGTCGCGGCCGTGCCGTCCGACATATCGTGTAGTGAGCGGTAGTATATGTGGGACCGATCGTGCATCGACGCCATTTGTAAGGCACGCAGCGTTATTCGGAGATGAACGCGCATGGCGTGACGTCGCGCATGTTGGGTAGCGATCGGGAGCGGTGCTGGTGTGCAATGCAGGTGAGTCATGAATGGCATCCATTGTGTGGGCAGACCGAGATCTGTTTGGGGGCCGATAGGCGTGAATGAGGTCAGTTCTCGCATACCTTCGAAGGTTGTTGCGTGCGCCGCGCAGGTTGGATCACGGATGCGTGTGCCATGTGCCTGTCAATGCCTTGAGAGCCCTTGAGCTTGGGGCCTGTTAGCCTCCGACCCGTCTCAACTTGTGGACACCCTCCGTCCACCCTTTGGCTCCCACGCCCGCCGGCCCGTGTTGCACCGCGCCCGCGCCTAGACGGGGCTATCTGTCATATGTCGACGCGATCCTGTTTAGACCACCCCAACCAATACAAACTTTTGTGAACTGGGCAATAACGAGCTGCTATGCCGACTGCCGAATCATGTGTCAACTTGAAACCAGAGGAGCAATGACATAAAGAATGGAACTGATGTGATTATGAAAAGCAAAAATCACGTGACTGGGCTGATAGAACCATTCATATTAATACTATATTTATTTTTAACAAAAGAGAACTGTAACCAAGAACAACGTCAAAAGTAGTACGGAACACTTAAATAAACAGTTAAAAACTTTAAAAATTAGCAACTACTAAATGAGATTTTCAATAGTGATATTATATGTCACCTAACCTGAACAATTTAGATGATACAATAGAAAATCGTAAAAACCATAATCAAATAACAAAAGATTAACATAAAACATCTCAATAATTAAATTAAAAACAATACAAAATATATGATGGAACATTTCAAATATTTTGAGGGAACAATCCAAACTATGACATAGAACATGCTAACATTATTTGAAATAGGAACATACTATGTATTCCAAATAAATTGAATCGTTCAATGTAAAAATCAATTGTTCCGCGTAGAAGATAAATTATTCTAGATCCTATGTGCACAATAACTAAGCAATATCATGGGTAACATTATTTCAACAAATATGGCCAGCTTCAAAAAATACACTACAATTTCAAAAGCTATAGGACATTTATATAAGTGAACGAATAAGAGTAAAAGTAAAGGTATGTGAGTATTTAAAGGCTTATGAAAAGGATCATATTACTAGCAACTAGAAGTTTAGTATTGTTTGATTATCAAAATAATAATATCATATAACATCTAAAAAGTTATAATAGAACAATCTAAATAAAACAGTAGAACATCTTAACAATTATAATGGAATAATATGGAACAATCCAAAATATTTAGTGGAACAATTAAAAAGAAAACAAAGTCCATTATGAAATACGACCCAAAATATACCAAGCAACATATTGACAGCACTAAGGGAATAACTACATCGTTTAACAGAGACAATCTTGTAAATGGGATGTTCCTTCCAGATAAATCATATGTTCCAACTCTAAAATTTAATTGTTCCAGTACTAAGCATTCGTTGTTTCAAGTCCCTATGGTAGATTGGTAGTTAGAATAGCATAGGCAATGACACATGAGTAATAAAAAGAAAAATATATAAATTAATATACACCAATTTAAAAAGTAAAGTATAACAAATATACATGTAAGGAAGAGTATTTATATAAAATTATCCTTATATGTTTAAATAAACAAATAGGTTTATTAATTAAGAAAACAAAAAAGAAATAATAAAATATAAAAGAATATTATGATAGTACAGCAATATAAACATATACAAGGAACGGTAGAAGAAGCAATGCTTCGTTGATATACCAGACAAGATTTGAAGCAAGAACTTGAAATTTCTGTTCAGCTACAAATGATGAGTGATAAATACCAATTTTAATGGACCCTAATCTCATAAGGCCCAGATCAAATGAAGTCCAATACATAAAAAAAAAGTGACACGGAGACAGGTGGACGAAGAGCGTATTCGCTTTGCCCTGGGTGGAGGGGAAGATCGGCAACACTCTCCGCCCACCCGCAGGCCCCCACCATGTGCGTATAGTTTGGGTCGCGCATGATGCCCCAAGGCCCAAGCAGGGATGTTTGACTCAAATTGATTTTATTTTAAACTTTAAATTATTTATCAAATCCTTTTAAACCATTATATTTTTTATAATTAATATAACAAAATAAGATCCAACGTGACTATACATTTTTACAAATGTTTGGATTTAATTACTTTAAATTTGGATTTATTGAATTGTTCTGTTCTAAAAAATTGAATGTCCTGGTAGCGAAAAGAAATTATTCCTGTAGCTGAGATTAGTTGTTCCAGAAGTATCAATTGTTTCAATAGGTAAAATCACTTGTTCTAGTAGTGAAAAATATATGTTCTAACAGTAAAAAATAATTATTCTATATATTAAAAATCAGAACATCAAAAATACTGAATGAGAACAATCCAACATACATAATAAAACATATCAATATATATCATAGAACATCAAAAATACTGAGTGAGAACAATTCAAAGTATACAATAGAACATCTCATATATTTTGTTTGGAACATGTATCATAGAACATCTCATATGTTATGACTAGAACAATTCAATATATATCATGGAACGCCTAAAGTAGCATGCATAAATATAATTAAATAAACAAGAAACATCCAGCGGTAGAACAATCCAAATTATACATAAGACAATCCAGAGCAATAAATAATAAGAATACATCCGGAATGTGGTGTCAAAAATCAACTAAAACGCAGCATACAAAAAAAAAGCCAACTACTCATTAAATAAAGAAAAGTGAAAAGAATCCCTACCATAATATTACAAAAAAATATAGGCCATATGTTCATAAAACAGAAAAAGATAAAGAAGTCCGACCCACGGAACGAAAAAAAAATAGACCAACCTGCTTAAAAAACGAAATGAAGTGAAAAGAATCCGGCCCACAGAACGAATGTGGCAGTCCAAACAGAGAAAGCGGAAGCAAAACAGAGGTGGGCGAAGAGTATAGATAGTCAAACAGGCTGCCCGGCCCGGCCCGCCACGATTATTTTTGGGCCAACATGGCATGTGGGCCTTTTTGGGCTGTGCCTTGCCGGCCCATGTGCCGAGCCATCGGCCCATGACCCGGCACTTGTAGTCAATTTTGTGTCGGGCTGGCCCGTTTAGCCCATTAATGATTTTTCAGTACATTAATTATGTAAATAGTGAAAAACAAGGGAAAAAAAGAAGGAAGGCGGGAGTTTGAACCTAAGACCTCATGAAATTGAAGTTATAACTCTACCACTAGACCACTCAATCTTTTTTGAGAAGATATAAAATACAAAATGTATTTAAAAAATATTTTAGGTTGTGCCCGTGCCACCCACCGGGCCGGACCTCCGGCCCAAGCACGGCACAGTGTCTCGAGCCGTGCCGGCCCAGGCACAAAATGATTTGGGCCGTGCCCTGGGCCAGACTAAAAATATCATGCTTCGGACCGGTCCAATAGGCACAACCCATTTGACCATCTATAACCGAGAGTCAATTTGGTTTGACCTGGGCGGAGGGGAAGAATCGCGCTTGAGCTTTCGGTTTGCGAGCAGCGGTCACGATGTCGGGCGCGGCAGTTGGACGACGACGACGATGGAGGCCGCACAAATTGCCCAGAGTTTTGAGGCCCGTCTTGGCGGAAAGAACCCACTACCCATCTACACGGGCCGATGTCAACCAAACCTCATGTCAAATGTTTCCACATGGGCTTTCAGTGAGTGAGACCTGAGACCTGCCGGCCAACTTGAGTTTTGCCGTCCTGGCCGGAAACACGAGCGGCGGCCAACTTGAGTTCACTGGCGCCGGGCACTGAACGGCACCGAAACACGTCACGACGTGCGACAGCGGCATCTCCTACTCATCTCCTCCGCGGGAGACACGATAGAAACGCACCCAATGCAAATAAACCTTTTTGACGACAGGCTTCCCGTGCCAATAGCCGCCGGATGACGGCAGCCTCCTGTGCGGTGTACAAGTGCCGAAGCCACCTTGACACACACGCACACTCCAGCTGATGATCTTCGTTGCGAACATTATCTCTATTTCCTCGTATTACACGACACGTGCGTGCTGATGATCTTCGTTGCGAACATTATCTCTATTTCCTCGTATTACACGACACGTGCGTGACCTGCACATTCGCAAAGTGAGATACGCAACAACGGGTGGGCTCAGGAGTCTCGCTTATTTCTATCTCAGTCTAAGAAAAATGCCCTTTTTTAGCTTGTAGGTACGTACCCACCGAGCACACGTTGACAGGACAAGAGGTGTCTATATACACTGCTATGAGAAACATTTTCTAGATGTTCCGTAACGTCTAGCGTGGCACATATATAGCTGAATTCCAGCGGCATGTAACGTGTAGGTGTAGTGGCATACTCACCCCAAAAGACCAGGAAACACGGGAGAAGGCGCACTCATCGTGCATGGTGTGTCCGAAACGTGTCACATCTGGCAGGAGCAAGCTCCTGTTCCCTGACCCTCACCTGCGCCCCCCAAACCCTGTAATTTCCCTTGTCATGGGGACCAGGCTCTCACCGTCCTCCTCCCCTGATAATGTCGTCTCCTCTCCCGTCGCAGCCCCGTGATACACATGAACTGACGGATTCGGAGCCAGCAGCATCCCATGCTTCTTCGCAATCACCGGCCAAGCATGCATCAGGTCATTGCTAATCCTTCGCTTCGTTCCGGGGCGCGTGGCTGGTTGGCAGCCCGTGCCTGTCGTAGCGCTCTAGCTAGCGCGCCGTGGAATATGAAAGGGCCGATCAAGCCTGTCCCAGTCCCAGCACCACCAAAACCTGTGTCAATAAGAACCAGCATGCACGTTTTTATGTCTAATCTACCTACGTGTGTGATCACCCATAACTGTGCTGTGACGTGCTGCAAGTTGAGCGCCGCTCGATTCGTTTATTGACAATTCCAACAATACTTTCTGTCGCGTCCTGAGTCACTGGTGCTGATGAAAGCGTTGTAGTTCGATTGTTACAGCCTGCCTACAAGTGGGGGAGAGCTGCTCAGCTGCCTGTTGATGTTACAGTTACCGGGAATACATGCTTGCGAGTTGCGAGTCTTTGTATGCTTGAAGGATTGGCTGGCAGTTTGGCACCACGTCGTAAGAACGAAACTTAAACACCTCATAATAACTTTTTTTGTACACCCGGTCTATCCGCCTATATATGTGCACACACAGACGCGCACATACATCAGTAGCAATCTAAATAGCCATATCACTGCTAATTTTGGGAACTCTTCATTCTATGGAACACAAGGTAAAAAACGTGCCAGTCAATCGGGTGCCACGACATAGGTTCAGGTCTAGGTGGTAGCTAGGCCACTTGTTGTTCCGGTGACGCGACAGCTCCCTGCCGTCTCGGCAACATATTCAGTGGCGGCGGACGCGACCATTCCTTACACATTACAGTTAATCCGCTGCTGAATTTAACAGTACATTCACTTCTGTTTCCTCCAGCGAGGATTGCGCACCAAGGTAACCCCAAGACGTCAAGCCTTACGCAGCCTCTGACTCGCGTACGCGCGTCAACCCTTGTGAACGGTGAACCTCCAAACGAACTGAAGAAAGTCAGCAGAGCCAGCCTGCCAATAATCTCATGTTTCTGAAGCGATGCCATAGGTGTTTCCGTAGAAACTTCTCTGAAATTTTGTGACAGGAGCAGCTGAAGAACATTCGAAGGGCTATCCATTTTGATTTCTTTCATTGGGAGAGGGACAACGAACGTGTGCGTGTATCATCTCGTTAGCGTCGATTGGTTCATTCTTTGTGATGCCGTCAGTCGTTTGTTGTTATCTCAACTGATATCGGTGGTTACCTTCAGATCGTACGCATCATTATTATTATTATTTTGTTCTAGAACCAACCAGGATCCTGACTTCTGTTTATTGATAAGTGAAAAGGCCGGCGTCTTCAGAGGAAGATGGCATGTGACACTACCTAAATTTAACATACTCCAATGGAACGAGCCAATGCCCAAATTGTATACAAAAATGTCATACCATCACTTTTGTTTACATGGCGTAACAATATATTTTTCCTGAATAATTTGTTTGCTGCTTATATTTGAAATGAAAACGTGCTCAGCACGTTCCTAAAAGAATTGTCAAAAAAAATAGGGAAAACTATTTTGTAGTGAATATGTTTTCTAACACTGCTACAAATAATTCATTTTGCAGTGAGGAACACCCACATCCATGTTCCTGGCTCATGTGGTGTGGAGTGAGATTTGTAGGGAGAGACAATCGATCTAATAATACATTCACCTGTCTGAAAATTCTCCTCAAAGCAGACACCAATGAAAATTATTTTTCATTGCTTCACTGTCGGGTTGACAAGTTTTTACTATCGTGTCCACTTGGCCACGACGTCTCTCCTTCCCGATCGAGGCATGCAGCAGCAGTACAGTGGCATGTACTGGCAACAAGTTTTCATGCCACAGTGATCGATGCCAAAAAGTGATGCACGTGTCAGCTCTGTGACGGCCCGTAGGCAGTAGCAGCAGCAGCATGGGCGCCCAGCACCTGGTAGGGTACGCTGACACGGGCCAGACGGATGCAAACAAGGAAACGTGCAGGGCCAAGGCACACGGACCTCCAGTGACCCGGGGCGCCGAACCACACGGACCTCTTAGGACGCCGTTACTCGTGAGCTTACCTGGTATTGACAAATGACAATCAGTCTTCTTTTGGAATTTGGAGTTACTCCAGAACTGTACTGGTCGATGTATGTCGTTAGCTTTTGTTCCGGATACCTGACGCACCAAAGTAGGAGTACTACTACTACCTTGGGCAGACAGCACATACGGAGGATTACAAAAAAACCAGAGCCAAGTGGTTGCAAAGTTATCAATGTAAAGATTGCCAGCTCCTTGGAAAAAACGTAAATTAAAAATAACAAAGTGAAAGTGGTTACATGCCAGAACTAAACAGTTGGCACATAAAGAATTGTGAGGCCAACAGTGACCTATGATACAATCAAGAAATACGTAAGAGTAGATGCACAACTCGAATATGTAGGAGAAAGTCGGTCCACACACGATCATGTTCTGGAGTAGTATAAGCTAAAAAAGGGTTACCATATCTTCCCAATAAGGATATTATGTTCGCCACTTTCAGCAAGACTCTAGAGCCAGCAGTTAATCCAAAGCAGGCATCATGAGATGCCTGTGAATTTCAACGCCTTCGGATAAACACTGGCCGGCAGAGAGTATCATCCTCGCCCGGTGCGCTGTCAACAGTCAACTTTTACCATCTTCGTCGCCAAACGCCGTCAGCCATCCAGCGGGCCCACGGGAACCTCCGAACAACTAACCCAAACCAACCAAATGGCTGCTTTGCTTCTGGCAGTTAACTCCCTCGCCAAAAAATAAATCCGAAAAAGAAGGCAAAACCCCGGAACCTTCTTCTATCCCCAGTCTTCTCCCCTTCTCCTCCTCTGCTCCCGCGACAACGCGAGCGCGAGCGGGAGCGCGGCCGCCGGGTTGACCAGCCACCGGAGAGTATAAGAGATTTTCCTAGGGGATGGCTTCGACCACAAGTCGCTGAGTCTTTCCCGCGTCGGCTGCCTTTGTGGTCGTAGATTCCCTCCCAAGGAAAGCGAGGACCGGCGCTTCTTTCCCCGTCCTCATCCTTGTGCTCTCCGTCCCTGTGCAAAAGCTGCGCGCAGTGGGTTCCTTCTTTTCTTTGATTCTCGCGGAGGCGTAACCCCCCGGCCCGTTCGTTCTTGGCGGCGGCGGCGGAGCCGTGGATGTGAGGGAGGCGCGGCGGTGGTGCGCGTGCCGGCGGCGACCGATCGATGGACGCGGTGAAGGCGTGGGTGGCGGCCAACTACGAGAAGCCCATGGCGTCGATGCAGCACTCGCTGCAGGCCGCGTACGTGGTCTTCTCCTTCTGCGCCGCCTTCTTCATCGGCGGCATCAAAGGCACGCCTTTTCTTGTAATCACGCCCTGTGTGCCGTGTTTGATTTCCTGACTGAAGAACTCGTGTTGTTTGTTGCGGTTCTGTTCATTGTTTGCTCATTTGTTTTCTTCCCGTGGCTGGGGAATGAATGTGCAGCCATGGTGGTCGGACCCGTGGCAGCGGCGCTCATGATTCTGGGCAACGTCGGCGTCATACTCCTGCTCTTCCCGGCGCACGTCTGGTGGACAATCTACTCGCTCATCAAGTAAGCCGCCGTGCAACTCTCGTCGTTGGTTTCTTCCTGTACTAGTCAAATTGAAGCCTGCTTCTTTCCTCTGTTTAACTGGAAGAAGTACATTTTTAATTTTCTTTCTTGGTTCCGAAGTCGTCTCCTGAACATTTTGTTGCAAGTTTCCGGTTTTCGTCTCTCCTTGGTTTACAGGATTCAATGTATTGTCAGTGGACAAATGATGTTCGGGAGAAGAATCGGTCAAGCAGTTTGACTCCCGTTTGTAAAAAAAAAAAAGCAACTTGACTCATCATTGCTGCTCTGCATTTTTAATCCAGGACTGACCGAATCAACGCGGGCTTGAAATTAGCCGTGCTCATGGCGCTGCCGATTCTGTTCGGCCTGTGGCTTGGATTGGGCATCTTTGGCAGCGCGCTGGTGGCTCTCGGCTACGGCTTCTTCACGCCGTGGATCTCCACCTTCGAGGCGTTCAGGCAGGAGAGCGAGAGAAAGAAGTTCGTGCACGGCATTGTGGTAAGACAAAGGTTTGAGGTCATCTCCTGCACGACTCGGCGGTTGGAACTACAATCGGCACTGACATGACTCGTTCTGAACAGGATGGAACGTGGGGGACGATCAAAGGCAGCTGCACGGTGGTCAGGGATTTTGCAGACTTGTGCTTCCACTCGTACCCTGTTTACCTCAAGGAGTTGCGTGAGAGCTCTCAGAATTGTGATCCGCATTCGATAAGGTAATTTTCCTCCCACTATTTTGCCTCTCTTTGATTGTTTAAGGATTAGGTGTACCATATAGTCCCAATTGAAAAGGACGGGTTTGTCATTAAACGAACGTGTTTCTCCACTTGTCATATCATACCCTGTTCTGGTAATGTCATCATGTACTCATGTCCCGTGTTAGACTGTTTGTGAAGTATATTCTGCAGGAATCCTTAATTATCATGCTAGTTGCACAATGCACACTGAAGTTTCTCCAGACTTAATTTTGGAATTAAATATTTCGTGCAGGTTGCTGGACGTGCCCTCATGTATAATTGTCGGTCTCTTGGGGTTAGTCGTGGACATACCGCTTTACACAGTGATCGCTCTGATCAAGAGCCCCTATATGCTCTTCAAAGGCTGGCAGAGGTTGCTGCATGACCTTATAAGCCGTGAAGGTCCATTCCTTGAAACAGTTTGTGTGCCGATCGCTGGACTGGCTATCCTTTTTTGGCCATTGGTGGTGGTTGGGAGCGTCCTGTTAGCTATTGTCTCAAGCATTTTCGTGGGGCTTTATGGAGCAGTCATTGTCTACCAGGTTGGTGCATTGCCACTGATGAGTTATTGCTATTCGACATGAAAGATAGCATGATTTACTCACAATTTTATGCCTTGCCGCTGCAGGAGAATTCATTCCGGAGAGGGGTTTCCTATGTGGTGGCCATGGTTGCTGAGTTTGATGAGTACACCAATGACTGGCTTTACCTCCGTGAAGGAACAGTTCTCCCAAAGTACTACGTTTCTCTGACTATTCTGATTTTTAATGTTCTCATATACTTTATTGTGCTCTTCTTCCTGACTTCGTAATTGTTCCCCTTCTTTTTTTTAAACAATTAGGCCTTCGTACCGAAAGAGAAAACCATCCAACTCCATAGATTTTTCAGTCAGAACTGGTATGTCTATCAAAGGAGCTGAGCATCCAACTGGTCCCAGTGAAGCACCAGCAATGCTGGTTCCAAATTTGGCTCCAGCAAGATCAGTAAGAGAGGCTATACAAGAAGTGAAAATGGTCCAGGTCTGTTCCTTTCATGAGTTAAATTCATGACAATCCCACCTACTCTGCATTCTGCATGCAAACCATCAAAACGCATTAAAACGTTTCTGATTCTAGCTAAAAATTGGCAAATGCTCCTCATATGGTGGTTCAGACGACCCGTATGTATGACAGTACTGCTGGGAATTTAGTAACATGTGTTTTCCATGGTGGGGCCGTTCAATGGTTTCCCTCCCTTCAGAGTAGACAGAGTTGTTTATCTTTGGGGCAGATAACTCGAAGCTTAGGGCCTATATTACTCTCTTTTCTGCACTAGAACTAGAAGTAATAATCTGTATGTAGAGCGTGATCATATCCATGATACAAAGAAGCACATTGATGCTGTTATATATCCATCCTACTTGGATCTGGATTGGATTTGCTTGCGTCACGCGAGGTAGTGTCCTAAATGGAGCCATGCTTGTATACAGTGAAATAGGGGGACAGTACGGCAAATTTGTGTTGCTATGGTCAGGCTTTCTTAAGTAGCTGAGCTAGTTTCCAATAGAGGAAATGACATTAATGAAATGAACGCACAATATCGGTAATAATGGTAGAAAATTTTAATGTCGCATTGATGATATCTTAGATTGGATGAGCTAGTTGTAGTTGTAGCTGAAGCAATATCATGATGCATTAATGAAAGGAAGCTCACAAAATAAGCAACAACTGTGCATTTTTCTAAGAGTTTGTCTTGCATGTTTTTTTTTTCTTGATAGGGTTTGTCTTGCATGTTGGCAAACTATAAAAGAGCGAGCGTACCAAAGCGGGACCGTTGGTTCTTACTAATAACCAGGTTAAAAGTGTTGGCATTTCTGAATTCAGTTTGAAGTCTCCATAGGCAGAATTGTGTTATACTGTGCGTCTTGACAGATATGATTGGATGTATGGATGCAAAACTGCTCATACTTCAGTATATACTTCAAATTAAAAGTTATGATTAAATGTACAAGGACAATCTGGATTTCGGTATCATCCACGCCAACATACTTCGCGCCTTGCCAGATACTATCATTTTGAAACAACTAAAATCATGCCTGAAGTCCTAATTTAGCTTTCTTGATTTGCAGATATGGGAAAATATTATGAAGTCATGTGAACAGAGGGGCAGGGATCTTTTGGATTTGAATGTTATAACAACTCTCGATCTGACTGAGTGGTTAAGGGCAAAGGAAAGTGGCCCTGAAACAATAGGGCTGGGCCTACCTTCTTACTCTTTGTTGCGCACTTTAATGCAATCAATCAGGGCTGGTTCTGGAGGGCTGTTGCTTGGGAATGGTTTTGAGGTCAATCAACATAACAGGCCCCAAGATCGGTTGCTAGATTGGTTCTTCCATCCTGTGCTTGTACTAAAGGAGCAGATACAGGCGCTGAACATGACAGAGGAGGAAGTGAGATTCTTGGAGAAGCTGACCCTTTTCATTGGTAATCCCACAAGCGCTAGTGGGTGGGATAATGGCGCCGCAGTTCCCCAAGATCCTGTGCGAACAGCACAAATTCAGGCCATTAGTAGAAGGTATGCTGCTGTTTATTATTTCTATGTTCTTTGCTCGTTTTGATATAGCCGTCACATTTGTAGTAACATGGAACATTTCAATCAATTTTGATGCCTTACCTATGGGGAGTGCGCCTGATTGTTTATGTTAGTAACATGAAAAATCAACATGGGTATTTTTCTTATCCGTGCCGTTGCCCTTTCTTGGCTTGTTCTAATGCTGCTGTCTTTGTCAGGTTGGTTGGAATCGTGAGGAGTTTATCGAAGTTCCCTACGTACAGGAGGAGATTCAGGCACGTTGTCAAGCTGCTCGTCGCCTACTCCATCGAGAGGGAAGGCTCATCTGCGTCGAGCCATTCAGTTTCTTTCTTCGAAATCACTCAGCTCGAAGTGTAATTTGGAAGCAACATCGAAGTGTAATTAAGCCATCTTAGAATCTGGTAGCTCCAGTTTGTTTGTTCTTTTTTTTTCTTCAGTAAATATCGCACGCCATTTTGTCAGTGCCTTTGTGTTTCGAACCTAGGAGGTTTTATAGTGGTAGCTGTGAGAGGAGAAACTTCAGACACAAGTCAGCCATTGCTTTGTACATTCTTTGTACATACTATATGTACTGTATCTGTCGACCCAATGCACATGCGTTGTTCCTTACATTACCTCTTGAAAGCTGCAACATTCTGTCCCATGGATCATTATTTGTTCGAGAATTGAGGGAGTGCCTGTGGCCTGTCTGAAGCTGGCACGGTGCCACTTGGCATTACAGCATGCAAGAACGAGGTGAGTCTTGACGGTGCCAAAGGCCCAAAACCAAACAAAATCTTGAGAGGAAACACGCGGTTGCGTGCCTTGAATTCAAAGAAACCAGCTGCCGTGCAACAGCTGGATCCGTCTTAGGTCTTATCCATTCCCTGGGTTAGACATTTCGCCTCTTGGTTTCTTGGACGGATTCCCTCTCCATTCTGCCAATCCTGGCGAGATTCACGGGAAATGAAGACTGTTTATCACCTGTCCTTAGCATTCTTTTTTATTTTGGCCCATTTGGAGGGTACTGCGCTGCGTTATCGATGCCAGCTGGTAGACTGGGATTTGTTGTTGAAAGTGAGGCAGAAAGCCAATCGTTTTCCCGTTCTTGGTTATGCCTGGACTGCTTTCACTAAAGAAATGTTCGTATCGACTGAAACTCCTACGAAAACAAGGCAGCAACAGCTCGATTTGACACTCTCACCAGTCATCACACAAGGCCGCAAGAACAGCCGGCCGTGCACAAGCTCCGCCGTCTCTCCACCCGCCATGAAGGACGAGCAATATGTACGTCATTAAACGGAGACAAATTTCACAAAGACTAGTAGTCAGGAAGAAACTACAAAGTTAAAGCTAGGAAAAAGACGAGTTGTACATAATTTTTTTTTGTCAGTTCTTAGCTGAACACTGAAGCGACAGAAACGTCATAAAACTGTTGCTGTTGGAACGAGTCGTGGATGCAGCTCGCTTCGATCTCGCCAACGCAAGTTGACGTGAACCGAGGAACAAGGGAGAGTCGGTAACGAACTCCCAGAACGAGACAGAAATTTCCTCGGTTGCATCCACGCAAACATAAAAAAAAGGAAAGCGAGTGCAAACCTCTTCTCAATTTCCCTGCGCTTTCAGCATTGGATGGTCCGGAAAACAGGCCGGGTCCATTTCTTTTTCGAGGAACGTAAGCCGGGTTTACATTTTCGCCGGATAGTTTTGCTTTCCCATATCACCATTACAGTCTCTAATAAAACGCATCACGACCATTTCTTATTTTTCCCGTGACAAGTAGTAGCAGACGATAACCATTCCAGCGCTGCGAAACAGAAGCTTCAGAAGAACTGGCCCTCGACGCCTTCCCCGGGACTCACGCAGTGGCATTGGGACGAGTCAAATTAATTAAGCTGGGTTTACATTTTCGTCGGATCTCTTCGCTTTCCCATCGTTACTACTACAGTTTTGAAACGGCATGATGACCGATTTTTAATTTTCGCCGTGACAAGTTGATGACGACGAAAGACGCGGACTATAGTCATCAATGTCTCTAGATAACCATTATTCCAGCGCTGCGAACACAGCAACTTCAGAAGAAGAACTATTGTAGTACATCCCGGGATTCATGCGGTGGCACTGGGGACGACTCAAATTAAAGACGGCCGGGGCACTTGCACTACTAGTTGCTTTGGAAAAGGTCTCTCGCTAATCTGAACTCGCACGGCCACAAAACAAGGGGTCGTGCTGATGCCCCGGCGGCATCCATCCTTATCACGAGAGAGGAGGACCCGGGCTAGTGGACCGACCCCGGGCTCGCGCGCTTCCGAGACGAGACGAGACGAGACGACGACCCGTGCTGCGACCGTAGGATAGAAAATCCCGTGCTGCGGGTCGTGCGTGCTCCCGCGCCCAACCATAGCCCGCCCGTCCTTTCCCTTCCCCATCACACCCACCTGCCGCGCCAAAGCCGTTGGTTAAAAACGCACGCGCTCCCGCGCCTCTCGGCACAGCACAGCACAGCACAGCACAGCGCGGCAAAGGTCATCATTAGTGCGCCGCGCCGCAGCCGCGAGCGCGCTGCTAAGCTTCCCTTCCACTTTTGGCTGATTTCTTCAATTTACCACAGGCAAGGCGCAGATTAGGCGAAGGGCGCGCGTGGGAGCGGGCTGGAATTGCGCGTCCTGTACCGCGGCGCCCCATGTGACGGGTCGCTCGCCCGCCAGCCAGCTCCTCCTCCTCCGGTCCCATCGCGTCCCGCAAAGCAGCAGCTGCGGCAACGCTCTCCCTCCGTCCCGAAAAAGGCGAGAGCGCGGCAGCAGCAGCAGCAGCAGCAGCCGGCAGGTGGAAAAAGGGGGTGGGCAGCAGCGCTTTGCTTTGCTCCCCCGACCGGAGCGGGGGCCAGCGCCAGCTCGAAGAGGAGAGGAGAGGACGATGCTGAGGCGGTTGCCCGGCGAGATCTGAAACCGACCGACCGACCGAGCGAGCAGGAGGATGGCGGCGGCGGCGGGCTTCAGGCGGCGGCCCGGGAGCGTGGCGCTGGGGGACCTGCTGCGGCGGGAGGCGTCGGCGGAGCGCGAGGCGGGCGCGGAGCGGCCCGGCGTCGTGGCGGGGCAGGCCGGACGGACTAAGAAGGGAGAGGACCTCGCGCTGCTCAAGCTCGCCTGCGAGCGCCGCCCCGGCGCGCCGTCGACATCCTTCTCCGCCTTCGCCGTAAGCGACCTACCTACACCCTCTCTCTCTCTGTCTCTCGATCCGCCCGCCTCCATGGCACAATGCTACTACGCTTCTTCGGCTCCTGATGCTCTGGCATCTCGTCGCAGCTGTTCGACGGGCACAACGGCAGCGCCGCCGCGGTGTACGCCAGGGAGCACCTCCTCGGCAATGTGCTCAGCTGCGTCCCTCCCGATCTGGCCAGGGACGAGTGGCTCACCGCGCTCCCGAGGGCGCTCGTCGCAGGCTTCGTCAAGACCGACAAGGATTTCCAAACCAAAGGTACTAGCTCAAAATTCCTTCCCCGCAGTACAGTTCGGTACTCAACCTGCCATTTCTGTGGCCACCAATAGTTGGGTAGCAGTAATTTGAATTTAAATTCATTAGTCATTACTATATCTGATGAGGCCCCCCTCTGTTAATGTGTTGCAGCGCACTCCTCCGGAACAACCGTCACGCTTGTCATCATTGATGGCTTCGTTGTAACCGTTGCGTCCGTTGGCGATTCGCGGTGTGTCCTTGAAGCCGAGGGCTCCATCTATTACCTGTCGGCTGACCATCGTTTTGATGCCAGCGAAGAGGAGTAAGACTGCCTTCTCAAAACGGTGTACTGTTGTGGCCTTGTTGTGCATATGTGTGTACTGGCCTCCTCATCAGTTGGTAGTTTTGATCTGCAGGGTTGGTCGTGTAACAGAGTGTGGAGGTGAAGTTGGAAGGCTAAATGTTGTCGGTGGAGCTGAGGTTCGCTCTTTGTTCGTTCGTGGTTGCTCATGGTTCTAATCTAGTTATGCAGTCGGCAGCCCAAGAACTTCTTTCTTTCTTTTGTTTTTTTTTCTTTGAAAAAATCCAACTTTTGCTGATGTTTCTGATGTTGTATCCTTGGATAGGCTGCTGTCTTTTATGAATAGTTAGCTACTCATCTTTTATTATTCAGGAATGCTTCTTTTCAATCGATTGAAAAGAGAGCACCCTTTCAATCAACAACAACATTTTGAAGAGAGAGAAATGTTGTTTTATTTGTTATTTTTTATTTGTAAGATTATTTGTATTAATTAGTGTTTTGTATAGACTATAGAAAAGTTTTATCTTTTTGTATCCATTAGATCTAGATCCAAGGGCTAAAAACGGTGATTGAAAGGAACCCTCATTTTCAATCAATTGAAAATTAGATGCTCCCTTTATTATTTTGATGTTTCATTAGTCAGTGGGCCCTCAATTTTTGCTGGATGGTAGCTGGATGCAGTTCTTGTAATGACTAACGAATCTATGCTTCTGCAACTACTCTCCACTATCATTTTTTTTTCTCTCATTTCAGTTATGATACTATTGAGCAAACCTGCAAATGAGCAGTCTTGCACGCTTCATACATTGTAGATTCTCTTTTACAACCGCATCATTTGGTTTTGTACGTCTGATTCACGGCTTTTTTGTTCCCCTTTTATTCACCCAGATTGGTCCACTTAGATGCTGGCCAGGTGGTTTATGCCTATCAAGATCAATTGGTGATCAGGATGTTGGTGAATATATCATTCCAGTCCCGTACGTAAAGCAGATAAAGGTACACTTTCATCACATCACTTATGGAAATAAATGAATTGTAAACATTCTCAACATAATATCTAATATCAGATTCAAGCAAAGATGTTCTGCAGTTTTTACATTCTTGTTATGCTTACCATATTTAGTTCTTGTCGCGGTGAGTATCCTCCTTGTAAATTTCATTGTCACACTACAATTTTCCTGTAATGTGGTTACATTCAGATGTTAGATCATTTTGCCAAGCTAGATATCTTGATGTACCTATGACCCAACTATCGGTTGTTTCTCAGTTCTTTTTGTTTGCAAAGTCTGTTTCATGGTTTTAGGTGTTTTATAGAGGATTATTTGGTGCCTGTGATTTTTCTTTGAACTAACTGTTTATTTTCTTGCTTGATTTCAACCTTATTTCAAAACATAATATCGTCTTCTAATGATTGCCGTAGTTGTCTAGCGCTGGAGGTCGCCTTATCATTTCAAGTGATGGCGTTTGGGATGCTTTGACTGCGGAAACGGCTTTCAATTGTGCACGAGGGCATCCTCCAGAGGCTGCAGCAGATCAAATTGTTAAAGTACATAACTACTTGCTCACCCTTCCTAATATTTATTCTGAAACTCAGTCGTACTGATCCTTACTGGTTCATTGTTTACAGGAAGCAGTTGCCTCAAAAGGATTGAGAGACGATACAACTTGTATTGTCATTGACATAATACCACCAGAAAAACCAAAATGCACTATAGAATCTCCAAGAACGCCAGGAAAAGGCCTTGGCCTTCTCAAAAGTTTATTTATCAGGAAAATAACATCTGACACAATATCTCTTCCTGATAAAGAAAATCATGCTGACCCAGATTTGGTGGAGGAAGTCTTTGAGGATGGATGCCCGTCCCTTTCAAGGAGGTTTGAACCCTACCCCACCTTGATGATGGATGAACAATATTCACAATAGTTAAGCTTTTACCTTCTGACAATGAATATGATGATGAAGTAAATAACTCCTGTAAAGCCTATTCAAATAAATCTGTGGCGTGCCATTTTGGGGCCAAAGCCAAATCACTGAAGGGCGGTCAATACTGTTACTATTACAATTTGGGATTCTAGGTGCTATACTTGTCAATTTAGTAATGCTATTATGTTGACATTTCATCAAGTATGCAATTCGCCCAATTGCTTGGGTGTTTACTTCCATGTGACTAGAAAATTTCACAACCCCAAAAGGGGTAGTTGGCTAAATTTCAGTGGTATAGAGAGGATTCTTGGTTCATACTGTTTCCATTTTGCATCTTCACAAAATTCAAAATTTGATCATATTTACTCATCTGTTTGGGAATTGATGTCGTTCCCGATTTGTGGATTGTACTGGCTCAATGGCCCAGTTTCAATTTCTTCGGTTGGAATGACATCATCTCCAGGATGGAGGGAGTACTGTGGAAGAAAGTAGAATTTTTAGGGGACTAGAAGTAGATGTTTTGGTTGGGAAAAGATCATCAGGAGGTAACTGATGGCCATGATGATTGTCATGTGAGGAGGCCATGAAATTATGAAAACGTGAAAACAATGTTATCTTCTCGTAACTTCATTTGGTGTTTGTAGGTTCATGAGCTTTCAAAGTTTTAGATCATGCTGCTGTTTCTGATATTTAATTTTTGGTGAATGCAGGCTGAATTCTGAATATCCAGTCCGGGATATGTTCAAACTGTTTGTATGTGCAATTTGTCAAATTGAGTTAAAATCTGGTCAGGGTATATCCATACACGAGGGTTTTGCGAAGCCAGGAAAGCTTCGTCCCTGGGATGGTCCTTTCCTTTGCCATAGTTGCCAGGAAAAGAAAGATGCAATGGAGGGGAAGCGTCAGTCACGAGGTTAGCTCCAGTTTATTTCCATTTTAGTAATGGCTGATCGTGCATTTATAGTGAAATATACAAACGTTGACATGCCTGCAGATTCTTCGTCAAGAAATAGTGGGTCAAGTGAATAATAATTAAGGCCGAGAGTCATCTTGGGGCAACCACCTAACGATGTTCACAACATCAGAACAAGCTCAGCATCTGGCGTATCGCTGCGCCTCCTAGTCTGCTTGGATTCGTGGAACTGAACTAGATGTTAGGAGGTGCCATGCCAAAGTGGCTATACTATAGTGGAGTGTAGGAAGAATTTTGCTTCTTGATACCAAAATCCGCGGTGGGGCTTCTGGCAGTGACACATACACAGGCCAAAGAGCTTGTAAGCAAAGACCGTTCACAATAGCCAATAACCATGTAAATTATTCGCCATATAGAGGTGACAAAATAGCTGCGGCTTTGTAATTCACAAGACTAGGATTAGGTATTGGGATCCTGTAATTCGTTTGGACAGACCTTAAAATAAGGTCGAAGTAGCTGTGGTTTTCTTGGTAGAATGTTGCCCTATTCTCATGATTCAACACTGTAATTAACAGCTAAGTGGATTGCTGCAGTCGCTTTCATTCTTAGGCAAGGCAGCATTTTATTTTCTACATGTGGGCAATGTAAATATGTGGATGTGCGAGGTTGTATTAATCTGCATTGACTCGAGTATTTGATATGTGAGTTCAGGGCTTCAGGCAGTGTGAGTTCAGTAAAGGTGTACAGTGCGCTTGTTACAGAGTGCATAAGATTTTTGTCGTCGACCTAACCTAGTTCTCCTTTGCGTGATGGTCCTCTCCCGTTTTTGAGTTTCCCGTTGGTAAGCGGGCGGGGCAGAATTAGGATATAAAACCGACGAATTGGTCTTGTGCCTCTTTGCTAAGTTACCAAGCTGCTTAACTCGGAAGTTCATCGGCGGGGACCGGGTCCGACGCATAAATTACTCTGAAATTGCTGCGATTTAGAGACTACTAGTAGCATAAATTGCCTCCGTTCATGCCCTAATACCTAGTAGTAGCCCACGAGTGTATGTAAACTGTAAACAGCCCATGGACTTTGGCACGATCGAAGCATTGACTCTGCAATTCCGCGCTAAACACAGGCTTTCGCGTGCACTTCACTAAACCTTCCGTCTTGAAGGCGCTAAATAAGCGCACGCCGACGACAATCAGCAGGTCATTAGCAGCTGACCACACCGCCACAAGTCATCAACGTCGTCGTTCATTCGCAGGCAGAGCTTAGCTGAGCGATGGATCTGAAGGGGAACAGAGCCCACTCGTCGCCGTGGCGTGTCGTGGCGCAACGGCGGTGGTGGCGCCGTGCGGCCGCGCGGCCGACGGTGCTGGTGTTCGCGGCGAGCGTGGTGGGCGTGGCGGTCGCGGCCGCCGTCCTCTTCGGCGCACGGTGGACGCCCGCCGCCGGCGACGGTACCTGGGTCTCGGCCGGCGTCCGCGTCGTTCTGAACGCAGGTTCTTATTACATGCATGCGTGGTATTTCAGTTCAGTAGTACAACATGCTAATTGGAATGTTCACCAAGGATAATTCGAGTGCACATGCATATATGTCTTCGTTCACCAATCATCATCACATGCCGATTAGCACGTGCACTACCATTTCTTAAAAATTTATCCGTTTGCATACGGATGGATGATCTAGCGACGAGGTGCATGTGGTTGTAAGCGTGCTCTCTTTTCGTTTTTTGTTTATTAATCCCGTACACTTTTTCCTCTGTACATGCATGGCAGTGTCGGATTCCGGCCAACATGGAGCCGCCGCCCGTCCGGTGGCGACGGTGCCGGACCCCAGCGACCGGCTCCTGGGCGGCCTCCTCTCGCCGGACTTCGACGAGCGCTCCTGCCTCAGCCGCTACGGCGTCGCCGGCTACCGCCGGCCATCAATGCACCCGCTCTCCTCCCACCTCGTCTCCGCCCTCCGCCGGTACGAGTCCCTCCACCGCCTCTGCGGGCCCGGTACCCCGGCCTACGCGCGCGCCGTCCAACGCCTCCGCGCGCCGACAACGAACGGCTCCGATCCTTCCTCCGAGGAGTGCAGTTACCTGGTGTGGACCCCGACGGCGGGGCTCGGCAACCAGATCCTGTCCCTCACGTCGGCCTTCCTCTACGCGGTCCTCACCGACCGCACCCTCCTCCTCCACCGCGCCGGCGACGACGTCTTCTGCGAGCCGTTCCCGGGATCCACGTGGCTCCTCCCAACAAGCAACAACGACGACGACACCACCTTCCCCATCCGCGACATCAAGCGCCTCACCATCGGCGCCCCGGAGAGCCTGGGCTCCGTGCTGGGCTCATCATCAGCGCAGCAGCAGCCGTGGATGTACGTGCACCTGCGTCACGACTACAAGGCCCACGACCGGCTCTTCTTCTGCGACGACGTGCAGGCCGGGCTGCTGCGGCGCGTGCCGTGGCTCGTGACCATGGCCGACAACTACTTCGCGCCGGGCCTGTTCCTGGTGCCCAGGTTCGAGGCCCAGCTGGCGCGCATGTTCCCGCGCCGCGACGCCGTGTTCCACCACCTGGGCCGCTACCTCTTCCACCCGAGCAACACGGTGTGGGGCATGGTCACGCGCTACCACGGCTCCTACTTCGCCCAGGCCCACGAGCGCGTGGGCGTGCAGGTGCGCATGTTCAAGTGGGCACCCATCTCCGTCGACGAGCTGTACGCGCAGATCCTCTCCTGCGTGCACCGCGAGAACATCCTTCCAGTGCCCGGGATCAGCAGCAACAAGCAGGCCAACACCACCACCAGGTCGTCCAGGAAGAGGACTTGGCGCAAAGGCAAGGCGGTGGTGTTCGCGTCGCTGTACAGCGACTTCTCCGACAGGCTCAGGGACCTGTACGACAAGGAGGAGGAGGTGGTGAGCGTGTTCCAGCCGTCGCACCTGGGCGCGCAGCACTTTGGCGACCGGGCGCAGAACCAGAAGGCGTTCGCGGAGATGACGCTGCTCAGCTTCGCGGACGTGGCGGTCACCACGGCGGCCTCCACGTTCGGGTACGTCAGCCAGGGCCTGGCCGGGCGGAGGCCATGGGTGCTGGCGCGACCGGACCACGGGAAGGCGCCGCCGCCCGGCTCGGCCTGCCGGATGGCGCCCACCATCGAGCCCTGCTTCCACTCGCCGCCCAACTACGACTGCCGAGCCAACGCCAGAGGCGACTCCGGTAAGACGGTGCGGTACATCCGGCACTGCGACGACTTTCCACAGGGCGTCCAGCTGGTGGAGTAAAAAGCCAGGCGCTCCGATCGTACTGTAGTGCATTCGTTTGTTCTCATTATACAGTGATTAACTAAAGATGATTAATAAACACATAGCAGCGGATGACATAATTTGGATATCGTCAGTCACAGCAAATTTTGCGTGCTAGCTTCACCAAACAAATAGAATAGATCGAGGACAAATGTAATTCTGAACTACTGTCAAAATTAAAGATCGATGCGCCCAATCAATTAGACGCGCATATTGTAAGAGAGGGAGGTGTGAAGCCAGCCTTTTTTTTCGTATATAGGAGTATGAAACAAAAGTCATCACCGTACGTCACGATCAAAATGGCGTAATACCTGACACCTGCCGCAACTTCTCGTACGACACCCAGAACACAAACTGCCACGGGCCGAGCCGCGCCCACGTCGGCAAGAACCCCTTCCACAGCGCGATCACGCCCTCATGCCTCACCGTCTTCACGAAACAGTCCAGCGAGTTCCTGTACATCGCCTTCCCCTCCTTGCCCTGGTTCATCATCCTCGTCTTGATCGCGTCCGCCGGGTAGCTCAGGGTCGTCGCGGACAGGCCCGAGAACACGGACGCCAGCGTGTGGGCGTACACGTTGTCCTCGCAGATCTGCTTGCGGATGATCAGCTGCTTCGCCTGATCGTAGCACGTCAGCTCGCCGATGTTCACCAGGAACGCGCGTTTCGCGTTCGGGACCACTCCCTTCCAGAGCCCCACGACGCCGTCGGCGCGGACGATTTTCGTGACGGCGTCTGCGAGCCCAGTGTACCGCGGTTGAATGCCTTGGCTCTTCAGTCCGCTGTCCGCTTGCATCCTGACCTTTATCAGATCAGCAGGGCTGGCCACGATCTGCAGTGCAGATAACAGGAACAACAATTATCTACTGTCTTATTACACCTTATCTAAAAAAAATCTACTGTCTTACAGACCTATCAACTTGTAAACTATTTCCTAATTTTACTTCAACCAATAGTTTCTCATAGCTGAACTGGATTTTCAATCAAACATAGTCAGACAATTCTGCAAACAACATACTGATTGTAAAGAGTATTTTTTTGCTACAAATATCATATTATCACATAAAAAAATGAATAAACTGTGATCCATATAAGTGAGGGCCTAATAAACCATACATCAGTCCCATCCAACCAAGGAAAAAAAAAACTCATTTCGAAACGGGTTTGAGATGGTTATTTGTAATTTACATGTTCCAAATATAGCTAAACATAATAGTGAGAACAATTAAAAAAACCATAATAGTGAGGACACATCTTGACCGGAATAATAATGGTAGTCAAGCAATTTTTTCAAAATTTTCTCCAGCTGCTTCAGTATCAGCCATCCAACACTTCAAAGTTCACATAACCGGTGAACCGACCGATTGCGAGTCGTCAAAAAACCGTCCGATTAACTGGATAACCAACCAACTAACTATTTTGCTACAGTGCTAGCTTCAGATTTTTCTAGATAACCGGCCAGCCGGTACAACCGGACCGGACCGATTTCCCGATTAATCGGGATAACTGGCTGGTTAACTGCAGTTATTAAAACCCTACCAACACTATATTTGCTTCTCTACAGTCACACTGACTGGACAAGGCTGGATCCAGATTTCAACATCCTACTACTCAATGCTCTGTATAAGTCATGATCTAGATCTCACAGTTTATCAAGGCCTTGTCAGCAGTTTTACACGACGTGATTATCATTGCCAAGGCAACACATTAGCAGCTACCAAGTATTATCAAGGGGGATCAGAGGGTGTTGGAAACAAATGGTCAAGGCATGGGGGCTAAGATGAATGCAAAGCCCATATAAATCACATTCTCGACTTCTCTGCTACTGGTCCATGTGGTCACTAGCCCATTGTGAAATACACTAACCGAAAAGAATAATCAGATTGACCTATCCTGATTTATTATACGCATCACTGCTGCTTAAATATTAGGCGGATGTCCGATGATGAACCAGCGACAGAGTCTAACTAAAAGTGCTTATCTTTAGTTAGGTTGTCCGCCTTTAATTTTGTAAATACAGGATGGTGCTAAAAGAGAGAAGGATGATGATTAGCGTTTAAAATGAGTAGCTTTGTACTTAAAATTAAACAGAAACACGTGCATCACAATCAAATATGATTTGAGATTAACAACTTTCCTAGCACAATTCGAAGTTTACAACCTATTACTCCAAAAGAAGTTCCCGCTTCTCAATCAAACTGTACTAAGCACACTGCGTGCTCCATTCATATCACTTTCACTATCCTAGTTGAAAAATCAAACTTCATCCACGATCAAACTCGCACTAATCACATACATTGCGTTGCGCCTCTACGTCTTGTGAAATATGTCAAACAAACAATGAGTTGTTTGCTAAATATACAAAGTATATAGCTTATACATGCCATGAGGATACAAATTTTTACCTGCGCAAAACAACCGGAGATTCCCCCGGCGAGCCCCTTCTCGAGAAGGGTGACTTCCCGCCCTCCGCTGGCGAGGTAGGACCGGATGTGCTCGTACCCGACGATGCGGAGCGGGGTGTAAATGAGGTGGCGGACGACGGCGGGGGAGAGGCCCCAGTACATCCCGCCGTCGCGGACGAGCTCGCCGACGACGCGGATGACGCCGGCGCCCGGGCTGCGGTGGAGCTGCAGCCGCGTCTTGATGGCGTCGATTGGGTAGGTCACGGTCTCCGCCACGGCGGACGAGACCGACGAGAGGTAGACCCTCACGAGGGTCCCGCGGTGGCTCAGGCGCCCGCCCTCGCCAACGCTGTCTATCATGGCCTCAGGATTCAGAGGAATGGGGGAGCTGCTGCCGCGCGCGCGGATGCGGCTTCCGTGCTCCCTAACCCCTGCCTGCTGCTGCTCTCCCGTTCTTGTTGCCGCCACGTGGCCGCCTCCCGTTGGCTCTCCTTCCACGCTGGGACCAGGAGGACGGAGTGCTCGTCGGCTCGCCGACGTCGTTAGCGCCAAATGGTTTATTCGGCGCGCGGGTTAACGACTCATCTGGCAGTAACACAAACAAGGCGCCATCAAAGTAATGAAAATACAGGGTCCGAACGTGCGATCATCATTCAAATGTCTTGGTTTATTCTCGAGCACTAGTTTGGATTTGAAACTCATCGATGGACCCAACTTGACGGTCTTAAGCGGTGTGCCAGTGCTCGTGTAGAGATATGTGATATTAGGCGTTGTTGATATGACACTAAACGATGACAGGTAGATGTCTCAAGATTTAGGAAAAGCTATATATATGCCAGGCTACGAATGTTTCGGTTGGCTCCAATACTTTCTCGCTATCCAGTTTTTGTCCCGCGTCTTCATCTCATCATTTGGTCATCCGTTTTGTTATTATCTAAATAAACATAGATAACAGAATTTGGAGTGTGTAACTTTTCACGCGAGGTTATCGGTCACAAAAAATTTGCTTCAATTTGCTTGAGCAAACAAATACAGGGCAAATGTATATTACAATTGTCAAAATACAATATTGAGGCATGGTAATTTCATCCACAATTTCCCTCAGAGAGGTTACAGGATCACCCCAGTCAATTAGAGTGCAAGAAAGAGGTATGAGGCCTTTCATCTGAAAGTCACCCATCATTATTAGAATGACGAAATACCTGATGTTTGGCGCAACTTCTCATACGAAACCCAGAACACAAACTGCCACGGGCCAAGCCTCGCCCATGTAGGCAAGAAACCCTTCCAAAGTGCTCTCACACCCTCATGCCTGACAGTCTTCACCAAACAATCCAGCGAATTTCTGTACAAATCTTTGCCTTCCTTACCCTGGCTCATCATCCTGGTTTTTATTACATCTGCTGGGCAGCTCAAGGTTGTCGCAGAAAGTCCAGAGGCGATAGAGGCCAGTGTATGGGCATACATATTATCATCACAAATCTGCTTGCGAAGGATGACACGCTTTGCCTGATCGTAGCCCGTTAATTCACCCATGTTGACAAGAAATGCCCGTTGTGCATTCGGAAAAACTCCCTTCCAAAGTCCCCGAAAACCCTCGGCTCGAATGATCTTTGCAAAGGCATCTGCAATTCCGGTGTACCGTGGCTGGATACCTTGGCTCATGAGTCTGCTGTCTGCTTGCATCCTTACCTTTATAAGATCAGCAGGGCTTGCCACCACCTGCACTGCAGATAGCAGGAACAGCATTACCTAGCGTCTTACATAGCTATCAACTTGTAAACTATCCTAATTTCACATGAAGCAATCATCTCACAGATGTATCGGATTTTACATCAAGCAGTCAGCTATTTTTCAAATTCCATACTGATTGTAAAGTATCTTTTTCCTAATATTGTATTATCACACGACAATTGAATAAACTATGACCCATATATGATAGAAATATACACTCTAAAAGCCTAATTTCACATGAAACAATGACCTCACAATTGAATAAACTCTGCATGGGCATCACCAGCTGCTCCAGTATCACCCAAATCAAAACTATATTTGCTCACCTCCAGCCACATTAAGGTACCTCTTGACAAGTCTAGATCTAGATCCTAGCATCCTACACCTTAAGACTCTCTATAAGTCATGATCAGGGCATTGTCAGCAGTGTTACAGAACCTGATTAAGTATCGTTGCCAAAACAACCTATTAGCAACTAACAGTGTCAGTGAGGAACAGAGGGTGCTTGAAACAAATGGTCCACGAATGCAAGCCCATATAGAGCATCTTCTCGGCTTCTCACAGCTGCTGCTGATCGAAGTGATAACAAGCTCGTTGTGAAATACACCAACCCAACAAAGAGATAAATCAGAGTGAGCTGTCCCGATTTGTGATCCGCATTACTGCTTAAATATTAAAGCCGATGACGAATCAGTGCTTTTATTTTTTTAGCCTGGTTGTCCGCATGTAATTTGGCAAGAGCAAGAAAGAGGAAAAAAGGAAGGATGATGCTTAGTATTGTTGCAAAAAGCATCAAACAAAACAGAAGCATGTGCAATCAAATATGGTTTGCATTTAACAACTTTCCTAGTACAATTTCAAGTTTAAGACCTACTACTCCAAAAGAAGTTCCCACTTCTCACACAGTAACAATCGCACTGCGTCTCTTGTATCTATCGACCTCGATTTTCCCTATCCTAGATTCCTAGCTGCAAACTCAAATTTCCTCCGCGATTAACTCGAACTAATTGGCATTAAACATTGGGTTGTTTGCTAGGTTAAAAAAGTAGCTTATGCTTGAGAAAATGTTTACCTGCGCGGCAATACCGGAGATTCCCCCAGCGAGCGCCTTCTCGAGGAGGCTCGACTCCCGGCCCCCGCTGGTGAGAGAGGACCGGAGGTGCTCGTATCCCACGATGCGGAGCGGAGTATAAACGACGTGGCGGAGGAAGGCGGGAGAGAGGCCCCGGTACATTCCGCCGTCGCGGACGAGCTCGCCGGCGACGCGGACGACGCCGGCCCCGGGGCTGCAGTGGAGCTGGAGCCGCGTCTTGACGGCATCGATGGGGAAGGTGGAGGCCTCCGCGGCTGCGGCCGAGATCGACGATAGGGACACCTTGGCGAAGATCCCGCGGCGGCTGCCCTCGCCGCCGCCGCTGCTGCCGCCGCCGACTTTCATGGCTCAGCCGCTCTGGACTGGGAACTGGGAGCCGGTAGAGGCCCCCCGGCGTCGGGCTGGGCTCCTACAGGCCCAGGCCGAGTCAATCAGGACCGAACAAGAATGATCCAGGCCGAGTCAATTGAGATCGAATAAAATGTGGTCCATTGCCTTTTTACAGAATACGCAGGTGTCTTTGTACTAAGAAGAGGTCGATGACTACACGACGCACCGCCATTGGTGGTCCTCTAGGTTTTAAGCACCCTATTACAATGGAGGGTAGCACAATCTGGAACCAGAACAAAAGTTGTCCAACGGTTCCGAGCTCTCTTGAAAACTGAAGATTGATATGAATGGGACGGATCCGTTCAGCGCCTCAATGAACACACGTCTATGATGGCAATGCCGGCGGTCGCAAATGATACGCCAGAGAAGGATGTGGGCGGCGACGGTTGGCGCACGGGAGCTGCCGCAAGTTGCAAAGAACTCAACATTTCGTTTTCCAACGAGGCACGCGATGATGAACTCATCAAATCTTGTCAAGGTAGTAAGTGCTAACTGTGATGGTGGTATATTACATGATCGCTATGTTTCTGTAATTACATTCTGCATTCCTGAATCTTGATGCAGTAATATTCTTGTTGATGGTACAACAATGTACACAACCGGCAACAGCTAAATTGCCTATCTCTATTGTACAACTCACTTCTTTCCGTAGAATTGTAATTACAATCCGTTAGAAGCTAACTCAAAATCCTGCCTCGGGTCTGGATGAATGTGAAATTCACGTCTTGCTTTAATGTAGTATATTCTTTCTATCTCCATTCTGGTGATGCAGTGTTGCGTGTTTACAGAATGCTGTACAATACAGTGCATGATGGCTCCATTCATGATGTTCATGCTGCCTGAAGAACTTGCTGCTGTTGCTCCCCTTTTCTTCTCGCGGATTCATATGGCAGCGTGTTCAGGACCTTCACCCGGAACACGGCCTGTAGGTTGGTGGAAGCCGATCAGAAGGCAGAAGGAAAGGGTTTCCAAACAATTCAGGCCTTGACCAGATAAAATTCAGGCCTTCATCCGCAACACGAACCAGATATGAAGAAGGCAAAAGGCAGCAATAGAGAGTAAAAGTTAGGTACCTTCTGGTCAGAACCAAACTCGATGACATCAGAGGGGTGGAAGCGAACTGGGAAGTTTGGCGGCACTCGGTAATGTCTACCTTCATTGCTGGATAGTAGTAACATGAAGGTGAATGAGTAAATTTGTGGATACCAAAATTTCTAGAGGAAGACCATAGAGCCAATGTTTCTTTCAGGGCTTACTCGGTAATCCAGGTACCGTGTTCACTTCCAAGGTCTGTCACGTAGAAAGCCTTATTCTTGCATGTGATGGTAGCGTGAGTTTCTGATACCTGCAAGGAAGTCCAGGAAATTAAAAGGATGGCAATGACAATGTTAGAGAAAAGTTTGATTAAAAAATTCTGAAACATTTTGCTTAACTAACCTGTGGCAATGGCAATGTTAGAGAAGAAGCAGAGTTGCTGGGATCTGATCGGCTTCTGCAAAAGAAAATGCATATATTTTACCCCAGAAGGTTTTAAAGAATGAAATTAAGAAACAGAATGATTTTTCTTCATAGGCCTACCCAACAGAGAGTGACTTCTGTTCATCCCTGATTAAATGAATAGGTTGTGAGCCATTGCTATTTCCTGCACCTGTGGGGAAGAGGTACCATCTGCAAGTAATATTAGTCTAGTGTAAATGCTTTTGCCAAAGGTTCTGAAATCAAGGAATAAATCAAACATTTCTTTTAACTATGATGAAACTAGAGAAGAATCAGAGGGCGTACTCTCCACCCATAGCTCCTTCCAATGCATCGTCATCCTGAAACCACTGAGGAAGCTGGTCGTTTGCCTTCATTACAATGCTAAATGTCAGTTAAAATCACAGAGTACTCAATGGTTAAATGATGTTATCAACTAAATTGTAGTTCATAGAGAAAACATACCTTGTCGGAAAGTCGACAGCTTAAAGGTCTTCCTTCTAGCTTTGAGCTGTTAGTCAACGAGAATTTTCATCTCAATGATTAGTAACATATAATAAAGTACGATAAAGAGAATAACAGTGGTGTTTGGATTTTGGGATGGGGCAGCTAACAAGGAAAAAAAATCACTACTATTGCCAAGGTGCTTGAAATTAGAGTAAATAAAGAAAAAGTGTGGTATAGCACACAAGAATTACCTGTTGCCACCTAACACCCAGCTCAACATCATTGGCATTCCATACTTAATGAAGAACCTCCCTCCAACTCTTCCAGGATGTGGTATCCTCAACTTGGTCAAAAACTGCAGCAACACATCCTCGTAAAATCAATTAATTTGACTATGCAGTTAAATTATTTCAGGACAATTGTTCCTCAGTGATGCTCCCAGGGGGATAATAGCTAATCCAATTGTTTCGAAAATCCAATAGAATCTTACTACAATACTTAGTGTTAAACTTGCAGAGACACATAAGATAACTCTATGGATTAATAAATAGTATGAAGCTGTGTAGGTTTATGCCATACTGATAAAGGTCCCAGACCAACACCCAGATATGGTCTATAAGTGGTAGCCATGATTGCTGCCATTCTTGCCAATCCATGAATAATAGCAACACGAAGCCTTCTCTCCTTCTCATAACTGCAGACTCAATATGTAACAAATACTGTGATTGTTAGTGAACTTACTAAATTAGTGGCCAAACCTCAAATCTCAAAAGTATTAAAAGGATAGCTTTGAAAATGGATACAATTGAAGCAATGCAAGCTGAAAGCATTGCTATCTAAATACTACCAGCATGCTATGATATACAAAACAATTACCGCTTCAAGGAGGAAACTATGTCCATAGGAGTTCCAGACTTAACACTCTCTTGCCAGGCATTATCAAGCTCTACAGCCAGCTGGTAACCATCCTATGAAAACAGTCCATGGACGTAGTAAGTACTGGATCTAAATACCACAAGATATCCACCAAGATAATAGTGGTTTCCTAGACACGACAAACAAAGAAATCACATACCTCAATAGCCATGCAGCCACCTTGACCCAAATTCGGTTGCATGGCATGGACAGAATCACCAAGCAAGGTGACACGACCTTTTCCCCAATTCATAGTAGGTGGGCGGTCATATATATCCCGGCGAAGAATCGCTTCCTCTTCAGTTGCATTTATCAGGTCTATGACATTATCGCACCAACCACTGAATATATCGAGCAATCTTTTCTTTTTGCCTGTCAAAAAAAAATTTAGATGATAAGTGTACTCAATTGCTTCATAAGTTGCGATCTAGAAGAATCCCATTCACTAAGCACGAAAATTCACTCACCATTTTCAGGGTCAGTGCCACCAGCAGCTTCTTTGTGAAAGGCATACCATTGCATTTTACCTCCACCGACGTCTGATGAGACGAAGTATTGTTTGTGACCAAGAAATACTCGGTAACTTCAAGAGAAGAACAGGAGAAGCACACTGTTATATCACAAATGAAAGTTCATAATATCTGAATAAAACAGCTCAGTCTGGGATCCATGGGACATACCCAACAGTGTCAATATCAGGAGGCACAAAGTCTGCAATTCCAGTGTAGCAAGTGTAACCGGAATAGGTGGCATCTGTATGTCCGAATAGTGTCTTCCTCACCTATATCCAGTAAAGAAATTCTCAAGCAAATCAGTTATCTGTCTTCTGTGTTTTTTTTTTCTGAGTAGAAGGGGAAGCAATCACGTTACCTTTGACCATATTCCATCAGCCCCAACCAAAATATCACCTTCAAATCTCCTACCATCTTCCAATATGGCAGTAACCTGCATTCATCAGGGAAAAAAAATTAAAATTTGACACATGCAACACTGTTAACTGAATTTCTATGAGCATTATCTCTAAAATATATATATGCTCATTCACCTTGTTGCCGTCATCCACAAAATCGACCACATGACTTTCATTCAGTATGGCATCATCGCCAACTGCACGAGCAAGAATCTGCTGCAGCGTCATGCGGCTAATGACCCTTGTGACTGGAAGCCCTCTCTCAGCTGCAGGAGTAAAGGTATCAAACTTGATGTACCTGAATACCATTGGCACTGTCAAATGGATGCCTCCAGCAAATGAAATGTCCCATGTCAAAGGTAACTGACAGTGAGACATAGCATGAAAACGCAAATAAATGCGGTAGAGTAAATAAGCAATGAAGGATGTGCAGTACATTCACATCAACACCAGTCCAGTAAATAAGCAACAAGTAGCATATTTCCAAGTCGACCATGATCTACAGAGCAGTTGACTATAGACGATACCAATAATCCTGTCACACTAGATTTCCGCGAGAACGAGCCAAAAGGAAAAGTCTAATCTTTCTCGATGACGAGCCGTAAACAAACAAAATTCATGGCCACTAAGTGTAAGAAATACGCCTCTGCTGACGCCAAGGACGACCTTTGCCTCGCTTACCAGGAACCTGAGACGCCGTCGACGATGCCGTTGACGCGGTCGCCCGTGATGCAGCCGGCGTCCATGACCTCGTCGGCCGCATTGCCGTCCACGGCCTCGAGCACCGCGAGCGCGTTGCTCTGCAGCTGGATCGGGCCGCGGTACCTCCCCTCACCGCGGATGGCGCTCATGTCGCGCTCCAGCACTAGCACCTCGAACCCCTTCCGCCGCGCCGCGAGCGCGAACACGAGCCCGCCGATGCCGCCGCCGGCCACCAGGACGCGCGGCTTCGGCTTCGGCTCTTCCGGCGCCGGCATTGCCGCGACGGCGACGACGAGCCGCGCGCGGGCAGGGAGGCCGACGCGCTTCTGGTGCGTCCGCGAGGAGGGGAAGGCGCGCAGGCGGAGCGTTCGCGTGCGGCAGCAGGACTGGGAGGTGGACGGGAGCGAGATCGCCGCCGGAGAGGCCGAAGTGGAGATCGGCATGAACGAATTGTTGGTGGCGGAATCAAGATCAAAGCTTGGGCAGGTGGCTAGTACTATTGCTGGTCAGCCGGTTAGGCAGACACTCACTCAGCACTGGTAGCTGGAGTCAACCTCAGGTGGAAGGAGCTGAGCTACATACACAGTTCTACACCGCCGCTCAAGTTTGAGTAAGCTGGGATTCGAAGAAACAGAGGGTCCTCTCGAGGATCAGGATCAAAGCCCCTATGGATTCGACGTTAATGGACGCGGCAGGACAGATGATGTGATTTGAGTGGACGCGCCGTGTAAGCAACAAGCCTTTACCAAAAATAACGAATTTCGCGCGGGGTGGCGGACACGAGGCGCAAGGATACAAGACGCAAGGAATTTTTGCAAGCCGCGGCTTCGCTTTCGGCCCCTCTAGTGCAGGAAGGCCGCACCGGCGAGCGGTGGAACGGTGGGGACTCGTTTTTTCTTGCCTTGGGTGCGGTTGGGCGGCGGGGACGTGGCGCAAGGGCCAAATGGGGGCGTAGGGCGGGTGATTGGAACTCGGAAAGTCAGAAAGCGATGAGCGTCGTTCACCACCGGCCGACCAGGCGGTCCCGCGCGGCGGCGGATGGTTGGTCAGGTGTGGCGGTGGCGCTCGGCGCCCATGCTCCTACGGCAAAGTAGCCCGCGTAACTCGATCGTTTGGTCCCGTCGGGCAGGTGTTGCGCGCGGCGCACCACGTGTGGTTGTCGACGCGAGGTCGGCAGGCGAGTGCTTGCTTGCCCAGGTCACATCATCATCTCAGATGCTCCACAATACTACTATACTACAGTACTATCAAGAGATAATGCTAAGAGAATCGTGTGGTCAAAGTATAAGTTGCATCAGCAAGAAGAAGAGTAGTACTGCAGGTTTGGTCAATCAACCCATTTGATCACGTTACGGAGTCACTACGCACTAATTTGTTTCATCTACAACGTGTACGTAATGAAATCGTCCCTACACGACACGCCGTACCAGAAGTGAAGGCTACACGACACGCAGCATTCCGTGAAGGAAACGGCCGGCAAGCGCGATACGGCACAGCGGGTACAGTTGTGAGTTGTGCTCGGAACGCAAGCACAGACAAGAGAAGAGAAGAGAGGACGTTTACCAGGACCCGGAGACGCCGTCGACGAGCCCGTTGATGCGGTCCCCGGTGACGCAGCCGTTGCGCATGACCTCCTCGGCGACGGCCATGTCGATGGCCTCCAGCGCGGCGAGCGCGTTGCTCTGGATCTGGATAGGCCCGCGGTACTGCCCCTCCCCGCGCACCGCGCTCAGGTCCCGCTCGAACACCGTCACCTCGTACCCCTTCCGCCGCGCCGCCAGCGCGAACACCAGCCCGCCGATGCCGCCGCCCGCCACCAGCACGCGCGGCTTCCTCCTCCCTTCCCTTCCCGTCGCGGGCGCCTGGGAGACGGCCGCTTCGGGGGGCCGCATTGCCGCCGCGCACCGCCCGCGCGCACGCGTCCTGCTCCTCCTGCCAAAGCACTGCTGCGGGAGCAGGTGCTGCGGCTCCTCTTGACTAACGAAGAGCGCCTTCGCGGGGGAAGTCGCCGAGAGCAGCGCCATGGCCGCAGCTTAGAGCTTGGTAGGTAGGTAGCCCGCTACTAGAAGCTTCTTGTCGAATGAGAAGGCAATTGGGCAATCGGAGCTGAAGAAGCAGGGGAGGGGGGAAGTGTTATGGCCGCGATTCTTTGCTTCCAGTTCTTCGCTTCCACTTCTGGAACTTTGCCATTGGACTGGGCTGGGTTGTGGATGGTGGTGACGAGGAGGAAGGGGGAGACTGGTGGCGGTGAGTGGCGGAGGAGCCGCAGCCAATCACGTGATTCCAGTTGGAAGGTCGGATTATGCTGGCCCAGGATTTTATCTTGCCGTGTCCTCTCACCATCCTCTTCGGGCGACACACTGGTGTGCCGGCAACTCTATAGCTCACCATGCAACATCGGTAGATTCAGAAAGTCTCTATTACCGTAATCTGTTTAAGTAAATCAGTCACAGCGATACAGAGTTATCAGTAAATGATACTTGTGTCGGCTACCGTGTCAGTTTCGATACTTCTAATACGCATGAGATTTTGCACGGAGCCAATACAGCCAGCAAAGTTAGATGTATGGTTAAGCTGCCGCAAAAGATCACTCAAAACAACTGGAGAAGCACGAGTGGAGACGTGGCAAGTTGCAACGTCATACGAGAGTTTGGAGATCTTTCTCCAGCAGGAGCAACGCCTGCGTCCGACTCGACTGTCGCCGGGTTCCTTGGCACCCTTGCGAGAGTGACAGTCCAAAGATATCTCATCTTCTTTGCAGCGCGTACGGTTCTCCTTATGGTCTAAAAACAGCAAAATCCTTGCTCTGAACTCGGTAGCATTTGTCAAAGATCTTTACAAAGCTGTTGGCATCAATGGCCATACATAAATCATTGTTGGACAATTGTTTGTTCGATGCGTGGAAAGAGCAGACACATACAAAAGTTGCAAATGGAGCACTATGTGGATACAACCTTATGGGCATCGAACGACACTCTTCACCATAAGATGGGACAGACTAGAGAGGTGACAACAAAAGAAACCAACAAACAAGGGGGCTGTTACCAGCATGGTGTCAAATGACGCCAATGCTATCCAAGAACGCACATGACGAAATCTAATACACTCCTTAAAATTGGCATTCTATTTTGGTTAAACTAAGCCTTAACACAAACGTTTCCAACTCGATCTCTACCGGCCCCTTCCCTAGATGGAGGTGCCAGGTAGAGCAGGCCGCCGAGAAGAACAGAGTGATTAGCCCTCCGCCCTTTTCTTTCAGAGGCATCCATCTGACTTTACTGACGTCGGCCTCGCTGAGCTTCTTTACACACAACAGGTACATCCCTTGTTATGGCCTAACACTGGAAATATCTTATTCCATAGCATTTGCAATCCATCTTTACTATGGCTGATACAAAATTGGAATCCTATACTTTCATCTATCAAGAAGTTTAGATCTTGACTATATGTGCATCTTAAAAAAAAAAAGGAACTACTGTATTTAATGAATTGAGACTCAGCCCAGATCATTATCCATGCACAAAAGGAGTGGGTACATACAAAGATTACAAATGTAGCAGTACAGATACAAAACCTGATGGGCATCGAATACAACCCGAGAAAGGATGCCATGGTTTCCATAGCAACCGTATCATGCACCTGACAATCATCTACTAAACATGCTCCTAAATTTCTCACCTTCTAATTACTGAGTATGGACTTTGTTTACTCATCTCAGAATCATATATAGCAGGCACGCATTTAAGCATTTCTAAAAGAATATTTTTTTTTTCCTATAATCAAAGTATTGGTTATAGCACAAATTGGCACAAAAAAATGCCGTTAGAGGTTTAGCAGCTTAAAATCAAGCCTTCATCTGTTCTCCAGCAGCAGCAGGCGTTGGAGCGACACCACCAGTAGTTGGCCTGGACGAAGAGAAAAGGTATAAACATCAAATTGGCATAAACAACTTGTTAACTCCAATGAGATGGCATAAACATCAATGTGTACAAAGGGCAAGTAGCATCAGAAAGAAATACTTACAGTCCAACCATGACTTTGAAAGCATCATAGATACCCCACTGGGCGCCAGTGAGGGTACCAATCATCACAATACGCAATGGTAGCCCACGAGTGAAGAGCCCCAACAAACCAATCTTCTTCACAGCCTGTGCAAGGAAGTGTCACATGAAAATCTCAGTTAAGCATTCATAAGCAGAAGACAATTACTATAAAACTTACATCACCAACTGTAGCCCCCTTAGCATTGTTGGGGAAGGAAACAAGGTTGTCAGCTGGGTGAGAAACAATTGCACAGAACACCCCGGCGATGTAGCCACCAGCAAAGCTCACTCCAAGTTGGAGGGATTTGCTACACTCGCTCTTGGGGGCAGGGATTGCATACTTGTAGATATTCTCCACAACCGCCTCAAAAGAGGCAAATTTCATCATAGTGTCTGCATTGTGAAAAGACAAACATTAAGTATTCAAGGTTTGTAGCAAGTAGCAAACTGGGTGGTAAAGAATGCTAGAACATCAACATAAAAACAAATGAAAAAGAAAAACATAGAACATAGGTGCAAGAAAGCAAAGCACATACGTTCCTGCAAATCCCAAATACAAGAGAAATCAAAACAGCACTGCCACATTAGTTTTCAAAACCATGTACATTCCAAGCAATTAATTGGGCTTTAGCTCTACTGTAAGGAGACATGCAGAACAAACAATATCCAGATTAACACCAAGGCAACCAAGCCACATGTGTGCATTGCAGCTACTGTCATTGCTCTGGCCGGTAGTAAGCATTTTTATAATGTACACCACTTCATTGGAGTCTAGCTCTATAATAACAGAGATAGCTCAAGCAGTGTGGAAAATTTATATATGCACACATAAAATCTTGAGAATCATGATGTGATTTCAAGAAGAACTATGTGCAAGATAATGCATGCTCGAGCATCCAGGCACATACAAATTAGGGACATCAAGACAGGATTATGTGCAAAGCATTGACATAATATTCAGTGCCAAATTCCCACAACAGTCAATCTCTACAACATATGCCTCATATTTTAATAATGTACACCCCTTCATTGGAGTCTAGCTCTATTAATAGGAGAGAGAACTCAAGCAGTGTGGATATTTCATATATGCACACATAAAATCTTGAGAATCATATACGATTTCAAGAAGAACTATGTGCACCATATTCTAATGAACCAGTATTCTAAACCACATAAAGGAAAACAGCATCATTAACAAAAATGTATATCAAGACTTGTCCAGAAGATAAGAAAAATAAAACAAAGATAACATTATATATAGCTGATCATCCATTACTCCAAAAGCATAAAAAACCTCTTAATCAATTAAACAATAGAGTTCTCTAAACAATATATACCATCTCATTGGAGTCTAGGTCTAGTTACAAAGGAGATGACTCAAGCAGTGTGGAAATATCTATCTATGCACACATAAAATCTTGGAAATCATCATACGATTTCAAGAAGAACTATGTGCACCAGAACTAATATTCCAATAGTGATTTTACAGTGCAAAACTGAGATGTCAACATCGTGAGTAAACAATATATACCATCTCATTGGAGTCTAGGTCCAGTTATAAAGGAGATGACTCAAGCAGTGTGGAAATATCTATTTATGCACACATAAAATCTTATAAATCACCATACGATTTTAAGAAGAACTATGTGCACCAGAAGTAATATTCTGACAGTGATTTTACAATACAAAATTGAGATGTCGACATCGTGAATGCTGGTAGGGCAACACACCATTTACTGGGAATCCAGTCCAGTAACAACAAAGATGACAATCCAAAAATATTGTCAGTGCTCACATAAATATTTGAATACTATAGCAATCTCAAGAACTATGTGCAAGTTGCATGCCATGGGTGCCAAGAGAACTAGTGAAAGCTGCCATATATAAGAGTTTATGAATAAATTGTTGTACACAATTATAATAGCCACACATGTAAGCATCTCTAGGAAGCACATATCACCCTTGAATATCAAAATTAAATTTAATTATCATGTCATATATACACATTACAGAATCTATATACCATCTATGGCATTAGCTGATTCCTAGTACAAACCTTGTAAAAGATCAAAGAAGAAAAACAATCTATCTTTAGAGACAATGGTTAGAAAGTAGGACTTACAAGGAATTTGCCGACCCCAAAGAGGAACAAGTCCTTTATACAGTCTGCATAAGACTTCACATTGTTAGAAAAACTGAGGACACTGGGTACAAAAGTAATGTTGACAACCTTCAACTCACCCAGCATAGCCTTCAGATTTCACAAACTTGGGGAGACCATCTGATAAACCTCTTGCAAATCCAGGCTGTGTCTGCACACGAACCTTCACAGCCTCCATGGGACAGAGTGCAATATCTGCAATTACTTCAGCAGAAGCAGATCCCGCAAGGTAAACCAAAGTCTTGTACTTGGCTGCGTACTCAGGACCAGCAATGTCAGAGTAATACTTCTTGAAGAACTCATAGAAGCCAAATTTGAAAGCGCCTTGAGCACTGTATCCAAACAGGGTAGGTACCCATCCCCTGAAGAAACCTCTTGCTCCTTGCTCTTTCAACAGCACACCGAATCCAGAAGAGATACTCTTGTACTTTGCTGGATCGATCTGAAAAATCAACCAATATAATATTTCATTACCAATTGGTTCAAAAGTACAACTATTAATTGAATATGCGCATAAACATTATATAAGCACCAAGTAGTATAATCAATTACGTGTTTATCTCTTAATCCAGGCACATAAAACATGAGATTGTGATACCATGTATATCAACACATCGAGTGTTTCACAAAATGTAAAGTAATTAGACACAAGCACCCCTAGTCAGGTAGGCTGTCTCCAACGGTGGTGGAGACCTAAAACCTAAATTGGGGTGCTACAGTATCGAAACAACGACACCCAAAAACATCGGTCTCCAACGGGAGATCTAAACTGCGCCTCCTTCCTCCTCCCGCCGCATCCTTCCTCCTCCCGTCGCCGCCGCCTCCCGCCGCGGCCGCCACCTCCTCCTCCCACCTCCTGCAGCGGCCGCCTCCTCCCTTCTCCCATCGCGGCCGCCTCCTCCCTCCTCCCGAAGCCTCCTCCTCCCGCCTCCTGCGTAGAGGAGCTCGCCGGGGAGGAGCTGGGCGCTCACCGGGGTAGATCTGGGCGTGGAGGAGCTCACCGGAGAGGAGCTCGCCGGAGAGGAGCTGTGCGTGGAGGAGCTCGCGCCGGGGAGGAGCTGGGAGCGAAGGAGATCGGCGGAGACGTTTGGGTCGCGGGAGGAGGTGCTCCAAATGTGGGTCGGGAGCAGCGTGCAACGCAGAATAGGTCTCGTAGAGGTCACCGGATGCATCTCCCGTTGGAGACAGCCTTACTCACACAAATTATGCTGACTAACCATCAAGCAGACAGACGTGGATTACTGATCACTAAGCGCGCAAATGGAGATGACAATGCGAAAATAATCGGTTCGATTCGAGCTACCATCAAAGTCACTCAGGAAATACAACGCGTAGCGAGGAGAACAAAGCTCCGAGAGACGCTCACCTGCATGTTGCACTTGACGAGGTCGAGCGGCGTGACGGTCATGTGCGTGAGGCCGCAGCTGGCGATGCCGCCGGCCGTACACGCCGCGTAGAACGCCGGGGAGTACATCTTAATCCCCCCGCGCTGCTCGCTCGGCGCCAGCGCCCAGACCGCGGGCCCCGCCGCAGCCGTCGACGGCGCGGCCACCGTGCGTGCGCCCACGCCAGCGGCGGCGGCAGCAGCAGCGAATGGGGAGGCCCCGGCGACCGCTGGGGCCGTGTAGAGGAAGCCTGGGAGCAGGGCATTCCGCGAGGTCTCGGAGATGGCCATGGCAGCGAGCTGGTTTCGTGTGCTCCACCCGGGGGGCTCATGGCTGTGCTTTGTGCGGAGCGGCGAGCACGCGCGGCGCTGGGATGTGAGGCCCGCCGCCACCCGCTCTCCCGGAGGGAGAGGCCGGTGGCTGCGCGCGTTGTGAGGGCAAACCCGCTTCTCCAACCACCAGAGAGGAATGGGCCTTTTATAGCGGGAAAGCTTTTGGAACTTGGAAAGGCGCTTCCATGGGCCTGCATGGGCCGTGGTCCAAAACTAACTGGGATATCCAGCCGTGTCGCGTCGGCCCACTTATATACTGACTGCTATGAATGGTGGTCGGCCATTCGCAGTTCGACACGAATCGACCAAGGGCGGAGACCCTTGGGACCCCACCTGTCAGTGAAACGCTGCGGGACACAGACCGTCATGTCGCTGTTGCGCACGCAGCGGCGGTGCCAGTGCTGCACAGCACTGAAGTGAGGAACTCGAAACGCCGAGGCGTCCGATCGAACACGCGTCGCGCATCGGCTCCTCCGCTTCTCAGCTGCAGCGTGCAGAGCAATTAACTCCAGCTTCCCCCCCGGTTTCACTCTGATCCAACTCAGGCCGGAAAGGGAATCCGAAAAGTGAGACGCGGCGAGCAAGCCGGCGGTCAGCGATCGCCGGTGATGAAGCGTGGGAGGCATGGCTCCGGCTACCGGGGCAGCTTCGGGCGGGGGAAAGGATGGCAGGCGAAGCGGGCGAGGCGTGACGGCGGCTGGCGCAGGGGAGAGCCCGTGGCGAGGTGGTCGCACCCGGAGGCCATGAAGAAGCCCACCGTTGGTGGATACTTGATCGCGGCTGGTGGTGGAGGGTGGTCGGGGTTGGGGGAAGTTTTAGCTGCGGAGAAGGCGGGGCTTGGTGGCTCAAGCTGGGGGAGCACAGCGTTTGGTACGAGCTCGTGGGACGCGGCGGCGAATAAGGCCGCCGGTGGGGGAGATGGAGGGAGCTCGAGGGTGCGGGGGTGGCCGGAGCCGGAGGCGAAGAAAACGAAGCCGCGCGGCGGCGATGAAGAGGAAGCGCCGTACGATTGGAGGTGGACGGAGGCGGTGGGCCCGGAGATACTGGCGCTGGTGCTCCGCGGGCGGGTCCCGGCGGACGAGGTGGCCCGCAGCGTGGCGGGGGTGTGCCGCGCGTGGCGGGCGGCCGTGGCGTCCCCCGACATGTGGGGGGACGTGGACATCGAGGCGTGGTGCCGCCGCGTCAACTGCCGCGCCAAGGCCGACGCCGCCGTGCGCCGCCTCGTCGCCCGCGCGCAGGGCACGCTCCGGCGGCTCTCCGCGTACCGTATCGGGGACGCCGCGTTTACCCGCGTCGCCGCCTCGTAAGTCGCGCTGCCCTTTTGCTTGTCGCCGCCTCGTGTGTTCGCTCTTGGTTGCTTAAATTTTAGGAGATGCAACTGTGGCATGTGCCCTTACTTGGGGGCCGAACAGCTTTCACCTTGAAATTTTCGTGTCTATGATCTCTTTTTTGACATCGCATTTGGAAACGTAGTGTGTCTATGATTTGTTTTAAGCTTACGTTTTGCAACAAAAAAATTTGCAAATTCCTGATTTTTACCAGATACTCCCTTCTGTATAGAGCCCAGAGTCATGGATGGATTATATAATGGGGACCGAATAGCTGCTCTCTCTCTTACATGTCTAATGAGATTCTCCCTTCTGGATAATCTCACAGATTGTATGGTCGTCGAGATTTTGTTTAGGTGATCATGTGCTCCTGTAATCGATATGCACTATCCACTCTGCACATTATTGGCTGAAACTTTGTGCTGAATCCTTCTCTTTCTCTCTAACTGAAGCTGAGAGCCTCACTACTCGTTGGACCGATGCTCTGGCTCTCCTGAAGCATATTAACATGTCGATAATTTCCTGAGTGATTCCCTGAAGCATTTCTGTCTATCTCCTTTGTGCTATAGTTTAATTTGTTTCTTTGTGGCTGTACTGCCAGGTGTAATTCTCCAGCGAGTACTTAATACTGCGTGGAGACAGAGTGAAACTTAAAACCATCTTTTGTGATCCATGTTTTCTTATGTTTATCTTGTGGCATACCTATCGCTTTAGTTTCATGTTCAATGTGCAATCTGCAAAATGCAAATATGACCTGAATTAATTAACATTGTTGCAACTATTGATGTTTGATGTTTTCTTTATGTTGAACAGTGGGAAGTTGCTCAATGTCCTCCAGATCCCAATGAGTGATGTCACTGATGGAGCCGTGGAGAAGCATGCAGAATGCCTACCTGCACTGAGAGTGTTGGACATCAGTAACTGCCTGAAGATCACATCTAGAGGCATTGAAGCGCTAGGGCGGCATTGCAAGCTGCTCGTCCAGTTGAAGAGGAACATGCCTCCTCCAGAGCTTCCGATGGGCAACAATGCGGCAGCTAAAGTAGTCCAGGAAGAAGCCCTGGCAGTCGCAAACACCATGCCGATGCTCCAGCAGCTTGAGCTTGCCTATGGCTTATTTAGTGACATTGCCCTTGACGCTGTCCTCAACAAGTGCCCGCTGCTGCGCACGCTTGACATTCTTGGCTGCTGGAACGTCAGGCTTGATGGTGACATTGAGGAGAGGTGCTGCCCGCTGGAATCGTTCAGGGAGCCATGGGTGCCTGAGTATAGTACTGGCTCAAGCAGTGAAGGTGATTATAGCGACAGCGGTGGCGACGGTGACTATTGAAGGCCAGGGTTCGGTTCAGAGCATCAAGGTGATAACTGATAAGTGAAACATTGGAGGTTTATACTTTCACCTGATGATTGTGTGGCAGCTTTGGTATACAAAGGGGTACTAGTATGTACTCCGTAGCCTTATTGTACCTGGACTGCTCTAATGATCGTGATCTCTCTACCCCTGATAATCCTTGAACTGGCCTTGATTTTATTTGTGACTTGGATGGAATGTATTGGAAATCTGGCTTGTAGTTTTGGCTCCAAGTGTTTTGCCTCATGTATGTGCGTGTACGCGTATGAAATTAGAGTCCGGCTTGATATTAATTTTAGGAAATTAGAGTATAATTATGATAATATTTTTTTTATAGAAACTTGTGCGTAAGTATGTGCTAGTCTTGTCCGCCTCTTTAGGCTCCGTTTGGGACAGATTCTGGAGCACTTCTGTTGGATTTAATCTGAACTAGAAGCCAAACGGACCGATTCCTAACACAGCGTCGAGTCGGATCGATCTTTACCGACGCCCCTTTTGTACTGCAACACAGAATCGACTCCAAGGGTGGATAGGACGGAACGCCGATCGATTGTCCTCTCTCTGGCCTCGCCCACGCGCCGCCCCAGCCGCCGGACGCCGAGCTCCGCGCCTCTGCCCCCAGCCGCCGGACTTCGAGCTTCGCCCCTAGCTCTTCACGCGCCTGAGCAGCTCCGCCAGAGAAGAGCGCTACCCCGTCCCCACTCGTCCGAGCACCCGAGCGGCTCCGCCGGAGGAGAGCGCCGCCCCATCCCCACTCGTCCGAGCGCCCAAGCGTCCCCTCGCGCGTCGATCGTCGGAGGAGCTCCGCCCTCGTCTGCGCCGCCCCTGCCCCGAGCTTCGACCCCGCAGCAAGCCGGAGGAGCTCCACCCTCGTCTGCGCCGCCCCTGCCCCGAGCTCCGGCCCCGCCGCACGCCGGAGGAACTCCGCGCTCACCTGCGTCGCCCCTGACCCGAACTCTGGCCTCGCTGCGCGTCGGAGGAGCTCCGCCCTCGCCGCCCCTACTCTGAGCTCTGGCTCGCCGCACGCCAGAGGAGGGCCACGGGCTCTCCTCCGTGCGCCTGGAAGCGATTCTCCAGAGGAAGCCAAACGAGAAGCTTCTGCTCGACTCGATTTTTCCCCGAGCTGCTCCGACGAGAATCAGGCATTCCATAGAATCGCTACTTAGAGTAGCTGTCCCAAACGGGGCCTTAATTGCTAGGAGGAAATCTGATTGTGATTGAGTTTTTTTTTCTTCTTTTTTTTTTGTCTCGAGTCTATATGTTTGATACGAAACCAAATTGTTGAGCAAAACTATTAAAACCAACGTCAATAACGATTTCACCTGTTTTATTAAAAAGTTAGCTAACTTAGTTTTTAATAATTAGTTTCATATCATATGGCATCATTAGAGTAAATAAGTGGCCAAAATCATTTCTGGCCACTTGTCATGCTCGATCATCACATACAAAATGTTAAATAAAAAATAAAGAAAATGATTGGACCTGCGGAGCCACTTGTCGTCTGCCCCTCTCGGGTTTCGGCGCGATTCGTGAGCTCCTCGCGCACCAACCACCTGAGCAAGTCCGCAGCGACTCTCCCCCAAAATCCATCGCCGTCACCGGATCCGTCCTCGATTCTGCCGGAACAAGAGCAGGGGAGGAAATGGCGGAGATGTGGGTGTTCGGGTACGGCTCGCTGATCTGGAACCCCGGGTTCGCCTACGACGCCCGCCTCGTCGGCTTCGTCAGGGACTACCGCCGCGTCTTCTACCAGGGTAACCGCCCGCTGGCCGCCCGGCAGCTGCTGCGCCGGTCCCTGAACTAACTCTTTTTCCTTTCGTTCGTTCCTCCCCTCAAATTTTTCTCGGTTCGCTCTGGCCGTCGGACAGGTAGCACGGACCACAGGGGCACGCCGGAGTTCCCCGGGAGGACCGTCACGCTCGAGCACCAGCCCGGGGCGACCTGCGTACGCTCCCTCCATCTCGCATCTCTACGTCTTTTGTGTTGTACAGAACAACCTACCTGTTACGCTGTATTTACTTTCATCTGCAGGGATAAGCAAATACTTCGCTGGTTTTTTCCTCTCCCTGATTTCGCCTTGTGATGTTATGTTGTATTTACTTTACGTTTTCTGTAGTTTGTTAACAAAGTTGACAGTTCGTGCATTGATTATATGACTGAATCACTCTGTTTCGTATCCAGTGGGGAATTGCATACAAAATTTCAAGGGAGGAAGATAAGAAGGTAGCTCTGGAGGTGAGATTTCTGAAAGCTCGTCTGATATGCTTTGCTCACCAGTACTGAACGTGATTTTCTCACTGCTGTTTCATGATTACACACATTGGTTTTATTGTTGGAATGATGCTTTGGTTACTTGTCATAGTGGTCATAAACAGATTAGCTGATGACTTGTTGACCCAGAATCATATGTTTGCTGTACAATCTTATGAGATGTCGATGATCACATTGTGAATAAGTTTACTAAAATTAATTTTGGGAACTTTGATTTACTGTTCTTGAGATGAGTATTTTTTAGTTGCTTACCTTGCTTCTATTGGCATTTACCTTCAGATTTGAATTGCAGTATCTAGAAGTCAGGGAGAAGCAGTATGATGAGAAGATTTACCTTGACTTGTATACAGTAAGATATTAGTGCCTTATTTAGTTTCCTTGCTCGATAATGTTCAATTACTCATTGCTGTAATTTTTGAAGGATCCATCGCCCAAAACACCAGTTGTCAAAAATGTGATGGTGTAAGTGGTTCTGTAATCTAGGAATAAACATTTTCTGCAAGTGAAATTTTGCTGATGGAACCAAATACATGGATAACAGATACTTCGCAACAACAAATAAAGAGAGCAATGTAAACTATCTTGGTCCTGCACCCCTGGAGGAAATGGCCAGGTATTACGTCCTGTTAACTTTCATGCTACTCACTTTTGCTGTTGAAACTGTTGGTAACTTCCCTTTTGTCATGTTTAGGCAAATTTATCTTGCCGTAGGTCCAAGTGGACCTAATAAAGAGTACCTGTTCAAACTTGAGGGTGCCTTAAACAAACTAGGTAAGGTTGTGATCTTGGATTGTTTTATGGACTTTTCTAGGATCATAGAACAAAGTTAGGCCTGATGGTTAGAGCTCAAATGTCTTGGGCTCTTGGCAGGAGTTGAAGACCCACATGTTCAGGAATTGGCAAATTCTGTGCGTGGATATTCTGACAACCAGTTATCTCACTGAAAGATTGTATTTTCTGCTACTTCAGTTGAAAAGATTTTGAAGGAAAGATGAGAAGATTTCTGAAGACAATTAGGATTCATTCATTTCCGGACATTGCTATTTTCTTGTAATCTGCGTTCCGTGTGACTAGCTTATGATCTATGAATATATTTCTCTACATATACATGCTTGCAGACATTTCATATTATTATATTACAAAAAACAACATGGGAATTGCACATTCCCTACTCTTTATGAGATGGAATAAAATATACATTTTCTACTTTTGAGTTTCGACAAGGAGGCAAAGAGCAACAAGAGACTAGAAAGGAAGAACGTAATAAATCTTTACTACCTAATAATTGTGAGCTAGTCTTCTTAGCCATCCCTAATCCGTTTTTAATCTATCGTTAATCTCATCTGTTAATTCTTAATCTGTCATTAATCCTTAATCCTCAGAGCGATCCGTCTGCTCCTGCCTCCGCCCCCGTCCGCTCCTCCCCACCTGTGGAACCGTCCACTCTTGCTTCCCCCACACCTGCCTCCGCCCGCGCCTCCCCACGACGACGACGCCCTCTCCCATCTCCGGCGCCCTCAACTCCTCCCCTCGTCGTGACGGCGCCCGCTCCTCTGGTCCCGTCCTCCCCCAGGCGGCGGCTCGATTTCCTCATGTTCCATCGCCGACAACCGCGATCGGTCCCTCCACACCAACATCGCTGGCGCCAACTCCTCCTCCCGTAGGCGGAGCAATCTTCAGGCCCGTGGATCCCGTACATCACCTCCAACCGTGACCCGCCTCCCGGCCCGTGGTCCCGTTCTCCCCCGGCCGCCGGCGCGATTTCCTCGTGTTCCATCGCCTACAACAGCGACCGGCCCCTCCCCACCAACATCGCCGGCGCCAAATCCTCGTCCCGCGGCGTCGCGATCTCCGGCGTGCAAAATGAACAGTGGCATGGACTGGAGGCGCCCTCCACTACTCATCGCGGGAGTTTCTGCGCCCTACCCTCCTCATGGCGTGATCTCCTGCAAGAACAAGGTATTATTGCATTTCCCACTTGCAAACTTCTGAGTTGTATGTGTCCGTCCCCGTGAAGGATTAAGTTCAAGGTACAACATGAGCACTAACGAATGCCTTGCAGTTTCGTCTGGGATATAGTTTTACACCTGCTCATGTCTACAAGTCGCTGTAAAGCGTAGTGAAGTCAAATTAGATGCGTTCTTATTGTTCCACGTTATAGTCTGTGGGTGCTGCAGCCAATTGTACTTCAGAATTCTTAACTTGATTCATTAATTATAGAATGAGTAATATATATTGGCCATGAATCATTATCATAATAGGATTAGTGATCTTTAATTATCCAACCAAAATATGTTGATATGGGTAATCTTTCATGTTCCTTTGCAGTATTTCAGTTGGAAAAAACATTCAAAACTACATTTTCGTTGCTTGTTCTCCATATATGGCTTGTTCTACGTCGCTTGAAGGAAGAAGGGTAGGATGGTGTACAATCATGGTGTAGCTCTGAGTTTCCAAAGGTGGGGTAAGCTGATTAGTTTATATGCATTGCTATCATGTATCTCTTGTCGAAGTGTATTTATACATTTAAGTAGAAACTTCTATGCTTTGAATGTCAAATTGATAGGTTCAGCCACAAGAAACTGCATAAAAAGTTGTGTTTTGTTTGCTTGTCTGTTTAATGATCTGGTACAGTGGTTAGATTATCTTAATGAATATGCTTCATTTGGCTATGCCATGCATGGTGTCAGGTGTTGGGGCTTTTGGCAAGAAATATTTCATTTGAAAGGCTATTTCATCCCACAATGTGAAATATGACCTTATAGGGGGCATCATATATGTAGCTTTCATGTAATTGATTCTCAAAAGTTGGGATATGGCCATGGCATCATTTTCCACGTGTTTATGTGGCCATCAGTTTCTTGTAGGACTATTGACAGCATGTGGAGCTGGAATCTATGGTTGACCGACCTAACTAAAGTGCTAAATCCGTAGCTCCTTTTTAGTGTTAATTCCTTGTCATGATTTTAAAAGTTCAAAATAAAAGCTAGACCTTTGTTTCACCATTTTATAAGTGTTGCCCGCCTTGCACTAATCAATTCTTGTTATATAAATAATGTGGATCGTAAACTGTCAAACTTTTCTTTGTTTGTAATGAGACCCAGATGACATAGAATACCTGTTGTTTGATTGTGCTTTCAGTTTCTCTTGCATGGTTTAAATCTGAAGATTGTTTTGTGCATACTATCTCTTATTCTCTTGTGAAACTGAAAGTTTATGTGCCTAACACACTCCTGTCAGTCCCCATGAAGGATTAAGTTCAAGGTACAACATGAGCCCACTTGCAAACTTCTGAGTTGTCTGTGTTTGTGTTTTGTAATCTAGATTCGTGAAACTAGCATTTTTTGGTGATATTATGTTAATGGACTAATTTTGAAACCATAGTTTGCCAATTAGTTGTCATGAATTAGTAATACAGCTTTCATCAATGTTTCCCTTCTGTTATTTCCTTTATTTCATTTTTTTGGTTTTGCCATCATCATTAAGTTCAACATCCAGCACTGTTTAGTTAGATGTAATTCGAGATGGTGTTGAAGGATTTTTTTGTAGACATAATATGGAACTTCTTTTTTCTAAAATATCATGAATCTCTTGAATACGCAGGGCAACATGTGCATATGCTACAGTTGATTCTTTTCTCCTTGAGCCTGTGTTCTGGAATAGCTAGGGTTGTTGGTTTGTGGGTCTATGTACGTCAAATGTAAGAGTTTATGATTTCTTTTATTTTTTCTCGAACAACATTCAGGTTTCTTAATTTGCAGTTCTAATTGGGCACAAGTACTACACTGTGTGGGATGATCGAAACCAGGTTCACTTTTGTTGGTCCGCTTGTGGGATATGAGTATGCTTCATTATATGCTTTGCCAACAAGGTACAGATGAGAGTTTTTCAATTTTTACTCAGAAGCATTTATTGTTTGTTGCTGGGTACATCTTGAGTCTGATATTGCTTCAACTTTTATCTTTCTCTAAGACTATTTAGCTCATCGAGTCACATTGTTAATTCAAATGCTTAACAGTGTCAAAGTAATGTTTCATAAAAAACTAGGTGGGATCCGCAGCACATGCCGCGGACGCATAGGAGCACGAAACAAAAACATCATAAACAAAAATAATGGAACTCAATTCACTTATAACTGTAAATCGCTAGACATGTGTAGACAAACTGTGTGCTTTTAACTTATACGACAGTTTCTCTTGGGATCTTTATATTATTTTCTCTAAATATATATGTAACAATTGCTGTAGAGATTTACATGGCGTGTGTCCCTAATGGCAAGAGAAAACAAATAACATGTATTAGAATAACAGGAAAAATAAGAAAAAGACTGAACACATTTTATATTGTCATGATTGAAAGAGATTGATAATGGTTCTCTTTCATACACATTACATTAATACATCCAAAATAAGGTGTTATTTGACTCCATTTATATTACGTGACCTATGTTGCAGAGAAACATACAACTTTACACAGGTTGCTCTAGTTTCAACAAAAAAATGCTGAGCTGATTTCGAACCAAGATGTAACATATGGATTCAACAAACATCAAGTTGACCTTCATGGAGCTTCAAGGCAGCAAATGTCCAGCACCTGAAGTTGTAAGCACCAAAAATCATTAGACTACAACAATTGACTAATCTAAGAATACACAAGTAGCTATTGACTATTACTTCCACATGACACCAACGATGATTGGCAATAGCTAAGTGACCGAAAAATATAGTGGTAGACAAAAATAAAGGAACGACCAATGTTATATGTAATTCACAACCTATTGCAGTTTTACACTCATGCTTATATCACAACCTCGATAACATCAAGAACAATAATGCACATATATATAGTGTGTGTACCATAACACAGGAAAAAACTACACGAGAATAATGACCAGAATAAAAACTTACTTGATATCACTACTGTTGATATAGATCATTAAATATTTCAGTGTAGACAACATTGTGAGTGTCGTCTACATGTTCAGGGGGGTTGTTCTCTATTAAAACACGAAGACCATCCGATGACGTCACGCGCGAGAAGGCAACATAGAGCTGTCCATGTGAAAATACCGGGCCTGGAATGTATACACCTACTCTGCTAAGTGTTTGACCTTGGCTTTTATTTATGGTCATGGCATATGAAACTTTAACTGGAAACTGTCTTCGTTTTATCTTGAAAGGCCATTTCTTGTCAACCGAAGTACATACTATTCTTGGTATGTATGCCTTGGATCCTTTAGCTTTTCCTGTAATTATTTCCCCTTCAATGATACGGTGAGTCAGCTGAGTAACTATAAGCCTTGTGCCATTACATAGACCTTTAGTTGGACAAAGGTTGCGTAAAAGCATTATGGGAACTCCTACCTTCAACTGCAAATGGTGATGTGGTAATCCAGAGACCTGCAATGTATTGAGGAACTCTACAGGATAAAGGGACTCCAACGAGCACGATTACTTGTATCATCATCAATGGAGTTTGAGCTATAATATGACATCTCTGGTGTTGCCAACTGTGAAATCATTTGGGAGTTAATGGAAGCTGCAATTTCATTTGTTGGTGCTAAGGTTGCTCGTTCACAAAAGTAAGAAGCCATATCTGATATAGAAGTATCTGAACCATTATAGACAAAAGATTCACAAAAGTAAGAAGCCATATCTGATATAGAAGTATCTGAACCATTATAGACAAAAGAGATTAATCCTATTAGGTTTCTCGAATCAGGTGGTAAGAGTAAATACTGTGGGATGTTAATCCATGTAGTATCATCTTTATTAGTAGGAGAAGAATCATCAACTGTTCCATCGCCAACAGATAACAACCATTTAGCAAATGCTTGAAGATGTTCCCTCTCTGCACTAGACAACGAAGGTGATTGAAGTCTCATGTTCTCTATGAGGTGCATTACATTGCATTGATTCCACAGATAAGAACGTGTGATCGGTGAACTTAGGATCTCACTTTTCCTTGCATTGGGTATGACTAGAAGCGTCTGCCTAAAATCACCTCCAAGCACAACTGTGACACCTCCAAATTGTTTTCCAGCAAGTCTTCGATCACTGGATGCCCGAATATCCCTTAGTGTTCGGTCAAGAGCTTCAAAACAATGCTTGTGATTAACCGGAGCTTCATCCTAGATTATCAGTGATGTTTGTTGTACCAGTTTGTTGTACCAGTTCTGAAAGTTGAGTGTTCTTCTTAATGCTGCAAACTGAATGCTCATGTATATCTAAGGGAATCTTGAAGCGGGAGTGTGAAGTACGACCACCTGGCAATAACAGGGATGCTATACCTGATGAGGCAACAACCAATGCAATTTTTCCTTGGGCTCTAACATTGTTCAGAAGTGTGTTCCAAAGAAATGTTTTCCCTGTGCCACCATATCCATAAATGAAGAATGTTTGGCCAATAGTACCACTAACTGAGCTGAAGATTGCATCATATATAGATCTTTGGTTGACATTTAACCTTATGAACTGCTCTTTTGCATCAGTTGCTATTCTATCCACATCATATGAAAGTTCGTCCATTATTAGCCTATTGCCAAAAGTGCTAGCAGTGTCTAATGTAGGCTGAGGTAAATGGAAATGAGATAAATTGTGGCCAGTGTTTGCAAGTAACTTTTCTATTTCAGTGAGAACAAAGGACCTTACATAAGAAGCAAGTGATAATCTAGAGCGAGCCACTGCAGCACAATTAGAATGATATATAGCATCTTCACCCATTGCAGAAACATGTTCTTCAAATAAATCCCCAGGGCTTGTAACATTGCAAAAAAGAAGCATAGTCACAAATGACTCACGAAGTTGATGTGGAAGTGCCCAATGTGCAGCATCAAACATAGCGGCTGACCACTCACGATCATCACCAAGAAGACCTAGTGTTTGGCAAGCAGCTTGAAATGTGGGATGCCGTTGTCCATTAATAGTCCGGAGATCTGAATAGGATTTTGCTCCCTTAATGATGTGCAGTAGGAGATGGAGGTAATAAACTTCTCCTTTGGTAGGGCTCACATTTGCTACTCTTCCAATCTTGCGTTTACCATGGCGTGGATGTTTGCCCCAAGTCTTTGCATCAGCATGCCAGGTGAAGTGCTCTGGGAACTCAGCATAAGTATATTGAGTAGCTATAGGATTTTCTCTATTTGCTTGGAACCATGCAGTTAGCTTCGTGACACGTTTGGTAGGATCAGATAGAACTTCCTCCAAGTTGTCTTCTTGGGTGTAGCAAATGTTGTTTTCAAATGGCAAGTGAATAGGAAGCCGCTCGATGGCAGAGTCAGTATGGTGAATTTCAAACTGGAGTAAGCGCCATGCTCCATCATTAGGAGTAACACATCGGGCTTCCAAGTAGTTACGTATCTCATTGATTCCTTGGGTAGAGGATTCAACGGATCTTCTTCTTCGTTGGAGGCCCACCCTTGCACAATCGAATCCTTTTGTAAAATATTTGAATAAATATTTCTCTATTCCATCGCGATTAACTCTTTCAACATTAATATGGGCCTGATATTTGACCAGGAAATCCACGTTATGGGGGACAACAAACTGATTATCAACATTAATTCCATTTTTTTGAGTGGTTATCCATTACGTTCGAGCATATCTAACATGACCATTCTGCAGCATAGTTGTCTCCTCACAGTATTCTTTTGGATATGATTTGGAACATTCACCATTGACCATGCATGAACACGATGGATTTGCAGCACCACATGGGCCATGAATCATTAAGGTTGAGACAGCTTCATAACCAATGGGATCAATGGTTGGATCCGGTAACTGAGCTGAAATCATACTATCAATTTCAGCAGGTCCTAATGGCCCATTCTTGTCCAACCACACGATCATATGGACATGTGGAAGCCCACGCTTCTGAAACTCGATCGTGTATACAACTGTATATTAAGGAAAACAGGCATAAGAGATATTAAAATGATATAGACAACAACATTGTACATAAAGAGAATAAGTAAATCACCTGCAAGGATAGGACCGAAAAATTTGTTCTTTACGATGTCATCCATTAAGATATCTACCTTCATATGAAAGACACGGTCAACAATTTCAGGCCTGTCAGTTGCATGCTGTCTTGGGATGAAAGCCAAAGCTTCAATTACCTCAGACCATAAGGGGTTTGATGTGAAAGTGATAAATAAATCAGGGCAGCCATGCCTACGACAAAGAGCAACACAATCTAGATAATTTTGGTATAGATATCGTGGCCCTCCAATATGTGTAGAAGGCAACACAATAATCTGACCAGCTTCAGAACCTTCGGTCACACCCTTCCTAACAGTATCACTAATTTCTTTATAGGAAACTGCTCGATATTTCTGTTGAAATGACTTTTTTCTAAAATGGTTGAGTCGTGACTCCTCCATGCAACAATAGGAATCAATTATATAAGCTTGTGTCCCTCTCTTATAACACATAGGCGTATTAAAATCACCTGCTCTGTCATGGAGTCGATAACAACAATACTCTGACATAGTGACATATTTCCGTTTAATGCGTTCTGATCTCGCACACCTTCGATATTTGATATTCTCATGATAGCCATCCTCTCCATAAGGGAATAAAACCGGATATTGCATCACCATAAACTTGCAATGCTTTTCATCAATTTTCCTTAGATGACCAGCTTTTATCCTCCACCAGTAAGTCACGTCCAGATTCGCTTGCACCAAGATCACCAACTACCAACCCAACAACCTCCGAAGCCACAGGAGCACTGAATATATCACCGTGCTTGTCAGGGGCACCAAACAATCTTATATAGAATCTATCATCATTGTTTTCAGACAACCTATCACGAGCTGTACGAAATAACTGAACAATTGGGTTATGAGCATTAAACATCTCTATAAGATCAGTAACGATCTTTTCATTAGGATGAAATCTCTTGTTTGCATATGTAGCCACCTCCATCCTGTTTCTAACTTCATTGTCGGTATCAAAAATATAGAGCTGGGCATATTCTGGTCGTTTACCCTCCTCTGGCAAAAGCGAACCAATACGATGACATAACTGGCCACTTATTTTGAAGACATAAGGTCCCCGACCATCATTGATTGAATCAATAACATTGACACCCATAGAAGTGAAGGCAAACATAGAGTTATAATACCTGATGTTCTCAAAGAAATGAGTCAATAATGATGAATTGACTCCTGTTAGAAGGCTATACAAAGGTTCAGGAGGTGGTTTATATGGAGGCAAGATAACACTCCCTTCTCTACAACACTTGTTATATTCATGAGATGATGCATGACGATGTCGGTCAACCCGTTCCTCATACCAAAAGAATGCACCACAATAGCGACATGTGTGACACGGTGGACCAAGATTCATTGGGTAGAAGATGGTACCTAGTAAGTAAGAATGAACAACAAAAAGTAAGGCATGGCTAGAAGGGATAAGGCTTGAGATTTGGAATAGTAGATGAGAGTGTCTACATTGTTTGAGGTTCAACATGAGCTTGACAATGACATCTGGTACAACGATTGTAATGATTCCATGTCCTTCATTCCATAAATAGTCATGATCTGAATTGTTACTCCTCATTCAATATATAGTCAGCGAGTCTCGTCAGCGAATTCTGGTCACGACATCTTGGCAACGACATATGATAATCATCATTGCAAGCCATAAAAGGCTTGCATGTAGAAGTTTACTGCATCATCGATATCAGCAACATTATTACCATTGTAAGAACAATATTATATAAAGTACTATGAACCAATAACATGGATGGAAATGTAAACAGAGGGATCAGTTATGAGCTTACGTTTATGGCTGTGAGAAGTATCAAGAATGACATTGGAGGCTGATGTCGATGCTATAGAAGTGGACACAAATTCAATAAACCTGAACAATAATAAATGATGAAAATAAGTAAATAACATATGTATGCATAGTTCAGTTACCTTCATTATTGATTCCACCGACGTCTGAAGGCGTGTTGGTACTTGGTGCATTGAAATCTGATGTAGACGAATGTGTAGAGAAGACACAGCGTCGAACAGATCGTTGTGACACACGAGTGTCCAGTTGCATTGGAATTGTGGCTGCAGGTAGTATGTCATGTCCTAATGGAGGGGAACATTTAATAAAACAATCCTTATCAGGAATACATAGAACACTATATACAAAGTAACAGGAAAAATATGTAAAGAAAAAATAGAAACCTTGTTGAGAGCCAGCTAGCGCAGATGCTTTACGCTTTTGGCATGTCTGAGTAGGAGCAGGAGCAGAATCTAAACGTGGCAATTCTAACCGAACACGAAACAACACATTGTAATTTACCAAGTGGATGGTGAAAGGCAATGACAAAAAAAAAAAAAAAATCATGTGCAGGTAGTGTAGGTAGTATACAAACCAGTAGGAGTAGGTTGAACAGCTAGACGCCGCCGCAAGACCGCCTCGAAGGTAAATGGAACTCCGTGGGGAAATTATCAGGGCATGCTATGGATGTTTCATCAGGCGGTGCATTTGTCATAGCTCCAGAATGGGCACTGGCTGTAGGTAGAAACACAACAAAATATTTGAAGTGTGGCCTCAAAACCAAAAATAGAAAAAGATAGTACAAATGTCAAATAAAGGTCAAGAATAATATATAACTGGAACAAAGGAAGCACGTCAAATACAAACCTGAAGATAATGAAGCAAGCATAGCCTAACTCCGTGTTCGGCGCCGAGTAGGTAGCGGTTTTGCATGAGGTGCAGACATAATATAAGTGTTACAATATTCGTGGCTGGTACTTGAGGATGTTATTAATGGTTTGATACAAATGGTAGCGGTCCGTCAAGGCATCTTGAAATTATCCTGCAATTATGCTTGAAGACTTGGACCATAGGCTCAAAAACTAAATTAAGGATAGACAACAAAGTGTGAGAAATAACATGACACCTTAATAATATAGATAATCTCACATCATGTGTTTGTTTGTTGCTGATTGTTCCAAGCGCATGTTTATAGCGCCATTGCTGACATTCCCATGCCAAAAAAAAAAAAAACGGGTTCAAATTTAGTTCATCAGGGGAAAGAGCACGATTTCCATTTGAAAAAAATGCTTGTTAGATTGGTAGTAGGACTAACTAACCTGTCAATTGAATTGGAGGAAGTAAACTAATAAACTAAATTACTGACTATTTAATTAAAACCAACATCCCAGCACGTTCCCATCATGGCATCTGGGGCACATATACGAAAATATTATACCAAATAGAAAACCATATTTGTAGATGAAAAAAAAATCTAGATAAGGGAAAAAAGACACACAAGCATCCATCAAGTAATTCACCAAACAACGATTCCTTTTTTTGTAAAAAAGCTATAATTACAGTACAGACTGATCAGGGGGATTTGAAATGTTTGAAACGCAGAATAGGTGAATGTCTTTCTCTTTTCCTTAATTACTTCGATAAAAGGGAACTCAGCACACAAACATAGGCAGCTGGGAGGCCATTCTCTATAGACTATAAAGCACTACCTGCAGCACGAGGAAATTTTCCCCTCGAAATTGTAAAGAATATTTGATATGTCGCAAAACATATTAGTATCTTTTCTCCTCCAACTAAGGTCGTAAGATGAAGGATGGTACCAGCAGAATGATTCATTTTTTGCAATCATCACATGAAAGAACTATAAACTAATTTGAGCCCGTGTCGCTAGGAGGTACCAAAATAGCAATCTAGATATCCTAAAAAAGTAAGTAGGATTTACTGTTCCAGAAACTGGGTGCACGTTAAAAAGGGGAAGAAAACAGAAAGCTGTACGTACCTTGAGGAGCAACCATTCAGATGGCCGAAGGCACCTTCAAAACTGGAAGCAAAGGTCAACGGCGTTAAATACCAGGGGAAAGCAATCGAGTTGTACCCGAGTTGGCGGCGGCAAATCCAGTAGAGCTTGCTTTCACTGGTCGGATGCTTCAGGGAACAGTGGAGAAGGGAGGAAAGCAGAATACAAAAGGAGAGGGCCAGATGGGCATGGGGATCGGGGAGAGGCGGCACGCGAGACGACCGACGAGATGGAGGCAGCGGACGGCGGAGCAACAGTCAGGTGGATCTAGGGAGGAGGCGAAGGGGATCGATGGATGGACACTTTTTTCAGTCGGGGATAGGTGTGTTGAGGAAGGGATGCAGCAAGGGTAGAAAAGAAAATTAACATGGCACGGCTGGGTGGATGGCCAGATCGGTCTGTGGAGTCTGTATCGGACGGCCAAAAAACAACACATAGGACCCGTAAACAGTGCAACAGTATGTAAGGGCAATTATTTTAGGAAACTTTAGAGTCTTTTATAGATGGATAGACTTAAATTACAGTCTGTATAGATTTCGTTTTTTCTCAAAGAAGAACAACCTTTCGTTATAGTGCAAGAAGGATATGTCAGTGCATGGAAGCATTTTTTTTTTCATGCCTTATCATATTACTTATGCTTTCACATAAATGACTATCCTCACTTCATTGTCATTGATTTGATTAATTAGAATTTATCAGTTTTCTACTCCAAGGAGAGTGAGATAAATGAGTTGACATGGCTCCTGTGACTGCTACTACGGGCTGAAAGGAGGAGCAGAGGTGGGATTCTATTTTCTAAAACATATATTTCTTGGTTATCTGAGTTCAAATAATTAGCTATTAAGGGAAGATGTGTGCCTTATTTTTGGTACTTGATATATCGTGTACCTGCTATGTACACTATAGCTGTACTGCAATACATCCTAACTATGATCCTCTTTAGGTGAGTAACTGACTACTAACAAGTGTGGTGTGTGTTCTATTTTCTTGTGATTCATGATTTGGGGTACTTTGTTTCTCGAAAACAATTGATTATGAGTACTTTACATCAGCTCTACAGTAATGTCAGCTATCAAGAATGTATGCAAAATTTTTCTTTTATTCTCTATTCTCTTATTTTTGGATATGCTCGTTCCTATATTTTACAACATTTTTTTAAAGAGTGATTATAGTTTGATCTAATTTGGGAGCTTTTAGTATGGTTAAATTGCAAATGCTTGCACGAGTACTTGAGCTTGTATAGATTTAACTGTTTAGTTTCTTTGTAGTTAATAATGGTCAACAAAGAAACAACAGTGGAACTGAATGGTTATTTCTTTGAACAAAAACACAACTATGAATCAGTTAATTTCCTGCAATCAGGTATGTGACTCAGTGGAACTGAATGATTGTTTCTTCTAGCAATCTGTTTTGTTCCTACTAAACCATATGCAGAAGATGTTAAAATCAGATACCGTGTCAGGCTGTCAGCTTCAATTAAATTGAGCTTTCACCACAGAATGAGGATTTAGTCTGTAGTGTTTTTTCTTTTTCTTTTTTGGGCCCTACAATCATATTCATGATGCTATGTTTCTTTTCCTACCTAAATGCTGGTTTCACAAACATACTGCATATACTCTGCTTTGATATTTTTGGGATATCCAAATAGAAAATAATAAGATCCATTATATTAGTTCTAAAAAGTGACATTCTTGAAATGATATAATCAACACATTTTTTTTATTGAATTTTGATTGCATTCGCTTGGATTTCATAGATCAACAACCCAACTCATCCATATTGCTAGCAAAGTCGATGGGAGCTCAACCGTAGAAACAAATAGACACAATATCCTCTCAAGCCACTCATGTTATGTTCAGAATTGCATGTCCAGCAAACGTAAAATACTGTTCAACTTTCATCTCTTGTGTTTCTTATTTGGTCAGACCAATATCTGAATTGGCTGGGCACTTTCATTTCTAAAAATTCATGTAGAAACACCCTTATTTTCAGGCTTTCAAAATTAGTAGATCCCACTGACTGGTAGGGCTAATACTGAAGCACAACAATATGTAATGATCTCATGTTATCATAAATGCATAACATGAACAATATGTGGGAGCAACTATTTGAAATCCTTGACTTTATCACACTATTGCAGGCTAGAGATAATATATCCGCATGTTGTTTTACTTGTCATTTATCTTCAAGAATAAACTATGACTGAGAATCAGGAGGAGCAGATGGAGCCCTATCAAACAGGTCTTAAGGGAACTGGTTCTTCTACGGACTGAGACTGAGTTTTTGTCAGGTGGATGAGAAGAACCACTCCAAATATTGTTGTATTTGTAAAGAGGATATATCTTATCTAATGCGAGACAGATTGAGCCTTGTCAATAACTGAATATGATCTCTGGATATGTGATCTGAATTGTCTGGAGTGTGTCTTTTATGAATTTAATCTCTATTTTATTTTGGAGTTGTTTATGTGGATTTTCTGGTCCTGAATTACTTGTCCATTAATCAAATGAGTCATAAGAACTAATGTCAAATATCATTGTTTTCAAGCATGTAGCTAGGACTCAGGATTTTGAAAAGAATTATTTATTTTGAAGCTCTCAGATTATGTTGATTTTAAAATTATCTTTGAAATTGTAAGCCAACGCATAGGCATTTTGCTAGCAAATGATGAATGATGAACTTGTTAGATGTATATATATTATGTATTTTTCCACTGTATAAGGGATTTTGTGCATATTTATCCATACTTGTATATGTATATATTTGGACCTAGTGTATTTATAATGAATACAAGTGTTATTTATAACATGGTATAGAGACAAAATTAGGGTTATGTTTCGTTTTTTCACTCCCTATTTTTTTATGTGCACGTTACACTTGACTGCCCCCACATTATTCGCCTTCAATCTTCATTCTGAAGCTTGGCGTAACAGTGACAGGTGCAGGTGTTTCGTGAAGCAGTTCTAAAGGCAGGAAACTTACATTACGTCTTTCCAGTCTAATTGGCAGGATTTAGTTGATAATGTCTTAGGTGTGAGTGTGGCCTATTTGATAAACTTAGGCCGCGTGTTTTATAAGCGGCTATTCTATAATCGTTCTTTTCTGCATCCGACTCACGCCACGACAGATCCTTGTGCAGTGGCCAAGGGTGGTGACAGGTGGTATCAGAGATACTCGATTCAGGAGCATGTGGCACCAGATCTATACTTCTTTGGTTGAGCTGTAAAACCCATAGTCAGGTCAGTTGGGATCAGGCGAGGCGATCGAATCATAGAGCTCGATCTCTTGTAATTTCTTTCAAGGTTAGCTTAATTTGATGTGTGATCACCACAACGCCTTCGAAACAGCCCAAACCGTCGCATGGAGACCTAGTTCATCTAAACGGCTATGGTGGAAGAGGAGAAATTGCAAGATGAGTGGTTGAAGAAGATGACGGAGAGCCTAGATACGCTGTTCACACACGTGGGATCGGGGATCGATGAGTACCACCTAGGAGCAGTTGGTAGTCCAACTCAAGCTCACTTTGAATTGATGGCTACGGGGCAGTTGGCTCAGGATCATGTGATGCTTCTGAAGAATATGGAGTGCACGGGCCAAGCCGTAGCCAATCTTATGCTAGATCTTATGTCCATGGGATCTGAAGATGCTACAGATCATCTGCATAGAGGGTCTCGATCGTTGCCGCAAACACACCGGTCTTCTTATACATATTAGTTCAGTGATGAACACACGAACAACCGCCATGCTCATGGGTCACATAGATCATGTTGCTACTATAGCACACAAGAATTACCTATTGCCACCTAACACCCAGCTCAACATCATTGGCATTCCATACTTAATGAAGAACCTCCCTCCAACTCTTCCAGGATGTGGTATCCTCAACTTGGTCAAAAACTGCAGCAACACATCCTCGTAAAATCAATTAATTTGACTATGCAGTTAAATTATTTCAGGACAATTGTTCCTCAGTGATGCTCCCAGGGGGATAATAGCTAATCCAATTTCAACCTTGTTTTGGAAATCCAATAGAATCTTACTACAATACTTGATGTTAAACTTGCAGAGACACATAAAATAACTTTATGGATTAATAAATAGTATTAAGTTGTGTGGGTTTATGCCATACCGATAAAGGCCCAGACCAACACCCAGATATGGTCTATAAGTGGTAGCCATGATTGCTGCCATTCTTGCCAATCCATGAATAATAGCAACACGAAGCCTTCTCTCCTTCTCATAACTACATACCCAATATGTAACAAATACTGTGATTGTTAGTGAACTTACTGAAAGGACCTTGATGTCACCTAGAGGGGGGGGGGGGTGAATAGGCAAAACCTGAAATTTACAAAACTTTTTCGCACAGATTAGTACTAAACCGGTCTGACCGGTGTGACCTACCAGTCTGATCGGTATGCACTGACAGAAATAGATCAAACCCCCAATTTGAATCCTGGTTCAACCTAGACTTGGAGTAGTGCTCCAGGAGATTTTGTTAAGCACATACACTTAGTATCTACACACAAAACGACACTACCAAGTAGATCAAAGTGGAAGCACAAAACACTTGGATCTCACAAAGAGAGGTTGGAGAGAGCTCAAATGGCCGTTGGAATGCTATAGAGTCAGGCAAGAACCAGCAGCAGCCGAAGGGAGAGGTGGAGGGGTATTTAAACACGATTCTAGAAACTAGCCGTTAGGGCTGTCAGGCACACACCGGTCTGACCGATTGGAGACAAGCCACCCAACCAAACTAGTCAAAAAAAAACTCCACAAGCTACCCACTAGGCTGCTAAATAACTCAAACTAATTACCCAACTAAATTTCTAGGCCAAACACTCACTAACCCAAAACTGGACCCAAGAACTCTATTCAAACCAGTCTGACCGGTTGACACAACCGGTCTGACCGGTTGACACAACCGGTCTGACCGGTTGAAGTACTGCTGCACACTCAAGGCTAGGATTTAGGTCTATCAAAAGGTTTATCTTTGGGTTTTGAGCACTTTGACTTTGTCATGAACACATGTTGCATCCCTCTTGATAGAACAGCAGCCTATACTCAAGGAACAAATGAATGACACTAAAACCATTGCTTGAGCTTGAGATAATTCCATTTGCCGGTATTCTTTATATTTCTCTTCATGAGGGTGATCAACATTTTCAGCACTTGAGCATATCCACCTTGAGCTGATGACTATGGAGGATTACTTCATATGGTCAAAACTCCACTTTACATCCATGTCACCTTTTCTTCTTGATTCAAAAATAATTGACACTTAGAAACCTGTGAGTCTTCATGACTTCTTTGATTCATCGAATTCAAGCATCCACTTGCTCTTCTCCATCACAAAGGTCCTTCGGCGCCAAGCCTCATGCTTGCCCTTCTCCAAAGTATGGTCCATCGCAGTCAAGTCCTTGCCAACCCTTCATCAACTTACCATCATGATTCACATATTTCCTTGTATCATCCATGAGCACATGATTGATTTTTGTTTAGATGTATTTGATTCCTTTTGATGTGTAGCAAGAAATAAGGTAAGTACCAATGACCATAGTGAAAAAATGTTTGATACATCAACTATCTCTTTTTGTCTGTTGTCATCAACAATTGCTTAGTCATATATGTCACTTAAATTGTAATAGAGAATATCCACAAAGTGACACATTCCATTTCATCCATCACAATCTTTGGCATATGACATATATCATGTGCACTTCGAATATCCATATACAACCATGTCTTGATACACAAATTCTCATTAGTATCATCACATTTCCTGTTACAACTCAACAAATGCATTAGCTCTTTAATCTTTTTGTCATTCAAACACCAAAATCCACTAGGAGGCTTAGATGTACTTTCAATCTCCCCCTTTTTGGTGATTGATGACAACTCGATTAAAGCTTCACAATTAAATCAAAACTAGTTTTGAATGCAGGGATATACTTCAAGCTCCCCCTAAATATGTGCATGAGATTGAAATTTCAGATTTGGCCTTAAAATACCAAAAGCACAAATTCAATGAAAACATGGAGCTCCCCCTATATCTCTGCATCCGTGGGGTGCAAAACAGGTGTGAAGTGATAATAGGTGATGCATATGACAAAGCACACAACAAAAAGAGAATAAACAACAAAAACCAAACTCACACCGGTCTGACCGGTATGACACACCGGTCTGACCGGTGTTGCTGAATTTTGTAGCAAAGAACAAGTCATCATACAATAATTCAAATCACACTAACATAATATCACTTAGATAAATAAGATTCATAAGCACACAATAGCACACATTACAATGGTTCTCAAGTTCACACGATGAAAGCAATGATTATTATAGATCAAGTGGTTCAGAAATTAGTTCACACCGGTCTGACCGGTTGGACAAGGAAAACATAAAACCACAAGAACTAATCTTGAACTGATCTCTCTCTCTACTCCTTGGATATTCTTAGATGAAACTTGAAGCTTTAATCCTTTTCTTCTCCTCCTTTGTTAACAATCATCCAAAAAGAAGAAAAGAAATCCGAAGGAGTAATATGTCGTTGCTCTAGAGGTTCCCACCATCGCCGGGAGTGTGGTCATCTGGATGTGACCAATGAGGTCCGGTGAATGACTCTCCAAAGATATTAGCAGCAAGGTCCTCAATACCGTTGTGCCTTGGCTGTTCTAGTGGAGGAGATGGTGGAGGTTGTGAGAAATTTGGAGGTGGCCCAAACTGCTGCTAATTAGTAAGTCCTACATATCCAACAATGAATGGATCCGAATCTCCCATGTGTTCTCTACTGCTGCTGCTAGATCCATGAATTTGAGTGTAGTAGTCCTCATCTTGCCATCTTCTATATCTTTCCACTAGAGGCGTTGGTCGTCGTTCTTCTTGTCTAGGTGGTGAGGGAGGATCCAAAGGAAACTGAGCTCTCTCAATTCTTCTCAATCTTCTAGATAAATCTGCTCTCTCTTTTCTAGCACAAGTTTCCACATCATGGTTTGTTCTGCACATACCAAAAACCATGTTGAAAAGCTTCTTAATTGCACATACCAAAGGAAACCATGTTGGGAGGACTGAGTCTGCCACTGGCCAGACAGACCGGTCTGACCAGTAGTGCCAACCGGTCTGACCGGTTGAGATTGCTGGTGTTGGTGCTGCTGTTCTAAGGGTTCATCTGAGTGATGTGGAGAAGTAGGAAGTGGCACTATTGGATCTTTTGATGGTATAGGCCGAAGAGGTGCATGAGGAGGAGGGTCTTCCTTTGGAAATTCCATTTTTGTCACTTTCTCAATCATGAACATGAGGTATGGAGCAAAAGCACAAGTCTTGAGAGGGGTCATGGATATGCTCTTGATCTCCTCCTAAATGTAATCTATCACACTGAATGGTGGTGCTCTTGAGAGGGGTCATGTGAAGGATCTCCATCTCTTGGTGCAAGAGTTTTTTTGAAAAGGCGGTTCAATACTGAGTAGAAGGTGTACATGTTGGTGATGGTTCCAGCATGCACTACTTCACCTCGTGGATACATGAAGCTCATCTCTTTCACATCAAGTGGATTCCGAAGATGAATTTTCTCTCGATTGTAATCTCCTCTCTCATAGCCAAAAAGATAGGCAAAATCTACATAGGAGATTTCATACCAGTGATCTTCTGTCATCCAATGCATTTTTCTAACATTTCCAACTTCCTCAATGAAGAAGGTTGCATAGAATTGGGCTATTGTCTCCTTATTCCAATGAAATTTGAAACCCATCATCTTCTTTATGTGTGTCCTCTCACAAGCTACAATTACTTGATTAAAGGTTGGGTCATCATAGTGAGCTATCCAATCCTAATCCACCCACTGAGATTCAGACACTTGTCTTTTGTTTGTCATGATGACAGTCTCATAAAAATCTTGCTGAAACAATGTGTGAAACCGATAGTCAGTTGCACTCTTTTGCAATCTTCTAGGATTTTTCTTCCTTTCCTTTTTCACTTCCTTTGTTGCACCTTTGCTTTTATAGTTTGTTGGCTGATATCCCATAGCCTTAGATGGAGTTCTTATAAAAGGCTTATCCTGAAATTGTGTCTTTTGAACTTGACTAGCAATCTCCCTTTCCTCATTTTCTTCCTCATCATCTTCATTTCCGTCAATATTAGCGATGTCATCATCATTTATGTCACTCTCACTCTCATGAGCAGACATCTCTTCCTCCTGTGCTGTGACACAAAAAGTCTCATCCTCAATCTCATCCTCCTCATTATCACCACTAGATTCCTCACTAGAAGCCTCATGTATTTCCTCATCTTCCTCAGCAACTATTTGATCAATATCCATGCTAGCTCTGCTGAGATCCCTGTGAATTGTGGCTCTTTGAGATCTGCGGGGAGTAGTTGTAGAGCCACTAGCCTTGTGATCATGCTTTCCTTTCTTTGTTCTCTCTCTTTCATAAGTTCGACGATAACGATCCATTGAGCCTTTCCTGAGACCAAAGAGTATATAACACAAGTGTAAAGCTCCAAGAACAGGAATGATATGAAATGAGTCAATTGGGAGCTCAAACTGAAACAAATTCAGTTTCTGGGTAGCCACACCGGTCTGACCGGTTGTGCCCAAACATGGACTTTTCACTGCCGGAGATAGATTTCCAATTGAACAAGATTTTCAAGGAATTTTGACATATGTCAGGAAATGGGTTATTTTAAAAATAGCAACATTATTTAGATCACCAAAACAGTAACTTTTCTTTGTAGACCGGTCTGACTGGTATGCATAGAAAAATTTATGTTTCATGACCTTACTGGACCACTACCGGCAGTGCTGATCAGAGCCATCAGCAGTGCCGGTTGGCCCCATCGACAGTGCTGGTGCAGGGTTTTGAAACCCACCGGCAGTGCCGGTCCTGGTCGTCGGCAGTGCCGATCCACCTCGACGAAACAATAGAAACTTTCGAGATTTTTGTAAATCTTCTCCAAAACCTAATCAAACGAAATCCAAATGATGCAATTTTTGGACCAGTAAATCCTCATCATATCACGACTCTAAACCTAGAAGATCAACTCAATTGGCTCAAGAAATTATCACGAATTTCAGATCTTGTGTCAAAAACACCAAAAAGGGGAAACTTGAGAAATCCTTCAAAAAAGGTGCTAGAGCCATCGATTCGATCAAGGATCCATAGAGGATTGTTCTAACTCATCCTAGCAACAAGTTTCTCAAAAATTCCGAGTCAAAAACGTGTCCAAAAAGGAGATAAAAAATTCCCACGAAAATAGCTCCGAAAATAGAGAAAAAGAAAAATTTGGGATTTAGGGAGAGAGGAAGATCTTGAGCACGAAAATACTTCTCATATCATAGAAAGGTGCTTACAAGATACAAGAATACAACACTAGGAAGTGATGTGGAGAAGTAGGAAGTGGCACTATTGGATCTTTTGATGGTATAGGCCGAAGAGGTGCATGAGGAGGAGGGTCTTCCTTTGGAAATTCCATTTTTGTCACTTTCTCAATCATGAACATGAGGTATGGAGCAAAAGCACAAGTCTTGAGAGGGGTCATGGATATGCTCTTGATCTCCTCCTAAATGTAATCTATCACACTGAATGGTGGTGCTCTTGAGAGGGGTCATGTGAAGGATCTCCATCTCTTGGTGCAAGAGTTTTTTTGAAAAGGCGGTTCAATACTGAGTAGAAGGTGTACATGTTGGTGATGGTTCCAGCATGCACTACTTCACCTCGTGGATACATGAAGCTCATCTCTTTCACATCAAGTGGATTCCGAAGATGAATTTTCTCTCGATTGTAATCTCCTCTCTCATAGCCAAAAAGATAGGCAAAATCTACATAGGAGATTTCATACCAGTGATCTTCTGTCATCCAATGCATTTTTCTAACATTTCCAACTTCCTCAATGAAGAAGGTTGCATAGAATTGGGCTATTGTCTCCTTATTCCAATGAAATTTGAAACCCATCATCTTCTTTATGTGTGTCCTCTCACAAGCTACAATTACTTGATTAAAGGTTGGGTCATCATAGTGAGCTATCCAATCCTAATCCACCCACTGAGATTCAGACACTTGTCTTTTGTTTGTCATGATGACAGTCTCATAAAAATCTTGCTGAAACAATGTGTGAAACCGATAGTCAGTTGCACTCTTTTGCAATCTTCTAGGATTTTTCTTCCTTTCCTTTTTCACTTCCTTTGTTGCACCTTTGCTTTTATAGTTTGTTGGCTGATATCCCATAGCCTTAGATGGAGTTCTTATAAAAGGCTTATCCTGAAATTGTGTCTTTTGAACTTGACTAGCAATCTCCCTTTCCTCATTTTCTTCCTCATCATCTTCATTTCCGTCAATATTAGCGATGTCATCATCATTTATGTCACTCTCACTCTCATGAGCAGACATCTCTTCCTCCTGTGCTGTGACACAAAAAGTCTCATCCTCAATCTCATCCTCCTCATTATCACCACTAGATTCCTCACTAGAAGCCTCATGTATTTCCTCATCTTCCTCAGCAACTATTTGATCAATATCCATGCTAGCTCTGCTGAGATCCCTGTGAATTGTGGCTCTTTGAGATCTGCGGGGAGTAGTTGTAGAGCCACTAGCCTTGTGATCATGCTTTCCTTTCTTTGTTCTCTCTCTTTCATAAGTTCGACGATAACGATCCATTGAGCCTTTCCTGAGACCAAAGAGTATATAACACAAGTGTAAAGCTCCAAGAACAGGAATGATATGAAATGAGTCAATTGGGAGCTCAAACTGAAACAAATTCAGTTTCTGGGTAGCCACACCGGTCTGACCGGTTGTGCCCAAACATGGACTTTTCACTGCCGGAGATAGATTTCCAATTGAACAAGATTTTCAAGGAATTTTGACATATGTCAGGAAATGGGTTATTTTAAAAATAGCAACATTATTTAGATCACCAAAACAGTAACTTTTCTTTGTAGACCGGTCTGACTGGTATGCATAGAAAAATTTATGTTTCATGACCTTACTGGACCACTACCGGCAGTGCTGATCAGAGCCATCAGCAGTGCCGGTTGGCCCCATCGACAGTGCTGGTGCAGGGTTTTGAAACCCACCGGCAGTGCCGGTCCTGGTCGTCGGCAGTGCCGATCCACCTCGACGAAACAATAGAAACTTTCGAGATTTTTGTAAATCTTCTCCAAAACCTAATCAAACGAAATCCAAATGATGCAATTTTTGGACCAGTAAATCCTCATCATATCACGACTCTAAACCTAGAAGATCAACTCAATTGGCTCAAGAAATTATCACGAATTTCAGATCTTGTGTCAAAAACACCAAAAAGGGGAAACTTGAGAAATCCTTCAAAAAAGGTGCTAGAGCCATCGATTCGATCAAGGATCCATAGAGGATTGTTCTAACTCATCCTAGCAACAAGTTTCTCAAAAATTCCGAGTCAAAAACGTGTCCAAAAAGGAGATAAAAAATTCCCACGAAAATAGCTCCGAAAATAGAGAAAAAGAAAAATTTGGGATTTAGGGAGAGAGGAAGATCTTGAGCACGAAAATACTTCTCATATCATAGAAAGGTGCTTACAAGATACAAGAATACAACACTAGGAAGTCACCCTTTTTCTCCCACTATTTGGAAGAGCAAGAGATGTCTCACACACATCCACTACTCTCCACTAGAACATGAAGACTTCTCCTAGCACTTTGAGTAGAACCCTAACACAAGGCTAATAGAAAGAGAGGCACCTCTTCCACCAACCCTACCTCCTCTTATATAGGCCTAGGGTGTATTGTCCACATGACCACTCTACACTCGACCTACATAACACACCCACCTACCACCGGGGGTATAACCGTCCATCTTTTTTCTGGTCACCCGAATGCCATCGAGCCCTTCACAACTTTGCTTGCCCTCGACGCAAGCTCCGCGATAGTGCCACGTGCATTTCCAATCGCCGCCACCGGTTTTGAGGCCCAAACCGGGAAACCGTCTTGCACGCTTCTCAAAGCGTGACTTCGCGATGTCGACTTATGTCATCTTGTCCCGCGATCCTGACCACCGGCAAGTCTCTCCCTATCCCTGTCCATCGAGCCCCCTTGTCACTTGCGCACCGGCATCCCGCTCGCCTTGATTTCACTAGTAGAAATGTTAATATCTATGACAAAACGAAAACGTCATGGTAGATGCCCAATTCATCACAACCAAAGTTCTGTGACAAATTTATGACGATAATGGATTCGTAAAAAATGGAGCGTCAAGTTTGTCTACTTATGACAAATTGTCCCATTTCGTCACAAAACTACTTACATTTGTGACAAAATGGCATTCGTCATAGTTTGCTTGTTTTGTGACAAAATAACAACGTCATAAAAGTTTTCCCACGTGGCACCAAACCACATTGGAAAGTGACATGGCAGCTTATGTGGCAAATCTACGTGGCATTGCCATGCTGGCAGATGATAAGGCATGACAACATGGCAGGACACATGTCAAGCTAACAATGAAGCATGTGTCCACTTCTTATTCATCCACACGTCACTTACTAATTGGTCCACATGTCTCATTCATATTGGTCCACATGTCACATTATTATTTTCCTGGTGCTCCAGGTGTCAATATCTGATTCATCCACGTGTCATTTTAATTAAGAATTAAATATTATTTAGCCAACAAAAATTCAAATTTTCCCACAAATACTTGGACTCAATGAATCAAAAATAGAATCAGATCACAATAAATAGCAACATTGTAACCAGTTCACAAATTTTTCATGTACCAATCATCATTATAGAGCCTAGGAAATTATATACAATATAGCCTAAAACAGTTCCAGTCAGTTCCAGTTCATCTCCAACTTGCTGCTTCCATGTCCTTTTGCGCACAAATAGGTGATTCCTAATAAAAAACAAAATTAATTATGTATAAGTCACAATGCCTTTATCTTATCTTGAATCACAATAAACATATAAACAAAATATGACACACCTCAAATATTTTCTAGAAACTAAACAGGTAGCATTTCAAATAACAATAGTTATGTTTCTGGATATCACACAGGAAAAACTTGAGCAAAGCAGTGCAAGCCTTTTGTTTTTAATGCACAAAAACACCCAACAAGCCCGTTGACCACATGAGCAAACCCTAGGTTACAGGTCAGGAATAAACAACAATTGGGTCAACTCGGGACGTAATGCTACAGGAGACAGTTGAACGTGTAAAGAACTCGGTGACAAAATCAAACCATAAATCGAATCATGTTGATAGCTGGATATTCAAAACTCGTGCATAAGCACTTAAGCAGTACTACCACCAAAGCACTATCAGCCAACAAAATTCCGTGGCAACAAAATAATATACTCTCAGTAATATGAAAATAGAATTGAACTTGTAGAGCAATATGCAGGAAGTTAAAAGCATTATTGTTTCTTATCAGACGTCATAGTCTGCTTCAGATAAACAATGACAACACTGTAACATAGGTTGATCATCAGGTTGCAGGTTGATCATCAGGTTGCAGTACTCAGAATTTGACACTTGAGACATTTGATAAAACTGCTACCAGGCCACACATGCCATCAGCAAAAGAATGTATGTATTCAAGCTACTCAGTCACCTACAACCTCAGATTGCATCATTCCAATCATAGGACACAACTAATTAAAATTTTTAATAGAAAGAATGCAATGTTCAAGTCACTATCTGAAACTAGGATTTGCAACCAATCAGGACTAGTATAATGCCCGTGCTAACGCTACGGTGACTGTCATAACACAAAAAATGAGTTTCCTTCAGCTACTGAGTTATTCAGGTTGTATGCTTATGCAAAGTTCTACAAAAACAGTGATGATATCTATTATGGAATAACAGACAAACAATATTAAGCAGGTAAAAAACTCAGTAAAAATGAATAAATTGTGCCAAAGACATATGAAAAAGATTAAGCGAGTGGACATGTTGGCATTAGACATCATAATCATACATTCCATAGTGTTAGTGACAACTGCATCTAAATCTGAATAAAGAGTCATATATTTGTGTCTCTTTTGCACAAGATTTAAAGCAGGCCCAATCCTCATTAGCACAACTACTCACAGCTCGTCATGAGTTGAACATCCAATGGAAGGGCTAACTACCAAAATGGAATATTTACGTTGTGTTAGATGGTGATCTAATCAATTTCAGCCTCATACATGGTTTTCTGATGGAATTTTCAAGGATTCTCGGCTAGGGTTTAAAACTGAGGAAAAATAAAACAAGGAATTGAGGTTGCTGGCAATGAGGATTACGGAAGAAGCATACGGGCAAAAAAAAAGAGAGAATACCTGCCACCGGGAGACATTTAGAGCTTGGCAGAGTTGAGGTCGTCGTTGAGTGCTTCGGGGAGAAAGCTCCATGGTTGGTGCTGAGGTAGGTCACGCTCATCGGGAGGACTTCGTGGAGAAGGCTCCATGGCTGACGCTGAGGCAGGGAGGCGCGTCATGTCCTGGTGTGCGAGGCTTAGTGGTGCGGGCTCCGCCGCAGTGCTGTAGGGGCGTCGAGGAGGCTTCCTTCTGCGGGAGAAATCTCCGCCGGCACCCAGCCCAAGCACGGTGGCGAGTTTGGCGAGCTCGCCCCACCGCTGTGGGTTGCCAAATCACCTGACACTTGGTCCACAGGAGTAGATCTGGGCGTGGCATAGCTTCTCCCGGTGGCCGACGACATCGGCACCGCCCCCACTGGCCCAACACCGACGCGCTGCCCCGTTGTCCCAACGCAGATCAGAGAGAGGGTGGGGGGTGAGTGAGAGGAGGATCCAGGGCGACCAGCGCCGGTAGCTGAGTGGGGAGCTAGGAGGGAGGAGGTGGCGGCGTTAGACAGTGGGCGCAGGAGGGAGGAGGTGGCGGCGTTGGGTGGTGGGCGAAGGAAGGAGCGGCATTATCGGAAGATGAGCGACGCTACTGGGTAGAAGACATGTGAGAGCTAGGGTTTGGCCAGATAGTGAGCGGAGGCGACGGGTGGAGGCGAAGAGATAGGGCCGAGACATTGTGCGCGCTCTCAATAATGCCGTTGTATCCACGCAGCCCGTTCGGTTTAGGAGGAGGGCAAGGTACAAATTTGACATACAAAATTTTTGGGGGTGAAAATTTGGGCGGAAAAATTTGGAGGCCTGCGAAAATGAAACATTCGCTGCCATATGGGACCCGCACGACAGTGAGCGCGTTTGAGTTCATGTCTCCGTTCTTACTTGACAGTTGTGTTTCTTAATTTGATTAACAATTAAAACATCAAACATGCATAACTTCCTAAGTTTCTAGTCCAAATGAGTTGATTCTTGATTCTAAATTTTTCTAAATTCAAAATGTACCACCTATGGTTTCTTTTCAGCATGATAACATAAAGAAACTGTATTCATTCAAACATGTCAATATTCATGGGTCATTCATAGTTTTGGCATAGAAACCAAAGTGTTTTTTAGAATGATTTTTTGTGATCATGCGTGTATTAGAAGCCCTAACACATGGTATTTGTTTTGAGATTGTTAGAAGCGTCAAGACTTACGCTTGTTCATTTCATAATGAAGTTGCCCTTAAGTTTCATAGAACATAGAGACCACTATAGGGTTTGAACACACATTCAATGTTAAATATTTTAAAAAATTGAACCAAAAATTTTAGAGATTATTTTGGTCATGAAAATAGCTTACACCAAGTTATATCCCCCAAATCCATATGGTTTGGAAGATAAAAATAGTCAAAATATTGGAAAATCCATCATTTGTTTTTCTTTTTTTGCATCTCTCGAAGGAGAATGTTTCTCGTGGTAGACTTCCGTGGAGTGAGGTAACATATGATCCTGAACATAGATTAATTTTTCTGGTATTTTTACAAACTTTTTGTCCATGTGCTCCTCGCATTATCGCTATCACATTAAAGAAAATGCATTACACATACATAGTCTTAAGTTTGTCTAAAATTCCGCAGAAATTAGACAAGGTGCACCTGTATATGTTACAAATTATCACCAAATTTCATTGCATTAATCAACATATTTGGTGAGATAAAAATCAATTGATAATTAGAAATAAAGAAAGCGTATTTTGGAAGGGCGCCTGCATCTGTTTCGCTGACATGTGGGACCCATGTGACAGCGCTTTGCTCAAACATCCAGCTTTTTTTTCTGAGGGTTTGCTCAAACATCCAGCTGCGTGACTCATGCGACTGTGATATGCCTCTCAATGAACGATGGGCCCGCTTCCGAGTTAGGCCCATGGCTCAGTGACGGTGCGTGTGCGATAGCGAGGGTATTCGATCATGGCGCTGTTGATACACTGACTTACTGATGAGGACATCAACGACATACGAACAACGACGACGGAAGACGGCGCGCCAAACCAAGTTATCACGCCTCCACCTCTCGTCGTCGCGCCTTCTCAAGTTATGGACCCATCTTCTGACGAGACGACGATGTACAAGGGCCCAATCACTAGAGCTCGAGCCCAGGAATTGAAGATGGTTTTGATGCTAAGGAACGACGGCCCAGGATGACGCCCTCGAAGGCCCAAGTAGCCCAAGTCGCGCGACTACCTCTCCACCGCACGCCTCTCTACTTCAGCCGGCCCTAGATGCCGCGCTCCCCCTATTTAGTCAAGGGTTGCGCCCCTTGTAATCTTGGAGTTTTGTTTTAAGATTAGCTTAGCTATTCATCCGTCTCTCGACGTGAATTCAGAACTCCACCTTCGTGCAATACATCAGATTGCTTGCCTCTAATTCTTGCTCGTTCTTCGATTGCGCGTAAGAATTAATCCTCGTGATCAGGTTGATCTTGTTTACCACAAGGTTAATATCCTCCGGAAGTTGGTTCAGTGATTGCATTGGTGCTTCGGGCTTGCTCGTCGTAGTCGGATCGTGAGGGTCGACATCCACCGAATTGAAGTTATCTACACTCGTCGAAAGATCGGGCACTCTACCCCTATCACTTACCGGACCCACAAACAGTCTGAATGTCTCATCGAGCACAGGCAGTCGATCCCCTTCGTGTTCGAACTCGTGGCGGCGGCGGCGACGGCGGGATCCCGGTCGATCCCCTTTGCCCGGCCCGCCCGTCCCCCATCCCCCACGTCAGAGGCGACGGTGGAGGATCCCCGTCGATCCCCTTCGTCGGAATCCCTGGTGGCGTTGGCGGCGGCGGCGGGGGCTAAGGGATCCCCGTCGATCCCCTTCATCGGAAACCCCGGCGGTGACGACGGGGGCTCCCCTTGTCCTCGCGCCCCTGTGGCGGCGGGGGCTGATGGATCCCAGTCCATCCACATTGACGTTCCGGCGCCGGCATCTGCTCTTCCTGCCCGAACACCGGTAAAGATATGTACCCCATACCGTAGATTGCTTGATGTTGTTGCTCGATGAATGATGCACACTAAACTCGTGTTCATTGGTCACCGGGCGGACCTGGTGCGGGGCGAATCCGCCTCCACGACGGCGGCGTGGGCGAGCTACAACACACACGCCACCTTATCCGGGGCCCCCTCGGCAATGATGCATCAATGACGAGCCGGCATGGTTCGGGGCGGCGCCTTCAGTGTGGCACGGTTCGGTGGGCGATTTCTGGGACAACGGCATCTTCGTCGTGCCTTGCTCTGCCATCTGAACAACTTTGAGTGTTTGTTCCTATGTGAGTTTTCTGGACCAATCTCTCTTCTTCTTTCACTAGATGAATTTGGTTCATGAAGATTAGGGTTGTACTTTTGTAGTTGTAAAAGTGGCTTTGAAATTTTGTTCCGATCCCTAGCTGTGCTCTGTCGTTATAGAAAGTATCTTTGCCTGCTTATTGTTTGGAAGTTGCTAAGTGCAGAACTTGTTAAAGGCTTGATACTTTCCGATCCGCTCTGTTTAACTGATTCAAATTTAATTGATAATACATGTAGATCAGAACTCAAGGCCTTATACCTGGTTAGATAATTGCCAATTCTGATGGAAACTCTCTGGCACATGGTGTTAGTCGTGTTTTATTTTCTTAATAGTTCTCTTTGTAGTCACTGTGGCATAGGAAATGTTATCGGTACTTTACTTGACAGTTTATTGTTCATGTCATTTGTCAATACAATGGCCTACTTATCTTTTAGTGTGTATGTGCACGCTCTATTAACTTGATGAAGTGTGAAAATGGCTGTGTTACCTGACAGCCAGCTTGGTTGTATGCTTATTTTTTCACCAGTGCCTCTTGATGTCCCAACACTATCTGTAATTGTGATGAATACAACATACACCTTTCTGAAATTTGGCATGTTGCCTTGCACCTGTGCATGCTGCATATGTCCCCTATGCAGTACCCACACACAGACTTGTAAGTGAATGCTAAAAAATTTAGTGTGTATAAGGAAATCGAACCTCTGAGCTGCTGAGTTGACCTTGCTGCATTATCTAGTCTGAGCACTATTGCATATTGCTTTGCAAATTCAGGTTGGTTCAGCTGGCTCGAACTTATTTCTCCTAGTTTAGTGTGTTTTGTACTATAGTTTTCTAATTCTTTAGTTGAGAATATTGTAACAACGGTACTTTTCTGATATTATGTGATCATCTTTTTCTTGCATGTGCTGGAACATTGGCAAGACTTTTGTAACTGATAAGCTGAAGATGGTGAAGGTGCTCTATCAAGAAAAGCACAACTGCTACGAGCCTTTTATAGAAGACATATTTCAGATAGATAGTGATCCGATCTAAAATTGCTGGATGATGAGCAATAGCAAAAGAAAAAGTAGCTGCTGACCTTGAAGAATCCAATTAGAGATACAATCCTACATACAATTCTTTGTTATAGCCTTTTTGTGCTTCAAGTTGCTCGCCATGTAACTTAGGGTTCAAAGTTGTAACTTAGATTGAGATACTTTATCTATGTCTGAATTTTTTCTCGTCTCTATCATAATCAAACTGGGTAAAACATATGACTACTAATTTTATATGAAATATGAAGAAATATAAAATTTATTTATTTTTTGTTCTATTTAAAGTTTATTGATGTTTGTAGGACCCATGCAATCTCTGGATTCCCGTATTTCAACTCAAATACTAAATCTGCTCAAGTCAATTACTCATTATAAATATTGCAAACCATGTTAGATCTTCACATGGTTTCTCAATCTCCTCCTTGATGAGTACATTGATAACACCAAATGCACAAAGATTAGAGTTTGAAATGTGAAACTGAATAAATGCATCCAAATGGCCAAACCTAAAGAAAAGGTGAAAACAAGCCATCTAGCGAAGTAGGGATCACAAAACCAAGAGTTAGCAAGAAAGCGACTTGAGACGCAAAGAACATAAAAAACGCAAGAAAATGTTTGAGATCATGATATGCTCCCCTCAATTTATGGTAGGTCTCATATTGTGCAAAATGGATCATTTAAAGTTTCTTAATATTATTTGTGCATGATCCAATATTTTCTCCCCCTTTGGCAATGAACTCATCAAAGAGGCAAAAGAACAAGCAAACATGCAATGCATGAAAATACAAACCTAAGGAGCTTCAACAATTATGCAAAGAAGCATTTAACTGTGCTAATAACAAGCATAGAGCTATGAAGTGTAAAAACAATGACGCACAACCATACAAAGATAAAAAATAGATAGCAATGCATAAACACCAAGAGCTATACAAGCTAAGTAGAAAGATTGACTAGCTTAGATAGAATCAAATTTGCTTATCATGAGCAAAACTGCCACTGCTTGTGTAAGTACTCCCATCCAAGGCAAAACAAGCACCAAGTGAATCATAAGAATCTAGCCACTTTCAATCTCAACAAGAGCAACAAGCATTCGCAGAAAATGAGCTCTACAAATGCTCACATATGTAATAGAGACTCAGTTGATCAAGTGATTATTGTTTATCCTCATGTGTCCTCTTATCCATGCGGAGGGTCGCACGACTAGGTACGGCAAACACCCCGAGGCTTCAAGTCATAATGTTTGGATTTAGCATTGTACAATTATTCTTGATCAAAGTACTTAGCAAATTATTCATGTTTATGCACAAGTCAAAAGAGCATGCCTTTGTGGCAAAAAGAACACATGTTCCCTCAATGTTCCATCATGAGATAAACATTTGCAAAGCCTTCTATTTCACAAACAAAAGGTGCCAAAGCCAAGACATCCTCTAAACTAGCCTCAATGCAAGTTTCAACAAGGATAAAAGCAATTATACACATGGTGAGCAAGTTTTAGCAAGATTAGTTCATAAGGTTCACAAGAAGCTCAGTTTACCTTTAAGATTAGCAAGTTGCTCACATGAGTCTATAACAGGCCATCTAGAAAATCTAAGCATGAGAGATTACCATCACATTCACACAACTTAGCTCAAGCTCAATCATAGTGATGAGAAATACAAGCAAGCATAAGAATCAAAGCTCATCTACCAATGCATATATTACATATGAGATGCAATGCGAAAAAGGTAAGATACATATATACAAGTGAACACCAACTCCCCCTCAAATGATGCCATAAGGATGACAAACACCAAGTTCCCCCCGAAGAAAAGCATGTGTTGAAGCATCTAGAGGCTTGGTGAGGATATCAGTTAGTTGGTTTCTGGTGTCGATGTATTTGAGCTCAACATCCCCCTTCTCAACATTGTCTCTTAGGAAGTGGAATCACACATTGATGTGTTTGACCTTATCATGTTGGGTTGGGTTTTTGGCTAAGAATATGGCACTGGAGTTATCACACAAGAGTGAAACACCCTTAAAAGTTAACCCATAGTCTCTCATGATGGACACAATCCATAGGATTTGTGAACAGCAGCTAGCAGCAGCAACATACTCAGCCTCTGTGATGGATTGGGCTACACTCGACTGCTTACGAGACGACCAACAGATCAAAGAAGTGCCCAAGAAATGACAAGTACCAGAAGTGCTCTTCCTATCAATTCTACACCCAGCAAAGTCTGCATCCGAATACCCAATGAGATCAAGAGATGAAGATGCAGAGTACCAAAGACCGAACTAAGGGTGTACTTGAGATACATGAAGATGCGCTTGACAACCTTGCGATGAGACGCCCTTGGGGTAGCTTGAAAGCGAGCATAAAGACACACCGCAAATTGTATGTCAGGTCTTGTTGCCGTCAGGTACAAGAGGGAGCCAATCATGCTCCTGTACTCCCTTTGGTCCACCGCTTCACAGTCTTTATCGGGGTCAAGTGCCATTGTAGTGGACATCGGTGTTAACAATGGCTTCACATTGACCATGTCGAACTTCTTTAGGAGATCCTTCGTGTACTTGGCTTGATGTATGAAAGTACCTTGCTTGCACTGCTTGATTTAAAGTCCAAGAAAGAAGGTGAGCTCGCCCATCATCGACATCTGAAATTCACTTTCCATGGCTTCCTGAAATCTGGATAAAAGAACATTAGAGGAACCACCAAAGATGATATCATCCATGTAAATCTGAACCATTAGAAAGTCACTGCCCTGCTTGAGAGTGAACAAGGTTTTATCAACACACCCCATGACATACCCGCGCTCTAGCAAGAAGGTCTTAAGCCTAGCATACCATGCCCTAGGTGCTTGCTTTAGCCCGTACAAAGCCTTCTGAAGCTTGTACACACGGTTTGGGTATTTGTGGTGCTCAAAGCCAGGGGGTTGCCTCACATACACTTGTTCCTCTATGAAACCATTTAGGGTCTGTTTGGAATGTAGGAATGAAAAACATAGGAATAGGAAAAAACAAAGGAATTGAGAAAACACAGGAATCTAAAAAGTGAGAAAACCACAGGATTCTAAAATAGTGGAATAGAGAACTTAAGATGTTTGGAATACAGGAATAGAAACATAAAAAATATTATTATAACTAAACAATATATATCATAACTAATTAAAATATTTAATAATCATGTTATTATTATGTAAGACATTTAAAACAAATTAATCATGTTAACTACTAATTTTTCTTCTTAAAATAATTTCTCCTTGTATTGTGTTAGCAAATTTCATTGTGTGAAGTAACCATTGTGCTAAACAAAACAAAGGAAAGTTTTCCTAGCTCTAACCTCATTTTTTCTTTCCTACGTTTTGTGAAGGAAGTCATTCCTTTCCTATGGAAAGGAATTTGACATTCCTCCATTCCAAACACCAAGTGTAGGAAAAATTCCTTAGGAATGAGTTCTTTTGAAATTCCTTTGAATTTCCTTTATCCCAAACACACCCTTAGGAAAGCACTCTTGACCTCCATTTGATAAAGTCTAATGCCCTTAGAGGTAGCAAATGCAAGCAAGATCCTAATGGCTTCTATGCGAGCAACAGGAGCAAAGGTTTCACCATAATCTAAGCTCTCCACTTGGCTAAAACCCTGAGTAGCTAGCCTAGCCTTGTTTCTCACAACCGCACCATCCTCCCCATGTTTGTTTTTGAACACCCACTTGGTTCCTATGACATTGACATCTTTGGGAGGCTCTACAAGGGTCCAGACATTGTTTCTCTCAAAGTCTTCCAACTCCTCATGCATGGCATTAACCCAATGTTCATCAGATAGTACATGTCCAACATCTCGGGGTTCAAAGGTTGCAACAAAGAGAGAATTGGTAAAGAAAGCGAGATGTGTAGACCTTGACCTTGTTGTCGTCTTATAGAGATTACCAATCATTTGTTGAGGTGGATGTTGACGCTGAATGTGGCTGGGGGTCTCTCTCTCAGAGTGTACCTCCCCTCAACCACAGTTGGAGCTTGGTCGATAGCCGCTGAAGTCAATGTAGAAGCTTCTGGACCCTCTGCTGGAATAGTGGTGGCAGCAGAAACAAGCTCAGATGAGAGATGAAGTGAATCATCATCATCATCATCAAGGCCCTGTAGGTCCTCTTCTACAAAGATGCTTTCCTTCAGCTCCTTGTCACCTGCAGACTCAATCACATTCCTTACACAAGAGTTTGATTCATCAAAGGTTACATCATAGGATTCTACGATGGTGTTAGTTTACAAATTCAAAACTCTGTAGGAATGACCATGAAGAGAGTAACCAAGAAAGATGCCATCGGAAGATCTTGACTCAAACTTATCATGGTTGCCACGCTTGAGAATAAAGCACTTGAACCAAAGCCACGCAAATGAAAAACCGAGGGCTTTCTCCCAAGACGCAGCTCATAGGAAGTCACATTAAGAATTGAGCGCAAGAAAATCCGATTGGAAACATAGCAAGCAGTGCTAATGGCCTCAGCCTAGAACCGCCTCGAAGTCCTATGCTCATCGAGCATCGTCCGGGCCAGCTCCACCAAGGTTCTGTTCTTTCGTTCGACCACACCATTCTGTTGGGGAACATGAGGTGCTGAAAACTGATGCTCAATACCATGCTCAAGACAGAAAGCATCAAAGGAGGAGTTCTTGAACTCAGTGCCCTTATCACTATGGATTGCTCGTAATGCACCAGGGTGTTCCTTGAACAACCTCAAAGCTAAGCTCCAAAAGTGATGAAACACTTCATCCTTGCTCTCAAGAAAGTAAACCCAAGAGTAGCGAGAGTAGTCATCAACAATCATAAGAACATACCACTTCCCACCCGCCGAACAAACCCGAGAAGGACCAACAATGTCCATGTGAAGCAACTCTCCAGAGCGTTCAGTCATCACCAAATTAATTGGTGGATGAGAAGCGGCAATTATTTTCCCATGACGACAAGGGGCACAAACCAAATCCTTATCAAATTTGAGCTTAGGCAATCCTCGGATCAAACCTAGGCCACTCAAGCGACATAACAAGTCAAAGTTCTTGTGACTCAGTCTCCTATGCCATTTCCAGAGCTCAGAAGAAGATTGAGCAAACAAGCACTTGTGAGAACCAGGAGAACCAGCAAAATCAGCTTGAAAAACTCTGCCAATATGAGAAATCCCACAAACTAAGGAACCACTCGAATCAAGAACACAAGAAGCATTCGACTTAAAGCGCACTTCCAAACCAACATCAAGAAGCTAAGAGACAGAGAGAAGATTGTACTTGAGATACTCAACCAAACCAACATCCTTGAGAGTGAATTTTTCATTTACCTTTACCGCGCCTCTTGCCTTCACTCTCCCTCTCTTGTCATCTCCAAAGGTCACATACTCTCGGCGCTTCAAGGGAGTGAGGCTAGAGAACCACTTTGCATCTCCGGTCATGTGGCACGAACATCCGAAGTCCATCAACCATTTGTTCTCCAGGCCTCCACCTGCTGCCTACAAAGAATGAGATGGGAAAAGTCGATGGCTCAGTGCTAGGGTTAGTCACAAAAAATTTGGAAATCCAGCACTTAACCATACGACCGGTAGTAGTCATCACAGTTCTTTACACATTATCATTCGAACGCATGGGACGAGAACCACGATGGAGAAAACGTGGCCTGTCAAAGTGTCTCGACTCGAACCTTGGGTTGTGAGGATAGAAATCATCTGTGTGAAAGTCAAATCCACGCGAGTGACGCTCACCACGATGGGAAAAACATGGGGCACCAAAGCGCTGCTGTGTAAAGCCTCTATTTCGTGAATCAAAGCCATATGAGGGATGACCTTGTCCATAGAAAGAGCAATACATTCCACTCAAGAGCACTTGGTTCATCCTCAACACCAACATCCTTTGTGTTTGTTACTCTTGGGGATTCATCCCCTAGACGGTTAGGCGTCGCCCGGAGAGCTCCCAAGTTTGTGGTTGAGATGCGGGAAGTTTGTATTGGCCCCTCCTTTGTGGAGATTCATAGTGAAGCTCAAGCTTGCTTTGGTGGCAGCTTGAAGAGGTTTAGGGTTGAGAGAGACCCGGTCCTTGGTGGATCCCTCAACGGAGACGTAGGCTTCTTGGTAGAGCTAAACTTCGGTGAAAAATCCTTATGTCTCCTTGTCTTTTTTCTGTCTTTGATTATTTCCTGCTTGTGTGCCTCGCTTGTTGTTTCTTTATCTAGCTAGTTGTAGTGCTTACTTTCTTAGATTTGCATGTGTAGGTTGCTTGCTAGCTAGTGCCCCTTTTGCTGTTGCCTTCTTGCTTTCTTAGCTTGTTTCTCCTAGCTTGAATCGTGCAAACTTGTCCGTTCTGTCGACCGATCTAATTTCCGCTGCGAGGTCGTCGGACATTGTCCTGCTCTAGTCGGATATTTGAAGTAATCGGACAATATCCTACTATAGTCAGACAATCCAGTCAGACAAAGTTTTCCTATGCTATTAATTGTTTAAATTAAGTGACTTTCAGGGATACTTGCCTATTCACCCCCCCTCTAGGCAACATTCAGAAACCCATCGGCAGTGCCGCTCCTGGTCGTCGGCAGTGCCGATCGACCTCGATGAAACAGTAGAAACTTTTGGGATTTTTGCAAATCTTCTCCAAAACCTAATCAAACGAACTCCAAATGATGTGATTTTTGGATTAGTGAATCCTCATCACATCACGACCCTAAACCTAGAAGATCAAGTCAATTGGCTCAAGAAATCATCACGAATTTCAGATCTTGTGCCAAGAACACCAAAAAGGGGAAACTTGAGAAATCCTTCAAATTGAAGGTGCTAGAGCTATTGATTCGGTCAAGGATCCATAGAGGATTGTTCTAGCTCATCCTAGCAACGAGTTTCTCAAGAAATCTGAGCCAAAAACTTGTCCAAAAAGGAGATAGGAAATTCCCATGAAAATAGCTCCGAAAATAGAGAAAAAGAGAAATTTGGGATTTAGGAAGAGAGGAAGATCTTGAGCACGAAAATACTTCTCATATCATAGAAAGGTGCTTACAAGATCCAATGATACAAGGCTAGGAAGCCACTCTCTTCCTCCTGCTATTTGGAAGAGCAAGAGATGTCTCTCACACACCCACTACTCTCCACTAGAACATGAAGACCTCTCCTAGCACTTTGAGTAGAACCCTAACACAAGGCTAATGGAAAGAGAGGCACCTCTTCCACCAGCCCTACCTCCTCTTATATAGGCCTAGGGTGTATTGTCCACATGACCACTCTACACTCGACCTACATAACACACCCACCTACCACCGGGGGCATAACCGTCCATCTTTTTCCTCGTCACCCGAATGCCATCGAGCCCTTCACAACTTTGCTTGCCCTCGATGCAAGCTCCGTGATGGTGCCACATGCATCTCCAATCGCCGCCATCGGTTTTGAGGCCCAAACCGGGAAACCGCCTTGAATGCTTGTCACACCCCAAAATTTCAAATTTTGGTTTGTGACCCAATTCCACTAAATTTCAACATTTTTTTTAATAGATTAAAAATTTTATTTTAAATTAATTAGATAATTAGATCATTATAATTTTTTAGGCAAAAGTTCTATTTTCTAAATTAAATAAATTAATTTAGGCTTTAATTATTTTATGTGTTGCATTCATGTTGGTTAAGTTCATTAGGTTTTTATCATGTGAAAAAGTATTTAAAAATCTATTTTTAATCGAGTTTATTTGGATTTAGGAATTAGTGAAGAGAAGAACTAGAAAAGGAAAAGAAAAGGAGGAAAACCAGAGCTTGGGCCGAAAATCCCTTATCCCAGCCCACCCGCACCTCCTCTCCTTCCCTCTTCCCGGCTTGCCTCGGCCATGGGCCGATCCCTCTCCGCGGCCCAGCTTCCCCGCCAGCCCCGCCTCGCCCGCCGCGGCCCAGCCAGTCCCGCGCCTCGCTCGGCCCACCCGCTCCCCGGCCCACGACGCGCGCTGACCCCCGAAACCCTAGCCGCGCCGCCAGCCCAGCCCCGACCGCCGCTGCCGCCCTCGGCGTGTGCGCCTGGCCGCCTAGGGCACCGCGCCCTATAAAAGGGCGGGACCAGCCCCTCGCGCCCCCCCCTTCAGCCTTCCCCTGCCGCCGCCATCGCCGCAACCCCGCCTCGGCTTCCCGTCGTCGCCTGCGCCGCCGCCCCGCCATGGAAGCTCGGCGAGCTCCGCGCCCGAGCCCCGCCGGCTGGCCCGAGCCCCACTGGCTCCCTGCCGAGGAGCCCGACGCCGAGCCGCCCCCGGCCAACCCATCCGCGACGAGCCACGGCACCCGAGCCGCCGCCACGACGTCGCCGGAGCCCCGCCGTTCTTCACCTCGTCGCCGACCCGCCTCCAGCCCTCGATCTCTACGCGCGAGCCCCTGGGTGAGTGCGTCGTAGCCTCCTCTTCGTGTTTCCCCTTCCCCCGTCGATGCCCGGCCACCGGAGCGCCGTCAGCAGCTATCTCCGGCGAGCCACCCATGGCGCCGCCGCTTTTCTGGCCGCCGACGACCACCATCCCGCCGAGCCCCTTCCGGGCCACTGGATATTGATCCAAGGGTCCAGATTAGATCACCCCGAAGGGGTACCTTCTGGTCCACCGTGGACCATAGACCCCTGGTCAACCCTAGTCAACAGAGACCATAGACCCGGTCCACGGGGTTTTAGATTTAAATTAATTCTATTAATTCTTGGATAATGATAGATTTGCGAATAGGCCCCTGGACTTTGTTTTAATAGGAATTTAGTCCCTGTTTCCTTGCAATTTTATTTAAGCCCCTGAACTTCATAAAAATTAATTTTAGCCCTTGAATTTAACAGAAACCTCCCTGAACTTATTTTTAATTATAATTTCAACCCTGTCTTTTTGCACTTAGGCCCCTGTACTTAAATAAAATTATGTTTAAGTCCTAAAATTTTGTAAAAACAACCTTATAGTTTTTGGTAATTATTTTTTAGTCCTAATATTCTACACTTTAGCCCCTATAATTTTATAGAACTGCAAATAGGCCCCTGAGTTTTATTAAAACTATATTTAAGACCTAATTTTTATCCAGAACCTTTATTTAGGCCCCAACTCTTTATTTTAATTATAATTTAATCCTGAAAAATTTGGAAAACCTTTATAAAATTATATTTAGAGCCCTAACTTTTCACATAATTATTTTAAGCACTGTATTTTAATAGAAACACCCCTGTACTTTATTAAAATTATTATTTTGGCCATGTTATTTTACAGAAACACCCCTGGACTTGTTTTTAATTATTTTAAGTCCTATCTTTTTACACTTTAAACCCTAGACTTAACCAAAATTACATTTTGTCCCTAAATTTTTCAGGAACTATATTTTCACCCTGTTATTTTACAATTAAGTCCCTGTACTCTTTTAAAATTACTTTTAGGTCACTAAACCTATCTGTTTTTACTATTTTAGCCCTAAAACATCAAACCTTCATAACTTTTCAACCGTAGCCCGGATTTAAGAAATTCTTGCTCCAACGTAATCATAGTGACTAATATTATTTATTTATACTATCTTACAGTAACTTGCTAATTTTACTATTTTAACCCTGCGCCTTTAAACCTTCATAACTTTTTACTCGGAACTCCGATTTAGAGGATTCTTGCGCTCGCGCGATCGTAGCAACGTGTGCAATCTTTTGAGATTGCTTTTATAGTATTTTATTATTGTTTGGTGTACTGTTTCTTAGTTTGTTTATATGATTGTATGCATGTTGTGCCTGCGTGACGTTAATTAGAGAACGGGTTGTTCCTGGAATCCGAAAAGCATGACTTGAAGACCTGAGCAGCAACACTATTTCCAGGCAAGTGTCCTTGATGCATCTTGTACCTATTATATCATTTATTGTAGAATTGCATGGTTGAGTCAAATGAATGGGTACCTATTGTTAGGGTTTCCCTAGTATTGTTTTATCCCTTTTCCTTGTCGCCTTGAACTAGTAGTTGGTTGGTTGTGGGTAGATAATGCTTAGGTTGCTTGTGGGATTGTTGGGTTGATATAAATGTTGATTAATGAACTATGTCACTTCATTGGTGGAATGATAATTGATGTTAGCAACATGGCTTAGGGATCTATGCAAGCCGGATGGAATGGATGTGGTGCCGTGGGCACATGGTTGGTGGTGGTAGGCTTGTTGTAGATCCTAGGACCCGGTTCTTGGAGCGGTAAACCAGGACAACAGTGCCATCACAAGGCTGCTATGGAACAGCTTGGCTGACTAATTAGGAGTTCTCCCAGTGTCGGTGCAGCATTTTGGTGGAGCAGGGAATGGAAGTCAAGAGGACTGTCCTTGTATCCGAATGGCTCAAGAGGGGGCTCCTGGGGTGATGAGCTGCTTGTTGAGGGGCTATCACTTATGGATGGGAGTGGAACCTTAGTGGCTAGCATATACTGGGAGACCCTTTGTAAAAGCCTCGTAGTGATCTCCTGGCCGCACACCTAAGGAAGTGTGCTAGTGCTTGGCCGGCATGGCAACATGGAGACTCTAGTCCACCTGGCAACAGGGGATGAAATCATGACTTGTGGGTAAAGTGGTACAAACTCTGCAGAGTATCAAACTATCATGATAGCTGTGCTCACGGTCAAGAGCGGCCTGGAATCCTCACAAGATTAGTTGGTTATGGGTTGGAATGGTTAGGAATGGTTGGATGATGGATGAGATTGGTTTGGATAATACCATATGGATTGAGGGTTGGGATGACCCCACTTAGTAATTAGGATGCATAGGAAATTAAAAGCTCATGCAATAAACCCCTTTAAAGCCTTCCTTGTCTTGCCCCATGTCATCTTTTCCTCCACTTGCTGAGTACGACACGTGCTCACCCTTGCTATATACCACATTGCTGCTCAGCTACAGGAGAATGAAGGTACAACTATGAAGACGATGGAGGAGTCTAGGCATGCGGTCTTCCAGTCGACTTCCTGTGGGAGCTGAAGGACGCCAACGCTTAGTTTATTCCGCTGCAATGTAATCTTTTCCTTTTGACCTACGGGTCACCGTTGTAATAATCTTATTAATTTAATTTAATAAAGATATTGTTCTTTTATCACAGTAATTGTCCTGTGTGCGTGAAACTTGTTCCTGGGCACGCATACAGATGCATTCGATTTCGGTCATTGGAACCGGGTGTGACAATGCTTCTCAAATCGCGACTTCTCGATGTTGACGCGTGCCACCTTGTCCCACGATCCTGACCACTGGCAAGTCCCTCCCGGTCCCTATCCATCGGGCCCCCTTGTCACTTGCACCAGCATCCCACTCGCCTTGACTTGGTCAACACGCCGTCTTCATCACCACCATGGTTTTGAGGATCAACCGTGGAACCGTCCGTGCTTCTTGCCTCTCCACGTGTACGATATGTATCACCCTTGACTGCACTTGACATCCTTTAATAAAAACAATCTCCCGAATAAAAGAAATAGAAAAAATGGGTGCTTAATTCTTGTGCGCTCTTGCGTTGTTTGTTTATTTGTGCAAAACTGTGTATATACATACTATAGACTAAGAATGCAAGAATAAAATAAAAAAGGACAAAAAACAGGAAGGAATAGTGCTTGCACCGATCGACGCACATCTGCGCCGATCAGCGCATTATTGCCCAGGTTAGGGCAGAAGGCTAACGACGCCCAGAATTGAAAGGGTGCTAAAAATCAACCAGCACAGTAATTTTCAATGACAGAGCTATTTTTAAGGTAATTAGAAATCTTTTTGAATTAATTTTTGTGTGCAAAATAGTTGCTAAATGACACAGGAAAGGATAAAGAGCAACATCTAGCGAAGAAGCAAGGGGATAGGAGCAAAAATGGACGTCGCGCCGAACGGCGCGCGTCAGCACCGTTCGGCGCGGTCACTAGATGGGCCCCGCTACGTATGTTAATACTACAGGAACATTGGGAAAAGTGGAAAATTAGGTGAAATAGATGAACATGAGGCATCAGGATCAGCACTGGAACAAAAGACGAGGTGCAAGGGACTTGCGCTGATCGGCGCCCTACTGCATCGATCAGCGCAGGTACCTAGGCGGTTCCCAAATGGGCGACAAAGGTGACAGGCATTGATTTAGAGGAACGGGTATGATTGCTATACGGATGTGCGGTGCAGAGGAGACATGAAATTGACCAAAAGCTGAAAAAGAGACGGTCGCTGATCGGCATGGGCCCACGCTAATCGACGCAGTCAACAAGACATCGAGACTCCGTGCTGTTCCCCTGCCAACCAACATGATGTGCCGAAAAGCGACCTAAAGGATGGGAATCAAGCGCCACAGTTGTCAGAGCATTCAAAATTTGAATTGTGCCAAACGGCGCATCACCGCGCCGATCAGCGCGCTCCCAAATTTTGAAAATTTCAGACGGTTCCTTCTCCTGGAAGTTTCCCACACTATAAAAGGGAGGCCAGGCTCCCCTAGTTTGGCAAACCATCCCGGTAATCTCTCCACCTTCGCCACTACCCACGATCTCGCACACGTTCCGCATTCCTCACAGATGGTTCGTCTCCGCTCCTCCGACGGCAAGTTGGAAGAGGCTGCGCCGGGGAAGCAGTTTCGGCGGCAACGGTGAGTCGAGCGATGACTCCTCGGCGAGGGGGGGGGGGGCTCCGGCACTCACAATGACATGTTGGTGGGTGATGCATCCACAAGCTCGGCGGCGGCAAACTACGACATCCGCGCCCGCCACTCCGTCTCCGGCGCCCCCCTTCCAATGAGGCATGGCACGAGGAGCCAAACGGCGGCAAGCCGTGGGGTTTCCACATCACCACCACCGCAGGCATACATGCCACGCACGGTGGAGGAGGGCTTCACCCTCTGGAGCACGGAGAAGCAACAGCACTACCTCGTGGTGAGGGGAAGGTTTGTCCCCAACTTTGACTTGGACGAGACCTTCCTGACCACGATCGGCATGTTGGAGGACATAAGGAGGATGCTCAACAATCTCGGCTGGGTGGACTTCCAGCTCCTTCCCATGGACTACAACCTCGACGTCGTCACCAAGGTTGCCTCTACGATGAGGCTCGGCACCGACGGGGTTGGCAACGAGGCCATCAACTTACGCGTCTGCGACATCAGCTACACGGTGACCATGGAGACGACGGCTCAAAACTTTGGCTCCGACACCGACACCGACATCGCTGACATCTTGGGATGTGGAGAGTTGGACTCCTTTTGGAGGTGGCTCTTGTTCGTGTAGGAGATGAAGCACGGCAACATCCGCAACCATTCAAGTCATCCATCGGTGGTTGGTGACGCGCACAGGTGACAAGGTCGACTCCAGCAACGTCACCGATGCGGACTTGCAGTGGCTCTACAATGCCATAGTGAGTCCGTCTCATTGCTACCCCATATTTGTGATGGTGTGGGGTTGGCTCGACAAGAGGGGCAAGGCGAGCAAGAAGTTGGCCTTCGGGGCCTATCTTCAACACCTAGCAGCCCTCGTCTACGACGGTGACAGACCGGGAGGGCGCGACAACAAGTGGGAGTGTGCGACGGAGATTGGTGAGAATATGACTCATGGCAATATTGTCACGGTAAGTGTTCGCGCCGGCTTCCATGTCGGCAGCACCAACATCAAGCTCCCATGTGTGGAGCTAGGAGTTTTCCTCCATCACAAGCTAGAGGGAGGAAATTGGCTTGAGGAAGGTCTCGTGGAGGGGGGCCAAGCTTTCAAGGATCACCGTGGGCGGGTTCGACAACCAGCAACATTTATAGCAGCCGGCGTCGAGCGGGACTCCTAGAATTGATGTCAAGAGCCTCAACAGTACCATCTAGGGTGGAGCGACGCAGCGGGCGGTTCACAGCCCTCTGCGTCGGTCGGTGCAGGTGACGCGCCGGTCGGTGTTCCCTACTTCAGCACGGATATCGACTACAAGTACCAAGGATGTGTACCTGTGGTGCCTCCTGTGCCTGGTGCATACTTTTTCGTGCCCATGCAGGGGTACATCAACAACAACATGCACTACATCAAGCGCGTGGAGGACGCCACGTCCCAATGGAGGAACAACCACGAGGCGATGGTGGAGGAGTTCGAGCGACTCAAGGCGCGGTGCTATGGCTTCGATCAGCCACCGTCTCCACCTTCGTTTGACTAGAGTGCCTAAGAGTTGGCACGTGTATCGGTTTCCTGGTTTGCGTTTTCTCTTATTTTTTGCAATCTTTTTCGTTATTTGCTTATGTGTGTGTGAGCGGGTTGGGAAACCATGTATCGGGTGTGTTTACTTTCATGCAAGTGTGTGTAAAAATCATCACCATGTATTCGAGTTTCGATCTTAATATAATGGTGGCGATTATGCTCTTTTAGGAGAATTGAATTATTTATTCTTTCTTGAAAAGTGCCGATGAAGACCAAATAATGTTGAGCATTGAATAAAATTTTGAACTTACACTTAATGATTATTCGGCAAATATGTCTTATGTGGAGCAATTTTGAGTACCCATGTGCTTCATTTGTATTGTCCAATTTGTGATGATAACTTAGTACCAATCTTTTCATAAATAAATTCTCATGTTGTGAACTTTGGAATTTATTCTTTTCAAGATCCTTACCCACCAATGCCATATTTTGAGCAATTCTCATGAACCTTTGATTTGTAGATAAACATTAAATTGATGGTTGAGGTAGGTTAGGATTTAATTCCTTTTGGTATGAACTTTACTAAGATGGTAAATCTTTGTGTATCTTTTTCTAGCCTTGAATTACTCATGGAAAAATTCAATTCCGCTGAGTATCCTACCATAAACCCAAAATATCTTGTTGATTATCATTCCTTGACCACATCCTATATTTCTAGCTATATTTAATTCTTGAATAAATTTTGAAGCAAGACGAATCAAATACCAACAAATGTTGGTGGATTTGGGTTGAGAGCCGATCGATGCACCCTGAATCGATCGGCGCAGCAGAGAGCAAAATAAAAAGGAAGAAACAAAAAGTGATAAAAAAATAGAAGAAGAAGAAGAAAAAAAAAAGCTCTACAGTTTGCTAAGGGACTAGCAAAATTTTAAGTGTGGGGGATGGTAAATGGCATGCTTATTCTCGAAATTCATTCTAATATAGCCATAAATCATTCCAACCATGTGCAATCTGATAATAAGAGTTCTTTTTCTTCCAAGATCAAATTTTTTCTATGCGCATGTCCACATATCTAAAGTGTGAGTCCTTTCTTAAATTTTTCTTTCTTAATGGCCATCTTGATAAGTTTCTATAATTCCAATGAAGAATAATCTCCTAGCTTTACAATATATTGTTGATTTATATTTGTAATCCTTGAATTACCTCACCTAGCTACTCATATAAGCCTTACACAAATATTATTTGATCATTACGACGTAGAATATAGGTTGAGTGATTTGAAAGATGAGTTGTTGCCTTGGATTATTTGGAAGATAGATTCTTTATGTTCACAACAATCTTTTAAGTGATTTACATATGTGGAAAAGTTATAATTTGTGAGTTGGACATGATTTATTGCTTTGGGGAGAAACTTTAAGCTTTATGCCCATATTTGAACTATTTTTCTGAATACCAATATGAATACACCATAATAGAACAATGCTCAACATTTGCTGATTTGAGATATCTTTTATGATAGAAAGAGTATGTTCTTTGTTTTTTCTTTCTTTTACTTTACTCGGGACGAGCAAAGGTTTAAGTGTGGGGGAACTGTTGGCACACCCCAAGTGCCCCTTTTATATGTGAATATTACCCCAATTAGAGCATAATTGATACTAATTTAGGCCATTACCTATGATATTATTTATATTTTTGTATATGTGTTGTTTTGGAGCTTTATTGCAGAAACAGGTAAAATTGGTGATTAAAGTGATACTGGAGAGGACAGGAATCCAGAACCAACAAAAAGCACTGAAGAAGCCAAGTGTGCCGATCGGCGCAGTCCATGAGCCGGTCGGCGCAAGGGTCTTTTGGCCCACAGAAGTGACCGAGGCCCATTCCACATGTTTATGGAAGTTTATCTGCGCAAGACACTTGAATATATTTGCCTAGAAGATTTATGGAACTTGAAGATCTCGACATGCAGTACAAGACTTTATCTCGAAGGAAAAGGCCCACATGGCAGCTGTGGAAGACAGAGGAACCGACTCGGAGAAGAAACCAGAGAAGACACGGCTTGCACCGATCGGCGCAACCATCTTATTTGCTAGAAACCGAGTCCTTTACGAGTAGAACCCCCATAAATACCTGTAAACCCTGGCCGCAAGGAAGGAGGAGGATAGAGGCGACAGAGGGACAACAGATCCGTGAATTAGAGCCACCGGGGCTTGCCCCATTAGAATAGATCTCTAGTTGAGTTTCAAGAACCATTGGTGTTAAGAGTTGATCCGTCAAGGTAGGCTATCTCGATGGGGATGAATCTTACTATATGTATCTTAAGGATGATTGAATATGTTGATGATGGTTTTGGTGATTTGTCTATCTTGATTCTGTAATTCTGCATGTGCTTATTCCAATTGCTTAGTTCTAGGCTAAGTAAGTAGATATTATCTTGATCATGGTGATTATGATAGTATTCAGACATTGTATTGATTATGGTTGCTTGATGATGCTAGTAGTATGGTTTAGCGGTGACAGCACTAAGCCTACGCAGCACTATTGGATAGTTGAGTAGGGTAAGATACTCGTGCAATTAAGGGTTTCCTCTCAGCAGCGATAAATCGGGAGCCGCTCGGAAAGCTGGGTGGTCTAATTCATTATAGGTGTTCATTGATCCATGTAATTACCATTATGATGCTATTTAATTAGACTTTTTGGTTACGATCTCACTAGTAGACATCTGGCTAATCACTTAACAGCTTAGGCTTATAAGGTATCTAGCGCACTTTGGCTTAGATTCACTAGTGTGCCGATCGGCTCAACGCCTACGCCGATCGGTGCAACGACAGATTTACTGTCTGGCGCACCTTTGCGCTGGCCAGTCTCACCTCATGCAACCTGAACTCGATAGTAGTCTTGATTAGATCTATTACTGTTAACTTTGTTTAATTACCCCTAAGGTCCCTGTGGATTCGATAAACCTTAGAATACTCAATTCAAGGGAAAAAGTGCTACAATTGTACACCGTCCTCTTGCGGTATATTAGTGGGTGCGTAGTTATGACCAACAATCTCAAAGGATGAACAAGAAACAAGCCTGAAGGCAAATCCCGAAGGATGAACTAAAAAAAGACCCGAAGGCAGATCCCAAAGGACAACTTGGAAACAAGCCCGAAGGCAGATTCCGAAGGGAAACTTGGAAACGTGCTGAAAGACGGATCTCGAAGGACAACTTGGAAACATGCCCAAAGGCAGATTCCAAAGGAAGACTAATAAATGAGCCTGAAGGCTAATCCTGAAGGACCACTTAAGCCGAAGGACCCCCAGACACCTGAGCCCGAACACCTACTATGGGAACAATGAATCCCAGCACCTACTATGGGAACAAGAGCACCCAACACCTATTATTATAATAATAATAATTATTATTTTGTTTGTTGCATTCATGCCGTGATTAAATGAATTTGATTTTTATTGGGTGGAATATGTTTTCAAAACTCGTTAGAAGTTGATTTGTTTCAATTTAAAACTTAGGAAAAATAGAATATAAAAGAAGGAAGGAAAATCCGGTTGGCTTTTGGGCCAAATCCCCTCTCCCTCGGCCCAGTTCTCTCCCTCTCTCCTTCTCCTTTCCTGAACTGCCTCGGCCATGGGCCGGATCCCATCCCGAGGCCCAGCTTCCTCGTCTCCTCCTCCCCCTCTCTTCTCTCTCTCCCCTGGCCTTGGGCCGAATTCCCCATCTCGCGGCCCAGCTCGTCCCTCCCCCTCCTTCTCTCCCCCTCCCACCTGGGCCTTTCCCCGCGCGGCCCAGCCACCCTGAACGAGCCGGCCCACTCTCGCGCACCCTGGCCCACGCCGCGCCTGGCCCTGCCACGACCCAGCCCTGCCTACGCGCCTCCCTCCCCCAAATCCTAGCCGCCGCCGCTAGGCCAGCCGTCGCCACTGCCCTCGGCGTGCGCACCACACCAGGCCTAGGGGCCTACGCCTATAAATAGGTGGACCCGCCTCCACGCGCCTCCTTTTCCCCATCCGCCACCGTCGCCCGTGCTCCTTGTGCTATCGCCACCATAAGCTGAGGCGCCGCCGCGCAAGCTCGCCGCCTCCAGCGTCCTCGCCTTGCGCACGCCTCCCCGGTGAGCTCGCCGTTCCCCGCCGCCATCCTCTCTTCCCTCTTCGATTCTTGTGCCCCGGAGTTCCCTCCCCGCGAGCTCCCGCGTGCCTTCCATGGCCGCCTCTGCCTCCTGTGGCCGCCAGCGCCGCCGCCCCTCGTCGGAGCCCTCCCGGCCATCCGATCTTCGATCAACGGGCATGATTTGATTCCCCCCCCCCCTCCCGAAGAGGTATCTTCTAGTCCACGATGGACCGTGGACCCTGGTCAAACATCGATCCACAGAGCCCATGCACCTGGACCACAAGGATTTTAGGGTTTATTTTAATTAATTAAATCCAGGATTGATGCCAGTTTTGCAATTAGGCCCCTGCTCATTATTCTAATTATAGTTTAGTAATGAAAATTTTGCAAAACCTTTATAAAATTATATTTATAATCCTGACTTTTTACATAATTATTTTCTAGCTCTGTATTTTTACAGAAAAACCCCTAGTCTTTTCCTAAATTATATTTTAGCCCCTGAATTTTATAAAACATCATGTACATATTTTTAATTATATTTTAGTCTTGTAATTTTACAAAAACAACCCTGTACTTTCCAGTAGTTTTGTTTTAGCCCTAAATTTTTATAAGTAATAATGTAGGCTGGGCATTTTACACCTAGGCCCGTAAACATATAAATAATTACATTTTTGGCCCTATAAATTTTATTGTTAAGCCCCTAAACTTTTCCAAAATTACTTTTTGGTCCTTAAATTTTATACAAAATATATTTTCACTCTGATATTTTTACAATTTAGTCCCTATACTTTTTCTAATTTACATTTTGGTCCCTAAAATTTTCATAAATTATATTTTACATGTATATTTTACAGTTTAGTCCTTATATTTTTTCTAAAATTACTTTTAGGCCCCTAAACTTATCTGTTTTTACATTTTTGCCCCTAAAACTTCAAATAGTCATAACTTTTTACTCGTAACTCGGATTGAGGCGATTCTTGCGCTCACACGATCATAGGAACACGTACTTTTTCATAGTATTGTTTCCTTTGTTTTTTGTTACTATGTGGTGTGTTGTTTCTTAGTGTGTTTGTATGCTTGTGTTTCCGATGTGACGTTGAGTAGACGAACCGCTGTTAGAGAACTTTCAGGATCTCCACCTTGAATACTTTGAGTAGCAGCAAAGGGAATCAGGCAGGTGTCCTTGATGCATATTGAACCTATGTTTTACATTCTCTCTATCTCTATGCATGCTTGTTAATATTGAATCCTACATGTCATTATCCTATTCCATATTATTCTTTTGTCGCCTAGGTTATGGTGTAGTATATTGGTATGGGTACGTCATGCTTAGTTTGCTTTGTCGGGAATGGAAGTGTCTAATGTTAATCTTGATTAATGGTTCACTTTAACATAATCATAAGGGATGGACGGTTTACTCCTAGCCACAGCGCCAGAGGGGGCTTCTGTAGGAACGGTTTAATTCCGCAGCGGTGAAACCTTAGCGTGGATTGTTTGCAAGCTGGGAAGCGCTCTGAAAGACCTTGTGGTGATCTCTTGGCATCACACCTACGGTAGTGTGATTTGGGCAACATGGAGACTTTAGTCACCGACGGGTGATGGAATCACCAACCTGTGGGTAAAGTTGTGCAACCTCTGCAGAGTGTAAAACTGTTATAACAGCCGTGCTCACGGTCACGAGCGGCATGAACCTTTGACACGATTAGTGGGTTGATGATGGGTGGACTTGGTGGGTAGCCAAGTTTGGTTTGGGCGGTATAACCCTTGGTTTGCTACAGGTGGTGTACCCTGTAGTGTGGTTTCTTATGGGCAGTGTAACCCAGGGTTTGCTACAAGCGGTGTAACCTGTAGTGTGGTTTTCTATGGGCGGTTTAACCCATGGTTGGCTACAGGCAGTTTAACCTATAGTGTCGGATAGATGAGATAACTTGTGGGAAATTTTCACCTAGTAAATAGGATGGCTTTTCTACTAGGTGTAGGTGCTCATTTAGGCAAACAAACCATTATGTTAGCCTTTCTTCTATTTGGCCTGCATGTCATATTTTGCCCCACTTGCTGAGTACGGCATGTGCTCACCCTTGCTATTTCCCTTTGTTGTTGTTATACTACAAACTGTTACTCAGAAGATGGAGAGATGGACTACATCGATGAAGACTACTACTAGGCGAGCGTGCCGCCGGTCGATTGCCTATGGTATTATGGTGTCTTCCGCTGTTATTCTACAAGAGAGTTGTACTTAGTCTTTAAAGCCAATTATTCATGTAATAATGATACGCTTTATTAATGACATTGGTTATACTGTTATTCACTTTACTGTCGATATGTGTGAAACTTGTTCCTGGGCACACATATGATAAGCACTTGGTTTTGTCCTTAAAACCGGGTGTGACAGGAACCGATCCAATCTAACGGTCGCCCGGCCTACCCCACCGCCCAACACACGTGGCCGCTCAGCATGGCCCGCAACCTGGCGGACCGACTTTGGCCTATCGATTCCACTTCACCTACGTATACCCCCCGACCCATTGCCACCTATAAATAGTGGATAATTCATGAAAAAATCAAGAAGAGGAACATCAAGAAGACTAGTTTCCCACTTCTTGTGCCACAATGTAGAATATGATTGTTAGCTTGGGAGTTAGAGTCAGGATGAGAGCTTCTCCTCGGGATTCCGGATTTGTCTTGGAAGCCTCGGTATAAGTTCTCTTGTATCTTTTCTTCTATAAGTCTTATGCCTCAAATATAAAGATTTCTGTTCTTTCATTTATCCAAGTCCGATAGTGCTTTGTAGTTGTTTCCTAGTTGCGCATTTTGAGAGTGTTTCTATGATTTACTTGTTCATGGGTTTCCCGACTCGGACTTAATTGAGTTGCCATCCTGATTAAGGGTTTTAGACTTAGTTATTTTCCCGACTGTTCTTCCGCAAAGATCTACGAAAGAATTTCTAGTGTGAGTGTAGGCATGGTGCCTATGCAAATGCTAGCTGGTTATGCATTCGTCCCCATGGCTTTGTGGTAGGCGGCAGGTGGTGACAGCCCTGTCTATCCCTTTAGTAATCCACCATGTTCGGAAAGTATCAAGAAGGGATGTCTAGCGATAGCGTACCCACTAGTACAGAGGTTAGTTACTGACACAAATTAGTGGGTCGTTTTCGTGCCCCAATGTGAGCTAACAAGTGAAAGACTTGAGGCTGTACCAAGAAATTAGTGTAAGCGTTCAGCCCGAGTAACTAGGAATTGACGCTTGACTTAGATATATTAAGAAGATATATTTTAGGAATCTTAGACTTAGACTCGCTGTCCTCCCGGCTAGCTTAACCGATCTCTTTATTTATCTTTGTGTAGATTTCTCCTGTGTTACTACACATACCATTATTATTGAACATCCTTACCCCCGTCTTTGGTCAGTTGGTATAATTCTTATAGTTATATCTTTGTTAAACCAATTTAATCTTACGCCTAGCTTCCCTGAGAAAAATAAATACGATACCTTGGAATACTCCCGGGTGAAATGCTACATTGGTGTTCCGTGCGCTTGTGGATTAGTTCACTTTACTCGTAAAGCATAACAAATGCCAACAACCATTTCGGGCGCCGTACCAGGAATAGTGATGTTATTGATACAACGTAAGAAGTGTCAACAAGGATTTCTGGCGCCGTTGCCAGGGAAGCAATAGGCTAAGATATCGGAAATTTAACATTGATATTTCTATCAAGAAATTACCGCTTTCCTTTATGGGCTTACCCTTGTTCCGTTCATCTGTGGTGTAAACATGACACTTTATGACTGGTTTCAACCTACCAGACAACTACCACAATGATCTTGAGGCTTTGTTGAGGAAAGTACGTCAATGACTTACCCCTCCTCGACCTGTACTTGCTCTCGAAGCACCTCCAATCACACTAGCACAGCCGCGAGTCCCATCTTTGTCCAGTCCACCAACTATGGGTAAAAAGATGATCCATGACTACTCCGCCCCGTCTACAGGCAACGTCCGCACCGGTCTGAAGCCGAACATGGGGAACGGAGGCTATGAGCTGAAACCAGCCTTAATCAACATGGTTTTGGCTAGTCCTTTTTGTGGCAAGGCATCAAAAGACGTAAACGTACACCTCCAACAGTTTTTGGCAGTGTGCAGCACTTTCACCATGAGGGATGTGACCCCAGAAGCCATTCGCCTTCGCCTATTCCCATTCTCACTCTTAGGGAAGGCTAAGCAGTGGTTCTAAAGCAATCAATAAAAACTCACCACATGGGACAAGTGCTACAATGCTTTCCTTCCCAGGTTCTTCCCGCTAGGCAAAACTAATGCCCTGCGGAACAAAATTTCAAGTTTCCAACAGTTGCCCGATGAAAGCATCCCTGAGGCATGGGAGCATTTCCAAGAGTACACTATGGCATGCCCACACCACGAAATGTGAGAAACCATGTGGATAAGTGCCATGGTTTTCAATATATGATGAGTAATTGACTTTGGTTGATTTGGTGTTTGAGTTGAAATATGGGAATCAGGGGATTGCATGAGTTTGTGCATATCATGGTTATGACTAACCGGAGCTGGTGGAGGTATTGATGAAGTTGCAGGAGATTAGAAGTGTATTTTCTTGTCTTATTATGTGTAGGTCACTGGAGTTGACCTGACGGTCAACGGTGAGAGGATCGGGCACAAGTTGGAGACTTGGGGCTAGATGATCAGGAGGCCGGGTGAAGTCAAGGGTGATCCACACCATACACATGGAGAGGCAAGAAGCACAGATGATTTCTTGGTTGAGCCTCAAAACCGTGGTGGTGATGAAGACGGTGTGTTGACCAAGTCAAGGCAAGTGGGATGCCGGTGCAAGTGACAAGGGTGCCCGATGGACAGGGAGCGGGAGAGACTTGCCGGTGGTCAGGATCGCGGGACAAGGTGACATGCGTCGACATCGAGAAGTCGCATTTTGAGAAGCATGCGAGACGGTTTCCCGGTTTGGGCCTCAAAACCGGTGGCGGCGATTGGAGGTGCACGTGGCACCATCGTGGAGCTTGCGTCGAGGTGAAGCAAAGTCATGAACGGCTCGATGGCATTTGGGCGACGAGGAAAAAGATGGATGGTCATGCCCCTGGTGGTAGGTGGCAGTGTTATGTAGGTCAAGGGTAGAGTGGTCATGTGGACTATAGACCCTAGGCCTATACAAGGAGAGGTAGGGCTGGTGGAAGAGGTGCCTCTCTTTCCATTAACCTTGTGTTAGGGTTTCATTCAAAGTGCTAGGAGAGGTCTTCATGTTTTAGTGGAGAGGAAAGTGTGTGTGAGAGACAAACTTTGCTCTTCCAAGTAGTGGGAGGAAGAGGGTGGCTTCCTAGCCATGTATCCATGAATCTTGTATGCAAGGATCAATGATATGAGATTCAGTTTTGTGCTCAAGATCTTCTCTTCTCCCTAAATCCCGAATTTCTCTTTTTCCCTATTTTTAGAGTTATTTTCGTGGGATTTTTCGATCTCACTTTTGGGTGAGTTTTTTGGGTGGATTTCTTGGGTAACTTGGTGCTGTAATGAGCTAGAAAAAACCTCTATAGGTCCATGACCGAATCAAGAGCTCTAGCACCTTCGATTCGAAAGTTTTCTCAAGTTTCCCCTTTTTGGTGTTCTTAGCACAAGATCTGAAATTTATGATGATTCCTTGTGCTATTTGAGTGGATCTGTTTAGAGTAGATTTAGGATGTCTTGTGGATGATCTGGTCCAAATTTGTGATTTTTGGAGTTCATTTGATAGGGTTTTGGTAATTTTCTTTCCGAAATGGAGCTGTTGTTCTATCCTGGATAGAACTTCCGTGGTCAGGACAGAACTTCCATGACCATGACGGAACTTTCATCAAGAACCACAGAACTTCCATAAGTGATAGTACTCCCGTTGCCCGGGACTTCCGTGATTGACAGAATTTCCATCGGGGACTTCGGAACTTCTGTCGGACACTACGGAACTTCCGTCAAGCTCTAGAAACGTGTTTTGTTGGATCTTCTTTGTTCCTCTTTTGACCCCCTTGAGCTTTTGTGATGTATCCTATTGCTTTAAATCATTCCTAGGGTTAACATATCACAATTTGGTGTGTGTGACTTTGGTGATTTGCCTCGAGGAGGATTTGTGTTGTAGTTGGGACATAGGCCAAGTTCTTGAGAAGAATTTTAATTGGCTCCCATTCACCCCCCCTCTGGCCGCCTTCTCGGTCCTTTAGAATGCAAGATTGGTTGCTAATCCAAACCTTTTACCATGGTCTCAACCGTCCCGCTCGTGAGCACCTTGATGTAGCCGTTGGAGGCTCTTTCTTATACCTGAAGGTCAAAGAAGCCCAAACTCTCATAGAAAAGATGGTCACCAACTACAGTGGCTATGATAAGAGGCAGCGCCAGCCGCAACCCAAGATGAGGGGAGTCCACCAAGTTGATGGTATTGACATGTTAGCAATCAAGATGGATCAACTTTTGAAGAAGAAGATGGATGCGCCTCAGACTACCCAATCCTTAGACTCTCGCATGACTTGCGAAGTCTATGGCAATGTTGGACACATGGGTAGCTGCTGCCTAGAGACTCAGGAAGAAGATGTGAACTACCTCAACAACAACAACAACAACAACAACGGGTTTAGGCCCTGTACGAACAACTTCGGATGGGAGTCCAAGCCAAACCTCTCCTTCGACAAGAACACATGTAACTCTGGCAACTTCACTCGTCATGAACCTTCCTTCCGTGATCTTGTGCTAGGACAATCTAAAATCAATGAAAGTATTAGTAGGAAATTTATTGCTACTGATAAAGTCCTAGAAAGCATAGATTCTCGTATGGAATCTTTCAATACCTCTATGTAGAACCAACTTAGTCATAATAAAATGTTAAAAACACAAATTTCTCAGTTGGTTGCTTCTGTTGTTAAGCCTAAATCAGGCAAGCTCCCCGGTCAGCTGGAAGCTAGCCCCAAGGAAAATGTTAATGCTGTTACAACTAGAGGAGGAAAATCCACACAGGATCTGCCAAATCCTAACACTGCAGGGAAGATCAGGAAAATATATGAAGAGTCAGAAGGAGAGGAGGAAACTAAAGTTGAGGAGACGAAGGCACCTGTCAAGAAGGCACCACATCAATTCTATGATACCCCGGTGTTGCCATTTCCCTCTCGCTAGAGGAAGCAAACAGTGGATGAACAATTCGGGAAGTTTGTGGAGGTAATAAAGAAATTATATGTCAACATACCGCTACTTGATGCTATGCAGGTTCCTACCTACTCCAAGTACTTAAAGGACATCCTCTACAACAAACGGCCAGTACCGTCCATGGAGGTTATCAAGTTAACCGAAGAGTGCAGCGCCGCTATCTTAAACTCCCTCCAAGAAAAGAAGCGAGATTCGGGATGTCCAACCATCCCATGTTCCATCGGGATGCAACAATTCAACAACGCCCTTTGTGATTTGGGGGCAAGCATGAGCATCATGCCAAAGGTGGTGTATGACAAACTTAATGTCAATTGGGATAATTGTATAAACCTCCCCATAAGTCACTTCAAGTTTGAGATTCCCACCCATAAGCTCTTTCGTGGCAAATCCCCACCCACCCAATGTATCGTGTTGTAAAAACCACTCTAGTTGACACATGTTTAATTGATCTCATATGATTTTATTGATATAAATTTAAAATAAAAATAAATTAAATAAGTTGAACATTGTTAGAAATTTTTAGTTTGTTTAATTCCTTATATTTTTGTAATAAAGTATTCAAATTTTAAATTTTATTGTCGAACACTGATCAAACTTGAATTAATATTTTTACTACATATTCTCTATAAAAAAATATGAAGATTATACTTCTAAAATTTTGTATTTTTTATAAGAACATCATTGGCTACTTCAAATAATAAAAACCATATTAAGTAAATAGAACATGTGCAAATTGGGTTGTTTTTTACAACAAAACTCAATGGTTGGGTGGGAATTTGCAACAAAATGACTTATGGGTGGGAATCTCAAACTCTAACTGAGTTATGGGATGGTTTTTGCAATTAACCCATGTCAATTTTCATTACCCCTACAGCAATGTGCTTGCAGCTCGCCGACCAATCAGTCTGCTACCCAGCGGGCATTGCAAAGGACGTACCTATGAGGATAAGGAACTCTCTCGTTCCCGTCGACTTTGTGGTCCTAGATATGGAGGCCGACGTGAAGACACCTCTTATACTAGGAAGGTCATTCCTTAGCAGCACAAATGCCAACATTGACGTTGGGGCTGGAGAAATCCACCTTAACATTAATGGGCACGATGAAAAGTTTGCCTTCAAGCCCCGAATGGAACAATGCAATCAGGTACGCATCTTTTCTGGCAAAATCCTAACACGGTGCAAAAAGTTGAGGTGTGCCCAATTGCACAAAAATTGGGTGCATCGGTGGTAAAAGTTAAGAGCACACCACCGCTGCCCAAGAAGAAGAATGAGCCACAACAAGCAAAAAAAAGGTCGCCGCCAAGCCCAAGAAAATCAAACAATTATGGCAGGGGAAAGAAGTTGCACCGACCGTGGAAAATTCTCCATCCATGAAAGGCACCATGCAAAATTGAACATGAAGGACGTCTTGTCCAAGATGAAAAATCTGGATCCTTGTTAGAAGGTAACCAATATTTATCCCCCACTTTCTTTTACCACTAAATTAGGTTGCTTTTATTTCCTTCTTTAACCATTAAATTAGACTATAAAATCAAAAGAGATAAAAACTAAAAATTTGAAAAAAGAAAAAAAATTGGTGATGACTCGGCCAAGTTTCCCAGCCGGGAGGTCGGTTTTGGGTCAAAGCGACCACGAGGCTGCTCATCCGGGGCTCTAACCCGGCCTGAAATAACCCAGTCAAATTTTAGCACCCGGGAGGTCATTTCTCATGAAAAATGACCACCCGACTGGGTCATTTCTGTGCCGCTCGGCTAGGATCTGCCACCCAGCATGCCATGCCGCCCGGCCATGGGTTTTCTCGGATTCCTTGCATATCTACTGCAAAGATGGTGGCCATGAGTAATGGAGGTGTGGCCAGCTTTTTCTTCATGCAAAATTCTCACTAAAAGCCCCCACCATGAGTGAAAGTAATGAAAGAGAGCCACACATGTCACCTCACTCTTTCACCACCCACTCTCACCTGCCATCCTACTCGCCTAGGCCTCATGAGTGGCAACATACTCATTGCAAACATCCAACTTTGGCCATCCCATCACTCTCTTCTTGCTCCATTCATTTCCGACAAAGTTCTGGCCAAAGCAAGCATGTAGAGCACATGGCGCACGGACCTAGCCCTCTCCCATCACCACCAAAGCAATAATGCATCAATTGGAGAAAAAAATACCCTGCCGCCCGGGATGGGTTGCCGCCCAGCGTGTCCCACCACCCAGGCTAAAAAAATGCTCCATGGCTCCCCCTCGAGCTTATAAATACCGAGGTTCATTCTCCAAATTCTTCACCCCTCAACCTTAAGCTGAAAACTCTCTCTTCTCTCTAACAACTCTCTCCCTTTTTGCACTCCCACTTTATTTTCACTAGTCCCTCTAGTAAGTACACTTCGAACTAAGGAATAAAAGTGTGCTGCAATAAAACCAACTAGAGAAAGTTTGTTGTTTCCCATGCACGTTTGAACGACTAATACTTGGACTACTAACCGAACGACTAACCGCTAACCATTACTATCATATTGTCCTCTAGGTATTGTGTCCAAGTAACCCTTTTGCAGGAATGGTGAACATTTGGAGGGGCCTCTACACTAAGTTTAGCAGCAGCAGCTCAAGTCGTGGGAGGCGCACACCAAGCGAGCGCTCAAAAGCTGAACACTCAGGAGCTTCATAATAGGCATGCTCCAAGTTGTCACTCGGAAAAAATGTCCATATCCGAGGCTCCAACGGTGCCAAGTATGCAAGATGAAGAATATGACAAGTTCATGGAGAGTGAAGAGAACATAGTGTTCAATGACTTCGATGAGCAAAGCAAGTTCACCGCCATTCGAGACCGGGAGTTCACATCCATGCGCAAGTTCGACCACAGCTTCCTCGAGCGAATTGGCGTCCTCGCTGATTTTTGAGTACACGCTCAACACAGTTGGGTGGTATGATTTCTATCGCCTTGATGATTATGGTTCTAAATGGTAACCATTGAATTTCTTTACACCTTAAAAGTTCATACCAATCAGTCTAACAAAATAGGCACTCTCTATGAATTTCGTCTTTTTGGTGAAACTTATGAACGATCTTTAAAAGAAATTAGCACTTATCTTGGTTTTGACCATAAGGCCACCGTAGACATTGATAAACTGAAAGGTTTCACATCATAAGGGCTTTGGGCAGAGATAGGAAATCCTGTTATGGGGCAAGAACGCACTAGTGACATTCATAGCCCTTCACTCAGTATAATTCACCATTTTCTCACTCTTTACCTAACACCTCGGGGTGATGTACGTTCGGTGAATAGTTTGGATAAAGCCTGAGAAACCATGTGGAGATGTGCCATGGTTTGCAATATATGTGATGAGTAATTGACTTGAGCAAATTTGGTATTTGAGTTGAAATGCGTGAATCCGGGGATTGCATGGTTATGACTAACCGGAGTTGGTGGAGGTATTGGTGATGTTGCAGAAGTTGGGAAATGTGTTTGCTTGTCTCGTGATGTGTAGGTCCCTGGAGTCGACTTGGCGGTCAGCAGTAAGTGGATCGGCGACAAGTAGGAGACTTGGGGCCGGATGATCGGGATGCCGGGTGAAGTCAAGGGTGATCCACACCGTACACATGGAGAGGCAAGAAGCACGGACGGTTTCGCGGTTGAGCCTCAAAACCGTGGTGGTGATGAAGACAGCGTGTTGACCAAGTCAAGGCGAGCGGGATGCTGGTGCAAGTGACAAGGGGTCCCAATGGATAGGGACCAGGAGAGACTTGCCGGTGGTCAGGATCGCGGGACAAGGTGATACGCGTCGACATCAAGAAATTGCGCTTTGAGAAGCGTGCAAGGCGGTTTCTCAGTTTGGGACTCAAAGATGGCGGCGACGATTGGAGGTGCACGTGGCACCATCATGGAGCTTGCGTCGAGGGCAAGCAAAGATGTGAAGGGCTCGATGGCATTCGGACGATGAGGAAAAAGATGGACGGTTATGCTCCCGGTGTGTAAGGATCATGAACATTGAGGTTGCCCTAAGGTATGGTGTTTTGGTGATGCATGACAAACATGAAATGTGACTAATATCTACATAAGTGTTGTTCATGTAGGAAACCTGTTGTATCTTATGATGATTGTCTACGACGTCCTTGGTGATGGATGACAATGACCGCAAGCATGGAGGCTTGTGAACTTGATGGAGTCCAAGGATTGATGGAGATGGATCAAAGCGAAGAACAAGCTATGGTGCAAGTGTTTGGAACACTTGACTAGTTGTTAGGGCTTTGAGTCCATAGGAAAAACCGGACTATCAAGGGGATCTAGGTCATTCTCTTAGGTCATGTCTAGTCGGTGATGTGCAAGGTTGCTCGGTGAAATCACAAGCACTAGGTGAAAATGGACAAGCCAAGAGCTGTTCGGAGAAGCCGAGAAACAAAGTCAAGCGAGGACGATGAGTTTCAGCTTCCGGACATAGAGACCGGCTAGAGGGTTCTGTAGAGACCAGACTGTACGGTCACTATGTCGTTTTGTCCCGAGACTACAGCACAGAAGCGAGGAAATTGTTGGAGCATGGAGCCATAGAGACTGGACGGTCCGGTCACTATAGCATGCTCTGGACAGTGAGGAAGCTGGTTGCCAAAATGTTTCTGGACTGGAGAGAGAAATGACTGGACTGTCCAGTCAGTACAGGAATCGCCTGCGCAGGAGCCAACGGCTGAGGAGAGCCGTTACAGGGTGACCAGACGGTCCAGTCAGGCAGAGACCAGACAGTCCGGTCAGTGCGTCCAGAAAGGTGATTTCATGAGGCAACGACTAGTTTGAGGTTGGGAGCCTATATAACTTCATTGCTGGAGTCTTGGAGACCACTCTTGGCCAGTGCATTACCTGAGAGCATTTGATAAGGTCCAAGAGGAAAAGAGGAGAGCACTAGGAGGAGATATTGCATATCTTGAGAGTGCTAGAGAAGAGTAGCTTGAGCATCTTGCACATCTAAGGCTGGAGTGTCCTTGAGGGTGTGATCAAGATTGTTACTCTTGGTCTACGGTGAGACCTAGACCGGTTAGGTGTCGGTGATCGAGCCTATCGTGATCGGTTGTGAAGGCCGTCACACGTTTGTACACAGTTTGAGCCCGCCTTTGAAAGGGGCATCGCTAGTGAGCGCTCGTGTCGGCTCGGGGAGTCCGGCAAGTTCTCGAGGGAGGCGAGCTTTTGCTTTATGCAGCGGTGACGCACACCGTGTCTTCACTCTAGGAGTGATTGCGGGCTCGTGGGCGAGATCTTCACTTGGTGGCGGGAGGGGCCAGGACTCCGGCGGGAGTGGTCCAACAAGGATTAGGGGAAGGCGCCATCCTTCCGAGACCACAGGAGAAAATTATGAGCCATCCTTTACTCTACTCCTCACTATGATGCTTTATTTTCCGCATTTACATACTATGCTATTCATGCTTGTGGGTTTCCTTAGTTATAGTTGACTATCTTGTAGACTTGCATGATTAGGCTCCTTACTTGCTAGTAGTGTTTTATCTTCCGTATTTAATGACTAGCATGAGTAGAAGTTGCATTGGTGTGGTTGATCACTAGAAATGCATAGGAGTTGTATTGACTTGTGTGATTCACTAGTATGCATAGGGTGCCCTTATCTTTCATAGGATTATATTATTAGTGTGATCACCACTAGGATTGTGTAGGAATTAGTTTGAGTGCTTGATGTTCGAGTAATTGGTAAAATTGGTCCATAGTGGTAGTTCCCGATTCACCCCCCCTCTCGGTCACTACGATCCTTTCACGGTGGTAGGTGGGTGTGTTATGTAGGTCAAGGGTAGAGTTGTCATGTGGATAATAGACCTTAGGCCTATATAAGGAGAGGTAGGGCTGGTGGAAGAGGAGCCCCTCTTTCCATTAGCCTTGTGTTAGGGTTCCATTTCTTGATGGATCTTGGTTCTAGGACATGCCTAAACATTCCTCTATAGATCCTTGGTTCAATCCTAAGCAAGAGCACCTTTGATTTCGTGGATTTCCTCAAGAACATGTAAACCCTAGAACTTTCTGCAAATCCTCAAATTCAAGATGAATTCTTGAGATTTTTGTGTGATTCCACTTGGAGAAGGAACATCCTACCATGAGACATCTTTTGTCCAAGTTTCGTGATTTTTGGAGTTTGTTTGGATAGGTTTTGGCAATTTTCTTGCTGAGTTTCGAGCATAGTTTTTGGTTCTAGAAAGTGTTAATCGGCACTGCCAATGACCAGGACAGGCACTACCGGTTGGTTTGAACTCGAATCATTCTGCCGATAGCAAGAGTATGAATCCCGCACCGGCACTGCCGATAGCCAAATTCCGTAGTGCCGATGCGCTCCTACTGCTCCTTTTGAGAACCCCGCACCAGCACTGCTGATGGGTGTGATCGACACTGTCGATGGTGTCAACCGGCACTGCTGATGGATGTGATCAGTGTTGGTGTCATGAAGCATGAGCCTCGAGACACCAAACAGAGAAAAGGGGAAAAGAAATGAAACACTCGAGGGATTCTGGGTGATGCAATAGGCGTTCTTCACATATCCCAAAAAAGATTCGTCCCGTTACAAGTAGGTAGGGGTGCTCTATTTATAGGCCCGTACCTAGGTCATACGCAAATGACCATTTTGCCCCTAATTACCTACTATATTCCCTGAATATTCTGTACAAAATGGTCATAAAGGGTAAACTGGTCTTTCAGGCTTTTTTGGTGCCCTTCCTTGAACCGCATGCCACCAAATGTTGTGGCGCCATGTGTCTCTATAGCATGCCTCGCTCGCCTTCGGCTTCGGGCGCAACCTTCAATCTTTGAAGGTGCCATGGACCCCCTCGAGGGGGTTCGTGCTTCGGTGAGCGTCCTGGCTCGCTGTCTCTTGAAGGTTGGGGGCTCTGCTCTCTTTCAGAACCCTTCGAAGGGTACATACCCTTCAGAGGGGTTCTGATTCTTCCGGAACCTTCAAAGGATGCTTGTCTTAAAAAATTATGGTTAATAGTGAAGATAATGATGGTTAGCCTCCATTTCTGTTTGAAGCCTAACTTTTACTACCCTTGAAGGGTGGCCCACAAGGTGATCCCCCAACAGTAGCCCCTCGAGGGGTGGGTCCAATTTTCATGGGCCGAAACCCTTGCTTTAACGGGATCTTCTACCAAAATGCCACCCTTCGGGCATCAAAGTTGAGCATCCGAGTTAGGGTTTTAGAAGATTTTTCGGAGCTGCTGCCTATAAAAAGAGAGTGTGACCACGGTGAAAAATTGTTTTACTGCTCATCCTATACTTGGGTCTTGCGGAGATGCCCGCCATCATGATTCGGACCCGAAGGGTGATCGTGTCCATAAGCGGATCCTCCTCTGGAAGCTCGCCTAGTTCCTTCGAAGGTAATGCTTGACTTGGCTTAAGGTGCCACGACTGCTTGTATTCTATTTGTTTAATTGGATTACTATGTTCTTGGTTCTTGAGCCTCCGTAGTAAATGCTGGTTGGTTTTTACCCTACTATACAAGGGAGGGGGGGGGTGAAACAAGGCGTTCGAAGCTTTCTTTCTTTGCGATAGGTTTTGCTTGTTTTCTCTTGCCTTTGTTTTCTGGGCTTTGAGTTCTGTGTTCGCTCCAGATAGAATCACGCCCTCCTCGAAGTATGACGCAAGGTGTGTTTTGCGACAATGGAGTTGCTCGCACTTTTGGATTGTTTGTGCGTTCATTTGTTCTTACTCGTTGTTCTTGTTGTAGGATCCGAAGACATGGCTCGAGTCGTGCAGATCGCTCACCCTGATGAACTTTCTTCTGGTGAGGAGCGCCCTTTGAACCCCGAAGGGATTGCTGCGGATGCCGAAGCGAACCGTGTCTTTGCGAAAAGCTTGGAAGGGGCCTTGTTTATTGACCAAGGTAGCGAGGGTCAGGATCCTCCTCGAGGCTTGAATGAGGGTACTGATGAGGAAGAGGAGGAGGACGATGATGAAGGGGCCGAAGAGGAAGGTGAGGATGAAGAGGAAGACGAGGATGAGGAGTTCCACCCTCGTGATGAGGACAAGCTCGCTGCTGATGCTCAGGTCCAAGGCTCGAGCTGCCGCATTCGAGGCTTCGATCCCCTCGAGGAGGACTTGGAGGACGTTGAAGTTGAAATTAGTGAACTGCTTCCCATTGATGACCCAGATCAGCGTAAGGGTCAGAAAGGGAAGAACAAGGAGGGCAAAGGTGAGAGGCCACATACTTTTGTGTTTGGTCATTCTCATGTGAAACGCACCACTATTTCACATCTTGTTGACCTTGGTTGCTTCGCTGCTGCTGATGCCCGGTTACCCGGCCAAGAGGAGACTCCCAGTCCTCGGCAAGACGAAGTTGTGGTCTTCGAAGAGCACTTTACCACCAGGCTGCGCTTTCCTTGCTCATCTTTCTTGGGGGAAGTATTGGACCGATTCGATGTGCAATTGCATCATGTGAGCCCGAGCGGTATAGCAATGCTTAGCAAGTTTGCTTGGGGAATGCTAAGCTATCAAGGGAAGCCTGATATTGAAGTGTTTTGCAAGTACTACTATGCCCACTACCAGCCGAAGCTCATTAAAATCGAAGGCGTGATGCATGAAGTGGAATTCGGCTGTGTTACCTTCGTGCCTCGCTTTCGGGGTACCGATTAGTTCGTTAAGTGCAGCCAAAACCGTAGGGGCGACAAGTGGCATGAGGGTTGGCTGTATGGTAAGGTTCCTTCGGAGACCATGACTGCGGATGGGAAAGAAGCTGAAATCTTTCCCTTGGCTTCTCTATTTGCGTCGTGCAACCCCCGATCCGTGGATGGGTGAGTGCCTAAGGGGTGCAAAAATGACTCGGTCTTTCACATTGCCACTTTCAACTCTAGTGGCCGCGATCTTGTCGAGGAGTTTATTGCTGCCAATATGTGGCCTTTGAGCAAGAAATGCAAGATACCGGGCTTCATTTAAAAGAGGATTCCTTCAAGGCCCGAAATTAAGATCCCTTTTCCCGAAGTCTCGTTGGACAAGCAAGGCTTTGGTGATGATGCCTTCCTAGACTTTTTGACTGCTGCTGGTGAATCGGTGGTCGGACCGTACACTCGTGAGGAGGACAAGCATACTTGTGAGAGGACTTCGCACAGCGGGCGACTCAACCGCATGCTTAGCTTAGCTGGTATTGCTTACCCCGATCAGGTGGCACCTGGCCCTCATGCCAAGCAGAACTGGGCTCCTAGCAACACTGGTTCCAAGGCCATTGGGACGAGGAAGAGCAAGAAAGGGAAAGGGAAGGCCCCTGTCTTGATCCCGGTCAAGTCAAGAGCAAAGCCCCCAAGAGGAAACGGGAGGAAACCGCTACGGCCGAGGCCTCGAAGCATACTAACGTCGCTATGCCTCGTCGTGATTCTTCGGAATCCTCGGCTCTTGGGTTTCACGCCGTGGGAACTCTGGTGATGGCTGGGGCCATGGTGGATGCCTTCGGTAGTGATGATGATGGAGAAAAGGTTGCTGATGTGGTTGTGGTTTCTCCCCCCCCTACGAAGGGTGCTGACGCTGTGCTCTCCCCTTCGAGCCCTTCACTTGTGGTCTTGAAGGACCATAGTACTGATGCGGAAGTTGCCGATGCTCCAGTTGGGCTGAAGGAGCGGGTTGCTACTCGAACTGAAGTGGGAGCTTCTTGGAGCCGCTTGACTCTGGGTGGTGCTGGCCGAGGGCTGGATGGCACGGGGTCGTTGCTTTCTTCAAAAGTCGGAGACTTTAGCAACCCTGCTGCGTGGGCTGAGCTGTGCTATACTCTGGACGAGTTGATTGCCTCCGGGACAGAAGACTTCGAGACCTAAGATTTGCGAGTTAACCTTGTCCATATCTTGAGACATGTAAGGAAATTCTTTGGTCTTTTTGGCTTCGATTGTGATGACTTTGCTTTCTAATTTTTTCTTTTTTTATGCTCTAGGCTTATACGTTTGCGTGTGTTGCTGCTGAGTGATCTGATCGGGGGTTCACGTCTCTTAAGGATGTGAAGGACTCCTATGCTATAGAAAATGCCGCGCTGAAAGAGAATGTTGCTTCTCTGAAGGAAGCGGGAGACCAAGCTGACCTTGCTGCAGAACAGGCTAAGAGCAAGATTGAAACTTTGTGAGCTGAGGTGGCTAAACTAAAAGAGAGTGCGAGTCACCTCGAAGCTGCTGAATCTAAGGTGGCATCTCTTACAGAGGAGAACAAAGCTTTGGTGCGTGCCGCCTCTACTCGCAACTATGGCTTCGTGGCTCAGGCAATGGCTACTCACCATAGATATCGCGAGGCACTGGGCTATGTCGGCGCGGAGCCCATGTCCTTAACTAATAGTTTGGAGGTTATCGAAGAATCTTTCTTTAAATGGCAAGAGGCTGAGATCGCCGCACTCCCCGGGGTCATGGATAAGCGTAGTAATTTTGGCTCGCTTCATACTGCGGAGGCTGCATTCGGACTTCTTGAACGCACGGGGTGCGATCATTTCCGAGACATAAGCAAGCGGGATTTTCCGATCGGTGCCGATGCTCGAGATAATTTATCCAACGATGCCTTCGCCGCCGCAAAACGTCTTGCTATCAAGTTCTGGCGCGATCATGGACGCAAGGCTTCGTGGCTGGTCGCAATTGAGAGGCTTGCTCAGGTACGCGTTTTGTTTTTCATTAATTTCTTTCGTTTGATTGAGAGGCTATGAAGGTGACTTTTCGCTTATTGACGTGTCTAGGCTCGTAAGGCTGCTCAAGTTGCTGCGTCTACTCTGGCGGACGATGAACCTTCGACTCAGGAGAAGGCCGGAGACAGCAGCGCGCGCTCTTTGCACGAGGTTTAGAGCCTAGTTTCGACTTACACCCTGGTTTTGGGCGATATTTCTAAGCCAAGAGTGGGAAAGCTGATTTTTGTAATATGCAATTTTGTACAAAATGATATTAATGCTTGCTTTTGGACCTGCGCAGGCGCTCGCTGAGCCGCCTATGCAGGGTGTTGAAGATACTTCTTCCAGCGAATGCTCTGCAATGCGTATTCTTGGTTGTGTGGACGGCCCTTTGCCTTCGAATGTAGCTGGTTATGATGCGATTATTACCATTACAAGCTCCGAAATCAATTTGAGTGGCTTCGAGGCGATGGACATAGCCAAAGCGGCTGAAGAGGCGCAAAGTTACAACCGATCCGACGCTCAAGAGGGGGGGCGTCATTGCACTAGATGCTGGAGTGGTATGTGTAGGGGATTATTCTTGTTTGTTCGGGCGTCAATCTCGATCTTTGGGTTCCGTTGAAGGGCGCCAACGGACCGATTCTTGCTCGAGTAGCCGGCATGTTCCTCGAGATACTGATTTAAGTGCGGCACGTGGCCCCCTTGGGGGTAGTCGCTTGTGTAGCCCTTACGAGCTGGGTGTTTCCAAAACATCATTTTTATGTGATGAAGGTTCAGCTGCACCGTGAGCTGCACCTCGGGCTGAGTCTGTTCCTGATGCTCCTGTGACTCGGGTTCGACGGCCTCGGCGTGCCGTAGCTAAACGGTCTATTAGTGCCGTGCTGAATGCTCGGCGGGCCGAAGCTCTATCGAAGACCCAGTGCGAGGCGGCAGAAGGTTCCGGTGTTGCTGGAAATAACAAACCGGGAGGTGACGTGGGTCCTCCTCCGTCTGGTTATAGCGTAGATGAGTGGTCTGTTTTGTTTCCCCAACTTTTAGCATCTGGGGTTGTTGTAAAGAAAGAACCTGTGGATTATGATTTTTGAATGTAAGGATCTGTTATTGAGCTCCTTGAGGAACTTGTGAATTTTCCTGTTGTTGACTTTGCGAGCCTCTCCCCCTCGAAGTGCTAAGGGCGAGGTTTTTGTGTGAACCCTTCGATGGGTCATGGCTGCAACGAGCCCTTTAGCATTTTTTCGCTAAGTTTTTTGAAAAATGCCACCCTCCCCTTTAAAGTGCTGGGCGCGAGGCTTTTGTGTCAACCCTTCGATGGGTCTTGGCTGCGACGAGCCCTTAGCATTTTTTCGCTAAGTTTTTTGAAAAATGCCACCCTCCCCTTCGAAGTGCTAGGGACGAGGCTTTTGTGTGAATGCTTCAATGGGTCATGGCTGCTGCAAGCGCCTTAGCATTTTTTTGCTACGTTTTTTTTGAAAAACGACACCCTCCCATTCGAAGTGCTGGGGGCGAGACTTTTGTGTGAACCCTTCGATGGATCATGGCTGTGATGAGCCCCTTAGCATTTTCTCGCTAAGTTTTTTTTGGAAAATGTCACCCTCCCCTTCAAAGTGCTAGGGGCGAGGCTTTTGTGTGAACCCTTCGATGGGTCTTGGCTGTGACGAGCCCCTTAGCATTTTTTTTCGCTAAGTTTTTTGAAAAATGCCACCCTCCCCTTCGAAGTGCTAGGGGCGGGGCTTTTGTGTGAATCCTTCGATGGGTCTTGGCTGCGACAAGCCCCTTAACATTTTTTTTGCTAAGTTAGCTGACTGTGCGGTTTTTAGCTCTTCGGGCTTAATCAGTGCAATAGCTATGTTTTGAGAGCTTTTGCTCTTTGTCGAATATCACAATCTCCACAATGGGGAGTTGTTTCGCCGCGCTCTGCTGAGTGAGGCTTTTCGCTTTGGGGAAGGCAGCTTTATAGATTTAGCTGGGGTTTACATAGGATCCGCCTCGTTAAAAACCTCACCCCTGCGAAGGGTCCCCCTTGTGAGGAAAAGAGTACGGTTCTTTTTACAACTTGAGGAAGGAAATACTTGGAAAGTAAGGCTAACAACTAAGCTCAAGGTACCACTTATAGTTTTGTGCTATGCTTGGCTGTTTATATGTGTTGAGTGTTGCTTCCCTAGGTCTAGAACTTTTGAAGGTTGTCCGCGTTCCAGGAGTGCGACAACTCTTCTCCTTGCAAATTTTAGAGTCTGTATGCTCTGGGTCTGCTTGACCTTACCACGATGTATGGGCCTTCCCATTTGGGTTCAAGTTTGCCTTTGCTTTCTGGTTTTGGGCTCCGGAGTAGGACTAGATCTCCTACCGCATATGCTCGAGGTAAAACTTTCTTGTCTCTCCATTTGCGTGTTTCCACTTGATACTTGTCGAGGTTGGTAGCTTCTTCCAGTCTGTCGACCTCCATGAGATCCTTTGACTCTGCCTCTGAGGGCTGTGGTGGCTTCGTGCTTATTGTTCTTGGGCTTTGATGGGCAATTTCTTCAGGGGTGACTGGTTCCTCCCCATAGAGTAACCTGAAGGGTGAATAGCTGGTTGCCCTGGTTTCTGTTGTGTTGTGTGACCATATAACCCTTGGCAACTCCTCTGCCCACTTTCCTTTCTTGTCGTCGAGGAGTATCTTTTTGACTGCTTTGAATATGAGACTATTCGCTCTCTCCACGGTTCCGTTCGATTGGGGGTGATATACTGATGCGAAATCAACCTTGGTTCCGATGGCGTGACATAATTCTTTGAACATATCATTTTCAAACTGTTTTCCGTTGTCCACGGTAATGTCTCTTGGGACTCCAAAGCGGCAGATTATGCTTTGCCAAAAGAATTTCTTGATTATTGCGGCTGATATGTTTGTGATTGGTTTTGTTTCGATCCATTTGGTGAAGTATTCGAGGGCTACGACTGCCCATCTGTAATTCCCGGGTGCTGTGGGTAGGGGTCCAACAATGTCTATCCGCCAATGCTGAAGAGGCCATGATGGTGCTATGAGTTGCGTTGGCTGCGAAGGTGCTGATTATTTGTTTGATATCATTTGGCAGGCTTCGCATCTGGTTACCACTTCTGCAGCGTCTTTGATCATTGATGGCCAATAGAAACCTTGTCTTACTGCTTTTGCGGCTAAGGGCCAAGACCCGATGTGTGCTCCACATACACCCTCATGTATTTTGCCGAGTAGTTCTGCACCCTCTGCTTGGCTAATGCACTTGAGCAATGGGGTACACACTCCGGATTTGTAGAGTGCTCCCTCGATGATTTTGTAATTCCTTGATCTCTGCTGCATTCTCTTTGCTTCCGACTCGGTGTCTGGCTCGTAAAACCCTTGAAGGTATGCGATGATTTAAGATCTCCAATCTTCACCAGTCACTGCGTGGATTTGTTTGGGATCTTGGAGGGCCGATTTGATCGAAGGCTCAGTGATTGTTTGAAAAAACATGTCTTGCAGCATCGGATCTTGCCATGCAGCTATTTTTGTGAGCTCATCTGCCTCTGTATTGAATTTTGTTTCGATGTACAGTATGTCAAAGCCCTTGAAGTATTTTTCCATACCCCGAACAATGCTGTGGTATTTCTCAAGCTGAGAATCCCTGATTGTGAATTCCTTATCATGCTGGCTGGCGACGATTTTGGAATCAGTTTTGACTCTGCACCTCTGGATTCCGAGTGCACCGAGTTTCTTGAGCGCTAGCAACACTGCCTCATATTCTGCTATATTATTAGTGCATTTGTCCATTTCATTACTGAACTCGAGCCTTGCGGCGTATCTCATTTTCACACCTTTGGGCGAAGTGATTATGGCCGCTATGCCTGCCCCTGCTAGTCCCCAGGCTCCATCACAATGAGCTATCCACACTGGCTCGGAGAATGTTTGACTTCTGGCGTGCTGTGTGGCTGTCCAATCTACTATGAAGTCGGCAAGTACCTGAGATTTGATTGCACTTTGTTTCTCAAAATCCACTACATGCTCCGAGAGCACCATGGCCCATTTACCGATAGTTCCCAAGGCTTCACGGTTGCCGAATATCTCATTGAGCGGTTGGTTAGTAAGCACTTTGATGTGCTGAGCTTCGAAGTAATGCCTTAACTTTCTGGAGGCCATTACTACTGGATATGCAATTTTCTCTATCTCGGAGTAGAGCCTTTTGGAGCTGGATAGTGCTTCGCTGACGTAGTATACTGGGAGTTGTGCTAAGAGCTCTTTAGGTTCTCCCTTGACTATTTTGATGATTTTTTTGTCTTGAGGACTGCACTAACTGCCGAATGAGACGCGACGACATATAAGAGTAGCACAGCCCCTGGCTCTAAGTTGGTTAGCTTCGATTGTCTTTGAAGGTAATTTTTTAGATCTACGAAGGCTTTGCCCCGGGCCCCACTCGAAGGGTTGGCCCCCTCGAAGTGTTTGGAAGAAAGGCAAGCTTTTCTCGACCGATCTGGATATGAATCGATTTAGAGCTGTCATTCTACCTGTAAGTTTCTGTACATCTTTTTTGCTCTTGGGCTCTTGCATTTGGGTGATTGCCTTGATTTTGTCGGGGATGGCCTCTATACCTTTGGCTGATACGAGGCAGCCAAGTACTTTTCCTTTCCGGATTCCAAACACACACTTTTCTGGGTTTAGCTTTAGCCTTGCTGCTCGAAGGTTTGCAAGTGTTTTAGCCAAGTCTGAGATGTGGTTATCCTTTTTCTTAATTGCTACTATGATGTCATCCACATAAGCATGCACACTTTTACCGAATTGCGACTCGAAGGCTTTTTGAGTCATATGGCAGAATGTAGGTCCGGCATTCTTCAACCCTTCGGGCATCCTTATGAAACAATAAGTGCCGAAGGGTGTGATGAAACTTGTTTTTTCCTCATCCTCCTTCCAGAGCCAGATTTGATGGTAACTTGAGAAACAGTCCAATAGTGATAGCAGCTCGCTTCCCGTTGCTGCGTCCACGATCTTATCGGTCCGGGGTAACAGGAAATCGTCCTTGGGGCAAGCCTTGTTGCGATCTGTGAAGTCTATGCACATTCTCCACTTCCCATTCTTTTTCCTTACCATTACACAATTTGCTAGCCAGCATGGATACTTGACTTCACGAATGACAGAGGCATCATGGAGTCGCTACACTTCTGCTTTGATGGCTTTGGTTTTCTCATCGGACATCTTTCGGAGCCTCTGTTTCTTTGGTTTGGCGGTTGCATCAATATCTAACTTGTGCTCTATTATGCTTCTATCCACTCCCTCGAGGTCTACCGAGGACCAAGCGAATACATCTTTATTTTTGCTAAGGAATGTTAGTAGCTCTTTCTCTTCTTTGGGGCTTAGCCCCGGACCCATTGTGATGAATTGCCCCAAGACTTGTTCATCAAGGAGTGCTTTTTTGGTTTCTTCGTCTGGCTGGACTGTGATTCTTTCTTTGTCTAGGCTGTGTGCCTCTTCCCTTGCGTTGATTTTATGTTGCTCTCGGGCCTTTTCTGGCTCTTTCTTCTTCTTCCAGCTGCTCTTGGCTGAAAACTTGTATGCTATTGCAATTTCTTTCTCCCGGCGCGTAGCCTTTTTCCTTGTCTCTTGCCATTTGCTGATTTCCTTTGACTGTGATGACTCCCCCAGCAGCTGGAATCTTCATGCATAAGTAGACGCTATGAATGACTGCCTCGAATGTGTTGATTATGCCTCGGCCGAATATCACGTTGAATGGGTGGCAAAGGTCTATGACATCAAATGTTATGTACTCTGTTCGAGGGTTCTGAGTGTTGCCGAATGATACTGGGAGGGAAACTGTACCCATGGGAGTGATTCTTTTTCCTCCGAAGCCTATGAGTGGAATGTTCGATGGTTGTAGGGAACTTTTGTTGAGGCCCATTTGCTTGAAGGCATTTATGAACAATATGTCCGCCTGACTGCCATTGTCTACGAGGACTTTGTTGACCATCCAGGTATGAATGTGAGCTTTGATTACGAACGCGTCGACATGCGGGTAGGCTTTGAGGTTAAGGTTAGCTTTGGTGAATGCGATGGGGACATGGGACCACTTTGATTTGATAATTGGTCCCTCGATGAAGACATTGTAGGCCATTCTAAAATCGTCCCTTCTTCTTCTCTTGTTTTTGAAGTTTAAGGATGACCCCCCGCATATCATTCCAATGAATCCTTGCACCGGAAATGTTGTGGCTTGGTTTGGGTTAGGCTCCGGCTTGGGCTCTGATAATTGTGATGGCTCTTGTTTTTGCCTCTACTGCTCTTGGTTTGCCGGTGATTGCTAGGTTGATTGTCTTGGTTGCATATAATGGTTTGGAGGTTGTATTGGATCGATCGTGTTGAAGTATGGGGATGGTGTATATGGCTGATGGTGAGTGTTTGGGTAATGGTAATTGATTTGTGCAGGTTGTGGGTATGGTTGCTGGGGCCATGGATTGGGTGATGTGTAGTTGATGGCTTTTGTTTGTGCTGGTATTTTCTTCTCTGCTTCCATTCTTTCTTGTATCTCTTTTGCTTTGTGGCAAGTGGAAGTTTAGTGCCCCCTGTCCTCTCCACAGTAGAGGCAATACGGTTTTCTGGCTTAGTGGTTTTGTCTTGGTGAGCTTCAGCCTCTGCCATGACCTTGATAGTTGCTTTCTCCGTAATCATTGTTGCGGTTGTCCTTGATGTTATGATCTTGTTTCTCTTCTTTGATGTGCCCTACGAACAATGGTGTTTGTTCGATGGGCGGCTTTGAATTTCTATGCTGCCTTTCTTGATAAGTGCACTCGATGTGTGTTTGGTTGTGATTTTTTGCTCTGGCTTTGCTTGCGCCTTTTATAATCCACGTCTGATCTGCTATACTCTTCAAACTTTGTGCATAACGTTTGCATCATGCGCGGGGGTATTCGTGCATAGTAGGATGACATTTGACATGCTCACATGCCTCGAAGTATTGAGCTTATTGCAGCTTTGTCCGTTCCGCTCAGTGCTTGGGCTCGAAGTGTGAGGAATATTCTGTAGTAGTCGTGCAACAACTCGTTCTCTTGCTGGGCGATGTTCAGACGCTCATGCGATGGTTCCATGATGGTTCGGAACCCTCGAAAGCTTGTGATAACCTTGTCCTTGATATTTTCCCAGCTGTATAGTGATCCCGGGGGCAGGTTGAAATACCAGTTTAGTGCAGAATCTTCGAGGGCACACACGAAGGCTTTTGCCAGAGTGGCTTCGTCTCCCCCTGCTGATACGATTGCTGCCTCGTAGCTCATGAGGAATTACCTTGGGTCAGAACTTCCTTTGAACTTGGCTAGTGGTAACATTCTGAAGTGCGGGGGGTAGAGCGCCCTTTGCAATCCTTCGGAAAGGGGTGAGTCTTTGTCGATTATGGCTGCCCTCCATATTGGTAGCACCTCTGTGATTAATGATGGCTCTCTTTGCTTGGTGTATGGGTGGGCTTCAAGTATTGGATTTGGTTCTTGCCGGCTTGTTCTGCTGATGGTTTTTTGGAGTTCTTCGACCTCTTTTGCAAGTTGGAGGTTTTTGAGTCGGAGCTGGGCTATATACTCCTTTTCTTGTATGGCTTTTTCTCTTTCTGCTAATGCTTTGCCTCTTAACTCCTGCTCTTGCAGCAGTTGTTGCTTGAGCTGCTCGAGGTGCTCAGCTCTTTGGGCTAGCAATTCCATCTCCTGTAATGCTGTCATTGAGGTTGGGGTGCTACTTCCGGGGGGGGGGGGGTGTTGGGCTCGAAGGCTGCTCGAGGCGTTGTGCTGGGTCTTTTGGGTCAACGGGCGCATCTGGTTGTGATGGTTGCGCCTCGGGTGTGTTCTCTTTGGTTACTTGTGAAGTGGATTGGTCATTGGTCAGTTGCGGGTCTCCTGGGATGTTACCTCGGGCAGGTGCGACTTCGCTCGAAGGTAAAGATCCGGGGAGTTGAGTCATCGTGAGCTGGTGTATGAGCTCACAACACTGCGGGCGCCACTGTTAGTGTCATGAAGCATGAGCCTCGAGACACCGAACAGAGAAAAGGGGAAAAGAAATGAAACACTCGAGGGATTCTGGGTGATGCAACAGGCGTTCTTCACATATCCCAAAAAAGATTCGTTCCGTTACAAGTAGGTAGGGGTGCTCTATTTATAGGCCCGTACCTAGGTCATATTTGGTACAAAATGACCATTTTGCCCCTAATTACCTATTATATTCCCTGAATATTCGGTACAAAATGGTCATAAAGGGTAAACTGGTATTTTGGGCTTTTCCGGTGCCCTTTCTTGATCCACACGCCACCAAATGTGCTGGTGCCACGTGTCTCTACAGCATGCCTTGCTCGCCTTCGGCTTCTGGCGCAACCTTCAATCTTCGAAGGTGCCGTGGACCCCCTCGAGGGGGTTCGTGCTTTGCTGAGCGTCCTGGCTCGCTATCTCTCGAAGGTTGGGGGCTCTGCTCTCTTTCAGAACCCTTCGAAGGGTACATACCCTTCGGAGGGGTTCTGATTCTTCTGGAACCTTTGGAGGGTACCTGTCTTCAAAAATTATGGTTAATAGTGAAGATAACGATGGTTAGCCTCAATTTCTGTTTGCAGCCTAACTTTTACTACCCTCAAAGGGTGGCCCACAAGGTGATCCCCCAACAATCAGCACTGCTAATGGTGGTCCAGAGAGTTTTGTTTTGAACCCAGTTTTTGACCATGTCGAGTCTTTGTAGTTCTCCCCTGTTTCCGCTGTGTTCCACTGCTGTTGTGGATCACTCCTAAGGATAGCACATCACAAGTTGGTGTGTGTAGCCTTGGTGATCGGTTTAGAGGTTGACTTGGGTTGTAATTGGGACATAGGCCAAGTTCTCTTGGAGAATTTTAATAGGCTCCCATTCACCCCCCCCCCCGCCCGCCCCCTGTAGTCGCCTTCTCGGTCCTTCAATCTGTATCAGAGCCGGTTTCATCACTAGTTAACCTTCACTGGCTTTGTGATCCGAAGGTGACATGGAGAAGCGTGCAGTCAAGCTGTGGATGTTCGATGGAGAGGACTTTCCCTACTGGAAGTCATGGACCAAGGCTTATCTCTTAAGCCAAGGACGTGCAATCTGGGAGATTGTTGGCACTAGATTTTGAACGGTCCCATCAATCAAAGACAAGAAATTGAAGTCGGCCGAAGTCAATGATATTCAACGGCTGAAGGAGGTTAAGTGGGCCCAATAGGGTTTTTTTATTTTCTTTCTATTTTTAGTTTAGATTGTGATTCTAAAAAATAGTCGGTTTGTTTAGGAGTCCTGACCGAGTCAGGTTAAAACCTCTTGCGTGAGGTTATAAATATGTAATAGGATCCGTACGAGAAAAATAACACTTTCATTCAATACAATTCGGAGCATCACCAAATTTTCTTACTCGACAAAACCCTCGTCTCGCGCGGGCTGCATCGGCTCCGATCTCGGTGAGAGACTTGGATTAGTCACCTTTGGTAATTCTATCAATGTCAACTAGTACTTTCTTATTGATTTGATATTCTAGTTGTTATTGTTAGAATTGCTAGTTATCCGGTAATTAGATCTATCTGGTATCTGTTTTATCGACTTTGATTGTGGTACTGTCTCGGTTAGGTCCGATCTATTGCAATTTAGTAGGTTTTGCAGGTGCCATTTAGATCTGTTATTCGAGTCACTTTATTGATTTTATCTATAAATATATGAGATCTAGCTATATTTATCGTGTTCAAAACACTGTATCAATTTGATCTGTTTGAATCAGTGAGGCTGCATCGACTTTGATCCCTCACTGGGTTGAAAAAGCTGGATCCGATTTGTTTATAGATAAAGTCCATAGAGTTGTATCGAGATGTTTAGCCGATAGGTTATCACGGTTCGATCGATTTTGAGTCACCGGCACAATTATTCATATATTTTGAGAATCGATCACCCCCTTGTCATAATATGATAGATCAATGATTTTTAGGCATATTTGCAATACCAGCTACCAGATCTATCGACTTAGCACTATCGATAGGGTGGGTCTTCGCGCGTATACTATAGTTCTATCGACTCTGCCCTATCGACTCTGTGCTATCGACTCAGCAAGTATTGGCATGATTTCTTTTATCTCTTCGATATTGCTGTGTTTGATTCAAACTTTTATCGGCATTATAATGAACAGTATTTTGTGTATTTAATTTGCCAATAAGCCGATATAGTCAGCCGATTAGTTCATCTCGTCTTATAATTATTCTCATAATGATATTGACTGATTTCACTCACAGTGACTATCGGCTTTCTTCACTGGCCTGTCCTAGGCCGGTGGCCCATAAAATCTAACTTTTTGTATTTTTGTCGATTTGCAGGGAAAATCAACCGGCACGCCTCGGTTTCTTGTATTGAGCCTGCACTGGAGCTAAGCAGATCTCCCAGGTCACGCGTAAAGATTTTCATGTCAACACGCTTTTTGGCACGCTCGGTGGGACCAAGAACTTCAAACTCACATCATGGTTGAACTTGGAATGCCCCAGGACGGTGATGCGACACAGCCAAAGAACAATATCAGCTCGGATAAAAAGAATGAACATATGTTACCTGTCAATAGGGATGAGTTGAGTGATGATGCAAAGGCACAGGTTAGTCAGAAGATGACTGAGTATGAAAGTCTTGTGTTAAGTACTTTTAGAAAGACAAGGAACGGCAAGATCATCCAGAAAGGAAAGTTACCAGTTGCCGCATTGATTGAAGATGCAACAAAAGAGTCACATACTAAGAAGCCAATAGAGTTCATTGATGAAGCAACTTTGCATAACATAATTCATACTACTATACACCATGCATTGATTAACCAATCACCTATGTTGGTTAATACATTGAGGAGCCTGATTATTCAGACTTTGGAGGGATGCCTATATGAAGATTCAGCTCGTGGGCTGGTGTACTTTCGCATACCAGATAGTGTTCCTTGGCCTGCAAATAAAGCATCTACTTCGCAACAACATGGTGAGAATACAACGCAACCTATCTTGGGTTCAAGTACATCCACTTCTGAACTGCTCCCAGGTCAGAAGAATGCTGATGGTGGAAGAACGCCTCAGAGGATAATATTGCAAAGATTTACACCACAGACACATCCACCGCATTGCAGGCACAGACTACTGAGCCAAACATTATGTACAGTACTGCACCTAATGTTGAGCCTAGCATGTTTGGAATGCCATCATCATCTGCTCTGCCAGGAGAACTAGGAGGCCAGCATACGGTTGTTAATTTTGGCCCACAGCCATCAGCATCTGGTCTTCCATCGATTGTTCTGAATATCAATGGGTCGACCGATGACTGGGCTTTGAAGATTGCTGAGGTGATGAGGGAGCAGTTTGGATTGAAACCAATGCAGCAAACGTACATGTATCGACCGCCATATCCTCCGAGCTATGATTTGATTCCAATGCCAAGTCGGTACAGACCTCCAAAATTCACCAAGTTTACAAGACAGGATAGCACTACTACAGTTGAGCGTATAAGCCGATTTTCAGTACAGTGCGGGGAAGCTGGTAATACCAAAGCTTTGAAAATCAGGCTATTTCCGTTATCCTTGTCTGGGTCAGCATTATCTTGGTACGCATCATTGCCCCTAAATTCAATTGTTACTTGGGCCGATCTCGAAGAGAAGTTTCATAAATATTTCTTTGCTGAAACTAGAGAATTGAGATTGTCTGATTTGATTGCTGTGAGACAGAAGGCTAGATAGTCTGTGCATGACTATGTGTAAAGATTTAGAGATGTGCACAACAAATGTTTCAGCCTACAACTAACCAATAACTAGATGGTGAAGATAGTGTTCAAGGGTTTAGTTGCACCATTGAGAGAGAAGTTTCCTTTAGCCGAATTCGAGAGCCTATCCTAGTTGGTGCAGATGGTGTCGATCCAGGAGAACCTAACTCGGGGGGCACAGACAAGGCCGATCCAGATCAATTTTATTGATTATGATTCTGAATCTGATGAAGAAGATGTCGAAGTCGATATGGCAGAATGGACTAGGAACAAGAATGTGTTGTCGCGCCCATGGGTGAAACAGAATGAACCTGAGGAAAAGTATGATTTTGATATCACCAAGGCCGACAAGATATTCTACATGTTGTTACAAGAGAAGCATATTCAGTTGCCATCTAATCATGTGATTCCCCCTGCTAAAGAATTGAAGAAGACGAGGTATTGCAAGTGGCATAATTCTCCTTCTCATAGTACTGATGATTGCACGGTGTTCAGGAGACAAATTTAGATGGCAATTAAACAAGGGAAGATCAAGTTCACCAAGGGCACCATGAAGATTGACGGTCATCCTTCCCCTGCAAATGTCAACATGGCTAGTATCGACAATGTGGAGGCATTAATTAAAAGATACCAGAAAAAAAGAGATAGGGAAGTGAAGGAGTCACAGGTTGATCCACATTGGGGTTGTCCATTCTTTCAGTATTGCCGGGATCACAATATGAAACTGTCGTCAATCAATAATTGTCCTGGATGTAGTAAGTATGCAGAACAGATGTATAGAGAGGCTACAATAAATCATCGGCACCAGCATCATGTGAACGGCTCCAAAGAATCGTTGATGGGATCAGCCGATCGATGTTATATGGTTTCTACATTTGATCGACTCAGACCCAAGAAGACAGGCGATGAGGCCAAATTTGATAAGGAAGTCGATGAGGAGATGCAGGAGGGACAAGAGCAGGCTCATCAGTGGTGTCCATCTGGTATTTTCTCTAAGAGTCAAAAGCGCAGGATATAGAGAATGCGTTGCGGGCAAATGAGAGCGGGCCAATACTATGAGGAAGATGATTAGCCGCCAAAGAGAGTCTGGAGACTGAAGGTGAAATCACAAGAGCAAACACCAAGTACTTATGTGAATATGGTGATGATGCTGACGCATGAATTCATGGCTGCAAAAGAAGAATTGTTTGCTGATGAAGAGAATGAACCACAACTTATATTTGATTCCCAGCAAGCAGTGTTTGACAAGCCAGACGAGTCTAAGCATCGGCTCTTGAAAGCTTTGTACTTAAGAGGTTTTGTTAATGGGATGCCGATGGGAAAGATGATGGTCGATGGAGGTGCTGCAGTAAATATCATGCCGATCACTACTGTCAGGAAGTTGGGAAAGATTGAAGAAGATTTAATTGATATAAATATGATTCTTAGGGATTATGGTGGTCATACTGTGAAAGCTAAAGGAGTTCTGAACGTATAGCTTACCATAGGCAGTAAAACCTTGCCGGTTAACTTCTTTGTTATTGATGTAAAGGGATCCTAAACCTGCTATTGGGTCGCAACTCGATACATGCTAACTGTTGTGTTCCATCGACGATGCACCAATCGTCGACCCAATGGATTGGCGATAAAGTAGAGGCGATCCCGGCCGATGAAACCGTCAATGTTGCATCGGCATATTTAGTTCCATGGCATGCTGATGATATGGAGTGTTTGTTTGGCAAGATATGGGATGGGGACTATGTCAAGATTACTACACGGGGTCTTGAGGTAGTGGACCAGTCGAATTCTAAATTATTTCTCTGACAGGCACCCCAATGAAATTCACGGAAGATGGAAAGCTGGGAAAAGGATTCGTATCGGCCGATGAACTTCAAGAAGTCGATATAGGGGATGGTGACAAGCCAAGGCGGACTTTTATCAGTAACAAATTAGATGAAGATTTTAAAGTAGAATTAATAAAATTATTGAGTGAATAACGATATTGCTTTTCTTGGGATTATTCTGAGATGTCGGGATTGAGTCGATCCATAGTGGAGCATCAGTTGCCCACCAAGCCTGAATATCGACCTTATAAGCAACCTCCAAGGAGAATTGATCCAAAAATTTATGATGCGGTCAAAGCCAAGATTACCCAATTATATGATGCAAATTTTATTAGGCCTTGCCGACATCCAGAATAGGTTTCAAATATTTGTACCTGTGTTGAAGAAATGTGGTAAGCTGTGGGTGTCCATCGACTTTCGACCATTGAATAGAGCTACTTCGAAAGATGATTACCCCATGCCGGTAGCAGATCTTCTGGTTGACGCAGCAGCAGGGCATAAGATCCATAGTTTATGGATGGTAATGCTGGTTACAATCAGATTTTTGTGGCAGAGGAAGACATACCAAAGACTGCTTTCACGTGTCCAGGAGCACTCGGGTTATATGAATGGGTAGTTATGACGTTCGGGTTAAAGAATGCTGGTGCTACATATCAAAGAGCTATGAATTACATGTTCCATGATTTGATCGGTAGGTTAGTGGAGATTTATATTGATGATGTGGTAGTGAAGTCTAAAAGAATAGAAGATCATATAGCCGATCAGCGAGAAGTGTTAAAAAGAACTAGGAAGTAAGGTTTGAAAATGAATCCAAAGAAGTGTGCTTTTGGTGTCTCAGCTAGGCAGTTTTTGGGTTTCATTGTGCACGAAAGAGGAATTGAAATTGGGCCGAAGAGCATGAAAGCTATCAATGATATCAAGCCGCCGATTAATAAGACAAAGATACAATCTTTGATCGGCAAAGTGAATTTCATCAGAAGATTCATTTCAAATCTGTCTAATAAGCTTGATGTGTTCACTCTGTTGTTAAAATTAAAGGCAAATCAGAAGTTTGTGTGGGAGGCAGAATATCAAAAAGCGTTGGATGATACCAAGAAATATTTGGTTTCGCCACCTATGTTGGTGACACCAAGGGAAGGGTTATCATTCAGGCTCTATCTTGCGGCTGATAAAAAATCGATCGGTTCAACTTTAGTTCAAGAACAGGATGATAAAGAAAGAGTTGTATTCTATTTGAGCCGAAGATTGATTGATGCTGAAACCAGGTATACCAAGATTGAAAAGTTATGTTTGTGTTTATATTTCTCATGTGTGAAATTGAGACATTACCTGCTATCGACTGGGTGCACGGTGGTATGCAAAGCTGATGTCATCAAGTATATGTTATTGGCTCCTATTCTGAAGGGCAGAATTGGTAAGTGGATGCTTGCTTTGGCAGAGTATGATCTGACATATGAATCTGCTAAAGTTGTTAAGGGTCAGGTGCTAGCTGATTTGGTAGTTGAGCATTGTTGATCTAAAGTATCGATGGTCGAGCCAATGCCGTGGCTGTTATTCTTTGATGGATTCGTTTGCAAAAATGGTTGTGGCATCGGGCTTGTGGTCATATCACCTCAGGGGGCAAGATTTGAGTTCGCATTTACTACCGAGGCATCAACTAATAACCAGGTTGAGTACAGAGTTGTGCTGAAGGGATTACAAATATTGAAAGCGGCTGGAGTTGATTGTATTGAGATCGTGGGAGACTCGCTACTAGTGCTCAGATAGCTGGCGGGGGAATTTGAATGCAAGGATGATGTGTTGAGGCTATTTTATACCGAGTGTCAAGATGTGTTGCACCACTTCAGGATAATAAGGTTCATGCATGTTCCAAGAGAACAGAATATGGAAGCGAATGATCTGGCACAGAAGGCATCAAACTATCAAGAGAACAATGGCAGGATAATTGTTGACATAGCCGATGTCGATGAGGAGGATTGGAGAATCAAGATCATCTAGTATCTCAAAGATCCAACTCAATGAGTGTCTCGGAGAATCTGATATATGGCATTGAGGTATGTTTTATTAGAAGAGAAACTTTATTATCGGACAGTTGATGGTGTGTTGTTAAGGTGTTTGAATCAAGAAGAGGCCAAGGTTGTTATGTGTGAAGTTCACGAAGGAATATGTTGTTCACATCGGTTGGCTCATATGATGAGGTGGTTGTTAAAAAGAACTGGATATTATTAGCCAACTATGCTGGAAGATTGCTTCAAATACTATAAGGGATGTCAAGACTGTCAGAAGTTTGGAGCTACACAGAGAGCACCAACATCGGCTATGAACCCAATTATTAAGTCGTGGCCTTTTAGAGGATGGGGAATGGACATGATTGGTCAAATTTTTCCTGCGTCAAGCAAGGGTCATAACTATATTCTGGCAGCTACAGATTACTTTACCAAGTGGGTCGAAGTAGTGCCTATGAAGAATGTTACTACTGGAGATGTGATCAACTTTGTGAAGGAATATATTATATATCGGTTTGGTGTGCCACAAACTATTACTACTGACCAGGGCTCTGTGTTTACTTCAGAAGAGTTTCAAAGCTTTGCTGACAGTATGGGGATCAAGCTCTTGAATTCAGCACCATATTATGTTCAGTCCAATGGTCAAGCAGAAGCATCCAACAAGAGTTTGATTAAGTTGATTAAGAGGAAGATTGATGAACAACCTAAGAAGTGGCATACAGCATTGGCTGAATCTTTATGGGCATACAGGATGGCTTGTCATGGATCAATTAAGGTGCCACCTTATCAACTGGTTTATGGGCATGAGGCAGTTTTACCATGGGAAACAAATCTGGGGTCCAGAAGAGTGGAGATGCAGGACCAGTTATCAGCTGATGACTACAGGCAAGTTATGTTGGATGAGCTAGAAGACATTGTACAACATCAGATGAAGGCCCTGGAGAGGATTCAAGAAAATAAGACCCGGGTGGCTAGGTTTTATAATAAAAAGGTGGTGCCCAAGAGTTTTTCGGAAGGAGACCTCGTCTGGAAGTTAATCATGCCCATCGGCTCTAGAGATAGTTGTTTTGGAAAATGGTCACTAATTTGGGATGGTCCATTTAAAGTGAGCAGATGTGCGCCTGGCAATGCATATTTTCTACAAGATTGGATGGAGAAGAGTTTGGGAGAGCGATTAACGGTAAATATTTGAAACAATATCATCCAAGTGTTTGGGTTGATTCATGATTTCCTTGTTGATTGACAACCGATATTTAGTATTGCGCCTGAATGGTAAGAGCCGATGGGAATATATCAACATGAGATGGCCGATATTTAAAATATCGCCCTTTGCATGAAAAATATCAACAGTGGATTCAAAATAGATATGGTACATGTATTCATTCAATGGTGATAGAAGAAGTTACACAGGAATATCAGTACAAGGTAAAAATGAGTTGATTACTCACATGTAATCGATTTCTAAAGGGACCTATTCTCCTATTACAACTAGGGGATGAAGATGTAATTATTATCCCGAGTACAAGAAAAGAGCACATAATTAAGAACAAAGGTAGTTCAGCAGCTTGGCTCTTCTTCCCCACCAGAGTATCGCTGTAATCAGGCATTACCCGGTGGACAAGGAGGAGAGAGGACGGCCTCACCGATGCCATTCTTCATGATTGGGGCCCCCGAGGCAACTAGTAAGTTGATTTCTTATGCAAAGGCGGTCATGGATTTTTGGATTGAAAGGAACACTCTAGGGATTGAAGAGGCGAAAAGTACTCGCCAAGAAGAACTTAGCAAATTCGGGGATAGGTGGTATTTTTCTATCAGAGCTCTCAGGAGAAGACCCATGGTCGAAGGTGTTGAGATAAAAGGGGGTTGATCGAAGGAGCTATTTATAGGGTCTGCACGTGACCTTTGAAGAACCCATACGCTACTTTACATTAATTAGGGGGAATAAGAAGTGAACAGGTGCGAGGAGGAAAGATAAGAATGAGGACGGTCAAAAATAAGACCAACAGTCGAGACGGTGCAGGAACGTGACGAGTTGCAATTAATAGGAGCATGAGTGGTTGGGGGTATGCTATAAAGACGAAGTTTGACAGTTGTTGGTCGTAACTACGCACCCACTTATATACCACAAGAGGACGGTGTACGATTGTAGCACTTTTTCCCTTGAATTGAGTATTCCAAGGTTTATCAAATCCACTAGGACCTTAGGTATAATTAAACAAAGTTAACAGTAAAAGATCTAGTCAAAGCTACTGTCAAGTTTAGGTTGCATGAGGGGAGACTGGCCAGCGCAAAGGTGCGCGAGACAACAAATCTGTTGTTGCGCCGATCGGCACAGGGGTTGAGCCGATCGGCACACTAGTGAATCTAAGCCAAAGTGCGCCAAATACCTTGTAAGGCTAAGCTGTTAAGTGAGTAGCCAAATATCTACTAGTGAGATCATAACTAGAAAGTCTAAATAAATAGCATCATAATGGGTAATTACATGCATCAATGAAAACCTATAATGAATAAGACCACCCTGCTTTCCGAGCGGCTCCCGATTTATCGCTGCCGAGAGGAAACCCTTAATCGCGCGAGTATCTTACCCAACTCAACTATCCAATAGTGTTGCGCAGGCTTAGTGCTGTCACCGCTAAACCACACGACTAGCATCATCAAGCAACCATAACCAATACAATGTCCGAGTACTATCCTAATCACCACGATCAAGATAATATCTACTTACTTAGCCTAGAACTAAGCAATAGGAATAAGCACATGCATGTTTACAGAATCAAGATAGACAAATCACCAAAACCATCATCAACATATTCAATCATCCTTCATATACATAGAGTAAGATTCATCCCCGTCGATATGACCTAGCTTGACGGATCAACTCTTACACCAATGGTTCTTGAAACTCAACTAGATATCTATTCTAACGGGGAAAACCCCTGTGGCTCTAACTCACAGATCTGTTGTTCCTCTGTCGCCTCCTTCGTGTCTCTTGGCCATGGCCAGGGTTTTCAAGTATTTATAGAGGTTCTACTCGTAAAGGACTCGATTTCTAGTAAATAAGACGGTTGCGCCGATCGGCGCAAGCCGTGTCTTCTCTGGTTTCTCCTCTGCCTTCCACAGCTGCCATGTGGGCCTTTTCCTTCAAGATAAAGTCTTGTACTGTACATCGAGATCTTGAAGTTCCATAAATCTTCTAGGCAAATATCTTCAAGTGTCTTGCGTAGATAAACTTCCATAAACATGTGGAATGGGCCTCGGTCACTTCTGTGGGCCAATACACCCTTGTGCCGATCGGTTCATGGACTGCGCCGATCGGCACACTGGGCCTCTTCAGTGCTTTTCATCGGTTCTAAAGAGCTTGTCCTCTCCAGCATCACTTTAATCACCAGTTTTACCTGTTTCTGCAATAAAGCTCCAAAACAACACATATACAAATATATAGGCAATATCATAGGCAAATGGCCTAAATTAGTATCAATTATGCTCTAATTAGGGTAATATCCACATATAAAAGGGGCACTTGGGAAGTGCCAACAGTTCCCCCACACTTAAACCTTTGCTCGTCCCGAGTAAAGTAAAAGAAAGAAAAATCAAAGAACATACTCTTTCTATCATAAAAGATATCTCAGATCAACAAATGTTGAGCATTGTTCTATTGTGGTGTATTTCATATTGGTATTCAGCAAAATAGTTCAAATATGGGCATAAGCTTAAAGTTTCTCCCCAAAGCAATAAATCATGTCCAACTCACAAATTATAACTTTTCCACACATGTAAATCACTTAAAAGATTGTTGTGAACATATAGAATCTATCTTCCAAATAATCCAAGGAAACAACTTATCTTTCAAATCACTCAACCTATATTCTACATCATAACAAACAAATAATATTTGTGTAAGGCTTATATGAGTAGCTAGGTGGGGTAATTCAAGGATTGCAAACATAAATCAACAATATATTGTAAAGCTAGGAGATTATTCTTTGTTGGAATTATAGAAACTTAACAAGCTGGCCATTAAGAGAGAAAAATTTAAGAAAGGACTCACACTTTGGATATGTGGACATGTGCATAGCAAAAATTTGATCTTGGAAGAAAAACTCCCATTATCAGATTGCATATGGTTGGAATGATTCATGGCTATATTAAAATGAATTTCGAGAATAAGCATGTCATATACCATCCCCCCACTTAAAATTTTGCTATTCCCTTAGCAAATAGTAGAGCTTTTTTTTTCTTCTTATCTGTTTTTTTCTCTCTCTTTTTCACTTTTTGTTTCTCCTCTTTTTTTTCTATTTTGCTCTCTGTTGCGCTGATCGGCGCCAGGATTGCGCTGATCGGCTCCTAACCCAAATTCACCAACATTTGTTGGTATTGATTCGCGTGGCTTCAACATTTATTCAAGAATTAAATATAGCCAGAAATATAGGATGTGGTCAAGGAATGATACTCAACAAGATATTTTGGGTTTATGGTAGGATACTCAGCGGAATTGAACTTTTGCATGAGTAACTCAAGGCTAGAAAAAGATACACAAAGATTTGCCATCTTAGTAAAGTTCATACCAAAAAGAATTAAATCCTAACCGAACTCAACCATCAATTTAATGTTTATTTACAAATCAAAAGTTCATGAGAATTGCTCAAAATATGGCATTGGTGGGTAAGGATCTTTGAAAGAATAAATTCCAAAGTTCACAACATGAGAATTTATTTATAAAAAAGATTGGTACTAAGTTATCATCACAAATTGGACAATACAAATGAAGCACATGGGTAATCAAAATTGCTCCATATAAGACATATTTATCGAATAATCGTTAAGTGTAAGTTCAAAATTTTATTCAATGCTCAACATTATTTGGTCTTCATAGACACTCATCAAGAAAGAATAAATAATTCAATTCTCCTAAAAGAGCATAACCGCCACCATTATATTAGGATTGAGACTCGAATACATGGTGATAATTTTTGCACACACTTGCATAAAAATAAAACTACTACTAACACATTTGCATAAAAGTAAAACTACTACTAACACACTTGCATGAAATTAAATACACCCGATATATGGTTTTCCAACCCACTCACACACACATAAGCAAATAAAGAAAAAGATTGCAAAATAAGAGAAAACGCAAACCGGGAAACCGATACATGTGCCAACTCCTAGGCACTCTATTCAAACGGAGGTGGAGACGATGGCTGATCGAAGCCATAGCACCGCGTCTTGAGTCCCTCGAACTCCTTCACCATCGCCTCGTGGTTGCTCCTTATATGGGACGTGGCGTCCTCCACACGCTCGATGTGGTGCATGTTGTTGTCGATGTACCCCTGCATGGGCATGAAAAAGTCTACACCGGCCACAAGAGGCACCACGGGTATGCGTCCTTGGTACCTGTAGTCGATACCCGTGCTAAAGTAGCCTACGCCGATCGGCACGTCGCCTGCGCTGACAAGCTGTGAACTGCCCGCTACGTTGCTCAAACCTGGCTGGTACTGCTGAGACTACTGGCGTGGATTCTAGGAGTCCCACTCGCCTCCAGCTGCTGCAGATGTCGCCGGTTGTCGAACCCACCCACGGCAGTCCTTGATAACTCAGCCCCCGTCCAGGAGACCTTCCTCAAGCCAATTTCCTCCCTCCAACTTGCGAGGGAGGAAAACTCCTAGCTTCGCACACGAGAGCCTTACGTTAGTGCCGCCGACATGGAAGCTGGCATGAACACTTCCCGTGACAATATTGCCATGAGTCATATTCTCGCCAATCTCCGCTGCGCACTCCTACTTGTTGTCGCGCCCTCCCGGTCCATCGCTGTTGCAGACGAGGGCTGCTAGGCGTTGAAGATAGGCCCCGAAGGCCAACTTCTTGTTCTTCTTGCCCCTCTTGTCGATCCAACCGCGCACCATCACTAACATGGGGTTGCAAGGAGACAGACTCTCGATGGCGTTGTAAAGCTACCGCAAGTCCGCATCGGTGACGTTGCTGGATTCGATCTTGTCGCCTTTGCGCGCCGCCAACCATCAATCAAAGACTTGAATGGCCGGGTTGTGGATCTTACCGTGCTTTATCTCCTCCATGAACGAGAGTTGCCTCCAAAAGGAGTCCAACTCCTCGCGTCCCAAGATGCCGACGATGTCGGCATCGGCGTCGAAGCTGAAGGCTAGAGCCGCCGCCTCCATGGTCACCGTGTGGCTGAAGTCGCGGACGCGGAAGTTGACCGCCTCGTTGCTGACTTCGTCGGTATCGAGCCTCATCGTAGAGGCAACCTCAGTGATGACGTTGAGGTTGTAGTCCATGGGAAGGCGGTGGAAATCCTCCCAGCCGAGGTTGCTGAGCATCCTCCTAATGTCCTCCCACATGTCGATCGTGGTGAGGAAGGTCTCGTCCAGGTCGAAGTTGGGGACGAACCTTCCCCTCACCGTGAGGTAGTGCTCTTGTTCCTCCGCGCTCAGGAGGGTGAAGCCCTCCTCCACCATGCGCGGTGTGAATGCCGGCGGTGGTGGTAATCTGGGAGCTCCACGGCTTGTCGCCGTTTGGCTCCTCGTAGCACGCCCCGTCGGAAGGGGCGCATCGGAGATGGAGTGATGGGCGTGGATCACAGTCGCCGAGCCGGTGGATGCATCACCCACCCATATGTCATCGTGAGCGCCAGAGCTACCCCTCGCCGAGGAGTCCCCGCTCGACTCGCCGCTGCCATCGGAATTGCTTCCCCAGTGTAGCATCTTTCCCAACTTGCCAACGGAGGAGCAGAGACAATCCATCTGCGAGAAATGCATAATATGTGCGAGATCCTGGGTAGTGGCGAAGGTTGAGAGATTAGCAGGATGGTGTGCCAAACTGGGGGCGCCTGGCCTCCCTTTTATAGTGTGGGAAACTTCTAGGAGTAGGACCCGCCTTGAAATTTCAAAATTTAAGGTCGCGCCGATCGACACAGAGGTGCGCCGATCGGCACAATTCAAATTTTGAATGCTCTGACAACTTGGCGCTTGATTCCCATCCTTTATGTCATTTCCCGGTACGTCATGTTGGTTGGCAGGGGTACAACACGGAATCCCGATGTCTTGATTGACTGCGCCGATCAGTGTGTTGTCTCTTTTTCAGCTTTTGGTCAATTCCATGTCTCCTCTACATCGCACACCTGCATAGAAATCATACCTGTTCCTCAAAATCAACGCCTGTCGCCTTTGTCACCCATTTGGGGACCGCATGGGTACCTACGCCGATCGGCGTAGTAAGGCGCTGATCGGCGCAAGTACCTTGCACCTTGTCTTTTGATCCAGCGCTAATCTTGATGCCTCGTGTTCTCTATTTCACCTATTTTTCCACTTTTTCCAATGTTCCTGTTGCATTGACAACATAGCGGGGCCCATTAGATGACTGTGCCGAATGGTGCTGACGTGCGCCGATCGACGTGACATCCATTTTTGCTCATGGCCCTTCGCTTCTTCGCTTGATTTGCTCTTCATCCTTTCCTACATCATTTGGCAACCATTTTGCACACAAAATTTATTTCAAAAAGATTTTTAATTACCTTGAAAATAGCTCCATCTCTGAAATTATTGTGCTGGTTGATTTTTAGCACCCCTTCAATTCTCGGTGTTGTCAGCCTTCTGTCCTGACCTGGGCAATAATACGCCGATCAGCGCAAGGGTTGAGCCGATCGGCGCAAGCACGGTTCCTTCCTGTTTTTGGTCCTTTTTTGTCTTATTACTGCATTATTAGTCTACAATATGTATATACATAGTTTTGCACAAGTAAACAGACAACGCAAGAGCACACAAGAATTAAGCAAACAATTTTTCTATTTCTTTTATTCGGGAGATTATCTTTATTAAAAATAAGCAAATTAAAAACACCGGGTTGCCCTCCCGGCTAGCACTAATTAACTAGGTGAAACGGGTTGCCCTCCCGTAAGCACTAAACAACTTCTAAATCCCCCGATCATTGGGTTGCCTCCCAGGAGCGCTCTAGTTATTTAGAGGTCAGAGAGCTTGACCTCCCTGCAAACAATCAATCCTTAGTGTCACGGTACGGGATGAGAAGCGGCGACACTACAAGGTTCTCTTATCTCCTAGGTTCATATAGCTTGGACAACCTATCCATACATCCCCTCCAATAACTCTCGATGGCGCGTTGCCACGGTATCTTGTATCTCTTCACTTCATCAACAGTATAACACTCTTCTACCTTTGGGCGAAACTTGAAAGAGTAGGGAGTTCCACTCCCAACATCAATACTTGCTTTTGTTGTGCTCAAGAAGGGCCTGCCTAAGATCAACGGGGTCCTCGTCCTCTTATCCATATCAAGCACAATAAAATCAACAGGGACGATATAATCTCAAATTTGAACAGGTACATCCTCAGCAACTCTGAGAAACCATGTGGAGATGTGCCATGGTTTGTAATATATGTGATGAGTAATTGACTTGAGCGGATTTGATGTTTGAGTTGAAATGCGGAAATCCAGGGATTGCGTGGGTTTGCATATCATGGTTATGACTGAAATTCATGATGATTTCTTGAGCCAATCAAGTTGATCTTCTAGAATTAGGGACGTGATGTGCTGAGGATTCACTGGTCCAAAAATTGCATCATTTGGAGTTCATTTGATCAGATTTTGGAGGAGATTTGCTGAATTCCCAAAAGTTTCTGCTGTTTTGTCAGGGTCGATCGGCACTGCCGACGACCAGGACCGACACTGCCAGTGGGTCTCAGTAGCCCGCATCAGCACTGCCGATTGTACCGACCGACACTGCCCATCAGACCTGTCTGTAGGTTCCAGAAATCCCACACCGGCACTGCCGATGGTGCCAACCGGCACTACCGATAGCTGTGGTCGGTACTGCCGATGAGAGTCCCGAATTGATCTGTGTTGAGCGCTTCTTGTTCCTTTTTGTTTCCGTTGTGTTTCCTTACTGCTATAGATCACTCCTAAGAGTAGCACATCATAAGTTAGTGTGTGTAGCCTTGGTGATCGGTTCGGAGGTTGGCTTGGGTTGTTTTATGCGATATAGGCCAAGTTCTCTCAGAGAATTTTGATTGGCTCCCATTCACCCCCCCCCCTCTGGTCGCCTTCTCGGTCCTTCAATTGGTATCAGAGCCGGTTTGATCACTAGTTGACCTTCACCGGTTTTGTGATCCGAAGGCGACATGGAGCGTGCTGTTAAGTTGTGGATGTTCGATGGAGAGGACTTCCCCTACTAGAAGTCACGGACCAAGGCTTATCTCTTGAGCCAAGGACGTGCAATTTAGGAGATCGTTGAGCAAGACTACGCCATACTGGCCGACCTCAACACCGCGGCAGTAGGTGAGTTGAGCAGGTATGAGAACAATTCCAAAGTTGTCAACATTCAGCTCTCTGCACTTGGTAGGAGTGAACATGATAGGGTTGCACACCTTGACACTGCTCATGCTATATGGGATAAGCTCTACACGTACTATGAGTGTACCAATCAAGTCAAGTCTATGCGTAAGGATTCTTACAATAGACAGTACCAAACATTTGCACAAAAACCTGGTGAGTCACTTGATGACACCTTTCGTAGGTTTGAGGCTATTGTGTGGAACTTGAGGGCTTGTGGTAACCTTGTGTAAAATGACAATGATAGAGCTAAGCAACTGCTGTATTCACTTGATGATAATGTCTGGGAGGGTTAAAATGGCTGCTTTAGAGGAAACTGCTGAATTCAATATCCTGAACTATGAGCAACTGTATAGCAAGCTGAAATCTCATGAACTGTTTAGGAAATCTCGTCCTAATCTTGCTATTCCTGCTTTTAGCATGGCTTTGCTTTCTAGCTCTCAAAAGGGTGATCATAGTGGTGCTTCTTATGGAACTAACCCCTCACCTGACAAGTCTTCTTTGGAGTTTGCTTTGTCTTCTCTTGTTGCAGCTTCCGATGAACAGATGGAGTGCATTCCTAACGAGGAGCTGTCCTTGCTCACAAGGAAGTTCAGGAAGTTCTACAACAACCGGAAGGAGAGAAGAGGTGTTGGTTCAAGAACCTGCTTTGAGTGCGGTGACCCAGGACACTTCATGGTTGACTGTCCCAAGAAGAAGAAGAAGGTTGGGTACCGTGACAACAACACTGAAGACTTCAAGCAGAAGAAGAATCGCTTCTACAAGAAGCGCAAGAACTCCAAGAAGTTTGCCAAGGCCATTGCACGCGCCTGCGTTGCCACCTTGAGCGATGTCGACCTCACATCAAGCGAAGGCCTTACAAGCTCGGAGGAGGAGGATGAGAAGCCACAAGTCAAGAGGAAGGATGACTTCACCGGGCTTTGCTTCATGACGAAGAACGACCACGACACCGACTCTGGATCCGACTTCGACACAAGCGAGGTACCTCCCACTCTTGATGAGCTCTCCTCTGAACTTGATCATTTGCGCGATTTTCTACTCAGGCAAGATGATAAGCTTCGTAGTGCTGTTCGTGAGAGTAGAGAGCTTAAGTCTAAGTTGGAGGGTGCTGATTTTGAAATTGCTTCGCTTAGGTCTAAGCTTGCTCATGAGGACATTGTTGTAGAGTGTGAGTCCTATCAAGTTGTGATGAATGATCTGAGTCAGAGGGAGAGTGTGCATGATCAAGTTGCCAGTCAGCTTGAGAGTGCTCTCAAGGAGCTTGATGAGTTCAAAGCTAGACTAACTCTTTTGGGTGCATGTCAGAAGTGCCCCAAGCTCACAGATGAGTTGGAAGTGCAGTACCTCAAAGTAAAAGAACTTGAGTCCAAGCTGCTTCATGAGACTCGCTCTAAGGTCCTTCCACCACCATGTGAGGTGTGTGTCTCTCTTAAGGACAAGCTTGTAACCACTAGGGAGGAAAACATAGCTCTAGTTTAGGAAAATGACTATCTTGTTTCTAGGCTCCAGAGAACCCTAGTGAGTGAGGAAAAGATTGAGAGTGACTTGGCAAGAGTGAAGGAGAGTGCCTCTAGGTCAACCTATAACTTGGGCTTGGGATTTGAGAGGGTTGACAAAGGGAGTGAAAATGTGGGAAAATTTGTACCGAGCTTCAGCTACAAGGATGAGTAACAAACCATCAAACCCACTGACACGTACTATCCACCAAACCCCAAACCCTCCTTCAACCCAAAGCAAACAGCGAAGCCAAAACCCAAACTTCCTGTGCAAACGAAGCCTAAACATGAGAGTGTCTACATTTGCATGTTTTGTGGTCGTAAGGGTCACTTGGATGAGTATTGTTATACGCGTAAGAGAATTGAGAGGATGCAAGCTGAGTTAACTAGAAATGTGCATCATGATGATTTTGATGGTTTTCAGTCTCACTCTTTTTCTCGTGCCTATCGTGGATAGGGTCATACCTCATATGGCTTTGATTCACGAAATAGAGGCTTTGCTCAGCAGCGTTTTGGCGCCCCATGTTTTTCTCATCGTGGTGAGCGTCACTCGCATGGATTTGTCTTTCACAGAGATGATTTCTATCCACACAACCCCCAATTTGAGTCGAGATCTTTTGATAGGCCACGTTTTCCCCATCGTGGTTCTTGTCCCATGCGTTCGAATGATAATGTGCAAATAACTGTAATGACTACTACCGGTTGTATGGTGAAGTGCTGGATTCCCAAATGCGTTTTGACTAACCCTAGCACTGAGCCATCGACTTTTCTTTCTCGTTCTTCGTAGGCAGCAGGTGGAGGCCTGGAGAACAAGTGGCTAATGGACTCCAGGTGTTAGTGCCACATGACTGGAGATGCAAAGTGGTTCTCCAGCCTCACTCCCTTGAAGCGCAGGGAGTATGTGACCTTTGGAGATGACAAGAGAGGGAGAGTGAAGGCAAGAGGCGCAGTAAAGGTAAATGAAAAATTCACTCTCAATGATGTTGGTTTGGTTGAGCATCTCAAGTACAATCTTCTCTCTGTCTCTCAGTTGCTTGATGTTGGTTTGGAAGTGCACTTTAAGAAAAATGCTTCTTGTGTTCTTGATTCGGATGGATCTTTGGTTTGTGGGATTTCTAGCATTGGGAAAGTTTTTCAGGCTAATTTTGCTGGTTCCCCTGGCTCTCACAAGTGCCTGTTTGCTCAATCTTCTTCTGAGCTCTAGAAATGGCATAGGAGACTAGGTCATATGAGCTTTGACTTGTCATGTCGCTTGAGTGGCCTAGGTCTGATCCAAGGATTATCTAAGCTCAAGTTTGATAAGGATTTGGTTTGTGCTCCTTGTCATCATGGGAAAATGATTGCCGCTTCTCATCCACCAATCAATTTGGTGATGACTGAACGCACTGGAGAGCTGCTTCACATGGACACTGTTGGTCCTTCTCGGGTCCGTTCGGCGGGTGGAAAGTGGTATGTTCTTGTGATTGTTGACGACTATTCTCGTTACTCTTGATTCTACTTTCTTGAGAGCAAGGATGAAGTGTTCCATCACTTTCGGAGCTTAGCTTTGAGGTTGCTCAAAGAACTCCCTGGTGCATTACGAGCAATCCGTAGTGATAATGGCACCGAGTTCAAGAATTCCTCCTTCGATGCTTTCTGTCTTGAGCATGGTATTGAGCATCAGTTTTCAGCACCTCGTGTTCCCCAGCAGAATTGTGTGGTTGAAAGAAATAACAGAACCTTGGTGGAGATGGATCGGACGATGCTCGATGAGCATAGGACTCCGAGGCGGTTCTGGGCTTAGGCCATTAGCACTGCTTGCTATGTTTCCAATCGGATTTTCTTGTGCTCAATTCTTAATGTGACTTCTTATGAGCTGCATTTTGGGAGAAAGCCCTCAGTTTCTCATTTGCGTGCATTTGGTTGCAAGTGCTTTATTCTCAAACGTGGCAATCTTGATAAGTTTGAGTCGAGATCTTCCGATGGCATCTTTCTTGGTTACTCTCTTCATGGTCATTCCTACAGAGTTTTGAATTTGAAAACTAACACCATCATAGAGTCTTGCGCTGTAACCTTTCATGAATCAAACTCTTGTACAAGGAATGTGATTGAGTCTGCAGTTGATAAGGAGCTGAAGGAAAGCATCTTTGTAGAAGAGGACATACAAGGCTTTGATGATGATGATGATGATGATGATTCACTTCATCTCTCATCTGAGCCTATTCCTGCCGCTACCACTACTCCAGCAGAGGGTCCAGAGGCTTCTACATTGACTTCAGCAGCTGTCGAGCGAGCTCCAACTGTGGTTGAGGGGGAGGTACACTCTGAGAGAGAGGCTCCTCACCACATTTAGTGTCAACATCCACCTCAACAAATGATTGGTAACCTCTATGAGAGGACAACAAGGTCGAGGTCTGCACATCTCGCTTGCTTTACCAATTCTCTCTTTGTTGCAACCTTTAAACCCCGAGATGTGGACAAGCACTATCTGATGAACATTGGGTTAATTCCATGCATGAGGAGTTGGAAAACTTTGAGAGAAACAAAGTCTGGACCCTTGTAGAGCCTCCCAAAAATGTCAATATCATAAGAACTAAGTGGGTTTTCAAAAACAAACATGGGGAGGATGGTGAGGTCGTGAGAAACAAGGCTAGGCTTGTTGCTCAGGGTTTTAGCCAAGTGGAGGGCTTAGATTATGGTGAAACCTTTGCTCCTGTTGTTCGCATAGAAGCCATTAGGATCTTGCTTGCATTTGCTACCTCCAAGGGCATTAGACTCTATCAAATGGATGTCAAGAGTGCTTTCCTGAATAGTTTCATAGAGGAAGAAGTGTTTGTGAGGCAACCCCCTGGCTTTGAGCACCACAAATACCCAAATTGTGTGTACAAGCTTCAGAAGGCTTTGTACGTACTAAAGCAAGCACCTAGGGCATGGTATGCTAGGCTTAAGACTTCCTTGCTAGAGCGCGGGTATGTCATGGAGTGTGTTGATAAAACCTTGTTCACTCTAAAGCATGGCAATGACTTTCTAATGGTTCAGATTTACGTGGATGATATCATCTTTGGTGGTTCCTCTCATACTCTTGTGTCCAGATTTCAGGAAGCTATGGAAAGTGAATTTCAGATGTTGATGATGGGAGAGCTTACCTTCTTTCTTGGGCTTTAAATCAAGCAGTGCAAGCAAGGCACTTTCGTACATCAAGCCAAGTACACGAAGGATCTTCTGAAGAAGTTCGACATGGTCAATGTGAAGTCGTTGTCTACACCAATGTCCACAACAACGGCTCTTAACCCTGATGAAGACTATGAAGCGGTGGATCAAAGGGAATACAGGAGCATGATTGGCTCCCTCTTATATCTGACGGCGACAAGACCCGACATACACTTTGTGGTGTGTCTTTGTGCTCGCTTTCAAGCTTCCCCCAGGGTGACTCATCGCAAGGCTGTCAAGCGCATCTTCAGGTATCTCAAGTACACCCTTGAGTTTGGTCTTTGGTACTCTGCATCTTCATCTCTTGATCTCATTGGGTATTCGGATGCGGACTTTGCTGGGTGTAGAATTGATAGGAAGAGCACTTCTGGTTCTTGCCATTTCTTAGGTACTTCTTTGATCTGTTGGTCTTCTCGTAAGCAGTCGAGCATTGCCCAACCCACCACAGAGGCTGAGTATGTAGCTGCTGCTCACAAATCCTATGGGTTGTATCTACCATGAGAGACTATGGGTTAACTTTTAAGGGTGTTCCACTCATGTGTGATAACTCCGGTGCCATATGCTTAGCCAAAAACCCAATTCAGCATGGTAAGGTCAAACACATCAGTGTGCAATTCCACTTCCTGAGAGACAATGTTGAGAAGGCGGATGTTGAGCTCAAATACATCGACACCAGAAACCAACTAGCTGATATCCTCACCAAGCCCCTAGATGCTTCGAGACATGCTTTTCTTCGGGGGGAACTTGGTGTTTGTCATCCTTATGGCATCATTTGAGGGGGAGTTGGTATTCTCTTGTATATATGTATCTTACCATTTTCGCATTGCATCTCATATGTAATATATGCATTGGTAGATGAGCTTTGATTCTTATGCTTCCTGCCAATTCTTGTTGCTATGGTTGAGCTCGAGCTGAGTTGTGTGGATATGATGGTAATCTCTCATGCTTAGATTTTCTGGGTGGCCTGTTATAACTCATATGAGCAACATGCTAATCTTAAAGGTAAACTGAGCTTCTTGTGAATCTTATGATCTAATCTTGCTAAAACTTGCTCACCATGTGTATAATTGCTTTTATCCTTGTTGAAACTTGCATTGAGGCTAGTCTATAGGATGCCTTGGCTTTGGCACCTTGTGTTTGCGAAATGGAAGGCTTTTGCAAATGTTTAGCTCATGATGAAACATTGTGGGAACATGTGTTCCTTTTGCCGCAAAGGCATGCTCTTTTGTCTTGTGCATAAGCTCGAATAATTGGCTAAGTGCTTTGATCAAGAATAATTCTAAATTACTAAATCCAAACATTGTGACTTGAAGCCTCGGGGTGTTTGCCGTACCCAGTCATGTGACCCTCCGCATGGATAAGAGAACACATGAGGATAAATAATAATCACTTGATCAACTGAGTCACTGTTTCATATGTGAGCGTTTGTAGAGCTTATTTTCTACGAATGCTTGTTGCCTTAGTTGAGATTGAGACTGGCTAGTATCTTTTGATTCACTTGATGCTTGTTTTGCCTTGGATAGGAGTACTTACACATGTGATGGCAGATTTTCTCATGATAAGCAAAATTTGATTCTATCTAAGCTAGTCAATCTTTCTGCTCAGCTTGTATAGCTCTTGGTGTTTATGCCTTGCTATCTATTTTTGATCTTTGTATGGTTGTGCGCCATTGCGTTTACACTTCATAGCTCTATGCTTATGGTTAGCAAAGTTAAATGCTTGTTTGCATAATTGTTGAAGCTCCTTAGGTTTGCATTTTCATGCATTGCATGTTTGCTTCTTCTTTTGCCTCTTTGATGAGTTTATTGCCAAAGGGGGAGAAAATTTTGGGGTCATGCACAAATAATGCTAAGAAACTTATATGATTCATGTTGCACTACATGAGATCTACCACAACTTGAGGGGGAGCATATCATGATCTTGAGCGTTTTCTTGCGCTTTTTACATTCTTTGTGCTTTCTTTGCCAATTCTTGGTTTTGTGATCCCTACTTTCTAGATGGCTTGTTTTCACCTTTTCTTTGGGTTTGGCCATTTGGATGTGCTTATTCGGCTTCGCATTTCAATCTTCAATCTTTGTGCATTTGAGGTTGTCAATGTACTCATCAAGGGGGAGATTGAGAAACCATGTGGAGATGTGCCATGGTTTGCAATATATGTGATGAGTAATTGACTTGAGCGGATATGATGTTTGAGTTGAAATGCGGGAATCCAGGGATTGCATGGGTTTGCATATAATGGTTATGACTAACCAGAGTTGGTGGAGGTATTGGTGATGTTGCAGGAGATGGGAAATGTGTTTGCTTGTCTTATGATGTGTAGGTCACTGGAGTCGACTTGGCGGTCAACAGCGAGAGGAACGGGCACAAGTAGGGGCCTTGGGGCCGGACGATCGGGATGTCAGCGGAGTCAAGGGTGATCCACACCATGCACGTGGAGAGGCGAGAAGCACGGATGGTTTCGCGGTTGAGCCTCAAAACCGTGGTGTGATGAAGACGACGTGTTGACTAAGTCAAGGTGAGCGGGATGCCGGTGCAAGTGACAAGAGGGCCCGATGGACAGGGACCGGGCAAGACTTGCCGGTGGTTAGGATTGCGGGACAAGGTGACACGCGTCGACATCGAGAAGTCGTTCTTTGAGAAGCGTGCAAGGCAGTTTCCCGGTTTGGGCCTCAAAACCGGTGGCGACGATTGGTGGTGCACGTGACACCATCACGGAGTTTGCTTCGAGGTGAAGCAAAGTTGTGAAGGGCTCGATGGCATTCGGGCGACGAGGAAAAAGATGGATGGTTATGCCCCCGGTGGTAGGTGGGTGTGTTAAGTAGGTCAAGGGTAGAGTGGTCATGTGGACAACCCTTAGGCCTATATTAGGAGAGGTAGGGCTGGTGGGAGAGGTGCCTCTCTTCCCATTAGCCTTGTGTTAGGTGTTCTATACAAAGTGCTAGGAGAGGACTTCATGTTTTAGAGGAGAGTAGTGAGTGTGTGAGAGATATCTCTTACTCTTCCAAATAGTGGGAGGAAGAGGGTGGCTTCCTAGCCTTGTACCTATGGATCTTGTAAGCATGTTTCTATGATATGAGAAGTATTTTCGTGCCCAAGATTTCCCTCTTCACTTGAATCCCGAAATTCCCTTTTTCCTATTTTTGGAGCTATTTTCGTGGTGATTTTTTTATCTCACTTTTGCATGAGTTTTTGGCCCGAATTTCTTGAGAAACTTGTTGCTATGATGAGCTAGGACAATCCTTTATAGGTCCTTGACCGAATCCATGGCTCTAGCACCTTTGATTTGAAGGATTTCTCAAGTTTCTCCTTTTTGGTGTTCTTGGCACAAGATCTGAAATTCGTGATAATTTCTTGAGCCAATCAAGTTGATATTCTAGAATTAGGGTAGTGATGTGCTAAGGATTCACTGGTCCAAAAATCGCATCATTTGGAGTTCGTTTGATTAGATTTTGGTGGAGATTTGCCGAATTCCCGAAAGTTTCTGCTGTTTCATCGGGGTCGATCAGCACTGCCGATGACCAGGACCGGCACTGCCGGTGGGTCTCAGTAGCCCGCATCAGCACTGCCGATTGCACCGACCGGCACTGTCGATCAGACCTGTCTATAGGTTCCAGAAATCCTGCACCAGCACTGCCGATGGTGCCAACTAGCACTGCCGATGGTTGTGGTCGGCACTGCCGATGGAAGTCCAGAATTGATCTGTGTTGAGCGCTTCTTGTTCCTTTTTGTTTTCGCTGTGTTTCCTTGCTGCTGTAGATCACTCCTAAGAGTAGCACATCACAAGTTGGTGTGTGTAGCCTTAGTGATCGGTTCAGAGGTTGGCTTGGGTTGTTTTATGAGACATAGGCAAAGTTCTCTTGGAGAATTTTAATAGGCTCCCATTCAACCCCCCCCCCCCTCTGGTTGCCTTCTCGGTCCTTCAAAGCCTATCTCCATGTTGTAATCAAAAAGATTAAAACGAACCCCACGTTTTTCCTCATCAACCATTCGTCACCTTAGCATTCATGTAACAAGGACCCATCACTTTCTTCCCTTTTGTCACTAGAATTGCTAGAAAGGTTGACGCGCTTCATAGAGCTAGAATAGATAATCTCCTTAACGCCCCTTTGTTAGGAGAGGATCATTTCTTGCAAGCACACTTGTTGAAAGAGAAAAATAATAGGTACTTCATGCTTTATCCGAGGTATATAACACATAAATTGAATTGCCTAACCCCCAACTCACTATTATCGGTAAAAGGAACTTTGTGTACAAATTGCAAACTTCCGTGCAACATGCACGATATAGTGTTGCCAGGGATAGACCTAGAACGAGAGCACAACTCCATCAAGAAGAGCAACAACACGGAACTTCGATGAACTTGCCTCAAACGGGTGGATTAGGAGGTCTGCAATATAATTGGGAGCAACCACAATTCCCCGGTTTTGCGAGATCATCGACCAACTACACTACGTCCTCCTATGACAACAACGAGCCCCCTAATCCCTATGGGATGGGGAGTTACCACCAACCTCATAGAGGCGTAGGCACTTCTCATTCTGCCCGATTCACATCATATAACTTTTCGGAGTTGGGAGAATATATGCAATACTTGGCTGCCAATGCTTATGAGAACCACATGCGAACTCAAGAAATACAAGCAGCCATAAGGGAAAGACAAGAATGGCAGCAACAAACGACCAAACAACTTAAAACAAACATCTCTATGATGGACCAACTGTTTGGCCACTTCAACATCGAGTACCAACTGCCACAGTGAACACCATCTAAGCCTAAGTCTTGCAAAGACCTGAGCTTGGGGAGGTACCCAAACCAAGGTGCACCACTTGTTCTACCCTCTTGCCCTCTTCCTCTAGTTGAGTCATTTTATTTCCTTCTATTTATAGCCAATTAAGAAAAATCCAAAAAGATTTTTCTATTTCGATAAAATTTAAGAAAACACAAAAATATTTTATCTTTCAAAGAAAACCATAAAAATTTGCAAAACCAAAAAGAACAAAAATATTTCCTGATTTCGAATAAAATTGAGAACTTAGTCTCTACCTTGCCTATGGAAATGATGAATAGCTGCTCTATTAGGCCCCTTTGAGTCTCAAGTTTACAACCTCTACTCCTCATTTTTGTGGGCGGTGGTAGATCGGCATGATGATAATGCTAGTCCCTCTAGGTTCTAGTGGGTGCAAAATGGCTATTAAACACCAAGTCTAGTTGTTGGAATTTATGATATGGCTTGTTTTGGATGAGTCTATGATCTCCTCGTGATTAGAGTCCAATGATTTCTTTCAAACCATGCTGCAACAAAATCCTCTACTTGGTGCACATCTTCACTATGATAGAAAAATTCCTACCATGGCCAAACATTAATTGTAAACCCACTTTCATGCCATCTATGTATGCATTGAGTTTAGTTAGGATTTGATCCTTATGAAGGACATGCACTTCCAAAGCCAATCATTTTTCTTCGTGTTACCTTTGAGTTCCTAATTAATCATTCTTGGTTATGCGGCCTCCACTTCGAATTCAAGCATTCACTTCACCAAGCATGCCAACCAAAAATCTTTCCTTTTGTGAAACTTTGATCCTATAAGAACGATTTTGGTTCTCCACAATAAATCCTCAGAAAAAGTTTGCAAAATAATGAAAGAAAAGAAAGGAAAAGAAGAAAGGAAAGAAAGAAAACTTTATGAGCTCTCATGGATGTACAATATCAAAAAGTTTCAAGGTGATAAAATATCTTGAGAAAAAACAAAGAACCATCCTTTCACTCCGTCGTGTTGAAGCCTTGGGTACACATTAGTCCCAAAGACTAGATTTGCAAGAACCAACACATCTTAAAAACACAAATCCAGTCTTTGGGACTGGATTTTTGTTCAAAGATATTTTTGCTCAAAGACATTTTTGCTCGAAATTGCCAATAAGCCCCGTTGTACAATAAGAATGACTTAGTGACCAAGTTGTGCTGGTTTACACTTACCCATATTGTGTTGGAGTATGTGTTTGTGCACTTGATTCTTGTAGGGCTCTAATATTGAAGCAACTCCTGATCCATCACCTCTAAGTTTTAATTTGCTTGGGACGAGTAAAGGTTTAAGCTTGGGGAGGGGTTGGTGGACAATAAAACCCAATATCGGCCACCAATCGATCGGGAAATGCAAGGTAAAGACCAAAGTTTAATAAATATTTGTTTCAACTAATAAAGTTCCATGAGTTTTGGTGAAATGTGTGTTTGCAGGTACAAAAGGGCCAAAATATGCAAAAACATGAAGAAACACCCCATCGGCCCATCACGACTATGAAACAGCCGTTTTCCACCAGCCAGCAGGGTCGTTACGGTTGAAATCAGGACCCGGCCGACAAGGTCATTTGAGGCTTGAGAAACCATGTTGAAATGTGCCATGGTTTGCATTATGCGATGAGTAATTGACTTGGGGTGATTTGGTGTTTGAGTTGAAATGCAGGAATCAGGGATTTCATCAGTGCTCATTTGTAGGAAAGCTAGTGAATTCGGTGTAGTAAAGCAAGGGAACCGCGGTGTCAAGGAGTACTGTGAGTTGTTCAATCGTTTGGCATTGTATGCTTCAGAACAGGTAGACACTACGACCAAGCGTAAGGATCGCTTCTTGGAGGGACTGAGCGCATAATTGCAAGACCGCCTCAACCCCAACATGGGCAGCACATTTGCTGAGTTTGTCAACAAAGCTATCATAGCAGAAGATGGATACCACAAGGTGTTGGCAGAGCGGAAGAGATCCGCTAGTGCTATGGGGCTATCTAGTGGACCCATCAGGTCAGAAGTATCACTCCACCCCTGTGACTGCACCATTCCCACGTCTACCTCAGCAAGTGCAGTAGGGACATCAGACACCGCGTCAGTAGTAGAATCAAGGGGGGTATCGCCTGTCATAGAAAGACAACAACCAGGCTGGATTATCTCCCTGTTACAACTGCAACCGTCCTGGACACTTCTCTAGGGAGTGTCCCTACTCAAAGAAAAATGCTAGTCCCAACCCACAGAAGAACAACAAGAATAACAGGGGACCAATCCACATTGGACGTGTTAACAATACAACTCTGGAGTAGATTCCTGATAACAGCTGTAACACCCTACTTTTACAAATTCTAAAATGCCAATTATTAGCATTTAGGAGTTAATTAAATAACCTAGGACAATTTTTTTTAATAAATTTAATCAAATTGTTGCATTTGCTTAGCATGTCATGTCCATATAGATTTTAATTGCATTATGCATTTAGTTTAGTTACTTAATTAATTACTAGGGAATTTTGATTAAGATTTAGAGGGAAAAGAATTGAGAAAGAAAAGAGAAAGAGAGGAACCAGAACAGTGGGCTGAAACCCACCATTCTGGTCCACCTGGAAACCCCTCTCCCAAACCTTCTCCTTTCAGCCCAGCCGGCCCAGGCCGACTCCCCCTCCCCTTCCCTTCTTCCCCCCCCCCCCCCCCCCCCCCGCAGCCCAACTCCCGGCCGGCCCAGCGCGCGCACGTCGCGGCCCATTCCTCTTCTCCTCTCTTCTCTCACTAACACGTGGGCCCCGCCTGTCATCCCCCTCCTCCCACCTCTCTCTCTCCCCGCCGGCAACCGAAACCGGCTCCCCACCCGATTCCACTCCTCTCCCCCCCCCCCCCCCCCGGCTTCCCCCGAACCACCCCACGCACACGTGACCTCCTCCGCTTCCCCTTCCCCCCCATCTTCCGGCCGTTCCGGCCATTTTTGAGCCACGCGCATCAATGGCGTGAGTGGCCATTGATGGCTGAAGGACCCCCACGCCGGCTCAACCTCTCCCTCTCTTCCCCCTATAAAAACCCCCCCTCTGCACCGCATGTTCCTGCCGCCCCCTTTCTGCTCTTCCCCGCTCGCTCGTGACCCCTCGGAGGCCCACCCCGCTGAGCTCCGACCGCCGCCGCCTCCGAGCTCTGCCGCCGACCGCCTCCCGGCCTCCCCCGCACCCGCGCAATACCTCGGTGAGGTTCCCCTCTCTCCCCTCTCCCTCCCCGACCTCTCGCGGGGAGAAGCCACAAACCAGAGCGCCATTCCGGCGATGCTCTGGTGAGCCCCGCCGTGCGCCGCCGCATGGACGGCCGCCGGCGATGACCTGCCCCGTCCCTTTTATTTCTGGCCGTTGGATCTCGATCCAACGCGCCAGATTACATACCCCAAAGGGGTATGTAATCGGTCCACCATTGACCCATGGACCCTGGTCAAAGTCTAGTCAACTATTCCCATAGACCCGGTCCACGAATTGTTAGTTTAAAATTAATTCAATTAATTCCTGGATAATGCTGGCCTCTTTGCATTTAGGTCCCTGTGCTAAGAAATAATTAGATTTATGCCCCTATTTTTGTCCAGAACCTTTAGAAAATTATTTTTAAGCCCCTGAACTTCATAATAATTATTTTAGCATTATATTTTAATTAAAACACCCCTGTATTTTATTAAAATTATTATTTTGACCATGTAATTTTACAAAAACACCCTTGGACTTATTTAATTATGTTTTAGTCCCTAGTATTTTTATAAATATTATTTTAGCCCTGGAAATTTACATAAACAACCCTGTACTTAATTTTAATTATATTTTGGCCCTATAGTTTTACACTTAACCCCCTACACTTATTTTTTAATTATGTTTAAGTCCTAAAATTTTGCAAAAACAACCTTATACTTTTTAGTAATTATTTTTTAGTCCTAATAATTTATAATAGTCCCTGTAATTTTATAAAATTACAAATAGGTCCTTAAAAGCCCTAGTTTTTACCTTTTTGCCCCTAAAACCTCAAACTAGCATAACTTTTTACTCGTAACTCCAAATTAGGTGATTCTTGCGCCAAAATTCTCGTAGGAGCATAACCTTTGCATTCATTGCATCTACATATTGTTTTTCCTCTGTTGCATAATTGTGTATTGATTTTTTTGTATGTTTTTCTTATGTCGGTATTTCGTTTATGTAAAGACGAACATACACAAGGACCACCCTACGAGGACTTCCAGGAGCAGGAATTTGAAGGGTTAGAGCAGCCTTCCGCGTAGGATGAAGGCAAGTGTCCTTGATGCATCTTGCACCTATTGAAATGTTACTATAGAATTGCATTGCTTGTGTCAATTGATCGGGAACCTATTGTTAGGGTTTTCCTAGTATTGTTTTTACCCCTGTTCCTTGTCGCCTTGAACCAATTGGTGAATTGTGGGTAGATGGTGCTTAGGTGGCTTGTGGGACTTTGGGGTTAATATTAATCTTGACTAATGAACATTTTCATGTGGAATTGATTGGTAAATCTTTTAGTAACATGGCTTAGGGATCTATGCAAGCTGGGTGGAATGGATGTGGTGCCGTGGGCACACGGTTGGTGGTGGTAGGCTTGTTGTAGATCCTAGGAACCGGTTCTTGGAGTGACAACCCAGGAAAATAGTGCCATTACAAGACCGACATGGGTAAGGCTTGGCCTAATAATTAAGTGTTCTCCCAGTGTTGGTGCAGCATTTGGTGGAGCGGGGAATGGAAGTCGAGAGGACTCAAGAAAAGGCTTTATAGAGTGGGTTGCATGAGCTTTTAATTAACCTAAACATCCTATTTACTACATGGGGTCATCCCAACCATAATTCCACAAGGTGCTATACTAACCAAGTCCCAATCCAACCCACCTTTTCAACCATACCAATCCATACCCAACTAATCTTGCGAGGATTCCATGTCGCTCGTGACCATGAGCACGGCTATCATGATAGTTTGATACTCTGCAGAGTTTTACCACTTTACCCACAAGTCGTGATATCCTTGGTGCCCGTGGACGTGACCCACATTACACACTTCCTTTGGTGTGTGGCAGGGTTTCACTACGAGGCTTTTCCAAAGGGTCTCCTAGTACATGCTAGCCACTAAGGTTCCACTCCCGTCCATAAGTGATAGCCCTTCAACAAGCAGCTCATCACCCCAGGAGCCCCCTCTTGAGCCTTTCGGATACAAGGACATCTTTTCCCCTACTTGCTGAGTATGACACGTACTCACCCTTGCTATACCACGTTGATGTTCAGCCCAAGGAGAAGATTGGAGCCACCACAAAGATGAAGGAAGCGAGTACTAGGCGATGATCCGCCAGTCGATGCCTGTGGAGATTGGGATGTCTACGCTAGCTAAATTCCGCTACTTGAATGTACTTTTCTTCTAGACCCACGGGTCCTTTTGTAATAAAGATACGATGTAATAATTAAAGGATATGGATGATTATTCTGTTTACCATTGATGATGTACCGTATGTGTGTGTAACTTGATCCTGGGCACATGTACGGCTGCACCCGTTTTGCTTCTTAAAATGGGTGTTACAACAGCCTCATTCTTGCTGGTATGTTCTCCATTCGAGACCATCCTACACTTGTTCTATTTGACTCTAGGGCATCACATAATTTTGTTAGCAGTCCATACGTTGATAAACACTAGCTGCCCCATAGCCTTATGAAATCATGCTATCTCATTAAATCCACGGGTGGACAAACTCCTGTCCAGTATGAAATTGAAATACTCCTAATATCCATAGGAACAAAAGTGTACTCTCCTAAGTGCAAAGTTCTAGATGGGAGCAATATCGACATTATTTTGGGCATGCCCTGGTTGAAACACCACAAAGTCGTGTTGGATATAGATGCCTACACTGTACACCTAAACTCTCCAACCCATGGCAAAGTAAGATTCTGAGTAGTACCTCCACAACTTGCTGCACCTAGAGTTCACCACACCACCATCGATAAGATAATGGATATTCCAATGGTTAGTCAGCTTTTAGATGTGTTCCCTGATGATCTTCCTAGCCTGCCTCTGGATCGAGATGTCGAGTTCAAGATTGAACTTCAGTTAGGCACTGCACCCATATCCAAGATACCGTATAAAATGGCACCCAATGAGCTAGAAGAGTTAAAAGAGCAGTTCAAAGAGTTGCTAGATGAAGGATTTATTTGACCAAGTTGTTCACCTTGGGGTTGTCTGGCGTTGTTCGTGAAGAAAAAGGATGAGACCTTGAGGCTATGTGTGGATTATCGACCGTTCAATGCCGTGACTATCAAGAATAAGTATGCACTACCATGCATCGACATTCTCTTTGATCAGTTGATTGGAGCTAATGTTTTCTCAAAAATTGATCTGCGTTCTGGATACCACCAAATTAAGATTCGTACTGAAGATATCCCCAAGACAGCATTCTCCACTCGATACAGACTTTACGAGTATTTAGTGATGTCTTTTGGATTGACAAATGCACCGGCATACTTCATGTATCTCATGAACTCGGTGTTCATGCCAGAGCTAGATAAGTTTGTAGTGGTGTTTATCGATGACATCCTAGTCTATTCGAAGTCAAAAGAAGAACATGCAGAGCATCTTCGCATTGTACTACAGAGGTTAAGGGAACATCAACTATATGCAAAGTTTAGCAAATGTGAGTTTTGGTTAAAGCAAGTACCATTTTCGGGTCACATTATCTCTGAAGAAGGCATAGCCGTAGACCCCAGTATGGTAACATATGTACTCAATTGGAAGACACAAAAAATTGTGTTCCATATACGTAGTTTTCTGGGACTGGCTGGTTACTACCACCGTTTCATCCCAAACTTCTCCAAGATTGCAAAACTAATGACTGAGCTACTCAAGAAGGAAAAGAAATTTGTATGGGACAAAGGTTGCAAGAACGCTTTTCAAACCCTGAAAAAGCATCTTACCATTGCCCCAGTATTAGCTCAATCGGACCTGGGGAAACCGTTCGATGTTTATTGTGATGCTTTAGGTATCAGATTAGGGTGTGTGCTCATGCAAGATGGAAGAGTCATTGCTTATGGGTCCAGACAACTAAGGAAGCATGAGCAGAACTATCTAGCACATGACCTAGAATTGGCAACAGTAGTACTAGCATTAAAAATGTGGAGGCACTATCTTTGTGGAAATCTGGTCTGTATCTACACTGATCACAAAAGATTAAAGTACATCTTCACCCAGGACCACCTAAACATGAGACAACATCGTTGGTTGGAATTGATCAAGGACTATGAATTGGAAGTGCACTACCACCCCGGAAAAGCTAATGTCATGGCTGATGCACTAAGTGGCAAAGCCCAATGCCATCACATCATGATCACCCCACAAGTTCAAGATGGCCATTATGTCCAACTAACACCCCACAGAGCTCTGTATTACTTAGCGTTGGTGCCTACTTTGCGAGAAGAAATAGTAGAAGCCCAGAAGAATGATATTGGCATGGCACACCTCAGAAGGAGACTAAAAGATGGCGATGCTAAGGTTTGATGTTTTCGAAAAGACGTAGAAGGTGTTTTATGGTTCAAGGATCGCCTAGTTGTGCCTAAGAATTTGGAACTTCACAACAAGATCTTGAATGAAGCCCATGTTGCAAAATACTCCATGCCCTCGGGAAGCAACAAGATGTACCACGATTTGAGATCCAGATATTGGTGGACTTACATGAAGAGGGAAATAGCACAGTATGTCACAGAGTGTGATACCTGCCGTCGAGTCAAGGCCGATCACCTAAAGATAGCTGGCCAATTACAACCTCTGAGTACTCCGGCTTGGAAATGGGATGACATCAGTGTGGATTTCATTGTCGGCTTGCCACCAACGTCACACAAGTTTGACTCCATCTGGGTTATTGTTGATCAACTAACCAAGGTTTGCACACTTCTTACCGGTCTCCACCTGTTTCAGGATGCAACAATATGCACAGCTATACATCAAGCATATTCTTTTCTTGCATGGTGTGCCCAAGACCATCGTGTCTGATAGAGGCTCCCAATTCATTGGACACTTCTGGGAACAACTATATTTGTCATTGGGTACGCGATTAATTAGGGGCTCGACATATCATCTGCAAACTGACGGCCAGACTGGAAGAGTTAACCAAATATTGGAAGACATATTGAGAGCATATGTATTGAATCATAGCAAGCAATGGGATGAATGCTTACCCTTGGCTGAGTTTGCATACAATAATAGTTATTAAGAAAGCATCAAGATGGCACCATTTGAAGCTCTATATGGTCACCGTTGTCGCACACCCCTGAGCTGGTCAAAATCAAGAGAGAGAGTAGTGTTGGGACCAGAATTGGTGCAACAAGCAGAGGAGAAAGTACTGGGAATACAATCAAATCTACGAGCAGCAAAATACAGACAAAGGAGTTATGTGGATAAAAGATGTCGCCTGCTGGAATTCAGAGCCGGTGATCGGGTGATGCGGGGGCTTGCCTGATCTTCTCATTGTAGGATCTAGGGATAACTGACCCGTGAAGCCTGACGAAACAAGTTCGCCCAACAACATGCTTTGGTCGATAAATGACCCATCAAACCTGACAAATCATGGCACCAACAGCCGCTAGAACAACCACTTGTGACAAAGATTTCGCCCAACAACACGCTTTGGTCGATGCCTAACCTGAACCACGTAAAGGAGAGGCGATGCTCTTGCAAATCACAAGGAAACACAAGAACAAGTGGTAGAGAAATCTCCCAATCCTCAAGCGGGCACTTATGGCACAAACCCTAAGGATAAGAGCAATATGCTTCTCTATTTTTCTCAGTTCAATTCGTGGTTAGGGTTTTCACAAGGTTTACAAGGGTTATTTATACTAGAAACAACCTTCCTAGCTAGGCCAAACTGAAGTTAAATGGGCCTATTGTGAAATAGGCAAATAAAAGTAACACCCGTTCAGATCGGACAAGTCTGAACTAGAAAAAGGAACACTCGCTAAGAAAAAGTAACACGTTTGATGAAAAAAGTAACATCTGTTTAGATCGGAGAAGTCCGAACTGAAAAGGAACACTCTTAGAGCAATGTAACACGCCCTAAGAAAAAGTAACAGCCATTCAATTCGGACAAGTCCAAACTGGAAAAAGGAACACTTCCGATGTAAAAGTAACATACCCTGAGCAAAAGCAACACACCCGAAAGTCTGGAGCAGTCTTCACTAAAACAGGCATAACTCTCTCTATAGATATCCAATGGATGCTCCATTTGTTGCATATGAAAATAGACTTCAAGACCTTTCCATCCATGTATGATACTTAGGGTGGTACCTCTTAGTATGATACAGAATTCATTATGAAGTTGAAGTACAAAATCTGGACATCGGCACATCGACTTCAACTTGCTCTCTTGGGCATCAAGTGGCCATCTTGTCTTGAACCTATGCTTCAAACCTAGGGACAAGTAATGCACCTCCATTAGGTAGTACATAACTCTTATGAGATGCACGTTCATAATCATTAAGGAAAAGATTCACCTTATGTTGCAATTGCTTTGCTTGGGCTCGAGTTATTGGTCTCTCATAGGTGTAGTCGCGAGGGATGTCCTCATCATCCTCCCCTTCTTCAAAAAGAGTCGACCTTGACTCTGATTCTTCATGACCATGGAATGGAGACAAATCAGGAACATTGAAAGTGTTGCTAGCTGCATATTCATCTCCCGGAAGCTCAATCTTGTAGGCATTGTCATTTATTCTTGCAAGGACCTTGAATGGGTCATTACCTCTGGGCAGCAACTTGGACTTTCGTTTCTCCGAAAATCTGTCCTTCCTAAGGTGAACCCAAACTAAGTCACCGGGCTCAAAGATCAACTTCTTGTGGTTCGTGTTGGCCTTTGCGGCATAGTACTCTGATTTATTCTCAATCTCTTGCTTGGTCTTCTGTGGATCTTCTTCACATAGTCAGCCCTGTTGGAGGCCTCCATGTTTGCACGTTCTTGAAGTGGAAGTGGCAGTAAGTCGAATGGTGTAATGGGTTTGAAACCATACACAACTTCAAATGGACACAATTGCGTTGTGGAGTGGACTGCCCTGTTATATGCAAACTCAACATGTGGCAAGCAATCCTCCCACTCCTTTAGGTTCTTCTTGATCACGGTTCACAGCAGCATGGAGAGTGTACGGTTAACCACCTCTGTTTGCCCATCAGTTTTTGGGTGACAAGTTGTTGAAAACAGCAACTTTGTGCCAAGCTTGCCCCACAACGTCTTCCAAAAGTAGCTCATGAATTTCACGTCTCGGTCTGAAATAATGGTCTTGGGCACACCATGTAATCTCACAATTTCCCTGAAAAACAAGTCAAGCTACATGCGACGCATCGTCGCTCTTATGACAGGGAATAAAATGTGCCATTTTAGAGAACCTATCCACAACAACAAAAACTGAATCCCTCCCCTTCTTAGTTCTTGGTAATCCTAAAACAAAGTTCATGCTTATCTCTTCCCAAGGAGCATTTGGGGTGGGGAGTGGAGTATACAAACTGTGGGGGTTCAGTTTTGATTTAGCCTTGTGGCAAGATGTACACCGCTGCACAAACCTCTCCATATAACGTTTCATCTTTGGCCACTAGAAATGATCACTCAGCAACAAGAAGGTCATTTCTCTCCCAAAGTGGCCCATCAAACCACCCATATGTGATTCCGGCAATAAAAGCAAATGAATAGACGAATCTGGAACACACAATTTGTTAGCTCGAAACAAGAATCCATCATGCAAATGGTACTTGTCCCACCCCTTTCCTTCTCGATATTTCAAGTATGGTTCTGTAAAAACAAGGTCAGCAGCATACAACTCCTTTATGTTTTCTAATCCTGGGACCTTGACCTCCAATTGATTAAGCAAAACACTTTTTCGCGATAAAGCATCAATAACAACATTTTCTTTCCCCTTCTTGTACTTCACAATATAGGGAAATGACTCAATGAACTCAACCCATTTGGCATGCCCACGGTTCAGTTTTTCTTGGCCCTTCAAATATTTTAAAGTCTCATGATCAGAATGAATAATAAATTCTTTAGGCCAAATATAATGTTGCCAAGTTTCAAGAACATGAACAAGAGCATATAATTCTTTGTCATAAACCGGATAATTCAGTTGAGCACCACCAAGTTTCTCACTAAAATATGCTATGGGTTTGCCTTCTTGCATCAAGACACCTCCTATGCCTATCCTACTAGCATCACATTCTAACTCAAAGGATTTATTAAAATCAGGTAAAGAAAGCAATGGGGCTGAAGTTAAACAATTCTTTAACTCTTGAAAAGCAGCTTCTTGTGACTTACCCTACACAAATTCAACACTCTTCTTGGTGAGCTCGTTCAATGGGGCTGCAATGGTGCTGAAATTCTTCACAAAGCGCCGGTAGAAGCCGGCAAGACCATGAAAGCTTCTCACTTGGCTCACATTGACAGGAGTTGGCCAATTCTTAATAACTTCAACCTTGGATTCATCCACCTCCACCTCCTGTCCTAAAACAACAAAGCCTAAAAACACAACCTTATCGGTGCAAAAGGTGCACTTTTATAGGTTAGCATACAATTTTTCAGTTCTAAGCACCTCCAACACCATTTTGATGTGTTCAACATGTTCTACTAGGGTGCGGCTATATATCAATATGTCATCAAAATAAACCACCACAAATTTTATAATAAAAGCCCTCAAAACATGATTCATTAAGCGCATAAAAGTGCTAGGTGCATTTGTTAAACCAAAAGGCATCACTAGCCACTCATACAACCCAAATTTTGTTTTAAAGGTTGTCTTCTATTCATCTCATTCCTTCATTCTAATCTGATGGTATCCACTATGTAGGTCAATTTTAGAGAAAATAACAGCACCACTAAGTTCATCAAGCATGTAATCAAGCCTAGGAATAGGATGACGATATCGGATAGTGATATTGTTAATAGCTCTACAATCAACACACATTCTCCATGTACCATCTTTCTTTGGAACAAGAGTAGCAGGGACAGCACAAGCACTAAGGCTCTCATGTACATACCCTTTGTCAAGTAGTTCTTGCACTTGCCGCTGAATTTCCGTTGTTTCTTCCGGGTTGGTGCGGTACGGTGGCCAGTTTGGAAGAGAAGCTCCAGGAATGAGATCAATTTCATGCTCAATCCCACGAAGTGGCGGTAGGCCAGCAGGTACCTCCCCCGGAAAAACATCATTAAATGCCTGCAACACATTAGAAATAACACTAGGAAGAGAGGTCATGTCGTTAGTGGAAAGGATTGCATCTTTGTACAAGAGTACAAAATGTGTTATGTTAGGGTTTTCTCTTATTTCTTTCATCTCAGATTTTGTGGCTATAGCAACCATACTTTTTCTCTCACGCTCTTTTTTTCCACTCATGTTTGGCTTGTGGCGCTAACTCACCGATTTGTGGACAGCACTAGTGTTTTTCTTTTCTCTCACACTCATTTTCTTTTGCATGTTGGCTGCTATGATTTGAGTGGGAGTCATGGGCAGCAGCTTGACACCATTTTCTTGCCATTTGAAAGCATATGTATTGTCATGGCCATCATGTAAAGCATGCCTATCAAATTGACATGGCCTTCCCAACAACAAGTGACAAACCATCATGGGCACAATATCACACTCAACGGTGTCAGTGTAATCATGTATGCTGAAAGTGACCCTCACCATATAGTGCACTTTGACATCTCCACAATCACTGAACCATTGCACATGATAAGGATGAGGATGTTTTATCATGGTCAGCCACAATTTATCACACATTTCTTTGCTAGCAAGGTTGTGCCAGCTACCACCATCAATGATCAATTTTACCAACTTGTTGTTTACCTTGGCTTGGGTCTGAAATAAATTAAACTTCTGTTCTTGATCGTCATCTTTGAGTTGAACACTTAATGATTTGGTGACCACGATGGTATTACCAGCTTCAAAAGTATAGTTTTTGTAGTCACCTTCTTCATATTTTTGTGCATCATCAAACTTGTTATTTTCAGTAGCAGTTTCACACTCATCTTCACTAGCTGAATCCTATTCTCCACCTTCTGTAACAATCACAACACGATTGTGTTGGACAGTCCTTGATGACATGGCCTCAACCCAAGCACTTGAAACATTGAATTCCACTACCCTTAGAGCTAGAACCCACTGAATTATTGACCTTTAATGAGGTTGGCCTCGCAGATTTCTCCACATTTGGAGATGCATTAGATTTTTCAGCAGCATTGGAACGAGAGTGGTTGTTGGAGTTTGATCTGGATGAAAACATGCCTCTCCCCAAATCAAACCTTGCTGTTTTTGAAGCATTTGATGATGACCTTGAGCTGAAGGTTGAAGTCTTACTTGTCTTAGCATCATCATTCAATTGTCTCTCAGCGTTTTGTGCAATATGGACTAGCTCTACTACATTGTTGTAGGTCTGAAATTCCACCACACGTTTGATTTGCTTGTTCAAACCGGAAAGAAAACATGCCATGGATTGCTCTTCATCCTCATGCACATGAGCTTTAATCATTGCCTGCTCCATCTCCTTATAGTATTCTTCCATAGATTTGCTTCCTTGCCTCAAATTATGCAGCTTGTCAAAGAGATCACGTTTATAATGTTTCAGAACAAAACGTGCTCTCATTTCTCTCTTCATTTCATCCCATGTTGCCACTGGAAGCTCACCACTCTCCTCTCTTTGGTTCTGAATTTGTTCCCACCAAATGAGAGCATATCCATCAAAGTCAAGTGCAGCCATATGCACCTTCTTTTCCTCCAAATAATTATGCACACCGAATATTTTATCAACCTTTAACTCCCATGTGAGATATGTATTGGAATTAGATGTGACTTCAAATTTTGGCATGCTGAATTTTAGCTTTCCAAACTTCTCTTCATTGGGCTGATCATTGTTGCCATTGCGATGACGTTGAAAGTTGTCATTGCGATGTAATCTAAATGTATATGGATCTGTTTCAGCTGCCCCATCATCACCATGCCCATGGCCCCTTCCACGACCGAAAGCTTCACCACCTCTTCCTCCACCACGCCCTCGCCCATGGGCATTCTTCCTTGCTTGCTCTTCCCACTGCAACCGGGCTGCATATTCCTCATCGGTCTCATCTAGCTCTTCTTCATAAGCACCTGCAGAACCTTGCACCTTCAGTGCCTTCACAACTTCAGCAACCATATTTGTTTGGACAATAGTCATATTCTGATTGAGTTGTGCGTTGAAGTCTTGCACCAGCTTCTGTAGTTGCTCTTGTGTGACATAGCTCGGTTGCTCTCCATCTTCACCTGCCATGGTTAGTGGGAAAACAAGCTAATTCAAGTTATGTGGCTGTATGGAAAACACTTAAACTCACTTTCTCTTACCACCAAAGTTCTTATGAATCCTTGCTGAAATTGCGAGCTGTAAACAAACCTTAGTGGTAGTCGACACAACAAAGGTGATATATCAAGCGAAATCAAAGTCACAGTGCATTCTAAACAGCAGCTTTTTTTGTGGAGCTTGGAGGGTTATTTATCTAGTATGCAAATTGAAATTTAAAGCTATTGACAAGTTAAGTAACAATCCAACCAAGATAACAAAGTCGAGTTCAACTGAAAACAAATAAGATGGCAAATGTATTTAGCAACTCACGCACAAAGATGATGGAACTTGTTGCAGCCAAGGAAATGAGCCAAACTGAAAATTCAACTCAAGAACAATGCTCAATGCTACACAAGTTATGGAGAGACGCTAGTTGATTGCTTACATAAATGAGAGGACTACAAGATTTGCACAAATGTTGAATATATAATAAACAGAAACAATAACAAGCAAGTCAGTCAATGTGGTGATCTCAGCACTCAAACTTTAATATTATTATTATTATTATTCTTTTCTTGCACTCTTCTTTGTTCTTTTTTTTTCTTCTTTTTGCTACTAAAATGAACACATCAGACTGTATATAACGATGTTCAACTAATGTTCAGTTTCAGTAAAGTGCAAAGCCCTTAAGCAACAACCTACAGCTAGTCTCAATAGGTTCAAAGTGTTCACAAAGGATGGCCTGGTGTACCACTAATATGTACTACACTAGGTATACACAAAGAATGACCTGATACACAAGATTTCAGTTTCAGCACAATCTAAAATTTTAATAGCAGTAGTAACTGAAACTTTTCATGCTCAAATAAATATTCCACATTATGATTCACAACTTGAGCACCTAATATTCTGATAGTACTTCAAATAAGCTTTCCAATGAGCTCAAGAACACCAAAAACGAATTTCGGATGCAAAAGTTACGTTTGTTTTGGTGTATGGTGTTCAAATTTCAGATCTAAGCGCGAAAATATTTCGGGATGAAACTTGACCTGAACAAGAACACAAAAACGAAGGGGAAAACACAAATCTTAATGGTGAACTATTGGGGAATACAAATCAGAGGGCGGAATACGGAGGGAAACACAAAGATTCAGCAACCAAACTCGATCAATTGGACTGAAACTTAACAAAACTCACTGAAATTTCAGATCGGGTTTTGGGTAGTAGAAATTTTTGGTATTTTCAGTTTAGGATGGTGAACAACAGGGGAAATAAAGGGGGATACAAAGGGGTAAAGATCCTACTGAGGAAACCATAGCTCTGAATACCAAGATGATGCGGGGGCTTGCCCGATCTTCTCGTCGTAAGACCTAGGGATAACAGACCCGTGAAGCCTGACGAAACAAGTTCGCTCAACAACACGCTTTGGCCTATAAATGACCCGTGAAACCTGATGAATCATGGCACCAACAGCTGCTAGAACAGCCACCTGTGACAAACATTTCGCCCAACAACACGCTTTGGTCGATGCCTGACCTGAACCACGTAACGGAGAGGCGATGCTCTTGCAAATCACAAGAAAACGCAAGAACAACTGGTAGAGAAATCTCCCAATCCTCAAGGGGGGCACTTATGGCACAAATCCTAAGGATAAGAGCAATATACTTCTCTATTTTTCTGAGTTCAATTCGTGGTTAGGGTTTCCACAAGGTGTACAAGGGTTATTTATACCAGGAACAACCCACGTAGCTAGGCCAAACTGAAGTTACATGGACCTGTTGCAAAATAGGCAAATAAAAGTAACACTCGTTCAGATCGGACAAGTCTGAACTAGAAAAAGAAACACTCGCTAAGAAAAAGTAACACGTCCGATGAAAAAAATAACATCCGTTCAGATCGGACAAGTCCGAACTGAAAAGGAACACTCCCGGAGAAACATAACACGCACTAAGAAAAAGTAACAGTCATTCAGTTCGAACAAGCTCTAGAAAAAGGAACACTTCCGGTGTAAAAGTAACATACCCTGAGCAAAACCAACACACCCGAAAGTCTAGAGCAGTCTTTACTAAAACAGGCATAACTCTTTCTGTAGATATCCAATGGATACGCCGTTTGGTGCATATAAAAGTAGATTTCAAGACCTTTCTATCGATGTATGATACTTAGGGTGGTACCTCTTAGGATGATACAGAATTTATCATAAAGTTGAAGTACAAAATCTGGACATCGACACATCGACTTCAACTTGCTCTCTTGGACATCAAGTGGCCATCATGTCTTGAATTTGTGCTTTAAACCTGAGGACAAGTAATGCACCTCCATTAGGTAGTACATGACTCTTATGAGATGCATGTTCATAATCATTAAGGAAAAGATTCACCTTATGTTACAATTGCTTTGCTTGGGCTCGAGTTATTAGTCTCTCAAAGGTGTAGTCGCGAGGGATGTCCTCATCATCGGGTCTACCTTCGGGTGTCACCAACCAAAGGTGTACAATGATTTGGGATCCGCAGAAAGCTAGCGCCCCGTTACATTGGCCCATATCCAATCATTGCTAGGTGTGGGCCTATAGCCTACAAACTCCAGCTATCAAAGAACCTTGCTGGAGTGTATGACACATTCCATGTGTCCCAACTCAAGAAGTGTCTGAAGACACCAGTTGACGTCCCCTTGGAGAGCACCGAACAACTACAACCTGACTTGACATATTCAGGGCGCCCGGTGAAGGTACTAGATGAGAAGGAACGAGTTACTCGCAAGAAGACGCTCAAGTTCTACAAGGTTCAATGGAGCAATCACACTGAGAAAGAGGCTATTTGGGAGACAGAAGAATTCCTACAAAGCCACTACCCAGAGTTCCTAAACCAACACCTAGGTAAACCATCGTAACTTTCTTTAACCTCGGGACAAGATTTCTTTCAGGGGGAAGGCTGTGACACCTCTGGTATCAAGGATTCCTGGCAAAGCACCTTAATCACAACCTTGACATGTTTAGAAACTCAACTAAGAATTTGATCAAATTGAATAAAATTCGATCAAATTTAAGAGGCATTTGAACTTAAAGTCCAATTTTTTCAACATAATCCATACCAACAAAAATATATGTCATAGCTTGGAACAAACTAGAATTTTGAGAAATTTCTTAGAATTTTATCCTTTAATTTAATGGCTCAAATAAATGCCCAAAAGGTCAAAAACTAACCCTCTTTGAAAATTTCTCATTGAAATTCAAATAGCAACCACCGAAGGGTATCATTTTTATGACTTCAAGCACATACAGATAAACACGCCCATATTTTTACATTTGGCATAGGGTGAATGTTTTTAAAGATATAAAAATATGAAATGGGTGCTGTTTTGAAAACCAACAAAAAAGAAAAATAAGGTGGGTCCCATAATTCAAAAACTGCAGCCTTCACCCGGAGCTCTGTTGTGCTTGCAGCCGGCCACCTACCATCACTGGACGCTAAGAACCCCTTAATCAGATGCGCAACGAGCTGGGCTACATGCAGGAATTTTTCTTGTGATTTTTAGTGGCTATTGGTCTTCTTCCGGGACGCGCCGCTGTGCTCCGGTGAGCCACGACCGCCATGGCTGAGCTTCAGCTCGAGCTGGGCCGAATCCCCTGCGGCAAGCCATCGTGTGGCCACCTATTTGGCCGCATTTTGATTGGCCAGACCAATATTTCAATTTTTTCTATGATTTAGTATTTGCCTGTAAATTGTTGTCAATTGTAAAATCCATAACTAATTCCACACTTCGAGTTTGGGGTCAAAGTAAATTTTATCGGGTTCGTCCAGATGTTTAGTATTTTAGAAAAATGCTAAACAATGTTGCATGTTAATATTACTATCAGGATTAAAATAAATATTTAAAATATTAATAAATTTGTATACAAATCTGTGAGGTGAGTATGTGGCTCCCCTTCCCGGAGGATCAAGGTCCCAAAGATGTTGATAGTGCAGAAACTTGATAATATAATATTTGTCCAAATTTAAGTTGAATATTACATCATTAAGGTTATCAGAGTGCAGCGGAATAATACAAGTTCATGAATGTTTTGAAAACAGCAGAAGCAAATAACGTTCAGAAACTACGAGCTCGACGATATAGCATAAAGATGATCCATGCCCAACGAACATCACTCTAGCAGCACACAACATCACTGCGGCGGTGAGTCGGACTCCCAGTGGGCAACCCTCAGGGACTTGCATGTCCTAAGGCATCACATCTACAGGCAATTCTATTTCTTCATTACCTGAAAAACATAATGGCACAAAGCCTGAGTACTAATTACTCAGCAAGACTTACCCGTCGGACACCTAGACATGCAAAGGCTCTAATAGGTGGCTCGTTTTAAAAAGGACTCGCACTAAGTAACCTATTAGTTCTATCATGTCTTAATTGTCAATTTTAATAGGTTGAGCCAAAATGTAACTTGAGTTGCAACAAAAGGGGGTAATAAAACAATATATAAAGTTAATACGATATAAGAGCAATAATAATAATGATCATCATCATCAATAAGCAACATAATCCATTCCAGAATATTAGGTGCAACTACGTGATTGGCGCGGTGACCAAGTGGTATTTATTACTGCGAGGGATAGCAATTGCAATCGATTTACACCAGCTGGGAAAACCCGAGATACATGACACATACGCAACAATTAAGGCCGTATTTGGCAACCTTTCGCAAGAAATGCAGCTACACCTCAGCCCGGGTGTGGTGACGTCGAGTGGGCATGCCGTTCTGCCAATAGTACTTCATGGTATGAACCACCCACCCTAGCAGCAGGAGGGTCAATGACCAACGCACCTTAACCGTCCTCAATGCAAGTGACCTTTAATGCTACATTGGTTTACTAGTGCCCATAAACTAGCATGTATTCAGTACTGTTCAATACTTGATCAAGGGGCCGACCACAGACGGGTCCTAGGTTCAACAAGGCAAGGACCGCAGTCAACACCCATGTGTTGCTGCAAACATACACATGCATTATCCCTGCTCGGTCATAACATAAAAATAAACTCCTTTTAATAATTCCCGTTCCAGTGGTCAAGTTCATCCCTTAGTAATAATAATATCTACAGAGACTAGAAATTACTAAGCATAGCATAACAATACCGATTCTACCAAAGTTCTAAAGACAGTAGCATATGTCATTTGGGTATCACGCAAGGTGGATTTCAATCATCGCCTATGACCTAATGCAATAATAATTATAGACACTAGTAATGATATAAACTAGCAAAATTTTGTAAAAGGGCGAATGTAAACCAGGGCTTGCCTGGATCGATGTTAGTGCTAGCAACTACATCTTCTTTCTCTTGAGGGTTGACGTCTTTCTGAAAGTCGTCCTCTTGCTCCTGGTTGTCGTTGCCCATATGATGGAATTGATTTAACAGCATTATCGGAATACCGTTGAATGCAATGATATGATGCATGCAAGCATATTGTGTTGTAATGTCAATTAAAATTATTATTATGTTCTCAAAGCCATACGCTTCAGAGAAGTGGGGTTGTTATTTAAATTGTTAAGTACATATATTCTTTATGCAATTAAACAAGGTAAATGAGTGATATGAGCAATTAAATTAGTTAGTAAAATAAATTTATGTTTCTAGACATGTGTGATTTACTGTGGACAGAGACTTATAAGAGTGATTTTTGTGCCAACTGGCAAGGGCAATTTATTTATAGAATAATGACTAGAACTAATTTAAGCAAACATACTAAATAAATTCCAGAGCCTACAATAATTCATATTTTACCAAACAAAAATTTATGGTGGTAGCTAATCATGTGTTTACTAAGCATGCCAAAAATTAGGGTTTAATTTTATTCCTAGAATTTCTGGTGAATTGTTTGGTGTTTTGGCAATTAAATGAATTAATTAAAATACATGTACAGAGACAGCTATTTATCATTGTACTAAAATCAGAGCACTGAAAGATGATTCCAACAAAATTTATTTGAGCCTGAAAGGATTTGAATTTGATTTACTATGGTTTTTCAAAGTTAATAGCAATTTCTGGCCATTTTACTGGTATTTCTGGTTTTTATTGGCTGCCACGTAGGAGCCAAGTGGGTGACACATCGGAGCCAACTCAGCTGCCAGTAGGCGCCCGTCAGCGCCGCCACGGGGCTCGCCGGAGCGACTGCAAGCTCGCCACCGGGCTGATGGTCTAACGGAACTCGACTCCGAGTTCACCAAGGTGTAGAGCAGGCCGAGGCACGTCGGTCAGAGGGGTTTGCGAGGAGTGGTGCTCACCGGAGGAGGGTTGGCGACGAGAGGCGGCGGAAGACAAACTTCAGCGATGTCGCGGAAGCGGTACAGGACACCAAATCGGTCGCCGTCTTCTCCTTGAGCTTAACCGGGGCATGGGGAAAAGCGGCATCGAGGTAGGAGCTCGTTGTGTAGCGGCTTCGATTCCTAGCGGAACAGAGGCGGTGGCCGGAGAAAAGCAGCGGTGCCGGTGATGTCACGAAGAAAGCAAGGAAAAGAATGGTCAGGGAAATGCGCCAGGAAGTTACGCACGTGAAAGGAAGAAGAAAGGCGATGAGGCTCACCAGAGGTAGCCAATTTTGGCCGGTAGCGGAGGAGGTCACCGGATTTGCTCGTTCCGGTTATCTTCGAATTGGTTTGGGCTCACGTAGGCATTGGTCGATCGATGAGCATGGGAAGCAGTAGGAGAATCGCGCGCATGGATTTGATGTGTTGGGTGAGGCTCGGTGGCCGAGAAGCAGGGAGCTCAAGCTCGAGCTTGCGCTCGGTGATGGCTGGGAGCAGAGTTCAGAGAGGGGGAAAATGAGAGAGAGAGCAGGGAGCAGAGAGCAGCGGGGAATGGAGGGTGTTTGAGGCTCCTGGGAGTGCTTTGAATTCCGTAGAGGGGAGAGGAGCAAGTGGGGGATGAGAGCGGGAGAAACAGAGGGAATTGAAGGTTTTCCGGCCGGGTCGGGTTGACGTGTAGAGGAGAGGGAGGAGGCCAATGGGCAGCAATCGCGGCGGTGTGATGGACGGGACAACACGAGGTTGCAGAGGAGATGCAGGCGGCACTGTTGCACGCAAGGAGTCTCGAGGTGGTGGTGCAGGCGGTGGCGTGCGCATTGGGGAGAGCCGCTGCGCCGGGGAAGTCTCTACGCCAGTGAGGAGGAAGAAGAGGGAGATTTTGCACTGCAGCCCTTGAACTAATTGATTTCTTGCAAAACAGTCCCTGGTCAATGGTATTTCCAATTGAAATAGCTAGGGACCTCCAATTGAATTGAGATTTTGCACATAGGTCCTTTGTGAATATTCTGGTGCTCTGATGGGACCCATTTGGTCAAAATTTTATAATTAATTTATAATAAATTCCCCATTGTGAAAGGTTTTCATGCTTTAATTAATTATTTGGGGTATTTCCACAACTGGTAAAATGCTCATTAAATTCATAAAATTATATTTTAATATTACTAATATGATTATGAATTTAGTTGGCATATGTTGTATAATAAAATTTCATTTGGCTCACAATTTGTTTTGTAGGGTTTCTAATTACCTGGAATTAATTTAAATAATTGAAGTGAGGCTTCATCATTTCATGCTATATTGTTCATGATTTGCTCTTTCATGTTTGTTAGATAGAAGTGAGACACCTGGGGTGTCATATCCCTCACTCCTTAAAGAAATCTTGTCCCGAGATTATGAACAAGACAAACTAGAGGGAAGTTCGGTGGTCATAGTATACCTGTGTATGACGACCAAAATTTCGGGTAATGTGTTCTCAGAAATTCTTCAGATTCCCAAGTGGATTCACCTTCTGAGTGATTACTCCATTGAACTTTATATAAATTGAGTGTTCTTTTACGGGTTGTGCGCTCTTTCTCATCGAGGATCTTTATCGGTTGTATAGAGTATGTGAGATCTGGTTGAAGTTGGTCATACTCTTCCAAGATTTTGTCAATGGGTGGTTTGAGAGACATGAAAGGTGTGATGAACTCTAGATAGATTAGCGGGTAACTCCAGCTTGTAGGGTACGTTTCCACATCTTTCTAGAATTTGGAATGGTCCAATGTAACGGGGAGCTAATTTTCCCTTAACTCCAAACCGTTGGATACCCTTCATAGGTGACATGCGGAGATAGACGTAGACACCTTTATTGAAATATAATGGCCTACGTTGACTATTTGCATACTTCTCTTGGCGGCATTTAGCAGCTTTAACATTTGCCTGAATGGTACGAACTTTTTCTTCTGTGTCCTTGACAAGATCTGGACCAAAGGTTACACTTTCTCCAGATTCAGACCAGTTTAATGGTGTTCTACAACTACGACCATAGAGTGCTTCAAATGGTAACATTTTCACACTCTCCTGGTAACTGTTGTTATACGAGAATTCAGCATAGGGTAGATACTCATCCCAGTTACCACCATGTGTTAAAACACATGCCCTAAGCATATCTTCCAAATTTTGGTTGACATGCTCTGTCTGTCCATCGGTAGCGGGATGGTAAGCAGAACTACGAATTAGACCTGTACCCAAGGACGTATGCAGTTGTTCCTAAAAGCGAGCGACAAACTGCAAACCACGATCTGAAATGATGGTCTGGGGTACCCCATGACGACACAGAATTTTTGCAATGTATAGCTCTGCATATTGCCATATGCTGTATCTATTTTATTGACGGGCAGAAAGTGGGTAGATTTCGTGAGTCTGTCCACAATGACCCAAATAGAATTATGCTTCCACGAGGTGAGAGGTAGGCCAACAATAAAGTCCATGCTGATGTCTTCCCATTTCCAGGCGGGAATACTCAATGGTTGAAGCAATCCGGCCTGTTTCAAATGGTCGGCCTTACCTCTCTGACAAGTATCACATTCTGTGACATATCGAGCCACTTCTCGCTTCATTCTTGTCCACCAAAAATTCTTCTTCAGATCTTGGTACATATTATTACTACCCGGATGAATGGAGTATTTGGAGTGATGTGCTTCATCCAAGATTTTTTGTCGAAGTTCAAAGTCTTTTGGTACCACCAAACGGTTATTGAACCATAGGGTACCGTCGGAGTCTTGGGTGAAACATTTTGCTTTGCCCTTCTTAATGTTTTGATGGATATGATTCATACCAACGTCATTTTTCTATGTAGCAATGATTTCTTCATGAATAGTAGAATGTACACTAAGGTTGCTAATCACTATAGCAGGCAAAACGTGAAGACTGGGTTCTGAAATAGTGGCGTGGCTGCCGTTGTTCTGATATTCCAGTACTAAATGATGGCAGTGTACCTTCCTACTCAATGCATCGGTGACTACATTGGCCTTGCCCGAATGATAATGAATCTCCAGGTTATAATCCTTAATCAGTTCTAGCTACCAACATTGTCTCATGTTCAGATCCGTCTGGGTAAAGATATATTTTAAGCTCTTATGATCCATGTAGATGTGCACTAAGTTTTGGAGCAAATAATGCCTCCATATTTTTAGTGCAAGTACAACCGCAGCTAATTCCAAATCATGAGTTGGATAGTGCTCTTCATGCTTCCGTAGCTGTCGAGATGCATAGGCCATGACACGACCTTCCTACATGAGCACACATCCAAGTCCTGTCCCAGATGCATCACAATACATGTCGAACGGCTTGGTGATGTCTGGTTGAGCCAATACAGGGGCAGTGGTCAATAATTTATTCAATGCTTGAAATGCTTCTTCGCAATTGTTGTTCCAATTGAATTTTTTATCCTTTTTCAGCAGCTCCGTAATGGGTTTGGTCAGCCGAGAAAAAATTGGAATGAACCTACGATAATATCCGGCTAGCCCGAGGAAACTGCGTACTTGATGAACCGTCTTCGGTGACTTCCAACCTAGCACATATTGAACTTTTCTAGGATCCACCGAGATACCTTCCGCAGAGACTATGTGACCAAGAAATGGCACACAGTCCAACCAAAATTCACATTTGCTGAATTTTGCATACAGCTTGTGATCTCGGAGGCGTTGAAGAACAATGCGAAGATGCTCAGCATGCTCTTCCTTGCACTTAGAATAGATGAGGATGTCATCAATGAATACTACCACAAATTTGTCCAACTCGGGCATGAATACCGAATGCATGAGGTACATGAAATGGGCAGGGGCATTTGTCAATCTGAATGACATTACTAGATACTGAAACAATCCATATCTAGTAGAGAAGGCGGTCTTTGGAATGTCTTCGGCTCTGATCTTGATTTGATGATAGCCCGAACGGAGGTTAATCTTTGAAAAGACCTTAGCACCAACCAATTGGTCAAAGAGGATATCAATACGGGGTAATGGGTATTTGTTCTTGAAGGTAACTTCATTAAGAGGCCGATAGTCAACGACAAGGCGCAAGGACTTGTCCTTCTTCTTCACAAAAATAGAAGGGCAGCCCTAAGGTGAAGTGATTGGGCGAATGAATTCTTTTTCCAATAACTCATTCAATTGCCTTTTCAACTCAGCCACCTCATTCGAGGGCATTTTATACGGGCCACGAGATATCGGAGAAGTTCCTGGCTGTAGCTCTATCTTAAATTCCACGTCACGGTCAGGTGGTAGACCATAGATGTCCTCGGGAAACACGTCCGAATACTCATGAATGACGGGAATACTTTCGAGTGATTGCCCTTCCAAGTGATGGACAACCAAGGCTTTCGATAAATTGGCATTTAGAGAAAATGTGTCTTTTCCATGCAAAGTAGAGTTAATGTGAACGATGCAAGGCTCAATGTGTAGCATGGCTCTATGGGTTTTCATCCAGATCATACCTATGATCAGATAAATCTCTTGATCCCTGAGCATGATGAAATCGGTGGGGTAAATCTTCCGATTAATTTCTAGTGGAGCCCTACACACTACTTCGTTAGCAAAAATTTGTCTAGCAGGAGAGCGGACGGTGTAGCATCTATTTATGACGGTGGTGTGGAGATTTTGTTTATGCACACAAGCTTTGCTAATGAAGTTATGTGTAGCACTAGAATCAAAAAGTGCAAAGATAGGCTGGCAATAGAGCGAGAGCGTACCGATCAGCACAGGTTCACCCTGAGGAATATCTTCAGCAGTGGTGTGGTTCACTTGGGCACCACGAGACGGTGCATTCACATTCCTGCTCGGGTTCTGACGCTGATCGCTGTTGTGGTTGTTGTTGTTGTTGCGCCTCGGTGCAGTGCAGTTCTTGGCAAAGTGGCCGGTACAACCGCAATTGTAGCATGGATAACTGCTTCCACAATCAGCAGGCTGGGGGGCACGAGCATTCTGATTCCCTTGCTGCTGGTATGGTGCATGGTACTGAGTGTTCTGCTGTTGGTACGGTGCATGGGGTGGAAAGTTTTGTTGATGTGGTGACCTTGAGTAGTTCTGACCATACCGCCGCTGATACTGCTGCTGCGGAAATGCCCGGAAACGCTGTCCGGTAGGTGAAGTGTAAATCAGGCGGTGTTTTGCCTATGGGGTAGTAGAGGCGCTAGCAGGAGCCTTTCTTTTGTGATATTCTTCTTCAACTTGGTGCATAGCGCCTTCCTAGACAATAGCAGCATTGACCAGGTCATTGAGTGTGCCGGTTGTCTACCAAGTCAGACGCTCCTTAAGTGTGGCATTCATACCACGCAAAAATGCATATCTCTTCTTGTCCTCAGTATTGACATACTCAGTAGCATACTGAGCCAGGTGATTAAAAGCTTCAGAATATTGGAGGACATTCCTCCCTCCTTGTTTCCGATCCATAAATTCCTGGAATTTCCTCTGCATGAGGCCAGCTGGGATGAAATGAGCATGAAATGCAGTCTTGAACTCATTCCATTCAACATGGCGTCCAGCGGGCAAAGAAGCTTCATAGTTCGCCCACCAGGCATTAGCAGAGCCCTGGAGTTGTTGGGTGGCGAATATCACCTTCTGGTGCTCGGTGCACTCCAGCAGATCAAACTTTGACTCGGTCTGACGCAGCCAGTGATCGGCATCCAGAGGTTCTCTGGCGCGCTCGAAGGTTGGCGGATGAGTACCTAGAAAATCTGAGTAGGTGCTCTGTCGAGGCTGATTGTTGTTGTTGCTGTGACCTCCCTGTCCATCTAGATGGGACGTAATATCTACTAGCAGACGAAGAATCTCAGAGTCATTTTGCTGCCGGTTGAGTGCAACAGCCAATACCTCAGCTAGTGAGGGCTCAGCATTAGCTCCTTGCTGAGAGCTTTCAGGGTCATCCTGATTTCGAGTACGCACCATGACAACCATTCACCGGGGTGTAGCGATCCATCTACTCCTGGCCTATGTCTTTCGGCTCTTCTGCTTCCTCTGGATCCACCATTTCCACATCATTAATACCAACCGGCGCCATCTCTACATCCTCTTGTTCTCCATACTCCATGGTGATCTCGTCCCAATTTCCTTCAATGGGAAGGTGGGCAGCCTTGAATGCGTCCAAGTCATCTTGAGCCTCAATCATGTCATGCTCCAAATCTGCTGCATCCAGCAAGGCCTGGTCACGTTCCTCTATAATCGCTTCCATCTCTTCATTCTTTGCTTGAATTTGTTGGTTTAGTTCTGCAATTTCCTCATCCTTAGTTTGTTTTTCGACCTCAGAAAGTCGAAGTGCAGCATGAAACACATCTAGTCGCTGGCACAAGTTTGTGCATAAAGCAAAAGTGGATAAGCCATAATACTCTATTATGGGCAGCAAAGGATCATGGTGGTGATGGTTTGGATCAAAGATGAAATCCACACGCCTAATCCACTCAAAGTACGTCACATCATTAATGGGTAGTAAGGCGACGGGTGTTCCAGCAACATCATGCTTGTGGTCTTCACAGAATCGAGTAAGTGCCATGAATGTAGCCACATTCCAGGTGGAAGGCAGATCTATCCCAGTGACGCTAATGGTCCAAGATTCCCATGCGGGAATGACCGAGTAGTTGGCGGGAACTGCTACATGGATGACACATGAGGGGACTCCATGCTCCTGAAATTCCTTGCCAACATAGGTGGGAGGAATGGGATATCTGAATCTCTAGAGAACTCTCCAAAATAGGTGAACCATCCCTGTGAACTCTAGACCGTCGGTGATCTCCCAACCCGGTGGAGGTTGATTGGTGTTTTTAGCCATCTAGAAGGAAAGTACTTTGATTGAGTCAAAGAGTATGATCAAGCTGGAATTCTTATGAAACTCTGTTGCAACAACAGTAGCTGAAAGGTTACAACCAACACATAACACAAGTCAACATAGTCTTAAGTACATGCACTCAGAATATGTGGCCATCGAGTTACAAAAGCCTCTCACATAGTGATCCCCCAAAATACCACAACCTCGCGTGGTCGACAAAAGCTACCTACCCAACTTGTCCTGCTTACATGACCAAGTCCGGTTTATCATGATCCCCTAAGTCCTATCTCTAGCTGGTGCCTCGTAGTCCATATCAGACTCCTCGTCCATGTCCTCATCCGGTTCCTCCCGCTCTGGTGCTGCCGGTGGCGCCAGGACCGCCTCCAGCTGCTGCTATAGGCCCTGGTTCTCGTGAGCCAGGGTCTCTAGATCCTCTTCCATGAGCTCTGTCTCGTGTTGTGCAGCCGTCAACTGATGTTGTAGGTGTTCGTTGTGGTTGACGCGCTGCTGCATAAGCACGCCACGTATATCAACCTCCTGCGTGAGGGTGTCACGCTGTTCGGTGATCTCAGTAACACGAGTCTCACTCGCCTCAAGAGCAGTGGTCAGCCTCTGAATCTCCCTCTGCTGTGCGCCAACATGTGTCTACAAATCATTCCACTGCATCCAGGCCTGCTCAGCGTCAGCCAGTAGAATCCTACTGTGGCTGCTAGCCTCCTCATCCAAGTTGAGGAGGTACTCGGAGTAGTGGGACACACGGTGTGATGAGGACATCACTCCTATGGATACACACAACACTCCTTCAAATCTGGACTTGCAAGGTCCAATGACTAGAGCTCGTGCACGACAACTAAATTTAGAGGTGAGCTCGTTCCTATGTTCTTCGCTATATGTTACTTTTGAGAATGGTTTGCTACCTAATGATTATTTTATGATTAGAAACCATGGAGAGGACCAGGAGATGATGGGAGAAGGATTTGGAAACGTGGAGGGCCAGCAAGGGCTTGGAAGCCAAAGTGGAGGCCCAATCAAAACCGACTTCGAGTCTGTTTCGGGGCCCAGGACCAGTCTGTACTAAAACGGTCGTCCAGGACGCATACGGACTCGGATTTGGACGTTCTACATATGCACGGAAAGATAAGGAGAAGACCTTTCCAATGCCTCCAGCCTCATGTCAAAATTCATCCGGAGTCATCGGGAATCGTCAAAACAAGAGAGAGTCCAGAATCTGTGTCGGTGCTGCGTCGCTTATTTTTTGTCTTTGGGCCTTGTATCTAGTTGAGCCCAATTCGGGGCGCGTCCAGAGGGTCTTGCACGACCCTAGGGTCTTTATATACAGCCACCGCTGCACCATTAGGGTTCGGGTTTTGCTTAGATCAATTCTGTTCATAAACAGTTTCGCCGTTCATCGGTTTGTGACACCCCAACTTTGAGAGTTTAATCATACATCTGCAATTGTGTTGCATTCTTCGTTATTCTTGCTTGTGTTCTTGATTCGCAGACAGGGATTAGCCTTCTCGGCGAGGTCAATCGTCTTTTGGACGGTTGATAACCAGAGGAGACGTCGTGCTGCGATTGCGGGGTTTAGAACGTGCTGTTCTGAAGCCGGATCGATTTGTGTGTCGCCTCCGACCAAATCAACTTACCAAGAACCTTTCGGAAGATCGGGAACCCTTGTCCACATCATGGTGGTACCCCGCGTGATACACCAGGTAGTCGTCGTGGGCAATGTGCCTTATGTGCCTCTGCCAGACCGGGTTGGCCTGGTGCTAGATGGGAATCATCTCAAACGGAGTCCTAGAGAGCGCTGCTGTGTGGTGCCCGTAAAAGTGAGTGAGAGCCTTGTGGGCGACTCTCTCCAAGCCCTCACGGAGGCTTCCATAAATCGTCGTGCTCTCCATCCCCGCCATGTCAAGGTTGCGCGGGTGGGTGGACACGCTGATACGCACCTCAGCAAGAGTCACCTCGTGGCGGCGGATCTCGCGGCCCTTCTAGGAAGGTGGCTTGTCGTAGCCCAGCAAGCGTAGCAGCACCCACAAAAGTGTAGGAAAGCTGCGGTGGTGAAGACCGGTGGTGTAGCGCCACCCATCATGCGAAAGCTCCTCAAAACCGTGGTCACCCATCTGGAACAAAAACCCAATAGTGAGTACAGTGTTCCATGGGCCATAATGCATATCACTGACATGGTGCTGGTAATGATAGCAAAACTATACCACAAAAATTTGATTGAGACAAACCTTCCTTACAGTAAGGATGCATTTCATATAAAGTGCTATGAAATACATAAAACAAGTTTTTAGTTTACATTTTCCAGCCTCAAGGGGCAATAATACGGCAATGGATTTTAAGACAGATTCTGTCTTGACTGTACAACAGTCAGAAAAATGGGTATTTCGATCAGAAAACAAGGTCTTAAAACTTAGGTCTTGGAACCATGTTATAATAGGATTTCATAGCTTTCCAGATTGTATTTATACTCTCAAAAATTCCAAGTAAAACTGGACTTATGAATTTTGCAAGTTCTGGTTGGCAGATTCTCTTCCAGAATGACAGAGGCTTAATGTTTTGGCTCTACTGGGCAGAGTAAAACTAATAAAATGGTGAAACCTATTGGAGGTGAAAATAGACTTCAAGGGCTTTCCATATTAGGTTTAAACACTTGCAAATTCGAAGTACAACTCCAGTTATGCAATTTCCAAGTTCAGGGTTATGCTGAAAACAGTGAGTTGACAGATTGTACTTGTTCTCTGTTTCTGAGGTTGTTACTGTTATGATCAAAATTTAATTCAAATTCTAGGTGACAGAGGGTGTTGAGACCTTCCTAAAAAGTATTTGTATGCCTTATTTGGTTGGGTAAATTAATAGCTATGAATTTTTGAAGTTGGCAGCTAAAAATAGGACAGATTCTGGTTAACTTTGTAACTCAAAATCATATACTTAACATGCTTATAGAATTTTTAGTCAGAGGTTGGTGAGAAAGGAGAGAACAAAATTTTAGTTTAGTTATATTGGAATGCATGCTACAAAATTTTCAATTTATTATCCTATCGTTCCTCCCAACTCAACACATAATTTGCCGGTACTTAGCGGCTCGAGTATTTGGTGACGACCCGCACTCAATACGTAAGTTATTCTAGGTGTTATACTAACGGCGTTAGTGTACCTGCAGAAGATCCATTTCAGAAACAATACATCAAATTCAAAAGAAAATATGAAATAAGCACATTTCTACTAGTAACGATCCAAGAAAAAGGATCGCCCCGTGATAAATCACGAGCCAATAGTGTCTCATATCCGTCTACGAGCACAGACACTGATATCATGCGTGTCAGTTAAGCACGCATGTACCTTTATTTGAAGAAGCTGTAGATGCAAGTAATATAAACAATCATAACCCCGGTTAGCTTTGTCACCACCCTATTATCTACATGGGCAATACTAACGTATCCTTACTCACAAACATCATAGTTTTTGAAAATACGATTTATTTGTTGTATTATCGTGGACCACGGCTCTGATACCAACTGTGGCTCCCCTTCCCGGAGGATCGAGGTCCCGAAGATGCTCATAGCACAGACACTTGACAATATAACATTTGTCCAAATTTAAGTTGAATATTACATCATTAAGGTTATCAGAGTGCAGCGGAATAATACAAGTTCATGAATGTTTTGAAAACAGCGAAAGCAAATAATGTTCAGAAACTATGAGCTCAATGATACAGCATAGTGATGATCCATGCCCAAAGAACATCACTCTAGCTGCACACAACATCACTGTGGCGGCGAGTCGGACTCCCAGTGGGCAGTCCAACCCTCAGGGACTTGCATGTCCCAAGGCATCGCATCTACAGGTAATTCTATTTCTTCATTACCTGAAAAATATAATGGCACAAAGCCTGAGTACTAATTACTCAGCAAGACTTACCTGTCGGACACCTAAACATGCAAAGGCTCTAATAGGTGGCTCATTTTAAAAAGAACTCTCACTAAGCAACCCATTAGTTCTATCATGTTTTAATTGTCAATTTAAATGGGTTGAGCCAAAATGTAACTTTAGTTGCAACAAAAGGGGGTAATAAAACAATATATAAAGTTAATATGACATAAGAGCAATAATAATAATGATCGTCATCATCAATGAGCAACATAATCCATTCCAGAATATTAGGTGCAACTACGTGATTGGCGCGATGACTAAGTGGTACTCATTATTGCGAGGGACATCAATTGCAATCGACTTACACCAGCTGGAAAAACCCGAGATACACGACACATACGCACCAATTAATGCCGTATTTGGCAACCTTTCACAAGAAAAGCACCTACACCTCAGCTCGGGTATGGTGACGTCGAGTGGGCATGCCGTTCTGCCAACAGTACTTCGTGGTATGAACCGCCCACTCCAGCAGCAGGAGGGTCAATGACCAACGCACCTTAACCGTCCTCAATGCAAGTGACCTTTAATGCTACATCGGTTTACTTGTGCCTATAAACTAGCATGTATTTGGTACTGTTCAATACTTGATCAAGGAGCCGACCACGGACGGGTCCTAGGTTCGACAAGGTAGGGCTACCGCAGTCAACACTCATGTGTCACTGCAAACCTACACATGCATTATCCCTTCCCGGTCATAACATAAAAATAAACTCCTTTTAATAATTCCCGTTCCAGAGGTCAAGTTCATTCCTTAGTAATAATAATATCTAGCGAGACTAGAAATTACTAAGCATACCATAACAGTACCGATTCTACCAAAGTTCTAAAGACAGTAGCATAGGTCATTTGGGTTCATGCAAGGTGGGTTTCAATCATCGCCTATGACCTAATGCAACAATAATTATAGACACTAGTAATGATATAAACTAGCAAAATTTTGTAAAAAGGCGAATGTAAACCGAGGCTTGCCTAGATCGATGTTAGTGCTAGCAACTACAACTTCTTTCTCTTGAAGGTTGATGTCTTTCTGAAAGTCATCCTCTTGCTCCTAGTTGTCGTTACCTATATGATGGAATTGATTTAAAGGCATTATCGGAATACCGTTGAATGCAATGATATGATGCATGCAAGCACATTGTGTTTTAATGTCAATTAAAATTATTATTATGTTCTCGAAGCCATACGCTTCAGAGAAGTGGGGTTGTTATTTAAATTGTTAAGTACATATATTCTTTATGTAATTAAACAAGGTAAATAAGTTATATGAGCAATTAAATTAGTTAGTAAAATAAATTTACGTTTCTAGACATGTGTCATTTACTGTGGACAGAGACTTATAAGAGTGATTTTTGTGCCAACTGGCAAGGGCAATCTATTTATAGAATAATTACTAGAATTAATTTAAGCAAACATACTAAATAAATTCCAGAGCCTACAATAATTCATATTTTACCAAACAAAAATTTATGGTGGTAGCTAATCATGTATTTACTAAGCATGCCAAAAATCAGGGTTTAAGTTTATACCTAGAATTTCTGGTGAATTGTTTGGTGTTTTGACAATTAAATGAATTAATAAAAATACATGTACAGAGACAGCTATTTATCATTTTACTAAAATAGAGCACTGAAAGATGATTCCATCAAAATTTATTTGAGCCTCAAAGGATTTGAATTCGATTTACTACAGTTTTTCAAAGTGAATGGCAATTTCTGGCCATTTTACTGGTATTTCTGGTTTTTATGGGCTGCCACGTAGGAGCCAAGTGGGCGACACGTCGGAGCCAACTCAGCTGCCAGTAGGCGCCAGTCAACGCCGCCGCGGGGCTCACCGGAGCGACTGCGAGCTCGCCGCCGGGCTGATGGTCTAACGAAACTCGACTACGAGTTCACCAAGGTGTAGAGCAGGCCGAGGCGCGTTGGTCAGAGGGGTTTGCGAGGAGTGGTGCTCACTGGAGGAGGGTTCACGACGAGACGTGGTGGAAGACAAACTTCGGCAAGGTCGCGGAAGCGGTACAGGACACCAAATCGGTCGTCGTCTTCTCCTTGAGCTTCACCAGGGCATGAGGAAGAGCGGCATCGGGGTGGTTGGTGTCGGGGAGGACCGGAGGTAGGAGCTCGTTGTGGAGCGGCTTCGGTTCTCGGCGGAACAGAGGCGGCGGCCGGGGAAAACCAGCGGTGCCGGCGATCTCGCGAAAAAAGCAAGGAAAAGAAAGGTCAGGGAAACACGCCAGGAAGTTGCACGTATGAGAGGAAGAAGAAAGGCGATGAGGCTCACTAGAGGTAGCCAATTTTGGCTGGCAGCAGAGGAGGTCATCGGATTTGCTCGTTCCGGTTATCTTCAAATTGGTTTGGGCTCACGCAGGCATTGGTCGATCGATGAGCATGGGAAGCAGTAGGAGAATCGCGCGCGTGGATTTCATGTGTTAGGTGAGGCTCGATGGCCGAGAAGCAGGGAGCTCAAGCTCGAGCTTGCGCTCGATGATGGCAGGGAGCAGAGTTCAGAGAGGGGAAAAATGAGAGAGAGAGCAGGGAGCAGGAAGCAGCGGGGAATGGAGGGTGTTTGAGGCTCCTGGGAGTGCTTTGAATTGCGCAGACGGGAGAGGAGCAAGTGGGGGATGAGAGCGGGAGAAACAGCGGGAATTGAAGGTTTTCCGGCCGGGTCGGGTTGACGTGCAGAGGAGAGGGAGGAGGCCAATGGGCAGCGATCGTGGCGGGGTGATGGACGGGACAACACGGGGTTGCAGAGGAGGTGCAGGCGGCACTGTTGTGCGCGAGGAGTCCTGAGGTGGCGGTGCTGGCGGTGGCGTGCGCGTCGGGGAGAGCCGCTGCGCCAGGGAAGTCTCTGCACCAGTGAGGAGGAAGAAGAGGGAGATTTTGCACTGCAGCCCTTGAACTAATTGATTTCTTGCAAAACAGTCCCTGGTCAATGGTATTTCCAATTGAAATAGCTAGAGACCTCCAATTGAACTGAGATTTTGCACATAGGTCCTTTGTGAAAATTCTGGTGCTCTGGTGGGACCCATTTGGTCAGAATTTTATAATTAATTTATAATTAATTCCCCATTGTGAAAGGTTTTCATGCTTTAATTAATTATTTGGGGTATTTCCACAACTGGTAAAATGCTCATTAAATTCATAAAATTATATTTTAATATTACTAATATGATTATGAATTTAGTTGGCATATGTTGTATAATAAAATTTCATTTGGCTCACAATTTTTTTGTAGCATTTCTAATTACCTGGAATTAATTTAAATAATTGAAGTGAGGCTTCATCATTTCATACTATATTGTTCATGATTTGCTCTTTCATGTTTGTTAGATAGAAGTGAGACACCTGGGGTGTCACAGAGTAAATTCATGACACTTGGTGAATAATCATATTTGGACATGTTGGACCTTCCTATAAAAGCACAAGTTCTAGTTCTTTATAATTTAGTCACAATTAATTATTTATCCTTTTGCCTTGTTTTAGTTATTTAAAATTAATGGCTCAATGCATGTAAGTGAAACTTGGCAAATAAATGACTACGGGTATTCCCATTTAAAGTAAATCAGCCTTGGTCATTTGACTTCCAGAACCCTGTTAAAATAATTAATTGCCTTGTACTTTTATTGTTTCACTTAGCACTATAGTTTAATTCCAACATTTTGTTTTGGCTGTTATTTCTTCCATATCAAATATCACATAAGCTAAAGATAATTCCATGATTAGTACAACTTAGTTTACACTTTGTACCTTTTTGTTTACTTATCGCAACCACACATATCGTTCTTTTATACAATAAGTCGTCGAATTAGCGTGTTTGTTAAGAAAATGTCTTGAATCAAAATATTTCTCATGTGCATCGCATCATCTTTGCATCATACAGATCACGAGGTGAACCACGTGGAGGCCGGAACAAAGCAGGATCCAGAAGGTGAAAGAAATGATCCACTAAGTCAAGAGCAGGCCCCAAGCAAGCCCCGGTGCATTCCACCAGTTTTACCGTTTTATTTTTCTCACTAGATAGGGTGTATAGGATTGTCTGTGCATTAAGTTTATAGGAGTTGTTTGAAAACCTAGTATTGCAGTAGGTTCCCTTTACCCGATGATAGCCTCAAGATGGTAGTCGCTCTGCTTAATTTAGGACGACTATTCGTCGATTGGTATGGAGATCACTCATAGATCAGGAAATATTATCACTAGGGAATGATATAGACTGAAGGAAATTTGGAAGGGATAACAAATGAAGACCGGATGGGCAACTAGGTAGAAAGAAAAGGACAACTTGTCTTCAAGGAGGTAGCCTCGTCCGAGTCACTTAAGGCTCTGTCGCGTGTCCGACCCATGGGATCAAGTTTGAACGTACTGTTTGCATGCTGGAGTTATGTGCCCAGTAAACTAACATAGCTATGACAACTACCTGGTCGGAAGATTGCCTTCTCCCTTGTTTGGTGGAACTAGGAAAGAGAGGAGGGAGCAATACACCCACGGATGGCGGTACGGGACACATCACGATGGGGGAACCTTCTCGAGGGAGTCTGGACTCGGAAGACCTTGTGGTGCCGTATGTGAAAGGTTACTCCATACGGCTTCCATAAAGCATGTATGGATCGTACAAGCAGGTTTCTCCTGCAGGATATAAATTGATTTGAATCGCTGCCCCTCACAGTAACGAGTACAACTTAATAATTCCGCCGGAATGTAGTTGGAAGCTTAATAAGTTAAATGGGAGAATATTGTTGTATTGATTAATTATTAATTGTATTGAAACCATGATTGTGGTAGTTATACTGCAAACTAAATTTATTATTTTGCATGTCAACTTAACTTACTGCTAAAACTTGAAAAATAAAGATCCACTCTTAGGTTGGCTTTTTGGTAACATAAACCCTATCCTTAGCCTGTGCATGTCTAGGAGTCAACTGTAGATGGACATTTTGACGGGTCAGTCTTGCTAAGTATTAGTTGCTCAGGGTGTAGCTCTATATGGTTTTCAGATGATCAGGGTGGAGACTGCCACTGCAGTGGGGGGTTCCACTGGGAAGGCCAGCGTCTTGACTACTGGAACATTGAGTGGGAGCCTTGCACCAACAATGATGAGGAGTAGGCTTGCATGCACTAGCATGGTTTCAAGGCCACGATACCGATCAAGGCCGGCTACTACTACTGTGTATCATCGTAAGAGGGCGATTGTATCTTACTTATTTTGTCGGACCATTTATTCACTTTTGAACTATATTCGCTTCTGCACTTTTGAAAACTCTAATTTGTAACTTAAATTTAGATTTATGTAAAACTCTATAGTCTATCTATGTTCTTGTTGCAACTATATTATTTCTGTCATGTGTTGTACTATTGGGCGTCACAGCGCGTATCGCCACCTGAGAAAGATCCTGGAACGAAATCGTCTCCGTGGTAAGGTGGTTCAGTTACATTCTTGATTCTCCCTCCAAATCTGTAATGCCTTCTCACGAGTTGCATACCCACCATTGCACTTATCAATTCCACACTCATTGTATGTTGTATCAAAAATAAACTTGGGAGGTTCGAGCCAATAAGTCATTTCGCATATGCTGCCTTCTTCTCGCCAACTCCTCATCAAGGTACACCGGACCATACATACTTGCCTCTCTTAATAATTTCTCTCATCGAGGAAAGGTCTCTCAATCACACTTGCAACTACCCTCAGAAATGACTACACCCTTCAATACTCACCCACTCATCATCTTCACCAACCGTATCTCCACAATAGTAGCCGAAACCAAGCTCCGATGGTACAACACCTCTTCTAGCTTGCATACCACATTGACATTTTAACAAAGGCCTCTCATCACATGGCAATGACATGCCATAAAGAACTTCATCTGATAAAGCGTCAGGGTTTGGTTAAAATGGCTTCAGACTCTATATCAACTCCTAAAAGTCAAATCCATGCTTGTTTTCCTGTGACAAAACAAAATTTAGAGTAATAATGTTATTCATGTAATCATGGTTGTCCAATAGAAAACAATATACACATACACCCAAAAACAAATACCGTTCCAGGGAATGGGCAACGAGACAAAGGGGTGTCTATCAATCCCCGTGGAGGCCTGTGCAACTCCGCCCAGACAACACACTTGCAAAAATGAGGCTCACGCACACGCCTAAATGAAGCAATAATCTTCTCTTGGCTAGACATCAACGTCGGATTTCGTGGTGGGGGCACCCATGCTCCTCATACGGCCAATGCTCCTTGTCATATGGAAATAGGAGTGCCCTCTCATCATACATAATGGGACCATCAATCCACTAAAAGAAATTTCATTGCCTGACCTACAAAAAATATCACACGTCATATTGATATACATCCATATTTACAATGCAACAAAGGCCACAAAAACATACCCCATCATTTGGACAAGAATAGTAAGCTCGGGATGCTGTTAGTGGATGTCAGGATTGCTTCACATGTGCAAGGTAATTACATTCTCACCTTGGAACGGGGAATACCAGTGGAATCGGCACATCTGTCTAACTAACATTGGGATACATGTGTCCACCTGATCACAACTATTTCTCATGCCCACAAATAAAGAAATTAATTGATGTCCTCATTTGCAAATAAATATTCTTAAACACTTCTCATCCAACCATGAAACTGTTGCTATTTTGAAACATTATTCTGATTCTACTCATTAGCCTAACCCTAAGTAAAGTATAACCTATCATCTAACCCTAACTACCATCTAGGATTCTTGCAATTTTTCTCATGAACCTAAACTAACCCTAGCAAAAACTCTAACCTTAACAAACAACAACAAAACTATACTACTAGATGGACCAAATCAAAGTACATACCTTTCTAAATGAATCCCTAAAAAATATGGCCCAATGGTTCTTTGATCTTGGGGGGGGGGGAGAGAGAGAGAGAGAGAGAGAGAGAGAGAGAGAGCTCAATGCCTTTGTTTTCACCAGGGAGAGAAGGGAGAGCAAATGGAACAGCGGGAAGAGGAGGAAAGAAGAAGAAGACGGGGAGTTTTAAAGTCTATCACAAACATGCCAAATAGATCGGCGAGTCTCCTAAATGTAACAGGCCAAACAGTGTGGCTTGTTTCCTGCCAATCTGGCCACCAGCATGTCAGGCCACGCTTACATGTCACCAAACACGCCACAGACAATGGCATGTCAAAAATGTCTATATCTTAAAATTTTAGATTGCAGCAGTCTTTTTTTTTAAATATTAGATTGAAAAAGATTATATTTTAAAAATACACACCTTCCCTGTGAGATATGCGCCATGCCGCCATGGAGAGAGAGAGAGAGGTGAACAGCGGTAGGGAGGAAGAGGAAGGTAAGTGTGACACCTGCTATCACTTTGTAAAGGCAATAACCAACCCTAGAAAGCCAAGGGAGGAAAAACAAAAGAAAAATAACAACTTAAAAACTCAACTTTAAATTTTATTTGAATTGAAGACAAATTTGGCTCGAACTAGAAGTTCAATTTTTCAAATATATGTCACCGAAATTAATTTCATAATCTTGATCTATATCCCAAATAAGAATTTTGGAGAGTTGTTGGTAATTTTATCTCATAGGTAATTGGGTCAAATAAAAAAACTGAAACAGTGTAACTTTAAAAATTCAAAATTCAAATTTTATAAGCGGACTTTGAACTAGATCATGCCCCTAAATTGGATCCAAACTTTATAAACAACATATAATTTTGGCTTGAATTAGTAAGGTAAAAAAACCTTACCTTTTGGAATTTATACCAAAGACAAATTTGAAAATAAAGTTTGAACATAGAAACCAAGTTGTCACCTTGTCACTTAAGCCTGTTTGAAATTCAATAACCTCTAATCAATTTAACTTCCTGAACTACATCACCCAAAGTCATATTCTACACCAAATGGTCTCCACTCTTGTCAAGTCTCTTCTTCTTTGGATTTTGTTTGATATCCTAAGTCTTGGTTGCAATCTGCTTTAAGTGTTAAGCATTTTCAGAATCATGGTCATTTGAAACTTTTAAAAATTTTCTGTCTTTCAGACCATGACTTTTCATAAACTACATCATCTATGGTTTTGTTCTATATCTATTGCCCTTTATTTCTACCAAGCCCCTAGCACCTTTGACAATGTGTGATATCCTCAATTCGATTTCCAATCTATCTAATTGTTCATCTTATCCAGACTTCAAATTACTCCCGTCTTCCAAATCAACTAGCCCATTTCGAAATTTCATATCTCTTGGATCCCACCATAACTTTTCTGCTTGTTTCCACTCTTCTCTTCTACTAGTATTGCTCTAATTGAAGGACCGAGAAGGCGACCACAGGGGGGGTGAATGGGAGCCAATCAAAATTCTCCGAGAAAACTTGGCCTATATCCCATAAAACAACCCAAGCCAACCTCCGAACCGATCACCAAGGCTACACACACCAACTTGTGATGTGCTACTCTTAGGAGTGATCTATAGCAGCAAGGAAACACAGCAGAAACAAAAAGGAACAAGAAGCGCTCAACACAGATCAATTCTGGACTCTCATTGGCAGTGCCGACCACAGCCATCGGCAGTGCCAGTTGGCACCATCGACAGTGCCGGTCACCACCATCGGCAGTGCCGGGGCAGGATTTCTAGAACCTACAGATAGGTCTGATCGGCAGTGCCGGTTGGTGCAATCGGCAGTGTCGATGCGGGCTACTGAGACCCATCGGCAGTGCTGGTCCTGGTTGTCGGCAGTGCCGATCAAAATCTAAAAACAATAGAAACTTCCGAGAATTCGGCAAATCTCCTCCAAAATCTAATCAAACGAACTCCAAATGATGCGATTTTTGGGCTAGTGAATCCTCAGCACATCATGACCCTAATTCTAGAAGATCAACTTGATTGGCTCAAGAAATCATCACGAATTTCAGATCTTGTGCCAAGAACACCAAAAACTTGAGAAATCCTTCAAATCAAAGGTGCTAGCGCCATGGATTCGGTCAAGGACCTATAAAGGATTGTTCTAGCTCATCATAGCAAAAAGTTTCTCAAGAAATCCGAGCCAAAAACTCATCCAAAAGTGAGATCGAAAATCACCACGAAAATAGCTCTGAAAATAGGAAAAAGGAAATTTCAGGATTCAAGTGAAGAGGGAAATCTTGAGCATGAAAATACTTCTCATATCATAGAAACATGCTTACAAGATCCATAGGTACAAGGCTAGGAAGCCACCCTCTTCCTCCCACTATTTGGAAGAGCAAGAGATGTCTCTCACACACCCACTACTCTCCTCTAAAACATGAAGTCCTCTCCTAGCACTTTGAATAGAACACCTAACTCAAGGCTAATGGGAAGAGAGGCACCTCTCCCACCAGCCCTACCTCTCCTTACCTAGGCCCAAGGGTTGTCCACATGACCACTCTACCCTTGACCTACTTAACACAGCCACCTACCACCGGGGGCATAATTGTCCATCTTTTTTCTCGTCGCCCGAATGCCATCGATCCCTTCACAACTATGCTTCGCCTCGAAGCAAACTCCGTGATGGTGCCACGTGCACCACCAATCGCCGCCACCGGTTTTGAGGCCCAAACCAGGAAACCGCCTTGCACGCTTCTCAAAGTGCGACTTCTCGATATCGACGCGTGTCACCTTGTCCCGTGATCCTGACCACCGGTAAGTATCTCCCGGTCCCTGTCCATCAGGCCCCCTTGTCACTTGCACCGGCATCCCGCTCGTCTTGACTTGGTCAACACACCGTCTTCATCACAACATGGTTTTGAGGCTCAACCGCGAAACCGTCCGTGCTTCTCGCCTCTCCATGTGCACGGTGTGGATCACCCTTCACTCCAGCCGGCATCCCGATCGTCCGGCCCCAAGTCCCCTACTCGTGCTCGATCCTCCCGCTGTTGACCGCCAAGTCGACTCCAGTGACCTACACATCATAAGACAAGCAAACACATTTCCCATCTCCTGCAACATCACCAATACCTCCACCAACTCCGGTTAGTCATAACCATGATATGCAAACCCACACATTCCCTGGATTCCTGCATTTCAACTCAAACATCAAATCCGCTCAAGTCAATTACTCATCACATATATTGCAAACCATGGCACATCTCCACATGGTTTCTCAATCTCCCCCTTGATGAGTACATTGACAACCTCAAATGCACAAAGATTGCAGATTGAAATGCAAAGCTGAATAAGCACATCCAAATGGCCAAACCCAAAGAAAAGGTGAAAACAAGCCATCTAGCAAGTAGGGATCACAAAACCAAGAGTTGGCAAAGAAAGCACAAAGAATGTGAAAAGAGCAAGAAACTGCTCAAGATCGGGATATGCTCCCCCTCAAGTTGTGGTACGTCTCATGTAGTGCAACATGAATCATATAAGTTTCTTAGCATTATTTGTGCATGACCCCAAAATTTTCTCCCTCTTTGGCAATGAACTCATCCAAGAGGCAAAAGAACAAGCAAACATGCAATGCATGAAAATACAAACATAAGGAGCTTCAACACTTATGCAAACAAGCATTTAACTTTGCTAGCCATAAACATAGAGCCATGAAGTGTAAAAGCAATAGCTCTCAATCATGCAAAGATCAAAAATAGATAGCAAGGCATAAACACTATGAATTATACAAGCTAAGCAGAAAGATTGACTAGCTTAGATAGAATCAGAGTTGCTTACCATGAGCAAAACTGCCACCACATGTGTAAGTACTCCTATCCAAGGCAAAACAAGCATCAAGTAAATCAAAAGATACTATCAAGTCTCAATCTCAAAAAGGGCAACAAGCATTCGTAGAAAATGAGCTCTACAAACACTCACATATGAAACAGAGACTCAGTTGATCAAGTGATTATTGTTTAACCTCATGTGTCCTCTTATCCATGCGGAGGGTCGCACGACTGGGTACGGCAAACACCCCGAGGCTTCAAGTCACAGTGTTTGGATTTAGCGTTTGAGAATTATTCTTGATCAAAGCACTTAGCAGATTATTCAAATTTATGCACAAGACAAAAGAGCATGCCTTTGCGGCAAAAGGAACACATGTTCCCACAATGTTTCATCATGAGCTAAACATTTGCAAAGCCTTCCATTTTGCAAACACAAGGTACCAAAGCCAAGACATCCTCTAGACTAGCCTCAATGCAAGTTCCAACAAGGATAAAAGCAATTATACACATGGTGAGCAAGTTCTAGCAAGATTAGTTCATAAGGTTCACAAGAAGCTTAGTTTACCTTTAAGATTAGCAAGTTGCTCATATGAATCTATAACAGGCCATCTAGAAAATCTAAGCATGAGAGATTACCATCATATCCACACAACTCAGCTCAAGCTCAATCATAGCAAAGAGAAATGCAAGAAAGCATAAGAATCAAAGCTCATCTACCAATGCATATATTACATATGTAATGCAATGCGAAAATGGTAAGATACATATGACCAACTGAACACCAACTCCCCCTCAAATGATGCCATAAGGATGACAAACACCAAGTTCCCCCCGAAGAAAAGCATGTCTCAAAGCATCTAGAGGCTTGGTGAGGATATCAGCTAGTTGGTTTCTGGTGTCGATGTATTTGAGCTCTACATCCCCCTTCTCAAGATTGTCTCTCAGGAAGTGGAATCGCACATTGATGTGTTTCACCTTACCATGTTGGATTAGGTTTTTGGCTAAGCATATGGCACTGGACTTATCACACATGAGTGGAACACCCTTAAAAGTTAACCCACAGTCCATAGGATTTGTGAGCAGCAGCAACATACTCAGCCTCTGTGGTAGATTAGGCAACACTCAACTGCTTACGAGAAGACCAACAGATCAATGAAGTACCCAAGAAATGGCAAGTACCAGAAGTGCTCTTCCTATCAATTCTACGCCTAGCAAAATCCGCATCCGAATACCCAATGAGATCAAGGGATGAAGATGCAGAGTACCAAATACCGAACTCGAGGGTGTATTTGAGATACCTGAAGATGTGCTTGATAGCCTTGCGATGAGTCACCCTGGAGGAAGCTTGAAAGCGAGCACAAATACACACCGTAAAGTGTATGTCAGGTCTTGTCACCGTCAGATACAAGACGGAGCCAATCATGCTCCTGTACTCCCTTTGATCCACCGCTTCATAGTTTTCATCAGGGTCATGTCGTTGTTGTGGACATCGGTGTAGACAACGGCTTCACATTGACCATGTCGAACTTCTTCAGGAGATCCTTCGTGTACTTGGCTTGATGTACAAAAGTGCCTTGCTTGCACTGCTTGATTTGAAGCCCAAGAAAGAAGGTGAGCTCTCCCATCATCGACATCTGAAATTCACTTTCCATAGCTTCCTGAAATCTGGAGACAAGAGCATGAGAGGAACCACCAAAGATGATATCATCCACGTAAATCTGAACCATTAGAAAGTCATTGCCATGCTTTAGAGTGAACAAGTTTTTATCAACACACCCCATGACATACCCATGCTCTAGCAAGAAAGTCTTAAGCCTAGCATACCATGCCCTAGGTGCTTGCTTTAGTCCGTACAAAGCCTTCTGAAGCTTGTACACACGGTTTGGGTATTTGTGGTGCTCAAAGCCAGGGGGTTGCCTCACATATACTTCTTCCTCTATGAAACCATTCAGGAAAGCACTCTTGACATCCATTTGATAGAGTCATGCCCTTGGAGGCAGCAAATGCAAGCAAGATCCTAATGGCTTCTATGCAAGCAACAGGAGCAAAGGTTTCACCATAATCTAAGCCCTCCACTTGGCTAAAACCCTGAGCAACTAGCCTAGCCTTGTTTCTCACAACCTCACCATCATCCCCATATTTTTTTTTTGAACACCCACTTGGTTCCTATGATATTGAAATTTTTGGGAGGCTCTACAAGGGTCCAGACTTTGTTTCTCTCAAAGTTTTCCAACTCCTCATGCATGGCATTAACCCAATGTTCATCAGATAGTGTGTCCAACATCTCGGGGTCCAAAGGTTGCAACAAAGAGAGAATTGGTAAAGCAAGCGAGATGTGCAGACCTCGACCTTGTTGTCCTCTCATAGAGATTACCAATCATTTGTTGAGGTGGATGTTGACACTGAATGTGGTGAGGAGCCTCTCTCTCAGAGTGTACCTCCCCCTCAACCATAGCTGGAGCTCGCTCGACAGCTGCTGAAGTCGATGTAGAAGCCTCTGGACCCTCTGCTGGGGTAGTGGTTGCAGCAGGAATAGGCTCAGATGAGAGATGAAGTGAATCATCATCATCATCAAAGCCCTGTAGGTCCTCTTCTACAAAGATGCTTTCCTTCAGCTCCTTATCACCTGCAGACTCAATCACATTCCCTGCAAAAGAGTTTGATTCATTAAAGGTTACATCATAGGACTCTATGATGGTGTTAGTTTCCAAATTCAAAACTCTATAGGAATGACCATAAAGAGAGTAACCAAGAAAGGTGCCATCGGAAGATCTCGACTCAAACTTATCAAGATTGCCACGTTTGAGAATACAGCACTTGCAACCAAACGCACGCAAATGAGAAACCGAGGGCTTTCTCCCAAAACGCAGCTCATAAGAAGTCACATTAAGAATTGAGCGCAAGAAAATCCGATTAGAAACATAGCAAGCAATGCTAATGGCCTCAGCCCAGAACCGCCTCGGAGTCCTACGCTCATCGAGCATCGTCCGGGCCATCTCCACCAAGGTTCTATTCTTTCTTTCAACCACACCATTCTGCTGGGGAACACGAGGTGCTGAAAACTGATGCTCAATACCTTGCTCAAGACAGAAAGCATCAAAGGAGGAGTTCTTGAACTTGGTGCCATTATCACTGCGGATTGCTCGTAATGCACCAGGGAGTTCCTTGAACAACCTCAAACCTAAGCTCCAAAAGTGATGAAACACTTCATCCTTGCTCTCAAGAAAGTAGACCCAAGAGTAGCAAGAATAGTTGTCAACAATCACAAGAACATACCACTTCCCACCCGCCGAACGAACCCGAGAAGGACCAACAGTGTCCATGTGAAGCAGCTCTCCAGGGTGTTCAGTCATCACCAAATTGATTGGTGAATGAGAAGCGGCAATCATTTTCCCATGATGACAAGGAGCACAAACTAAATCCTTATCAAATTTGAGCTTAGGCAATCCTCGGATCAGACCTAGGCCACTCAAACGACATAACAGGTCAAAGCTCATGTGACCTAGTCTCCTATGCCATTTCTAGAGCTCAGAAGAAGGTTGAGCAAACAGGCGTTTGTGAGAACCAGGAGAATCAGCAAAATCAGCCTGAAAAACTTTCCCAACGCTAGAAATCCCACAAACCAAAGATCCATTCGAATCAAGAAAACAAGAAGCATTTTTCTTAAAGCGCACTTCCAAACCAACATCAAGCAACTAAGAAACAGAGAGAAGATTGTACTTGAGATGCTCAAACAAACCAACATCCTTGAGAGTGAATTTTTCATTTACCTTTACCGCGCCTCTTGCCTTCACTCTCCCTCTCTTGTCATCTCCAAAGGTCACATACTTCCTGTGCTTCAAGGGAGTGAGGCTGGAGAACCACTTTGCATCTCCGGTCATGTGGCGCGAACATCCGGCGTCCATTAGCCACTTGTTCTCCAGGCCTCCACCTGCTGCCTACAAAGAACAAGAAAGAAAAGTCCATGGCTCAGTGTTGGGGTTAGTCAAAAAGCATTTGGGAATCCAGCACTTCACTATACGACCGGTAGTAGTCATCATGGTTCTTTGCACATTATCATTCGAACGCATGGGACGGAAACCACGATGGGGAAAACGTGGCCTGTCAAAGCGTCTCGATTCAAATCTAGGGTTGTGTGGATAGAAATCATCTCTGTGAAAGCCAAATCCATACGAGCGATGCTCACCACGATGAGAAAAACGTGGAGCACAAAAACGTTGCTGAGCAAAGCCTCTGTTTCGTGAATCAAAGCCATATGAGGAATGACCATGTCCACGATAGGCACGAGAAAAAGAGTGAGACTGAAAACCATCTAAATCATCATGATGCACATTCCTAGTTAACTCAACTTGCATCCTCTCAATTCTCTTACGCCTGTAACAATACTCATCCAAGTGACCCTTACAACCACAAAACATAAAATGTAGACACTCTCATGTTTAAGCTTCGTTTGCACAGGAGGTTTGGGTTTTGGCTTCACTGTTTGCTTTGGGTTGAAGAAGGGTTTGGGGTTTGGTGGATAGTACGTGTCAGTGGGTTTGATGGTTTGTTCCTCATCCTTGTAGCTGGAGCTAGGTACAAATTTTCCCACATTTCACTCTCTTTATCAACCCTCTCAAATCCCAAGCCCAAGTTATAGGTTGACCTAGAGGCACTCTCCTTCACTCTTACCAAGTTACCCTCAATCTTTTCCTCACTCACTAGGGTTCTCTGGAGTCTAGAAACAAGATAGTCATTTTCCTGAACTAGAGCTTTGTTTTCCTCCCTAGTGGTTATAAGCTTGTCCTTAAGAGAGAGACACACCTCACATGGTGGTGGAAGGACCTTATAGCGAGTCTCATGAAGCAGCTTGGACTCAAGCTCTTTGACTTTGAGGGAGTGAGCTCCCAACTCATCTGTGAGCTTGGGGCACTTCTGACATGCACCCAAAAGAGTTGGTCTAGCTTTGAACTCATCAAGCTCCTTGAGAGCACTCTCAAGCTGACTGGCAACTTGAGCATGCACACTCTCCCTCTGACTCAGATCATTCATCACAACTTGACAGGACTCACACTCTACAACAATGTTCTCATGAGCAACCTTAGATCTAAGCAAAGCAATTTCAAAATCAGCACTCTCCAACTTAGACTTAAGCTCTCTACTCTCACAAACAGCACTGTGAAGCTTATCATTTTGCCTGAGTAGAACATCGCGCAAATGATCAACTTCGGAGGAGAGCTCATCAAGAGTGGGAGGTACCTCGCTTGTGTCGGAGTCGGATCCAAAGTCGATGTCGTGGTTGCTCTTCGCCATGAAGCAAAGCTCGGTAAAGTCATCCTTCCTCTTGACTCATGGCTTCTCATCCTCCTCCTCCGAGCTTGTAAGGCCTTTGCTTGATGTGAGGTCGACATCGCTCAAGGCCGCAACGCAGGCGCGTGCAATGGCCTTGGCGAACTTCTTGGAGTTCTTGCCCTTCCTGTAGAAGCGGTTCTTCTTCTGCTTGAAGTCTTCAGTGTTGTTCTTGCGGTACCCAGCCTTCTTCTTCTTCTTGGGACAGTCAACAATGAAGTGTCCTAGGTCACCGCACTCGAAGCAGGTTCTTGAACCACCACCTCTTCTCTCCTTCCGGTTGTTGTAGAACTTCCTGAATTTCCTTGTGAGCAAGGACAGCTCCTCGTCAGGAATGTACTCCATCTGTTCATCGGAAGCTGCAACAAGAGAAGACAAAGCAAACTCCAAAGAAGACTTGTCGGGTGAGGGGTTAGTTCCATAAGAAGCACCACTGTGATCACCCTTTTGAGAGCTAGAAAGCAAAGCCATGCTAGAAGCAGGAATAGCAAGATTAGGACGAGATTTCCTAGACAGTTCACGAGATTTCAGCTTGCTATACAATTGCTCATAGTTCAGGGTATTGAATTCAGCAGTTTCCTCTAAAGCAGCAATTTTAACCCCCCAGACATTATCATCAAGTGAATACAACAGTTTCTTAGCTCTATCATTGTCATTGTACACACGGTTACCACAAGCCCACATGTTGCACACAATAGCCTCAAACCTACGAAAGGTGTCATCAAGTGACTCACCAAGTTTTTGTGCAAATGTTTGGTACTGTCTATTATAAGAATCCTTACGCATAGACTTGACTTGATTGGTCCCCTCATGGTACGTGCAGAGCTTATCCCATATAGCATGAGCAGTGTCAAGGTGTGCAACCCTCTCATGTTCACTCCTACCAAGTGCAGAGAGCAGAATGTTGACAGCTTTGGAAATGTTCTCATACCTGCTCAACTCACCTACTGCCGTGGTGTTGAGGTCGGTCGGTATGGCGTAGTCTTGCTCAACGATCTCCCAAATTGCACGTCCTTGGCTCAAGAGATAAGCCTTGGTCCGTGACTTCCAGTAGGGGAAGTCCTCTCCATCGAACATCCACAGCTTAACAGCACGCTTCTCCATGTCGCCTTTGGATCACAAAACCGGTGAAGGTCAACTAGTGATCAAAACGGCTCTGATACCAATGGAAGGACCGAGAAGGTGACGAGAGAGGGGGTGAATGGGAGCCAATCAAAATTCTCCGAGAGAACTTAGCCTATATCCCATAAAAGAATCCAAGCCAACCTCCGAACCGATCACCAAGGCTACACACACCAACTTGTGATGTGCTACTCTTAGGAGTGATCTACAGCAGCAAGGAAACACAGCGGAAACAAAAAGGAATAAGAAGCGCTCAACACAGATTAATTCAGGACTCTCATTGGCAGTGCCGACCACAGCCATCGGTAGTGCCGGTTGGCACCATCGACAGTGCCGGTCACCACCATCGGCAGTGCCGGGGCGGGATTTCTGGAACCTACAGATAGGTCTGATCGGCAGTGCTGGTCAGTGCAATCGGCAGTGCCGATTCGGGCTACTGAGACCCACCGGCAGTGCCGGTCCTGGTCGGCAGCAGTGCCGATCAAAATCTAAAAACAGCAGAAACTTTCAGGAATTCGACAAATCTCCTCCAAAATATAATCAAACGAACTTCAAATGATGCGATTTTTGGACTAGTGAATCCTCAGCACATCATGACCCTAATTCTAGAATATCAACTCCATTGGCTCAAGAAATCATCACGAATTTCAGATCTTGTGCCAAGAACACCAAAAAGGGGAAACTTGAGAAATCCTTCAAATCGAAGGTGCTAGCGCCATGGATTCGGTCAAGGACCTATAAAGGATTGTTCTAGCTCATCATAGCAAAAAGTTTCTCAAGAAATCCGGGCCAAAAACTTGTCCAAAAGTGAGATCGAAAATCACCAGGAAAATAGCTCTGAAAATAGGAAAAAGGGAATTTCGGGATTCAAGTGAAGAGGGAAATCTTGAGCATGAAAATACTTCTCATATCATAGAAACATGCTTACAAGATCCATAGGTACAAGGCTAGGAAGCCACCCTCTTCCTCTCACTATTTGGAAGAGCAAGAGATGTCTCTCACACACCCACTACTCTCCTCTAAAACATGAAGTCCTCTCCTAGCACTTTGAATAGAACACCTAACACAAGGCTAATGGGAAGAGAGGCACCTCTCCCACCAGCCCTACCTCTCCTTACATAGGCCCAAGGGTTGTCCACATGACCACTCTACCCTTGACCAACTTAACACAGCCACCTACCACTGGGGGCATAATCGTCCATCTTTTTTCCTCGTTGCCCGAATGCCATTGAGCCCTTCACAACTTTGCTTCGCCTCAAAGCAAACTCCGTGATGGTGCCACGTGCACCACCAATTGCCGCCACCGGTTTTGAGGCCCAAACTAGGAAACCACCTTGCACGCTTCTCAAAGCGTGACTTCTCGATATCGATGTGTGTCACCTTGTCCCGCGATCCTAACCACTGGCAAGTCTCTCCCGGTCCCTACCCATCGGGCCCCCTTGTCACTTGCACCGACATCCCGCTTGTCTTGACTTGGTCAACACACCGTCTTCATCACACCATGGTTTTGAGGCTCAACCGTGAAACCGTCCATGCTTCTCGCCTCTCCACATGCACGGTGTGGATCACCCTTCACTCCAGCCGACATCCCGATCGTCCGGCCCCAAGTCCCCTACTCGTGCCCGATCCTCTCGCCGTTGACCGCCAAGTCGACTCCAGTGACCTACACATCATAAGACAAGCAAACACATTTCCCATCTCCTGCAACATCACCAATACCTCCACCAACTCCGGTTAGTCATAACCATGATATGCAAACCCACGCAATCCCTAGATTCCCGTATTTCAACTCAAACATCAAATCAACTCAAGTCAATTACTCATCACATATATTGCAAACCATAGCACATCTCCACGTGGTTTCTCACTAATTAATGGTGCACTTGGAATCCTTCAAAAAATTCATTTAGTGCTCCAAATCCATGCTGCAGAATTGCCTGATTGTCCTATTTTTTTGGAGAGCTGAACCCCTGCGGGTCCCACCTGTCATTACCCATGTTCAGATTCTGGTCGCCGTTGACTGGCCATATTCACCGCCCGCCTTGCCTAAACCACCGCTCGCCGCATGGCCATCGTTGACTGGCCAGGGTGCATCTGGTCAGGAAACCATCCTCCAAAACCGTCGCGCCCACAGTTTCGCCCCTGCGCCCACTCCCGACCTAAGGATGTAGGTGGGTCACGTTGGGTCGACCCAACCACTGACCCAGGCAACCCAACCTGAATATTATGGGTAGTGGGTCAGCCTGACCCATGAAATATACTAACCCACAAAACCTAGTGTATGACTCTGAAACGCACGGTGTGTCGACTGCTGGGGTGGTGTGTTCTACTATTGGCTAAGGCTCATGATGGAGGTTTTCCTAGGCCGACCCAGTGGCCCACTATCCAAAATAGAAAACATGGGTAATTACCTCACTGGGCCGACCCACGAAAGCTATGGGCAGTGCTGGGCTGACCCAGTGGGTCATAGTGGGTAACCCAACATGCGAACAGCATAGACCAGCGAGACACCCTATGAGACTGTGAACTCCGTGCGGCAGCGCATCTCGTGTTCGTGCAACGGTGGTGGCGACACATCTCCTCAATCTTGTCCGTGTGGCGACTAGCAAGAGGAGCGGGCACAGCAGCGCATCTCCTCGATCTCGTTCGTGCCTCGCCATGGAGTAGGTGAGTGTAAGCTTCATCACCATTGATAATTGGATCCCCAAGGTATGAATGTTTTGGTGATAAATGACAACTATGAAATTGTGGGCTAATATCTACATGAGTGTTGTCTATGTAGGAATCATCTCTAAACTCTATTACAAATCATATGGATGATGGTTGCCTTGGCGATTGATGACAATGACCACAAGCATGGAGGCTTGTGAACTTGATGGAGTGCAAGGGTTGATGAAGATGGATCAAAGCATAGAACAAGATATGGTGCAAGTGTTTGGTACACTTGCCTAGTTGTTAGTTCTTTGAGTCCATAAGAAAAACGGAACTATCAAGGGGGTCTAGGTCATTCTCTGAGGTCATGTCTAGTCAGTGATGTGCAAGGTTGCTCGGTGAAATCACAGACACTAGGTGATAGTGGAGAAGCCAAGGAGCTGTTCGGCGAAGCCAAGAAACAAAGTCAAGTGAGGACGAAGAGTTTCAGCTTCTAAACATAGAGACCGAACAGAGAGGTTAGTTGAGACCGGACTGTACGATCACTATAGGGAGTTGTCCAGGACATAGAGCGAGGAGCAAGGATTCTGTCTGTAGCACATCCTGTACAGACCGAATGGTACGGTCTACTGACCAGACGGTCCGGTCAGTAGTGATGACACAGGGCAGAGAGGAGGCTTTGGCGCATAATGTTTCTGGACTGGAGAGAGAAATGACCAGACGGTCCGGTCTACTGACCGGACGGTCCGGTCAGTACAGGTTTCAGCAGGGTCAGAGTGTTCTGTACACTATGTTGCAGTGACCGGACTATCCGGTCAGAAGGCCCAGGAAGCTGATTTCATGAAGCAATGGCTAGTTTGAGGTTGGGAGCCTATATAACTTCATTGCTGGGGTCTTGGAGACCTCTCTTGGCCAGTGGAATATCTGAGAGCATTTGGTAAGTTTTAAGAGGAAAAGAGGAGAGCACTAGGAGGAGATATTGCATATCTTGAGAGTGCTAGTGGAGAGTAACTTGAGCATCTTGCACATCTAAGGATAGGGTGTACTTGAGGGTGTGATCTAGATTGTTACTCTTGGTCTATGGTGAGACCTAGACCGGTTAGGTGTCAGTGATCGAGCCTATTGTGACTGGTTGTAAAGGCCGTCACATGTTTGTACATGGTTTGAGCCCACCGTTGAAAGGGGCATCGCTAGTGAGCGCCCGTGTCAGCTCGGGGAGTCCGACAAGTTCTTGAGGAAGGTGAGCTTGTGCTTTATGCAGCAATGACGCACACCATGTCTTCACTCTAGGAGTGATTGCGGGCTCGTGGGCGAGAACTCCACTTGGTGGTGGGAGGGATCGGGACTCCGGATGGAGTGGTCTAACAAGGATTAGGGGAAGGCGCCATCCTTCCGAGACCTCGGAAAAAATCATGAGCATTCCTTGACCCTCTCTTTACTATTCTGCAATTGTGTGCTCTAGTGACTAGGGTGAATTGTGGCTTGCATAGGCTAGTGTGTTTGCCTTCCACACTTTATCATATCATGAACACTAGCATGTGTAGGGTCTTGGCCTACTAGAATTGTTTAGGTTCCTTCTCTTGTTAGACTCAAGTAGTGGAAACTGAAGTAATTGGATTCATGAGCGGCTTACCGATTCACCCCCCCCCCCCCCCTCTCAGTACGCCTTCCATTCTTGTGGTATCAGAGCCAAATGCTCATCTTTGAGGCTTCACCGTCTTGAGTAAGGATGCCGGGAAAGGCGGGGAATGTTCCCATATTCAATGGAGAGGACTATGCTTATTGGAAGGCTCACATGCAAGCCTACCATCAGTCTCTTGATCCAGAGATATGGACGGTCACTCACGAGTCCGATGTGGATGTGAACCTACTTGAGCCTGATTATATTAAGTGTCATGCTAAGGCCAAGAATGCTTTGTTTGCTTACATCTCTAAGGATGTTTTTGCTCTGCTAGATGCTAGTTCCACAGCACATGGTATCTAGACTGAGATTCAGGGGCTCTATGAGGGCACCAGTGATGTCAAAGAGGAAAGATACTATATGTTGAAGAACAAGTATGATAACTTCACTAGATTGCCTGAGAGAGCTAACATTATTTATTCTCGTTTTCATGTACTAGTGGAGGAGATCAATGCACTTGGGAATGATTTCAAGATGAAGCCCGTTGAGGTGATAAGAAGATTCTTGAGGCTATTCAAGGACCCTAAGTATGAGTCCATCATCACCTTCATCTTGCAAGGATGTACTTGGCAAGATCACTGCCTTCGAGAGCTACCAATTGGGAGTGGATGATCCTCAACCATCCAACCTTGCTCTACCGGCTGACAAGCAAGAATCTAGCAAGAGCAAGAAGAACAAGAAGAAGGTGACCATTGAGGCTGATGATGAAGAAGATGATGATGAAGGTGACTTGACCAAGGAATTGGCTCTTCACATGAAGAAGATGAAGAACTTTAAGAATAAGTTTGCTTCCAAGTCATGGGGCAAGTGCTTCAATTGTGGCTCAAAGAATCACTTTATCCGAGAGTGCCCAAAGCCCAAGAAAGAAGCATTCAAGTCACAAGATTCAAGTGAAGAAGAAGAAGACCCCAAGGCCAAGCACAAGAAGAAGAGGCACTTGAACAAGGACAAGAGTAAGGCAAAAGGCAAAGCTCAAGACTACAAGAAGAAGTTCTCTCGCAAGGCCCTTGTTGGAGAGTGGACAAGCAACAACTCATGTGATGAGTCCTCTTCCTCAAGTGATGAAGAAGTGGCCGGCCTAGCCATGATCAACACCACACCTCCACGAGCTCTTCATCCACCTCCCACATGCCTCATGGCCAAGAGCCAACTTGGGGAGAGTGAGGATGAGAGTAGCGATGATAGCGATGATGAGAAGCTCTCATGTGCCGAACTTTGGAGTATGCTTGAGCAAGCCCGCGACATCGCCGTCAAGAAATACAAAATTTTGGATGAGGTAAGAAAAGAGTGTAAGTTGGCTAAGGATCATGTTGGTGAGCTTGAGAGTGAGCTCAAGGACCTTGTCACATCTCATGAGGCCCTAAACAAGAGTTATGACAAACTCAAGGGTGATCATGTAGAGCTTCATGAGAAGTACAAGGCCCTTGAGATTACTTATGAGGCCATCAATATTGAGAACCTTGCCTCTCCGTCCTCTAGTTCATTTAAGAGTGATGCCTCTACTATATGTGATGAACTAACCACCTCGGTCGAGGTTTCTTCTCTTGAGCCATTTATGTTGAAGGAACTTCACAAGCTCAAGGAAGAGAGGAAGATGATGATGGAAGGCTTTGAGAGGCTTAGAGCCACCCAAAGGGAGATACTTGGAAAGTACCAAGTAAACAAAGTCTCTGAGGCTTCTTCTCTTGAGCCATTTGTTTTGGAGGAATATCACAAGCTCAAGAAAGAGAGGAAGATGGTGATGGACGGCTTTGAGAGGCTCACACGTGGTAGAGCCATCCACAAGGAGATTCTTGGGAGGAACCTTGTGAACAATGTCTCCCACCGGGGACTTGGCTCATATCCTGCCGCCATCGACATCATAGGGACGAGTGATTCCATCCCCGCATGGATCAAACCCCTTCTCGCTGATGACTACTATTGCAAGAGGTGTTACAAGAATGGCCACGCCACCAAGGATTTTTCCATGATGAGAAGTTCCATTATTTTGCCTAATGCTAACTTGTTCCATGAGAACACACATTTCAAGCTTTTAGGAACAAGGATGGCAAGATGAAAGCTAAGGCCTTGGGACCACCAAACAAGAAGAGGAAGGTCAAGAGCATATGGGTGCCTAAGTGCATTGTTGATCTTGAGAGATCGGCTACGTACAAGTGGGTGCCAAAGAACAGGACCTAGATGGTGGTGGCAGTGGACCGAGCGCTTTCATGAAGATCATGTGAAGTCCACCACAAGTGACATGGACCTCAACAACCTATCTACTCATGAGGGAGGTAACCGTGTTTGTTCTTGATAGTAGTGGTGTGTTTTTCTTTCTCTTGCATTGCATGGTAATTAGGACTTCTTTGTGACTAGTATGCTTTGCATCCATGCATGTGTAAATAACTAAAAGAAAAACACATAAAAATTAGTCAATTTCTAACCCATCCAAGATAGCTATAAGCAAGGGGGAGTGCTTGAGATGGTGGTTTGACTTCTCTCAAGTCAAGCGCATGGCTTATAGTGAGTAAGCTTGGGAGGGGTTCAAACTTGACATTGTTAGGTTTCCTTTGTGTCTTGTTTTTAATATTGCTTGCATTCACATGACATGTTTACTTTCATTGCATATGTAAAACGCTTGTTGCATGCATCATATAGGAAACACAAAGGAGGCTTGTCCCACTTGGAGATATTTGTGCCTCATGCTCTATATGAGATTACATCTCCATAAGTGTGACCAAAGAAAAGGATTGTGCTTTATGCCCATTGAGCAAGCTCTTATGAACTCTGAGGTTAGATCTACTCGTGCGGCTCATGGACTAAGGCTCATACATACCCTTTTGGTTCTTTTTTTTCCTTCGTTCTTATTTGCTCGATCCTTCATTTGGCATTTGCGAAAATTCTAAGGCCATAGAGTGCCACTATTTGAAAATGAGTGTTTGAGAGTTCCCTCTATATTCCAAGTGCAATGTTTATTTATGTGTTTAGCGAGGGCACTTGGAAAATGGAGAAGTTCCTTGTTTCAGCGAAGTTCCTATAGTGACCGTATGGTCCGGTCATCTGACCGTACAGTCCGGTCTGTGTAGCAATGCACAATGCTCTGGGAAATTGGAAATGGAGACCGGAAGGTTCTCTCAATAGAGACCAGACTGTCCGGTGTGTCTGAGTTTTATTAACCCAGAACATCGATTTCTAGTAACCCAAACAAACCGGACGGTACGGTGATAAGAGCGGACGGTCTGGTCATTATACTTGATCGTGCGGTATTGTTCTGATCTGACCCGTTGATTCGCTCCTTGACTGAATCACGACCATCGGTGCCTATTTGACCTAGGTCAAAATCGGTCAGACCTTCTTTGGTCTTATCTCCGTTGTTCTCGACCAAGCCGAGAACTCGCCCCGATGTCGTCATTCACGCGTGCACCTCGCCCTTGCCGACAACGCCACCGGCAGCCGACGCCTACGCCTCCGCCGCTCACCCTTCCTGCACGCCTCTGCCTCACCCTTCCTGCACGCCTCTGCCCCCACTCGCATGCAGCCGCACCACGCGCTCGCCACACCTACTCGCGCCTCGCCCATAGAGCCGCCGCTGTCTCGGTCTCACCGCCGTTTGCCTCGCCACCGACCACCGACGACCCAGCGCTGCCGCTTTGCATCCTCTTGCGTGCACACGACGCCCAGCTGCCCAGTGCCGAGCTCCACCAAAAGCTAGGGCAAGGATTGCCCCATCCTCCTCGCTCTCCATTGCCGGCAAACTTCAAGACTTAATCTTTTTTGGTGATCAGAGCGTGTTCCATGGTGTTCTTTGTTCTCGGCTCGTCGACTTTCCTCCCAGGGTATTACTACTATCCTCCATTCATTGGATCATGCCCTAATTTTGAGCGATTTGGTTAATTGGTGCAATTAGTACTAATTTCCTATCATTAGTTGCATTAATTAATTAATTAATTGACTCAACCTAGATGCAATTGATTTATTGATTATCTGTTGATTGCATGTCTAGGGTTTATCTCCTGTCTAGTCTGCAATTAGATTTATTGCCCATTATTTGACTGCACACTACATGACTCGCACCAGCCACATATAATCGATGATCATTATTGTTACTTTGCATATTTGCCTAGTAATCATGTCCTTCATTCAGCGCTAGGTTTTCTATTGCGCATTCTTTTCTAGCGGTGCTTTGCTTGTAGTTTTATATAGGATTCTATGCTTATCCTATCTACACCTACGTGCGTGCAGTGATAACAGAGCAGTCAGCAGAGATGACAGGTTCAGGTCAGGACAAGGGAAAGGGAAAGATGCCTAAGAAGCCCAAGAGCAAGAAGAGACAGAGGTTGGACCCAGAGTCTGAGAGAGTCAGGAGAGTTGCTAGGCACCTAGATGCCATGGAGCAGTCACGGAGGACACTAGGGACATGGCTGATCCTAGAGCAGCCTCGTGACACATAGGGTCTCAGGAGGAGCACCAGATAGAGGATTGCACCTCTAGCAGTTGGAGTTGTACCGCCGCCGTGGCCGTAGAGTACTCCGATTCTATCAGAAGAGGTCGTCGAGAACTGTGGAGCAGGGATCCTCCAGGCAGGCAGCAGTTATACTTGGCAAATTTGTTGATTTGAGAGATGGAGGAGGTGATCTCAGAGAGGGTTAGAGGATGTCACTTGGTATTTGGTCCATACATCTGCTATCTCTTGAGGAGGATGGGCCTAGTGATGGAGGAGCAGTACGAGGCGTTGCCTGAGGTGACCACTAGCTATGCACCTCGAGTCCCTAGGGGATCACAGTCAGCCTCCAGCCAGCAGACAAGAGAGGAGGAGCATGAGTCACCGCCAGTACCGCACGAGCAGGCAGCTCAGCCAGAGACTGTGGTTCCTGAGTTAGCCAGTACAGGAGCACCTCTCCAACCGACATTATCACAGTCTAAGGATGCTGTCACTGTGACAGCACTTGCAGGACGACTGGGAGAGTTCATTCAGAGTGTGTCAGAGGATAGACGCCAGATGATGGAGGTCATTAGAGGACAGGCAGAGCTTCAGAGACAACAGGTCGCACTTGTCTCCGCCCTGATGACACAGATGGCTGAGATGACATAGAGACAGCAGTAGCCTGGGCCTTCAGCACCGCCTTGGTACCAGTGGTTGCCGACTTAGCCGGGACCCTTCACAGCGTTGATGACAGCTCAATCCAGTGGGTTGTCTATCTCAGGGGTTCTATAGACAGGGGGAGCAGCACAGACACTTCCTTTAGCTCAGTTCTCCCCTGTGTCAGCATTCTTCGTATCTGCGTTGTTTGTCTCTTCTTCTCACTCATCAACCTCGTAGATGGCAGGACCCTCCAGCTCCCAGCACGTACCGGTCAAGAGTCTGTTCTCAGACATTGTGCACACTACTCGTGCAGACTCCCAGCCCGCCCCAGAGTTAGCTACAGCTCCAGCTACCCTTCCTACTACTACAGTCAGCTTGCTCACTCCTTAGGTATCAGAGGATCTAGTCCGTGGAGGTTTCACTCAGTAGGACATGGCAGATCTCATACTTCTCCAGACTTCATCTCGGGAGACTGCCACAGTCACTCTAGCATGTGGACCTTGGCTTCTTCAAGCAGCTGGATACTCAGGCAGCACAGGCTCAGGGAGCATAGATGGATCCAACACAGGAGCAGCCTAGAGCAGAGCCTACAGAGAACATCGCTGCACCACTTCCTTCGACCACGAGCACGTAGATGTTCATCTTTTCCACTTTTTGGTGCTTGTTGCCAAAGGGGGAGAAGAGTCCTAGGTCAAGGGGGAGTGGGAGTGTGATCCTGTGCGATTGAGAGTAGCTTGTATCTAGGGGGAGCATACGAGGTTTTTGGGAGTTAGATACATTTGGATCTTTTTGATGGAGTTATTCAATGTTCGTGAATTTTAATGAGTCATGGTTTTCATTTGCTTGTGTTTGACTCATTTTAATCTCACTTGGTTTATTCTCTTATCATTGTAGTGCCTTGTATTCATTAATTATCTTGTATGCCTGTGTAAGATATCATGATGATGATTGCTTGTTCTTAATTCTTATGCATTGCCATGCTAACTTAGTGCATCTCAACATTCATGTCTTGCATTGCATGTCCTTATGATTTCTTTCAATATATTGTCATGTCATGCATGCATTTTTCATCTAGATTGTGCTTTTCTCTCTTTTCCTTGTATCTCTAGATGATGCTTGATTGAGTAGGACCTTATGCGTTTCCCTCATATGTTGTTATGGTTCCTCTTGATCTTTGTGTAGCTATTTTATCCTAGTTGTTTTTTGATCAAGTTTTGATTAAGTAGTGGTTGTCATCAATCACCAAAAAGGGGGGAGATTGTAAGCTTCATGACCATTGATGATTGGATCTCCAAGGTATGAATGTTTTGGTGATAGATGACAACTATCAAATTGTTGACTAATATCTACATGAGTGTTGTCTATGTAGGAATCATCTCTAAACTCTATTACAAATCATATGGATGATGGTTGCCTTGGCGATTGATGACAATGACCACAAGCATGGAGGCTTGTGAACTTGATGGAGTCCAAGGATTGATGAAGATGGATCAAAGCGGAGAACAAGCTATGGTGCAAGTGTTTGGTACACTTGCCTAGTTGTTAGGGCTTTCAGTCCATAGGAAAACCCGAACTATCAAGGGGGTCTAGGTCATTCTCTGATGTCATGTCTAATCGGTGATGTGCAAGGTTGCTCGGTGAAATCATAGGCACTAGGTGACAGTGGAGAAGCCAAGGAGCTGTTCGGAGATGCCGGGAAACGAAGTCAAGTGAGGATGAAGAGTTTTAGCTTCTAGACACAGAGACCGGACAGAGGGGTCAGTGGAGACCGGACTGTACGGTCACTATGGGGAGTTGTCTGGGACTTAGAGCGAGGAGCAAGGATTCTGCCTGTAGCACATCCTGTATAGACCGGACGGTCCGGTCTACTGACCAGACAGTCTAGTCAGTAGGGATGACACAGGACAGAGAGGAGGCTTCAGGGCAGAATGTTTCTGGACTAGAGAGAGAAACAATCAGACGGTCCGGTCAGTATAGGTTTCAGCTGGATCAGAGTGCTATGTACACTGTGCTGCAGTGACCGGACTGTCCGGTCAGGCAGTGATCGAACTGTCTGGTCAGAAGGCCCAAGAAGCTGATTTTGTGAAGCAACGGCTATTTTGAGGTTGGGAGCCTATATGATGAGAACATCACTCCTAAGGATACATGCAAGGTCCAATGACTAGAGCTCGTGCACGACGACTAAATTTAGAGTTGAGCTCGTTCCTACGTTTTTTATTATATGTCACTTTTGAGAATGGTTTGCTACCTAATGATTATATTGTAATTAGGAACCATGGAGAGGACCAGGAGATGATGGGAGAAGGACTTGGAGACGTGGAGGACCAACAAGGACGTGAAAGCCAAGGTGGAGGCCCAACCATAACCGACTTCGAATCTGTTTCGGGGCTCAAGACCAGTCTGCACTAAAATGGATGTCCAGGACGCATAGGGACTCGGATTTGGACGTTCTACATATGCACGGAAAGATAAGAAGAAGGCCTTTCCAATGCCGCTGGTCTCATGTCAAAATTCATCCGGAGTCATCAGTAATCGTCAAAACAAGAGAGGGTCCCCTGAAATTTCTTGATTTGGCCCGGAGTCATCCGGAGTTGGAGAAAAATATCAAAAAAATAAAATAAAAAAAATTTGGGATTTCTACTAGTGCTACATCTAGCCCCCTGAAATTTCTTAATTTGGCTGTTTTGCACTTAGCCCCCTGTTATCGCCTGTGTACCTTTGTCTCCTAGTTTCTACTTTGCTATCACTACTGTTCTAGGACATACTTAGACCAGCAACTAGGGACAAGTTACTTCGGCACTTATTCAGCTTTACTATCTATTTTTGATTTGTGTGCCACTCATATATATATATTTGGCCTTCGTAGCTCTACATATTTCTTCTGGATGGCACATAGGTCATTTTGTGACCCTTGTAATCGTGGAACACACCTCCTTGGTATCCTTTGATTTGCTTTTCAGAACTTTGTAAGAGCTTTGTAAGGAGCTTCCTTTTGCTTTGTTGAGAGGCACCACTGCTTAGTTGTTTTGTAGGGATAACCTTTATTGTTTGTTTCCTGTTTTAGTGTTTCTGATGGCAGGAAGCGATGATGGAGAGGTGTCTTCACCCTCAAAATTTGCTGAGTGCGTGAGCTAAGAGCAGCTCCAGAAGGCTTTGCAGGCTGCTCAGAGTGATTTGGCAGAGACGATCACCAGAGCCGTTACTGATGCGGTCAGCAAGCTTCACATTGGAGAAAGCATTGAGCGGTTGGAGAAGCGGGTCTCCAAGCTCATTGATTAGGTTGTCGAGTTGGAGACTACTCACAAGACCAACGACACCGTTCCCAACAACAATGAAGAAGATGACCAGGATGAAGACACGATGTATGCTGTTGATGGCACCGTGGATAGGGCTGCTACAAGGACAGCAAGATTATGGCGTCGTTTGAACCGTAAAACTCAAGGTATGGGTGGTGTCCACAACCACAACCATCGGCCACAAGGTAACAATTATGGTCGTGCTCCTGATGATCCATATGCTAAAATTAAGTTTTCCATTCCTTCATTTTTGGGTCAATATGATGGTGATGCTTATCTTGATTGGGAGATCACTGTAGAGCAAAAATTTAATGCCCACCTTGTTCCTGAACAACATAGAGTTAGACAAGCCACTAGTGAGTTTAAGGATTTCACTATTGTTTGGTGGAGTGGTCTAGCTGTTGAAACTGATTTGCCTACTACTTGGGAAGAACTTAAGGTAGCAATGCGTGATTGTTTTGTTCCTCCTTCTTTTTATAGAGAGATTCATAATAAACTGCAGCGCTTAGATCAAGGAGATAAAACTGTTCAGGAGTACTTTAGTGAGCTTCAGAAAGGTTTAATTCGTTGTGCTGTAGTTGAAAAAGTAGAGGATCAGATTTGCCGCTTTTATTCTGGTTTGAGAAAAGAAATTCAGGACATCTTTGATTATAAAGAATATTATACTCTCAACCAGTGTTTCCAGTTTGCTATGCTTGCAGAGAAAGAATCGCAGGGACTTTTCTAGGCTTTTGAGAAGTATAGCACGTCCAGGAACTTCTACCCTCCATGCCCGACGAGGACTTCGGGGCTGCCCAAGCCATCCTTCCGGCCGCCCCCACCAGCAACTACCAAGGGAACTAGTGTTGTTTCTTCAACACCAAGATCAGCCCCTGCACCTTCTACACGCTCAGGTAAAAATTCTGTGCAGGTACCAGCTAGTAGTGCCTCCTCTGTTGCTTCGACGGGGCGCACTATAGGGATTCAGTGCCACCGCTGCCATGGACTTGGTCATATGCAGAAAGATTGCCCAAGTAGGCGGGCATATGTGGCGACAGACGATGGCGATTACATGAGCACCTCTGATGTGGAGGATGAGGAGGAGGACGTCACTGCCACCAGCAGTGACCTCGTCCGTGGAGGCGGAGACACCACGGGATACATGAACATTATTGTTCAGCGTGTCCTTAGCACACAAGTTCAGCAGCCCAAGACGATGCAGCGCCACAACTTGTTCCAGATTTTCTTCATCATCAAGAACCACCGAGCACGTGTCATCATTGATGGAGGGAGCTACAATTACTTGGTGAGTTCTGATATGGTCAACAAGCTTGCTTTGACCACACGCCCACATCCACATTCGTACTGCATTCAGTGGTTAAATGACTTTGGAAAAGCTAAGGTAATACAAACTTGTAGAGTTCCTTTTTCCATTGGTTCTTATGTGGATTCTGTTGATTGTGATGTCGTACCCATGCAAGCATGTTCACTTTTATTGGGTAGACCTTGGGAATTTGATAATGATGTTGTACACCATGGTAGAAGTAATAAGTACACTTTTATGCATAAAGGAACTAAAATTACTTTGTTACCAATGACCCCTGCTGAAATTATACAAGCTGATTTAGAAAGAGCTACTAGTTTAAAAAATAAAGGTCCTGAAATTCAACAACCTATTAATTCTGATTCTACACCTAGTAATGTTAATGATTCTTCAAGTTCTAAGGGTGCTGGAATTAAATTACAAGGTCGTTCATGTCTTGCAACAAAATCTGAGCTTGCTGAAATTTCTGATAATGATGATATTTGCTATGCTTTGATATGCAAACGAGCTTTGTTTTCGTTTGATGATATTGCTTCTAGTGCTTTGCCTCCTGCTGTCACTAACCTTTTGCAGGAGTATGAGGATGTTTTTCCAGCTGAGATACCCCCGGAATTGCCACCTTTGAGAGGGATTGAGCATCAAATTGATTTGATTCTGGATGCTACTTTGGCAAACCGTGCTGCTTATAGGACCAACCCTGAGGAGACTAAGGAGATACAACAACAAGTTCAAGACCTTTTTGATGTAGATATGGCCCGATCTTCCAAGAGGTAAGGGGATAAACTCGAATTTGGAGAACTCGGCGTCGACGACCCGGCTTGAATCAGACACGATCCAACCCCGCAACCATTACACCAAGCACAACTTGATTGTTCCTGCAAGCGAAATCGAGAACACAAGCAAGAGAGGATAAACACGCAATCTAAAATTGCAAATATGGATGAAGCAAATCACAAGAAAAGGTTCAAGCTCTGAACACAAAAGGACTAATCGCCACAGTGGTGTAGAACAAGAACAGGGGCCCTGGATTACTGTAAAAGGACTTGTCGCCCCAGTTACAATAATTCGATCAAGTTTCTCTCTGGAAAACTGAACTAAACAAAACCCAAAACTAAAAGACAGCGGCTACTAAATTTATGTAGGAAACAAAGACGTCCTAGGGTTGGGGGCGACCAGGGGGGCACCCACAACATGGGCTTAAGGCCCGACATGATACATGGCCAAGTTGGCCCAAAATAGGTGGCACAACACTTTGTCATGGTCACATATTATGACTCATGATCCTTCTACAGCTAGGACCAGAACCAAAACGATGGAGTCGTCGTTCCCTTTCCAACGCATCAAAGAACGCCTCGTTTGGACGTCGGATGTGGGAGATATCATCAAAACCGTGAAGGGGTGTCGGCTGTATCCGAGACGAACGTGGCGGCCGAGTTGGTGACGACTTGTAACTTGGGGAAGGCCATGATATGCGTGTATCCAGCATGGTGATGTCCTCATCACTTATGGATCGTGGGTATGTTCGTCAATCACTTAGTCCTTGTGTTGTTCCTGTACTTTTGGTTCCTAAGAAAGATGGTACTTGGCGTATGTGTGTAGATTGTAGAGCCATTAATAATATTACGATTAGGTATCGTCATCCTATTCCTAGGCTAGACGACATGCTTGATGAGTTATATGGTGCTATAATTTTCACTAAAATTGATTTGTGTAGTGGCTACCATCAAATTAGAATGAAACTTGGAGATGAATGGAAAACAGCTTTCAAAACCAAATTCGGATTATAAGAGTGGTTAGTAATGCCTTTTGGTTTAATTAATACACCTAGTCCTTTCATACGCTTGATGAATGAGGTTTTAAGAGCTTTCATTGGCAAATTTGTGGTAGTTTATTTTGATGATATCTTGATTTATAGCAAATCCATAGATGAACATATGAATCATTTGCGTGCTGTTTTTGAAGCTTTACGAATACACGTTTATTTGGTAACCTTGAAAAGTGCACCTTTTGCACGGATCGAGTCTCTTTTCTTGGCTATGTTGTGACTCCACAGGGAATTGAGGTGGATGAGGCAAAGATTGAAGCCATAAAGAGCTGGCCTGTACCAAAAACTATCACACAGGTGAGGAGTGTCAAAGATTTCTGCACCATTGCTGCACCTTTGCATGAGTTGACAAAGAAGAGCGTTGATTTCCATTGGGGTAAGGTACATCATGAGTCTTTTGATGCTATGAAGGATAAACTTACACATGCACCATTGCTGCAATTACCTAATTTTGGTAAGATTTTTGAGCTTGAATGTGATGCTAGTGGTATAGCCATTGGTGGTGTTTTGATGCAAGATAGTAAACCTGTTGCATACTTTAGTGAGAAAATTACTGGGCATGTTCTGAATTACTCCATGTATGATAAGGAATTGTATGCACTTGTACGTTGTTTAGAGACGAGGTGTCATTATTTGTTGCCCAAAGAATTTGTTATTCATTCTGATCATGAATCACTTAAGTATATTCGTTCTCAATGTAATTTGAACCGTAGACATGCTAAATGGATTGAGTTTATTGAGTCTTTTTCTTATATTATTAAACATAAGAAAGGGAAGGATAATATGATCACTGATGCTTTATCTAGGTGCTATACATTATTGTCTCAACTTGATTGTAGAATTTTTGGACTTGAGGCAATTAAAGAATAATATGTTGTTGATGTTGATTTAAGGATGTATTGTTGCATTGTAAAGAAGGTCATGCATGGAACAAATTTGTGTTGACTGATGGATTCTTGTTTAGAGCTAACCGCCTATGCATTCCAGTTGGTTCCGCTCATCTTTTGTTGTTACAAGAGGCGCATGGAGGTGGATTGATGGGTCATTTTGGTGCCAAGAAGACGTAGGATATTTTAGCCACACATATATTTTGGCCAAGGATGAGAAAGATGTTGAGCGCTTTGTTGCTCGCTGCACTACATGTCAAAAAGCTAAGTCTTGCTTGAATCCACATGGTTTATACATGCCACTTTCTGTTCCTTCTATTCCTTGGGTGCATATTTCTATGGACATTGCTTTAGGACTGCCTAGGACTAAGAGGGGGAGTGATAGTATTTTTGTTGTTGTGGATAGATTTTCTAAGATGGCACACTTTATACCATGTCATAAGACTGATGATGCTCATTATATTGTTGATCTCTTTTTCAAAGAAATTGTATGTTTACATGGTATGCCTTCTACTATTGTTTCAGATCGTGATGCAAAATTCTTGAGTCACTTTTGGCGCACGCTATGGAATAAGTTGGGTACAAAGTTGTTATTTTTTACAACTTGTCACCCACAAACTGATGGACAAACTGAGGTGGTGAACCGCACTTTGGGTACTATGTTGAGAGCTATTTTAAAGCAAAATTTGAAGCAATGGGAAGAATGTTTACCTCATGTGAGTTTGCATATAATCGGGCAACACATTCTACTACCAAGGTAAGTCCCTTCAAGGTAGTGTATGGTTTTGATCCATGTACTCCACTTGATATACTTCCTCGACCTATTCATAAGAGAGTTCATGTTGATGCTAAGGAGCGTGCTGAATTTATTTTGCAAATGCATGAGACCACTAGACTTAGCATTAAAAAGATGAATGACAAGTATAAAATTGCTGGTAGTAAAGGTAGAAAAGAAGTAAAACATGATGTAGGAGATTTAGTATGGTTACACTTGAGAAAGGATAGATTTCCGGATTTGAGAAAGTCTAAATTAATGCCTAGAGCTGATGGTCCTTTCAAAATAATTGAGAAGATTAATGATAATGCATACAAACTTGAGTTGCCTCCCGAGTTCGGGGTTAGTCCTACTTTTAACATTTCAGATTTGAAACCATACTTGGGAGAAGAGGATGAGCTTGAGTCGAGGACGACTCCACTTCAAGAGGGGGAGGATGATGAGGACATCACTCCTAAGGATACACGCAATACTCCTCCAATTCTGGACTTGCAAGGTCCAATGACTAGAGCTCGTGCACGACGACTAAATTTAGAGGTGAGCTCGTTCCTACGTTCTTTATTATATATCACTTTTGAGAATGATTTGCTACCTAATGATTATATTGTAATTAGGAACCATATAGAGGACTAGGAGATGATGGGAGAAGGTCTTGGAGATGTGGAGGACTAGCAAGGACGTGGAAGCCAAGGTGGAGGCCCAACCATAACTGACTTTGAGTCTGTTTCGGGGCCCAGGACCAGTCTGCACTAAAATGGATGCCCAGGACACATAGGGACTCGGATTTGGATGTTCTACATATGTACGGAAAGATAAGAAGAAGTCATTTCCAATGCCGTCGATCTCATATCAAAATTCATCCGGAGTCATCGGTAATCGTCGAAACAAGAGAGGATCCAGAATCTGTTTTGGTGCTGCGTTGCCTGTTTTTGGCCTTTGGGCTTTGTATCTAGTTGAGCCCAATTAGGGGCGCATCCAGAGGGTCTTGAACGACCCAAGGGTCTTCATATACAGCCGCTGCCGCACCATTAGGGTTTGGTTTTTGCTTAGATTATTCTGTTCATAATAGTTTCATCGTCATCATGGTTTGTGAGACCCCAACTTTGTGAGATTCATAATACATCTGCATTTGTGTTTTATTCTTCTTTGTTCTTGCTTGTGTTCTTGATTCACAAGCAGGGATTAGCCTTCTTGGCGAGGTCAATCATTTTAGGACGGTTGATAACCAGAGGAGATGTCGTGCTGCAATTACGGGGTTTAGAACGTGCTGTTCTGAAGCCGGATCGATTTGTGTGTCGCCTCCGACCAAATCAACTTATCTAGAATCTTTCAGAAGATCGAGAACCCTTTTTACATCACTATATAACTTCATTGATGGGGTTTTGGAGACCTCTCTTGGCCAGTGGAATACCTGAGAGCATTTGGTAAGATCCAAGAGAAAAAGATGAGAGCACTAGGAGGAGATATTGCATATCTTGAGAGTGCTAGTGGAGAATAACTTGAGCATCTAGCATATCTAAGGCTAGGGTGTCCTTGAGGGTGTGATCTAGATTGTTACTCTTGATCTATGATGAGACCTAGACCGGTTAGTTGTCGGTGATTGAGCCTATCATGACCGGTTGTGAAGTCCGTCACATGTTTGTACATAGCTTGAGCCCGCCGGTGAAAAGGGCATTGCTAGTGAGCGCCCGTGTTGGCTCGGGGAGTCCGGCAAGTTCTCGAGGGAGGCGAGCTTGTGCTTTGTGGTACGGTGACGCACACCATATCTTCACTCTAGGAGTGATTGCGGGCTGGTGGGCGAGAACTCCACTTGGTGGCGGGAGGGACCAGGACTCTGGCAGGAGTGGTCCAACGAGGATTAGGGGAAGGCGCCATTCTTCCGAGACCTTGGGAAAAAATCATGAGTATTCCTTGACCCTCTCTTTACTATTCCGCAATTGTGTGCTCTAGTGACTAGGGTGAATTGTGGCTTGCGTAGGTTAGTGTGTTTAGCTTCCGCACTTTATCATATCATGAACACTAGCATGTGTAGGGTCTTGGCCTACTAGAATTGTTTAGGTTGTTTCTCTTGTTAGACTCAAGTAGTGGAAATTGAAGTAATTAAATTCATGAGCGGCTTACCGATTCAACCCCCCCCCCCCCCCCCTCGGTACGCCTTCGGTCCTTACAGTGAGGAGCGGCCACAACGGCTCATCCACCACATGGCTCTTGTGTCGCCACCCTCAAGCACCCCGGCACCGTGTTTTGCAGACCACCTCCGGCCCAGCGCTCCTCGACCTACTACTCCAGGTACCATGTTGTCCCCTTCTGGCCATCTACTCTGATTCGGGACTGATTTCAGTTTCTTTTCTAGAGAGAGCGGTAACGAAACTCGATACATTGTAAAAGCAAGCATAATATAACAACCTTGCTATTTCAAGAAGCAAGATTTTCACCTTCAGATTTGTAGTTGTGATCTCGTCCCTTCGGCCTGGATCTCGTCAAGCCCTAGCCGCTAGCTGAAATATGAGAATGAGATGGGATCTCACAGCAATCCATCCTCCTAGCCCCCCTAGACTAGTCCAGACCGTTTGAATTTCACAACGGGAAACAGAGAGTATGCCATGTGCCAACGTTTTTGCCGTGGGCCTTATATCGGGCACACAGCAAAGATCTTGTTTGTCATGTACCCGTTATAAGACACACGACATATCGACTCTTTGCCGTGGGCCGCAAGCCAGAAAAATGGCAAAGGCAATCTTTGTTGTGTGTCCTATGACGTAGCACACGGCAAACAAGTTGTTAGGTGTTTCTAAGCACGATGTGTTGACGACGGTAACGACCATTACATATTTGTCGTGTGCCACGTGATAAAGCACACAGCAAAAGTTAGGATATGCCATGTGTCATACCGCCACACGGCAAACACGACATGTGAGTGGCGTGTAACCATCTTTGCCGTGCCACGTCCGCAGGCACACGGCAAAGTTGATGTTTGCTGTGTGTCCTTACATGGCACATGGCAAAGTTAAAATTTCTTCCTCTTTTCCTCCCCAATATTTTTTGTTTTTCCTATCATTTGTATGGTGCTTGAACAGTGATATTTGATGGAATTTTTTATTGTCTTTGTTATATTTAGTTAATTTATTTTGTTATTTGAATTATTTTGTAAAAATTCAAATTTGAACTGTAAGTGGTTCAAATAATGCAATGTAGTACGTGCAAATTTGATATTTCATGCTAATGGTTCTCATTTAAGTCTGTATTCATGAAAGAACAAGAAAAATCATGTATATTATACATGAAATATAACAACCATCGTGTGGTTCAATTGAAATTAAATTTTATAAAAAACAAACAGAGTTTGAAAAAAATTGAGAATTGTTCTGACATTATTATATCATACATAAAGACTGTGATAAAAAGTACAAAATGTTTTGCACAAGCTGTCATATATGTTCCTCACAAATCAAAGAATCTTCGTAAAAGTATTAGAGCATTGAATAGAAACCTTCCAAATTTTGAATCAAAATGAACGCTGAGTATAGTTTTGACTTCAACCAAATTTTTATAGGCTACAGAAAATATGAGTTGTATGATAACCAAATTTGGTGATTGTTGGAGTGTCCAAGTATTTTCTATTTTCTTTTAAAAAAACTACATCTAAATATTGTCCGTGTACTTCTTTGTTGTGTGCCGTAAAGGAGGAACACGGCAAAGTCCATTTTTACCGTGGGCCTTTGTAGTGGCATATGGCAAAGAGCTAGGCCCATCAGCTTTGTCGTGTGCCTGTCTTTGCCATGTGTGGAGTGGCACACAGAAAACATTTGGGATAAGTCCCGTTTTCAGTCAAAGTCGTCGTTGCCGCCGCGCCTCCGAGCCCTCGACGACCCCGAGCCCGACCGCGCCTCCGAGCCTCCCACCGCCTCCCCCCCCCCCCCCCAGCCGCCGAGGTTGCAGGCACCGCTGGGCCCCTGTTGCCCCCCCCCCCCCCCAGGCGCCGCAGAGCATCCACGGCAGCTCCGACTGTATCGTCTCCAACCAAATCGACGGGTACCCCCATCGTGACGAACGCTAGCTCCGACCAGTGGCTGCCTCATCATCTCTGCTCCATCAAATTGTTGTACGTGAGTAATCTCTCCTCTTCTCCGTAAATCTGCTACGAATCTAATTTTGTTGTGCGGTGACTTGTGAGCCATAGAGCAAATTAATATTCATAGCATCCAGAAATTTTCCTGCTGCCCTAGCTAACAGATTTTTAAAACTAGGTTTTAGGCTACTATACCAATGCTTTATTTTGAATGCCATATTCTTATTTGCTAGTAGATAAATTCAGCAGATGAGTGAGAAAAACATCGCCATGTCTGAAACTGATTCTGAGGAGGAAGAAGACAAGGAGCTCATGATGCTTGTCTTCCCTGCGCTATATGTAGCTTCTACCAAAACAAAAGAACCATGTCATACATCATAGCTTAGTGGCGCAGAATACACAATTGAGCTTCTTGAAGGCCACCGATGTCGATGTTATACCAATCTTCGAATGGAGCCTCGTATATTTCAGGCACACAACGATCACAACAGTTTTACTGTAGTTGCCTTAAACAATGTCCTGAACTCCTTCACAACTATCTGTCAATCAACACATCGACTCTATTCATGAGCCTCAGCTGGAACCAACCATCGTTAGTGTTGAAGTTTACCCGTAATTTTCCTTATCTTTGAACTACTATGGATTTTGTGTGAAGTCAATTATTGCTGTTTTATGTGGCTAGCTTGTGTGTTTTTGCCTTCCTTAACAAGTATTGATGAATAACTGTGATGATTGAATTTATAAGTTATATATATGATTCATGTAAGCTAGCACTAAAAGACCTGTTCTTTATTTTATGCAGGGAGAGGCTTTTGCACTTTCCTTGATCCATCACTTTGCTGCACAACTAGGTATGTGAGGCATAAAAGACCCCTCTTTTCGTTTATGTTTGTCGGTCACGTAACCTAGTTAGGCGTCTCCCATTCGAAAGAAATACGGTTGGAGATATGCAGATACAGTTGCATATCTTTGACTATATTTGTTTCGAACTGTGTAGTTGGGGTTAGTTTCCATTATCTACTCCAATCTGAGATAGAGTTTCGGCAGCACTTCCCCGTTGTTCACCGGATACACAATCTCCTTTGTAGGACGTGTATTTGGAGAACAGCGGGGAAGTGCTATCGAAATTCTGTCTCGGAGAGGAGTAGACCGTGGAAACGAGCCTTAGCTACAGATCCTCGGGTGGGATTAGGACCTACCTTCACCTATTAGACTTTCTAAGCATCATGTAGATGAAAATATTTTTAATTGTACTCACTGATATGTTAGAGGATGCCGAACCGTGAGTGGATGTATATGGTTTGGGCAAAGAACGGAAAGTATACCAGTGAATGGATTCGGAAGACCAACAAGTTCTTGGAACGATCATTTGCCAAGTTGAAAGGAACAAGTGTTACTTGGTGTCCCTGCGACAATTGTAGAAACACGCATCGACACGATAAATAGGTCATAGGCAAGCACCTTTGCAAGAATGGATTTATGCCAGACTATACCCGGTGGACCCTTCATGGTGAAGGCGAGCGTCCAAGGCACGAGGTAATGAGACAACGCATGGAGGATTATGATGCAGATGCCGGTATAGGAGACATGTTAAATGACTATCATGAAGCACACAGGGATGAAGTACCTAGGGAGGAGGAGGAACCGGAGCCAAGTGCAAAGGCGAATTACCAAATGATGGAGGCGGCACAACAACCCCTCCACGGGCGTACCAAGGTGTGTCAACTGGATGCCATTGCGCATCTAATAGCCTTGAAGTCCCAGTTCAGCCTGAGTCGAGGCAACTTTGATGCTATGTTGACAGTCATTGACAGCCTACTTCCAGAAGGTCACATTCTACCAAAGAGCATATATGAGTCACAGAAACTACTTGGTGCGCTTAAGATGCCATATGAGCAGATACATGCTTGCCCTAATGGATGTGTCTTATTTAGAAAACAACATGCGAAAGCAACACACTGTCCAAAGTGTAAGTCCTCTAGGTACCTAGAGGTAGATACACATGACGGTGGTAAGAAGCAGCTCATGATTCAGGTGAAAATCATACGATACCTTCTGTTTATACCGAGGCTTCAGCATCTTTACATGACTGAGGAGACCACAAAATAGATGACATGGCACAAACACGTACATAGATACAATCCTGAGGAGGAGGAGGAGGAGGAGGAGCAGCAGCAGCACGAAGAGGAGGAGGAGGAGGAGTTGGGGGGAGGGAGAGGAGCAGGAGACAGGGGTTTCCACTTCCTCTACATTGTCAGAGGTGTGGTTGAGAGGTCCTTCGACCCGATCCACCTAAGTAAGTATTTTACATGCTATGACAACCTGTTCATTTGATTCATAGAGAAACATAATAGAAATTACTATTTTTTCTTAATCATTTGTGCAGGAGTTGGGTGCTGCTCACTCCAGGAGATCATGATCGCCATGTCAATGGCATCCTGGGTCTTTTGGTAAAGACACACTTTCCGGGCATAGTTCCGTATGCCGGAGAGCACGTGCTGGCCTATACGTGGAAGCACTACTTTTCCGCTGAGGATGAGTATGATCGGGATGGCAGGATCTTCAACAACAAGGCAGAACGTGTGCTCGGAGAGCTGTGGGTAAGTCTTCCTCGCACTGCATTGCTTAATACATCATATTCATAGGACACTTTTGAAATCATGATGTTACACATCGAACCTATTTGTAGGATTTCTACAGATGCGAGACAGGATACGAGGCTAGAGCAAAGATCATGGCTCACCGTGCATGTCCTAAGCTCGTGAGGGACATGTTTTATGAGGCATGTATACAGGCTGTGATTGTGTATTATGCCCAGCACCTCAAAGTTAAGGTCACCAAAACTCAAGCGAGAAACATGAAGCTTACCATAGATGAATGCATGCAAGTAAATATAGAATAGTAATATTAATATTTTTCTAACATTAAGTATGATTAATTTGCTCTTCTTAATTATATGTCATGTACTTGATGATGTGTAGGTGCCTGCGTGGTGGTGTGCCACCAATGCGCCTGCCTGGGAAGCTGTTGTGGACAAGTGGTGTGCGGAGGGTTGGGAGGAGACGCATAATGTTTGTCGGGAGCGTCGTTTGCTGATGCCAGGTCCAGCACACCATCAAGGGAATCTTTCCCTTAAGCAATATGCGGTGAGATGGGTACGTGAATTCTTTATTTATTCTAACTCTCAATATTGTATAATTTTAATCTTCCTTCTATTTTGGCAGTCAGCGTCACATGATGGTTGCCCTTACACCCAGTTCGAGGCATTTGCTATGGCCCACAAGGGCAAGGCCACAGCACCTGACATCCAGTACGACCCGACTCGGAAGCCCCGCCCGTGGCGTACAGCAATTCCTCCATCCACACCTGCCTCACGGAATACACATCGATGGGAAGGGAGATCCATGGGCCTGAGTGGGATCCTACCACCCATGATCTTGATAGGGAAGTCGTGATGAGGGTGGGAGGAGGCAGGAAGCATGGGCGGTACTGGATTGGAGAAGGCATGCTCGACACGGTGACTACGCCCACTCTCTTTGTGATACGAGCGAGGAACACGAGCTCAAGCCCGGCTATACGCCCTCGACTGAACACTACGCAGTCTCAGGTAGAGGCACTTCAGGTAATTTTAGTTATATTTATTATTGATTTACTGGTTTTGCACATCACTTTTTTGCATTGCAATAATAAGATCAAATGTTACAGGCCCAGCTCGCTACAGAGAGGAAGGCAAGGGAGGACATGGAACAAAAATTTGCGAGGCTCGAGCACCAGCACCAGCAATTGACTCAGTGGATGGCATCACTTGGCCAAAGTTTAGGTACAGCCCTGCCGCTGATGCCGTCGTTTGCTCTACCTCCTCGGCCACCTACTCCGGCTAGTACTCCTATGAGTATGAACGTTTTAGTTTCTGTTTTATCCATAGTAGAGCATTCATTACAATAAATAAACTCAATACTACATACTTACTTAGGATATTAGAGCATTTATATATTGAAAGACTAATCAGTAATCAATATCTCTTATTTGTGCAGAATCAATCGGCAGGATTGACTGCATGGAGTCAATGGGCTGAGGGGAATCAAGATCAGGACTTGTCGCCAGCTAGTGGGCAAGGCTTTTATCGTCAGTGAACTTTCTATCTTAATATTTTTCTTGTTTGAGTTTGTGAACTGTCTGGGATGTTATGTGAATGATTGTTATGTTTCTGAACCTCCTATATGATGGTTATTATGAAATATTTGTGTTGAGAATCTTCGGGATGATATTTGGATACCAGTGATGATATCTAAATGCCTATGATGATATTTGAATTGCTGTGATCATATATGTTAAATATTGGTTGTTTTTTTATCTGGAGACAGCTAATTTTAATGGGTTGCTAATAGATTATTGAGCCTTTGCCGTGTGCCTTGTTCATGACACACGGCAAAGGAGGGAGTTTCTGCCAACTTGAAAACCACCTTTGTCGTGTGTCATGACCCTGACACACGGTAAAGATTGAACCTTTGTCGTGTGCCATTTTCTTGACACACGGCAAAGAGAACAGACTTTGACATGTGCCTCCCGTCAGGCACACGGCAAAGCACGCCGTCACCGTGAGAGAAGGTAACGACGCCTTATTTTTGCCGTCGGCCAGCCGAGGCTCAAGGCAACACCTTTATCGTGTGCCTGAAGGAAAGCACATGGCAAAGAGGCCTTTACCGACCGCTTTTTTGCCGTACGTCATATGTCGTGTTACCCACGGCAAAGATGTTACCGTGGGTATTTCTGTCGTTGCCATGTGCCTAGGACACACGGCAAATGTGCTGTTTCCCATAGTGTTTGAACGAATGAGCTCAATTTTAGCTTAGAATCTGTCAGTCTAGTGTGATCTGTGCCCTTGGTGGTTGCTTACAGGTAGTAGTATATACTTTCGTGCTTGCCTAATCATGTGTAAAATGAATTTAGACAATGCTCAGTTAGTTTCATGATCATTATTATGCTCCACTGAACTGTGATTCCAGCTGTCTTGTATATTGTTGATGTACATAGCTGCCATTGTTGTGACTCTAGTTGGTTGAACATAACGTATGCATTGGATAAAAAGAAATATTATAATTCTTATTGCACACATGCTTTAATTCTGTCCCCGTTCTTGACTGTTAAAATTTTCAAATTGTTTGGGTTTATTTTACTGCTGAATTGTAAATGGGCTAGAACAAACACTAGAAACAAATTTCAAATTGTTTGGGTTTATTTTGCTACGACACAGATCTTGAATTTATAAGTTTCATATGTCACCGTGCTTTCAAATGAGACATGTTTGCATACTGGCATCAGATTGGTGCAAATGAGACATGTCTCATCACCGTGTAATGCTTGTAAACACGTCGGATGTTGTAACTGCTGGTATTTGCACCCGATTGATTTTGGCATTACCCTTGCCTATGCGTATCCGACAGGCAGTGGCCACTCGTCGTTTTTATTAACTCAATGGAAGTGTGAAGGAAGAGCTGTCGTTTGTTCCATGATAGACGGTCCAGATTTGGCAAGCACTTCTCCGTTCTCTCTGACAGGCTCCACTAGCTGCCTATCTCAACCACGACGAAGCTCAGCTTCGTCGCGCCTCGTCTCACAGTGCATTTTGCTGTGCGCAACCCACAAAAGGAAACCTCCAAGAGCTCTCTACTGGTCCGGATCGAAGCTCCAAACTTCCTTCGGATCAATGAGCTATAAGAAATCGGCTTTCGTCTTTCTTGCAGAAAGAGAGATTTTAGGTTTAAAAGATTATTTGTTGATCTACACAGGTTAATAAAGTTTTTATAATACATGTTTACAACAAGAAATCATATCGAAAATTCTTGTTCTTTATGTTTCCATTGCTCCAGAACTACTACTTTCTTATCTAAGTATTCTCCTATAATGATGAGGATATCACTCCTAAGTATGCATGCAACACTCCTCCAATTCTGGACTTATAAGGTCCAATGACTAGAGCTCGTACACGACGACTAAATTTAGAGGTAAACTTGTTCCTACGTTCTTCATCATATGTCACTTTTAAAAATGGTTTCCTACCTAATGATTATATTATAATTAGAAACCATGGAGAGGACCAAGAGATGATGAGAGAAGGAATTGGAGACGTGGAGGACCAGCAAGGATGTGAAAGCCAAGGTGGAGGCCCAACTAAAACCGACTTCGAGTCTGTTTCGGGATTCAGGACCAGTTTGTACTAAAACGAATGCTCAGGACACATACGGACTCGGATTTGTACGTTCTACATATGCTCAGAAAGATAAGACCTTTCCAATGCCGCCGGTCTCATATCAAAATTCATCCGGAGTCATCGGAAATTCTCGAAACAAGAGAAGGTCCAGAATCTGTTTCGATGTTACGTCACCTATTTTTAGCCTTTAGGCTTTGTATCCAGTTGAGCCCAATTAAGAGCGCGTTCAGAGAGTCTTGCACGACCTTAGAGTCTTTATATACAGCCGCCACCGCATTATTAGAGTTCGGGTTTTACTTAGATCAATTATATTCATAAACAGTGTCGTCGTTCATCGGTTTATGAGACCCCAACTTCGTAAGTTTAATCATACATCTGCAATTGTGTTACATTCTTCTTTGTTCTTGCTTGTGTTCTTGATTCGCAGACAGAGATTAACCTTTTTGACGAGGTCAATCATTCTTGGACAGTTGATAACCAGAGGAGACGTCATGCTGTGATTGCAGGGTTTAAAACGTGTTGTTCTAAAGCCGAATCGATTTGTGTGTCGCCTCTAACTAAATCAACATATCCAAAACCTTTCGGAAGATCGGGAACCCTTGTCCACATCATATAAGCCCTAATATGAGACCACAAAAATATAAGGCGGGGTGGAAGCGGCAGCAATAGATGCAGGTTGTCGCTTATCCAAAGGTTCACATGCCTTCAGAATGGTTATTTCTCATGCTCCTCCATTTCCGTAGGTTCGCTTGAGCAAGGTTCATATTCCGCATTGTTCTTTGTTCTGGTAAAGCAAAAATTACTTAGTAATATATTTTTTTAGATAATAGAAAAAATTACTTAGTAATATATCAACAATGTTAATCCAACAGTTTGTAGAAAACTATATTAAGTTGCACAGAACATAGCATAATTCACCATTAATGCATAAGGATTCCAAAACTAGGATACTGAGTGTTTTGTAAAGAAATTTTGAGTAGTCCTAATGTATAATTTAAAAGCAACAGCAAGAAGCAGTAGATGGGCTAAAACTGAAATATACTCTGAAAAAATTCGTAATCTACATTCTGCACAACAAAACTATTTTCTTATAAAGTGCAGATTTCATGTCCCTTCCATTACCAAATTCAGCATGGTGCATTTTGTCAATTTCATCAAGAATATAAGAATAACATAAAGTTAGGTAAATCTGTAAAAAGTTAAATCAGCATCAAATTCATCCTAGATTCAAGACACAAAACAGAAGTAAAGAGGCATTGTAAATCATCTGCTAACAAACTTGTATATCTTTTATCATGTCTATATAAACAATTTCCCTCCTAAAATTTGAAACAGGGCAAAATATTGGATGATCACATATTCGCTGAGATGCAATGTCAAAAATAATAACATAAATCACTAAACAATTTTCTGTGACATTTTAAGAAGACCCTCAGATAAAATAAAATTGAATGGGCACCAAATAAGTGAAACGCTGAGGTACTTCAATAAAAAGTCTGTAAAAAAATATTGGTGCTACCAACCTTTCCTTGTGATCATATACAGCAATGTCGTCAATGGCTTTGTTGAGCGCATAAAGAGCTATCTTCTTAACCTGGTGATTTAGATTGAGAGGACCCACAGAATTTTAAATACAGCTTAAAATCCAATTAGATAAGAAAGAAGTGTAGTAGTTCTGGAGCTATGAAATGATATTATGCTAATAGTTTATATGTGTGATCATAACCGGGATTACAATGTAGATAAACAATGGATCCTTATGCATACAAAATGTTAAGAGAGTATGGGCGACAAATGACTGGCAGACCTCTAGTTTATCTTCATTCACTCTATGATCCGTTGGAAGCAGACGGAATTCTTTTGTCAATCTGATACACTCTTGCACATTTTCTGGAGAAACGAAGTCAAGTGCAACCTTTACAGAAGACTGCACAAAACAAAAAAGACATACAATCACAATGCTGCCTAACAGCAACTGAATTTGATTGAAAATCATGCCGCTAACAGCAACCGAACCAGGTAGCTGTTTCAATGTCAATAACAATACCTTCAAATTTCTGACTTGGTGAGGACATCCTGCTGGGATAAATACTGCCTCACCGAGCTTCTGTTCAAATGTCCAAGGCTCAATTCCTAAATATATAGTGAACAGAAAACCAGTAAACAATAATCAAGGGAACTATCAAGATCCAAAATACAACAACATTCTTCACTGACCATATTCTTCCTTAAGATTTATCTTGTGCTCTTTTGTTAGATAAAAGCTTTGATCATGTATAGGATGAGAAACCTGCCGACATAGAACGATTATGTGACATAAGAATAAAATATCATAGGGATTTCAATGGAAAATGCTAAGTTGAAATAAGGACCTGCTTCACTGGTTCATAATTACAATGCCTGAACTCCTCTGCATGCTTCATTAAGTATTCCTTTAGTTTCGTTACATCTTCTCGTCGGAAGATATCCCACAATGCACCACCACCTGACTGGTTTCCCTCTACAAGAAGATCTTTACTGGCTTTTGGCTCAAGAGATATGTCAATTTCACCCTGCTCGTCTTTTTTACTTATTGACATATTTGTTTTCCCTGCTGTTTTCCCTTGCATGTTCCTTAAGCTATCTTTCTTTTTCTCTATTGCTGCAACCCTTTTTACTTTGAGATGTAATTCTTCAGTGTGTGTGAGAATATTGACCTATTTAGACAATAGAAAAGATGACACCATTCATAAAGACAGTACAAGAAAGGACAACTTACCGGGTAATTAATACAATAATACATCTAGGTACAGGGAGCGACAAATACATGTTCACAACTGAGATCAACACTTTGGATTTTTCAACCATTGAGATGATAATTTTGTACCATGGTCGATAAACAATGCAGCATCCCTATCCATTATAGCTAGCATAAAAGTAGAATATCACTTATGCAAGAAAGCAACAAGACGAAATTCAGGTCTACAGAAAATTCTCAACAAGTTTCATAATAAATCTATTCATGTACTGGATTAACTCCACTAGTAGGTGTTTGCATGAGTAATCAATATTAACAAGGGCATAAAACAGAAAAATAAGCGAGCAAGTTCCAATATGCAAATGACATGAAAAAAAAAAAAACCACCCTACACTTCTGTGCTAGCAAGAGAGGTTTGAAACAAAACAGCTTATCCTATATTTACCGCATCAGACATGTCACAATGAAGCTGGGTAACAGAATCTCCAATTCCCAATTCTTGGGCGACACCATAGGCAATGTAAGTCTTTGGACCAAGGTCTGGCTTTTTAACATTTTTAGGCAACTTCACTGCCAGATTGAGAGGACCAGATTTTGGATCTGTGTACTCACGGAATGGTAGCATAGATATGAATTCAGAACAATGTCGTGGCAATCTATCCTCAAATGAACTATGTTGTGGCCAATCTTTAAGTTTAAGCAGCACAGGTAAATCCTCTGGTCCAACAGCTCCACGGGAATAGCCATCAAAAAACTTACGAATATTAATATTGATCTGCATTTAGGGCATAGGAAGCACTGTTAGTGTTAAAATTTTTATTTTAATCAAAATATCAAAGATTTAAATGGAAGTGCAACACCTCTATATATAAATCATAGTTTAAATTTCAAGAGCACAACATGGTGGAAAAAAACAGGGTTGAATAAGTTTAACCACAGCTGTTTATTTGTTCAGCATGGGTGAAACAAGGGGAAACAGAAGGTTTGTGTAGCAGACACCTTTTTTATACATGAGTAATGAATCAATGATTTCCCCTCATCACCCCACCTTTCCTTCCTATTTCCCATTCTCTTTTTTTCTCGAACACGCAGGAGAGCTGCGCATCATTGCATTAATAGAAGAAGAGAGAGTACATGTGCTTAGATTACAATCGCGCCTTTTTGAGAAAAACTACCAACCGACCATACAGGGACTGGTGAGCTAATCACCTACACCCACATCATGACCCAGGCCGGTGATGAAGGATAAACCCTTAGCACCGGCCAAACACCACAAGTTGGCTTCATCCCCTGCCATGACTAAAGCTGTTGTTAGACTTGGTGGAGCAGCATTGAAAACGCATGCATTGCGCTGCCGCCATAAGGTCCAAGCTCCCAAGACAATGAGAGAGTTCAGTCCGCTTTGTGTTACTTCCCCCACTGCATTGGAGGCTCTGCACCACCAATCATCAAAATGGATATCTGTAGGTTGTGGTGAGAGAACAACCAAGCCCACACGTTGCAGGATTATATGCCAAAACTGTCGTGCAAAGACGCAGCCAATGAGAAGGTGGTGAATCGTCTCATCGGCCTGATCACAAAAGGGGCACTGCTCTGGACGGGGGAGGTTGCGTGAAGCCAATCGATCGGCGGTCCAACAACGATTGTGCGCAACAAGCCACAAGAAGAATCTGCATTTATTTGGCGCCCAGGTTCTCCAAATTCGCTCCCATGGATTGAACTGTACAGAACCTTGAAATAAAGCATCATATGCTGACTTTGCTGAGTATTGGCCAGAGTTTGAAAGGCGCCAGGAGTGCGTGTCTGGAACCCTGGGCTGTAGCATCACCTCTGCAAGTAGATTGCACAGGTTGCGTACTTCCATAATGACTTCTACTGTCACCACACCATGAATGTCTCTCGTCCACCTGTTGTTTGCCAAGGCCTCGCTCACTGTTCTCTTGTTGGCAATTCTCCCGGGAATCATGGAGAACAGCAGCAGGGCGAGATCTTCTAACCGCTGGCCCATCAACCATCGATCACGCCAAAACAAGGTGCTGGTTCCATCCCCCACTTCGGTAGCAACTGCCATTGATAACAGAGCTTGCACACATTTATTTGTTTGAATCAGGAGGGCTGCCCATGGTCTGTTTGGTTCAGACTTTTGGAGCCACGGCCATCTTACCCGCAGGGCTTGGCCAAGATGCTTCAGGTCTGAGATGCCAAGGCCACCCAACTCCTTTGGCCTTGTGACCTTGGGCCATGCAATTAAGCACTGTCCTCCCTGTGCCTCTTTTCGACCGTGCCAGAAGAAGCTTCTTCTGATTTTGTCAATGGCTTTGAGTGCCCAAGGTGGCAGGTCAAGAGCCATAGCGTGGTACATCACCGTTGCTGTGAGACCAAATTGAACCAGAGTGGATCTTCCTGCCCGTGTCATGAGCTCAGCTTTCCAACCCAGAAGAAGATCAGCTAGGCGGTCGATGAGTGGCTGCAGTTGTCCTTTGGTTAGCTTTTTGAGTGATAGAGGTAAGCCGAGGTACTTGAGAGGAAACTCGGCAAGCTGACATGGGAGGCGTTCCTGCACGGTCTCAATGTCTTGGGGCGAGCATTGGATGGGCGCGACACTACTTTTCTGAATATTAGTTCGTAGTCCTGAAGCTTCTCCATTCTCTCATCTCTCTAGGTGGAAATTCTTTTGTTTTTCAAACTGCTCATTACGAAAGTGGCACAAACAAGAACCCATGCCGATTCACACCAACACACTCACCCACACACATTTCAACAATCACAATCACAATGATAGCTGAGATACCAGATACGACAAACCGACTAAACCCTAATCATGGTAACAGGGAGTGCAGCTCACTAGCACCAGAGAGCAGACTCCTCCTGAATCAAATGAAGTAGCCATGAGAACTGCACCAGAGATGCAGTTTGGCAGAGCAAGTAATGCTTCACGTTCTCTCATTACAGGATACAGAAAATTAAGCATTTATCTCTTATTATGGTCCTGGTGGGATAGCCGTAACAGGGTTAATGCTGGAGAACAATTAGAAGCTTGTGAGAAGGTGATATTCAGATCAAGGAATATGAAAATCGAAACTGTCAAGCTGCAGGAAAAACAAGTTCAAAACACTCCTGTGGAAAACCAAATGCATGACAGTTGGAAGCTACCCGGTTCAGAATGGGTGAAAGTTAATATTGATGGCAGTTTCTTGGCGCAAACAAAGACTGGTAGTTGGGGATTTGTAGCTTGTCATCATGATGGCCAAGCAGTAATAGCTGGTGCAGGTAATCTCAGCGTTGTTCATGAGGCTTTAAGCGTTGAAGCATAAACATGCCTGGCAGCCCTACAGGCTACTTCAGCTTTTGGCTTATCAAGTATATAAATAGAAAAAGGTTCTACTCTGCTGCGTTCAGCTTTAAAATCCACCTAACATGATTGTTCTCCGGGAGGTATTCTGTTTAGAGAGGCAACATCCAGTTTACTTTTGATTTTGTGGAGGTATTCTTTACTCCTCATACTTGTAATTGTGCTCACAAAATTGCTGAACTTAACCTATCCTTTATGCAGTGATGGAAGGTGTTAATGAAACCTGAGAGGAAAGAGCTGGAACAAATGGGGAACACTATCAAAAATCACATAGTAGAAGATGGTATACAGACAAGCCCAAGGATCCCGGCAGGAATCAGATGATTACTAGCTTTTGTTGATCTAGATTTGTAGTCAGGTTGCCCCCTAGAGGAACCAGTGGTAGTTTACTTGTTTTTAGAGTTGGTCATAAGTTTGATGCTGATCCGGATGTAAAACTATGCTGAATGATTGTAAGCTGGTTTCCCAGCTAAATATAAAGGGAGGCTTAACAGTCTTTGGTCCAAAATGTATGGAATCTAGTAGACCTCAAAAGTGCTCAAATGCTGAAACGAAGTAAAGATGCACACACCTCACACGATGTCAGACATTCAAGAGCCATAACTGACAGCTGCTCAGGCTCCTCCTTATCTCTCATTTCTCGTAAGGCCCGCCACATAACCAATGGTTCCCAGCTCAATCCAGAAGATAACGTGAGCACGTCACGAACAACAACAGGCTGACCCTTGATCCAATGCTTCTGGAAATGATCCAAGTCTCTATCTTCAACATCTCTAGCAGTTGGACAATAGATGTGGTTATCCCCGGAATTCTTTCTGCTAGCTGATTCCCGTGACATTTCATTGCTCACATCGCCAGATCCAGTGAAGCAAGAACATTTTGAGCCTACTAGCTCTGGTATATTTGTACTGTTAATTACTGAGTTGACTTTTTCAAGTAATTCAGAGACAAATTCCTTCTTAAACAGGCACTTAAGTTCAAGAAGAGAATTCCCGCAACCACCAGAGCTTTTTGGTGGGCAAGGTATGCTTCCATCGTTGTTTAACCTCCAGCGTCTCGAACTGGGTTTGCAACTCACTGCACTATCCAACAATATGCAATTCTGTTTGTCAGATGACTCTTGTCTTGCAACTTGATTACGATTATATCTCTGTTTTGAAACACCTTTGCCACCTAATTTAGTGACATCACCAGAATTAGGACCTTGGCGAAGTTCATGGCAGCAGCTGAGGCAAAGATCATAGGAACATTTCTTGCAGCTTCTGTGGAAATCAACAATAGATGTCTTGCACTTGTTACTGTTCAAAATAAAACCATAAATTGGGCATGAGAAAGGAACTCATGTTCAAATATATTGCATAAGAAGCATATGCTTGATTAGTAAACCAGACGCACCAGTACATCCGTGTATCGCCTGGACAATCAACCTGAGGAACCACCACTTCACATGCATCAACTCCTGCCGTGAAAGCAAAGACAGGAACAAAACACAAACATGGAGAAATAAATACATGGCATGTCATCACGCAATGTTTTTTAAAGATTGGCATAGAAAAAACAATACCACGAGATGAGGCCTCAATATCTTTCTCTTGCATCTGCTCTTGGTGAAATTCTTTCAACCAAGGAAGCAAAAAGTGTGCAATCCGAACAGAGAATTTTAGTTTGTTGTCATCAGATACACTCCATTTGTCAACCTGTGAAAGAAAGTAGAAAAACAAATATTAAACGCATTGAAACCACAAAACCAAACAACAACAAAGCCTTTTTATCCCAAGCAAGTTGGGGTAGGCTAGAGATGAAACCCATGGGGACCCAAAAAAGGAGAGACAAAGGAACGAAAGCCAAAAGAAAGAAAAGGAACCCAAAAAAGAAGAGACAAAAACAAAAGGAACAAAAGCCAAAAGAAAGAAAAACGAGTAAACAAGAAGGGAGAAAAGAACGGATCATGGTTCCGGCACATCTATTGCTAGTCTCCAAGCGCTCCTATCCATATCTAGCTCCTTAGGGATATCCCACTCCTTCAAGTCTCTCTTAACCGACTGAAACCAGAAAACCAAATAAAAAAGAAAATTGTACCTTTTTTATTGTTGCTGATCTCAAACAAGCCTTGCAATTGCAAACATTGCGGCAAAACGGGCAACATTTTTCAAAATCCTCCTTTGACAAATGAGGATACCTGTTCAAATCACCGCATAAACTGAAAGTAGTGAATATTTGAAGAACAAAAATATAGAAGTAAATCAACACACATGATGGAATGGTGACTGAAAGAAGGATACTCCCTCCATATGAATGCATATGGTGCTGACTGAATCGGGAACAGTTCGATGAACGTCACATACTTTCATATGGGAGTATCGTGATAAAAGGTCGGACAAGAGTAGAAGCTCTACAAAAACTAAATTCAATGTTGCAAGACAAAAAGGTTTTAGAAGGGTCCAGACCAGCGTTTGATGCATGGAATGCAGTACCGTCTCCGATAAATTGTGCAGCCCAGGCAACGAACAACTTGTCCTGTTTTGTTTCTCTGGCACTGATGACACATGTCTGAAGTAGCATCCATCTTTCTTGCTTTCTGTAAGTTATAAGCAACGTACACCATACATGCACAAATAGGAAGAGATAAAGGTAGGTTCATCGATTCACATTTTATACATAAAATGTATATACCTAGGAATTAGATAAAAACTAGTAAATGGAACATGGCTCAATGCACTTTCTTATTAAGCCATATCATTATTTTGTATCTTTTATTTCTATTTTAGAATCATATACAGTAGGACATTTTCCTGTTTATTCCCCTATAAAAGAAGGAAGTTGGATTAAAATGCAGTGTAAGAATGGGTGTCATGACGAACTATAATGGACACTGAAACTGAACAATGGTGCGGCTGACCTTGGCAGAATTGTGCGGCTGAGTTATGTCCTCCTCACCTTTGTTTTCCTGCAAACCATACCGAGACGAGCGGACAATCAATAAGCATCTCATAGATATCACCGTAAGCTCATTTGAGGAAATAAAAATCTTTGCAACGAACATGTGTATGAAAACAAAAAGAATGCCTATAGCACAGAAACAGGTTAAGGAAAACATATTGATCACAACTGATTGCAGAGTTATAGGCATATTAAGAATGAAATCCGTTAATCTTCGAAAAAAAAAATCGAATGAGTTGTGTAAATTCGAACAGGAGGAGCAAAACAATTGTAAATGAAACAAAATGTCATTTCTTATAATGATCTAGCACATTATGAAAAAAACTAACAACACTTGACAGGCCATTACAAACATCTATAATCAAAAAAGATAAGACCTCCTACTGGCAAGAACACAGAAGCAAAACGTACATAAAGCAACCCTAAGCTCCCCATTTTGTTCAGGAGGAAAGATTAACAGTGCACGACAAAAGTAGGTAAAGCAACAACCCATGCTCTCCATCTCACAAACATGAATCTATATCAAATGTTTGGACGGAAGACCCGACAAATCCTACCAAATTTAAATTAGGTAATAATAAGCCAAGTGATTATCTAACTTTATCGCTATGGTTCTTTGCCCAGTTCCCGTCCATAAGACCATAACAACTCATGATTATATGATCCGTTTTTTTAGGCCTTAGATTAGTCAATCACGCAAACAATTAAAAGATAAGACATTAAGTACGCGTCAAAATGTATTAAAAAAAACTCAAGCAGGCAAAGAAGATAACAGGATAAGGAAATAAATAAAGATAGATACTAAACTGGCAGCCTATTGTTTGATTAAAAAATTGGCAAAAGCTTTGAACATTCCCAGAAGAAACCAAATTTTGGTCGTGGCTAAATCATAGCTCAAACAGAACAACCTTAGAAACACCGACCAAAACAGTTACCTCGGTGGTAGAGTCAGCGGACGGGGGCCTCCCGCGTCCCAGCTTTCTCTTCGGCATCCCTTCCAGTCCGATGAACTAATGGGGCTAGGTATCCCGGCCGGAATGGGAAGGATGGTGTCGTCGGCCGGATTGGCGGCGGCGGTGGATCAAACTGGGCGATCGGCGATGCAGACCGGCGGGGAGGGAAACGACGATGGCGGCTCTGCTGGACAAGGATTATTTAGGAAGGTAACCAAGCACAAACTCACCGAAAGGCTAGATTCGATTGAAGGGGCCGTGCTGGCCTGGCTTATAGACTTCGAAGAAGATGGTAGGAGCTGGAGTTCTCGTGCAAGGTGCACCTTGTCTTTGATGGGAAGAAGAATGACAAAGAGGGAGCAGAGCATAGGAGGGAGGGATTCCGATCCGGCAATGGTTCCCGATGGCGGACGGCGTCGGCGCTGGCCAGGAGGAGGAGGATGCTGTGTGTTCTGTCACGCAGCAAAGGAATAGGGAGGAGAAACTTGTCTGGTCTTTCCCGAGTTATTAATTGCCTTGTGTCTGTGCCATCCAGCGAGAGAGAGGAAGGATGGGAAACGAGGCCGACGGAACTTGTCTGGTCTTTCCCGAGAGTTAGTTGTATTTTGTCTGTCGCATCCAGCAAGGGGAGGAGGCCGCCAGAACTTGTCTGGCGTTTCCCGAGATTTGGGCTCAAATTTTACCTGCTATCCAGCAATTCCGACGCTTCGGGTCAAAAAAAAAATCTTTCTTTCCCTTTATTACTTTGGAAAGTATAGTTTTTATTCTAAATTTCGTGATTTGTACTATGCTTGTCAAAATTATTTAGCGTACTTTAGATGGTCCTCAAAATTGATTGTCGTTTGGATGTTTGAATCGATAAATAAATATTTACACAAATTTTAGAAGGAAAAAAACTCATATCTTTCTCTTTCTCGGGGTACTAAATAATTTCCTGGTACTTATGGTTTTTATGGAGTACTAATTTAAAGAATTAGTTGCAGTCATGGTTTACGTAGGGAGGATACTTTGATCTGCTTCAACGTTTATTGATTGATCCAAACTTTTGGATTTTGGTACCCAGTCAAAACTGACAAGGGGTGCTGCGTCACCGTAGTGACCTATAGTGGGTAGTTCAGCTGAAAAACCAAAATACTAGTGCGTAGTCAAAGATGAAGGAGGACTCGTATAACATTTATGGTAGGTGAGTACATCGTCTTTTGGAATGCCCAGTAGCACAATGCAAGCAATCCCCCCACCCCCCTGTGTCATGTCAGATAAAAAAGCTGATAAGATGTGTGGGTGGGGAGGGCGTCAGATCACACAGGAGGGTGGAAATGGTGTCAATACATTTGTTACTATTCTTTTAGCAATACTGCACGTTAACTAGTCCGTTTTACTTTTGTGCGTTCGAGTAGAGCCGCCGGGTCACATTCTGGACGGAATGCATGTTGCTGCATGTCTCTTATATATACTGCTATACGTCGCTAACAGCGGTAAGGTACGGTGCGTGCACGTGTATTGCTTGCATTTTTCTGCCGCCAATGCATGCGCAACCTGGATCTTTTCTGTAGCAAGGTGCAGTGCACGTATCGTGCATTTGATCTCCTTCGACAACACGGACTTGGCGGGGTGCTTTTTTCGACAATCTTTGTGATAGGTGCTGAAAGCCTGATGAAATGCTGCGGAGGCTACCGTGTCAGCCCTCAGCCGCCAGTGCTACACGGTCCACCTTTCCGCTGCGGTCCGGAAAACGCTCCTGCATCTTTTAGGAGACTGCAGTGATTTATGGCACCATGCCTTGATGCTGGTGGAGAGTAAGTCGATTGACTTGACCTTTGAATTGAATGCTACTCTTCAAGCTATAAGCCATCATCACACATAAACGAAGATTAAGAATGGGGATTTCAACTTCTCTTGTCGAAAAGTTTCTTACTCGCTATTTGAATTGGCATTCTACAAAATTTATTTCTGTTCTCTATCATGAACATTTGAATGCCCACCCGAGACAGTCTGGGTCATATGTTGCGTGCATGAAAAATTTCACAAGATCGTCTCCAATCTTGTTGATGGGTCACAACACTGAAAATGGTACGATGTTGTACCATTCGGGGATATTTGTCCAATTATAGCCCTAGATTTTATCTTGATGTTTCTAAGATTCTAATATGAGGCTGTCTTATGTAAGTGTCTTGTTTCAGATGCCCATATATATAGCTTACTCCCTCCGTCACAAAATAATTTTACATTTAGATTTGATCAAACATAGCTTTGACCAGTGATTTCTATATACTTAATTAAGTTTTAAAAACCTAATATTTGTATTTTATAGATAATATTACTTAAAAGAAATTTAAAAGTATGAACACTAGATTTTTAAAACTTGGCAAAATGTATAAAAAGCATAGATCAAAGCTAAGATGGACCGAAACCAGACGTAAACTTATTTTGAGACAGAGGAAATACCATTTATTGTGCTTTTGCTTTTATTTGGAGACCTTGCTTTGAATTGAAGCTATATCCATTTATTTTTCATGTTGTATAGGAAAATAACTAGTATTAGGGTGTGTTCTTTTTATGGGGTCTAAATTTTAGTTATGTCACATCAATCATTTGAATGCTAAATAGTGTGACTAAATATAAAATTAGTTATACAGTTAAAGGCTAATTTACGAGATGATTCTATTAAACTTAAGTCATCACTATGAAATATTTATTGTAACATCATATTATCTAATCATGACCTAATTAGATTATATTTAATATATTCGTCTTGTCATTTAGCCTAAGGGTTATAAATTAGTTTTATTATTATTCTATATTTATTATTTTTAATTAATATTTTAATATTCGCTAAGACATGATAGCAAACACACTAGCAGGAAGCAAACACACTACACTGAGTTTGAAATATGACAAACATAGGAGATATGACATATATGAAACATTCTATATTGGCACAGCTGCATCTCATCATCAATCTTGAAGTTTCAAAGCATGTCTAACCAGCAGTGTCAGTGTAAATTTTCTTGATGTGTGCTAGGATATGCACAATTTCAGACTAGGTTGGATTCCTCACGTGTATACTACGTGCTTAAGAGGATATGATCATCTGCGAATTACTACTAGCATCCATTCATTCTTCTTGGCGACGAATCACGTAGCAGCAATGCAGCACTCCTCGTCACATCAAGCGCGCGAGCTCTCTGTGAAAATTTGAGGAAGAAAAAACATTTTCTCTGATTGATGGGTCCCACCAGTTATTCTAAGCAGACTAGCTGACCAAGTAGAGTACAGTACTAGGCAGTAGGCACTGGGTGCAGACTGGTGTGGTATGCGTCTACGCAAACTCTGGCTGCCTGCTGCGGCGCCAGCCATTCCATGGACCGGGTCCATCATGCACCTCGCAGTGTCCACTAACGTCTCTCCGCCTGCCTCTTTGCCCTGCCTCTCTCCCCTTCTTTGAGTCTTCCCAAACCAAAAAAGCAAACGTCTCCTCCCCATCATGCTCCGGATCGCCGGCCGCCGCTTCCGGCCGCCGCTTGGGCATTCCGTGCCGACGCCGCGTGGCCAGGGATTACCGCCGCTAGCGCTGAAGCAGCCCGCCATCCCCCACAACCACCACCAGCCCTCCCATTTGTCCAATGAGCAATTCCAAGAAAAGAAAGATTTTGGCTTTAGGATGCTCCGCCGCCTCCGGCCACCGGCGGGCCGCGCCGTTCCGTCGAGGCGCGTGGGCTCAAGGATCCTCCTCGACGTCGGCGTCCGGCCTGTAGCAGGCGACGGCAGAGGCCCTCCATCGACCACTCTTCTGCGTTCTTCCCACAACTCGACCCTGACGACGCTACATCCACCACCAGCAGCCTCCCCTTCGGTGGGGCTGGTCCGCAGTTTCCAGGGGGCCGATCTGCATCAGCCGGCGGCTTACACGACGTGCCATCCTGGCACTCCAGCGAAACTGTGCTCCAACACCGCCGACCGCTCCGCACGTCCTCCTGGAGCACGGGAGGTCCCTCCTCAGCATCACCACCTCCCCCGGCAGCAGCAGGAGCTGGAAAGAAACAACTTTGATAAGTTGGGGAGGTCGGCAATGCTTCCGCTGGATCAGTTGAAGATGGAGAAGGTAACTTTGGTAAGTCTTCTTTGGCTGGCCGTCCCTCTACTGTAATGGAAGGCCAGGGGCTTTCTCTCTCCTTGCTCCCGTCGCTGCATCAGTTGAAGATGGCGAAGCAGGCTGAGAAGCTGCGCTTCCGCAATGCTCTACTTGAACCAGCTGCTGATGGTATTGCAGGGCGCTGCTGAGCAGGTGGACGCGCTGGGGACCCGGGCGCGGCAGCTGCAGTCGGCTCTGGCTGGGAAACCAAAGACAGATGGATGCTGCTCTGGTGCTGTCAAACACCAGAGACTCTTACCTGGAGGCTTCTTCGTCACCACTGGCAGCTACATCGCTGGGTCTCCTATTTCTTTGTCATCAAGGCTACGTCGTGATTCACATTCAAATATGTTGGTAAGATAATACATGAAAGCTACTTTCTTCTTCAAATTCTTCATCCCGTAGCTCAACTTAGTATACTAAACTTTTCAAGTGAGTTATAACACTATTCATGTGAAAAAATAATTTATTTGGATAGAGAGTTAAACATAAGTGATGGGTACTAACTTACTTATGTGTATTATGCATCATTAGTGATTTCACCGTGCATATGTAGCTGATTCATTTGGAAATGGTTGGACATAAAGAGATGTGGGAAATTAAACTTGTCTTCTTTCCCACATCTGCTAAATTTGTAGTGAATGCTCCATCTCTTTTGTTATCCTATCATCCAAGTAGTTACCCTTATTTATTAACTCTAATACCTCTACCCATTCACAGAAAATGTCATCATCATCAAACCGTCCGTTTGGTACATGCCCCAGTGCAACTAAGAAAGCAATTGATCTTTTGGTGGTAAATGAAGAGACAACCTCATCCGAAGTACAAGCTGCTATCGAAAAGCTGGAACGTCGTAAAATTGAAATAATTATTGCAGATGAATTGAAAGAAGCAATTAAACAGGACATCGAGGAGCTCAAGAAACATCAGAACATTGCTAAACTGAAGGAGTTGTACAATGAGAAGATTCGGCCGGCCCTAGTCACTCGAGGGCTCATTTCCCCTTTCTGTCTCAGTGATGTGAAAGGGGCTGAATTACATAACAGATATAAAAGGTTCGATGTCGACGAGGTAAAGTATTTGACAAGTAAGGATCTAATGGTTGAGTTGTCGGAGATGTCAGAGCTTTATTGGGGATATTTCCTGGATTTCTTGAGTGAGCAGAAATGTCTGATCATTGAAGATTGGGAACATTCATTTGGAGCTTCAGTAGGAATAACCTTCTACAAAAGAAGTGTGACCTTCGATGGTTCCCCTGTGTATAGGGGAGAATGCGATGCGTCTTTCACCAAGCTTCACAAGAGTGATCTCTATGGCACCACGATGATGTGTTCGGCGATCTGGGGAAGTAATTGTGAACTTGTTTCTTGTATCGTTGTAAAAGATTACATCTGTTCGGAATCGATTGAAGCAGAAGGGGTCGGGATGTATATCCTACTCAAGAATGGATATAGTTTGAAACTAAACGAAGATCCATTTGAAGCATGCATCGATTGTGACTTAATCTTCAAAACTGTATGGGGTTCATATCGCATTACCAAAGATAATAAGAACGCTGAGTTGTTGAAGTTGTTGAGGTATCTGAGAAGGGACTACAAGTGTCTGATACCCCAATGGGAGATGAGAGAAAAAATGATTTGGGTGGATGGAGTTACGAGGGCTATGAGGCTGCAAGGAAAAGGCACATATAAAGTGGACCTTCGGTATCTTCGAAGCATTATGAAACGCTATTTCAGTGGAGAGCCGATATTTAAGTTCACGCAGAATTCAAAGGAAATCGATAGTTTCTGTAAGATTTCTTCAACAAACATGTTTTTTCAGTAATTAGTAGGCATGAAAAAAAAATACTCATGCTCTTATAGGGTTCCCAGACCATAGAAAACCATGTTCTAATAGGTTCTGATCTCGTATGATTTTATTTTGAATTGGAATTTGTTTTTTTTCCTCTTGGTCTAAAGCAGTTGAAAGGATGGTAACCCCAATGATTTATGTGCTCGGCTAGTATTTAAAGTTGCTTACCACTATCTTTCTTATGAGCTGTATAAAATAAGGCGAATGAAATACTAACTCTCAGCTGGTAGTCCAAAAATGATAAAATTTCATTTGCTGTCAGATTCTGATATGGAATAATGTGTGTGCTTGCTGTTCTTGTTATTCTTAATTAACTGAGCTATCAGATAAATTCTTTGATTTTTAGTTGTAAATGAAAAAACATGGCTTCTCCCAATCAGGGTTGAAAAAGTCGCTACAACCGGACGGCTCGGTATGGCAGAAAACCGGGCGGTTAACCGGAAAACTGGCCGGTTAACAATTTAACTACAGTAAGTAGTTACGGTTAGCCGGGAGAAACCGGTCGGTTAGCGTGACCGGCCGGGACCGGTTCCGCGATTAACCGGGATAACCGACCGGTTAACGCCGGTTATGTAAACCATGCTCCCAATACAAAATTTTCTGATATGTATCATATAAACACATTGTTTTTTCTTTGGGTTAGATTGGCTTGTTTTGTTCTTCTATTGTTTACTTCAAATATAGAAATGCTGTAAATATGTAACTGGTGAATAACTATTTTGCCCTTCCCCTATTTAAAAAATAGTTATTTTGTGTGCCATGTACTTGTTTGCAGAAACATATCACAGAAACTTGTCCAGTGGTTGGCATCTACATGAGTATTTGGTATTTTGATGTGCATGGAATATTAACAAATGATGTCTTGTGATTCTAACCCTAGTGAGGGTCCTTATAAGTTCATGTGTTTAGTTATGTGCATTGATCTTATGTTCCATGTATATTCTTTATCATATATATCCTTCTCTTCCATGAAATCGTATTGATCATAACTAAAATGACCTGTGTGTGTGACTTGGACCTTACACCACCAATCTGAATTGGCACTTAATGCCGATTGTTTGAGACTGAGCTGTGTTAAAATAAGGCGACCTTTGACATCTCTTCTCCTCCTCTATCAAAATGATAAAAAAAAAAAGCGGGCTTTAAATCGTCTAACCGACTAACTAGGAGTTTCTGTAAACATTTTTTTTTCATTTTTCTGTAAACTAATCATCTTTCTTTGTGCAGTTGTGGCTATCAAGAACGAAGATAACGTGAACAGAAAGGCAAAAGGTGCCAAGAAGACAAATGAGGAAGATGCAAAGATGGAGAAGGATGCCTTGGGCAAATTGAGATATAAACTGGATCTGCACCAGAGCTGTTACTTAAAAGTTCAAGATAAGAACAAAGTTGATGCTTTGTCCCACATTATCACAGCTTTGAGACCATCCAGGGTGTTCATTGCTATGTCCCAATCTCAGTCCATATACAAAGATGAGATTTTTAAATCATTTCATGATTGTTCAATTGAAACTGAAGAAGCTGGTGAGAAGTATAGCATTTCCATTAGTGTGAATCACAGATCCAAATTTACAACTGCTGAAAAACACTTATGGATCATCTTCGATTCATTCGTTCCACCTGAATGGTTTGAAAAAAATAATAATGCATTTACAGTATTTCTAAGAACACCAAGTGACCCAGAAGTGCAATCAACGCTTAAGGAACTGAGCCCACTCAGTTATGTGTCATTTCGTGAGGGTATGTAATTTTAGCATCATTTGTAAATTTAGATAGTATTGCAAATTTCTGATTCTTCTTTTTCTATAGGACCCAAGATCCATGCATTGAAAAAAGAGAGAAGGTATGCCTTCTTGTTTCTATTTTGTTCTTTTTTTCTCATCGTTATTGACAAGAACAAGACCCCGCCAAATGATGATTTATGCTGGCTGGCTTTGCAGCCCACATCCTAGCACTAGGTGGACACAACATTCCGGCTTCGTTTTTATAGTGATTGAGGCGCCTGCAGCAAAGGATATCAAGTGTATTTTGAGTCCTGATGGTCATTTCAAGTTCTGTGCTATGGGGGATGATGATCTGTCGTATGAGCTTGACCTAGAGCTGTTTGATGCCATCAACCTGGAGGTTGGTTTGGTTGTTGAAAGGATGTGCCTTCTGGGTTCAATATATATATTACGTGCTGATTATATTGGTTTTCTGTTTGCAGGAAAGCAAGTTGACAGTTGGCCCAAGACACATAACCTACCTTATTAAGATGGCTGACCCAAAGTGGTGGAAGAGGCTCCTGAAGGAGGAGGGAAAGCCACCTGCTTTCTTGAAGATCGATTCTGTAAGTCTCTCATGAAAGCATTATTCGGAGATCTTAGGACAGTTTTCATGGTGTTTTGTATTTGCAGAAGTTGGATATAAGATCTGCCATTGCTGATGCCCGGAATAATAGAGACAATGAGGTGAAAGCAACTAATAAAGGTAGGTAGAACTTTCTCATTTTCATTTTTAAGTGATTCACTAGCTTTGGAGAAATCCTGTTCTTGAATTCATGCTCCAAGAGAGTCATAGAACAGCACTACCATACCAGGTAGAATTGGGAATTCTAGTGTGCAATATGAGGGTTATCTCACTAGTGGAATTTTGTTAATGTCATATTTGTGTTTTTAAGGTTTTTTGAAGAGCCTATGCCCTATGATAAGGGTATCTCTGAATTGTGTCAGACCTTACCTTTTTAGTTGCATTTATTCAAGTGGCATGTTTTATCAATTTTCCAATCAGAGTTCATAAATACTCTATGGCTGTTTCATGTCCCATGAAGAATAATCTGCAATAGCTCTATAACTTGCATGGAACTCTGGTTGACCAAGTTGATTTTTCTATTTGCACTTTATGCCAGCTATATCTGCTTTAATCAGTTTTGGACGTCCTAAGTCCAACAAGTTGTTTTGCCCGTGAAAACTGTTTCACAACCTTTACTGCCTCCATTCATTTTCTTTATACAACCTACCCATTTATGTTCATTTTCATGACTCACTGATCATATTTTTTTGAAAAGTGTAGATATGGGAGGCGGTAAGGCGGAGAAGTGCAAAGGGGAGGAAACCACTACATCGGCTGCAGAGAAGCCTTGATGATTTGCACGAGGTCGCTCAAGTGGAATTATTGACAACATTGCCTTTTATGTTTCTTAGTATTTTTCTTGTAAACTCTGGAACTGTCCACCGAGTTGAGAGAAATGGTGATTGTTGGCTTCAAAAGAATATGAGAAAGCCATTCACTAATATCTTTAGTTGTAAAACTTTGAGAATGGGCCACTGTCAATCGAGTAGAGAGAACTACTGATGGTGGGCTGAACTAGATTCGATTAATCTTTTGGTCAAAGCTTATTTTGAGGCCAGACAATCAAGGTCGTCAGATGTTAGTGACTAAATGTGCTGCCTTGTCATCATGCTTGTGCCATTCGATTTAGACAATAATTTTATTCTGTGGAGAGTTAGACATGAGGTGCTTGCTTGCAGTTGCTCCATCTGTGAATTCATCATCTGTGCCAGACATTGTTTTAAATTTGTAGGATGACAATTGTATCGTGTCAACTTTTTCAGCAGCTTTTTAAGTGTTTGAAGTAAAAGTTAGATTTTCTTGACATCCATTCTTTGTCCCCTCCCTCAAATAGTCGTGATTTTTTAGCTTCATAAGCTAATGCTTGGATTTTTTAAAAAGTGGACATACGAATGTACTTTCAGTCCAAAGTTTCCTAGTTGTCGTTGAGACCCCTAGTACTGGCTGGACACCCCGGACAAAGTTTAGCTTGATTGCTGGACAGGGCAGACATCCCTTGGTTATGGTTATGGGGCCTCCTCTCGCTTCTCTTATCTCTGTTTCCTCTTCCTTGCCGGGAGCACGAGGCCGAGTCGACCCACTCTGCCGTACTCACCGTTGGAGCTCCACTACCCATGCCACTCGTTGGAACCTCGTCAGGAGCTGCCGCACGTCTCTGACTCTCTCCCTCAATTTTTCCCCGATCACCAAGCTTACACAGCAGCAGCGCAGCGCCTCTCTTGGCCTTCAGTCTATGGGACTTGCTGCGAGGAGACCGTACCGAGCTTGACCATAGCATTCCCAAGCTGTACCGCCGTCCGGAAGTCCAGCCCCCCGCCATCACCCATCATCTTCACTGCCGGGGAACAGAGGTCTGCGACCACGCCTTCGATTCTTGGAGCAGCACGTGAGCTTTCTCTCCCCTGTCCACACTCCCTCCCTTTCTCATCTGCTGGCAATCTTACCATAGCTGTTGTGCACCATGGCTCCCTGTCGAGCATGCAACAGCCACGATCATGCCAGGCATGTCTTACCACCTTGTGCAGCCCGTTGTTCTGAAGCCTTTGGTGTTGACTGCGGTCGTCGTCTTGCTGTATTTCGTCGGCAAGCTCACCAATCCCCACGAGCTGTCTAAGGTCTTGTTCGGTTCTGTAGGATTGAAATAGACCTAAGAATTGTTCTGGGTCGGAAATCAGTAACCCAGCTGTTTTCATTCCGGACCTCAAGAGACAAAGATTCAATCCGACCCATAAAACCTACAAAATCAATAAAACGGACCGGATTTCATTCCCTTCTAGTTTTTAAACGAACAGCAATTTTACAACGGGCCAAAATCAAAATGAGGCTCAATCATTCCAGCCGGAACAGGCCTCATTCCGGCCTGTTCCGGTCAAACCGAACAAGGCCTAACCGAGCAGTCCTCCTGGTCCTGCCTAGTTAGCTGCTCTTTGTTAATACTAGTTCATCTCCTCCTTTGTTTAATTCACCCCAAGAAAAAAAATACTTACAGCTTCAAAAGTGATAAAAACCAGTTTCATTTGCTCGGTTTGATCATAGACTTCTTGCATGAACCCTTCTCTGAAAATTGGTGATTTTCTTAAAAAAGCTGAAACTTAATTGTTAGTACTAGTTCATCCTCTTCCTTGTTTAATTCATACAACTATATGGAAGGTATTTATTTATAATTGTTTTTAACAGATTTTTGGAAGTCAAACACGTGCTCTAAAATTTCAAACAAATTTAACCACTCATGCAACTTTAAAGAGATGCAATTAAATCGCTACATCATCATCTTTTTGAGTGCTAATTGCTCAAATGGATTCACCGTCCTCTCTTATATAGTCCATTATTTTTCTCGTGATTTTTAAACATCACTAAGTCTACCTTTCGGGTTTTTGAAGGAGGAAAAAAGTTAAGCTTTTGAAACAAACCCAGCCGACTGTCTGTAGAGCCCAGACAATTTTGTTCAGCACAGACAGGAAGGCACCAAGTTTCTGGTGACTCCAGACAAGTTTCGAACCAAATCTCTGGAGAGGGCAGACAACTCTTGGCGTGGACCTCAGCCGTCAGCCTCTCCGCCCCTATCTCTCTGTTCTCTTCTCCTAAAAAATCAGCTGTATGTGCTTCTGGGTTTAAGGGATGAGCTGAGGATGAGAGAGATAACCAAGTTGCAAAAGAGACTACTAAGTAGAAAATATATATCTTTATCTTTATATATATACCAATCTATTATTTGTGCAGAGGTCGTCTACAATCCTTAACCCGTCGCTCCTCGTAACACATTGTCCAAATCCGTCGTCGTTCTCCACTGTAAAAAACGGTGCCGACATGTGGAACCCACAACACTTCGCACGCCCGCCCGTCCGCCTCTCTTCCTCAACCCTAATCCTCCGCTTCCTCTCCCCGCTCCTCTCTCTCTCCGGCCCGAGCAGAAGCAGCAGCCGTCGCGACGCTTTGCCATTCTCCTCCTCCCCGAGCAACAGCCGCCGTCGCGTCCCCCCGCCCCTTCTTCCCCCGAGTTGCGAGCTGGCCAGCGCTGTTACCCTATGGATCAGGTCGATTCGACCTTTGTGCTTATTGGAGCCCTACTTCACGGTTCCCGCATTTCCTGGCTTGCAGATCCCCTCGCCGTTGTGCTGTTTCGTGACGCACTGAAGCTGCGCCAAGCATCGAAACGGAGGATTCTGGGTCGAAGGAGATGGATGACCTTCGACGGCCTGCCGTCGGCCATTGGGAGGCCTACATGGTAGACTGATGTGGGAATCATCAAAGGAGACTGGGAAGCGAGATGCGGCGAGCGAGTGACAGCAGCCAAGCAGTACGAGGTGAGACGCCCCGCCTCATGCGCTAATCGATCGTTCCTTGCCTTCTTTGTAGTTTTGGATGTTAATCTTTCTTGATTCCTTTGGTCTGATTAATATTTCTCATTATAATACGATTCTTTATTCAGTGATCTTCTTGAAGCACGCTTGCTACTATTGCCCTTATCGACTAGGAATTGCTGCTACCCTATTTCAAGGCTTGCGGATCCCCTCCTACTCCTATGAAATCAGTCACCCACTAACAACTGAAACGGTATGATTCTGTTGAAAACTCCACACTATGCTCGATATGTAACATTTTGTTTGTGTTGCAAATCTAAGTTCGCTGAACCAAATAATGAATTCACAGTAGTCTAGAAATTATGGGTTCAGGTTGCTCTGCTTAGATCCATAGCCTCTTTCTTCCACTTGGGAACATTTTTTGCTTTTGTAGCATCCTTTACTCCTTAGCTGAGACGGAATCATCTTCTATGTCATCTGGATATAGTATGCTCATATATATCCTCAGCAGATGTTGGTAAACTAATGGATTCGTTTTATGAGTTGAATATTGCAATGTCTAAAGGCTTAAAAATCTTGTCTGCTACAATATACTATGATTATGAAAGTGAAAAACTATTTGGCAAGTGGCATTATTTACAATTCGTTTTCCATGCTTCCATCTAACAAATTAGGATGTACATCGAAACCTTTTATGTTCATAAGGCTTGCTCTTACAGATCAAGATCTTGAGACAATAAAGTACAAAAAATGCTTTGCAAGTGATTTTATGATCTTATATGTATCAATACAGCTGAATCAGATTGTGGAGGCACAACTTGATCTTATATGGTCATACTAACTGAATCAGACAATCTGTTTCTCTTACTATGTCTGCTATTTACAACTCTAATGTTATTTGCCATGTGATTACAAGGGTTGCTAAATTATATTGAACAAAATATGTGTGTTTTCTATCATCATTATAGTGTGGAAAAGAATGTTTGGATTATTAGTCGGTAGTAGAAAGTAAATTATCATGTTTACTTTTTTCCTATTTCTCCTCTAACTGGGTTTAGCTTTTCTTTCCTTTTTCCTGACCACATCCTGCATCTGGCTCTAGGACTGCCATCACTTGAGATGGTACAAAATAGTAATTCTAATATTTCTCTTAGTTTCCTGAACCAAGCCATAAGTCATATATATTAATATATATTGATGCATGCATGGGTTATTTGGCAATAAGATTTTGAGCTCCTCCGGTTTATTTGGAAAGGCTCATGCTTGCATTGTTATAAAGGAAGATGAGTTTGTGCACTAAAAAAGTGAATAATAGTAGAGCAAGGCGATCACTGTTCCATATGACAACTTCTTCATTCCACAACATGCCTGGATTCCAAACTATATGAATATCTCTGGTGTATCCTTCAAAATTTAATTACAGGGTCGTCAAACTTAATTGTTGTTATGTAGTCAAGAATTTGGATGAAAAAAAAAATCCAAGATATTGATGAGTAGTCTGAATAATCCTTAATAAAATGCCATGTTTTTAGCTTAGCTTCTCTCGCATGCTCACTTTATCACAGATGGCTCTGACTGGCTTTTGCATTACTGAAACAAAATTCCACATCTATGTGGTGTATCAACATCTGGATTATATCCATTCTACAAGCTTTTATAAACAGATTGATGCAATTGAACGAACTGAACTTGTTTCATGGAACTAACCTGAAGTTTTATGTTTCCAGCATGGAGTAGAACATTATGTGCTAATCCAATTTTATTTTACTTACCTTGTCAATTGGACTCGACATTTTTTTACTACAAACATGTAACAGTCGCACCTTCATTCTAAAAGCATTATCGTAATCTGGTGTAGGGATTGTAGGCCAACCACACCTCTTATAACCATCTTTGTTTGGTACTCAAGCAGGAAATTATGTCAGCATAAAATTGTTGGTACATTTTAGTATGTAGTAGTAGGTCTCACTGTTATGTCCTAAATAGAAATACGCCGCTTCTCAGTGCTTCTTCTTTCAGTTTTGTGTTTTCAGCCCATGGCTCATGATAATAATGTATTTTTGTTGTGCATGCAAATGCAAAATCCACCAGGGAGCAATGCTTGGATGTTCCAGCTTATCAAGAGATGAGGTGAGTTTTTTCTTGTTTTTAGACTGCCTATATTAGCAATATAAAAAAATAGTTGTGTGAATGCTCAAGTGTTCAAGACAACACAGCCACATGAGAGGTAGAACTTGTAACTGCTTAGTAAGTGGCTTCCATTGATCTGCCCTTTCTCAACTCAGCTTGTATATCATATTAGAAAGCTTATGATAGTTGAGATTGAGAGGACCTCATTTTATTGGCAAATACATAAGCAAGTCTAAATTAACGATGTGTCAGAGTCTGCATGCGCTAATGATTCTTAATATATTTGTTTTGTATTGCAGACAAACAATTACAAGATCAGTAGTCATAGTTCAGGAGAAGTCGATATTGCAGCAAGCCAACAACCACAAGGACAAAGGTAGATTCTGAACTTTATACCTGGACAAAAATGAGAAATCTGTAATGTGCACTGAAACCTTTAGTTTGACGAGCCTTGTTTCCTTCTTAGAATCTGTCTCCAAGAAAATGAGAATGAGAGACATCGGATCCCTCAGTTCGTCATAGGTGATGTAGTAAATTTATGTATCCTTTAAACATGCATGGATATTTAAGCTCTGTTTGATTGTCAATCCTGTGTATTATGTTGTCAGTCACAACATAATTAATTTTTCATTTTGAGTGTAGGCTAAAAGAGATGTATTTCTGTTTCTCATTGGTGTTCGATCCTTTGTTGTCTGGTATGGAAACAAAGATGTATATGTGTTTCTCACGGGTGCTAGATCCTTTGTTGTCTGGTATAAAAACAAAGATGAAAATTACCTGTTGTTTAGCATGACCAGTGTATATGACAAGCTTATAGATTAACTCTTTTATTTAGATATATATGTTTATGGTTCTGGAAAATTGTATCAATTGTACTTGCAAATCATTTTATGCCGAAGAAACACTGCATTGCAAGTCCACAATTTGTTTATGAGATGCCAACAAGCTGAAAAGTACCCACGTAGTCACGTGATATTCAGTGGTTGTCGTATCAAAAAGAAAACAGAAAATAAACTCATGTTTAGATGTTATAAGAGGTGGTATTCAGTGATATTCAGTGGTTGCCCGTGTTAAAAAAAAAACAGAGCTGAAAAGAACCCACTTAGTCACGTGATATTCAGTGGTTGCCGTGTCAACAAAGGTCACTATAATATCCCTGAATGAAACAAATGATGTCTTATCTTTAGATGTTATAAGAGTTGGCTTTCTCTCATAGGAAAACAAGAGTGAGTTACTGCGATTAGAAGCTTACATTAATATGTATTGAAACCAATGCTTCAAACATGTTCAATAATTGAACACCGATGGATTGTTATTTTGTACTCTGGTCAATTATTTTACATAGATGCTCTATACTAAAAATATAAATAATATTATAGTTCTTTATGTCCGTTGCAATGCACGGGCACTCCCCTAGTCAAATAACAAAGAACAATCTACAACTGATGACACTGATGGTGTCACTATTCCTGTGAGTTATCACATTACTGATGAGGTTTTCATATCATGACAAGGATTAGCCAACCATGAATATTGGAACTTTGTACCTGTCAATGGATGAGTTTCGCCTGGATGTTAGGAAATATGCCATAACTGAAGAGTTTGAATTGGGCACCAAGAAATCTTGCAAAACAAAGTTTAGAGGTTTCAAGGGTGACTGACTCTGATTGTTGTGTAGTTCGTACTAGGCTGGATAGTAACAAAACATTTCGTCCTAATTCCTAATTATGTTTTGATCAAAACATTGCGTCCTAATTAATAAATATAATTACAACACTGTCATTTGATCATTTCCAATACTATCCTAGTAAATTCAATACTACCTAATATTATTGGTTGTATAATGGTGGGAGGGCAACTAATCTAGACTATTGAATTTTAATTACTTGCAGTAATTACAGGTAGTAACACCAGTAATTACTCATTATAATATGTACCATAAAACTCCTCCTTCATATCATGACAGGGATCACCCAATCTAAAAAAAAAACTTGATCTGCGGGAGGTATGACGGTCTCTGAGCATTGTATTTAAGGAGAAGATTCTCTCACGCAAATTAAGAAAACTCCCGACCCCCCCCCCCCCCTACATTGAGGCTACCAGCCTTGTGGGAACCTGAGCCGGGGCCACCATGGGCGTCATTGCTTTTAGAGGCGAGACCTTAACCAAATGCTTTGGTGTAGGGAGAGGCGAGGGGATTTTTTAACCCAGATTACAAATTCGCTCCTACTAGAAGTCGAACCTGAAACCTGAGAGGTGTTACTCAGACACCTTACCAGTGAGATAAAGGCTCTTTTGTGAGATCACCCAACCATGAAGATTGGAACCCGTCAATGGATGAGTTTTGCCTGGCTGTTAGGTAAATATGTCATAAATGAGGAGTTTGAATTAGGCACCGAGAAATCTTGCAAAACAAAGTTTAGAGGTCTCTGAAAGGGTGATTGACTGTGATTGGAGTATGGTTGGTACTAGGCAGGATGATAACAGAACTGTAATCAAAGGCCTCATTCTGGGATGGCGGCTCGTCCTTCCCCTAGCCCACCCTCCCACCTCAGCCCCTCGCCGGCGACCACCTCACGGCCCCCCAGCTCTCTCTCCTCCCTGTCCCCTGATGCCACCCGCCCACCCCCTTCGTGCCGACGGGCCGCTCCAAGGCCTGGCGGTGGGAGGACTGCAGCCCGTCGTCTGGCGAGTCCATCTCCCCACTGCCGTATCCAGCATCGTACAAAGCGGTTCTCCTTTGGAAGCCGACGTCCCCGTCGCCAGTACCAGTTCCGTTGCATATCCCCAAAGTGACAGCCCCCAAGGTGATTCTGCGCTTCGAGATTGGGCACTGCTCGCTGCCAAAGCCGCTTGAAGATTCGGGAGGTTGGCGACGGGTCGAGTCGCGGCGTGCGCGCTGCCTGCGCGCTGCTCAGTCTTGCCAGCCTCGTCGACCGGTCCCTGCAGACCTCCGAGGCCGGTGTTTCAATTGCTTGTCAAGCTCGCACCTCGCTGCCGCGTGCCGTGGTCTTACCAAAGTTTTAAATCTCCAGATATAACTGCCGGCGATTTAGAACATTGGGTCTTACCCGCTGCTTCCGCTGTCTGGAGCCCGGCCACAGGTCTTTCGTGTGCCCGCAGAAACTCGTCGGTCCTACGACTAGGCGGCGCCCACAAAAGTCTTCGCTGATGTGGCGTCTAGTGTCTGCGAGGGCTGAGCGGCCAGCAGCTGTGGCCGCGGCGAATGGTACCCTGTCGGCTGAGAGCGGCGGGCCGCCGCAACGCCGCGCTCGGCGTCGGCGTCAACGTCGCGCGCGCCGTGGTGATGGCTCCTCGTTCCTGCCCTCTGATTCCGGTGAGGCGCCCCAAGCTGTTCCGGTGGTCACTGCTGCAACGCCCCTTCCCAACCCTGCTGGTAACCGGTCGTTGTGTATCATTGATCATTCAGCAAGCATCGCGCGTGCGGAGGCTGATCTTCGTCGAGCCCTGCTCATCACGGTGGTGGGGAATCAGCCTCTGGTTACGGCGAACCAAAATCCTGGAAGAAGTTGCGGCGGAGTTTGACGTTGAGCAGGAGACGATGGCCATCATCGCAACCGTCCTTGAAGACTTCCTCCTTGCCTTGCCAAATTTGGCAACGACGGACAGAGTTTATAACAATGGGCTGCCCCTGCATGGCCCGGGTTTTAGTCTGCATGTCAAGAGATGGTCGCGCGGCTCGTCATCGCCCATGGCGCAACTCTGCCGGACCTCGTCAACCTGGAGCTTCACGGCGTCCCGCACATGCCTGGAAGCTGGCTACTGCACAGCAGCTGCTCAATGGCGTATATATGCTGGATTGCTGAGTTCGTTCTCTCCATCCCGAGACGGCGGCGTGGCGTGACTTGAGGTCCTTTTGGCTCACTGCTTGGTGCCTGCGCCGTGACCTCGTCCCAGCTGCCGTCGACCTACTCATCCAGGAGCCAGTGGATGCGGAGGCGGAGCAGCCACCGTTGAAGCAGGGCCTAGTCTACCCGATCGACATTCTTGAAGGTCCGCCGCCGCCGGCGCCGGCGCCGCTTCTCGTCTCCAACGGAACCATCAATGGTGTCCCCACAAGAAGGATGCCTCGGGTCTCGGCGCATTCAAGGCTGGGACCTCGCTCATCTGCGGGGAGACGCGTGGCATTCGCTGATGCCAACTCGGCTTGCGATGCGCTGCACCCTCACCTGGCAGGTTCCCAAAGCGACTCCCTGCTGCTCGATGACAGGCACGCCTCGCGTGTCCCCCAGGAGGCCACGCCTTCATCTCTCAGCGATGGCGGGACGAGCCTTGCTGCAGCTAAGCAGGAAGCGGCCTTGCCAGCAGGCCGTGACTCCGAGTTGGGCCATCAGCAAGTTGGGCCGTACGACTCCTCCCCCGGGGAGCCCAAAGAAGCATTCCTTGTTCAAATTGAAGAAGGAGCACCTGTCAGCCCGTGTGGGTTTCATGGTGGACCTCCCACAGTCCCGTCTTGTGTTCAATAGAGCAGCCAGGAGAATCTCATACTACCGCCCGGGGGAAGCACCAACAACGCTTCAGACGATCGCCGAGGAGCCATCCTCGGCTGGATGACCTCTTGTTCTCGGTCCATTCACCATGCCCAGGCAACGATAACGGCCTTTGAAGGACCGAGAAGGAGGAGGGAGGAGAGGATAAATGAGAGTCAATTAAAATTCTTCTCAAAAATTTGTCTATATCCCAACTATAATCCAAACCCTCTTCGAGGCAAATCACCAAAGTCATACACACCAACTTATGATATGTTAACCTAAGAATGATTTAAAGTAATAGGATACATAGCGGAAGCACAAGAGGAACAAAAAGAGAAATAAGGAAGATCCGAGAGATCACAAAACTGAGCCTGACGGAAGTTTTATGGTGCCCGACAGAAGTTCCGAAGCCCCCGACGGAAGTTCTATCAATCACGGAAGTTCCGAACGATGGGAGTATTGTCACTCACGGAAGTTCCGTTACGATGACGGAAGTTCTGTCCTAGCCACGGAAGTTCTATCCTTGGCAAAACAGCAGCTCCATTCGGGAAAGAAAATTATTAAAACCCTATCAAACGAACTCCAAAAATCACGAAATTTGGACCAGATCATCCTCGACACATCATGACACTCCTCTAAAGAGATCCACTCAAAAAGCACAAGGAATCATCATGAATTTCAGATCTTATGCCAAGAACACAAAAAAAAGGAAGCTTGAGAAATCTTTCAAATCGAAGGTGCTAGTACTTTTGATTCAATCAAGGACCTATATAGGGTAGTTCTAGCACATCATAGCACCAAGATCCACCACAAGAACCATCCCAAAACTCAATCAAAATCAAGATAAAAAATAACCATGAAAATAGCTCCAAAAATAGGGAAAAGGAGAAATTCGGGATTTAGGGAGAGGGGAAGAACTTAAGTATGAATTTGAATCTCATATCATTGATTCATCAAGTAAAGATATATGGATACATGGCTAGGAAGCCACCCTCTTCCTTCCACTATTTGAAAGAGCAAGAGATGTGTCTCACACCCCATCTCATCTTCTCTATTACATAAAGACCTCTCCTAACACTTTGAAATGAGTTCCTAACACAAGGCTAATGGGAAGAGGCACCTCTCTTCCACCAGCCCTACCTCTTCTTATATAGGCCTAGGGTCTATTATCCACATGACCACTCTACCCTTGACCTACATAACACACCCACCTACCACCGGGGGCATAACTGTCCATCTTTTTCCTCGTCGCCCGAATGCCATCGAGCCCTTCACAACTTTGCTTGCCCTCGATGCAAGCTCCGCGATGGTGCCACGTGCACCTCCAATCGCCGCCACCGGTTTTGAGGCCCAAACCAGGAAACCGCCTTACACGCTTCTCAAAGCGTGACTTCTCGATATTGACGTGTGTCACCTTGTCCCATGATCCTGACCACCAGGAAGTCTCTCCCGGTCCTTATCCATCGGGCCCCCTTGTCACTTGCACCGGCATCCCGCTCGCCTTGACTTGGTCAACACACCGTCTTCATCACCACCACGGTTTTGAGGCTCAACCGTGAAACTGTCCGTGCTTCTTGCCTCTCCACGTGTATGGTATGGATCACCCTTGACTCCACCCGGCCTCCTGATCGTCTGGCCCCAAGTCTCCTACTTGTGCTCGATCCTCTCATCGTTGACCGCCAAGTCGACTCCAGTGACCTACACATCATGAGACAAGCAAACATATTTCCCATCTCCTGCAACATCACCAATACCTCCACCAACTACGGTTAGTCATAATCATGATATGCAAACCCATGCAATCCCCGGATTCCCGCATTTCAACTCAAACACCAAATCCGCTCAAGTCAATTACTCATCACATATATTGCAAACCATGGCACATATCCACATGGTTTCTCAATCTCCCCCTTGATAAGTACATTGACAACACCAAATGCACAAGAATTAAGAATTGAAATGCGAAGACAAACAAGCACATCCAAATGGCTCAAGCCCCAAAAAAGGTGAAAACAAGCCATTTAGCAAAGTAGGGATCACGGAACCAAGAGTTGGCAAAGAAAGTGACTCGAGATGCAAAGAATGTGAAAAGCGTAAGAAAACGCTCGAGATAATGATATGCTCCCCCTCAACTTGTGGTAAGTCTCATGTAATGCAAAATGGATCATTTTAAGTTTCTTAGCATTATTTGTGCATAACCCAATATTTTCTCCCCCTTTGGCAATGAACTCATCAAAGAGGTAAAAGAACAAGCAAACATGCAATGCATTAAAATGCAAACCTAAGGAGCTTCAACAATTATGCAAACAAGCATTTAACTGTGCTAATCATAAGCATAGAGCTATGAAGTGTAAAAGCAATGACGCACAACCATACAAAGATCAAAAATAGATAGCAAGACATAAACACCAAGAGCTATACAAGCTAAGCAGAAAGATTGACTAGCTTATATAGAATCAAATTTTGCTTATCATGAGAAAATCTGTCACCACATGTGTAAGTACTCCCATCCAAGGCAAAACAAGCATCAAGTGAATCAAAAGATACTAGCTAGTCTCAATCTCAACAAGGGCAACAAGCATTCATAGATAATGAGCTCTACAAACGCTCACATATGCAACAGAGACTCAGTTGATCAAATAATTATTATTTATCCTCATGTGTCCTCTTATCCATACGGAGGGTCGCACGACTGGGTACGGCAAACACCCCGAGGCTTCAAGTCACAATGTTTGGATTTAGTATTTTAGAATTATTCTTGATTAAAGCACTTAGTAGATTATTCAAGTTTATGCATAAGACAAAAGAGCATGCCTTTGCGGCAAAAGGAACACACGTTCCCACAATGTTCCATCATGAGCTAAACATTTGCAAATCCTTCCATTTCGCAAATACAAGGTGCCAAAGCCAAGACATCCTCTAGACTAGCCTCAATGCAAGTTTTAACAGGGATAAAAGCAATTATACACATGGTGAGCAAATTTTAGCAAGATTAGATCATAAGGTTCACAAGAAGCTCAGTTTACCTTTAAGATTAGCAAGTTGCTCTCATGAGTCTATAAAAGGCCATCTAGAAAATCTAAGCATGAGAGGTTACCATCACATCCACACAACTGAACCTCAATCATAGCAATGAGAAATACAGGTAAGCATAAGAATCAAAGCTCAACTACCAATGCATATATTACATATGAGATGCAATGCGAAAATGGTAAGATACATATATACAAGAGAACATCAACTCCCCCTCAAATGATGCCATAAGGATGACAAACACCAAGTCCCCCCCCCCCCCCCCCCCCGAAGAAAAGCATGTCTCGAAGCATCTAGGGGCTTGGTGAGGATATCAGCTAGTTGGTTTCTAGTATCGATGTATTTGAGCTCAACATCCCCCTTCTCAACATTGTCTCTCAGGAAGTGGAATCGCACATTGATGTGTTTGACCTTACCGTGTTGGATTGGTTTTTTGGCTAAGCATATGACACTAGAGTTATCACACATGAGTGGAACACTCTTAAAGGTTAACCCATAGTCTCTCATGGTGGACATAATCCATAGGCTTTATGAGTAGCAGCTAGCAGCAGCAACATACTTAGCCTCTATGGTGGATTGAGCTACACTCAACTGCTTATGAGATGACCAACAGATCAAAGAAGTACCCAAGAAATGTTAAGTACCAAAAGTGCTCTTCTTATTAATTCTACACCCAACAAAGTCCGCATCCGAATACCCAATGAGATCAAGAGAAGAAGATGCAGAGTACCAAAGGCCGAACTCAAGGGTGTATTTGAGATACCTGAAGATTCGCTTGACAGCCTTGCGATGAGTCACCCTTGGGGAAGCTTGAAACCGAGCATAAAGACACACCGCAAAGTGTATGTCAGGTCTTGTCACCGTCAGGTACAAGAGGGAGCCAATCATGCTCCTATACTCCCTTTGGTCCACCGCTTCACAGTCTTCATCAGGATCAAGTGCCGTTGTAGTGGACATTGGTGTAGACAACGACTTCACATTGACCATGTCGAACTTCTTCAGGAGATCCTTCGTGTACTTGGCTTGATGTATGAAAGTGCCTTGCTTGATTTGAAGCCCAAGAAAGAAGGTGAGCTCGCCCATCATCGACATCTGAAATTCACTTTCCATGGCTTCCTGAAATCTGGACACAAGAACATGAGAGGAACCACCAAAGATGATATCATCCACGTAAATCTGAACCATTAGAAAGTCATTGCCATGCTTAAGAGTGAACAAGGTTTTATCAACACACCCCATGACATACCCGTGCTCTAGCAAGAAGGTCTTAAGCCTAGCATATCATGTCCTATGTGCTTGCTTTAGCCCGTACAAGGCCTTTTGAAGCTTGTACACACGGTTTGGGTATTTGTGGTGCTCAAAGCCAGGGGGTTGCCTCACATACACTTCTTCCTCTATGAAACCATTTAGGAAAGCACTCTTGACATCCATTTGATAGAGTCTAATGCCCTTGGAGGCAGCAAATGGAAGCAAGATCCTAATGGCTTCTATGCGAGCAACAAGAGCAAATGTTTCACCATAATATAAGCCCTCCACTTGGCTAAAACCCTGAGCAACAAGCCTCTCCTTGTTTCTCACATCCTCACTGTCCTCCCCATGTTAATTTTTGAACACCCACTTGGTTCCTATGACATTGACATCATTAGGAGGCTCTACAAGGGTCCAGACTTTGTTTCTCTCAATGTTTTCCAACTCCTCATGCATGGCATTAACCCAATGTTCATAAGATAGTGCGTGTCCAACATCTCGGGGTTCAAAGGTTGCAACAAAGAGAGAATGGGTAAAGCAAGCGAGATGTGTAGACCTTGACCTTGTTGTCCTCTCATAGAGATTACCAATCATTTGTTGAGGTGGATGTTGACGTTGAATGCTGTTGGGGGCCTCTCTCTTAGAGTGTACCTTAACCACAGCTGGAGCTCGCTCCACAGCTGCTGAAGTCGATGTAAAAGCTTCTGGACCCTCTGCTAGAGTAGTTGATGAAAACAAGGGTTCCCGATCTTCCGAAAGGTTCTGGATAAGTTGATTTGGTCAGAGGCGACACACAAATCAATCCGGCTTCAGAACAGCATGTTCTAAACCCCGCAATCGTAGCACGACGTCTCCTCTGGTTATCAACCGTCCTAAAATGATTGACCTCGCCGAGAAGGCTAATCCCTGCCTGCGAATCAAGAACACAAGCAGGAACAAAGAAGAAAGCAACACAATTGCAGATGTATTATGAATCTCACGAAGTTGGGGTCTCACAAACCGTGATGACGGCAAAACTGTTATGAAAAGAATAATCTAAGCAAAACCCGAACCCTAATGGTGCAGTGGCGGCTGTATATGAAGACCCTAGGGTCGTGCAAGACCCTTTAGATGTGCCCCTAATTGGGCTCAACTAGATACAAAGCCCAAAGGCCAAAGACAGGCGATGCAGCACCGAAACAGATTCCGGACTCTCTTATTTTGACGATTCGTGATGACTCTGGATGAATTTTGATATGAGACCGGTGGCATTGGAAAGGTATTCTTCTTATCTTTCCGTGCATATGTAGAACATCCAAATCCGAGTCCGTATGCGTCCTGGGCCTCCATTTTAGTGCAGACTGGTCCTGAGCCCCAAAACAGACTCGAAGTCGGTTTTGGTTGGGCCTCCACCTTGGCTTCCACGTCCTTGCTGGTCCTCCACGTCTCCAAGTCCTTCTCCCATCATCTCCTGGTCCTCTCCATAGTTCCTAATTACAATATAATCATTATGTAGCAAACCATTCTCAAAAGTGACATATAATGAAGAATGTAGGAACGAGCTCACCTCTAAATTTAGTCGTCGTGCACGAGCTCTAGTCATTGGACCTTGCAAGTACAGAATTGGAGGAGTGTTGCATGTATCCTTAGGAGTGATGTCCTCATCAGTTTGGCTCCTCGTAGCACGCCCCATCGGCAGGGGCGCGCCGGAGATGGAGTGGCGGGCGTGTATCGCTGCCACCGAGCTGGTGGATGTATCACCCACAGACATGTCATCATGAGCGCCGGAGATCCCCCTCACCAAGGAGTCGCCGCTCGACTTGCTGCTACCGCCAGAACTGCTTCCCCGGCGCAGCCTCTTGCCCAACTTGCCGACGGAGGAGCGGAGACGATCCATCTTGGAGGAATGCGGAACGTGTGCGAGATCGTGGGTAGTGGGGAAGGTGGAGAGATCACCGGGATGGTGTGCCAAACTAGGGCCTCTTGCCCTCCCTTTTATAGTGTGGGAAACTTCCAGGAGAAGGAACCGCCTTGAAATTACAAAATTTGAGGTCACGCCGATCAGCGCGGAGGTGCGCCGATCGGCACAATTCAAATTTTGAATGCTCTGACAACTTGGCGCTTGACTCCCATCCTTTATGTCGTTTCCCGGTACATCATGGTGGTCGACAGCGGAATAGCACGGAATCCCGATGTCTTGATTGACTGTGCCAATCGGCGCAGGCGTGCACTGATCGGTGTGCCGTCTCTTTTTTAGCTTTTGGTCAATTCCGTGTCTCCTCTGCACCACACACCTGCATAGAAATCATACCTGTTTCTCAAAATCAACGCCTGCCGCCTTTGTCACCCGTTTAGGAACCACATGGGTACCTGCGCTGATATGCGCAGTAGGGCGACGATTGGCGCAAGTCACCTTGCACCTTATCTGTTGATCCATCGCTGATCCTGATGCCTCATGTTCATCTCTTTCACCTATTTTCCACTTTTACCAATGTTTCTATAGCATTGACACACGTAGCGGGGCCCATCTAGTGACTACGCTGATCGGCACTGACGTGCGCCGTTCGGCGCGATGTCCATTTTTTCTCCTGGCCCCTTGCTTCTTTGCTAGATGTTGTTCTTCATCCTTTCCTGTGTCATTTAGCAACCATTTTGCACACAAAATTTATTTCAAAAAGATTTTTAATTACCTTGAAAATAGCTCTGTCTCTAAAAATTACTGTGCTGGTTGATTTTTGGCACCCCTTCAATTCTGGGCATCGTCAGCCTTCTGTCCTGACCTAGGCAATAACGCGCCGATCGGCGCAGATGTGCGTCTCTCGGCGCAAGCATTGTTCCGTCCTGTTTTTAGTCCTTTTTTTATTTTATTCCTTCAGTGTTAGTCTATAGTATGTATATACACAGCTTTGTACAAATAAACAGACAATATAAGAGCACACAAGAATTAAACACACACTTTTTTCTATTTCTTTTATTTGGGAGATTGTCTCTTTTAAAAGTAAGCAAATTAAAACACCGAGTTGCCCTCCTGGCTAGCACTAATTAACTAAATGAAACGGGTTGCCCTCTCGCAAGCACTAAACAACTTCTAAATCCCTCGATCATTTGGTTGCCTCCCAGGAGCGCTCTAGTTATTTGGAGGTCAAAGAGCTGACCTCCTCGTAAACAATCAATCCTTAGTGTCACGGTGCGGGATGAGAAGCCGCAACACTACAAGGTTCCCTTCTCTCCTTGGTTCACATAGCTTGGACGACCTATCCATACATCCACTCCAATTACTCTCGATGCCATGTTACCACAGTGTCTTGTATCTCTTGATTTCATCAACAGTACGACATTCTTCTACCTTTGGGTGAAACTTGAAAGAGTAGGGAGTCCCACTTATATCGAAGCTTATCTCACCACTCCCAACATCAATACTTGCTTTTTCTGTCCTCAAGAAGGGTCTTCCTAAGATCAACGGGGACCTCGTCCTCTTATCCATATCAAGCACAATAAAATCAATAGGGATGATGCAATCTCCAATTTGAACAGGCACATCCTCAGCATCTCTACCAGGGAAACGTACTGATTGGTCGGCCAATTCTAAACACATACCCGTAGGCTCCAATTCAGGCAAATTGAGACATGTGAATATATGATGGGGCATAACATTTACACTTGCTCCAAGATCGCATAAGCACCTATCAAATATCCTTGTTCCAATCATGCATTTGATGCTTGGTGATCCAGGGTCGGGTTTCTTCTCAAGCGCAACATCATTGATTGCCACCGTAAGCTCCTTAATAACCTTCACAACCTCCTCAGAAGCTAGAGACTTCTTGTTTTGCATCATGTCCTTAATGTACTTGGTATAGGTGTGTACTTGAATAGCATCCACAAAAGGGACATTGATCTAAAGCTTCTTCATAATATCGACGAACCTTGCAAATTGCTCATAGTGTTGTCGCGCTCTTTCTGTCTTTGTCAGCAGTTGAGTATCCAGGAACGTGGCAGGGCCATGCTCCTCTGTTTCCATGCCCATTTTCAGACCAGAGAGGTCAACATCCTCCTCACACCGATCAGCGCTGTCAGGGAGCCGATCGGTGCTGTCAGGACCATCGTGCCGATCGGCGCCAGGTGTGCGCCGATCGGTACGGGGCTTCTTTGCTCCCGCAGGGTGCTCTGGATCTTCTGTTTATTTTCCTGACCTTGAATCTATTGCTTTCAGCTGCTCTGTAGACTTCATACTGCCAGGAATAGCCCCTTTGTTGCCTTGAATGGCTTGCGATAATTGTCCCGTCTGTTGCTCCATAATCTTGGTATGCTTCAAAATCTGCTCATTGGAGCTCCCAATTTCTATCAGCTTGTCATTAATTCCCTCAAGGACACAATCAATCTCCTAATATTTAGCTTGATTGTCCTTGTTGATCTTATCTTGAGCTTGGAAGAACTCATGACATTGGAGACGAAGTGGGATAGAATTTTGCATGGACGAACTAGGAGAGAAGGAACTCCTCTGCTGCTGATATTGGGGCTTCCATCCACTATTCTTTATATATTCTAGCATCTTCATCTATTCAGGGCAATCTTTCGGCACATGATCAAATTCTCCACACTCACCACAAGTGGAGCGTGATTCCGCTAGCTTGAGTGGCTCTTCCTTAGGGATATGAAGATTATTGTCAAACTTCCTTTGAATAGCATCGAGGCGATCCATAATCAAGTCTTCATGAGTCCTTTCAATCACACTCTTCGCTACTCTTTTTGAAGGTTCCAAATTCCTTGAACTTCTCTCACTATCCCACGATTGATTATCAACTAGCAACTTGATCAAATCCTTAGCTTGGGTGGGAGTCTTTGACATGAATGAACCTGCAGCTGAAGCGTCCAAGTGTTGACGAGATAGAAGATTCAATCCTGTGTAGAACTTCTCAACAACTTATCCAACTGTCAGACCATGATGAGGGCATGCATCCATATATTCATTGTATCTCTCCCATGCTTCTCCAACGCCTTCATCAACATTCTATGTAAATCCAAGAATCTTATTCTTCAAAGCTTGAGTCTTTCCAGGAGGGAAGTACTAGGCCAAGAATTCAGCTGGTAATGTGTTCCACACCATCTTTACTAGGTTTTCCAATCCATTGTACCATCGCTTGGGGCGTCCAATTAGAGAGAAGGGGAACAACCGCACACGTGCTTGGCCTCTTGTCAATCCCGCTATCTTGAATGTACTGCAAACCTCAACGAAGTGTTGCAAGTGATGACTCGGATCTTTCGAACCTATGAATAGTTGTTGCGCCACTATTCCAACATATCTCTCCAATTGATACGAAAGTTGATCTTGAGCTTCATGGAAATCTGTCTTGACAACATTAGTCAATTGAGGCCTGAGACGATTAACCATAGGTACCTCTGCCATCTCCTCTTCTCCTTGATCTTGATCTACGGCTTCTATTGTGAATAATGCTCGAGGGGTGGCACGGACTGCTTCTCTAGCTAAATCTTCAAGTGACTTGCTTCTCTTCTCCACTGTTCTCTTCTTGCGAAAGAGTCTTTCTAGATCATCGGTGTAATTAGAGGGTTTGTTTGACTTAGGACCATCCATACCTGTTAGTCTCACTTAACGGAACATATGTACTAAAGAGACGAGAAAAATTAAGCACAATGACTAGACACTAATACATCAAACAATGTTTAAAAACCTGCTATGGTCCCCGGCAACGGTGCCAGAAAGTAAGACCTTGTTGGTCGTAACTACGCGCCCACTTATATAACGCAAGAGGACGGTGTATGATTGTAGCACTTTTTTCCCTTGAATTGAGTATTCCAAGGTTTATCAAATCCACTGGGACCATAGGGATAATTAAACAAAGTTAACAGTAAAAGATCTAATCAAAGCTACTGTCAAGTTTAGGTTGCCTGAGGGGAGACTGGCCAGCGCAAAGGTGCACCAGACAGCAAATCTGTCATTGCACCGATCAACACACTGGTGGATCTAGGCCAATGTGCGCCAGATACCTTGTAAGCCTAAGCTGTTAAGTGAGTAGCCAAATATCTACTAGTGAGATCGTAACCAGGAAGTCTAATTAAATAGCATCATAATGGGTAATTACATGGATCCATAAAAACCTATAATGAATAAGACCACCCTGCTTTCTGAGCGGCTCCTGATTTATCGCTGCCGAGAGGAAACCCTTAATCGCTCAAGTATCTTACCCTACTCAACTATCCAATAGTGCTACGCAGGCTTAGTGTTGTCACCGCTAAACCACACTACTAGCATCATCAAGCAACCATAATCAATACAATTTCCGAGTAATATCATAATCACCACGATCAAGATAATATCTACTTACTTAGCCTTGAACTAAGCAATTGGAATAAGCACATGCATGATCATAGAATCAAGATAGACAAATCACCAAAACCATCATCAACATATTCAATCATCCTGGAGATACATAGAGTAAGATTCATCCCCGTCGAGATGGCCTACCTTGATGGATCAACTCTTACACCAATAGTTCTTGAAACACAACTAGAGATCTATTCTAACGGTGCAAGCCCCGGTGGCTCTAACTCACGGATCTGTTGTTCCTCTGTTGCCTCCTTCATCTCGGTGTCCCCCTGGCCGCAGCCAGGGTTTACATGTATTTAAAGAGGTTCTACTCGTAAAGGACTCGGTTTCTCGCAAATAAGGCGGTTGCACCGATTGGCGTAAGCCGTGTCTTCCCTGGTTTCTCCTCCGAGTCGGTTCCTCTATCTTCGACAGCTGCCATGTGGGCCTTTTCCTTTGAGATAAAGTATTGTACTGCAAGTCGACATCTTGAAGTTCCATAAATCTTCTAGGCAAATATCTTCAAGTGTCTTGCACAGATAGACTTCCATAAGCTTGTGGAATAGGCCTCGGTCACTTCTGTGGGCCAAAACACCCTTGCGTTGATAGGCTCATGGAGAGTTTTGTCCTCTCCAGCATCACTTTAATCACCAATTTTACCTGTTTTTGCAATAAAGCTTCAAAACAACGCATATACAAATATATAGGCAAATCCATAGATAAATGGCCTAAATTAGAATCAATTATGCTCTAATTGGGGTAATATTCACATATAAAATGGGGCACTTAGGGAGTGCCAACAGGGTACTTGTAGGTGAAGGAGAGTCGGTGGGCAAAATTCAGTCCGCCAGGTGCCGGGACATGTCGGGCGGCCACGTGTGCCGGGCGGCCGGGTATGTCGGGCGGCATGCACTGCACGGCGGCAGCCTAGGCCGGGCGGCCGTTGGATTGAGTTGGTTCTCGACCGACTTTTTTGGTTGGCTCAGATCTTATCTTGATGGCGGTTCTTTGGTCGGTTTGCGCCGACTTCTCCGTTTTGGCGCCGGTAGGCCTCATGGGCTTCATTGTCTGGCAATCCTGGGCGGCAGGCCAGGCCAGGCGGCGGCCTAGGCCGGGTGCCTGATGAGGACATCACCATGTTGGATACGTGCATATCATGGCCTTCCCCAAGTTACAAGTCATCACAAACTCGGTCGCCGCGTTCGTCTCGGATTCAGCAGACATTCCTCCATGATTTTGATGATATCTCCCACATCCGATGTCCAAACGAGGCGTTCTTTGATGCGTTGGAAAGGGGACGATGACGCCGTCGTTTTGTTTCTGGTCCTAGCTCCAGAAGGATCGTGAGTCATAATGTGTGACCATGACAAGGTGCTGCGCCACCTATTTTGGGCCAACTTGGCCATGTATCGTGTCGGGCCTTAAGCCCATGTTGTGGGCACCCCCCCTGGTTGCCCCCAACTCTAGGACGCCCCTGGTTCTTACATAAACTCAGTAGCCTCTGTCTTTTAGTTTCGGGTTTTGTTTAGTTCAGTTTTTCAGAGAGTTTATCCCCTTACCTCTTGGGAGATCGGGCCATATCTACATCAAGTGGTATCAGATTCCTAGGTTCCCCGTGAGGTATTATCGTGTTCTACTTCCCTTTAGATTCGTTTGTGTTCATCACCTTTTGTCCACGAAAAAGCCTACAAAAAAAAATTTCCCCACCATTCCAGACATTGTTTAGCCTTTGCATAATTTAATTTCAGAGTTAGTAGTGTTGAGTTTGTGTCCTAGTCGAGTTCCGTTGCTGGTTTGAATTTGTGTTTCAATTCGGTTTGTGTTTTGATCTCCGTTGCACACCACCATCACCATCGTGTTTTCCATTGGATTCACCACCGGGTCACCCACCCACCACACCCACAATCAGTTGCCAACAAAAAAACCCTACCCGATTCTGTTTTTGATTCCCCCCCCCCGCCCACTCACCCCTCAAACCCTATCTCGACCTACCTTCAGTAAAACAGGCATAACTTTTTGCTCATTGCTCTGCCCTGTGTGCCCTCATCAAAAAATTCAAAAAAAAATCAGAAAAAAATTGTAAAGTAAAAAATAGCGCTTTTGGTGAAACTTTGTGATTTTGCCTACACTTTGTTTCCACTCTGTTAGAGTTGAAACTTCTTGTGGTTCCTTCCTCTGTGTTCCTCTATCACAAAAAAATAGTGGAAAATCATACAAAAAAAACAAGATTTTGATTTGCAACCCCCCCCCCCCCCCCCCGCCCCCCCCGAAAATTCTAAGTCTGTGAAGTCTGTTTTGATCCTTGTTGCCTTTGCCATTGTTTCTTTGCCATTGTTCTTGCTGTCACAACTGTTTTTGAACACGATTCTTTTGCCAGCAATTAGGACACTGCTTTGGACATTTATTTAGTGCTACTATCTTTTATTAAATTATGTTCCATTGACATACATATTAGCCTCCCAAGCTATACATCTTGCAGCACAGGTTTCTTCCTTGCAACTGTTACACCCAAGCTCGACACCAGATTGTGCTGTCCTGTTCGCTTTGGTAAGAACACTTGCAAGATTGTGATACATTGCTTCTGATATTGTTTCCCACTTTCCACACTCTCTGATAGCTGCTAGTTGATAGGGCTAATCCTTTTGTGTAGTCTTGTCTTTTGCTTTTAACCATGTCAGAGAAAGGGACACCTACAGATTCAGAGTCCCCTACAGACTTCAATGATTGCGTGTCCAAGGTCGAGCTAACAAAGCTTCTTGCGGACCAGCGTACATTCATAGAAACGAAGTTTGCCGAATTGATGGGCCACATCAACACTGTTGCCAACCGAATTGAGGATGTTGAACGACGACCTCCACCTCAACGAGCTGCTGATGATGATGATTTTCACCGTGATGCAGACCGTCTTCGCCGTAATCGACACTGTATGGGAGGTAATAACAATCGTGGTAATACTGATACTTTTATTAAGCCCAAATTTAACATACCACCTTTTGCTGGTAGGGCTGATCCTGAAGCATACTTAGATTGGGAACTTGCTGTTGAACAAAAATTTAATTCTCATTTAGTTCCTGCTGAGCATAGAGTTAGACTTGCTACTAGTGAGTTTACAGGTTTTGCTCTCTTTTGGTGGAATGATCTTTGCAATACTAATGCTGCAATACCTGCCACTTGGCCTGTTTTGAAACAACGCATGAAATCTCATTTTGTTCCTCCTTATTACCAACGTGATTTACGTTTGAAATTACAATCTTTAACACAAGGTAGTAAAACAGTAGAGGAATATTATCAAGAATTGCTTATTGGTTTAGCACGTTGTGACATACATGAAGATGATGTTGAAACTAGTGCTAGATTTTTTGGTGGTTTGAACCGTGATATCCAGACTATTGTTGACTATAAAGAGTGGAATAGGTTCAGCCAATTGTATCATATTGCTCTTAAGGCTGAACGAGAAGTACAGGGACGCCTTCCACACCAATCTTGCAGGTCCAACACTGAGCATCTCTAGCAACACACTGGAGTAGAGAACTTGAAGAGTCATGTTGCTAAGCCACCAGCAACAACTCTTCCACTTGCGCCTACTTCTAAAGCGCAATTGTCTAGTGTGCAGCACCAACACCAGAAGAAGGTTACTACTTTCGGTGCTAGGAGTGGTTCCTCCACCACCATTATTTGCCACCACTGCAAGGGCATGGGACATGTCATGAAGGATTGCCCTAGTCGTCGTGCTTTCATCACTACTGCTGATGGGTATGAAAGTTCTAGTGATGTTCAAGATGAATTTGCTCGTATGCCTAACCTTGTTGCAGATTCGACGGAGGAGTAGGAGACTACCGCCATTGATTCCATTATTGCCACCACGGGCTTTCCTAGCCTCATTGTACAACATGTGTTGACCACTCAGGTGGGACAAGGGGAAGAACAACAACACAACAATTTATTCTACATGTAGCTCATTGTCGAGGACCACCGTGTTCTCACCATCATTGATACTGGGAGCTGTAACAACTTGATAAGTTCTGATTTGGTAAGCAAGCTTGGCTTGACCACACATGCACTACATCAGCCATACCTCATCAAATGGTTCAACAATAGTGGTACGGCACAGGTAACTCGATCAGCACGCATACACTTTTCAGTAGGTTCTTATCAAGACTCTGCTGATTTTCATGTTGTACCTATGCAAGCATGTTCGCTTTTATTAGGCCGTTCATGGGAGTATGATACGGATGCTGCCCGCCATGGTAGAACTAATACATATACTTTCATGCATAAGGACAGGAATATTACTTTGCGTTCGTTATTGCCTGCTGATATTAGAAATCATTTTAAACTACTTGCTGAAAATACTGAGAATAAACATGATAACAAACAACTTTCTGATGTTAAACATAAGGCTATTCAGTTAAAAGGAGGTGCTTTTCTTGCTATGACATCTACTATTGCTGAACTTTGTGATAATCATGATGCACCTTGCTATGCTATGCTTTGTCGTGATATATCTTCTATCGATGATCGTGTATCTTGTACTTTGCATTCTGCTAGTACTAACCTTTTGCAGGAGATTGATGATGAGATGGAGTCGAGGGCGACTCCAATTCAAGAAGGGGAGGATGATGAGGACATCACCATGTTGGATACACGCATATCATGGCCTTCCCCAAGTTACAAGTCATCACCAACTCGGTCGCCGCGTTCATCTCGGATTCAGCAGACATTCCTTCACGATTTTGATGATATCTCCTACACCAGACGTCCAAACGAGGCATTTTTTAATGCGTTGGAAAGGGGACGACGACGCTGTCATTTTGTTTCTGGTCCTAGCTCCAGAAGGGTCGCGAGTCATAATGTGTGACCATGACAAGGTGCTGCGCCACCTATTTTGGGCCTACTTGGCCATGTATCATGTCGGGCCTTAAGCCCATATTGTGGGCACCCCCCCTGGTCGCCCCCAACCCTAGGACGCTCCTGGTTCCTACATAAAATCAGTAGCCTCTGACTTTTAGTTTCGGGTTTTGTTTAGTTCAGTTTTCTAGAGAGAAACTTGATCGAATTATTGCAACTGTGGCGACAAGTCCTTTTAAAGTAATCCAGGACCCCTGTTCTTGTTCTACACCACTGTGGCGATTAGTCCTTTTGTGTTCAGAGCTTGAACCTTTTCTTGAGATTTGCTTCATCCATATTTGCAATTTCAGATTGCGTGTTTATCCTCTCTTGCTTGTGTTCTCGATTTCGCTTGCAGGAACAATCAAGTTGTGCTTGGTGTAACAGTTGCGGGGGTTGGATCGTGTCTAATTCAAGCTGGGTTGTCGACGCTGAGTTCCCCAAATTCGAGTTTATCCCCTTACCTCTCGGAAGATCGGGCCATATCTACATCAGTGCCGATCCCCTCCGAGTTGCCCCGTGACTTCTCCCGGTTATGCCACATGTTGGCCTCCTCTCCTTAGCCATATTTCATTGCTTTTGGTCCAGGAGGAGAAAGCAGCCTCATGGTGGAGTGTTTTGTAGAATCAGCTGGGTCGGATGATCAGCCTGATGACGACTCTGTTATGATCAGCCGGGTGGCTGATTTCAGCCTGATATGATCCTGTCGGTTGGGTTCTGATTTCAGCCATCACGACCCTGCCCAGGCCCTGATTTCAGCCTCATATGACCCTGTCGGCCAATGAAAAATGGCTGTTTCACTGTCGTGATCGGCCGATGGGGTTTTTATTCATGTTTTTTCATGTTTTGACCCTAATATACCTGCAAACACATATTTCACCAGAACTTGTGGAACTTTATTAGTTTAAACAAATATCCATGAAACTTTAGTCTTTACCTTGCATTTCCCGACTGGTTGGTGGCCGATTTTGGGTTTTATCGGCTGCCAACAGAGAGCTACCCGTACAGCCTGCATAATGCCACGAGGGGTCTCCAGGACTTCATCATCCACCACGGAGTTCCAGCTCTCGTGGACTCCGGGTTTGTCGGTGTGACCGAGCACATGGACGAATCCCTCTTCGACGTGCTCGATGTGGGGTCTGTGGAAGATTCGGGCTCCAATTCCGGAAGCTGCATGGGGAGCTACGATCCACCATGCGAATGCCATATGGTGCAACTTGCACCCATGCTGACCGAGGGGGGTGCCGGGACCTCAGCCGCTGGAGCTATGGCAAACCCTAACACACGCGCTCCTGCAAACTCGGTGACGGGTGCAGTGATAGGGGAAACTCTCATCGACGTCCCCATCACTCTCGTCGGTGAACTGCAGCTTGCGCCTTGTCCGCAGGACCCCCAGCAACGGCTGAGGGCAAGATGGGTGGAGTTGGAAGAGACCACACTACAAGGTTTCAGGGCTATTTGTTGACACGAAAATCTTCACGCTTGACCTACGAGATCTGCTTAGCTCCAGTGCAGGCTCAATATAGGAAACCGAGGCGTGCCAGTTGATTTTCCCTACAAATCTACAAAGATACAAACAATTAGATTTTGTGGGACATCAGTCTAGGACAGGCCGCTGAAATGTGCTGAAGGTCATAGTGAGTGAAATCAGCCGATATCATTATAAGAATAAATATAAGACAAGATGAACCAATTGGCTGACTATATCGGCTTATCGACAAATTAGATATATAAAATAATGTTCCTTGTAATGCCGATAAAGGTTTGAATCAAACATAGCAAGATCGAAGAGATAAAAGAAATCATGCCAATAGTTGCTGAGTCGATAGCGCAGAGTCGATAAGGCAAAGTCGATATACCTGCAATATGTGTGTGAGGATTTACCCTGTCGATAGTGCTTAGTCGATAGATTTGATAGATGGTATTGCAAATATGCTTCAAAATCATCAATCTATCTTACTTAAACAAGGGGGCAAATGACTGCTAAAATAAATGATATAATCAATTGAACACCAGGAAGTCGATTGAACCGTGATAACCAATCGGCTAAACATCCCGATAGAACTCTATCGACTCTACCTACAAACAGATCGAATCTAACCCTATCTACCCAGTAAGAGGTCAAAACAGATGTAGCCTTATTGATTCGAGTAGATCAAACTTAATCGAGACAGTATTCAAACACGGTAGATAGAGCTAGATTTAATCTATCTATAGATAAAATCAATAAAGTGACTCGAATAATAGATCTAAATAGTACCTATGCAACTTACTGAGATTACAATAGATCGGCTTCAACCAAAACAATATTACAATCAGAGTTGATAAAATAAGCACTACACAGATCTAATTATCGGATAACTAGCAATTCTAACGATAACAACTAGAATATCAAATCAATGAGAAAGTACTAGCTAAGATTAATAGAATTACCGAGGGTGACTAATCCAAGTCTCTCACCGAGATCAGAGCCGATGCAGCCCGCGCGAGATGAGGGTTTCGTCGAGGAGGAAAAGTTGGCGATGCGCCGAATTGTATTGAACAAAAGTGTTATTCTCTACGTACAGATCCTATTACATATTTAGAACCTCATGCAAGAGGTTTCAACCCAACTCGGTCAGGACTCCTAAACAAACCGACTATTTTTAGAATAAAGATCGAAAGTGAAAACATAAAGAAAATAAAATAACCCTGTCGAGCCCACATAAACTCTTTTAGCCGTTGAATATTATTGACTTCGGCCGATTTCACTTCCCTATTTCTAACACGGTAGATAGAGCTAGATTTAATCTATTTAAAGATAAAATCAATAAAGTGACTCGAATAATAGATCTAAATAGTACCTATGAAACCTACTGAGAGTACAATAGATCGGCTTCAACCAAGACAGTATTGCAATCAAAGTTGATAAAATAAGCACTACACATATCTAATTACCGGATAACTAGCAATTCTAACGATAAGAACTAGAATATCAAATCAATGAGAAAGTACTAGCTGAGATTGGATCCGATGCAGCCCGCGCGAGATGAGGGTTTAGTCGAGTAGGAAAAGTTGGCGATGCGCCGAATTGTATTGAACGAAAGTGTTATTCTCTATGTATAGATCCTATTGCATATTTATAACCTCATGCAAGAGGTTTCAACCCGACTCAGTCTGGACTCCTAAACAAACCGACTATTTTTAGAATAAAGATCTAAACTAAAAACATAAAGGAAATAAAACAACCCTATGGGGCCCACTTAAACTCCTTCAGCAGTTGAATATCATTGACTTCGGCCGATTGCACTTCCCTATTTTTGATTTGATGGTACCGGTCAAATTCTGGTGCCAACACATGTCCCCCGAGTCCAGGGTACGAAATACTTCGTGCGCCGGATTTTATTTCCTTGTTTACCGCACGTATTTACTGGCAAACCACCCACTGCCAAACTTCGTCTTTATGACATACCCCCTAACTACTCATGCTCCTTTTAATTGCAACTCATCATGTTCCTGCACCGTCTCGACTGTTGGGTTTGACAGTCCTCATCCTTATCTTTTCCTTCTCGAACTTGTTCACTTCTTATTCTGCTCAACTAATATAAAGCGGCGCCTGGGTTCTTCAAAGGTCACGTACGGACCCTATAAATAGCTCATCTGATCAGCCCCCTTTTACCTCAACACCTTCGGCCATGGGCCTTCTTCTGAGAGCTCTGACAGAGAAATACCATCTATCCCCGAATCTGCTAAGCTCTTGATGGCAAATACTTTTCACCTCTTCAATCCTCAGAGTGATCCTTTCAATCCAAAATCCACAGCCACTTCAGTGTAAAAAATCAACTTACTAGTTGGTTTCAGGCGACCCAATCAAGAAGTATGGCATCAGCTAGGCCGCCCTCTCTCCCCCTTGTCAATCGGGTAATGCCTGATGACACTGATGCTGCCGGGGAAGAAGAGCCAAGCTACTGAACTACCTTTGTTCTTATTTATGTGCTCTTTTCTTGTACTCGGGATAATTACATCTTCATCCCCCATCTGTAATAGGAGAATAGGTCCCTCTAGAAATCGATTACCTACGAGTAATCAACTCACTTTTACCTTGTATCGATATTTCTCTGTAACTTCTTCTATCACCAATTAATGAATATATCTACCATGTTTATTTTGAACCCAGTGTTGATATTTTTTTATACTAAGGGCGATATTTAAATATCGGCCATCTCAAGTCGATGTATTCCCATTGGCTTTTACCATTTAAGCACGATATTAAATATTGACTACTAATCAATGATGAAATCATGAATCAACCCAAACACTTGGATGATATTGTTTCAAGTATTTACCATTAATTGCTCTCCCAAACTCCTCTCCATCCAATCCTTGAAGAAAATATGCATTGCCAGGTGCACATCGGCTCACTTTAAATGGACCTTCCCAAGTTGGTGACCATTTTCCAAAACGACTATCTCTAGAGCCGATGGGCAAGATTAATTTCCAGATGAGGTCTCCCTCCGAAAAACTCTTGGGCACCACCTTTTTATTATAAAACCTAGCCACCTGGGTCTTATTTTCTTGAATCTTTTTTAGGGCCTTCATCCGATGTTGTACAACATTCTCCAGTTCATCCATCATGACTTGCCTCTAATCATCAGCCAACCATTGGTCTTGCATCTCCACTCCTCTGGATCCCAAATTTGTTTCCCATGGTAAAATTGCCTCATGTCCATAAACTAGTTTATAAGGTGGCACTTTAATTGACCCATGACAAGCCATCCTGTATGCCCATAAAGATTCACCCAATGTTGTATGCCACTTCTTAGGCTGTTCATCAATCTTTCTCTTAATCAACTTAATCAAACTCTTGTTGGATGCTTCTGCCTGATCATTGGCCTGAGCATAATATGGTGATGAATTCAGGTGCTTGATCCCCATACTGTCAGCAAAGCTTTGAAACTCTTCTGAAGTAAACACAGAGCCCTGATCAGTAGTAATAGTTTGTGGCACACCAAACCGATATATAATATGTTCCTTCACAAAGTTGATCACATCTCCAGTAGTAACATTCTTCATAGGCACTGCTTCAACCCACTTTGTAAAGTAATTTGTAGCTGCCAGAATATACTTATGACCTTTGCTTGACGCAGGAAAAATTTGACCAATCATGTCCATCCCCCATCCTCTAAAGGGGTTCATAGCCGATGCTGATGCTCTCTGTATAGCTCCAAACTTCTGATAGTCCTGACATCCCCTATAGTACTTGAAGCAATCATCCAGCATAGTCGACCACTAGTATCCAGTACTTTTTTACAACCACCTCATCTTATGAGCCGATTGATGTGTACCACATATTCCTTCGTGAACTTCACACATAAAAACCTTGGCCTGTTCTTGATTCAAACATCTTAATAACACACCATCAATTGTTTGATAATAAAGTTTCTCTTCTAATAAAACATACCTTAGTGCCATATATTGAATTCTACAAGACACTCGCTGAGTTGGATCTTTGAGATACTGGATGATCTCCAATCTCCAATCCTCTTCATCGACATCGACTACATCAACAATTGTTCTGTCATTGTTCTCTCGATAGCCCGATGCCCTCTGCGCCATATCATTTGCTTCCATATTCTGCTCTCTTGAAATATGCTTGAACCTTATTATCTTGATGTGGTGCAACACATCCTGACACTCGGTATTAAATAGCCTCAACATGTCGTCCTTGCACTCAAATTCCCCTACCAGCTGCCCAAGTTCCAGTAGTGAATCTCCCACGATCTCAATACAATCAGCTCCGGCCTCTTTCAATATATGCAATCCCTTCAGCACAGCTTTATACTCAACCTGGTTATTAGTTGACGCCTCGGTAGTAAATGTGAACTCAAATCTTGCCCCTCGAGGCGATATGATCACGAGCCCAATGCCACAACCATTTTTACAAACGGATCCATCAAAGAACAACAGCCACGACACCGGCTCGACCATCGAGACTTTAGATTTACAATGCTCAACTACCAAATTAGCTAGCACCTGACAGTTAACAGCTTGATGAGGACATCACCATGCTGGATACACGCATATCATGGCCTTCCCCAAGTTACAAGTCGTCCCCAACTCGGTCGCCGCGTTCGTCTCGGATTCAGCCGACACCCCTTCACGGTTTTGATGATATCTCCCACATCCGACGTCCAAACGAGGCGTTCTTTGATGCGATGGAAAGAGGATGACGACACCGTCGTTTTGGTTCTGGTCCTAGCTCCAGAAGGGTCGTGAGTCGTAATATGTGACCAAGACAAGGTGCTTTGTCACCTATTTTGGGCCAACCTGGCCATGTATCGTGTCGGGCCTTAAGCCCATGTTGTGGACGCCCCCCTGGTCGCCCCCAACCCTAGGACGTCTTTGTTTCCTACATAAACTCAGTAATCATCGTCTTTTAGTTTCGGGATTTGTTTAGTTCAGTTTTCCAGAGAGAAACTTGATCGAATTATTGTAACTGTGGCGACAAGTCCTTTTACAGTAATCCAGGGCCCCTATTCTTGTTCTACACCACTATGGCGATTAGTCCTTTTGTGATCAGAGCTTGAACCTTTTCATGTGATTCACTTCATCCATATTTGCAATTTCAGATTGCGTGTTTATCCTCTCTTGCTTGTGTTCTCGATTTCGCTTGCAGGAACAATCAAGTTGTGCTTGGTGTAACGGTTGTGGGGTTGGATCGTGTCTGATTCACGCCGGGTCGTCGATGCTGAGTTCCCCAAATTCGAGTTTATCCCCTTACCTCTCGAAAGATCGGGCCATATCTACATCACAGCTTTAGCATATTCATATGTGAGATCATACTCCACCAAGGCAAGCATCCACTTACCAATTCCATCCTTCAGAATAGGAGCCGATAACATATACTTGATGACATCAGCGTGGCATACCACCGTGCACTCAGTCGATAGCAGGTAATGTCTCAATTTCACAAATGAGAAATATAAATATAAACATAACTTTTCAATCTCGGCATATCTGGTTTCAGCATCGATCAATCTTTGGCTCAAATAGAATACAACTCTCTCTTTACCATTCTATTCTTGAACCAAAGTTGAACCGATCGACTTTTTATCAGCTACGAGATAGAGCCTGAATGGTAACCCTTCTAAGAAACCATGTGAATATGTGCCATGGTTTGCAATATATGATGAGTAATTGACTTGAGTGGATTTGACGTTTGAGTTGAAATGCGGGAATCCAGGGATTGCATGGGTTTGCATATCATGATTATGACTAACTAGAGTTGGTGGAAGTATTGGTGATGTTGCAGGAGATGGGAAATGTGTTTGCTTGTCCCATGATGTGTAGGTCACCGGAGTTGACTTGGCGGTCAACGGCGAGAGGATCGGGCACAAGTACGGGACTTGGGGCCGGACGATCGGGATGCCGGGTGAAGTCAAGGGTGATCCACACCGTACATGTGGAGAGGCGAGAAGCACGGACGGTTTCACGCTTGAGCCTCAAAACCGTGGTGGTGATGAAGACGGCATGTTGATCAAGTCAAGGCGAGTGGGATGCCGGTGCAAGTAACAAGGGGGCCGGATGGACAGGGACCAGGAGAGACTTGCTGGTGCTCAGGATCGCGGGACAAGGTGACACGCGTCGACATCGAGAAGTGGTGCTTTAAGAAGCATGCTAGGCGGTTTCCTGGTTTGGGCCTCAAAACTGGTGGCGGTGATTGGTGGTGCACGTGGCACCATGACAGAGTTTGCTTTGAGGTAGGGCTAGTTGGAGAGGTTCCTCTCTTCCTATTAGCCTTGTGTTAGGTGTTCTATTCAAAGTGCTAGGAGAGGACTTCATGTTTTAGAGGAGAGTAGTGCGTGTGTGAGAGACATCTCTTGCTCTTCCAAATAGTGGGAGGAAGAGGGTGGCTTCCTAGACTTGTATTCTTGGATCTTGTTAGCACCTTTCTATGATATGAGAAGTATTTTTGTGCTCAAGATTCCCTCTTTCTTTGAATCCCGAAATTCCCTTTTTCTCCATTTTTGGAGCTATTTTTGTGGTGATTTTTGATCTCCTTTTTGGACCAGTTTTTCACCTGGATTTCTTGAGAAACTTGTTGCTGGGATGAGCTAGCACAATCCTCTATGGATCCTGGACCGAATCAATAGCTCTAGCATCTTCGATTTGAAGGATTTCTCAAGTTTCCCCTTTTTTATGTTCTTGGCACAAGATCTAAAATTCGTTATGATTCCTTGAGCCAATTGAGATGATCTCCGAGGATTAAGGTCGTGATGTGATGAGGATTCACTGGTCCAAAAATCGCATCGTTTGGAGTTTGTTTGATTAGTTTTTGGAGAAGTTTTGTCAAATTCCCGAAAGTTTCTGCTGTTTCATCGGGGTCGATCGGCACTGCCGACGACGAGGACTGGCACTGCCAGTGGGTCTCAGAACCCCACACCGGCACTATCGATGGGACCAACCGGCACTGCTGATGGCTCTGGTCGGCACTACCGGCGGTGGTCCAGTAAGGTGCAGTTTTTGTGAGGTTTTCAATTGTCACAAGTCTCTGCTATTTTTCTTTGTTTCCGCTGTGTTTCTTTGCTGTGGTTGATCACTCCTAGGGCTAGTACACCACGAGTTGGTGTGTGTAGTCTTGGTGATCGGCTTGAAGGTTGGCTCAGGTTGTTTTTGGGATATAGGCCAAGTTCTCTTGGAGAATTTTGATTGGCTCCCATTCAGCCCCCCTCTGGTCACCTTCTCGGTCCTTTAATTGGTATCAGAGCCGGTTTGATCACTAGTTTACCTTCACCGGTTTTGTGATCCGAAGGCAACATAGAGAAGCGCGCTGTTAAACTATGGATGTTCGATGGAGAGGACTTCCCCTACTGGAAGTCATGGACCAAGGCTTATCTCTTGAGCCAAGGATGTGCAATTTGGGAGGTCGTTGAGCAAGACTACGCCATACCGGCCGACCTCAACACTGCGGCAGCAGGTGAGTTGAGCAGGTATGAGAACAACTCTAAAGCTGTCAACATTTTGCTCTCTACACTTGGTAGGAGTGAACATGATAGGGTTGCACACGTTGACACTGCTCATGCTATATGGGATAAGCTCTACACGTACCATGAGGGTACCAATCAAGTCAAGTCTATGCATAAGGATTCTTACAATAGACAGAACCAAACATTTGCACAAAAACCTGGCGAGTCACTTGATGACACCTTTCATAGGTTTGAGGCTATTCTTACAATAGAGCTAAGCAACAGCTGTATTCACTTGATGATAATGTCTGGGGGGTTAAAATTGTTGCTTTAGAGGAAACTGCTAAATTCAATACCCTGAACTATGAGCAACTGTATAGCAAGCTGAAATCTCATGAACCGTCTAGGAAATCTCGTCCTAATCTTGCTATTCCTGCTTCTAGCATGGCTTTGTTTTCTAGCTCTCAAAAGGGTGATCACAGTAATGCTTCTTATGGAACTAACCCCTCACTTGACAAGTCTTTTTTGGAGTTTTCTTTGTCTTCTCTTGTTGCAGCTTCCGATGAACAGATGGAGTGCATTCCTGAAGAGGAGCTGTCCTTGCTCACAAGGAAGTTCAGAAAGTTCTACAACAACCGGAAGGAGAGAAGAGGTGGTGGTTCAAGAACCTGCTTCGAGTGCGGTGACCCATGACACTTCATTGTTGACTGTCCCAAGAAGAAGAAGAAGGCTGGGTACCGCGACAACAACACTGAAGACATCAAGCAGTACAAGAAGGGTATGAACTCTAAGAAGTTCGCCAAGGCGATTGCACGCGCCTACGTTGCCACCTTGAGTGATGTCGACCTCACATCAAGCGAAGGCCTTACAAGCTCAGAGGAGGAGGATGAGAAGCCATGAGTCAAGAGGAAGGATGACTTCACCGGGCTTTGCTTCATGGCAAAGAACGACCACGACACCGACTCTGGATCCGACTCTGACACAAGCGAGGTACCTCCCACTATTGATGAGCTCTCCTTCGAACTTGATCATTTGCGCGATGTTCTGCTCAGGCAAGATGATAAGCTTCACAGTGCTGTTCATGAGAGTAGAGAGGTTAAGTCTAAGTTGGAGAGTGCTGATTTTGAAATTGCTTCGCTTAGGTCTAAGCTTGCTAAGAATGACATTGTTGTTGAGTGTGAGTCCTGTCAAGTTGTGATGAGTGATTTTGCACAGAGGGAGAGTGTGCATGCTCAAGTCGCCAGTTAGCTTGAGAGTGCCCTCAAGGATCTTGATGAGTTCAAAGCTACACCATCTCTTTTGGGTGCATGTTAGAAGTACCCCAAGCTCACAGATGAGTTGGAAGCTCAGTCCCTCAAAGTCAAGGAGCTTGAGTCCAAGCTACTTCATGAGACTCGCTCCAAGGTCCTTTGACCACCATGTGAGGTCTGTGTCTCTCTTAAGGACAAGCTTGTAATCACTAGGGAGGAAAACAAAGCTCTAGTTCAGGAAAATGACTATCTTGTTTCTAGGCTCCAGAGAACCCTAGTGAGTGAGGAAAAGATTGAGAGTGAATTGGCAAGAGTGAAGGAGAGTGCCTCTAGGTCAACCTATAACATGGGCTTGGGATTTGAGAGGGTTGACAAAGAGAGTGAAAATGTGGGAAAATTTGTACCTAGCTCCAGCTACAAGGATGAGGAACAAACCATCAAACCCATTGACACGTACTATCCACCAAACCCCAAACCCTCCTTCAACCCGAAGCAAACAGTGAAGCCAAAACCCAAACCTCCTATGCAAACAAAGCCTAAACATGAGAGTATATACATTTGCATGTTCTATGGTCGTAAGGGTCACTTGGATGAGTATTGTTATAGGCGTAAGAGAATTGAGAGGATGCAAGCTGAGTTAACTAGGAATGTGCATCATGATGATTTTGATGGTTATCAGTCTCACTCTTTTCCTCGTGCCTATCATGGACAGGGTCATTCCTCATATGGCTTTGATTCACGAAGCAGGGGCTTTGCTCAGCAGCGTTTTGGCGCCCCACGTTTTTCTCATCGTGGTGAGCGTCACTCGCACGGATTTGGCTTTCACAGAGATGATTTCTATCCACACAACCCCAGATTTGAGTCAAGACGCTTTGACAGGCCACGTTTTCCCTATCATGGTTCTCATCCCATGCGTTCGAATGATAATGTGCAAAGAACTATGATGAATACTACTGCTCGTATGGTGAAGTGTTGGATTCCCAATTGCTTTTTGACTAACCCCAGCACTGAGCCATCGACTTTTCCTTCTCGTTCTTTGTAGGCAGCAGGTGGAGGCCTGGAGAACAAGTGGCTAATGGACTCCGAGTGTTCGCGCCACATGACCGGAGATGCAAAGTGGTTCTCCAGCCTCACTCCCTTGAAGCGCAGGGAGAATGTGACCTTTGGAGATGACAAGAGAGGGAGAGTGAAGGCAAGAGGCGCGGTAAAGGTAAATGAAAAATTCACTCTCAAGGATGTTGGTTTGGTTGAGCATCTCAAGTACAATCTTCTCTCTATTTCTCAGTTGCTTGATGTTGGTTTGGAAGTGCGCTTTAAGAAAAATGCTTCTTGTATTCTTGATTCGGATGGATCTTTAGTTTGTGGGATTTCTAGCATTGGGAAAGTTTTTCAAGCTGACTTTACTGGTTTCCCTGGTTCTCACAAGTGCCTGTTTGCTCAATCTTCTTCTGAGCTCTGGAAATGGCATAGGAGACTAGGTCACATGAGCTTTGACTTGTCATGTCGCTTGAGTGGCCTAGGTCTGATTCGAGGATTGCCTAAGCTCAAATTTGATAAGGATTTGGTTTGTGCTCCTTGTCATCATGGGAAGATGATTGTTGCTTCTCATCCACCAATCAATTTGGTGATGACTGAAAACCCTGGAGAGCTGCTTCACATGGACAAGTTGGTTCTTCTCGGGTTCGTTCGGCGGGTGGGAAGTGGTACGGTCTTGTGATTGTTGGCGACTATTCTCCCTACTCTTGGGTCTACTTTCTTGAGAGCAAGGATGAAGTGTTTCATCACTTTCGGAGCTTAGCTTTGAGGTTGTTCAAGGAACTCTCTGGTGCATTACGAGCAATCCATAGTGATAATGGCACCGAGTTCAAGAACTCCTCCTTCGATGCTTTCTGTCTTGAGCATGGTAATAAGCATCAGTTTTCAGCACCTCCGGTTCCCTAGCAGAATGGTGTGGTTGAAAGAAAGAATAGAACCTTCATGGAGATGGCCCGGACGATGCTCGATGAGCATAGGACTTCGAGGCGGTTCTGGGCTGAGGCCATTAGCACTGCTTGCTATGTTTCCAATCGGATTTTCTTGCGCTCAATTCTTAATGTGACTTCTTATGAGCTGCGGTTTGGGAGAAAGCCCTCAATTTCTCATTTGCGTGCCTTTGGTTGCAAGTGCTTTATTCTCATGCGTGGCAATCTTGATAAGTTTGAGTCGAGATCTTCCGATAGAATCTTTCTTGGTTACTCTCTTCATGGTCATTCCTACAGAGTTTTGAATTTGGAAACTAACACCATCGTAGAGTCCTGCGATGTAACCTTTGATGAATCAAACTCTTGTGCAAGGAATATGATTGAGTCTGCAGGTGATAAGGAGCTCAAGGAAAGTATCTTTGTAGAAGAGGACCTACGGGGCTTTGATGATGATGACAATGATTCACTTCATCTCTCATCTGAGCCTGTTCCTGCTGCTACCACCATTCCAGCAGAGGCTTCTACATCGACTTCAGCAGCTGTCGAGCAAGCTACAGCTGTGGTTGAGGGGGAGGTACACTCTGAGAGAGAGGCTCCTCACCACACTCAGCGCCAACATCCACCTCAACAAATGATTGGTAATCCCTATGAGAGGATAGCAAGGTCGAGGTCTGCACATCTCGCTTGCTTTACCAATTCTCTCTTTGTTGCAACCTTTGAACCCCGAGATGTTGGACACGCACTATCTGATGAACATTGGGTTAATGCCATGCATGAGGAGTTAGAAAACTTTGAGAGAAACAAAGTCTGGACCCTTGTAGAGCCTCCCAAAAATGTCAATGTCATAGGAACCAAGTGGGTGTTTAAAAACAAACATGGGGAGAATGGTGAGGTTGTAAGAAACAAGCCTAGGCTAGTTGCTCAGGGTTTTAGCCAAGTGGAGGGCTTAGATTATGGTGAAACCTTTGCTCCTGTTGCTCGCATAAAAGCCATTAGGATCTTGCTTGCATTTGCTACCTCCAAGGGCATTAGACTCTATCAAATAGATGTCAAGAGTGCTTTCCTAAATGGTTTCATAGAGGAAGAAGTGTATGTGAGGCAACCCCCTGGCTTTGAGTACCACAAATACCCAAACCGTGTGTACAAGCTTCAGAGGGCTTTGTACGGGCTAAAGCAAGCACCTAGGGCATGGTATGCTAGGCTTAAGACTTTCTTGCTAGAGTGTGGATGTTGATGATGGGCGAGCTCACATTCTTTCTTGGGCTTCAAATCAAGCAGTGCAAGCAAGGCACTTTCGTACATCAAGCCAAGTACACGAAGGATCTCCTGAAGAAGTTCGACATGGTCAATGTGAAGTCGTTGTCTACACTGATGTCCACAACAACGGCTCTTGACCCTGATGAAGACTGTGAAGTGGTGGATCAAAGGGAGTACAGGAGCATGATTGGCTCCCTCTTGTACCTGACAGCGACAAGACCCGACATAGACTTTGCGGTGTGTCATTGTGCTCGCTTTCAAGCTTCCCCCAGGGTGACTCATTGCAAGGCTGTCAAGCGCATCTTCAGGTATCTCAAATAAACCCTCGAGTTCAGTCTTTGGTACTCTGCATCTTCATCTCTTGATCTCATTGGGTATTCGGATGCGGATTTTGCTGGGTGTAGAATTGATAGGAAGAGCAGTTCTGGTACTTGCCATTTCTTGGGTACTTCTTTGATTTGTTGGTCCTCTCGTAAGCAGTCGAGTGTTTCCCAATCCACCATAGAGGCTGAGTATGTTGTTGCTGCTAGCTACTGCTCACAAATCCTATGGATTGTATCTACCATGAGAGACTATGGGTTAACTTTTAAGGGTGTTCCACTCATGTGTAATAACTCCAATGCCATATGCTTAGCCAAAAACCCAATCCAACATGGTAAGGTCAAACACATCAATGTGCGTTTCCACTTCCTGAGAGACAATGTTGAGAAGGGAGATGTAGAGCTCAAATACATCGACACCAGAAACCAACTACCTGATATCCTCACCAAGCCCCTAGATGCTTTGAGACATGCTTTTCTTCGGGGGTAACTTGGTGTTTGTCATCCTTATGGCATCATTTGAGGGGGAGTTGGTGTTCTCTTGTACATATATATCTTACCATTTTCGCATGGCTTCTCATATGCATTGGTAGATGAGCTTTGATTCTTATGCTTTCTTGCATTTCTCGTTGCTATGATTGAGCTTGAGCTGAGTTGTATGGATGTGATGGTAATCTCTCCTGCTTAGATTTTCTAGATGGCCTGTTATAGACTCATATGAGCAACTTGCTAATCTTAAAGGTAAACTAAGCTTCTTGTGAACCTTATGAACTAATCTTGCTAGAACTTGCTCACCATGTGTATAATTGCTTTTATCCTTGTTGGAACATGCATTGAGGCTAGTCTAGAGGATGTCTTGGCTTTGGCACCTTGTGTTTGCGAAATGGAAGGCTATGCAAATGTTTAGCTCATGATGAAACATTGTGGGAACATGTGTTCCTTTTGCCGCAAAGGCATGCTCTTTTGTCTTGTGCATAAATTTGAATAATCTGCTAAGTACCTTGATCAAGAACTACTCAATAATGCTAAATCCAAACATTGTGACTTGAAGCCTCGGGGTGTTTGCCGTACCCAGTCATGCGACCCTCCACATGGATAAGAGGACACATGAGGATAAACAATAATCACTTGATCAACTGAGTCTCTATTTCATATGTGAGCATTTGTAGAGCTCATTTTCTATGAATGCTTGTTGTCCTTGTTGAGATTGAGACTGGCTAGTATCTTTTGATTTACTTGATGCTTGTTTTGCCTTGGATGGGAGTACTTACACATGTGGTGGCAGTTCTGCTCATGATAAGCAACTTTGATTCTATCTAAGCTAGTCAATCTTTCTGCTTAGCTTGTATAGTTCATGGTGTTTATGCCTTGCTATCTATTTTTGATCTTTGCATGATTGGGAGCTATTGTTTTTACACTTCATGGCTCTATGTTTATGGCTAGCAAAGTTAAATGCTTGTTTGCATGATTGTTGAAGCTCCTTAGGTTTGCATTTTCATGCATTGCATGTTTGCTTGTTCTTTTGCCTCTTTGATGAGTTCATTGCCAAAGGGGGAGAAAATTTTGGGGTCATGTAAAAATAATGCTAAGAAACTTATATGATTCATTTTGCACTACATGAGACCTACCACAACTTGAGGGGGAGCATATCATGATCTCGAGCTTTTTCTTGTGCTTTTCACATTCTTTGTGCCTTCTTTGCCAACTCTTGATTTTGTGATCCCTACTTGCTAGATGGCTTGTTTTCACCTTTTCTTTGGGTTTGACCATTTGGATGTGCTTATTCGGCTTCGCATTTCAATCTCTAATCTTTGTGCATTTGAGGTTGTCAATGTACTCATCAAGGTGGAGATTGAGAAACCATGTGGATATGTGCCATGGTTTGCAATATATGATTAGTAATTGACTTGAGCGGATTTGATGTTTGAGTTGAAATGCGGGAATCCAGGGATTGCATGGGTTTGCATATCATGATTATGACTAACTGGAGTTGGTGCAAGTATTGGTAATGTTGCAGGAGATGGAAAATGTGTTTGCTCGTCTTATGATGTGTAGGTCACTGGAGTCGACTTGGCGGTCAACGGCGAGAGGATCGGGCACAAGTAGGGAAATTGGGGCTGGACAATCGGGATGCCAGCTGGAGTCAAGGGTGATCCACACCGTGCACGTGGAGAGGCGAGAAGCACGGACGGTTTCACGGTTGAGCCTCAAAACCGTGGTGTGATGAATACGGCGTGTTGACCAAGTCAAGGCAAGCGGGATGCCGGTGCAAGTGACAAGGGGGCCCGATGGACAGGGACCGGGAGAGACTTGCCGGTGGTCAGGATTGCAGGAGATGGGAAATGTAATTGCTTGTCTCATGATGTGTAGGTCACTGGAGTCGACTTGGCAGTCAACGGCGAGAGATTCGGGCACAAGTTGGGGACTTGGGGCCGGACGATCGGGATGCCGGGTGAAGTCAAGAGTGATCCACACCGTACACGTGGAGAGGCGAGAAGCACGGACGATTTCACAGTTGAGCCTCAAAACCGTGGTGGTGATGAAGACGGCGTGTTGACCAAGTCAAGGCAAGCGGGATGTCGATGCAAGTGACAAGGGGGCCCAATGGATAGGGACCGGGAGAGACTTGCCGGTGGCCAGTTATGCAGGACAAGGTGACACGCATCAACATTGAGAAGTCGCACTTTGAGAAGTGTGCAAGGTGGTTTCCCGGTTTGGGCCGCAAAACCGGTGGCGGCGATTGGTGGTGCACGTGGCACCATCACAGTGGTTGCTTCGAGGCGAAGCTAAGTTGTGAAGGGCTCAATGGCTTTTGGGCGACGATAAAAAAGATGAACGGTTATGCCCCCGGTGGTAGGTGGGTGTGTTAAGTAGGTCAAGGGTAGAGTGGTCATGTGGACAACCCTTGGGCCTATATAAGGAGAGGTAGGGATAGTGGGAGAGGTGCCTCTCTTCCCATTAGCCTTATGTTAGGTGTTCTATTTAAAGTGCTAGGAGAGGACTTCATGTCTTAGAGGAGAGTAGTGGATGTGTGAGAGACATCTCTTGCTCTTCCAAATAGTGGGAGGAAGAGGGTGGCTTCCTAGCCATGTATGCTTGGATCTTGTTAGCACCTTTCTATGATATGAGAAGTATTTTCGTGCTTAAGATTTCCCTCTTTCCTTGAATCCTAAAATTCCCTTTTTCTCCTTTTTGGACGAGTTTTTGGCTCGGATTTCTTGAGAAACATGTTGCTAGGATGGGCTGGAACAATCCTCTATGGATCCTGGATCGAATCAATAGCTCTAGCACCTTTGATTTGAAGGATTCCTCAAGTTTCCCCTTTTTCGTGTTCTTGGCACAAGATCTGAAATTCGTGATGATTCCTTGAGCCAATTGAGATGATCTCCTAGGATTAAGGTCGTGATGTGATGATGATACACTAGTCCAAAAATCGCATCGTTTGGAGTTTGTTTGATTATTTTTTGGAGAAGTTTTGCCAAATTCCCGAAAGTTTCTGCTGTTTCATCGGGGTCGATCGGCACTGCCGGTGACCAGGACCGGCACTGCCGGTGGGTCTTAGAACCCCGCACCGGCACTGCCGATGGACAAGATCGGCCCTGCTGATGGGACCAACCGGCACTGCCGATGGCTCTGGTCGGCACTGCCGGTGGTGGTCCTGTAAGTTGCAGTTTTTGTGAGGTTTTCAATTGTCACAAGTCTCTGCTATTTTTCTTTGTTTCCGCTGTGTTTCTTTGCTGTGGTGGATCACTCCTACGGCCAGTACACCACGAGTTGGTGTGTGTAGTCTTGGTGATCGGCTCGGAGGTTGGCTTGGGTTGTTTTTGGGATATAGGCCAAGTTCTCTTGGAGAATTTTGATTGGCTCCCATTCACCCCCCCTCTGGTCGCCTTCTCGGTCCTTCACCTTCCCTGGGTGGCACCAACACAGGTGGCAAAACCAGATATTTCTTGATATCATCTAATGCTTTTTGATGTTCTACCTCCCATACAAACTTCTGATTTGCCTTTAATTTTAACAACGGAGTGAACACATCGAGTTTACGAGACAGATTTGAAATGAATCTTTTGATGAAATTTACTTTGCCGATCAAAGATTGCAACTTTGTCTTATTGATCGGCGACTCGATATCATTGATAGCTTTCATGCTCTTTGGCCCAATCTGAATTCCTCTTTCGTGCACAATGGAACCTAAAAACTTCCTGACCAAGACACCAAAAGCACACTTCTTTGGATTCATTTTCAAACCATACTTTCTGGTTCGTTCTAACACTTCCTGCAGATTGGCTATATGATCTTCTATCCCTTTAGACTTCACTACCACATCATCAATATAAATCTCTACTAATCTACCGATGAAATCATGGAACATATGATTCATAGCTCTCTGATTTGTAGCCCCAGCATTCTTTAACCCGATTGTCATGACTACCCATTCATATAACACGAGTGCCCCTGGACACCTAAAAGCAGTCTTCGGTATGTCTTCCTCTGCAATAAAAATCTGATTGTAACCAGCATTACCATCCATAAAACTGACGATGTTATGTCCTACTGCTGCGTCAACTAGAAGGTCTGCTACCAGCATGGGGTAATCATCCTTTGGAGTAGCTCTATTCATTGGTCAAAAGTCAATGCACACCCTTAGATTGCCATATTTCTTGAACACAGGTACAATATTCAAAACCCATTCTAGATATCGGCAAGGCCTAACAAAATTTGCATCATATAATTGGGTAATCTCAGCCTTGACCGCATCATAGATCTTTGGATCAATTCTCCTTGGAGGTTGCTTATAAGGTCGATATCCAGGCTTGATGCGCAACTGATGCTCCACTATGGATCTACTTAATCCCGGCATCTCAGAATAATCCCAAGCAAAACAATCTCGATACTCCTTCAATAATTTTATTAATTCTAATTTAAAATCTTCATCTAATTTTTTACTAATAAAAGTCGGCCTTGGCTTATCACCATCACCTATATCGACTTCTTGAAGTCCATCGGCCGACACAAATCCTTTTCCCAGCTTTCCATCTTCCGCAAATACCATTGGGGTGCCTGTCAGAGAAATAATTTTAAATTTGATTGGTCCACTACTTCGAGACCCTGTGTAGTGATCTTGACATAATCTCCGTCCCAAATCTTGCCAGACAAACATTCCATATCATCCGCATGCCATGGAACTAAGTCGGTCGATGCAACATTGACGGTTTCATCGGCCGGGATCACCTCCACTTGATCGCCAATCCATTGGGTCAACGATTGGTGCATTATAGATGGAACACAACAATTAGCATGTATCCAGTCGTGACCCAACAGCAGGCTGTAAGATCCCTTTCCATCAATAACAAAGTAGGTAACCGGTAAGGTTTTACTACCGATTGTAAGCTCTACGTTCAGAACTCATTTAGCTGCTGCGGTATGACCACCATAATCTCTGAGAATCATATTTGTATCAATTAAATCTTCTTCAGTCTTTCCCAACTTTCTAACAGTAGTGATCGGCATAATATTTACTGCAGCACCTCCATCGACCATCATTTTCCCGATCGGCACACCACTAACAAAACCCCTCAGGTATAAAGCCTTCAAGTGCCAATGTTTAGATTCATTTGGCTTATCAAACACTGCTTGCTAGGAATCAAATATAAGTTGTGGTTCACTCTCTTCATCAGCAAGCAATTCTTCTTCGACAGCCATGAACTCATCATCACCATATTCACAGAAGTACTTGGTGTCCACTCTTGTGATTTCACCTTCAGTCTCTAGACTTTCTTAGGCGGCTGATCGACTTGCTTCCTCTGAATTCTGCGCCTCTGACTTTTGGAGAATATACCAGATGGACACCACTGATCATTTTGTTCTTGCTCTTCTAGCATCTCCTCAGCGACTTCCTTATCAAATTTGGCGCTCGTCACCTGTATTCTTGGTTCCAAGTCGATCAAATGCAGAAACCCTCTGATATCGATTGGCTGATCCCATGATCGACTCTTTGGAGCTGTTCGCACGATGCTGGTGCCGATGACTTACTGTAGCTTCTCTATACATCCGTTCTGCATACCTACTACATCCAGGGCAATTATCAATTGACGGTAGTTTCATATTGTGATCCCAATAATACTTACAGAATAGACAACCCTAATGTGGATCAATCTGTGACTCCTTCACTTCCCTGTCTCTCTTTTTCTGGTATCTTTTAATAAATGTCTCCACATTGTCGATACCATCCATGTTGACATTTGCAGGGAAAGAATGACCATCAATCTTGGTGAACTTGATCTTCCCTTGTTCTATTGCCTCCTTGTTCAATTGCCATCTGAATTTGTCTCCTGAACACCTTGCAATCATTAGTACTGTGAGAAGGAGAATTATGCCATTTGCAATACCTCATCTTCTTCAATTCTTCAGCAGGGGGAATCACATGATTAGACGACAACTGAATATGCTTCCTTGTAACAACATGTCGAATATCTTATCGGCCTTGGTGATATCAAAATCATATTTTTCTTTGGGTTCATTCTATTTCACCCACAGGCATGACAACACATTCTTGTTCCTGGTCCATTCTGCCATGTCAACTTCGACAGCTTCTTCATCAGATTCAGAGTCGTAATCATTAAAATTGATCTAGATCGGCCTTGCCCGTGCCCCTCGAGTCAGGTTCTCTTGGATCGACACCTTCTGCACCAACTGGGATAGGCTCTTAAATTCGGCCGAAGGAAACTTCTTTCTCAATGGCGCAACTAAATCATTGAATGCTATCTCTGCCATCTGGTTATCGGTCAGTTGCAGGCTGAAACATTTGTTGCGCACATCTCTAAATCTTTGCACATAGTCATGCACAAACTCTCCAGCCTTCTATCTTACAGCAATCGAATCAGACAATCTCAATTCTCTAGTTTCAGCAAAAAATTATTTATGAAACTTCTTTTCAAGATTGGCCCAAGTAACAATTGAATTTGGGGGAAATGATGCAAAACCAAGAAAATGCTAACCCAGACAAGGATAACGGAAACAACCTGGTTTTCAAAGCTTCGATGTTACTAGCTTCCCCGCACTATACAAAAAATCGGCTTACATGCTCAACTGTAGTAGTGTTATCTTGTCGTGTAAATTTGGTGAATTTCGGAGGTCTGTATCGACTCGGCATTGGAATCAAATCATAGCTCGGAGGATACGATAGTTGATACACGTACTTTTGCTGCTTTGGTTTCAATCCAAACTGCTCCCTTATCACCTCAGCAATCTTTGAAGCCCAGTCATCAGTCGACCCATTGATATTCAGAATAGTCGATGGAAGACTAGATGCTGATGGTTGTGGGCCAAAATTAACAACTGTATGTCGGCCTCCTAGTTCTCCTGGCAGAGTAGATGATGACAACATTCCAAACATGCTAGGATCAACATTAGGTACAATGTTGTACATAACGTTTGGCTCAGTTGTCTCTTGCTTGTAATGTTGTGGATGTGTCTGTGGTGTAGATCTTTGCAGTATTATCCTCCGAGGAGTTCTTTCACCATCAGCACTCTTCTGACCTGGGGATGCTTCAGTAGTGGAAGGTTGCGTTGTATTCTCACCAGGTTGTTGTGAAGTAGATGCTTTATTAGCAGGCCAAGGAACACTATCTGGTATGCGAAAGTACACCAGCCCACAAGCTAAATCTTCCTATAGGCATCCCTCCACAGTCCGAATAATCAAGCTCCTCAATGTATTAATCAACACAGGGGATTGGTTAATCAATGCATGGTGTATAGTTGTATGAATTATATTCTGCAAAGTTGCTTCATCAGTGAATTCTATTGGCTTCTCAGTATGTGACTCTTCTGTTGCATCTTCAACCAATGCGGCAACTGGTAACTTTCCTTTCTGGATGATCTTGCCGTTCCTTGCTAAAAGTACTTAACAGAAGACTTTCATACTCAGCAATTCTCTGACTAACCTGTGCCTTTGCATCATCAATCAACTCGTCTCTATTGATAGGTAGCATATGTTCATTCTTAAGATCCAAGCTGATACTGTTTTCTAGCTATGCCGCATCACCATCCAGGGGCATTCCGAGTTCAGACATGATGTGAGTTTGAAGTTCTTGTTCTCACTGGACGTGCCAAAAATAGTGTTGACATGAATATCTTCACCCGTGACCTGGGAGATCTGCTTAGCTCCAATGCAGGCTCAATACAGGAAACTGTGGCATGCCAGTCGATTTTCCCTGTAAATTGACAAAGATACGAATAGTTAGATTTTGTGGGCCACTGGCCTAGGACAGTCCGGTGAAAAGAGCCAAAGGTCACAATGGGTGAAATTAGCCGATATCATTATAAGAATAAATATAAGACAAGATGAACCAATCAGCTCACTATATTGGCTTATCGACAAATTAGATATATAAAATAATGTTCATTGTAATGTCAATAGAGGTTTGAATCAAACACAGCAAGATCGAAGAGATAAAAGAAATCATGCCAATAATTGCTGAGACGATAGCGCAGAGTCGATAAGGCAAAGTCGATATACCTACAGTATGCGTGTGAAGATCTACCCTATCGATAGTGCTAAGTCGATAGATTTTTTATAGTTGGTATTGCAAATATGCTTTAAAACCATCAATCTATCTTATTTAAACAAGGGGGGCAAATGACTATCAAAATAAATGATATAATCAATTAAACACCAGGAAGTCGATTGAACCGTGATAACCTATTGGTTAAACGTCCCGATAGTACTCTATCGACTCTACCTACAAACAGATCGAATCTAACCCTATCTACCTAGTAAGAGGTCAAAACAGATGCAGCATTACTGATTCCTACAGATCGAACTTAATCGAGACAGTATTCAAACACGGTAGATAGAGCTAGATTTAATCTATTTATAGATAAAATCAATAAAGTGACTCGTATAATAGATCTAAATAGTACCTATGGAACCTACTGAGATTACAATAGATCGGCTTCAACCAAAACAATATTGCAATCAGAGTTGATAAAATAAGTACTACAAAGATCTAATTATCGAATAACTAGCAATCCTAACGATAACAACTAGAATATCAAATCAATGAGAAAGTACTAGCTAAGATTAATAGAATTACCGAGGGTGACTAATCCAAGTCTCTCACCGAGATCAGAGCCGATGCAGCCCGCGCGAGATGAGGGTTTCGTCGAGGAGGAAAAGTTGGCGATGCGCCGAATTGTATTGAACGAAAGTGTTATTCTCTACGTACAGATCCTATTACATATTTAGAACCTCATGCAAGAGGTTTCAACCCAACTCGGTCAGGACTCCTAAACAAACCGACTATTTTTAGAATAAAGATCGAAAGTGAAAACATAAAGAAAATAAAATAACCCTGTCGAGCCCACTTAAATTCTTCTAGCCGTTGAATATTATTGACTTCAGCTGATTTCACTTCCCTGTTTCTAATTTGATGTTGGTGCCAACACTATTGCCACGACATTCATCGCAAAAATGTAATTTTTGTTGCAATAAGAATGGGTAATTGCAACGAAAGGTAATTTTGGTTGCGATAGATTGGATATATCACCACGCTTGCATGTGCGTTGTAATTAGGGTGACTTTTTACAACACTTTCATGTAATTGTTGCAATAAGGTCATTTCATAACGGAAGAATGAGGTGTTGCAATAAGATATAGCAACAAAATTGTTAGTCGTTGCAACAATGCATAGATATGGCAATGAAAAGTTGTCTGGTTGCGACTGGGTCTTAGATATTGTAACTAAATTACTAGTCATTGCAACAATGCATAGATATAGCAACAAAAATTCGTCTGCTTGCGTTTGGGTCTTATATATTGCAACGCAAATGTTTGTAGTTGCAACTATACATAGATATAGCAACGAAGGTGGAGGGAGTTGTGTCTGTCATTGCATTATCATGGTATCGCAATGAAAATTAAACTAAAATCACCCAACAGGGTATTCGATCTCTCTGAACATATATTAAGTTAAAGTCAAGGGACAACATGACACTTGGCCTAGTTCGCTCATAATAATTGAGAACATCATTAAAACAACAGGAAACATGAAACATTCACAAGTTAAAAATACAATCTAAGTGCATAATCATTAATTACAAGAAAGTGTTCCACAGTGATCCGCCCACCAAACTTAAACTAAACATCAAAAACTAATAACAATAAGGGGGGGTGGGGGGTGGGGGTGGCTACTTGAAAGATGGGTAGGGGCGGATAAATAGAGGAGCTTGCAGTTGAAGAGGTAGTTTAGAATAACGACGACGCCGTGTGAAATTGATCATATCATAGTGCCTGACACGACCGTGGTGATCACCAGCAGGGATCTTCACCATTTCTCCAAACATATGGTCTGAAACATACAGATATGATAGAACCACTTTCTTATTGTCTTTTTCTGGTACAACAAACCAAAATGGATAATTTGCTCCTAGATTGAAAGTTACGCTAGGCCCTATTTGGGTGTTGTAGTTTTCCAAAACCAAATTAAGTATTAAGAAACCATAGTTTTAGAAGCAGCCAGCGACAAGCAAAATCATGGTTTAGAAGAAAAAAAGAGGTGGGGAGTATAGTTTTTTAAACTCCAAAATACCTGCACTTGTAGCAATACCATGGTTTCTAAGACTGCAAAACTTGTCACATCCAAAGACCTCCCAAAACCAAAGTATTTTGCTAAACCGTAGTATTCTTGCAAAACTCCAAAAATACTTTATATCCAAATAGGGCCTAAAGTATATTCCTATCGATCTATATTAAGCCTCAACATCAAGACCCAATCATCGGGTGAGTCTGATGACCCAATCATCGGGTGACCCAATCAAGACCCAATCATCGGGTGACCCAATCATCAAGCGCCATTCCCCCATCCCTTACCACGTCAGGACCTTGGACTTCTACCCCCCGGTGTACTGTGACTTCTAGCAGAAGGCGGTGCTGTGGATCTCGTGGAGCGATGACAACCCCGGACGACGCTACCTCAAGTGCTACAGAGCTCGGGTGAGTATAGTTTTGTTCCCATTTGATTGATTTTGAATTTGTGATTGGTTTATTTGGCCTCCCTATTTCTTTGTCATGTTGAAGGTTGTGAGTAAATGTGTTGGTATGAGCGCCGGCACGATGCATTCTTGTAGACACTGCTCGTAGATCTGTGCAATGCCGTGTGGTCTCTCAAGAAGGAGAAGACGGCACAGAATGAAGGTCTTGGTGAGGCAACCGCTAGGGTGGATTCAATGGAGAAGAAGCTGGCGGTAGTGAAGAAGGAAGAGGACGAGGTGGATGCTCTGAAATCTGAAAAAAGGACCTCAAGGCATAAGTCAGGAAGCTAGAGGTGGAGAAGACCGGGCTAAAGGCGTTATGTGTGTTCTTTGTTGCCATTGTGTTGTTCATGTGTATTGGCAATCAGTAGGTGCATGTATATCCAGTTAAGTAGCTTCAGCTGCATGTATGCTGGTTAGTCTCTAAACCAAGTTCATGTGTCAGATGTATGCTGGTTATCTAGTTGGCTATCAAGTTATGTGCAACATTGATGTGTAGATGCAAGCTGATGATAGATAACATAATATAGTAACAAAGTTGGAGGAGCTAGAGTGCAACTCAAATTTACATAAAAAAATCATCATCGTTGTTTTACATGGAATCTACTGTAGCTACGACTCCATCAGCAGTGTACGTATCATCAAAATCATCATAGTCATCTTGTAAATCCTGATCATACAGTTCTGGCATGGAGGCAGCATGCGCCTCTTCGAGTATAGCAGCATCGACACTTAACCCTTCTACGTTAGTCCTGCTCTAATTTCTCAATTCCTCAGGTCGCTCTTTAATGTTTATATGTTCCACTCCTATGACGATCGAGTCAGTATCAGTATCAGCAAAATTATTTTCATTCTCCTCTCCTTCTTTAGGCATGGCAAACAGGTTCCTACGTTTCATTCTAAGAACATTGCACCAATTCGTTCTCCTGGCACTTTTCACATAACACACCTACTCTGCTTGGATCACCAGGATGTATGGCTCCTCTAAATATCGAGTCCGACTGGTATCAATGTTGATAATGTCATATTTATCCTTACTGTACCCTCTAGATTTGTTTCTGTCCGGTGCTGGAACATCAAACCAATCACACTCGAATAAAATGACTTCCTTCTTCATAGGATAGTCTAGCATGATAATTCTTCTAATCACTCTGTACCATTCCATGCCATTCCCCTGGATGACAACACTGCTATTTTGTGTGGTTAAGTTTTTCCTTGCTTCTTTTGTCCAAAAGAGAAATCCATTGATGGAGCACATGTTAGCCACACGAATACGAAGATCTGGACCACGAGCTAGAGCATATATCATGCCATCCACTTCTCCCTTTGCCAATAGTTTCCTTATCTGCCTTAAAATAATTTGGAGATATGTTAGGAACACATTGTAAATTTAAATATCATGTACTTAAAAATTAGAGGAATATGTCTCACTTTTCGCTCAAACCATCCTACAAATTGTTGCTTGTGCCTTCTCTCAACATTCCGTGAGTTGGATTTCCTCAATTCCTCCTCATGCTCACTGCAACAGTAGGCAAATGATGAGGCACCTAGTAGAAGACAACGCACGTTTCAAAAAAATAAATCATATATGTGACATGCAACGACTTACTTTATCCATTCATTGCACTCATCACAGTTAAATAATATATAGTGCCTCATCTTCTGAAATTCTTGAGGCTCAGGTTTGTCGAGCTGAAAAGGGTTTTTTTTCCTATAGTCCCTACTGACGAATATGCTCATACCACCAGAAGGTGGTTCAGTAACATCGTTCTTTTCTTGACGCTTTGGCCGATTGAGCTTTGTACTAACATCTTCAAAGAGGCGAGAGCAAAATGTAATACACTCCTCCGAGAGATATCCCTCTGCTATTGAACCTTCAGGACACGCTTTGTTCCTCACGTAGCCCTTGAGGGTACGCAGGTACCTCTCAAATGGATAGAGCCATCTATAGCAAACTTGGCCACCGTACTTAGCCTCCCAAACAAGATGAACTGGTAAGTGCACCATAATATCGAAAAACGCAGGTAGAAAAATCATCTCAAGGTGACAAAGGATCTCTCCAATAGATTTGTCAAGTTTTTCAAGTTCAGCAACCTCAAGCCCCTTCGAACATATTTCGTTAAAAACCTGCTGAGTTCAATGATCCCGACCACTACATCCTCAGGCAATATGTCGCGTACCACCAAGGGTAGAAGTTTTTGTAATAAAACATGGTAGTCATGACTTTTAAGTCCTGTTACCTTGCAGACACTGACATCAACACACCTCCTGATATGGGAGGCATACCCATCTGGCATCTAAATATTTTGTAGGAAATTGCAAAAAACTTTGCTTCTCATCTTTTCATAGCATGTACAACACTGGTGGCAAAGTGTGATGAGGACATCACTCCTAAGGATACATGCAACACTCCTCCAATTTTAGAATTGCAAGGTCCAATGACTAGAGCTCGTGCACGACGACTGAATTTAGAGGTGAGCTCGTTCCTACGTTCTTCATTATATGTCACTTTTGAGAACGGTTTGCTACCTAATGATTATATTGCAATTAGGAACCATGGAGAGGACCAGGAGATGATGGGAGAAGGACTTGGAGACGTGGAGGACCAGCAAGGACGTGAAGGCCAAGGTGGAGGCCCAACCAAAACCGACTTCGACTCTGTTTCGGGGCTCAGGACCAGTCTGCACTAAAACGGATGCCCAAGACGCATACGGACTCGGATTTGGACGTTCTACATATGCACGGAAAGATAAGAAGAAGACCTTTCCAATGCCGGCAGTCTCATATCAAAACTCATCCGGAGTCATCGGGAATCGTCGAAACAAGAGAAAGTCCAGAATCTGTTTCGGTGCTGTGTCGCCTGTTTTTGGCCTTTGGGCTTTGTATCTAGTTGAGCCCTAGTAGGGGTGTGTCCAGAGGGTCTTGCACGACCCTAGGGTCTTTATATACAGCCGCCGCCGCACCATTAGGGTTGGGGTTTTGCTTAGATTATTCTATTCATAACAGTTTCGCCGTCATCACGGTTTGTGAGACCCCAACTTTGTGAGATTCATAATACATCTGCAATTGTGTTGCTTTCTTCTTTGTTCTTGCTTGTGTTCTTGATTCGTAGACAGGGATTAGCCTTCTCGGTGAGGTCAATCGTTTTAGGATGGTTGATAACCAGAGGAGACGTCGTGCTGCAATTGCGGGGTTTAGAACGTGCTGTTCTGAAGCCGGATCGATTTGTGTGTCGCCTCCGACCAAATCAACGTATCCAGAACCTTTCGGAAGATCGGGAACCCTTGTCCACATCAAGTGGTAATCAGAGCTTCAGGTGCACCATCAGGTTCATACTACCCTTAGTTAATTTCGTTTTGTGTTCATCCTATCGTCCACAGAAAAGCCCAAATTTTTTTTCCCTCCGCCCATAACCACGTGTTTAGCCTTTGCATATTTCAATTTCAGAGTCCGTAGTGTTGAGTTTGTGCCCTAGTTCTTGTTTGGTCGCTGGTTTAGTTTGTGTTTTTGTCGTCAGTAGTGTTTCCCTTGCAACCCTAGCCGCCATCCCCTTTACCATCCTCTGCTTTGTTGCCTTTTTGTGCTAGGGTTGATTGATCGACACACCTAGCCTAGTCCCGCCCTAATCCCACCCTGAACACACCATCAACACCTCGGACCAATCCCCATAAATTCCACTTTCCGCTGTATCCACGCCGCCAAAAAAAACCTTACCCGATCCCTAACCCGACTCGGGTTTCTGGAAAATCGACTCCGACCCCCCTTCGGTAAAACGGGTATAACTTTTCGCTCGGTTGTCCATTTTGGCTGAAATTTTTACAGGAGATTCTTGACTCAAAGTTGGGTATACCTCCGCCCTGTGTGCCCTCGTCAAAAAATTCAAAAAAAAATCGGAAAGATAAAGAAAAAATTGATTTAAGTTTAAACCCGACGTTTTCTGCAACTTCAAGATTTTCTGTAGACCACATCCTACCTCTGTTTGAGCTGAAATTTTTTGTGGATTCTCCTCCATTGTTAGTGAGTTGGAGAAAAATATCAAAAAAATAAAATCAAAAACAAGAAATTTGGGATTTCTACTAGTGCTACATCTAGCCCCCTCAAATTTCTGGATTTGGCTGTTTTGCACTTAGCCCCCTGTTATCGCTTGTTGTGCCTTTGTCTCCTTGTTTCTACTTTGATATCACTACTGTTCTAGGACATACTTAGACCAGCAACTAGGGACAAGTTACTTGGGCACTTATTCAGCTTTACTATCTGTTTTTGATTTGTGTACCACTCACATATATATATTTGGCCTTCCTAGCTCTACATATTTCTTCTGGACAGCACACAGGTTATTTTGTGACCCTTGCAGTCGTGGAACATATCTCTCTGGTATCCTTTGCTTTGCTTTTCAAAACTTTGTAAGAGCTTTGTAAGGAGTCTCCTTTTGTTGTGTTGAGAGGCACCACTGCTTAGCTGTTTTGTAGGTATAACCTTCACTGTTTGTTTCCTGTTTTGGTGTTTCTGATGGCAGGAAGTGACGACGGAGAGATGGCTTCACCCTCACAATTTGCTGAGTGCGTGAGCCAAGAGCAGCTCCAGAAGGCATTGCAGGCTGCTCAGAGTGATTTGGCAGAGACGATCACCAGAGCCGTTACTGATGCGGTCAGCAAGCTTCACATTGGAGAAAGCATCGAACGGTTAGAGAAGCGGGTCTCTAAGTTAACCGATCAGGTTGTCGCGTTGGAGACCGCTCCTAAAACCAACAATACGAACACCAATAACAACAACAACGTCGTTGAAGACATCCATGATGAAGACACGGTGTATAAGGCTGATGGCACCGTGGATAGGTCAGCTACAAGGACCGCACGATTACGACGTCGTTTGCAACATAATACTCAAGGTATGGGTGGTTTCCATAACTACAACCGTCATCCACACGGTAACTATGCTCCAGATGACCCGTATGCTAAAATTAAGTTTTCAATTCCTTCGTTTTCGGGTCAGTATGATGGTGATGTTTATCTTGATTGGGAGATGACTGTAGAACAAAAATTTAATGCCCACCTTGTTCCTGAACAACATAGAGTTAGACAAGCTACTAGTGAGTTTAAGGACTTTGCTATTGTTTGGTGGAGTGGTCTAGCTGCTGAAACTGATTTGCCTACTACTTGGGAAGAACTTAAGGTAGCAATGCGTGATCGTTTTGTTCCCCCTTCTTTTTATAGAGAGATTCGTAATAAACTGCAACGTTTAGACCAAGGAGATAAAACTGTTCAGGAGTATTTTAGTGAGCTTCAGAAGGGTTTGATTCGTTGTGCTGTAGTTGAAAGAGTAGAGGATCAGATTTGTCGCTTTTATTCTGGTTTATGAAAAGAAATTCAGGACATCCTTGATTATAAAGAATATTATACCCTCACCCAGTGTTTCCAGTATGCTATGCTTGCAGAGAAAGAATCACAGGGACTTTTCCAGGCTTTTGAGGAGTATAGCAAGTCAAGGAACTCCTACCCCCCACGCTCGACGGGGACTTCGGGGCTGCCCAGGCCATCTTTTCGGCCACCCCCACCAGCAGCTACCAAGGGAACCAGTGTTGTTTCTGCAGCCCCAAGATCAGCCCCTGCACCTTCTACGCGCTCAGGTAAACTTTCTGTGCAGGTACCAGCTAGTAGTGCCTCCTGTGTTGCTTCGATAGGGCGCACTACAGGGATTCAGTGCCACCGCTGCCATAGACTTGATCATGTGCAGAAAGATTGTCCAAATAGGCGGGCATATGTGGCGATAGACGATGGCGGTTACATGAGCACCTCCGATGTGGAGGATGAGGAGGAGGACATCACTGCCACCGGCAGTGACCTTATCCTTGGAGGCGGAGACACCACAGGATACATGAACATTATTGTTCAATGTGTCCTTAGTACACAAGTTCATCAGCCCGAGACGATGCAGTGCCACAACTTGTTCCAGATTTTCTTCGTCATCAAGAACCGCCGAGCACGTGTCATCATTGATGGAGGGAGCTGCAATAACTTGGTGAGTTCTGATGTGGTCAACAAGCTTGCTTTGACCACACGTCCACATCCACATCCGTACTACATTCAGTGGTTAAACGACTCTGGCAAAGCTAAGGTAATACAAACTTGTAGAGTTCCTTTTTCCATTGGTTCTTATGTGGATTCTGTTGATTGTGATGTCGTACCCATGCAAGCATGTTCACTTTTATTGGGTAGACCTTGGAAATTTGATAATGATGCTGTACACTATGGTAGAAGTAATAAGTACACTTTTATGCATAAAGGAACTAAAATTACTTTGTTACCAATGACCCCTGCTGAAATTGTACAAGCTGATTTAGAAAGAGCTGCTAGTTTGAAAAATAAAGGTCCTGATATTCAACAACCTATTAATTCTAATTCTACACCTAGTAATGTTAATGATTCTTCAAGTTCTAAGGATGCTGGAATTAAATTACAAGGTCGTTCATGTCTTGCAACAAAATCTGAGCTTGCTGAAATTTCTGATAATGATGATATTTGCTATGCTTTGATATGCAAAGAAGCTTTATTTTCGCTTGATGATATTGATTCTAGTGTTGTGTCTCCTGCTATCACTAACCTTTTGCAGGAGTATCAGGATGTTTTTCCAGCTGAGATACCCCCGGGATTGCCACCTTTGAGAGGGATTGAGCATCAAATTGATTTGATTCCGGGTGCTACTTTGCCAAACCGTGCTGCTTATAGGACCAACCCTGAGGAGACTAAGGAGATACAACGACAAGTTCAAGACCTTTTGGATCGTGGGTATGTTCGTCAATCACTTAGTCCTTGTGTTGTTCCTGTACTTTTGGTTCCTAAGAAAGATGGTACTTGGCGTATGTGTGTAGATTGTAGAGCCATTAATAATATTACTATTAGGTATCGTCATCCTATTCCTAGTTTAGACGACATGCTTGATGAGTTATGTGGTGCTATAATTTTCACTAAAATTGATTTGCGTAGTGGCTACCATCAAATTAGAATGAAACTTGGAGACGAATGGAAAACAGCTTTCAAAACCAAATTTGGATTATATGAGTGGTTAGTAATGCCTTTTGGATTAACTAATGCACCTAGTACTTTCATGCGCTTGATGAATGAGGTTTTAAGAGCTTTCATTGGCAAATTTGTGGTAGTTTACTTTGATGATATCTTGATTTATAGCAAATCTATAGATAAACATATGAATCATTTGCGTGCTGTTTTTGATGCTTTACGAGATGCACGTTTATTTGGTAACCTTGAGAAGTGCATCTTTTGCACGGATCGAGTATCTTTTCTTGGCTATGTTGTGACTCCATAGGGAATCGTCGAAACAAGAGAGACTCCAGAATCTATTTCGGTGCTGTGTCGCCTGTTTTTGGCTTTTGGGCTTTGTATCTAGTTGAGCCCAAGTAGGGGTGTGTCCAGAGGGTCTTGCACGACCCTAGGGTCTTCATATACAGCCGCCACCGCACCATTAGGGTTGGGGTTTTGCTTAGATTATTCTGTTCATAACAGTTTTGCCGTCATCACGGTTTGTTAGACCCCCACTTCGTGAGATTCATAATACATCTGCAATTGTGTTGCTTTCTTCTTTGTTCTTGCTTGTGTTCTTGATTCGCAGGCAGGGATTAGCCTTCTCGGTGAGGTCAATCGTTTTAGGATGGTTGATAACCAGAGGAGGCGTCGTGCTACGATTGCGGGGTTTAGAACGTGCTGTTCTGAAGCCGGATCGATTTGTGTGTCGCCTCCGACCAAATCAACGTATCCAGAACCTTTCGGAAGATCGGGAACCCTTGTCCACATCAAAGTGTATTTACCTTTCTCTTGCAATGGATGTTGATCCTTCCTTATACCCAGTTCTTGCAGATCAAGTCAAGCCTTCTCACCATCCTTACATTTACCAGCTAAACCAAGCAAAGTCGCTATCAATCTAGATTATGGCGTATCAGCAATTTTTTCTAGTAAGGAAGCTGAAAAAAAAACACTCTTCTTCCTCTACTTGTGCCACCTAATATCTTCATCTCGCTGCTTCCTCTTCCCGGTGGTGGTCTTTCCAAAACATACTTGCTCAAAACTCTCATAATGCTATAAAACTTGTCCACCAGTTAGCGGCATTGGAGGCTCCCTCTCTTCAACCTTGCCATTGAAGCTCACCTTGTTCATTCACCACCTATGGCCTGAAGACAAAAAATGGTGATGCCCCCATATAGCAATGTTTTTTACCATGTTGTAACAACAAGTAATCAGTATCCTTGTGATAATGAGGACAAGCAAACTTTCCTTTTGTGCTCCAACCAGATAACATCACATAAGTAGGAAAATCATTTATTGTCCAAAGTAAAACTGCATGTAGACTAAAATTCATCTTCGCTTTTGCATCCCAAGTCACAACTCCATTAATCCAGAGATCTTTTAGCTAATTGATCAGAGGCTGCAAATATACATCAATGTTAATTCCTGGAGACTAGGCCCTGGAATGAGCATCAACATCATCCAATAAGATTGTTTCAAGCACAACCATGGAGGCAGGTATAAGGAATTAGGAGCACCAGCCATGTAGTGTAATTCACATTCAATATCCCAAATGGATCGAAGCCATCTGATGCAAGTCCTAGCCTAACATTACGTGGATCCGATGCAAAGTCCTTATACTTGCCATCTACATGCTTCCATGCCGATGAGTTGGCCGGGTGCCAAACTTTCCCTTCTTTAATGACCAATTCTTCAGCATGCCAATACATTTGCTTTGATGTGGTCGCGTTCATATATAATCTTCAAAGGCGAGGAATAAGTGGAAATTACCTCAGTATTTTTTGAGGAAAGAGCTTCTTCTTCTTTACTCCACCATCATGAGTGGCACCACCCTCTGCATGCCCCCCTGGATCAGCATTTTTCCACCTACTTTCTCTACATGTTGGACACTCATGCAGATCCTAGTATTCTCCACGAAATAACACACAGTCGTTGACACAAGCATGAATCTTCATATAGTCCAGGCCAAGTTCTCGAAATACCTTTCGAACTTTTTCCAATGTATCTGGGACACAATGTCTGATGAGGACATCACTCCTAAGGATACATGGAACACTCCTCCAATTCTGGACTTGCAAGGTCCAATGACTAGAGCTCGTGCACGACGACTAAATTTAGAGGTGAGCTCGTTCCTACGTTCTTTATCATATGTCACTTTTGAGAATGGTTTGCTACCTAATGATTATATTGTAAATAGAAACCATGGAGAGGACCGGGAGATGATGGGAGAAGGACTTGGAGACGTGGAGGACCAGCAAGGACGTGGAAGCCAAGGTGGAGGCCCAGCCAAAACCGACTTCGAGTCTATTTAGGGGCCCAGGACCAGTTTGCACTAAAACGGATGCCCAGGACGCAAACAGACTCAGATTTGGACGTTCTACATATACCCGAAAAGATAAGAAGAAGACCTTTCCAATGCCGCCAGTCTCATGTCAAAATTCATCCGGAGTCATCGGAAATTATCGAAACAAGAGAGGATCCATAATCTGTTTCGGTGCTGCGTCACCTATTTTTGGCCTTTGGGCTTTGCATCCAGTTGAGCCCAATTAGGGGCACGTCCAAAGGGTCTTGCATGACCTTAGGATCTTCATATACAGCCTCCACCGCACCATTAGGGTTTGAGTTTTGCTTAGATTATTCTGTTGATAACAGTTTCGTCGTCATCACGGTTTGTAAGATCCCAACTTCATGAGATTTATAATACATCTGCAATTGTGTTGCATTCTTCTTTGTTCTTGCTTGTGTTCTTGATTCGTAGGTAGAGATTAGCCTTCTTGGCGGGGTCAATCATTTTAGGATGATTGATAACCAGAGGAGACGTCGTGCTGCGATTGCGGGGTTTAGAACGTGCTATTCTGAAGCCGGATCGATTTGTGTGTCACCTCCGATCAAGTCAACGTATCTAGAACCTTTTGGAAGATCAGGAACCCTTGTCCACATCAATGTCCTTTGGGAAGCAAAAGACATATTAATCGAAGGATCTGCTCCATGGCATTGTTGCTAATGCCAAACATGTACTTAATCGGAAATAGCCTCACAATGAAAGATACTTTTGTAGCCTCCTTACAACCTGGGTACAATTCTATCTCTGCTTCTTGCATTAATTTGAAAAAAAGCCTTTGCTGAATCATTTGGCTCCTCGGCATTATTGCTGCGTCCACTAAGCTTTCACATATACCATTGATTAGTGAGTCCATCAGATTTTTAACAGTGGGGCCATCAAGAGCAAGTTCGCCTGGTATTATTTTTTTCGTTCATTTCCCATGTAATGCCTTTGCGAAATTTTAACGCACTAAAAGTTTAACACACTAAAATTAGTGGAGGTGTTCATTTTTGACACACTAAAATGTAGCTTAGACATACAAAATTATTTAATTTTTTGAAGAGGAAAGTAGAGATTATTATTTCTTAGATAAAATATTTACATCCTTAATACATCCCTAAAAATATTATTTTATTAATTAAGAGATGACTTTAGTGTCTTTTAGAGCCCCTTGAGACTCTAAAGTATTGAGGGCACTAAAACCCTTTAGCACTAAACTTTAGTGCCCTGTTTGGCTGCCAAGGCACTAAAATTTAGTGCTAAAGAATTTTAGTGGGTGGAAACGAACGGACCTAGTCCCTCTGATTCTGTGCGTAATGCAACTTGTTTTAGACAACATTTAGCATACAAATCTTATCTTATATATATTTACTAATTAGAGCCTTCTTTTGATGCCTCCACATTAATCGGAGAAAAATTAAAGAAATGGAAAGCTAAAATGCATGCGCTTATATGTATCTACTATGACTAGATTTTTCCATCCCTTCCATTAAAAAGAGTTTCTGGTCCATTGTTATCAACATTAAGTCGTTGTTTGACTGGCTATCTACTCGGCTCTCTATACTGCAGGTCGCAGAGTAAAGATAACTAGTAGCTATTACCCACGTTGCATTGAGAAAATATTAGTAGCAGCTGACTGTGAATGGTCATGTCGCTTGACTCGAATCAAGGCGAGTGGCGCCGCCCAGGTGTGTTCGTTTCCACGGGTTTGTGAGTCATGCACATGCGTTCAGTATCGCTGAGGCATGTGTTGGGACTAGGTAGGCTGGCTGACAAGAGTCATGCACATGCGCTCAGTTGCCGTCGGAGGGAGCAGGTCTTTGGATGTTTCACAGGGAAAAAAAGGAATTTTGTAGGTCAATGTTCATTAGCGGTAGTACTAGCAAAAGAGAGCAAGGAGAGAGAGAGAGAGAGAGAGAGATGATATGCCTTGAAACTTTCATACTCCTACATCTAGGAAACAGAGAGAGATAGGGCAGTGATGCATTGAAGGCTACTGGGACCCTGGGGGAAAACTGCCTGGTGCATGAAGGCAGCTTCACCAGCCTGGGGTTGGATTTTATCAGCCTAGGTTTGGATTTGATTGTCTGGGTCAGGCAGCAACTCCTAGAAAAAAACCACACAGGCTACTACCCATATGTCAACTGGTGTAGATATACCATCTAGAGCTGCCATGATATTTTAGGTGAAAGCATGTCTGCCTCTTGTTACAACACGTGGTGCATTCTCTAACACTCATGTACGGATGTGCCATGATATTTTAGCTACATATTCTCTTTAAAAAATATGGAGATTAAACTTTCAAAATTTTGTATCTATCAAAAAATGACTTATGTGTGAGAGTCTCAAACTCCAACTAACTTATGGGGTGGTTTTTGCAATTAACCCAACTTTTATCTATCACATGTACCCATTTGCGTCTTAATAGTGCAGTTTGATTTTGTTCTCTATCGATCAAACTCCTTATGGTACTATTTTTCACATGTTTATATACCTCACTAATAATGATGTGTTTGGTGGCTAGGAGATATACTAGTACATATCTATACCGACCATACGCCTTCTTGCATATAGAATGTTCTTGTTCAAGTATAACAACTCATTTCATATGGTCCACTGATATGTGGGCTCTGAAAGGATTCATCCCAAAAAAGTTTGGAAATATTATATGTATGTTGTATTTCAAATGGAATTAAATGCTAGCGCCGCCCTCACTAATCAAAGCGCCCACGACGAGCCATGCTCAGGAATTAGAAGACCACCCTCGCCAAGCAAAATTGACTAAAAAAATTGAGGCCACCGTGAATCAAACTCGCGACCTCACGTATCTGCAAGAGTGCAGGTAACCAATCAGGTGTGGAAACGATTCTGAGTAAGCTAGACCTAAGACTTCATTTATATGGTAAACAGGGAAACTTTCTCCCTCCAAACTCCTGATTAAATGCTTCTTGGTTTTATAAATCCTGTCCAAAACGCCCTCTATTTTGAGTATGGAGGGAGTATCCGCTTGATTTGGTCTTAAATTGGGCCCTGTTTTATGGTACCTCTATGTGACACCCAGGTGTCTTGCTTTCTTACTTAGCATGAATTGCCAGGAATCTGAACTCAAGTAATGAGCATGAAATAATGAGGCCAAGTTAAAAATTTGGATTTCCCATAGTTAAAATAAAGCCCTACAAGCAAAAATTTGAAACCAAATAAAACTTTCTATCAAATGAGGGCCAAACAATTGCATTAGAATTATGAAAATAATAAAATAGAATTTTGGGCCAAAAATCAGAATATTATTCCATTAGGAGGTCCATCAAATAAATGAATTAAACCTAGAAGTGATTTAACTTTAATTATTAATTCTAATTAAATAAATTGTTTACTATCCAGTTAGACTTCACTTATAAATTGTCCATATCCTATGTAGCCCACATTTAAAATTTCAGCTTAATTGAACCCTTGGAACTATTTTAATTCAAATTTAAAAGACTGAGGACCTTTGTGCAAAAACATTTGAAAAAGGGAGGGGCCCTCTGCAAAAGTGCATTGTTTTCTTCCTCCGTCGCCTCTCCCATGCGCGTGCTCGCGCGATGCTCTACCGCCGCCTTGGGACTCGTCGCTCCCCTCGTTCGGCCACAGTCGCTTCGCCGGCACTGTTCCTCTGCCCGCCGCAGCTGTGCGCCCATCCAGCCGCGTCGTGGAATCCTGATACTGCCGGGTCGCTGATTCCCTCTGGCCGTCGCTCACCCTGCCGCCCTCGGGACTAGGTCCCACACTACCACGCGCTCGCTCTCACTGCCGTCGCGTCGCTGCTGCTCCCCATTCGCCCGCACGCCACTAAGCGACACAAACCCGAGTCGCTTTTCCTGCTACCCGCACCGATGCGACCTCTACCGCCCTGGCGCTCCCTCTGCTTCCTGCGCACAGACAGCTCCCCGCTCTCCGACCACAGGACAGCCTGCGCGTGCTCGCCTTATCGTTACTGCCCTGCTGCTACCTGCCTGCGCGTGCTAGCCTCGTCGCTACTGGTCCCACACTACCACGCGTGTGCATGAGGCCGACACCCTGTCGCCATGGCTGCTTCCGCAGCCTTGATTCCCGGTCTCCGACAACCCCCGGCGCCCCAACAGGCCTCCAAAACCTAGCGCGTGCTCCCCCCATCGCTTCACCCAGCCACTCTGCCGCCGCACCCCGCTAGCCGCCTTCGAGACGAGTTACTTTCCCTCTACCGTGCTCTGCTCAAGACCGACACACCAGGCAACGCTCCTCGATTCCCCGCGCCCAATGGCTCCTTCTCAAACTAGCGCGCAAAGCCCTGGGAGCCCGTGACACCCTTTGCAACCCCCACCCCCACCCCCGGCTTATAAAATCCCCCCCTCTTCTGCCATTCCCTCACCTCTACCCATCATTGCTGAGCACGAGCTCGAGCTCGATCAAACCCCCCTTCCAGCACCGCTTGGTGAAGGCCAGCAACCCATGAACCCTGCCTGGTCCTCCTCTGCACTCCCACCTCGTGGCTTGCATAATCTTTCGGTGAGCTCGGCCAATTTGGAGAATTCCCGAACCCTGCTCCCCGACGGCCGCCATTGGCGACATCTCAAATTCTGACCCCCCCCTAGTGAGCCTCCCCTCACAAACCCCTCTACCTTGTTCGCCTCGATGTGTGGGTCGTATATGTGGACCCGCGGCAAGTTTTCCCCGCGTGTGGAGCCCAGCGGCGAGCCCTCCGGCAAGCCCCGACCGCGCGCCGCCGCGCTCGAGCACAGCTGAGCTGGCACTAACTGGGAGCCACCTGGCGCATACTGGCCACCTACATGGCGCACACGCGGCGCTGACGTGTTTAGTTTGAAACAGAAAATCCCTGTAAAATACAGAAAAACTACTGAAACTTCTAAAAAGCATAGTAAATTTATTTCAAATCCAATTGACCTCAAACAAAGTTTGTTAGCTTCATAATAATGTGCTTTGTTTTAATAAAATAATAACCAACTACCTCTGCCCATATATGTTTATTAATTAATTAATTCATGAAAAACTTAATTAATTCATTATTAATTCTGTATATGCAAATTAATTATGATCTTTTGCATGCACTGTTGTTTCATGTTACCAAGCCACCCTAATTTTTGGTTGAGTTAAAATTGCAATATTTCATACCTTATGATTTATTTAGCACTTTAACTTAAATAAAAGCTAGTAAATAGAATATTAATGTCCAAGAGCTATAACTTGGTAAAAGTGAAGTTCATATATGCCTCTGTTCATATTAAATCACTCAAGTCCAGAATCAAATATTTACTATGCTAATTCCTTAATTGTTCCTAAAATCTATACTAACCCTATTTAAATGATTAACACACCAAAAGTTAATGAAACTCTAAATTGCTTCCTTGAAGCACATGTCCGCCAGAACTTGTTAATAAGATTAAATATCTCATTACACTGCATTCATCATATCATTGCATATGATGGTGTTATTATAATGACGTTAACCATTGTTCATGAATAGGTAACGACACTCAGGAGTAGGAGCCGGACTTCCAGCAAGACCCGGAGTCCGGAGAGTAGGAGTCTACTATAGTTGCTAAAACTTGTGTGGATCTAGGCAAGCCCCAGTTTGCATTCGGCTCTTTAAAGTTTTGCTAGTTTATATCACTACTAGTGTCTATGATTAAGTGTTGCATTAGGTCATAGGAGTTGATTGAAACCCACCCTGCATGTTACCTCAAATGACCTATGCTACTGTTATTAGAACCTTGGTAGGATCAATACTAAATGCTATGCTTAGTAATTAATATGTTTTGGTAGCTATTATGATTACTAATGAATGAACTTGGTCACTAATTATGAATTATGCATGTATAGGTTTGCAGCAACACATGGGTGTTCACTGCGGTAGTCCTGCCTTGCCCACCCTAGGACCCGTCTGTGGTTGTCCCCTTGATCAAGTTTTGAACAGTACCGAATGCATGCTAGTTTATGGCCACTAGTAAACGAACGTAGCATTAACTATTTGCATTGGAACACGACTATGGTGTGTTGGTCTTATGACCCCTCGGCTGTTGGAGTGGGTGGTCCATACCGCGAAGTACTGCTGGCAGGACGGCATGCCCACTCGACGTCATTGGATCCGGGTGAAGGTGTAGGTGTTTCTTGCGAAAGGTTGCCGTAGACGACCTTAGTTGGTGCATATGCGTCATGTTATTCGGGTTTTCCCAGCTGGTGTAAATCAATTGCAATTATTGTCCCTCGCAGTAATGAGTACCGCTTGGTCACCGCGCTAATCACGTAGTTGTACATGATTTTTGGAATTGGAATTATGTTGATTATTGCTGGTTATTGTTATTATTACTGCTCTTATATTGTACTTATTTATGTATTGTTTTATTATCTTATGCTGCTTCACTAAAGTTACATTTATGCTCTACCCAATTAAATTGAGAAAATAAAACTTGATAGAACTAATAGGTTGCTTAGTGCAAGTCTTTTTAAACAAGCCACCTATTAGAGTCAATGCATGTCTAGGTGTTCGACGGGTAAGTCTTGCTGAGTAATTAGTACTCAGGCTTTATGCTTATGTGGTTTTCAGGTACTGAACATATAGAATTGCCTGTAGATGTGTTGCCTTGGGACATGCAGGTCCCTGAAGGTTGGACTGCCCACTGGGAGTCTGACCAGCCGCCGTAGTGACTGTTGTGTGTTGCTAGAGTGATGGTTCCTCGGGCATGAATCATCACTATGTTGTATCGTCGAGTTTGTAGTTCTTATCGTTATTTTGTTTTTGCTGTTTCCGAAACCTCATGAACTTGTATTTTTGCTGCACTTTGATGTAATAATTAAACTTAAATTTGAATCATTGTTGTATTATCAAGTGTCTACGTTATCAGCACCTTCGGGACCTCGATCCTCCAGGAAGGGGCGCCTCAGCTGGTATCAGAGCCGTGGTCCATGACAATACAACAAATAAAACATATTTTCAAAAACTATGACATTACGTGTGAGGATATGTTAGTATTGTCCCTAGTAGTTTTTAGGGTTGGTGACAATGCTAATGGGTTATGCTTGAGTTATCTTTTATTTGATTTTTCTTTTCGCATTTAAAGTTCGCTTGCAAGGACTATGGCTTTGCGGGACGATTCTTTACATGAATCGTTGGCAACATTTTTCATTTTGGCTCCAGAAACAAGTATTGGAGCGTAGAGTTCACTCGCGAGGGCTATGGTTTCGTGAGACGGTTTCTTCCATAAATCGTGCCAACTTTTTCTTAGTAATGCTCATCATGGTAGGTTTATGAGCATTGGTTCCCTTGTGAGGACCATGGTTTCGCACGGCGGTTCGTTTCATGAACCGTTGTAGTATTACCCTTATTTCTGTAGTTTCTTTTAATTTAATGTATTGTTTCTGCAATGAGTTTTCTGCAGGTACACTAACGTCGTTAGTACAACATTAAATATGAAGATGCTAGCAAACAAGTGATAGTTGCGCAAACAAAATGGCCAACTTCTAAGTCTCATACCAAAAGAACACAAACTGGAAACAACTCACCAAATTACTTGTTGCAATCTACAGGTTTATCATATAAGTGTAGCATATTTGGCTTTGGTTGGTATGATCAATGCAAGAGAGCAAAATTTGCAAGGTTTAGAGACAACATGTAACAGTTTTCCAAAAGTTTATTAAGTTCACTAGCTATGTAGAGAGCAAAGCTGATGTGGACAAGGGTTCCCGATCTTCCGAAAGGTTCGAGATACGTTGATTTGGTCGGAGGTGACACACAAATCGATCTGGCTTCAGAACAGCATGTTCTAAACCCCGCAATCGCAGCACGACGTCTCCTCTGGTTATCAACCGTCCTAAAATGATTGACCTCACCGAGAAGGCTAATCCCTGCCTGCAAATCAAGAACACAAGCAAGAACAAAGAAGAAGGCAACACAATTGCAGATGTATTATGAATCTCACGAAGTTGGGGTCTCATGAACCGTGCTGACAGCGAAACTGTTATGAACAGAATAATCTAAGCAAAACCCGAACCCTAATGGTGCGGTGGCGGCTGTATATGAATACCCTAGGGTCGTGCAAGACCCTTTGGACGTGCCAAAATTGGGCTCAACTAGATACAAAGCCCAAAGGCCAAAAACAGGCGACGCAGCACCGAAATAGATTCTGGACTCTGTCTTGTTTCGATGATTCCCGATGACTCCGGATGAATTTTGATATGAGACCGGTGGCATTGGAAAGGTCTTCTTCTTATCTTTCCGTGCATATGTAGAACATCCAAATCCGAGTCTGTATGCGTCCTGGGCCTCCGTTTTAGTGCAGGCTGGTCCTGAGCCCCAAAACAGACTCGAAGTCGGTTTTGGTTGGACCTCCACCTTGTCTTCCACGTCCTTGCTGGTCCTCCACGTCTCCAAGTCCTTCTACCATCATCTCCTGGTCCTCTCCATGGTTCCTAATTACAATATAATCATTAGGTAGCAAACCATTGTCAAAAGTGACATATAATATAGAATGTAGGAACGAGCTCACCTCTAAATTTAGTCGTCGTGCACGAGCTCTAGTCATTGGACCTTGCAAGTCCAGAATTAGAGGAGTGTTGCATGTATCCTTAGGAGTGATGTCCTCATCATCCTCCCCCTCTTGAAGTAGAGTCGTCCGTGACTCAAGCACATTCTCTTCTCCCAAGTATGGTTTCAAATCTGAAATGTTAAAAGTAGGACTAACCCCGAACTCGGGAGGCAACTCAAGTTTGTATGCATTATCATTAATCTTCTAAATTATTTTGAAAGGACCATCAGCTAAGTGTAACCATACTAGGCATTAATTTAGACTTTCTCAAATCTGGAAATCTATCCTTTCTCAAGTGTAACCATACTAAATCTCCTACATCAAGTTTTACTTCTTTTCTACCTTTACTACCAGCAATTTTATACTTTTCATTCATCTTTTCAATGCTAAGTCTAGTGGTCTCATGCATTTTTAAAATAAATTCAGCACGCTCCATAGCATCAATATGAACTCTCTCATGAATAGATAAAGGAAGTATATCAAGTGGAGTATGGGGATCAAAACTATACACTACCTTGAAAGGACTTACCTTGGTAGTAGAATGTGTTGCCCGATTATATGCAAACTCAACATGAGCCAAACATTCTTCCCATTGCTTCAAATTTTTCTTCAAAATAGCTCTCAACATAATACCCAAAGTGCAGTTCACCACCTCAGTTTGTCCATCAGTTTGTGGGTGACAAGTTGTAGAAAACAACAACTTTGTACCCAACTTATTCCAAAGCATGCGCCAAAAGTGACTCAAGAATTTTGCATCACGATCTGAAACAATAGTAGAAGGCATACCAAGCAAACATACAATTTCTTTGAAAAAGAGGTCAGCAATATAACTAGCATCATCAGTCTTATGACATGGTATAAAGTGTGCCATCTTAGAAAATCTATCCACAACAACAAAAATACTATCACTCCCCCTCTTAGTCCTAGGCAGTCCTAAAACAAAGTCCATAGAAATATCCGCCCAAGGAATAGAAGGAACGGGAAGTGGCATGTATAAACCATGTGGATTCAAGCGAGACTTAGCTTTTTGGCATGTAGTGCAGTGAGCAACAAAACGCTCAACATCTTTCCTCATCCTTGGCCAAAAGAAGTGTGTGGCCAAAATATCCTCCGTCTTCTTAGCACCAAAATGACCCATCAATCCACCTTCATGCGCCTCCTGTAACAACAAAAGACAAACGGAACCAACTGGAATGCATAGGCGGTTAGCTCTAAACAAGAAGCCATCAGTCAACACAAATTTGTTCCATGCACGACCTTCTTTACAATGCAGCAATACATCTTTAAAATCAACATCAGCAGCATATTGTTCTTTAATTGCCTCAAGTCCAAAAATTCTACAATCAAGTTGAGATAATAAAATATAGCGCCTAGATAAAGCATCAGCGATCACATTATCCTTCCCTTTCTTATGTTTAATAATATAAGGAAAAGACTCAATAAACTCAATCCATTTAGCATGTCTACGGTTCAAATTACATTGAGAATGAATATACTTAAGTGATTCATGATCAGAATGAATAACAAATTCTTTGGGCAACAAATAATAATGCCACGTCTGTAAACAACGTATAAGTGCATACAATTCCTTATCATACATGGAGTAATTCAAAACAGGCCCAGTAATTTTCTCACTAAAGTATGCAACAGGTTTACTATCTTGCATCAAAACACCACCAATGCCTATACCACTAGCATCACATTCAAGCTCAAAAATCTTATCAAAATTAGGTAATTGCAGCAATGGTGCATGTGTAAGTTTATCCTTCAAAGCATCAAAAGACTCATGATGTACCTTACCCCAATGGAAATCAACGCCCTTCTTTGTCAACTCATGCAAAGGTGCAGCAATGGTGCTGAAATCTTTGACAAAGCGGCGGTAGAAACCTGCAAGACCAAGAAAACTCCTCACGTGTGTGATAGTTTTTGGTACAGGCCAGCTCATTATGGCTTCAATCTTCGCCTCATCCACCTCAATTCCTCATGGAGTCACAACATAGCCAAGAAAAGAGACTCGATCCGTGCAAAAGGTGCACTTCTCAAGGTTACCAAATAAACGTGCATCTCGTAAAGCATAAAAAACAACATGCAAATGATTCATATGTTCATCTATGGATTTGCTATAAATGAATATATCATCAAAGTAAACTACCACAAATTTGCCAATGAAAGCTCTTAAAACCTCATTCATCAAGCGCATGAAAGTACTAGGTGCATTAGTTAAACCAAAAGGCATTACTAACCACTCATATAATCCAAATTTGGTTTTGAAAGCTGTTTTCCATTCGTCTCCAAGTTTCATTCTAATTTGATGGTAGCCACTACGCAAATCAATTTTAGTGAAAATTATAGCACCACATAATTCATCAAGCATGTCGTCTAGCCTAGGAATAGGATGATGATACCTAATAGTAATATTATTAATGGCTCTACAATCTACACACATACGCCAAGTACCATCTTTCTTAGGAACCAAAAGTACAGGGACAACACAAGGACTAAGTGATTGACGAACATACCCACGATCCAAAAGGTCTTGAACTTGTCGGTGTATCTCCTTAGTCTCCTCAGGGTTGGTCCTATAAGCAGCACGGTTTGGCAAAGTAGCACCCGGAATCAAATCAATTTGATGCTCAATCCCTCTCAAAGGTGGCAATCCCGAGGGTATCTCAGCTGGAAAAACATCCTCATACTCCTGCAAAAGGTTAGTGACAGGAGGTGACAAAGCACTAGAAGGAATATCATTAAGTGAAAACAAATCTTCTTTGCATATCAAAGCATAGCAAATATCATCATTATCAGAAATTTTAGCAAGCTCAGATTTTGTTGCAAGACATGAACGACCTTGTAATTTAATTCCAGCACCCTTAGAACTTGAAGAATCATTAACATTACTAGGTCTAGAATTAGAATTAATAGGTTATTAAATTTTAGGACCTTTATTTTTTAAACTAGCAGCTCTTTCTAAATCAGCTTGTATAATTTCAGCAGGGGACATTGGTAACAAAGTAATTTTAGTTCCTTTATGCATAAAAGTGTACTTATTACTTCTACATGGTGTACAACATCATTATCAAATTCCCAAGGTCTACCCAATAAAAGTGAACATGCTTGCATGGGTACGACATCAAAATCAACAGAATCCACATAAGAACTAATGGAAAAAGGAACTCTACAAGTTTGTATTACCTTAGCTTTTCCAGAGTCATTTAACCACTGAATGTAGTACGGATGTGGATATGGGCGTGTGGTCAAAGCAAGCTTGTTGATCACATCAGAACTCACCAAATTATTGCAGCTCCCTCCATCAATGATGACACGTGCTCGGCGGTTCTTAATGACGAAGAAAATCTAGAACAAGTTGTGGTGCTGCATCATCGCGGGCTGATGAACTTGAGTACTAAGGACACATTGAACAATAATGTTCATGTATCCCGTGGTGTCTCCGCCTCCAAGGACGAGGTCGCTGCTGGTGGCAGCGACGTCGTCCTCCTCATCCTCCACGTCGGAGGTGCTCATGTAACCGCCATCGTCTGTTGCCACATATGCCCGCCTACTTGAACAATCTTTCTGCACATGACCAAGTCCATGGCAGCGGTGGCACTGAATCCCTGTAGTGCGCCCCGTCGAAGCAACAGAGGAGGCACTACTAGCTGGTACCTGCACAGAAGTTTTACTTGAGCGCATAGAAGGTGCAGGGGCTGATCTTGGGGCTGCAGAAACAACACTGGTTCCCTTGGTAGCTGCTGGTGGGGGCAGCCGGAAAGATGGCCTGGGCAGCCCCAAAGTCGCCGTCGAGCGTGGGGGGTAGGAGTTCCTTGACTTGCTATACTCCTCAAAAGCCTGGAAAAGTCCCTGTGACTCTTTCTCTACAAGCATAGCATACTGGAAACACTGGGTGAGGGTATAATATTCTTTATAATCAAGAATGTCCTGAATTTCTTTTCTTAAACCAGAATAAAAGCGATAAATCTGATCCTCTACTTTTTCAACTATGGCACAACGAATCAAACCCTTCTGAAGCTCACTAAAGTACTCCTGAACAGTTTTATCTCCTTGTTCTAAATGCTGCAGTTTATTACGCATCTCTCTATAAAAAGAAGGAGGAACAAAACGATCACGCATTGCTACCTTAAGTTCTTTCCAAGTAGTAGGCAAATCAGTTTTAGCAGCTAGACCACTCCACCAAACAATAGCAAAGTCCTAAAACTCACTAGTAGCTTGTCTAACTCTATGTTGTTCAGGAACAAGGTGGGCATTAAATTTTTGTTCTACAGTCATCTCCCAATCAAGATAAACATCACCATCATACTGACCCGAAAACGAAGGAATTGAAAACTTAATTTTAGCATACGGGTCATCTGGAGCATAGTTATCGTGTGGACGATGATTGTAGTTATGAAAACCACCCATACCTTGAGTATTATGGTGCAAACGACGTCGTAATCTTGCGGTCCTTGTAGCAGATCTATCCACGGTGCCATCAGCCTTATACACCGTGTCTTCATCATGGACGTCGCCAACGTCGTGGTTATTAGTGTTTGTATCATTGGTCTTGGGGGCGGTCTCCAACATGACAACCTGATCGGTTAACTTAGAGATCCGCTTCTCCAACCGCTCGATGCTTTCTCCAATCACTCTGAGCAGCCTGCAAAGCCTTCTGGAGCTGCTCTTGGCTCACGCACTCAGCAAATTGTGAGGGGGAAGACATTTGTCTGTCATCACTTCCTGCCATCACAAACACCAAAACAGGAAACAAACAGTGAAAGTTATCCCTACAAAACAACTAAGCATTGGTGCCTCTCAACACAGCAAAAGGAAACTCCTTACAAAGCTCTTGCAAAGTTCTGAAAAATAAAGCAAAGGATACCAAGGAGGTGTGTTCCATGATTGCAAGGGTCACAAAAGAACCTATGTGCTGTCCAGAAGAAATATGTAGAGCTAGGAAGGCCAAATATATATATGTGAGTGGAACACAAATCAAAAACAGATAGTAAAGCTAAATAAGTACCCAAGTAACTTGTCCCTAGCTGCTGGTCTAAGTATGTCCTAGAACAGTAGTGATAGCAAAGTAGAAACAAGGAGACAAAGGCACACAGGCGATAACAGGGGGCTAAGTGCAAAACAGCCAAATCCAGAAAGTGCAGGGGGCTAGATGTAGCACTAGAAGAAATCCCAAATTTCTTTTTTTTTAATTTTATTTTTTTGATATTTTTCTCCAACTCACTAACAATGGGGGAGAATCCACAAAAAATTTCAGCTCAAACAGAGGTAGGATGTGGCCTACAGAAAATCTTGAAGTTGCAGAAAATGTCTGGTTTAAACTTAAATCTATTTTTTCTTTATCTCCCCGATTTGTTTTGAATTTTTTGACGAGGACACACAGGGCATATCCCAGTGTGGGTATGCTCAACTTTGAGTCAAGAATCTCCTGTAAAAATTTCAGCCAAAACGGACAAATGAGCGAAAAGTTATGCCCATTTTACTGAAGGGGGGTCGGAGTCGGTTTTCCAGAAACCCGACTCGGGTTAGGGGTCGGGTTTGGAATCGGGTAAGATTTTTTTTTTGCGGCGTGGATGCAGCGGAAAGTGGAATTTGTGGGGATTGGTCTGAGGTGTTTGAGGGTAGGTTTAGGGTGGGATTAGGGTGGGTGTATCGATCAATCAACCCTAGCACACAAAGCCGATAGAACAGAGGATGGTGAAGGGGATGGCGGCTAGGGTTACAAGGGAAACACTACTAATGACAAAAACACAAACTAAACCAGCGACTAAACAAGAACCAGGGCACAAACTCAACACTACGGAGTCTGAAATTGAAATATGCAAAGGCTAAACACGTGGTTATGGGCTTAGGGGAATTTTTTTTTTGGCTTTTCTGTGGATGATAGGAAGAACACAAAACAAAATTAACTAAGGGTAGTGTGAATCTGACGGTGCACCTGAAGCTCTGATTACCACTTGATGTGGACAACGGTTCCCGATCTTTCGAAAGGTTTGAGATATGTTGATTTGGTCGGAGGCGACACACAAATCAATCCGGCTTCAGAACAGCACGTTCTAAACCCCGCAATCACAGCACGATGTCTCCTCTGGTTATCAACCATCCTAAAACGATTGACCTCGTGAGAAGGCTAATCCCTGCCTGTGAATCAAGAACACAAGCAAGAACAAAGAAGAAGGCAACACAATTGCAGATGTATTATGAATCTCACGAAGTTGGGGTCTCACAAACCGTGATGACGGAGAAACTATTATGAACAGAATAATCTAAGCAAAACCCGAACCCTAATGGTGCAGTGGAGGCTGTATATGAAGACCCTAGGGTCGTGCAAGACCCTCTGGATGAACCCCTAATCGAGCTCAACTAGATACAAAGCCCAAAGGCCAAAAACAGGCGACGCAGCACCGAAACAGATTCTGAACTCTCTCTTGTTTTGATGATTCCCAATGAACTCCGGATGAATTTTGATATGAGACCGGTGGCATTGGAAAGGTCTTCTTCTTATCTTTCCGTGCATATGTAGAACATCCAAATCCGAGTCCGTATGCGTCCTGGGCCTCCGTTTTAGTTCAGACTGGTCCTGAGCCCCGAAACAGACTCGAAGTCGGTTTTGGTTGGGCCTCCACCTTGGCTTCCACGTCCTTGCTGGTCCTCCACGTCTCCAAGGCCTTCTCCCATCATCTCCTAGTCCTCTCCATGGTTCCTAATTACAATATAATTATTAGGTAGTAAACCATTCTCAAAAGTGACATATCATGAAGAATGTAGGAACGAGCTCACCTCTAAATTTAGTCGTCGTGCACGAGCTCTAGTCATTGGACCTTGCATGTCCAGAATTGGAGGAGTGTTGCATGTATCCTTAGGAGTTATGTCCTCATCAAAAGCATATTGTCATAAAAAACAATTCAACCATATGGGGTCTTTATCAAAACATCTGTCAACAAATACCACCACTAAAGCAAATCGAGTTCATGGAATTGGTGCTTAGTTGAAAATTCAACGGTGGACAATTATGTGCAATGAATCATGCAACTTCCAATAACAATAGCAACTTTCATCATATCTCTAGCAAAGATCCGCATCATAATTATGCATTTATTCAGCATGAAATCATTATGAGATGACGGTGATGATACAGGCAAGCTCCCCTAGATAATTAATGACATTTTGTCACCCTAAGGTAGCTATTAGGGACATGTCATTGTCCATTCTATGTTCTAAGTGACAAATTACAAATAACCTTTCGTATGAACAAAATGAAAAGGGTATCACAAAAAGAAAAAGAGAGAAAATTCCTAAGTTGAAAGCAGACGGCATTTACAGCTTTGAGAAGAAAATAAGAGTTGAAGAAGTGAAGAAGAAAAGGGATGTTACCGCAATTAAATCAATTGAAGCTCAGCGTGTGCCTCCCCCATGCTTAAAATCTTGCTGAATTGCATGAGAGAAGTTTGATAGTAGGGGCAGCGAGGGAGCGCTGATCGGCACAAGGTTGCGCCAAACAGCGCAGACGATCGTGCCTCTCGTCGCTTCCATCTCCAGCCTTGATGTGCTATCCCAATGCTCCCTCTTTTGTATATGCGTCTGGTGTTACCTTGTTTCCTTCAACTTTGCTTGTTTTAGAGTATTTCTTTCATTCCTGCAAAACATTGAAGTGCACACACTACCCCCGATGTCATGGTCGGGGATAGAATAATATCTACCATCTAGCAACAACCTCAAAAGTTCAACTTGTGGCATGTTAATTCTAGCAGCAAAAAGAAATTAAAATCCTAATGGGTGTACATGTGTGCACAAGTGTGGAAGTATGGAGTCAATAATCAATGTTAGCAAAGAAACAAGATCATCAAATTTGTACCAACGGATTGTGGCCACAATCTTTCTGACGCATCATTAAATCTCGTTATACCTCTACTAACATTGGGAAGAAAATTTGTTTTTAAGTTAGCAATGAATGTTAGCGGCATTGAAGCTAAACAAGAACAATATTTACACCTAGCTCTAAGCACCATGCTTACAACTAAATTGCTAGCAATCTAAATGAAATTCCTTAAGAACCAAAGTCTAAACACCACGTTTATATGACTTAGCTATTGTAGAACCCCACTGGACTAGAGAGATAGCGCATTGAAAAAGATTAGCAACCAACCAATGCAAATGATACAAAACAAAGCAAGGCAAATGCACTATCCAATGTTGTTTAACAAATAAGCATAAACACCACGTTTACACCTAAATTTGCTAAAGATATTGCGCGCAAGCCAATTAAGTGCTCATTATCAAGTTCAAACCAAGCCATTATGAGTGAAAAGTGAATATGATCATGCAAAGTTAGAGGTTTGGGCGAATCAAAACAAAAACATGTTAGGTGGCAGTAAAGGAATGCTTAGAAAAGCATTTGGGTGTTGCGCCGATCGGCAATGGATCATGCCGATCGGCACAAGGGGAATTGGGTCTATAGTGATAGAAAATGAAAGTGAGGGAGGCTTAGGCGGGCTAAATATAGATGGTTAAATGCATGCAGGCGAAAACATTATGCAAAAACAAAAAACAAAGCAAGTGCTAAAAAATTATGCATGTAGTGGATGATTTTTGCAAACAACACAGAAAATGATGGCGGTGGGGGTCTAAAAAAAATAAAAAGTTAATCTAGAACTAATTTGCCACAAGTGAATCAATTGAGTTGGGTTATTCTCACGACACAAAAATTCTAGGTTGCCCTCCTAGTAGCACTAATCAATCCAAACAGAACAAAAAACACAAAAACACGGGTTGCCTCCTAAAAAGAGCTTCAATTAGAGTCATGTAGCTAGACTTCTTACATACCTTGTTGTCGCAAAGCCATGGTTCTTGGTGTAAGATCCAAGATTTCCATGCAGCTTGTACTATGCAATCTTCTTCGTGGTTCGCTCACTGCCCGTCTTCATTGCGTTCCATAATGCTCAATGTATATATATGATGTAATGCTCTAGAGTCTTCAATCTTGTTCAACTTCTAATCATTTGCTTGTAGGAGAATTGCTCGAGCTATCCTTGTTGTGATCTTCATCTCCAACGGAGAATCTTGATGACTTCATCTTTTAAGCATTGGAGCATATGTCGGCTTGTCCTTTGACATGCGAATCTTGATCTTTGTTGCACCAGAAAATATTGATGATGAAGAGTAGATGCAACTTCTCAATTTTTGCTCAATGATCCATCAAGTCGACAATGATGAAATCCGAAGAAATCTGCTATTTCTTTTCTGAACATTGCACCGTGACCAGAAAAAATTAGAGGCTGAAACCAGTGCCATTGCGTCGGGCATCAAATTATATTTCCAAGAAGTACTCATGCGTCCAGATTGGACTCTGTATGAGGGAGATATGGCTTTTTTCTAAAGGTATGTCAAGCTGTCTCGTGATGAATCCGAATTGAATTCAAACTTTCCAAATATTCAAACTCTATGTTTGCAACGACTTGAATCCATGTCAATCACCAAAAGGAAGCCTCTTAAATGTCTGGAAACCCATAGATCATGTGGATATAGGACTTTAATTCCATATTTGGCTCAAACTTCCAATTGGTTGCATCTCTCGCGAAATATCCAAACAGCCTGTGCAGCGTCTCGTATTTTGGCCATAAATCCTTGTAGGAATCTCCAAATAACGTGAGGTTTAAACTGTTGGAAACTAGACTTGATGCTCTTCCACAATATCAAATTTATAGGTCCTTCAATCCTCTTTAGAATTTTGCACACCTTCTTTTGGTCAGCGGACAGAATATCTTTTCTCCCATTATCTATTTCTGTGAACAAGATAGCATCCTTGCAAAGCATTAGTAAGAAAAAATTATTGACACATGAGCGTATCTTCTTTTGAGCGGTGCGGTGCTGATCGGCATGGGCGTTGCGCCGATCAGCACAAGTGGCTCTCGCATGGAGAAGGACTCCTTAGCAGATCATGGAGCAACAGAGTCGACGAAGAGCGGGATCGTCGATGCCGGCGTGGACGTTGATGCGGTGCCGATCAGCGCAAGCAACAACGTCACCGTGATCCAATCAAGGTTGTGTGCCTAGCCTTGTACCTGTTTTTCAATGGACACAAAAACAAAGAAAAACAGTGTATGTGCAATAAAAAAGAGTAGAATTAATTTGATAGACTATATAGATCCCTCTAAAAAGGTTCGAGTTGCCGATCCCCGGCAACGGTGCCAGAAAAAGAGCTTGTTGGTCGTTGATACGCACCCACTTATATACCGCAAGAGGACGGTGTACATTGTAGCACTTTTTCCTTAGAGTATTCCAAGGTATAATCGAATCCACAGGGATCAGCAAGAGAATGGTGTTTAGAGTTTACTATTTCGTCTAAGAAATCAATCCTAGCATGAAGTACATATTGCACATACGTGAGCATGAAAAGAGGTGAAAGCTGAAGGTTGCGCCGATCGGCTCAACAGGTGCACCGATCGGCGCGAAGTATTACCTGGTAAAAGGGGTTATAGGAGCATACACATCGACCAAAGAGGAACACCTGAAGTTAGCTTATATGCATCTAGTACTTGAAGAAAGGATGTGTCGATCGGCACAACTGGTGCGCCGATCGGCACTGAAGCAGTAATCATTATCATCTTAATCCTAGCTTACTTAGCACTTCATTAACTCGAACGATAAACCTAGTATTCTACAAGACATGGTGGTTTCATTCACCCCGGCTTGTCACATGTGAAGGCTATTAGCGTCCCACTAGTTTCTTGCACTATACGATTAACAAAAGCGTAATTGCAATTTACACTAATGGGAATATGATATGATGTTGGTGGTTATTGGCATATAAAATGGGTACATAGGAACCACCAACACCGACGACCAGGACCAGCACTGTCGGTGGGTCACAGTTTCCCACACCGGCACTGCCGATTGGTCAGATCGGCACTGTTGATGGGGCCAACTGGCACTACCAATGGCCCTGATCGGCACTACCGGTGGTGGTCCAATAAGGTTAGGTTTTTGAGTCTCTTGACTATTTCGAGTCATTGCTATTTCTTATAGTTTCCGCTGTGTTTCTTTACTAAGGTTGATCACTCCTAGGGCTAGTACATCACGAGTTGGTGTGTGTAGTCTTGGTGATCGGTTTTGAGGTTGGCTTGGGTTGTAATTGGGACATAGGCAAAGTTCTTGTAAAGAATTTTAATTGGCTCCCATTCACCCCCCCCCCCCACTATGGTCACCTTCTCGGTCCTTCACGAGCGCACATAGGGTGTAGCCGAGTGTGGGTATGCTCAACTTTGATTCAAGAATCTCCTACAAAAATTTCAGCCAAAATGGACAACCGAGCGAAAAGTTATGCCCATTTTACCGAAGGGGGTCGGAACTGGTTTTCAAGAAACCCAAGGCGAAACCCAAGTCGGGTTTGGGGTCGGGTTTGGAATCGGGTAGGATTTTTTTTGGGCGGTGTGGATGCAGCAGAAAGTGAAATTTGTGGGTTTGGTCTGAGGTGCTGATGGTGGGTTTAGGGTGGGATTAGGGTGGGTGTGTCGATCAATCAACCCTAGCACACAAAGCCAACAAAACAGAGGGTGGTGAAGGGGATGGCGGCTAGGGTTGCAAGGGAAACACTACCGACGACAAAAACGCAATCTAAACCAGCGACTAAACAAGACTAGGGCACAAACTCAACACTACGGACTCTAAAATTGAAATATACAAAGGCTAAACACGTGGTTATGGGCGGGGGAAAAAACATTTTGGCTTTTCTGTGGACGATAGGATGAACACAAAACAAAATTAGCTAAGCATAGTGCAAACCTGATGGTGCACCTGAAGCTCTGATTACCACTTGATGTAAACAAGGGGGCCCGGTCTTCTGAAAGGTTTTGGATAAGTTGATTTGGTCGGAGGCGACACACAAATCGATTCGGCTTCAGAACAGCATGTTCTAAATCCCGCAAAAGCAGCATGACATCTCCTTTGGTTATCAACCATCCTAAATGATTGACCTTGCTGAGAAGGCTAATCCCTGCCTGCGAATCAAGAACAAAGAAGAATGCAACACAATTGCAGATGTATTATGAATCTCACAAAGTTGGGGTCTCACAAACCGTTATGACGGCCAACCTGTTATGAACAGAATAATCTAAGAAAAACCTGAACCCTAATGGTGCGGTGGCGGCTGTATATGAAGACCCTAGGGTCGTGCAAGACCCTCTGGACGCGCCTCAAATTGGGCTCAACTAGATACAAAGCTCAAAGGCCAAAAATAGGCGACGTAGCACCGAAACAGATTCTGGACCCTCTCTTGTTTTGACAATTCCCGATGACTCTGGATGAATTTTGACATGAGACTATCTGCATTGGAAAGGTCTTCTTCTTATCTTTCCGTGTATATGTAGAACGTCCCATTCTGAGTCCTAAGCGTCCTGGGCATCCATTTTAGTGCAGGCTGGTCCTAGACACCAAAACAACCTCGAAGTCGATTTTGGTTGGGCCTTCACCTTGGCTTCCACATCCTTGCTGGTCCTCCACGTCTCCAAGTCCTTCTCCCATCATCTCCTGGTCCTCTTCATGGTTCCTAATTACAATATAATCATTAGGTAGCAAACCATTCTCAAGAGTGACATATGATGAAGGAGAGGAGGCCAAAATGTGGCGTAACCGGGAGAAGTCACGGGGCGACTCGGAGGGGGTCGGCATCCAGCCCAGGCCGCCGCCCGGCCTAGCCTGCCGCCCGCCCTAGGTTGGCCTCCCAAGGTTGCCAGCCCATGAAGCACATGAGGCCTACCGCCCGCAAAATAGAGAAGTCGGCATAAGCCGACCAAAGAACTGCCATCAAGACAAGATCTGAGCCAACCAAAACAAGTCGGTTGGGAACCGACTCAATCCAATGGCTGCCCGGCCTGGGCTGCCGCTCAGCGGTGCATGCCACCCGGCATACCCGGCCGCCCGACCCACGTGGCCGCCCAGCATGGCCCGCTGCCCGGCGGACCAACTTTTGCCCACCGAGTCTCCTTCACCTACAAGTACCCGCCAACCCTTCGCCACCTATAAATAGAGGGGAATTTGGCAGAAATAAAAACATCAAGCAAGTGAGGCACATTGAAGTCCATTTCCCACTACTTTTCTTACTAGTAGAGTAGGTTAGTTAGTCGGCAGTTAGAGTCTAGTCGTGAGCTTAGCTCAGTATTCCAGAAATTGTCTCGGAGTCTTGGTAAGAACAATCTTGTATCTTCTCTCCTTTTGTGAGACTTATCTTTTATTAAATAGAATTATCTTTTCCTTATTTATCTTTTCAAGTATTTATCTTTACGTAGTCAATTTCCTCAAGTTACAATTATCGGGAAAGAACTTTGAAGCATAGTTTACCGGATTCCCGGCTAGGATTTAATTAAGTTTAGTTCTCGAATAGAACTTAGACTTGGTTATTCCCCGGATATTCTTCTGCTAGGCCAACGAAAGAATATCTAGTGAAGGTGTAGGCGCGGTGCCTAAGTTAACACTAGCTAGATTTGCATCCGTCCCCAGGAGCTGTGTGGTAGGCGGTAGGTGGTGACAGCATTGTCCGTCCCTTTAGTAATCCACCATGTTCGGGAAGTCTCAAGCGGGGTTGTCTAGCGGTAACGTGCCCACTAGTGCACGAGGTTAGTTACCGACCCTATTAGTGGATCGTTATCGTGCCCAGAAGTAAGCTTATTGGTGAAAGACTCGAGGCTGTACCATAGATTTGGTGTAAGCACTCTACCCGAGTAACTAGGAATTTTGACGCTTGACTAGATTTAGGAAAGTTTACCTTAGGAATTCTGGACTTAGACTCGTTGTCCTCCCGGCTAGCTTAATCGATCTTTTTATCTATCTTAGTATGGATTTCTCCTGTATCACTGCTCCCCTATTTATCATTGAATATCTTTACACCCGTCTTTGGTCAGTTGGTATAACTCTTATAGACATATCTTTGTTAAACCAAGATACTCTTACGCCCAGCTTCCTTGATGAAAATAAATACAATACCTTGGAATACTCCCGAGTGAAATGCTACAATAGATGTTCCATGCGCTTGCGGATTGGTTCAGTCTTTTCTTAAAGCATAACAAAGATCAATCCACACTTGGAGCGTTGTTACCAGATAATATTTTGGTGCGATGATAAGAAGTGCCAACACACTCCAAGGGGGTTTCAGCGAGACACACTCCAAGGTGCCTTGTTGGCGATGGTTGTGGCCGCCGCGATGGGGTCTAGGAGTGACTCGTCAACGACTTCTAATGCCCCGTCCTTCGTGACAACAAAGTCCAGCGTGTCGCTCAAGTCCTCCAGCCACCACAAACACGCTACCTTGACGGCAGGCACAGAGACTGGAGGCGGTGATGATGTGGGGATGCTGACGCACAACAGCTTCTGATCTCCCGTGGCGACGAACTCCAGGCTCCCAAAGAACATGCTGGTGCTGGGAGCCCAGAAAGCAGAGAAAGTGGCAATCCGAACCGGAAGGTGGCTATGGAGTGAAACACGTGGAAGCCCCTACCTGGCGCGCCAACTGTCGGTGTTTAGATCACCGACTAGTAGAATTTGTTCTCGGGGATGCACGCTTCAAGTTCAGTGATGGCTATGCAAGAGGACACGGGGATTATACTGGTTCAGGAAAGCCCCATACATTGAGTTCTTGAGTTCACTCATGTTACTTGCACCGGGGTGTACAAAGGTGGTGAGAGAGGAGAGGACTCCAAGTCTTAGTGCAAGCATTTGTGTGTGTGTGTGTGTGTGTGTGTGTGTGTGTGTGTGTGTGTGTGTGTGTGTGTGTGTGTGTGTGTGTCTGAAATCGATCTCCTCGGAAGAGGATGGGTCCTCCCTTTTATATTTCAAGGGGTCGGGCCCATATTATAGAGGCAGAGAGAGAGAGAGATAAAATAGCATCTACACGTGGGGTTGGCTGCTGTTGACACGAAAATCTTCACGTGTGACCTAGGAGATTTTCTTAACTCCAGTGCAGGCTCAATACTGGAAACCAGGGCGTGTTAGTTGATTTTCCCTACAAACCGACAAAGATACAAATGATTAAATTTCATGGGTCACCGCGTAGGACAAGCCGGTGAAGAAATCCGATAATCACTGTTTGTGAAACCAACCGATATTATTATATGCCTAATTATAGGATAATATGAACTAATCGGCTGATTGTATCTGTTTACCAGCAAATTAAATATATGAAATATTACTCTTTATCCATGCCGATAAAGACTTAGATCAAAAAAGCATAGTTGAAAGGATGATAAGAGAATGCCAAGACTTGCTCGGTTCATTGTGCTAAGTCAATAGAACAGAGTCGATGAGTCCAATAGAAACGCGTAGAGACTCGTTCTGTTGATAATGCTGAGTCGGTAGATCTATTAGCTGGTATTGCAAATATGTCTCGAAATCACTAATCTATCTTATCATAACATGGTTCAAACGACTAATAGCATAACAAATAGAATTCAATTTGGTACTAGAAAGTCTATTGAACCGTGATAACCTTTTGGCTAAACGTTCCGATAGAACCCTATGGACTCCACCTATAAACAAATTGGATCTAACCCTATTAACCCAGCAAGAGATCAAAGTCGATGCAGCCTCGCTGATTCAAACAAATCGAACTTAATCGAGACAGTGTTCAAACACAGTAAATAAAGCTAGATTTGACCTATTTATAGATAAAATCAATAAAGTGACTCGAATAACAGATCTGAATAACACTTGTAGAACCTGCTAAAATTGCAATAGATCGGACTCAACCAAGAAAGTATTGCAATTAGAGTCGATAGAACAAGCATCAAGCAGATCTAATTGCCGGATAACTAGCAATTCTAACGATGGCAACTAGAATATCAAATTAATGATAAAGTACTAGTTGAGATTGATCGAATTACAAAAGTTGACTAATCCAAGTCTCTCGCCGAGATCGGAGCCGATGCAGCCTGCGCGAGACGAGGGTTTTGTCGAGTAGGAAAGGTTAGCGATGCGCCAAATTGTATTGAATGAAAGTGTTGTTTTTTTTGTACAGATCCTATTAGATATTTATAACCTCATGCAAGATTTCTGACCTGATTCGGTCAGGACTCCTAAATTGACTAAGTTTATTTCTAAACAAATATAAAATAGAAAAAAGATAAAATAACCCCACATGGGTCCACCTCTCTTCCTTTCGGCCATTGGTCTTGTTAACTTCGGCTGATTCCAACCTCATGCGGCTGATCACTGGGCCCGGTAAAATTCTAATGCCAACACATGCCCCCCGAGTCTGGTGTACGAAATTTTGTGCTCTAGATTTACCTCTTCATTTTCTGCACGCCTTTAAGTGCATATGTAGTTACTCACAAGCCATCCACTGCCAAATTTTGTTTCTATTCATACTTCCCAACCACTCATGCCCTTCTTCATTATGGCTCACTTTTTTTTCTGCGCCTCCTCAGCTGCTGGTCTTCATTTTTGATCGTCCTCGTTCTCACTCTTTCTCCTTAAACTCCATCATTTCCTTGTTAGCTTCATGACCATTGATGATCGGATCCCCGTAGTATGGATGTTTTGGTGACAGATGACAACTATGAAATTGAGGGATAACATCTACATGAGTGTTGTCCATGTAGGAATCATCTCTTAATCTATTGCAAATCATATGGATAATGGTTGCCTTGGCGATAGATGACGATGACCGCAAGAATGGAGGCTTGTGAACTTGATGGAGTCCAAGGGTTGATGGAGATGGATCAAAGCGGAGAACAAGTTATGGTGCAAGTGTTTGGAACACTTGAGTATATGTTAGTGCTTTGAGTCCATAGGAAAAAACCAGACTAGCAAGGTGGTGTAGGTCATTCTCTTAGGTCATGTCTAGTAGGTGATGTGCAAGGTTGCTCGGTGAAATCACAGGCACTAGGTGACAGTGGAGAAGCCAAGGAGCTGTTCGGAGAAGCCGGGAAACAAAGTCAAGCGAGGACAATAAGTTTCAGCTTCTAGACATAGAGACCGGATAGAGGGGTCAGTGGAGACCGGACTGTCCGGTCACTATGGGAGTTTTCCAAGACTTACTGCGAGGAGCAAGAACTTTGTCAGTAGGAGACTCCGTATAGACCGGACGGTCCGGTCAGTAGGAGGGCGAGGAAGACAGAAGTAGCGCAGCACTGAAATGTTTTCTGACCGGAGAGATAAATGGACCGGACTGTCTGGTTAGTTGAGGAATCAGCAGTGGCAGAGCCGTTTGTGCACAGAGTTGCAGTGACCGGACTGTCTGGTCAGGCAGTGACCAGACTGTCCGATCAGCGTGCCCAGGAAGCTGATTTCATGGAGAAATGACTAGTTTCAGGTTGGGAGCCTATATAACTTCGTTGCTGGGGTCTTGGAGACCTCTCTTGGCCAGGGAATACCTGAGAGCATTTGGTAAGGTCCAAGAGGAAGAGAGGAGAGCACTAGGAGGAGATATTGCATATCTTGAGAATGTTAGAGAAGAGTAGCTTGAGCATCTTGCACATCTAAGTCTAGGGTGTTCTTGAGGGTGTGATCTAGATTGTTACTCTTGGTCTATGGTGAGACCTAGACCGATTAGATGTCGGTGATCGAGCCTATCGTGATCACTTGTGAAGGCCGTCACATGTTTGTACACGGTTTGAGCCCGCCGTTGAAAGGGGCATCGCTAGTAAGTGCCCATGTCGGCTCGAGGAGTCCGGCAAGTTATCAAGGGATGCGAGCTTGTGCTTTGTGCAGCGGTAACGCACACTATGTCTTCACTCGAGGAGTGATTGCGGGCTTGTGGGCGAGAACTCCACTTGGTGGCGGGAGGGACCGGGACTCCGGCGGGAGTGGTCCAACAAGGATTAGGGGAAGGCGTCATTCTTCCGAGACCTCAGGAAAAAACCATGAGCATTCCTTGACCCTCTCTTTACTATTCTACATTTGTGTTCTCTAGTGAGTAGGGTGACTTGTGGCTTCCATAGGCTAGTGCGATTGGCTTCCGCACTTTATCTTATCATGAACACTAGCATGTGTAGGGTCTTGGCCTACTAGACTTGTTTAGGTTGCTTATCTTTTTAGACTTAATTAGCAGAATTGAAGTATTTGGATTCATGAGAGGCATACCGATTCACCCCCCCCCTCTCGGTACGACTTTGGTCCTTACATGTGGTATCAGAGCCAAGTGCTCATCTTTAAGGCTTCACCGCCTTGAGTAAGAATGCCGAGACCGGTAGTGAGTGTTCCAATATTCAATGGTGAGGACTATGCATATTGGAAGGCTCGCATGCAAGCCTACCTTCAGTCCCTTGATCCAGAGATATGGTCGGTCACTCATGAGTCCGATGCAGATGTTAACCTACTTGAGCCTGACTACATTAAGTGTAATGATAAGGCCAAGAATGCTTTGTTTGCTTGCATCTCTAAGGATGTTTTTGTTCAGCTAGATGCTAGTTCCACAGCACAAGGTACCGGGACTGAGATTCAGGCACTCTATGAGGGCACCAGTGATATCAAAGAGGAAAGATACTATGTGCTGAAGAACAAGTATGATAACTTCACTAGATTGCCACATGAGAGAGCTAACATTGTTCCTCGTTTTCATGTATTTGTGGAGGAGATCAATGCACTTGGGTATGATTTCAAGATGAAGCCCATCAAGGTGATAAGAAGATTCTTTAGGCTATTCAAGGACCCCAAGTATGAGTCCATCATCACCTTCATCTTCCAAGGTGACTTCAAGACCAAGACCATGAAGGATGTACTTGGCAAGATCAGCACCTTTGAGAGCTACCAATTGGGGTTGGATGATCCCCAACCATCCAATCTTGCTCTACCGGCTGACAAGCAAGAATCTAGCAAGAGCAAGAAGAACAAGAAGAAGGTGATCATTGAGGATGATGATGAAGAAGATGATGATGAGGGTGACTTGATCGAGGACTTGGCTCTTCTCATGAGGAAGATGAAGAACTTCAAGAATAAGTTTGCTTCCAAGTTAGGGGCAAGTGTTTCAATTGTGGCTCAAAGAATCACTTTGTCCGAGAGTGCCCAAAGCCCAAGAAAGAAGCATTCAAGTCACAAGATTCAAGTAAAGAAGAAGAAGAAGACCCTAAGGCCAAGCATAAGAAGAAGAGGTACTTCAACAAGGACAAGAGCAAAGGCAAAGGCAAAGCTCAAGACTACAAGAAGAAGTCTTCTCGCAAGGCCCTTGTTGGAGAGTGGACAAGTCACAACTCATGTGATGAGTCCTCTTCCTCAAGTGATGAAGAAGTGGTCGGCCTAGCCATGATCAACACCTACACGAGCTCTTCCTCCACCTCCCACGTGCTTCATGGCCACGAGCCAACTTGGGGAGACTGAGGATGAGAGAAGCAATGATAGCGATGATGAGGAGCTCTCATGTGCTGAGCTTTGGAGTATGCTTGAGCAGGCCCGCGACATCGCCATCAAGAAATCCAAAATGTTGGATGTGGTAAGAAAAGAGTGTAAGTTGGCTAAGGACCGTGTTGGTGATCTTCAGAGTGAGCTCAAGGTCCTTGTCACATCCCACGAGGCCCTAAACAAGAGTTGTGACAAACTCAAGGGTGATAATGTAGAGCTTCATGAGAAGTACAGGCCCTTGAGATTACTTTTGAGGCTATCAATGTTGAGAACCTTGCCTCTCCCTCCCCTAGTTCATCCAAGAGTGATGCTTCTACTATGTGTGATGAACTAACCACTTTGGTCGAGGTTTCTTCTCTTGAGCCACTTGTTTTGAAGGAACTTCACAAGCTCAAGGAAGAGAGGGAGATGATGATGACGGGCTTTGAGAGACTTAAAGCCACCCATAGGGAGATACTTGGGAAGAACCAAGTAAATGAAGTCTCCAAGACTTCTTCTCTTGAGCCATTCATTTTGGAAGAATATCACAAGCTCAAGGAAGAGAGGAAGACGGTGATGGATGGCTTTGAGAGGCTCACACGTGGTAGAGCCATCCATAGGAGATTCTTGGGAGGAACCTTGTGAACAATGTATCCCACCGGGGACTTGGCTCATATCCCGCCGCCATCGACATCATAGGGACGAGTGATTCCGTCCCCACATGGATCAAACCCGTTCTCGCCGATGACTACTGTTGCGAGAGGTGTTGCAAGGATGGCCACGCCACCAAGGATTGTTCCATGGTGAGAAGTTTCATTGTTTTGCCTAATGCTAACTTGTTCCATGAGAACACACATTTCAAGCTTTATAGGAACAGGGATGGCAAGGTGAAAGTTAAGGCCTTGGGACTATCAAACAAGAAGAGGAAGGTCAAGAGCATATGGGTGCCTAAGTGCATTGTTGATCTTGAGAGATCGGCTACGTACAAGTGGGTGCCTAAGAACAAGACCTAGATGGTGGTGGTGGTGGACCGAGCGCTTTCATGAAGATCATGTGAAGTCCACCACAAGTGACATGGACCTCAACGACCTATCTACTCATGAGGGAGGTAACCGCGTTAGTTCTTGGTAGTTGTAATGTGTTTTTCTTTCTCTTGTATTGCATGGTAATTAGGAATCCTTTGTGAGTAGTATGCTTTGCATCCATGCATGTGTAAATAACTAAAAGAAAAACACATAAAAATTAGTCAATGTCTAACCCATCCAAGATAGCTATAAGCAAGGGGGAGTGCTTGAGATGGTGGTTTGACTTCTCTCAAGGCAAGGGCATGGCTTATAGTGAGTAAGCTTGGGAGGGGTTCAAACATGACATTGTTAGGTTTCCTTTGTGTCTTGTTCTTAATATTGCTTGCATTCTCATGACATGTTTACTTTCATTGCATATGTAAAATTCTTGTTGCATGCATCATATAGGAAACACAAAGGAGGCTTGTCACATTTGGAGATATTTGTGCCTCATGCTCTATATGAGATTACATCTCCGTAAGTGTGGCCAAAGGAAAGGATTATGCTTCATGCCCATACAGCAAGATCTTATGAATTCCGAGGTTAAATCTACTCGCGTGGTTCATGGACTAAGGCTCATACATACCCCTTTGGTTCTTATTTGCTCGATCTTTCATTTGGCATTTGTGGAAAAATATGAGGCCATAGAGTGCCACTATTTGAAAAAGAGTGTTTGAGAGTTCCCTCTAAATTCTAGGTGCGGTGTTTTCTTGTGTGTTTAGCGAGAGAACTTGGGATTTGGAGAAAGTCCTTGACTCAGCAAATTCTAGAAGTGGCCGTACGGTTCAGTCATATGACCATACAGTCCGGACTATGTAGCCATACACAGTACTTCAGGAAGAAAGAAAATGGAGATCGAACAGAACAGTTCTGAAGATCAGACAGTCCAGTCTGCACCCTGTCTGGTTCTCCAGATTTCTGATTTTCAGATATCCCGAAGTGACTGGACAGTCCGGTCTAGTGAGCGGACCGTCCCATCAGTTTAGTTGATCGCGCAAAGCGAATCCCGATCTGAGCCGTTGATCTATTCGTTGTTGATTTTTTGGCCGTTCATCTCATTCTTGACCTAAGTCAAAATTGGTCAGAGTATTTTGGTCAGTTCTCCGTTCGACTCCAGTGCCGAGAGCGCGTTCCCGACGCCGTCGTCTCCGCCTTCACCGACCCGAGCCATCGCCACCGCTCGCACTCGCACGCCGCAAGCCCAGCGCTGCCTCTGCTACTTGCAGTCGCCGTCTCCCCACCACGCGCCGCCGCGAGCCGTCTCCTCTCCATCGCGGCCGCCGCAAGCTGTTGCCTCTGCTCGCTCATAGAGCCGCCGCCGCCCTTCGCGCCGCCTCAACCTCGCCACCGCGCCGCCTCGCCTCTGTGCGTGCAGCTGCCGCCGTCTGCGCTGACTCCAGCGCTGCCGCGCCCGCAGAGCTGCCGTTGCCTCTCCCTTCTTGCTCTTCATTACCGGCAAAGTTCAAGTCTTGACCTTTTTTCGGTGATCGGAGCAAGCCTCGTGGTGTTTGTTCTTCTCTGCGTGTTGGATTCCTCCCCCTGGGTATCATGCTAATTCTCCCAATTCATCGATATATGCCCTAATTGTCGAGTAGTTAGTTAATTAATGCAATTAGTACAATTTCCATCATTAGTTGCATTAATTGATTAATTAGCTCAACCTAGATGCAATTAATTTCATGCTTATCTGTTTATTGCAATTCTAGGGTTTGTCTCATGTTTAGTCTCCACTTAGATTAATTGCCTATTATTTGACTACACACAAGATGACTTGCACCCGCCACATATAGTCGATGATCACTGTTGTTACCTTGCATAATTGTCTAGTGATTATGTCCTTCATTCAGTGCTAGGGTTTCTATTGCGCATTCTTTCCTAGCGGTGCTTTGTTTGTAGATGTATTAGGACTCTATGCTTATCCCATCTACACCTATGTGCGTGTAGTGACAGTAGCAACAGTCAGATGGCAGGGTCAGGACAAGACAAGGGCAAGGGGAAGATGCCTAAGAAGCCCAAGACCAAGAAGAGACCGAGACTGGATCCAGAGTCAGAGAGAGCCAGGAGAGTGGCCAGGCACCTAGATGCCATGGATCAGTCATAGAGGACTCCGGGGTCGCGTCTGATCCTAGAGCAGACTCGTGAGGCACAGGGTCTGAGGAGGAGCACTAGGCAGAGGACAGCACCTCTGGCTGTTGGAGTTGTACCACCGTCGTGGATGCAGTGTACTCTGATTTCCCATCAGGGGAGATCATCAAGAACTGCGGATCAGGGATCCTCCAGGCAGTAGCAGGAGGAGTGTGAGGAGGAGGAGACTAGAGAGGAGAAGACCTCAGGGGTCAGAGTCTGAGGAGCTTGTTGAGGAGGAGGAATCAGAGGAGAAGGCAGAGTAGACAGTTCCCCAGAGGACAGCTCACCGGGTAGGAGACCCGAGGTGCACTTGTGAGGTGTGCACGAGGAGGCTACAGAGACTAGTTTAGGCAGCCGAAGAGCCAGATATGGTACTTAGCTTGGTACCTTCCGAGCAGTGGGTGCCAGTCCCTAGAGACCCCGCCGCTGGAGAAAGGTTCTGGATAGTACTCCATAGGAGGATTGGAGAGGGCCTGAGATGTTGTGTGGCTTTGAGGACGAGGGAAAGGGTGCTTGTACTGCAACAGTACACCACCTACCAGGACATGAGGAGGGCCACAGGCATAGACATCGAGCAGTACTTCTCGTACCTGCCAAGACTAGCAGAGCTAGTCACTGCTCCACTCAGGTTCAGAGAGGACATGGTCCTTGAGTTCTACGTGACACTGTGGGTTGCTAGAGACCGCTTAGAGATCTGGTTCCTGTTCAGAGGGCAGCCACACCGTGTCACCAGGGAGGACCTGGTCTCCCACCTAGGACTCCTAGCCTCAGACTTCTAGCTTTATAGGAGTGCCTACGGTACACTGGAGCCACCCCGTAGACCTCAAGGAGGGAAGCTGCCTTCAGACAACCTCGTGTCGATTGCTTTCCCACCTCCGCACACTCCAGGTTTTGAGAGGGGCCCTGCGAGACTCACTGCAGAGGCCAAGGTGGTGAGAGCGATAGTCACCAGCACTATCATACCCACGTCTGGCTACAGAGAGGAGTTCAAACTTTTACACTAGTGTGCTGTAGCAGCCATCTTGAGGACGCAGACTTTCGACTTGGCAGACCTTCTCATTGGAGAGATGGAGGAGGTCATTTCTGAGAGGGTTGGAGGATGTCACTTGGTCTACGGGCCCTATATTTGCTGTCTCTTGAGGAGGATGGACCTAGTGATGGAGGAGCAGTACGACGCTTTCCCTGAGGTGACCACCAGTGTGACAACCCTATACCGAAATAAGGTATGCCGTACAAGATAGCATTCACACATGAACATTCATCATTTACAAAGTTACATCACTTAAGTGCATAATATTACAAGTTCAAAGGTCAAGGGGAAGCAAGTTCAGATTTCATTACAATACTTATGTCCTTGGTTCATATTACATGAATAAGCGGAAGCGAAAAGACGACAAAACACGATGTCGATCACCTAAGTAAACCATGCCGGCCCTATGGCGATGGCTCACTCATCACAGTTAGGGGAGCTAGGGACCCATTCAATGGTGCAATTCTGAGGCTCCTCACCTTCCCAAACCACTTTGTTACAACAATCACAGTAAGTAGCTTGAGGGAAACCTGAAAAATAACATAATCGCAAAGCCTGAGTATCTAACATACTCCGCAAGACTTACTCGTCAAAAGGTTTACTAAAACTGACTCCTAATATGTAGGGGGCTGACCGGGCTTATTTGATATTTGCATAAAAAGATCCTATTAGTTCTATGCTGCACTTTCATTCCTTAACCAAGATTTTACTTAGCTTATTGCAGAAAAATAACTATGGTGAATTTAGCTAGCTGCTAAGACTTGAACATAAGTAAAGAGCAATACATCATAGCAATATGTAGCCATAGCATAAGTAAATTTCAGAATCATAACCACAACTTCACTACTTAACATATCATTTCCGCTGCTCGAACAAGAGGTACTCATAACCACAAGGGACGGCAATTTGAATCGATTTACATCCTTAGGAGAAAACTCAAATACACGACATACGCATCACTCAAGAACACGTATGGCCACCATTCACAAGATTGCTATAAATTTGATCCGGGGCCATCGATCCCGAGTACATGTCCTCCCCGTGATACAGTACTTCGTATCCGAGGCTTAACCCGTGCACTCTCCAGCGGTCCTCAAACCCGTGCATCCACCATGCCATTCACATCACCTCTGGATCGATGAGTAGGGTCATCCAACAATACGACGCCTAAGTTACTAGGAGGTGAACAAAATTATTTTCATATTTTTAGGACTTTTATTCCTCAAGTTATTGATTTTGAAGTTTAATTCAAAGTTTGGCTTATTTGTGCAATTGCCACCCGGCAATTCAAATTGCCAGGCGCGCGCGCGCGAGCCCGCACTGCGGCCGGCGCCGGCGAGCTCAGGCCAGGGCTAATCGGCGGCATGGCTAGGATGGCTTCCTACCCAGTGTCACACGGCGTCGCGTGGCGGTCTCGTTGCACTGGTCGGCGGCTGACAGGAGGCGCCGGAGGGTGGCCGGCGGCAAGCGGCAGAGCAGAGGCGACTACAGCGGTGTCACGCTGTGCTTGCAGGGGGCGGGAGGGGTCGAGAGTTGGCCTGAGAGCAGCACGTTGGTGCGGGGATTGACGGCGTCGAGGTGGGGTTCACTGGAGATTGTCGGAGCAGCTCTCCCGTCGGCGAGGTGGCTGGCTCCGACAGCGGCGACTCCAGTTCCTTCGCACAATCCGGAGGCAGCTCTGTGAATCAAGCTGGAGACGATTGCTGGCACGGCTAGGAAGGTTGCTGGCGCATCGATTTGCGAAGAAAGGGGGCGACAAGTTGCTGCCTTGGTCCTGCTGGAGACGGCGACGGCAGTGGTGGTTTGAAGCAGGGCTTATGGGCTCGGTTTCGCCAGAGAGGGAGAGGAAAGCGGTGCCCTGACTTGAGGTCGTGCTGGGGGGAATGGGTGGAACACTTGTGAGCAGAGAGGGAGAGGAATGGTGTGCTGTGTGAGCTGCTGCCTCTTTTGATCTGCTCAGCGACAGAGAGGGCAGAGAGAAGGGAAGGAGAGGAGGTGGCGGTTGGGGAGTGGTCTGCCGGCGGGGTGGCCTTCAATGATGGCCAGCGGCACAGGGAGTAGCAGGCAGAGCAGTGGCCAGGATGGGGGTGCAGATAGGAGGCGATATTGGTGCAGTGATCGGCGGTGGCGGGTACGGCGGTGTGGATTAGGGAGTGGACCAAAGAAAGGAGAAAAATTGACCCCCTTGACTCAGAATAGTGGTCGGTGTTTTGCAAACATCGCCAAGTTCTAGTGCTCCAAACTTTGTGTAGATTTTTGTGCATGCCCAGGGAATTACATTCTACAACTTTGCTTTTGGGGTGAAGTTGAGATTCTTGCTGGAGATTCACTGAAAAATCCTATAACAGAGGTGCATTTGTTAATTTTAGGGACTTTTTAAGGGTATTAAATGATTACCAAAAATTCTGGTAAAATCCTCAAAATTTTATTTTAATACTCCCAACATGAATATGCAAAAATATTGGTGCACTTCCATGTGTTTTTGTGATGTTTGTGAATTGTCCTAATTTGGCTAATTTTGGGGATTTACTGAATTAAATTTTTATTCTCTTTCTTTGGCATTTGAATTACTTGAGGTTTTTAATTAGCCATCAAATTATCATTAGGGTTAGCTTAATGAGCCTTTTGTGACATGGGATGTCCCAGCACACCCCCCTTAAAAGAAATCTCTCGAGATTTCCAAATGGATGAACAAAAGAGAGGGGGCGTGGGCGGTTACCGGATTTGCGAGGCCAAGAATTCCGGAAAGTTGGTTTTCAGAAACTCTTCTTGTTTCCAAGTTGCTTCGTCTTTGGTATGGTTACTCCATTGCACTTTGTAGAAGGTGATAGTGCGGCTGCACGTTACCCGGTCTTTTTTATCAATGATTCGGACGGGGTATTCGGGGTAGAAGAGGTATTCTTCCAATTGCTCGGTGTCAGAGATAACCACGTCGATCAGAAGCTTTAAACACTTATTGAGTTGGGATACATGGAAGACGTTGTGCACCCGCTCAAGATTTTCCGGTAGTTGCAACCGATAAGCAACGGCGCTATGCTTCTCTGTGATTGGAAAGGGTCTGATGTAGCGGCGTGCTAATTTTCCCTTGATTCCAAAGCAAGATACACCTTTGTTGGTAGAAACCTGAAGATAGACATGATCTCTCTTTTTGAACTCCAATGGACGTCTTCTTTTGTTAGAATAACTTATTTGACGGGATTGTGCGGCCTTCATGTTAGCTTGGATTTGCCGCACTTTCTCTTTGGCTTGCGTGATAAGATCTGGACCAAAGGTAATTCTTTCTCCCAATTCTGACCAATTCAGCGGTGTTCGACACGAGTGACCATACAAGGCTTCAAACAGTGACATTCCCGAACTCTCTTGGTAGCTATTGTTGTAGGAGAATTCGGTGAACGGCAGACAATCTTCCCAATTTCCACGATTGTCTAGAACATAGGCTCTCAATAGGTCCTCCAAATATTGATTTAGTCTCTCAGTTTGACCATCGGTTTGCGGATGACAAGCGGAACTTTGGATAAGAGTGGTGCCAAGACAAGCATGCAGTTGCTCCCAAAAACGAGCAATAAATTGGGGACCTCGATCGGAGATAATAGTCTTGGGCACACCGTTCAAACATAGGACTCGTACGATGTAGAGCTCGGCATACTGCTTGGTAGAGTAGGTTGGATGGACGGGAATAAAATGGGCAGATTTGGTCAACCTATCCACAATAACCCATATCGAATCGTGCTTCTTGGGTGTGAGGGGTAATCCAACGATGAAATCCATGGCAATATCCTCCAATTCCCAAGCGGGGTTTTTTAATGGGTGCAAAAGACCGGCTGTTCTCAAGTGATAGGCCTTCACACATTGGCAAGTATCGTATTCGGAAACATAACGAGCAACCTCTCATTTCATACACGTCCACCAAAACTTTTCCCTTAACCCACGGTACATCTTGTTGCTACCGGGGTGTATGGAGTATTTGGACAAGTGAGCCTCATCCAAAATTTTCTTTCTTAGCTCCTCATTCTTTAGAACAACAAGGCGATTGTTCAACCATAGCACTCCATCGTCGTCTTGTCGAAAACATGTAGGTTCTTCCTTCCCTATCTTCTGGCGAATATATTCCATTCACTTGTCCTTTTTTTGCGCTTCCACAATTTCTTCCAGAAGGGTGGGAATAAGAGCTAAATTATACAAGGATCCATATGGAATGACACGAATACTTGGTTCACTAGAATTTGAAATTGGGCAAGCTTCCAAAGAGCAAACAATTGTGCAATTGCATTGATTCCTTCGACTCAAGGCGTCGGCAACCACGTTGGCTTTTCCGGGGTGATAATGAATTTCCAATTCATAGTCCTTGATTAATTCTAACCACCTATGTTGTCTCATGTTCAGTTCTTGTTGAGTGAAGATGTATTTGAGACTTTTGTGGTCGGTGTAGAGATTAACAAGATTACCGAGCAAGTAGTGGCGCCAGGTTTTTAAGGCTAGGACAACGGAGGCCAATTCCAAATCATGAGTGGGACAATTTTGTTGATGCTTCCGGAGCTGTCATGAGGCATAGGCAATAACACGGCCTTCTTGCATAAGCACACAACCTAATCCGGTGCCGGATGCATCACAGTAAACATCGAACGGTTTGGTATTATCGGGTTGAGCCAAAACCGGAGCAGTTGTCAAATGCTTCTTGAGCGACTGAAAAGCTTCTTCACATGCACTACTCCATTTGAACTTAGCATCCTTTTCCAATAAGTTGGTCATAGGCTTGGCAATGCTTGAGAAGTTGGGAATGAATTTTCCAATAATAACCGGCAAGGCCAAGGAAACTGTGAATTTGCTTGACCGATTTCGGAGCTTTCCAATTTAGCACATCCTCTACTTTGCTAGGATCAACGGCTACTCCTCCTGCTGAAATGATGTGACCCAAGAATGGAACTTTCTCTAGCCAAAATTCACACTTGCTAAATTTGGCATAAAGTTGATGATCTCGGAGTCGTTGTAGAACAATGCGGAGGTGTTCGGCGTGCTCTTCCTCCGACTTGGAGTAGATAACGATGTTGTCAATGAACACAACTACAAACTTATCCAACTCTGGCATGAATATGGAGTTCATCAAATACATGAAATGGGCTGGAGCATTGGTGAGACCAAAAGGCATGACAAAATATTCGAAAAGACCTTATCGCGTGGAGAAAGCTGTTTTTGCAATGTCTTCGGCTGAGATCTTTATTTGGTGACAACCGGATCGAAGATCAATCTTGGAGAAGACATTAGCACCCACTAGTTGATCAAAGAGAATATCAGTTCGAGGTAGGGGGTACTTGTTCTTGATGGTTACAACATTTAAAGGCCTATAGTCAACACATAGGCGTAGGGTCTTGTCTTTCTTCTTCATAAAGAGAGCAGGACAGCCCTGAGGAGATGAACTCGGTCAGATGTAACCCTTGTCTACAAGCTCTTGCAATTGCTCTTTTAATTCCGCTAACTCATTAGGAGCCATTTTGTACGGCCTACGAGAGATAGGCGCCGTGCCGGGTATGAGTTCAATCGTAAGCTCGACATCCCTGTCCGGAGGCATTCCCGACGAATCATCTAGAAATACGTCGGGAAAATCACATACCACTGGAATGTCCTCTAGATTTTTCCCTTCAACATGACACACTTGAGGAGTGGAGGATTTGGGACATGGCAATTGGAGGATGGACGGGCCATGTAAGGGTGAGTTCAAATGGACTTCTCGGGATTCAATGTGCACGACGGCTTTATGTCTAGTCATCCATCTCATACCAAGAATTATGTCAATGCTTTGGCCATCTACAATGATTAGGTAAGTGGGGTATATGTTGCTTGCTAACTTAAGTGGCACTTTTCTTAACTCAAAATGAGCCCTTATTTTTCCAGCGGGAGATATGACGATGTATGGTATTCCCATAGTGGTGGGGGTGTTTTTCAAACGATTCACAGATGCTTGACTAATAAAATCATGTGTTGCTCCTGAATCAAAAAGAACCATGGAAGCATGTTGCTTGATCGAGAACGTACCCGCGAGAATGAGTTCTCCAACTTGGATCTCTTTGACGATGGTGTAGTTGACTCGGCCATTCTTGTGCGTGGGTGTAGAAGACTGGGAGCGACTTCCATTGCTGCCATTGTTGTTGCCGCTGCTGTGGTTATTGTTGTTGTTGTTCCCGGAAGTGTTGGAGTTGTTGTTGTTGCCCAGGTTGCGCTTCGGGAAATGGCACTCCTTAGCAAAATGACCAGTTTGGCCGCAGTTGTAGCATGGCTGCGACGAGTTGGTCTTTACTACTTGATTACTCTGCTGCGGAGGGTGGGAACTAGAAGATTGCTGCTGGTTGCCTCCATGGACGCGAGATTGCTGCTAGGAGAATGCTGGATGAGGTCCTCCTCCCGACGGTACCGCAGCCCAGAATTTCTATCCAGTCGGGGAGGTGATTGCTAGCTTATACTTGGGTGGTGCAGAGCCGGATGAACTTCCTATAGCACGTTTCCTCTTCTTGTCTTCCTGGTTGGCACAGATGGTGTCTTCTTACACGATGGTGGCACTCATCAAATCGTTGAATGTGCCGGCGGTGACTTGTGCTAAGCGGTCTTGCAGCTTCGGGGTAAGACCCGAACGAAAACAATCCTTTTTCTTCTCGTCCGTATCAGCGTGATATGACACGTACTGAGCCAAGTAGTTGAACTTCCATGCATACTCTTGCACGGTTCCAGAGCCTTGCTTCAAGTTGAGGAACTCTTGCAACTTGTGCTTCATGAGTCCAGCGGGGATGTGGTGCGCACGAAATGCTACGCAGAATTCCATCCAAGTGACTTGATGACCAGCGGCAAGAGCGGCGGTGAAACTGGCCCACCAAGCACTTGCGTAGCCACGGAGTTGCTGCACAGCGAAGAGAAGCTTCTGATGTTCGGTGCAGTGGAGGAGAGCGAACTTCGACTCCAGAGTGCGAATAAAATTATCCGCTTCCAGCGGATCACTGGCTTCTCCGAAGGTGGGTGGATGAGTTGCCTAGAAGTCGCTATAGGAGGATTCACGAGGCTGCAGTGGTGGTGGTCCCGGAGCTCCTTCGCGGTTCATGTTCTCCATGAACATGCGGAACATCTCATTTTGGTTATGGATGAGCTTCTCCATAGCCATCATGGATGGCATGTTGGGTAGCGGCCCGTTTCCAACGATGTTTGAGGCGCCAAGAGCATCACCGATGTTTTCTCCACTGCGGCGGGTTTGCACCATCTGCCATATGAACAAAGCATGTTATCCCGATCATCACATGAGACAATATGATAACAAGGCTATGACATGGTGACGAAATAAAATATCAGATTGTTCATAACTTGAAATGCTGACAAGTAAATGGTGCGGACATACGAGATAACTTAAATTCCATAAATTCCAACACCATAGGCAACATAATTATAATAAAAACCATAGGTACATGTGATGCAACTCTTGATACATGGAAAATCTTAGGTTACATCACTCGGAACATGGCAAGTCTTAGGTTACTAACATTATCCACATACAAGCATGATGTCTCACGAGATTTCCACCCTACACATGTACTACTACTCAGTTACTCGGCGTGGCTACCACCATCGGACTCCACGTCCATATCACCCGGTCTAGGGGGTGCTTCATAGTTAACGCTGGAATCATCGTTCTCACTCAAATCAGCGTTATTGGGGGGAATCACTGGGAGTGGAATGGGTGGCTGATCATTAAGGATGGCGTTCAGCTGGCCATTGGCAGCTTGGAGATGCTCAATGACTAGCTCTTGCTGTGCAATGATGGCATGAGCATCGTTGAGGTTCCCTTCCATGACATCCCGCGCATCTTGAGCTTCTTCGTGCTGAGCCTGTAGCTCACTTCGCTCCTCCAAGAGAGCGGTGACCTGTCCATGAAGAGAGTATATCTCCTCTTGGGACGCGGTGAGTTTGGCATTGCGTTGGTTCAGTTGCTCCTGCAACTGATCATTTGCATTGCCCTCGATAATGAGCTGAGCATCATGGAGCTGCTCGAAAAGATCGGCCCGCTCCAACTCGCTAGTGTGCAGCTTGTCCTCAAGAACTGCAAATTTAGTGTCACGCTCCACGAGCTGGGCATCAAGGGCAACAACTGTGGACTGCAGCGCCTCGCGCTCCCGTTCCAACTCGAGAATGCGGGCGGCAAGGTACTCAGGGTCCTTCATGAGCTTGCCAACATCCATCTGCCGGAATACAGTTTTGCAAGGGTGAGTCAAAACTTAATATTCCACTAAGCATACATGCTCAAAATAGCATAAGGAATGATTGATAAAAGAAAAGAAACGAGGTTCCCGATCCGTTTGATGATCGGCAACGACAAAAATTCTGCGGTTGACGGAGTAACCCGCAGAAATGAGCAAAAACACTTAGCTTCTGGACAAAATTAAAATTTTTGTATTCTACAAAAGTTGTGGAGGATTTATTTATCTTTTCAATGCATACTCACACATATCCATCCGAAAAAAATCTCTGGGAGTTATGATCATCCAAAGACAGGGGAGCTTACTATTTTTGCCAAATTCGACCCAGTTCCAGATTTTCCTAGGACAAACTCCCTAAACAAAACTTGTAGATCGAAACACCAGCTTTCCAACGAGTACTTATTCACCATCATTGAATTAAAATTGGGAAAGTTATTCTCATTTTAGTGAAACTGACTTTTCTGGCAAGGTTGGGTTCTTATCGGGTGAGTTTAAGTTTTCGGTTTAGGTGCCATAGGGATTCAAAATTGCCCAAAGCTTGGTAATATCACATGTTTGCAATATTAGTGAACTTTTTACATGATTTGGTAAGGATGAATACATATGGTATGCATGAATGCCAATGCTCAATATGACGGTTTCCTACATCCTCACAAAAAGAAAACTTGACTGAATATATAAATTGATCCTTTCGATGGCACACACACCTCTCACACATTTATCTAATGAACTACACGTGGTTAGTGTACCTGCAAGAGATCCATTTCAGAAACAATACATCAAATTCAAAAGAAACAAGCCAAAATAACAATGACAGTTTATGCCCAGGTATTTGCCCACCCGGAAGGCAGCCGACGTTTAAATGCATTCGGTCCGCGCATCAATCAAAGCCCAGGTCTTTGCCCACCCGGAAGGCATTCGGTATTTACAGCGCAACCGATCCGTGCACAATGACATACCTTCGTTGAAGAATCTATAGATGCAAGTAATTTAACAAACATAACCTAGGTTTAGCTTTGTCACCTACTAATACTAACTCTTATATGGGCACTACTAGTTTGTACCTCACAGTAAGGCATAAAAACGACTTGTTTACATTTTAAAATGTTCATTTGTGTGTAGCTTATCCTGAGATGGCTCTGATACCAGCTGTGACAGCCCTATACCGAAATATAGGGTATGCCGTACAAAATTGCCTCAGGAGATGATTAACGAAGTAACCATACATAGCATTCACACATGAACATTCATCATTTACAAAGTTACATCACTTAAGTGCATAACATTACAAGTTCAAAGGTCAAGCAGAAGCAAGTTCAGATTACATTACAATACTTATGTCCTTGGTTCATATTACATAAATAAGCGGAAGCAAAAAGATGACAAAACACGACGTCGATCACCTTGGTAAACCATGCCGGCCCTATGGCGATGGCTCCCTCATGATGGTTAGGGGAGCTAGGTACCCATTCAATGGTACAATTCTGAGGCTCCTCACCTTCCCAAACCACTTTGTTACAACAATCATAGTAAGTAGCTTGAGGGAAACCTGAAAAACAACATAATCGCAAAGCCTGAGTATCTAACATATTCCACAAGACTTACCCGTCAAAAGGTTTACTAAAACCAACTCCAAATATGCAGGGGGCTGACCGGGCTTATTTGATATTTGCATATAAAACTCATATTAGTTCTATGCTGCACTTTCATTCCTTAACCAAGATTTTACTTTGCTTATTGCAGAAAAATAACTATGGTGAATCTAGCTAGCTGCTAAGACTTGAATATAAGTAAAGAGCAATACATCATAGCAATATGTGGCCATAGCATAAGTAAATTTCATAATCATAACCACAACTTCACTACTTAACATATCATTGCCACTGCTTGAACAAGAGGTACTCATAACCGCGAGGGACGGCAATTCGAATCGATTTACATCCTGTAGGAGAAAACCCAAATACACGACATATGCATCACTCAAGAATACGTATGGCCACCATTCACAAGATTGCTATAAAGTCGATCCGGGGCCATCGATCCCGAGTACATGTCCTCCCCGCGATACAGTACTTCGTATCCGAGGCTTAACCCGTGCACTCTCCAGCGGTCCTCAAACCTGTGCATCCACCATGCCATTCACATCACCTCTGGATCGATGAGTAGGGCCGTCCAACAAAACGGCGCCCAAGTTACTAGGTTTACCAATTCCCATATAAAGGTATGTACTTGGTACTGTTCAATACTTGTCCGCGGAGTTGCAATGATAGGTGCTCTATTTTATCAAGTTCATTAATCGTGTGAGGCATAGTTGAATCAAGTGATTCCATAACCTACTGTTGACTCCACTAGTTTAAGCATAGCATTTACTAACGGAGAGGCTTGCTAACATAAACTAATTATAGGTCATTTGCTGGAGTATGCAAGTGGGTTCCATGCAAGTCCTATACTTAATGCACAATACAATATTCCTAGCTTGTGACAAAGTAAAAGGACTCGTAAAATAATTAGGTATGCACCGGGGCTTGCCTTGGGAGTGATCGTAGTTAGCGTCTTCACCGAAGTTCACTTCAGATCCTGGTTGCTCCGGTGTGATCTCCTCGACCTTGGGCCCTATATGAAATGAACATGCATAAATAACGAGGAATACACAAGGGTCCATGGAGTTCCCTAGTCAAATATGAAAGATATGGCATAATGATTCATAGCACTTCCTCAACAAATAAAGTTAAGGAAATGATGCTCATGCATGAATGGGTATGTACACATAAGTATGGAATGACAACCACTTAATTGAAGGGGACAAACTTCTAATTATAAGAAATATGGGTTTTATTCATCGAAAACCTAGTTTATGTCTACCCTAAATATGAGGATGGCATCATTGAGGACTACCTTGCATTACATGATGAAGGTGACAAAAAAATACAGTGCTAGGGCCTAAGCTTCAGAAAGTTCATTTTTTTTTTGCAACATGGCTAAAGTGACAATTATGCAACTAATCATAGCAATATATGAGATTAACAAGGCTATATTACATAAAATAGCTCTAGGTACATATAACTAATTAGGGACCATGAGCATATAATGGAGAGTGAGAAACTCTACTGCAAGTCAAGATTAATATTCTATATGAACAGTACCAGAGGGAAAATCTACTAAATATTAACTATAGCAATATTCATAGTGAAATTTCCTAAGCTATTTACTAAATGAGCAACTTAACAGCAGAAAGCATACTGATCGTACTCACAATTTTACATGGAAATTTACAGAGATGTATGAATGCACAAAGAACAGGAATACCAAATTTCATAATCAAATTCCTAACAAAGAATTTACATAAATTCATTTACTGAAAATGGAGATTATGCATTAGCACTGAAAATATGCATAAAAATGGAAATGTGCTTTTGCAAAAAGTTTAGAGATGCCATGATATGCTCACTGAACAAGTTTCATGATTTTACCACTTATATATTTTTACTTATGAATTTATTACTCTAACTAGGGTTATAAAATTAGGGAATTAAATTAATTAATGCACTGCATAACCTTGGCCCTCAACTTGTTTTTCTGTTAAAGAGGAATTTTAGGAGTCGAAAAAAATTAGTTTCATATTTTCAGGACTTTTATTCCTTAAGTTATTGATTTTTGAAGTTTAATTCAAAGTTTGGCCTATTTATGGAATTGCCACCCGGCAATTCAAATTGCCACCCGGCAATTCAAATTGCCAGGCGCGCGCGCGTGGTGGCTGGTGCCGGCGAACACGAGCCAGGGCTAATCGGTGGCATGGCTGGGACAGCTTCCTACCCAGGGTCGCACGGTGTCGTGCAGCGCCGGAGGGTGGCCGACGGCGAGCGGCGGAGCAGAGGCGACTACGGCAGCGTTGTGCGGTGCTTGCGGAGGGCGAGAGGGATCAAGAGTTGGCCTGAGAGAATCACCTTGGTGTGGGGATCGACGGCGTCAAGGTGGAGCTCGGTGGAGATTGCCGTAGCAGGGCTCCCGTCGGCGAGGTGGCCGGCTCCGATAGCGGCGACTCTAGTTCCTTCGCACAATCTGGCGGCGGCTCTGCGAATCAAGTAGCGAGCATTAGGGCGAGGCTAGGAAGGTTGCTGGCACATCGATTTGCAAAGAAAGGGGGCGATGAGTTGCTGCCTTGGTCCTGCTGGAGACGGTGGCGGCGGTGGTGGTCTTAAGCAGGGCTTATGGGCTCGGGTTCACCAGAGAGGGAGAGGCAAGCGGTGCCCCGACTTGAGGTCGTGCTGGGGGGAATGCGTGGAATGCTTGCGAGCAGAGAGGGAGAGGAATGGTGTGCTATGCGAGCTGCTGCCTCTTTTGATCTGCTCGGTGGAAGAGAGGGTAGAGAGAAGGGAAGGAGAGGAGGTGGCGGCTTGGGTGTGGTCTACCAGTGGGGTGGCCTTCAGTGATGGACGGTGGCACAGGGAGTAGCAGGCAGAGCAGTGACCGGGATGGGGGTGGAGAGAGGAGGCGATGTTGGTGCAGTGATCGGTGGTGGCAGGTACGGCGGTGTCGATCAGGGAGTAGACCAGCGAAAGGAGAAAAATTGACCCCTTTGACTCAGAATAGTGGTTGGTGTTTTGCAAAAATCACCAAGTTCTATTGCTCCAAACTTTGTGCAGATTTTTGTGCATGCCCAGGGAATTACATTCTACAACAATGCTTTCGGGGTCAAGTTGAGATTCTTCTTGGGGATTCACTGAAAAATCCTATAACAGAGGTGCATTTCTCTAAGTTTAGGGAATTTTTAAGAGTATTAAATTATTAGCAAAAATTCTGGTAAAATCCTCAAAATTCACTTTTAATATGGCCAACATGAATATGCTAAAACATTGGTGCACTTCTATATGTTTTTGTGATGTTTGTGAATTGTCCTCATTTGGCTAATTTTGGGGATTTACTGAATTAAATTTTTATTCTCTCTTTCTTTGGCATTTGAATTACTTTAGGTTTTTAATTAGCCAGCAAATTATCATTAGGGTTAGATTAATTAGCCTTTTGTGACATGGGATATCACAACCAGCTAGTCACCTAGAGTCCCTAGGGGATCCCAGTCTACCTCCAGCCAACACACAGGAGAGGAGGAGCAGGAGTCATCAGTACTACACGAGCAGGCAGCTCAGCCAAAGACGGTGATTCCTGAGTCAGTTAGCACAGGAGCACCTCCCTAGCCGACAGGTTTGCAGTCTGAGGACACTGTCATAGTGGCAGCACTAGTAGGACGGCTGGGAGAGTTTATACAGAGTATGTCAGAGGATAGGCGTCAGATGATGGAGCTCATCAGAGGACATGCAGATCTTCAGCGTCAGCAGATGGCACTTGTCTCCTCTCTGGTGACTCAGATGACGGAGCTTAATCAGAGACAGGTCGATCAGCAGTCAGGACCTTTAGTGTTTCCTCAGTTCAAGCAGCTGCAGACTCAGCCAGGACCCTTCACGGATTTGATGATAGCACAGTCCAGCGGACTGTCACTCTCAGGGGTCTTACCAACAGGGGAAGCAGGACAGACTTTCTCTTCAGCACAACTCTCTCTCGTGTTAGCCTCCTCTCTGTCTGCATTGTTTTTCTCACCCTCACAATCTTCTAGCTCGCAAATGGCAGGTTACTCCAGCTTCCAGCACATACTGGTCAGGAGTCTGTTCTCACACATTGTGCACACTACTCGTGCAGACTCCCAGACCACCCCAGAGTCAGCTATAGCTTCAGTTCTACCTCTTATTGCCACTGTTACCACTCTCACCCCTCAGGCAATAGAGGATCTTGTCCATGGAGGCTTCTCACAGCAGGACGTGGCAGACCTCTTACTACTCCAGACTTCAGCTCAGGAGACTGCCACAGTTACTCCAGCAGTACAGGACAGCGGGTCTGAGTCGCCTGTAGACCTTGGTTTCTTTGAGCAGCTGGATGCTTAGGCGGCATAGGCTCAGGGAGCACAGCAGGATCCACCTCAGGAGCAGCCAGGAGCAGAGCCTACAGAGGATGTCACTGCACCACTTCCTTCGACCATGAGCGCTTAGATGTTCATATTTTCCCACCTTGTTGGCTTTTTGGTGCTTGTTGCCCAAGGGGGAGAAGATACTAGGTCTAGGGGGAGTGCGAGTGTCATCTTGTTACGATCGAGAGTAACTTGTATCTAAGGGGAGCTACGAGGTTTTGGGAGATAAATCATTTGGTTCTTATTTTGAGGACATATTTGTTGTTCGTAGATTGTGATGAGTCATGGATTTCATTCGCTTGTGTTTGACTCATTTTGATCTCACTTGGTTTATTTCCTTTCAATATGCAGTGCTTGTATTTATTGATTATCATGTATGCTTGTATATGATATCATGATGATGAATGCATGTTCTTAATTCTTATGCATTGCCATACTATCTTGTTGCATCTCATCACTCATGTCTTGCATTTGTCGTTATGCTTTCATTCAATGTATTGCCATGACATGCATGCATGTTTCTTCTAGAGTATGCTCTTCACTCTTTTCCTTATATCCCTAGATGATCCTTGATTGAGTAGGACCTTATGTGCTCTCTTATATGTTGTTATGGTTCCTCTTGATCTTTGTGTAGCTTGTTTAGCCCGGTTATTCTTAGAAGTTTATCAATTAAGTAGTGGTTGTCATCAATCAACAAAAACAAAAAGGGGGAGATTGTAAGCTTCACGACCATTGATGATTTGATCCCCGTGGTATGGATGTTTTGGTGATAGATGACTACTATGAAATTGTGGGCTAACATCTACATGAGTGTTGTGTATGTAGGAATCATCTCTTAACTCTATTGCAAATCATATGGATGATGGTTGCCTTGGTGATTGATGAAGATGACCGCAAGCACGGAGGCTTGTGAACTTGATGGAGTCCAAGGGTTGATGGAGATGGATCGAAGCGGAGAAAAAGCTATGGTGCAAGTGTTTGGAACACTTGAGTAGTTGTTAGGGCTTTGAGTCCATAGGAAAAAAAATGGAGTATCAAGGGGGTCTAGGTCATTCTCATAGGTCATGTCTAGTCGGTGATGTGCAAGGTTGCTCGGTGAAATCACAGGCACTAGGTGATAGTGGAGAAGCCAAGGAGCTGTTCGGAGAAGCCTGGAAACAAAGTCAAGCGAGGACGACAAGTTTCAGCTTGTGGACATAGAGACCGGACAGAGGGGTTAGTGGAGACCGGACTGTAAGGTCACTATGGGAGTTTTCCAGGACTTAGTGCGAGGAGAAAGAACTCTGTCAGCAGGAGACTTCGTACAGACCAGACGGTCCGGTCAGTAGGAGTGCGAGGGAGACAGAAGCAGCCTAGTGCCAAAATGTTTATGGACTGGAGAGAGAAACGGACCGGACTATCCGGTCAGGTGACCGGACTGTCCGGTCAGGTGACCGGACTGTCCGGTCAGTTGAGGAATCAGCAGTGGCAGAGTCGTTTGTGCACAAAGTTGTAGTGACCAGAATGTCTGGTCAGTGTGCCCAGGAAGCTGATTTCATGGAGCAACGGCTAGTTTGAGGTTGGGAGCATATATAACTTCGTTGCTGGGGTCTTAGAGACCTCTCTTGGCCAGTGGAATATCTCAGAGCATTTGGTAAGGTCCAAGAGGAAGAGAGGAGAGCACTAGGAGGAGATATTGCATATCTTGAGAGTGCTAGAGAAGAGTAGCTTGAGCATCTTGCACATATAAGGCTAGGGTGTCCTTGAGGGTGTGATCTAGATTGTTACTCTTGATCTATGGTGAGACCAAGACCGGTTAGGTGTCGGTGATCGAGCCTATCATGATCGGTTGTGAAGGCCGTCACACGTTTGTACACGGTTTGAGCCCACCATTAAAAGGGGCATCGCTAGTGAGCGCTCGTGTCGACTCGGGGAGTTCGACAAGTTCTCGAGGGAGGCGAGCTTGTGCTTTATGCAGCGGTAACGCACACCGTGTCTTCACTCGAGGAGTGATTGCGGGCTCATGGGCAAAAACTCCACTTGGTGGCGGGAGGAACCGGGACTCCAGCAGGAGTGGTCCAACAAGGATTAGGGGAAGGCGCCATCCTTTCGAGACCTCGGGAAAAAACCACAAGCATTCCTTGACCCTCTCTTTACTATTCCGCATTTGTGTTCTCTAGTGAGTAGGGTGACTGTTGACTTTTGCTAAGCCATATTAATAAATCATTCCCGGCACGGGGCCAGAAACGGTTCACTAATATGTCCCAGAGTCAAGTAGGTAAAATCCGCAAGCGCACGGAGAATACCGCTGTAGCATTTCACCCGGAAGTATTCAGGGTATCGTATTTGTTTATCCCAAAGGAAGGGTATGATCAAGAAGCGTTACTAACATATAAGATCATGTTAACAATTAGCAAGGATATCTAACCAAGACAGGCGGGTACATGATAATAACCGGGTAGTGTGACACACACAGAAGGTTCCTACTAAATAAATAAAGTCTAGTGGAGGAAAGACTAGGCTAAGCTACTCCTACTATACATTCCTATACAGTTGCATAGCCTAAGTAGAATACATACAGACCCACACTCAGGTTCAGCAGTCAATAATATAGCACTTCAGGCACGGACTTACCCCTGCATCCACAGGCGACTTCCGCCAAGGGCCTACGCACTAGCCTAGCGGGGAGGATTTCAAAGGACGGACAGGGCTGTCACCACCTGCCGCCTACCTCAACGAACCAGTAGACTAACGAATAATTGATGCAAATCAGTCACCCAAGTACCATACTTGCATGACCAAAGAGCACTCTGCCCCTCCGTGATTACTATTAACGAGGCAGAGCTACCGTACGAATACGATCACCAAACCCATGCTATACTTTATCAGTTAAAACTAAGCATAGAGACTATAACATATAAACTAGACTATAGTGACGGTATATAACTAGCATGACAATAGTAGTATAATAAATATAAACTACTATCACACAAGTAGACTATACTATCACATATATGGATCACAATATCAAACAAGAAACTCATGACCCAAGCACAACTATATAGAAAAGATATATATATTGATAAGAGCAAAGTCTTACAAAAGGGAAAAGATACAAGAGCCATACCAATTCCAAGTGAAGACTTGGGACTAGAGAGCTCTAGACTCAGCCTAACTCCACTAAAACTCCAAGAACTACTACTAGCAAGAGAGAAATGCTTCTTGTGGTGTGTGTTGAGTGTGAAGGCACACCCTCCTATTTATAGCCTCAATAGGTCGGCAAGGGAGAGTAACCGCCACGGAAGGCATCTCAAACCGTCATCAGGAGTCGCGGAGGAGCCAACACGTGGAAGCCCAGGCGGAGAGGGCGCCCGGCCGGGTCGGCCGACCTGACCAGGTCGGCCGACCTGGGGGTGGCCCCTCCTGGCCTGTGCTTTCTCCAGGTGGCTGTCCTGTGGGCCCTGACGTCGGTTTGCGCGGTATTACAGGGAGTTACGTCGGTTAAGTGCTGAAAATGGGCCCTTCAATCCGTGTGACGTCCATGTGGCACTCTCTGATTGGTCGAAAGTGTGTTTTCTTGCCTTTTGAGGTGTTTCCTTCACATTTCCTCCTGCATGCACAAAGTTCTCCAAGTACAAGTGGAACTATATTATTGTGCTAAAGCATGCGTGTTTGAAATGCCAAATTCTCCTTTATTTGAGTATAGTTGACGGTTAAAAATGGTACTTAACAGCCGTCAACAAACTCCCCCAAGCTTACCCTTTGCTCGTCCCGAAGCAAAGATAAACTTAAGTTGTTGATCAGGAGTTGCTACAATGTCCTACTCCTCAATAATACTATGCGCATAACAAAGTACTCTTCCTAGAATTAAATATGTTGGCACATAACTTTACCCATTTACCTCGATCCATGGGGCTTTTACACCTCATTGTCTTGGGCGGTTGAGAGATAGAACAATTGCAGGGCACCAATCACTTGCTCTAGACTCCGCTATGTTATTCCGGAGGTTTTCAAAAGATTTTGAAAATAAAAACCAAGTTCCTCAAATGATTCTCTCGGATCACTCAATATGTGTATGATTCCTCACCAAGGCAAAGTGTTGCCTATAATCACCTACTTCTAAATAAGGCTTTATGTGGAGCTCAAGGTAGGGATATATGAGGCACTCATGTTCACATAATATTGCTATGTCAAAAGACCGGATCCAAGAAAAACATCAATTCAAACAATCTTGATCAAGATGTGCAAGTGTGTGGGAGAACGGAGGAATGGTGGATGGGAAGAAATAACTCCTTTTTGAATTTTCCTTCTCTCTTTTGGAGTTTCTAGGCTATGGCTATCTTTTGCTTGCTCTCTTTTTTTTGAGCATTTTTTTTCTTTTCTTTTTGCATAGCCATAGTCCTAGTTTGCAATGAATACTTTGAGAGAGGAATTTTGTAATGGATATATGGAGTGTTTCTTTGGATGGATGGATGGATAGTGACTTTCTTCCGGTGTAGAAGAATAGCTCACGGTGGATATGGTGGATGCTATCTTCTTGATTTAGAAGGATAGCTCATGGCGGTGGATGTGTGTATATGATCTTGATCAAGAAAGCATGAAAAGAGTTCTACTAGGGTCACATCAATTTTGACTAAGCTCAATGTGAAACAAGCAGCATATGTGTAAAGGTTTTCAAATGTAAACACTACATATGGCTGTGGTGGGAATTTCATCATTGAGGAACTTATCAATTTGTCATTTTGAAAAATAAAACTCCGAAATTCAAGCTTTACGTTGAGCAAGATCATAGCAGCCCTATCTATCATATCATACCTCTCAACAACTTAGAACTAGAGAATGCATATGCTACCCACAAGATTCAAGCTCAAGGCAAGATTTACCAACAAACCTAACTCTTGAGAGAGTACTAAGTTGTAAACTAGCATTAGAGAGGAATAAAGGACAGAGCAACTGTTCATTGTCTCAACATAGGAAAATTATACACATTCATACCGCGCATGAAAAAGGGAAATATTTTTGTTCTTTTTATGTTTTGCAAATTTTTATGGATTTTTAGATTTAGCAAATGCAAGAAATAAAGGTAAGGGGAAAGATACAAGTTACCGTGAGAAGGGGGGTCCTCCCCCAAGCTTGTTCTTGCTCATATCTGTTGGTTCGGGTCGTAGCCTTGGGAGCGGAAGAAGGTATCCCAATTGTTCTGATTCTGAGCCATCATCGCGTTCAGCTGGCGGAATTGGTTGTCGCTGAAATTCTGCCATTGCTGGGTGTCGGTGACATGTTGCGTGAGAGTTTGTTGCATGCTCTCGGTGCGCAAATCAATGTCGTTCACCCTCCTTGTCAACTCGGCCATCCCATAGTTGAGTTCACGGAACCCACGGGATGAGAATGACCGAGTGGCAAAGGATGGCGGTCCGCTTGAACTTGATGACGTCTGCATGGGGTAATCGTACTGAGATTCCCATGCTCCGGCCTGCCATGTTGATACACCCGCCTCATCCTGTGGCGGGGGCTGCTCCCATACCGGATCTCCGGTCGGAGTGTGAAACTCCGGTGTAGGCTCCATATGCCTACGGGAACGTGTCGGTCGCCCTGAAACACTATGCCTGCGAACTTCTCCCACTCGCTCAAGTGGGAGGGTTAGTGCCTATTTTCTTGAGGAAGTCCGGATCGAAGCGTCGGGTGTGGGCGAATGGCCGTTCTCTCATGAGCGCGATGGCTTGGCCCTCGCGGTCATCCTTGATGTCGAGATGCTCCTCGGTGATGAGCAAGGCCGGCCTTTCCTCCGGAATTTCAGCTTCGGGGTCACCATGCCCCGGACTTGGTGTGAGCTCGACGAAGGATGCTTGACTCGTGCTTGCACGAGTGCTTTTTCTCCGCTTGATTCCGGCGACTTGCTTCATTCGTTTGAACATGGCTTTTAAAGTCCGACGAGCGGGACTTTTCTCCGGCGTTCAGCTTGATGAAGCGTTGTCCGGTCCCGGAGATGAAGACACGGATGATGCTTCTTGTTTCACTCGCCACACCTTCTTGGTCTTTGTTGCGGCCGGTGGCTTCTCGGGCTTCGGAGGCTGCGGTTTTGCAGGCTTCACAGCCTGTTTCTTTCCAGACCTCGGAGGTTGCTGCCTTGTGGACTTCGGAGGCTGTGTGACCTTTGCCCCCTTGCCTTCATCAGTTGTTGCTGTGCAACCTTTTCCTTCTCAAGGAAGTTCTTCATGAATGTGATGAGGCTGTCCTTCTTTGGCGGAGTGACCTCCACTTCCTTGATGTTGCTTGGGTTCGGCCCGTACTTGATACGGATCATGTTGCACTGTTCTTTCCGTGGCCGAAAGTCAAACTTCTCCTCCTTGCCATTGATGTGGAAGCGGATTTCTCCGGCTCCTACATCGATGCGAGCATCCGCAGTGCTGAGAAATGGGCGTCCCAGGATGAGCGGTGTGCTCTTCCCGACGTCCATGTCAAGCACTACGAAGTCGACGGGGATGAAGCAATCCCGGATTTTCACCGGAATATCTTCGGCGATCCCTGCCGGATAGCGGACCGTTGAATCGGTCAGCTGCAGCTGCATCGGCGTGGGGGATAGTGTGGTGTAGTTGAGCTTGTCGAAGACATCCTTCGGCATGACGCTCACACTTGCCCCAAGATCACATAAGGCATGGTCGAAGTTCTGTGTCCCGATTGAGCAGGTGATCGTGGGACACCCCGGATCTTTCTTCTTCTCAGGAAGCCGGTTGAGTATAGCAGCGCTACACTCTTCCGTCAGCTTGACAATTTCTATGGTCGGTAGTGGGCGCTTGTTGCTGATAAGATCCTTGAGGTAGCGAGCGTACGTGGGTACTTGTATCGCATCCAGCAAGGGCACGTTGATGTGCAGCTTCTGGATCACCTCAACGAAACGTGTGAACTGCTCGTCCACGGTGGGCTTCCTTCTTCTTTCAGGAAACGGCATGAGGTTCGTGTCATAGAACTCATGTGGGGCCGTTTTCCTGGGCGGCAGTTCTTCTTCTTCTGCCGGCTTCTCAGCTGATGTGTCCTTTCCTGCATGGTTAGGGTATGGCGGATCCCGAGTGGACTTACCTCCTCTCGTGGTAACCGCATTAACATTTTCTAAGGGGGTCTCGGGTTGCCCCGGGATTTTCCCCGACTCAGCAGTAGGAACAGCAGCAGCTAACTGAGCTAATTGGGTTTCTATCATTTTATTAAAGCTCAGCTGATTCTTGAGAGCAGAGGAAACACCCTCTATCTTAGTGTGGATGCTCTCAAGAGTCCTATCAGTGGTGGCAAGCTTTTTACTGATGTTATCATTAACCTTAGCTTGACCAAGCACAATATCTTTCAAGGAGGGCTGATTATAACCGGAATTAATACCAGAGAAGTTGCCAGAGTTACCTCCTTGGTAGTTGGGACGTGGTGGACCCCAACTTTGACCTCCTTGTGGACGGTAGCCGTTGTTGTTGTTGTTGCCCATGAACATTGCGTCCTCACGGGTCTCAGGGCAGTCATTGCCCGAGTGTCCCGTGTTGCCACAGACCTCGCAAGTCATATGAGCGTCTAGGGCTTTCACTTCTCCATTGGCTTGTTCGTCCATCTTCTTCATGAGAAGGTCAATCTTGGCGGCGAGCATGTCAACCTCCTTGACGGAGTGCATGCCTCGCTGGCGAGGTTGGAGGCGCTCTTCATTCCAACCTTGGTTGGACACCATCTTCTCGATCAAATCTTTTGCCTTGCTCACAGTGAGCGAGAAGAAGGCTCCACCAGCAGCAGCGTCGAGGTGGTCGCGGGCCGACGGAGTAAGCTCGTTGTAGAAGTTCTGGATGATCAGCCAATCATCCATCCCGTGGTGGGGACATGCCAGGATGTACTCCTGGAGCCTCTCCCATGCCTCAGGAATCGACTCCTTCGACTCCTGTTGGAAGCTTGAGATCTTTCCGCGGAGGGCATTGGTCTTGCCCAGCGGGAAGAACTTTGCAAGGAACGCAGCTGAACACTTCTCCCAAGTGTTCACAGCTTCAGGGTTTGCGTAGAACCACTGTCTCGCTCTCCCAAGGAGAGAGAACGGGAACAGTCGAAGGCGAACAGCGTCGGGGGTGACGTCCTTCATTTTGAACGTGTTGCAAATCTCCAGGAATTGCTGGAGATGAGCACTAGCGTCCTCATTGGCTTTCCCACAGAATGGGCTAGCTTGCACCATGGTGATGAGACCGGTCTTGATCTCGAAGTTCGCATCTCCCACATTGCCAGCTGGTCCCGTAGGGATGTTGGCAGCGGAGGGAGCGGAGAACTCGCGGAGGGTCTTGTCGGCCATTTGCTCAGAGCTTGATGGTGCGGGAATGACAGGTTTGATTGGCCGAGTCTCCTTACGAGGAGGGGTGAGCCTAGCTCGTGTCCTTCTTAGGAGTGACTCAGGATCTTCAGTGAAGTTTGTCGGCAAGTCGAAACCAGTCATACACTACCCTGTTTTCATACAAAATGCAGAAAACAAAGCAAGGTTAGCCTGCCTAGGAGATAGCCTCAATAATTGCAACACTACTATATACATTAGTAATTTTTCTTAAATCATACGCCCTCCCCGGCAACGGCGCCAGAAATGCTTGTTGACTTTTTCTAAGCCATATTAATAAATCATTCCCGGCACGGGGCCAGAAACGGTTCACTAATATGTCCCAGAGTCAAGTAGGTAAAATCCGCAAGCGCACGGAGAATACCGCTGTAGCATTTGACCCGGAAGTATTCAGGGTATCGTATTTGTTTATCCCAAAGGAAGGGTATGATCAAGAAGCGTTACTAACATATAAGATCATGTTAACAATTAGCAAGGATATCTAACCAAGACAGGCGGGTACATGATAATAACCGGGTAGTGTGACACACACAGAAGATTCCTACTAAATAAATAAAGTCTAGTGGAGGAAAGACTAGGCTAAGCTACTCCTACTATACATTCCTATACAGTTGCATAGCCTAAGTAGAATACATACAGACCCACACTCAGGTTCAGCAGTCAATAATATAGCACTTCAGGCACGGACTTACCCCTGCATCCACAGGCGACTTCCGCCAAGAGCCTACGCACTAGCCTAGCGGGGAGGATTTCAAAGGACGGACAGGGCTGTCACCACCTGCCGCCTACCTCAACGAACCAGTAGACTAACGAATAATTGATGCAAATCAGTCACCCAAGTACCATACTTGCATGACCAAAGAGCACTCTGCCCCTCCGTGATTACTATTAACGAGGCAGAGCTACCGTACGAATACGATCACCAAACCCATGCTATACTTTATCAGTTAAAACTAAGCATAGAGACTATAACATATAAACTAGACTATAGTGACGGTATATAACTAGCATGACAATAGTAGTATAATAAATATAAACTACTATCACACAAGTAGACTATACTATCACATATATGGATCACAATATCAAACAAGAAACTCATGACCCAAGCACAACTATATAGAAAAGATATATATATTGATAAGAGCAAAGTCTTACAAAAGGGAAAAGATACAAGAGCCATACCAATTCCAAGTGAAGACTTGGGACTAGAGAGCTCTAGACTCAGCCTAACTCCACTAAAACTCCAAGAACTACTACTAGCAAGAGAGAAATGCTTCTTGTGGTGTGTGTTGAGTGTGAAGGCACACCCTCCTATTTATAGCCTCAATAGGTCGGCAAGGGAGAGTAACCGCCACGGAAGGCATCTCAAACCGTCATCAGGAGTCGCGGAGGAGCCAACACGTGGAAGCCCAGGCGGAGAGGGCGCCCGGCCGGGTCGGCCGACCTGACCAGGTCGGCCGACCTGGGGGTGGCCCCTCCTGGCCTGTGCTTTCTCCAGGTGGCTGTCCTGTGGGCCCTGACGTCGGTTTGCGCGGTATTACAGGGAGTTACGTCGGTTAAGTGCTGAAAATGGGCCCTTCAATCCGTGTGACGTCCATGTGGCACTCTCTGATTGGTCGAAAGTGTGTTTTCTTGCCTTTTGAGGTGTTTCCTTCACATTTCCTCCTGCATGCACAAAGTTCTCCAAGTACAAGTGGAACTATATTATTGTGCTAAAGCATGCGTGTATGAAATGCCAAATTCTCCTTTATTTGAGTATAGTTGACGGTTAAAAATGGTACTTAACAGCCGTCAACAGTGACTTGTGGCTTGCATAGGCTAGTGTGATTGGCTTCCGCACTTTATCTTATCATGAACACTAGCATGTGTAGGGTCTTGGCCTTCTATACTTGTTTCGGTTGCTTATCTTGTTAGACTTAAGTAGCAGAATTGAAGTATTTGGATTCATGAGAGGCTTACCGATTCACCCCCCCCCCTCTTGGTACGCCTTCGGTCCTTACAGTTTCCCATCCTCCCGATTAATGTAGAGCAGCGTTTGGATTCTCCAAAAGTCAAGTCCAGACCCTATAAATAATACCTTCCATTTGATTCCTCTTTTCATCTCGACACCCTCAACCATGGCCCTTTTACTGAGATCTCTGATGGAGAAATACCATCTATCTCCTAATATTTGCCATAATACTCTTCGCCTCTTCCGCCCCCAGAGTGATCCTTTCAATCCAAAGTCTACATCAAGAATGGCTTCGGCGAGGCAACCCTCTCTTCCCCTAGTCCATCGGGTAATGTCTGATGACACTGTTACTCTTCTAGGCAAGGGAAGGAAGCTGCTTAAAATATCTTTTCTTCCTTTCATGTACATTCTCTCTTCTATTTGGGGAGATAATAATTACACCTTCACCCCCTAGCTGTAATTGGAGAATAGGTCCCTTCAGAAATCGATTACCTGCGAGTAATCAACTCATTTTTACCTTGTACCAACGATCATTTGTGACTTCTTCTATCACCATTGGATGAATATAGTTTTATCCTTATTTGCACACAACATTGAAATTTTTTTCTGCTAAGGGCAATATTTAAATATCGGTCATCTCAAGTCGATGCATCACCATCGGCTCTTATCACTTAATCGCGATATTTAAAAATATCAGCTACTGATTGACAACAAAATCATGAATCAATCCAAACACTTGGATGATTCCTTTTCAAATATTTAACAATTGCTCTTCCAAACTCCTCTCCATCCAATCCCTGTAGAAAATACGCATTGCCTGGTGTGCATCGTCTCACTTTGAATGGACCTTCCCAAGTCGGTGACCATTTTCCAAAACGACTATCTCGGAAGCCGATGGGCATGATTAATTTCTAGACGAGATCCCCCTCCGAAAAACTCTTGGGCACCACCTTTTTATTATAAAGCCTAGATACACGGGCCTTATTTTCTTGAATCTTTTATAGGGACTTCATTCGATGTTGCATGACATCCTCTAATTCATCTAACATAACTTGCCTATAATCATCGGTTGTCAATTGATCTTGCATTTCCGTTCTTCTGGACCCTAGATTTGTCTCCCATGGTAAAACTGCTTCATGACCATAAACTAATTGATACGGTGACACTTTAATTGACCCATGACAAGCCATCATGTATGCCCATAAAGACTTGGCCAACGTTGAATGCCACTTCTTAGGCTGTTCATCTATCTTCCTCTTAATCAACTTGATCAAACTTTTGTTGGATGCCTCTGCTTGACCATTGGCCGAAGCATAATAAGGAGATGAATTCAAATGTTTGATTCCCCATACTATCAGTAAAGCTCTAAAACTCCTCCGAAGTGATATAGAAGCCTAGTCAGTTGTAATAGTCTGTGGTATGCCGAATCTATATATAATATGTTCTTTCACAAAGTTGATCACGTCACTAGTGGTAACATTCTTCATGGGCACCGCTCAACCCACTTTGTGAAATAATCAGTAGCCGCCAGAATATATTTATGACCTTTGCTTGATGCCGGATAAATTTGGCCGATCATATCCATACCCCAACCTCTAAAAGGCCACAACTTAATGATTGGATTCATAGCCGATGTCGGTGCCCTCTGTATTGCTCCAAATTTCTGGCAATCCTTACAACCTTTATAATACTTAAAGCAATCTTCTAACATATTCGGCCAATAGTATCTAGTCCTCTTTAACAACCACCTCATCTTGTGAGCCGATTGATGTGTATCACATATGCCCTCGTGAACTTCACACATAACAACTTTGGCCTCTTCTTGATTTGAACATCTTAATAACACACCATCAATCGTTCAATAATAAAGTTTTTCTTCTAATAAAACATACCTCAGAGTCATGTATCGAATCTTTCGAGGTACATGTTGAGTTGGATCCCTAAGATATTCAATAATCTTGGACCTCCAATCAGCTATGTCAACAATTACTCCGCCATCGTTCACTTGATATCCTGATGCCTTCTGCGCCAGATCATTTGCTTCCATACTCTGTTCTCTTGGGACATGGTTGAATCTCACTATCTTGAAGTGGTGCAGCACATCCTGACACTCGGCATAAAATATTTGTAACACATCATCCTTGCATTCAAATTCTCCTGCTAGCTGCTCGAGTATCAGTAATGAATCTCCCACGACTTCAATAGAATCAACTTCAGATTCCTTCAATATCTACAGACCCTTTAGCATAGCTCTATATTCAACTTGATTATTAGTCGACATCTCAACAGCAAATGCAAACTCAAATCTTGCCCCCCGAGGCGATATAATCAAAAGCGCAATACCACAACCACTATTGCAAACAGACCCATCAAAGAATAATAACCACAGTACCGGCTCTACCATCGACTCTTCAGATCCACAATGCTCAATCAACCAAATCAGCCAGAACTTGACCCTTGATAGCTTTAGCAGATTTATAAGTAAGATCATATTCGGCTAGAGCAAGCATCCACTTACCAATTCTCCCTTTTAGAATAGGAGCCGACAACATATATTTGATGACGTCAGCTTTGCATACTACCATGCACCCAGTTGATAATAGATAATGTCTCAACTTCACACACGAGAAATATAAACACAAACACAACTTTTCAATCTCAGTGTACCTGGTTTCAACATCAATCAATCCTCGGCTTAGGTAAAACATAACCCTTTCTTTAGCATCTTGTTCCTGAATTAAAGTAGAGTCGATCGACATCTTGTCAGCCGCAAGATAAAGCCTAAAAGGCAACCCTTCTCTTGGTGCACCAACACAGGCGGAGAAACCAAATACTTCTTGATATCATCCAAAGCTTTCTGATGTTCTGGTTCCCATACAAACCTTTGATTGGCCTTCCTGCATCTCTTCATCGACTCCTTATCGAACTTAGCTTCATTGTTTATAGTTTTAATTCCAAGTCGATCAAATGCAGACACTCTTTTGTGTCTATCGGCTGAACTCACTATCGACTTTCTAGTCTCATCACACTGATGCAGATGTCGATGAGCATCTGGAGCCTCCCTATACATCTAATCTATATGCTTATTGCATCCGAGACAATTGTTGATCGATGGCAACTTCATATTATGATCCAAGGAATATTGAAAGAATGGACAGCCCCAATGCGGATCAAATTATGATTCCTTCACCTCTCTGTCCCTCTTCTTCTGATATCTCTTTATAAAGGCTTCCACATTGTCGATACTAGCCATATTGACATTTGCAGGGAAAGGATGTCCATTGATCTTCATAGTACACTTAGTGGATTTGGTCTTTCCTTGCTCAATCGCCATCTGAACCTGCCTCCTGAACATCTTGCAATCATTAGTACTATAAGAAGGTGAATTATGCCACTTGCAGTACCTCATCTTCTTCAATTCTTCAGCAGGAGGAATCACATGATTGGACAACAACTGAATATGTTTTTCTTGTAACAACATATCAAATATCTTGTCAGCCTTGGTGATGTCAAAATCATACATTTCCTCTGGTTTGTTCTGCTTCACCCATGGGCACGACAACACATTTTTGTTCCTAGTCCACTCAGCCATATTGACCTCTTCAACTTCCTCATCAGATTCAGATTCATAATCATTGTAGTTAACCTTAAACAGCCTTGATCGTGCCCCCCCCCCCCCCCCCCGAGTCAGGTTTTCTTAGATTGACACCTTCTGCACTAACTAGGACAGGCTCTCAAATTTGGTCGAAGGAAACTCTCTCTTAGCGGTGCAACCAAGCCATTGAATGCTATTTCTTCCATCTGATTATCAGTCAATTGTAGACTGAAACACTTGTTACGTACGTCTCTGAATCTTTGCACATAATCATGTACAGATTCCCCAACCTTCTGCCTTATAGCAATCAAATCAGACAACCTCAGCTCTCTAGTTTTAGCAAAGAAATATTTCTGGAATTTCTATTCAAGATCGGCCCAAGTAATGACTGAATTTGGGGGCAACGATGTGAACCAAGAAAACACCAATCCAGACAAGGACAACGGAAATAGCCTGATTTTCAATGCTTCAGTATTGCCTGCTTCTCCACATTGTACTGAAAATCGGCTGATATGCTCAACTATAGTAATATTATCTTGTCCAGTGAAGTTAGTGAACTCTGGTGGCCTCTATTGACTCGGCATGGGAATCAAATCATAGATTGGAGGATACAGAGGTCGATACATGTACGTCTGCTGCTTTGGCTTTAAACCAAATTGTTCTCTCATTACTTCAGCAATCTTCACTGCCTAGTCATCAGTTGATACATTGATAATTGGAATGGTCGATGTAGAACCAGATGCTGGCATCTGAGGGACTGTCTGTGAACCAAAATTAACAACAGTATGATGGCCTCCCAATTCCCCTAGTAGAGCAGACGATGATGGCATCCCAATCATACTCGGCTCAACATTGGGTGCAGTGCCATATGTGACATTTGGTTCTGTAGTCTCTTGTCTATAATGTTGTGGATGCATTTGTGGTGTAGACCTTTGTAGTATTATTGTGTGAAGCATTCTTCCTACTGAACCACTACCAGTACCCTTCTGAGGTGGGGAAACCTTGGAGGACAATAGCTTTGTGCCCGAAACTGGCTGTGTTGTACTCGCACCATGTTGCTGTGAAGTAGGTGCTTCATTTAGAGGCCGAGGAATGTTTCCTGGTATACAAAAATACACCGGCCCACAAGCTGAATCTCATATAGGCATCCCTCTACAGTTTGGATAATCAAGGTCCTCAATGTATTAACCAATATAGGCGACTGGTTAATTAATGCATGGTGTATAGCCGTATGAATCATATTGTGCATAGCTGCTTCATCAATGACCTCCATCGGTTTATTGGCAAGTGATTCCTCTGTTTTATCTTCAATCAATGGGGGAACCGGTAACATTCCTTTTTGCATGATCTTGTCGTTCCTTGTCTTGCTGAAGGTCCCCAACAAAAGGCTTTCGTACTCAGCCATTCTCTAACTAATTTGTGCTTTTGCTTCATCGCTCAATTTGTCTTTATTGACAGGCAATACATGTTCACCCTTAAGATCTGAGCTGTCATTGTTCCTTGGTTGAGGTGCTTCAGGATCCTGCGGCATTCCAATTCCATACATGATGCAAGCTTGAAGTTCTGGGTCCCACTAGGCATACCAAAAAGCGTGTTGACACGAAAATCTTCACGTGTGACCTAGGAGATCCGCTTAACTCCAGTGCAGGCTCAATACCAGAAACCGAGGCATGCCAGTCGATTTTTCCTGAAAACCGACGAAGATACAAGCGATTAAATTTCATAGGTCAACGGCCTAGGACAGACCAATGAAGAAAGATGATAATCACTATTCTTGAAACCAGCTGATATTATTATATGACAAATTATAAAATAATATGAACTAATTGTCTCATTGTATTGATTTATTGACAAATTAAATATATGAAATATTACTCATTATCCATGCCGATAAAGACTTAGATCAATAAAGAAGAGTCGAAAGGATTAAAAGAAGCATGCCAAAACTTGCTCAGTTGATTATGCTAAGTCGATAGAACAAAGTTGATGAGTCCTATAGAAACGCGCAGAGACTCGTTATGTCGATAATGCTGAGTTGATAGATCTATTAGCTGGTATTGCAAATATGTCTCAAAATCACTAATCTATCTTATCATAACATGGGGGCAAACGACTAATAGCATAACAAGTAGAATCCAATTTGGTACTGGAAAGTCGATTAAACCGTGATAACCTATCGGCTAAATGTTCTGATAGAACCCTATCGACTCTACCTATAAATAGATTGGATCTAACCCTACTAACCCAACAAGAGATCAAAGTCGATGCAGCCTTGCTAATTCAAATAGATCGAACTTAATCGAGACAGTGTTCGAACACGGTAAATAAAGCTAGATTTGACCTATTTATACATAAAATTGATAAAGTGACTCGAATAATAGATCTGAATAACACCTGTAGAACCTGCTAAAATTGTAATAGATCAGACTCAACCAAGACAGTATTGCAATCAGAGTCGATAGAACAAGCATCAAGTAGATCTAATTATCAGATAACTAGAAATTCTAACGATGGCAACTAGAATATTAAATTAATGAGAAAGTACTAGTTGAGATTGATAGAATTACCGAAGTTGACTGATCCAAGTCTTTTGTCCAGATTAGAGCCGATGCAGCCCACGCGAGATGAGGGTTTTCTCGAGTAGGAAAGGTTGGCGATGCGCCGAATTGTATTGAACAAATGTGTTGTTTTTTTTGTACAGATCCTATTACATATTTATAACCTCATGCAAGAGGTTCTGACCCAACTCGATCAGGACTCCTAAACCGACTAAGTTTATTTTGAAACAAATATAAAATAGAAAAAAGATAAAATAACCCCACATGGGTCCACCTCTCTTCCTTTCGGCCATTGGTCTGGTTAACTTCGGCCGATTCCAACCTCATGTGGCTGATCACTCGGCCTGGTCGAATTCTGGTGCCAACAGCGGCTGTGCGTGCATGCTTGGTACGAGATTTAAGGTGGGTCAGTTAGTAGTTGTTGACGGCTGCCCTGTTCGACCCCCTTGTCAAGGGTCGAGGCGTCAGGTTGTGCTTACCCGGTCCACCTATAGTTGGGATCCGTCCTGTCTTGTCAGGGCCATTGAGTTTCTCCGACCCGTTATTTCCGCTCCATCGGTGGTTCATCGGGTTGTCCTGTCACAAAGGCGGGACCCACATGGTGAGGTTTGGCAGGAGCAGGGCTTATTCAGTGGTTCTGGCCCCTATCCCAGCCATGGCAGCGGTGAAATGGTCGTCCTTATCTTGGAGGTGCCAAGACAGGGCGGGTGGCAGGATTGTTAGATCTGGGGAAGCGAGTCACATCTGAGCCTTTAAGAGCTGGCTGGCAGCGCTTCGACCCTTGGGGGTTCAAGCAAGTCGGAGGCGAGTGTCGATCCCTGGATGGACTGAGCGGGATGCAGCCTCTCTCCGTCCCTCGACGGGTCAAGCGAGACACGGCTGACCTTTGACCCTAGGTGAGTCGAGCGAGGCGGAAGCAGTACGATTTCACCTCTGAGATTTGACCGGCTAGGCGGGGGCTCCCCTCATGGGGCCATGTGATGCCACGTCGATCGCACCTTGGTGGGGCCTATCATCTTAAGTGGGGTAACGCGCATCGGTAGGCTTAAACGATGCCACGTGACACCTCCAGTTTTTACCCCGACAAATAGTCACATAGCTTCCTTTGCATTTTAACCCCTGTCGGTCGTGTTCTGAGGATAATTTCTCATTTTCTACGTAATCCGGTGAACTATTGTTCTCGTTTAATATAGAACAAAGAAAAATAGAGCAAAAATCAAAACTGAATTCATCCAGCAAAACCTTGGAGTTTACAACATAATTTGTTTTTTAGGAACATCCCTACCCTAAACTCTAGTTGCAGCAAGAAAAACGAAATATACTATCAAAACTGATGCAGCAACATGCAAATGCAAACCTAGCCTGACACTAGATTGGGTCCAAAAGTCATTATGATACATTGAGAAAAGGATGGTAACAAACGTTTTCCATGACCCTTTATACCTAGGACCGTAAAAGCATGAAATTAGCCCACCAAGGACCGCCCGGCCCAGCATGGGACGGCCTGTTAACTCTTATAAAATACCAAAGAGTCCACCACTCCACCACTATCCAACACAAGCCAACCGCTTCTTCTGTAAACTCTAGAGATCCCACCCTAGCATTGTGTAAGGACCGAAGGCCTACCGAGAGGGGGGGGGGGGTGAATCGGTAGCCGACCACAAATCCAAATACTTCAGTTTCACTCCTCTAAAACCTAACAATCATTGCAACCTAAACAATTCTAGTAGGCCAAGATCCTATGCATGCTAGTGTTCATGATGCAAAACAAAACGCGGATGCTAAACACACTAGCCTATGCAAGCCGCAAGCCACCCTACTAACTAGAGCACACAATTGCGGAATAGTAAAGAGGGGGTCAAGTAATACTCATGATTTTTTCTCGAAGTCTCGGAAGGATGGCGCCTTCCCTACTCCTCGTTGGACCACTCCCGCTAGAGTTCTGGTCCCCCCCCCCCCCCCCCCGCCACAAAGTGGAGTTCTCGCCCACAAGCCCGCAATCAGTCCTGGAGTAAAGACACAGTGTGCATCACCGCTGGCACCAAAGCACAAGCTCGCATCCCTCGAGAACTTGCCGGACTCCCCGAGCGGACACGAGCGCTCACTATTGATGCCCCTTTCACCGGCGGGCTCAAACCGTGTACAACGTTTGACGGCCTTCACAACCAATCATGATAGGCTCTATCACCGACATGTAACCAGTCTAGGTCTCACCATAGACCAAGAGTAACAACCTAGATCACACCCTCAAGGACACCCTAGCCTTAGATGTGCAAGATCGCTCCTTGTTACTCTCACTAGCACTCAAAAGATATTCAATATCCTCTCCTAGTGCTCTCTTTTTTTCCTCTTGGACCTTACCAAATGCTTGCAGGCATTCCACTGGCCAAGAGAGGTCACAAAGACCCCAGCAATGAAGTTATATAGGCTCCCAACCTCAAACTAGTCGTTACTCCATGAAATCAGCTTTCTAGGCCTATTGACTGTACTGTTAGGTCACTGCCTGACCAGACCATCCGGTCCCTACAACATCGAGCTCCAACAGCTCTAACCCTTTGTTGACTCCTGCTGATCGGACTGTACGGTCAGCTGACCGGACCGTCTGGTCCGTTTCTCTCTCCAGTCCAGAAACATTTAGGCGCTGGCTTCCTCGCTGCCCAAGTCTTACCTCTACTGACCAGACCGTCCGGTCAGTAGACCGGACCGTCCGGTCACTAGAGCTTTTCAAACTTGGTAGTTTCCTCGCTGCTCGCTGTAGTCTCCGAACAAAACCTCTTAGTGACCGTACAGTCCGGTCACCTCTGACCCCTCTGTCCGGTCACTTTGTCCAGAAGCTGAAACTTGTTGTCCTTGCTTGACTTCATTTCCCAGCTTCTCCGAACAGCTCCTTGGCTTCTCCACTATTAACTAGTGCCTATGATTTTATCGAGCAACCTTGCACATCACCGACTAGATATGACCTAAGAGATTGACCTAGACCTCCTTGATAGTCCGGTTTTTCCTATGGACTCAAAGCCCTAACAACTAGACAAATGTTCCCAACACTTGCACCATAGCTTGTCCTTAGCTTCGATACAACTCCATCAAGCTGATCAAGCCTCCATGTTTGTGGTCATTGTCATCAATTGCCAAGGCAACCATCATCCATATAAGATTTGTAATAGAATTTAGAGATGATTCCTACATAGACAACACTCATGTAGATATTAGCCCACAATTTCATAGTTGTCATCTATCACCAAAACATTCATACCTTGGAGACCTAATTATCAATGGTCATGAAGCTTACAATCTCCCCCTTTTTGGTGATTGATGACAACCACTACTTATCATTATCATAACAAGAAACAACCGGGCTAAAAGAGCTACACCACGGTCGAGAGGAACCACAAAAGCATCAGAGAGAAAACACACAAGGTCCTACTCAATCAATCATCTAGAGATTTAAAAGGAAAAGAGAGAAAAGGACACTCTAGATGATAATGCATGTGTCACAACCCATATTTTTCAAATTCGGGTTGTGAGCCTCTCTGACACTAAAAAGGCATAATTGTCATAATATTATCACTTGAATCCTTCCACAGATCCCTTTTTCCCTTAACCTTATGATTATCAAAACATCGAGTGTCGTTATTATTATTTTTTCTCACATCCTTGCTTTTCCTAGCTTTGCTTAATATCTCTTCCCACCAAGCATCAACTTATCTAATGCGGTCAATAGCCAAATCAAAACCTTGTCTGACACTTTGTCCCACTATAACTGCACACCATGAAAACTAGTTCATTCATCCATCCTTGTGAGCCTACGGGTGTTCTCTTCTTCTTGGTCTTGCTCATACCAAGTCCAACAAAATCTAGACTATGTTAGTAGTCCAACTACACAGAATGTCCAACTCGACAACATCATGTTTCTTCACTTCCTCTCGATGTTTCCATTTCGTCCTATGGGCCATGCAGCAAACTAGGATCATGCTAGTGTTTAATAAAACATCACCTACATGCCACTTAATAAGTTATTTTCCTTTCCCAATAACTCATATGTCAACCCCACCAAAAAGGAGATGAAACGATCAACATGATGGCCACCATTCATGGCTGGCAGTTTTGTGTGCCTCTTGGCCCCTCCCCTCCCTTCCCTACCCTTTCCTCTCCCCATCCTAGGCCTCTAAAGTTACCCCTGGACGCCCCATGTACTGGCTCACGAGCTCCCTTGCCTCCTCACCTTCATTCCCATCCATAAGCATCAAGTTCAACTCTTGCCATCGGTCTGTCCAGCCACAACGCCCCAAATTCCAATCCATGTTCCCGTTGATCCAGCCAACAAAACATCACGAAATTTTACCAGGAGATACATCCTCATGAAGCCTATAACATATCCAAAATCCATGGCCATAGGAGCAGTGATGTGAGCAGGATCATGTTTTGAATGGTGACTGCTCTCTGTTCTGGGCGCATCCAGCACGTGCATCGGTAATTTCTCTAATATTTCTCCCAATCTTGATGTGTCCTTGATACAACACCATATCCACCATGTGTTCCAGGAAACCAAGCACGTGTACACACAATGGTTTGCCCAGATCTATCCCTATGCCTCCAGGAACGCCTTTGGTGCTTGACCTGCCGCTGAACCACCTCATCACAGTCCTTCCAATGGATCTATTATTCAGGTGAAGTCTTGATGAAATAACCTAGTCCCAGCCATGTTCCCGACACCTACAAATGTTTATGTTCAATTATGTCCTTTATCCCAGTAGCCTATTTTCTGGAACTGGCACATCTTTGTCAAGGTGTCTGCACAAGGACACTGCTCTGTGTTCTACTCCCATTCAGCACACTTGACTGTCTTTTCCCCAATGATTCTAAGCCATATCCTGACCTTTTGGATGCAGGCACCATATCAGATTGTGTTCCCACAAGTCCTTTACGATCCCATCAGAGGATTCATCAAGATCATATCCTATTCTTCCAGGAACGTGAATGGCGTGTCAACTACCGCTGTGCAGGTTCATCATGATTCGGCCCCTTGATCTGATTTCCATTTTGCATTCCATCACATTCATCATGTCCAGATCATGTTCCTGATATATTTCCATATTATTGTTAAACTCCTTCCTTGATTCCTGCAGCAAATCTCCGGGAACGTGCTTGCCCTTGCATAGATGTCTGTTCTGCCATGCCAGAAATTTCTGAAACAATTGTAATTGTTTTGCCATTGCTTCGTTTGACTCAGTCTATGACAAACCGCTCCACCAAAACTCACCATTCTATGTTCTATAGGATGCTACTATTATATCATTGAGACACTATCAATGCCGACATCATCACTTGATGCCTTGTTGTTATCCACCTTGCACCATCACCCGTGGTAGCGAGGCTTTCCGCCATTGCATAAATCTTGGTAAGCTCCTTGTGCCCCGCTTCATATCTCGTGATTAGCACCTGTTGTTTCATATTATCCTTAGCATGTATGTTTGTTATTGATGTATGTGAATAGGTGTGCACTTGAAAATGGGAGAAGGAATCATGAAGATAAAGTCGGACAACCGGTAGTCATAGAGCAGCAACATCTTTTACGGTAAGTGTCGTTGATGCATCTTGTACCTATTATAACATTTATTGTAGAAATGCATGCTTGTGTCAATTGAATTGGTACCTATTGTTAGGGTTTTCCTAGTATTGCTTTATCCTTTCCCTTGTCGCCTTCAACTAGTTGGTTGGATGGTTGTGGGTAGATAATGCTTAGGTTGCTTGTGGGATGTCGGGGTTAATATTAATCTTGATTAATGAATAATATCATGTGAGAAAATGATTGGTAATTCTGTTAGCAACATGGACTTAGGGATCTATGCAAGGTGGATGGAATGGATGTGGTGCCGTGGGAACATGGTTGGTGGTGGTAGGCTTGTTGTAGATCCTAGGAACTGGTTCTTGGAGTGGTAACCCAGGACAACAGTGCCATCACAAGGCTGCTATGGAACAACTTGGCTGATTAATTAGGAGTTCTCCCAGTGTCGGTGTAGCATTTTGGTGGAGCGGGGAATGGAAGTCAAGAGGATTGTCCTTGTATCCAAATGGCTCAAGAGGGGGCTCCTAGGGTGATGAGCTGCTTGTTGATGGGCTATCACTTATGGACTGGAGTGGAACCTTAGTGGCTAGCATGTACTGGGAGACCCTTTGTAAAAGCCTCGTAGTGATCTCCCGACCACACACCTAAGAAAGTGTGCTAGGGCTTGGCCGGCATGGCAACATGGAGACTCTAGTCCACCTGGCAACAGTGGACGAAATCACGATTGTGGGTAAAGTGCTACAAACTCTGCAATCAAACTATCATGATAGCCATGCTCACGGTCAAGAGCGGCTTGGAGTCCTCACAAGATTAGTTTCGGTATGGATGGTGAAGGTTGGGAATGGTTGGATGGTGGATGGGATTTGACTTGTTTGATAGCACCCTGTGGATTAATGGTTGGGATGACCCCACTTAGTAAATAGGATGCCTAGGTTAATTAGAAGCTCATGCAATAAACCCATATAAGCCTTCCTTGTCTTTAGCCCCATGTCATCTTTTCCCCCACTTGCTGAGTACGGCAGGTACTCACCCTTGCTATATACCACATTGCTGCTCAGCTACAGGAGAATGAAGGTACAACTATGAAGACGATGGAGGAGTCTAGGCATGCGGTCTCCCGGTCGACTTCCTGTGGGAGCTGAAGGACGCCAATGCTTAGTTTATTCCGCTGTAATGTAATATTTTACTTTTGACCTATGAGTCACCTTTGTAATAATGTTATCAATTTAATAAAGATATTGTTCTTTTGTCACAATAATTGTCCTGTGTGCATGAGAAATTGATCCTGGGCACGCATACAGATGCATTCGGTTTCGGTCGTTGAAACTGGGTGTGACAATATGCATGTCATGGCAATACATTAAAGAAAAGCATAACGACATGCAATGCAAAACATGAATGATGAGATGCAACAAGTTAGCATGGCAATGCATAAGAATTAAGAGCAAGCATTCATCATCATGGAATCACAAATAGCCAAACAGTATAAGTAAAGAAAGACAAGCACTGCGTATGAAAAATAAACCAAGTGAGATCAAGATGAACTAATGAAAACCACGACTCATCAAAATCCATGAACATCTCGATAAATCCATCAAAATAACATCCAAATGTATCTAACTCCCAAAACCCATGTACAAGTATGCGTATGCTCCCCCTAGATACTACTCTCGATCATGCAAGATCACACTCCCACTCCCCCTAGACCTAGGACTACTTCTCCCCCTTTGGCAACAAGCACCAAAAAGCGGGAAAAGTGAACATCTAAGTGCTCGTGGTCAAAGGAGGTGGTGCAGCAACATCCTCTGAGGGCTCTGCTCCTGGCTGATGCTGTGCTGAATCCTACTGCGCTCCGTGAGCATGTGCCGTCTGAGCATCCATTTGATCAAAGAAATCAAGGTCAACAGGCGACTCAAACCCTTTGTCCTGCTCTGCTGGAGTGACTGTGGCGGTATCCTGAGCTGAAACCTGGAGAAGGATAAGATTTGCCACATCCTGCTGTGAAAAACCTCTGCAGATAAGATCCTCTGTTACCTGAGGTGTGAGTGTGCTGACTGTAGCAGTGAGAGGTGGAGCTATAGCTGAAGCTGACTCTGGAGTTGGCTGGGAGTCTGCACGGGTGGTGTGCACTATATCTGAGAAGATCAGACTCCTGATTGGTTGGTGCTGGGAGGAGGAAGATCTTGCCATCTACAAAGTCGAAGAGTGTGACGGTGACACAAACAACGTACATACTGAGAAAGCTGACACTATGGAGAGCTGAGCTGAAGAAAGTATCTGTCCTGCTCCCCCTGTTAATAGAACCCCTGAGAGTGACAACCCACTGGACTGAGTTGTCATCAAAGCAGTGAAGGGTCTTGGTTGGGTCGGCAGCTGCTAGAACTGGGGAGGTGCTAAAGGCCCTGGCTGCTGACTAGCCTGCCTCTGTGTCATCTCTATCATCTGTGTCATCAGGGTGGTGACAAGTGCCATCTGCTGTCTCTGAAGCTCTGCCTGACCCCTAATGACCTCCATCAACTCACACCTATCCTCAGATACGCTCTGGATGAACTCACCCAGACGTCCTGCAAGAGCTGTCACAGTGATAGCGTCCTCTGGCTGAGTACCTATCGGCTGTAGATGATGTGGACAAGGGTTCCCGATCTTCCGAAAGGTTCTGCATACGTTGATTTGGTCGGAGGCGACACACAAATCGATCCGGCTTCAGAACAGCATGTTCTAAACCCCGCAATCGCAGCACGACGTCTCCTTTGGTTATCAACCGTCCTAAAACGATTGACCTCGCCGAGAAGGCTAATCCCTTCCTGTGAATCAAGAACACAAGCAAGAACAAAGAAGAAAGCAACACAATTGCAGATGTATTATGAATCTCACGAAGTTGGGGTCTCACAAACCGTGATGACGGCGAAATTGTTATGAACAGAATAATCTAAGCAAAACCCAAACCCTAATGAAGAGGCGGCGGCTGTATATGAGGACCCTAGGGTCGTGCAAGACCCCCTGGACGCAGCCCTAAGTGGGCTCAACTCGATACATGGCCCAAAGACCGATTACGGTGTCGCAGCACCAGGACAGATTCTGTACATCAACTTGTTTCGACGATTGCCGACAACTCGTGACGAATTTTGATATGGGACCAGTTGTGTTGGAAAGATCTTTTCGTTATGTTTCCAGGCATATGTAGAACATCCAAATCTGAGTCCGTATGCGTCCTGGGCGTCCGTTTTAGTGCAAACTGGTCCTAGGCTCCGAAATAGACTCAAAGTCGGTTTTGGATTTGGCTTCCACCTTGGCTTGGACGTCCTTGCTGGCCCATCACGCCTCCAATCACCTCCTCAGCTATATCATCATCATCTCCATGGTTCCTAACAATAATTAAATCATTAGGTAGCAATCTATTCTCAAAATCACATAAATAAAACATTAGAAACAAAGTCACCTGTAAATTCAGGCGATGCACATGAACTTTTATCTTAGTTGGAGGAGTGTTGCGTGTATCCATAGGTGTGATGTTTTCATCATTCTCCCCCTTTTGAATTAGAGTCATCCTCGACTCGATCCCATCTCTTTCTCCGAATATTTGTCTCAAATCTGAAATATAAAATATAGAACTATTCCCAAACTTGGGATGCACCTCATGTTTATATGCGTTATAAAAATTATCATTAGAATGTGAAACTACAGTAGAAGGCATGTCACACAACTGAACAACATCTTTGAAAAATTGGACAGTAGTATGAACATCATCCTCACTCTTATGACAAGTTAGAAAATATGTGATCTTAGAAACAGTAGAAAAACTTGACATGACATGACAATTTTTATTGCAGTTTTCTAGTGTCTCATTGAGTTGCACAACACAAGGAGGTTTCAATGTTGAAGAAATATAAACTCTATGCACCATAAACAAACCTCTATGATCATAATAGCCAATAGCATGAAAATTATTTCTTGTCAATAAAGGAAATTCAGTTTGAGAAAAGATTTTCTTCTCAATGGCATTTAGATCACAAAGAACATCAAATTCAATATAACCCAAAGTGTTTAGAGAAGTCAACAATTTCTGCTCATCCTTTTCACATGTAACTAAAATCAAATATTTTATTTTAGCACCATTAGGTGAATCATAAGCAAAAGCATCAAGCTCATTCATTTGTTGTGGCAAAGGTATAAGTGAAGCATTGGCACACAACTCCTCTTTATCACAAGGACCAATAGATAAATCAACTTGTAACAAAGAAACATCATCATAAGGTTCCAATACAGCAAGATTATTGGAACAATTCATCACATCAAGAAAGCTTTTACCTGAAGCAACAACCTGTTTTTTATCTTTCCCACTATCATCTTCTTTATGTAGATGTTCAAATGTATTAGTTGTAACAAGAGGCAAAGAAATATGTTCATCCTCTAGTAATTCAGATTTTGATGGAAGTGTTGCAACATTTGAAATAGCCCATTCTATCCTAAATGGTTCATTCTTTCTTCTCTCAAATCTTTGTTGGTCCTCTTCTAAAATTTTAGCAGCAGTCATAGGTTTAAGAGTTACTTCTACCATTGTATTTAAATGAGTAGCTATTAGCAATGGCATTATGTGAAACATTATTTGTAGAAATCCAAGGTTTACCTAATAACACATTACATGCTTGCATAGGTACTATATCAAATTCTGCACTATCCTTGTAAGAACCAATAAAAAATTCAATGCGTGCAATTTGATCTACCTTTATCTTACCACAAGAATTTACCCATTGGATGTAGTATGGACATGGGTGTGGTTGTGTGGTCAAGCCAAGCTTCTCGACCAACTCCAAGCTTGCAATGTTGTGACTACTCTCTCCATTAATGATGACACAACAACGTCGATCCTTCACAACAAAGTGAGTCTGGAATAAATTGTTCAATTGATTTTGCTCTACCTTCTCCATTTGAGAACTGAACACTCATTGTGCTACAACACTCTTATCATCATGAGATGCCATCAATTCATTCACATGAGTATTGGAACCTATCATTGTTAGTAGCAAACAAGAAAACACACAAGAGTATATTTTCCTATCACTACTATGTAATAACGGTGGAAACTCTCAACAAGAAAATGGAAGCATCTCACCAAGCCCTTACAAAGTTCTTAATTACAGCAAGCAAAGGATACCTTGGAGAGTGTGAACTGACAATTGCGAGAGTTAAAAATTTGTGCCTGTTCAGAAGGATATATATGGAGCTTGGATAGGCAATATTAGGTAGCAAGGATTAGCAAGATCTCAATTCAGAAATTGCAAAACTGATAATAGTCCCAAGCTAGTCTATGTCACCGGCCTAAACTTGTCTTGGACCTAGTTCAAGCAAGCAAGCGAATGACTTAACAAAGAATGCAAAGGCTGCAAGCAATTCTGAATTTTTATCTTTGCCTTTTTCTACTTCTCTTTTTTGTGCTGCTTTTTCCTCTTGTGCACTTTTGCCTTTTTCTTTTCCTTTCTTGTGAATCAGAACTACAGCAAGGTATTAGTACTAGAAAGAAAAAGGAAAATATATTTTAGCATAAGCAATATTATGATCTGAATATGATAGTCACAGAGATAGATAATATATTATTCCAAAACTCTCAATGTGTGCAACAAACTGAATTTTTTTTCTCTTGATTCTCTATGAACAAGGACATGCACCACTCAAACAAGACCAAAGAACAAGCACTAGACCAGCAATACAATGACCTTGTAGGGACTAAAATTCAGAGAAGCAAACTAAACAGAAAATTGCATAGCACAAGGGGGATATAGGACAGCGGAAACACGACGAACAAATATTTTTGTCGGGTAGTTTTCTGGAGTTTAGGACTGAACAAAATAACAGAGATAAGGGTGAACCTAACGGTGTACCTGAAGCTCTGATTGCCACTTGATGTGGACAAGGGTTCCTAATCTTTCGAAAGGTTCTGGATATGTTGATTTGGTCGGAGGCGACACACAAATCGATCCGGCTTCAGAACAACACGTTCTAAACCCCGCAATCGCAGCACGACGTCTCCTCTGATTATCAACCGTCCTAAAACGATTGACCTTGCCGAGAAGGCTAATCCCTTCCTGCGAATCAAGAACATAAGCAAGAACAAAGAAGAAAGCAACACAATTGCAGATGTCTTATGAATCTCACGAAGTTGGGGTCTCACAAACCATGATGACGGCGAAACTGTTATGAACAAAATAATCTAAGCAAAACCCAAACCCTAATGAAGAGGCGACGGCTGTATATGAGGACCCTAGGGTCGTGCAGGACCCCCTGGACGCAGCCCTAAGTGGGTTCAACTCGATACATGGCCCAAAGACCGATTACGGTGTCGCAGCATCAGGACAGATTCTGTACATCAACTTGTTTTGGCTATTGCCGATGGCTCGCGACAAATTTTGATATGGGACCAGTTGGGTTGGAAAGATCTTTTCGTTATGTTTCCCGGCATATATAGAACATCTAAATCCGAGTCGGTATGCGTCCTAGGCGTCCGTTTTAGTGCAGACTGGTTCTGGGCTCCGAAACAGAGTCAAAGTCGGTTTTGGATTGGGCTTCCACCTTGGCTTGGACGTCCTTGCTGGCCCATCACGCCTCCAATCACCTCCTCAGCTATATCATCATCATCTCCATGGTTCCTAACAATAATTAAATCATTAGGTAGCAATCTATTCTCAAAATCACATAAATAAAACATTAGAAATGAAGTCACCTGTAAATTCAGGTGATGCACATGAACTTTTATCTTAGTTGGAGTAGTGTTGCGTGTATCCATAGGTGTGATGTTCTCATCAGTAGAGGTGCTCCTATACTGGCTGACTTAGGAACCACTGTCTCTAGATGAGTTGCCTACTCGTGAGGGACTGGCGGTGACTCCTGCTCCTCCTCTCCTATCTGCTGACTCATGGCTGACTGTGATCCCCTGGGGACTCAAGGTGCGTAGCTTGTGGTCACCTTAGGGAACGTCTCATACTCCTCCTCTGTCACAAGGCCCATCTTCCTTAGAAGATAACAAATGTATGAACCATAGACCAAGTGACGTCCTTCTACTCTCTTAGAGATAACCTCCTCCATCTCCTCTATTAGTAGATCTACCAAGTCAAACTGCTCTCTCCTTAGAATAGCTGCTACGGCCCACTATTGAAGTAGAGTAAACTCATCTCTATAGCCAGACCTGGGAATGATAGTCCTGGTGACTATAGCTCTAACCACCTTGGCCTCTGCGGTGAGTCTCGCAGGGCCTCTCTCAAAGCCTGGTGTGTGTGGTGGTGAAAAGGCAATCCACACCATGTCGTCTGAAGGTAGCTTCCCTCCCTGAGGTCTACGAGGTGGTGCAAGGGTCCCATATGCACTCCTGTAAAGCTAAAAGTCTGTAGCCAGGAGTCCTAGGTTAGCTATCAAATCCTGTCGGGTCACAGGCTGTCACTGCCCTCTATATAGGAACCAGAACTCTAAGTAGTCTCTGGCAACCCACAGTGTGGCATAGAACTCAAGCACTATATCCTTCATGTATCTGTGTGAAGCAGTAACTAGCTCTGCTAGCCCTGGCAAGTATGTGAAGTACTACTCCATATCAGTGTCGGTGGCCCTCCTCATGTGGCGTAGAACTCAAGCACTATATCCTCCCTGTATCTGAGTGAAGCGGTAACTAGCTTTGCTAGCCCTGGCAAGTATATGAAGTACTGCTCCATATCAGTGTTGGTGGCCCTCTATATAGGAACCAGAACTCTAAGCAGTCTCTGGCAACCCACAGTGTGGCATAGAACTCAAGCACTATATCCTCCCTGTATCTGTGTGAAGCAGTAACTAACCCTGCTAGCCCTGACAAGTATGTGAAGTACTGCTCCATATCAGTGTCGGTGGCCCTCCTCATGGCCTCGTAGGTCATGTACTGCTACGGCACAAAGAGTCTGTCCTTGCCCTTCAGCCCAAGGTAGCATCTCAGACCCTCTCCAATCCTCCTCTGTAGATCTGTCCAGTACCTGTCTCTTGTAGCGGGGTCCCTGGGAACTGCAATCCAATGCTCGAAGGAGACCAAATGTAGCGCCTTAAGGTTCTTTGCTGAAACCTTAAGTATGTCCAGCTCTCTGGCTGCCTATACTACTCTGGAGCCTCCTCGTGCACACTGCACAGGTGCACCTTGGGTCTCTTGCCCGGTGAGCTATCCTCTGGGGAACTGTCTACTCAGGCTCCTCAAGCTCCTCCTCCTCTGACTCCTCGGACCCTGACTCTAAGGTCTCCTCCTCTGAACTGTCCTCCTCTGACTCTTCCTTCTACTGCCTAGAGGATCCCTACTCTACAGTTCTCGACGACGTATCCTGACGAGAAGCCGGAGTACGTTGCGGCCACGGTGGTGGAATAACTCCTACAACCAAAGGTGCAGTGCTCTGCCTAGTGCTCCTCCGTAGACCCTGTCCCTCAGCTGGCTGCCTGATGATCAAACGAGAGCCAGGTGTCATACATGACTCCTCCATGGCATCTAGGTGTCATGCAACCTGTCTAGCTCTCTCTGACTCTGGGTCTAGTCTTTGTTGCTTCTTGCTCTTGGGCTTCTCAGGCATCTTTCCTTTGCCCTTATCCTTACCTGATGCTGCCATCTGCTGCAAACTGCTGTCACTGCACGCACGTAGGTATAGATAAGATAAGCATAGAACCTAATATATCTATTAGCAAAGCATCGCTAGGACAGAATGTGCAATAGAAATCCTAGCACTGAATGAAGGACATGATCACTAGGCAAAATACGCGAAGTAACAACAGTGATCATTGACTATATGTGGCTGGTGCGAGTCATCTAGTGTGCAGTCAAATAGTGGCAACAAAATCTAATTGTGGACTAGATAGGAACAACCCTAGACATGCAATTAACAGATAATCGATGAATTAATTACAGACTAGGTTGAGCCAAATTACCTAATTAATGCAACTAAACATGGGCAGTTAAACCTAATTGCATCAATTAAGGAAATTGCTTAGAATTAGGGCATAAGACAATGAATTGGAGAATGTCACAATACCCTGGGATGTACCGAAGTCGAAGCCTAAGAGAACACGCGACCGATCCCCTAAAAGATCAAAATTTGAAGCTTTTGTCTCCAGTAATGGAGGTGGGGGGAATAAAGGGGGAACCTTTACCCTAGGAGAGGTCAGCTCAGCTTTGGGGGCTCTGGGCGTGCTTGCGCGTGCGCGGGGAGTAGTGGATGGCGATGGTGCACAGCGACGGCGGAGCTACGGGTGTCGGCGGCAAAAAGGAAGCTCGGCGGCGGGGGCTCTAGTGGCGAGCACGTGGGCAGGCGTGTGTGCAGGCGAGCGGCAGCGCGAGGTTAGAGGCGTGGTGCAACGTAGGAGGATACAGCTCGGTGGCGAGGCAAGGTCGGAGGCAGCGATGTCGACGAGGACGAGGACGTGGTCTCAGAGTCGGGGGCGAAACGGGGAATAAACCAAAAGAGCTAACTCGATTTTGACCTAGGTCAAAACTTGATGAACGACCGAGATCAACTCAAGGACGGATCAACGGTCACAGATTGAAGTGCATCTCGCGTTTTCAATATAGTGACCGGACAGTACGGTCTCTGGACCGGACGGTCCGGTCTGCTCTGGGTCTGCTGGCATTCCATACGAACTGGACGGTCTGGTCACTAGGGCTTTTCTATCCAGTCTCTATGACCAGACTCTCCAGAACACTGTGCCTATGTGCACTGACCAGACTGTATAGTCTAAAGATCAGACTGTACGGTCACTACCAGAATTTTCGCTGAATCAAGAAATTTCTCCATTTTCTAAGTGCCCTCACTTAACACTCAAATATGAAGGGAACTCTCAAACACTCATTGACAAATAGCGGCACTCTATGGCCTTATAATTTTTGCAAATGTCAAATGAAGAATCGAGCATATAAGAACCAAGACAAATAAGAGCCAAATGGGTATGTATGAGCCTTAGCCCATTAACCACGCGAGTAGATTTAACCTCGGAGTTCATAAGAGCTTGCTCAATGGGCATGAAGTACAATCCTTTCCTTTAGTCACACTTATGGAGATGTAATCTCATATAGATCATGAGGCACAAATTTCTCCAAGTGAGACAAGCCTCCTTTGTGTTTCCTATATGATGCATGCAACAAGCATTTTACACATAGAATGAAAGTAAACATGCCATGCGAATGCAACCAATATTAAACCAAGACACAAAGGAAACCTAACAATGTCAAGTTTGAACCCCTCTCAAGCTTACTCACTATAAGCCATACCCTTGCCTTGAGAGAAGCCAAACCACCATCTCAAGCAATCCCCCTTGCTTATAGCTATCTTGAGTGGGTTAGAAATTGACTAATTTTTATGTGTTTTTCTTTTAGTTATTTACACATGCATGGATGCAAAGCATACTAGTCACAAAGGAGTCCTAATTACCATGCAATGCAAGAGAAATAAAAACACACTACAACTACCAAGAACTAACACGGTTACCTCCCTTATGAGTAGATAGGTCGTTGAGGTCCATGTCACTTGTGGTGGACTTCACATGATCTTCATGAAAGCGCTCGGTCCACCACCACCACCATCTAGGTCTTGTTCTTGGGCACCCACTTGTACGTAGTCGATCTCTCAAGATCAACAATGCACTTAGGCACCCATATGCTCTTGACCTTCCTCTTCTTGTTTGATGGTCCCATGGCCTTAGCTTTCACCTTGCCATCCTTGTTCCTCAAAAGCTTGAAATGTGTGTTCTCATGGAACAAGATAGCATTAGACAAAACAATGAAACTTCTCACCATGGGACAATCCTTGGTGGCGTGGCCATCCTTGCAACACCTCTCGCAATAGTAGTCATCGGCGAGAAGGGGTTTGATCCATTCGGGGATGGAATCACTCGTCCCGATAATGTCGATGGACGTGGGATATGAGCCAAGTGCACGGCGGGAGACGTTGTTCACAAGATTCTTTCCTAGAATCTCCTTGTGGATGGCTCTACCTCGTGCAATTCTCTCAAAGCCGTCCATGACCATTTCTCTCTCTTCTTTGAGCTTGTGATATTCCTTCAAAACAAATGGCTCAAGAGAAGAAACCTCAACCGAGGTGGTTAGTTCATCACACATCGTAGAAGCATCGCTCATTGATGAACAAGAGGAGGGAGAGGCAAGGCTCTCAACATTGATGGCCTCTTAAGGTCCTTGTACTTCTCATGAAGCTCTACATGATCACCCTTGAGTTTGTCATATCTCTTGTTTAGGGCCTCATGAGATGTGACAAGGTCCTTGAGCTCACTCTCAAGGTGAAAAACATGGTCCTTAGCCAACTTACACTCTTTTCTTACCACATCTAACATCATGGATTTCTTTATGGTGATGTCGTGGGCTTGCTCAAGCATACTCCACAACTCGGCACAAGTGAGCTCCTTGTCATCGCTGCTCTCATCCTCACTCTCCCCAAGTTGGCTCGAGGCCATGAGGCACGTGGGAGGTGGAAGAAGAGCTCGTGGTGATGTGGTCTTGATCATGGCTAGTCCAACCACTTCTTCATCACTTGAGGAGGAGGGCTCATCACTTGAATTGTCGCTTGTCCACTCCCCAACAAGAGCCTTGCGTGAGAATCTTTTCTTGGAGTCATGGGCTTTGCCTTTACCCCTGCTCTTGTCTTTGTTGAAGAATCTCTTCTTCTTTTGCTTGGCTGTGGGGTCTTCTTCTTCTTCTTCTTCACTTGAATCTTGTGACTTGAATGCTTCTTTCTTAGGCTTTGGGCACTCTCATACAAAGTGATTCTTTGAGCCACAATTGTAGCACTTGCCCCTGGACTTGGAAGCAAACTTGTTCTTGAAGGTCTTCATCTTCTTCATGAGAAGAGCCAAGTCCTTAGTCAAGTCACTTTCAGCATCATCTTCTTCATCATCATCCTCAATGACTGCCTTCTTCTTGCTTTTCTTGCTCTTGCTTGATTCTTGCTTGTCAGTCTGTAGAGCAAGGTTGGATGGTTGAGGATCATCTATCCCCAACTGGTAGCTCTCGGTTAAGGAATGAAACTCAACAAGATATTTTGGGTTTATGGTAGGATACTCAACGGAATTGAATTTTTGCATGAGTAATTCAAGGCTAGAAAAAGATACACAAAGATTTGCCATCTTAGTAAAGTTCATACCAAAAAGAATTAAATCCTAACCGAACTTGATCATCAATTTAATGTTTATCTACAATTCAAAGGTTCATGAGAATTTCTCAAAATATGGCATTGGTAGGTAAGGATCTTGAAAAGAATAAATTCAAAGTTCACAACATGAAAATTTATTTATGAAAAGATTGGTACTAAGTTATCATCACAATTTGGACAATACAAATGAAGCACATGGGTACTCAAAATTGCTCCACATAAGACATATTTGTCGAATAATTATTAAGTGTAAGTTCAAAATTTTTATTCAATGCTCAACATTATTTGGTCTTCATCGGCACTTTTCAAGAAAGAATAAATAATTCAATTCTCCTAAAAGAGCACAACCGCCACCATTATATTAAGATTGAAACTCGAATACATGGTGATGATTTTTGCACACACTTGCATAAAAATAAAACTACTACTAACTACTACTAACATAGTTGCATGAAAGTAAATACACCCGATACATGGTTTCCCAACCTGCTCACATAAACATAAGCAAATAAAGAAAAAGATTGCAAAAATAAGAGAAAACGCAAACCGGGAAACCGATACACGTGCCAACTCCTAGGCACTGTAGTCAAACGAAGGTGGAGACGGTGGCTGATCGAAGCCATAGCACCGTGCCTTGAGTCGCTCGAACTACTCCACCAACACCTCATGGTTGTTCCTCCAATGGGACATGGCGTCCTCCACGTGCTTGATGTAGTGCATGTTGTTGTCGATGTACCCCTGCATGGGCACGAAGAAGTCTGCACCGGGCACAGGAGGCACCACGGGTACACGTCCTTGGTACCTGTAGTCAATACCCGTGCTGAAGTAAGGAGTGCTGATCGGCGCCGAGGGCTGTGAACCGCCTGCTGCGTTGCTCCACCCTGGCTGGTACTACTGAGGCTCCTGGCGTGAATTCTAGGAGTCCCACTCGCCGTCGGCTGCTGTAGATGTCGCCAGTTGTCGAACCCGTCCATGGCGGTCCTTGAGAACTCGACCCCCCTCCAGGAAACCTTACTCTAGCCAATTTCCTCCCTCCAGGTTGTGATGGAGGAGAACTCCTAGCTCCGCACACGGGAGCCTTACGTTGGTGCCGCCGACAAGGAAGCCGGCACAAACACTTCCCGTGACAATATTGCCACGAGTCATTGCGCACTCCCACTTGTCGTTGCGCTCTCCTGGTCTGTCGTCGTCGCAGACGAGGGCTGCTAGGCCTTGAAGATAGGCCCTAAAAGCCAACTTCTTGCTCGCCTTGCCCCTCTTGTCGAGCCAACCCTGCACCATCACCGACGTGGGGTTGCAATGAGACGGACTCATGATGGGGTTGTAGAGCCACCGCAAGTCCGCATCGGTGACGTTGCTGGAGTCGACCTTATTGCCTGTGTGCGCTACCAACCACCGATGGAAGACCTGAATGGTCGGGTTGCGGATGTTGCTGTGCTTCATCTCCTCCACGAATGAGAGCCGCCTCCAAAAGGAGTCCAAGTCCCCACGTCCCAACATGCCAGTAACGTTGGCGTTGGCATGGAAGCCGAAGGCTTGAGCCGTCGCCTCCATGGTCATCGTGTAGCTGATGTCGCGGATGAGGAAGTTGACGGCCTCGTTGCCATCTTCGACAGTGCCAAGCCTCATCGTAGAAGCAACCTCAATGATGATGTCGAGGTTGTAGTCCATAGGAAGAAGGTGGAAGTCCATCCAGCCGAGATTGTTGAGCATCCTCCCTATGTCCTCCCACATGTTGATCGTGGTGAGGAAGGTCTCGTCCAAGTCGAAGATGGGGACGAACCTTCCCCTCACCGCGAGGTACTCCTGCTGTTCCTCTGCGCTCAGGAGGGTGAAGCCCACCTCCACCGTGCGCGGCACCAATGCCGACGGTGTTGGTTGTGGGATACTTGCTCTACGGGTATCCTCAGTCAAGACTAAGTCGGTAGCCAAACGCGTACTTCATCAACAAGGGAGCCAACCAACTCTTCATGTAAATCCTTATGGATTATGAGTAGGACTCTTCATGAACCCCCTGCTGACCAGATATATAAGGCGGCAGGGTACCCCCCTCGAGGGACATACAGTTTTTACAACATCAATACAATCCACAAAACACAACACGTAGGGTTTTTACTCTGATCGAGAGGGCCCGAACCTATATAACTCGGCGTCTTGTGTAACCATCATAGTTCTTAGTCTCGATGTAGCCCTATATATTTACTGCCGATCTCAAGCTTCGACAGTTGGCGCGCCAGGAAGGGAGACAAGGCTCGTTGGGATTCTCCGTCGACTACGATGGCCGAAATTCCCATCAGCCAATACTCATCGGACTTCAAGATCTCCTTTGGATCGCTCGACTTCATGGTCAGGGACAACGAAGCCCTAGATCTAGAGAAGCATAGATCCGACTCGGCCGCAGCCATCTCCATGGCGTGATCACCGAGTTCGTCTAACATGATCCCCGCATTGGTCCCACTCGGATTTGAAGAAGCAGAAACTTCCTTTGGGAATGACTCAGAGTCGGATCGGTCCTTTGATGAGGAATTGGTCTGATCGGCTTACCCATACCCCCATACTGTCAACATGGTGGATATAGTAGATCCTGCTAGCAGAGACCAAGATGGTGACCAAGACGGTGACCAAGATGGTAACCCTGAAGTAGATGGCCACCCAAAAGAACCAGACGAAGGAGGTCAATAGGATAAAAACCCTCCAACTAATGACCTATCGGTCGGTCACCGTCGTCGACCAAGAGGGTCGCGCAGATCACACAACGCACGCCGATTGGATCTGGAGCCAGACATTGAAGTGGATGGCATCAAGGTCTATAACACCCCTCAGAACAACATCATCGGGGCTAAAACATTGCTCGACACCTTAATTGTTGATGCAAATTATCAGACCCCTGCAATCCAGAAGGCGGTGGCTATGCTTAAGGCAGCTACAGCTCAGGATGCTACAAAATCACAGTCTATAACAAGTTCTAGCCACGCATCTTCATGAGGTCAGCATAGGCGTGAAGATTTGAGAAACTCTCTCAGTGTTTGTGATGGATGAGATACCATCAACTCTCACTATGAAGAACGCCGCAACCGGAGGGACGACCGACAGGAAGACCGATGGGACAACCGACGAGAACACTGACAAGATCCTCCTCCAAGAAACAACCATGACGACCGTCGTCAGCGAGACGATTGAGATCGGCGTGATAACAATAATGATGACAATCGACAACGTCATCATGATGATAATGTTGGTCCGCGACACAGCCGTGGCCCAACTCTGTCTCCAGACCGGCTTAGACGGTCACCGACACCTACCGACGATGAAATCGATGGCATCAAAGCTTACATCCCTAGGCTTCACATATATCTATGGCCAAAACGATTCAAGGCTGCCGCTCTATAGCACTGCAATCCCGTCAGCTGGAGGTGATTCCTATGTTATGGCTAATTACCTACCGGTCTGCCTTGATCCAGCTGTTCGAATACGGCTCACATCTCTTCCGGAGGAGTCCATCACGTCTTGGGGAGACCTCAATAAGAAGCTCATTGAGAGCTTCCAAGCTACCTACAACTGACCGGGCAACCACTTTGACCTCACTCAGATCAAGCAGAAGACCGACGAACCCCTTCGCGATTACAACAAGCGATTCTTCGCTAAGAAGACTGAGATCCCCAACGTTCTGGATCAACAAATTATTGCTGCCTTCCAAGGAGGTATCCGCAGTGATGATCTGGTCCGGGAGATTGGTCGGAGGAATCATGACCTTAAGCTGACCGCTCAGGAGTGCTTCGAGATCGCTGATAACTTTGCATTGGGTGAATCAGCATTAGACGACATCCGGGGAAAAGGCAAGGAGAAGCGGTCGGACAAACCCGAGTCCTCCAAGAAAGACAAGAAGAGGAAGTCTGACAACATGGTTCACACGGTGGACCAATTTCAGAAGAATCCTCGGACAAACCAGCCGTCCACGGATGAGCTGCTGAGTGGCCTGTGCCTTTGGCACCCAAAGGGATACCACAAAGCAAAGGACTACTATCGACTGAAGGGTTTTGCAACAGCTGCGCTCAAGGTGGCCAAAGATCCCCCAAGGCATAATAGCAAAGACAAGGCCAAGGACGATGGCGACAAGGACGACTCAGGAGACTTCCAGGAGCCCCGCAAAGAAGTCAACTTCATCTTCAGAGGCCCGTATGCCTATGTGTCCAAGCGCAAGCAGAAGCTAGAACTTTGGGAGATTAACTCGGTGGAACCAGTTGTGTCTCAATTCACGAGGTGGTCTGAGATACCAATCACTTTTGGTCGGTCGGACCACCCCAAACATCTACCAAGACCAGGTCGATACCCGCTGGTGCTTGCTGCCACGATGAAGGAGGTGAAGTTCAACAAAGTACTCATTGATGGAGGACGTAGCTTGGACTTGATCTTCACCAAGACTATTCAAGAGCTCGGTCTGTCAGTCAACGACCTTCAGCCGAGTTCTTCACCTTTTCAGGGGATTGTGCCAGGCAAGACTTCATTTCCTATTGGATAGATCAGTCTGCCAATCACCTTTGGTACCTGTGGGAACTTCAGGACTGAGCGCATTCGATTTTGACTCAGCATATCATGCTATCATCGGTTGACCGGTAATGACTAAATTTATGGCGGTCCTGCATTATCCATATCTCACCCTCAAGATGCCTAGCCCGAACGGAATAATCTCCCTCCATTCTAATCTTCGGAATTCTTTTGATTGCGATGTACAGAGTTGTGAGATGGCCAATAAGCAGTTGATGCTGTTTGACCGGTAGGAGATCCAGAAGGCAGTCGACATGGAGGAGCAGACTGATGTAGCGGTTCCGGTGAAGAAGCCTACCAAAGACAAGATCCAGACCGATGACATCCAGACTAAGGAGATCATGCTCGACCCTGAAGACCCTAATAAGGTAACTTAAGCGGGGGCTAACCTTGACGAGAAATAGGAACTCACGCTCACTCTTTTTCTCTAGGAAAATAGGGACATCTTTGCATGGAAACCATCTGACATGCCGGGAGTTCCTAGGGAAAAATATTGAGCATGAGTTAAGGGTGCCTCCGGGGGCTACCCCCGTTCGACAGAGGCTTAGAAGGTTCACACAAGACCGCAAGGACGCCATGAAGAAGGAGATAGTTAGATTATTAGATGCTAAGTTTATAAAGGAAGTGTACCATTCTGACTGGTTAGCAAATCTAGTCCTTGTACCCAAGAAGAATAAAGAGTGGAGGATGTGTGTCGATTATACCGATCTCAACAAGGTCTATCCAAAATACCCCTTTGCTCTTCCTCGTATTGATCATATCATAGACTCAATAGCCAGGTGTGAGCTTTTAAGCTTTCTGGATGCCTATTCAGGCTATCACCAGATCCCACTGAAGGTCAAAGATCAGATTAAGACTTCCTTTATAACACCCTTTGGTGCCTATTTCTATATCACAATGCCCTTTGGTCTGAAAAATGCTGGCGTGACTTACCAACGAGGTATTCAACGCTGCCTTGCTACTCAGATCGGTCGGAACACAGAAGCGTATGTTGATGACATTGTTGTCAAGACTCAGAACATCAAGGAACTTCTTTCTGACCTAGAAGAAACCTTTGAAAATCTGAGGCATTATTCGATGAAGTTGAATCCTAAGAAGTGTGTTTTTGGGGTTCCTTAGGGAAAGCTACTCGGTTACATCGTTTCAAAACAAGGTATAGAGGCTAACCCGGATAAAATCAAGGCGATCCTTGATATCGGGCCACCTAATTCTCAAAGGGATGTTCAGAAGCTGACAGGATGCATGGCATCCTTGAGTCGCTTTATCTCCCGACTGGGGGTTAGGGGGTTACCACTTTTTCGATGGCTTAAAAAGCAGGATGACTTCGTTTGGACAGAAGAGGCACAGTCGGCATTGGACGAGTTGAAGGTTCACCTCAGCAGCATACCAGTCTTGGTGCCTTCGGAGCCAAGAGAAAAACTTCAACTTTACATATCGGCCACAACTCAGGTTGTGAGTACTGTTTTGACATTCGACTGAGAGGAAGAGGGTCATATACAAAAAGTACAACACTCGGTCTATTTTGTGAGTGAGGTCCTCAGTGCCTCTAAAACAAGATATCAACAGATCTTGAAGTTGTTATATGCGTTGTTGATCACCTCCAAGAAGTTGAAGCATTATTTTCAAGCTCATCCGATCGAAGTCCAGACCTCCTTTGCACTCGGCACAGTGCTGCACAATGGAGAAGCTGAAGGAGAAATTGCCAAGTGGGCAGTCGAACTTGGTCAATATACCATTATGTTCGCGCCTCGGTCGGCTATTAAAGGACAAGCGTTGGCTAACTTTATGTCCGAGTGGAAAGAGATTCAAAATCCTCCTGCTGCCCTAGATGCCGAGTACTGGAAAATGAACTTCGATGGCTCTCTTCAATTACCAGGAGCTGGTGCGGGAGTCGTGTTTATATCACCCATTGGAGAGAAGCTTTGATATGTCCTTCGGGTTATGTTTCGCGTGTCTAATAACTCTATGGAGTATGAAGCTCTCCTACATGGTCTATGCATTGCTGCATTACTCGGCATTAAGTGTCTTGATGTCTTTGGTGACTCGGCTTTGGTCATTAATCAGGTCACTAAGGATTGGAAATGTGTAGATGACAATTTGAGTGCTTATTGTCGGGAAGTAAGGAAGCTCGAAGACAAATTCGATGGATTGAAGTTCACACACGTTCTTCGGGATAACAACCAGGCAGCTGATGAATTGGCCAAGATGGATCATCTCGGTCTGAAGTCCCACCCGGTGTTTTCTTACATACCCTGGATTCCCCCACTATCTATCCTCGGTCGGATGTATTAATGAGTGTTGTTGCAGATTTTGTTGGTGATGACAACATAGAGACCGACTGGCGTGACCCACTCATCCAATATTTGGACAAGGGAACGCTGCCTTCGGCTCCTAATGAGCAACAGAGGTTGAAAACCTGATGTCGAGGATATTTGTTGGGAAGAGATCAACTCTACAAAAGAGGAGGATCAAATATCTTGATGCGATGCATCTCGATATGTGGCAATCATGCAGCTCCCAAGACTTTGGTCGGCAAGGGTTTTATTGGCCCATGGTGGTTGAAGATGCACACGAAGTCATTCGGACGTGTGAAGGTTGTCAATTCTTTGCTCAACAAACGCATGTGCCTTCAAAGCAACTTCAGATGATACCTTTGACTTGGCCTTTAGCTGTTTAGGGGTTTGATATTGTCGGTCCTTTCAAGAAAGCGCCAAGCGGGTTCACTTATTTGTTTGTTGCTATTAAAAAGTTCACCAAGTGGATTGAAGCAAAGCCGATCAACAAGATAACATCGAAGAAGGCGATTGAGTTTGTCAAGGATGTTTTCACTTGGTTTGGGGTTCCTCATGATATCATCACCAATAATAGCAGTCAATTCACATCAGTGGAGTTTTGTGACTTTGTCGATGAGATGGGAATAAAAATCAACTTTGCATCATTGGCTCATCCTCAAAGCAATGGACAGGGCGAACAGGCCAATGGTATGATTCTTTAGGGGTTGAAGCCTCGGATATTTGACAGACATAACCCTTATGCTGGTTGGTGGGTCAAAGAATTGCCTTCAGTTCTTTGAGGGCTTCGTACAAACACCAGTCGGGCTATTGGTCAATCACCTTTCTTATTGGTCTATGGCTTAGAGGCTATGCTGCCGACCGCGGTCAGTTTTGTTTCGGCACGGGTTCAAGCATATGATGAATAGCTTCCTGAGGAGAACCAAGAGATTGATTTGATTGCAGCAGAGGAGTTGCGTGATCGTGCTCTATTTCGGTCGACACTTTACCAACAAGGCTTGTGGCGTTATTATGATAAAAACGTACGTAGTCGTCAACTTCAAGTTGGAGATCTAGTGCTATGCCGAGTGCAGTCAACAAAGAAACAGCATAAGCTTTCTCCGAAGTGGAAAGGACCATATGTGGTGAAGGAAGTCACTCTCCCGGGGGCTTACCGACTGATGTATGAAGACGACGATGATATACCAAACTCCTGGAATATAAATTAGCTACGTCATTTCTATACTTAGTTATTCTTTTATATACTTATACATTATTCATGAATGAAACTTTGGTGTTTTTTATGAAAGATTTTTTGATGATTTTCATTCCATATTGTCTCGATTCCTTAATTTATTTTATTAAACAATTGATCCAGGGGGCTAGTAATGATGTCCCACCATAGTCTAACCTTATTTTGGTTTTGGACTATTTTCCGACCGATTTCTTATCTTTGAATACGGTCTTTACTTTTTTGGTCTAACGTCTATATATCATGGTTATATACTTCATACTGCACATCAGAGTACCACTACACAAAACCCAGAGCCAAAGTGCGAGAGGTCATGTGTCGATTGGTCGACTCTACTTGTTACGCAGTTCGAGTTACAACCTAATATGTTATGGTAGACCGATGCAATCTCTGTTTTTAAGTGACAAAAATATACTAATGATAGTTTTATCATTCTTCTAAGCTGTTAAGAATGAAATTAATTTACATCTACGAAACATTGTTTCAATATATAGATACTACTAATGTTTGCTAAACATGCCAGGATTTACAACTCACTAGAAGGAGAAGAAGATTCAGCTCGTAGCTCAACTTCTGGAGTTGTTGGAGGAGTAGGGACAGCCGGATCAATCTCTATGTTGTTGACCAAAGCCCGGGAAGTTTCCAGCATGGAATCCAAGAGCAACTAGCACTGGTCGTCAGTCAAGTCTGGGTTGAAGCCCTCCTTGATCTTGTCCAATGGCAGAGCAGGAGACCAAGATTGGCAAATTACCAGAACCTGACTCCCGGCCTCGATCGCCACTCGCCTAGTGTTGTAGGCAATAGCTTCCGACGCATGCTCCAGCAAGTACTCCAAGGAGTGACCAGTCTGCTCCACTTGGTTGGCATGAATATAATCCAAACCCTACCGAGCGTCGTATGACAGAGCTGTAAGAGAAGTTTTTTGGTCAGAAAGATCAAACATTGATTCAAGCAAATGCAAAAAGTAATGAAGGGCTTACTGGCAAGATTACATTTGAAGGATTTTGAGATGCCTTTGGCATCCTCTATCTTCAAGTCGGCCTCCTTCAACTCCTTCTGTAGCCGAGCAATCTCTGCCTTTTGATCTTTGACCGACTTGGAGAGGTCTTCCTTCTCAGCATTCAAAGTGTCAACAAATCTTTGTTGATTGGAAGTTAGCTTCTCCAAGTCAGCAATCTTCTGATCACGAGCTAGAAGCATATATTGAACTTTTAGCGTCAGAGTGGTTAGTTGATTATTTAAACACAGATGGTAAGTGACCTTACTGGCTACATCTGCATGGCCTTGGTCCAAGGCCTTGGTCATCTCTCTTTGGTTAGTCTGCAGCTTATCAATCTCCTTCTGGGCTTTGGAGAGCCGCTGACCGGTGACTATCATAACACCAGCAATATGTTAGTCTTAAACATAAAGACTTGAAGACCAAAGAGTTTAGGGCATACCAAAAGAGTCGGCTTCAAGGTATTCCACCCTAGCTTGTTTTCTCTCCATAAGAGCATACATTTTCTGATATATAGAAGATGGTTAAGCTAAAGGATGAGATTGAGACAAAGAGTAAGGTACTGAAGTACCTTGTTGGCTTCTTGATGTTGATGCATTATCTCTGCGTCCTCCACTTCGGGCCGACCGAGTGTATCTGCAGACAATGCCACCTTACCTTTGTCAAGAGGTGAAGGGACGTTGACTGGAGCAGGTTGTGGTGCAGGCTTCGGAATGGAGGCGGGAATTGTCTTATCAAAAGACTTATCTACCTCGGTCGGTGTGTTTGATGAATTGCCGACCGATTTAGGCAGATTAGTCGGACGAGGAGGGGGACCCTATCGAGTGTCCTCGGACTCTTGAGCACTCTGTGAATCACTCGTTCGACCACTGCCAGAAACAAAGATTGAGGTGATTAAGATGTGCTATGATTATTGACAATAAAAAACAAGGATCATATGGTTAAAAGATTAACCTGGGGTCCTTTTGAGCTTGATTCGGCACATCGTCTTCTTTGAAGAAGTTTACTGAGAATCAGTCTCCTTCCTGTTCTGGGAAGATTTGCATGCCTTGTCAGTCTGCTGCACCACCCTTGTATCACTTGGTGTTTGGCTTGGGGGCTCCGACTGGCTTGAAGGTCGGTCGGAGGGAGCAGGCTGACCGGTATCAGTAGATGATACTTCTTCATCATCACCCTGATCCCCGACGTATTGCCTTTGGCGCCCAATAGTCTACTTTACTCGTCGGCTGGGGGAAGGCAGGGTGACAACTCTATCAACACGCTTAGGTTGAGCGCCTACAGACGAACTTGACCCTCCAGGGCCGGTCTGATGCGGCTTCTCAACATAATCCGGACCCTCGGTGTCGGTCGAAGGGAGCAGAGGATGGGATATGTAAGTATCCAGAACCTGCATAAAAATCAAGACATGAAGCAGGACATCAAAACAAGATAATGACGGATCGCTCAAAGTAGACTGAAGCTTACTCGGGCTCGCATAGTGCCCTTGTTGCACGCCTTCTCGATCAAAGAGTGATCCTGAAGGATATCCCCTTCAAACATCTTTGATAGGCGCTTTCGACGAAGTTCACCATTCGGTGGGTCAGGCACCTCCCTGGTCTCATCATTGTTAACATAATTCCATGTTGGGTGGCTTTGGTGCTTCAGGGGCTGCACTCTGCATACTAAAAAGCTTTTGGCAATGGTGACTCCGTCAATGCCTTCAGCTTTCAAGTCAGCAATCTTCTTCAGCAGAGTGACCACCTGGGGGTCGGTCGGATCAGGCTTCTCGGTCCACTGCGCCAGGGGAATCGCCTTTGCACCAGAGAAGTCGGCAAGAACAGGGGGAGGGTTGTCACAATAGAACCACTCATCTTTCCAGTTCTTGTTCCCGGTCTTCAATGGCACATTTATATAGGCTCTTTTTTCGCGCAACTAGACGCCGACACCGCCTATAGCCACTTGGTTATCCTTGGTCGGCAGCGGTCGGAGAACAAACAGATGGCAAAACAGATTGAAATGGGGAAGAGTGCCCAATAATGCTTCGCACAGATGCATGAAGATGGCAATGTGAATAATCGAGTTGGGATTGAGGTTGACAAGCTCAATCCCATAAAAGAAAAGGAGCCCGCGCAAGAAGCTACAACAGGGAACTCCGAAACCATGCTCGAAGAACGAGTGAAACATGACGATCTGCTTATGAATAGGAATAGGGCAGGATTCTCTAGGTACCTTCCAGTCGATCCGAGCTTGCTCGAGAAGGATGCCATCCACTACCATCTTTGTTAGATCAGTGTTAGAGAGACTGCTCTTTGAGAACTCCTAAAGCTGCTCTGGGATATCCACCTTCGATGAGGAAGACTCGACGGCGGCGGCGGAAGTTGCAGGCATTGAAGTGGAAGCCCTCTTGCGACCCATGGCGATGGATGCTTTGAAGCAGCGGATCGAGCGCTAAACCCTAGCAGAAGCTCGAGGGCTAAGGGCGATGAGATATACGGCGGCTGGAGGAAATGAGCTAACCCTAGCTGGAGAGCAATGGAGGCGCGAGGAAGACGAATGGTTTGAGCGCAAATGCGGCGTGGACTGAGAGTCAACCTGTCGCTACCTTTTATACTCCTACTTTTGACCTATGGGTCCCATGGGCCTGAATGGGCCATACAGTGATGAAAGCATCCACTAAAGCAAAGATTAATTAAAGGCCTTAAACATATTTAGGGTTTAAAGCTTCGAGAAGTAAACTCGGGGGCTTCATTGATGAGAAGTAGTGGCCAAGCCACATAAAAATATTTGACCATATCTATATGATTTGATGATCATATAGCAAAGGACTTGATGGTCTTACGGATATAAGTTCAAAGGTTATGATTTTTGATTGAAGTCAATAATTAAATTGCCAAAATTGGACTTATGGATAGCTAGAGTGACTAATTATTAAGGAAGAGTTATGCCATGATTGATGTCATTTAGCTTAACACCATTATATGATTGATGTCATGTTACTTAAAATGGACAGAATATGATTGATGTCATGAAATTCAGACCGATAAGTCACTCAGAAAATAGTGTATATCACTCGGCCTTTTTAATAATCGGTCGGTAAGGTTGAAGCCTTGCAAGTTGGCTTACCGGTTTGATGACCAGGGGTCTGTTAGACTCAGACTCAATAGTTTGAGTAAATTACATACAAAATAATAAGAGCTAATATAATTAGACTCTTGCATTATTTGTCAGTCTCCAAATTATACAAGAGTCGGGGGCTACACCTGATCAGGTGCACCTGACCGGTGCACCAGAGCTATCAGGAACTTCAAAAAAGAGGCCTTCCTAATTTATGATCAACATTAAAGATCACTAGGAGAATCAAAGCTCAAAATCAGGAAGCACTCGGGGGCTGCTGTGGGATACTTGTTCTATGGGTATCCTTAGACAAGACTAAGTCGGTAGCCGATCGGGTACTTCATCAACAAGGAAGCCGACCGACTCGGCTTCGAGCGCAAGGCATTTAGAGATAGAGTTTCCACTTAAATCCTTATGGTTTATGAGTAGGACTCTTCATGTACCCTCCTGCTGACCGGATATATAAGGTTGCAGGGTACCCCCCTCGAGTGATACACAGTTTTTATAACATCAATACAATCCACAGAACACAGGACGTAGGGTTTTTACTCTCATCGAGAGGGACTGAACCTGTATAACTCGGCGTCTTGTGCAACCATCATAGTTCTTAGTCTCGATGTAGCCCTAAATATTTACTACCGATCTCAAGCTTTGACAATGATGATCTGGGAACCCCATGACTTGTCGCCGTTTGGCTCCTTGTAGCACGCCCTGTTGGAAGGGGCGTACCAGAGACAGAATGGCGGGCGCGGATTGCTGCCGCCGAGCCGGTGGATACGTCACCCACCGACATGTCATCATGAGCACCGGAGCTCCCCCTCGCTGAGGAGTCACCGCTCGACTCGCCGCTGTCGCTGGAACTGCTTCCCCGGTGCAGCCTCTTGCCCAACTTGTTGACGGAGGAGCGGAGACGATCCATCTGTGAGGAATGCAAAACGTGCATGAGATTGTGGGTAGTGGGGAAGGAGGAGAGATTACCGGGATGGTGTGCTGAACTGGGGGCGCCTGGCCTCCCTTTTATAGTGCGGGAAACTTCCAGGAGAAGGACCCGCCTGAAATTTTCAAAATTCAAGAGCGAGTCGATCGGCGTGGAGGTGCGCCGGCACAATTCAAATTTTGAATGCTCTGGTGACTGTGGCATCTGATTCCCCTCCTTTTTGTCGCTTCCAGTACATCATGTTGGTTGGCAAGGGAACAGCATGGAATCCCAACGTCTTGATTGACTGTGCCGATCGGCGCGCCGTCTCTTTTTTAGCTTTTGGTCAATTCCGTGTCTCCTCTGCACCACACACCTGCATAGGAATCATACCTGTTCTTCAAAATCAACGCCTGCCGCATTTGTCGCCCGTTTGGGAACCGCATGGGTACCTGCGCCGATCGGCGTAGTAGGGCGCCGAACGGCGCAAGTCTCTTGCACCTCATCTTTTAGTCTGGCGCTGATCCTGATGCCTCGTGTTCATCTCTTTCACCTAATTTTCCACTTTTCCTAATGTTCGTGTAGCATTGACATACGTAGCAGGGCCCATCTGGTTACCGTGCCGAACAGCGCTGACGCGCACCGATCGGCGCGATGTCCATTTTTGCTCCTGGCCCCTCGCTTCTTCGCTAAATGTTGCTCTTCATCCTTTCTTGCGTCATTTAGCAACCAATTTGCACATAAAAATTATTTCAAAAAGATTTTTAATTACCTTGGAAATAGTTTCGTCTCTGAAAATTATTGTGCTGGTTGATTTTTAGCACCCCTTCAATTCTGGGCGTCGTCAGCCTTCTATCCTGACCTGGGCAATAATGCGCCGATCAGCGCAGATGTGCGCCGATCAGCGCAAGCACTGTTCCTTCCTGTTTTTGGTCTGTTTTGTTTTTTTCCTACATTGTTAGTCTACAGTATGTATATACACAGTTTTGCATGAATATACAGATAACGCAAGAGCACACTAGAATTAAGCACATATTTTTCTATTTCTTTTATTTGAGAGATTTTCTTTATTAAAAGCAAGGAAATTAAATCACCGGGTTGCCCTCTCGGTCAGCACTAATTAACTAGATGAAATGGGTTGCCCTCCCGCAAGCACTAAACAACTTCTAAATCCCCCGATCATTGGGTTGCCTCCCAAGAGCGCTCTAGTTATTTAGAGGTCAAAGAGCTTGATCTCCCCGCAAACAATCAATCCTTAGTGTCGCAGTACGGGATTTGAGGCCGCGACACTACAAGGTTCTCTTATCTCCATGGTTCATATAGCTCGAACGACCTATCCATACATCCCCTCCAAACTCTTCTACCTTTGGGCAAAACTTGAAAGAGTAGGGAGTCCCACTTATATCGAAGTTTATCTCACCACTCCCAACATCAATGATTTTGCTGTCCTCAAGAAGGGTCTTCCTAAGACCAACGGGGTCCTCATCCTCTTATCCATATCAAGCACAATAAAATCAACAGGGACGATGTGATCTCCGATTTGAACAGGCACATCCTCATCAACTCTATCAGGGAAGGGTATCCATTGATAGGCTAACTCCAAACACATACCTGTAGGCTCAAATTCAGGCAAATTGAGACTTGTGAATATATGACGGGACATAACACATACACTTGCTCCAAGATCGCACAATCACATATCAAATATCCTTGTTCCAATCATGCATTTGATGCTTGGTGATCCAGGGTCGGGTTTCTTCTCAAGTGCAACATCATTGATTGCCACCGTAAGCTCCTTAGTAACCTTCACAACCTCCTCAGAAACTAGAGACTTCTTGTTTTGCATCATGTCCTTAATGTACTTGGCATAGGTGGGTACTTGAATAGCATCAACAAAAGGGACATTGACGTAAAGCTTCTTCATAATATCGACAAACCTTGCAAATTGCTCGTCGTGTTGCTGCGCTCTTTCTATCTTCATCAGCAGTTGAGTATCCAGGAACATGGCAAGGCCATGCTCCTCTGTCTCCATGCCCATTTTCAGACTTGAGAGGTCAACATCCTCCTCGTATCGATCGGCACTTTTAGGGAGCCGATCGGAGCCGTCAAGACTATCGCGCCGATCGGCACGGGGCCTCTTTGCTCCTGCAGGGTGCTCTGGATCTTCTGTTTGTTTTCCCGACCTCGTAGCTATTGCTTTCAAATGCTCTGCAGGCTTCGTATTGCCAGGAATAGCCCCTTTGTTTCCTTGAATGGCTTGCGATAACTATCCCATCTGTTGCTCCATAATCTTGGTATGCTTCAAAATCTTCTCATTGGAGCTTCCAATTTCTATCACCTTGTCATTAATTCCCTCAACAACATGATCAATCTTCTTGAATTTATCTTGATTATCCTTGTTGATCTTCTCTTGAGCTAGGAAGAACTCATGACATTGGAGACGAAGTGGGATAGAAATTTGCATGGATGAACTAGGAGAAAGAACTCCTTTGCTGCTGATATTGGGGCTTCCATTCACTATTCATCATATATTCTAGCATCTTCATCTCTTCAGGGCAATCTTTCTACACACGACCAAATTCTCCACACTCACCACAAGTGGAGCGTGATTTCGCTAGCTTGAGTGGCTCTTCCTTAGGGATATGAAGATTATTGTCCAACCTCCTTTGAATAGCATCGAGGTGATCTATATTCAAGTCTTCATGAGTCCTCTCAATCACACTCTTCGCTACTCCTTTCGAAGGTTGCAAATTCCTTGAACTTCTCTCACCATCCCACGATTGATTTTCAGCTAGCAACTTGACAAAATCCTTCGCTTGGGTGGGAGTCTTTGACATGAATGAACCTGCAGCTGAAGCATCCAAGTGTTGACGAGATTGAAGATTCAATCCTGTGTAGAACTTCTCAACAACTTCTCCAACCGTCAGACCATGATGAGGGCATGCATCCATATATTCATTGTATCTCTCCCATGCTTCTTCGATGCTCTCATCAACATTCTGTGTAAATCCAAGAATCTTATTCTTCAAAGCTTGAGTCTTACCAGGAGGAAAGTACTTGGCCAAGAATTCAGCAGCTAATGTGTCCCACACCGTCTTTACTGGGTTTCTCAATCCATTGTACCATTGCTTGGGGCGTCCAACTAGAGAGAAGGGGAACAGCCGCACACAAGCTTGGTCTCTGATCAATTCTACTATCTTGAATGTACTGCAAACTTCAATGAAGTGTTGCAAGTGATGATTGGGATCTTCTGAACCTATGAACGGTTGTTGCGCCACTATTCCAACATATCTCTCCAATTGATACGAAAGTTGATCTTACGAAAGTTGATCTTGATCTTCTTGGAAATCTGTCTTGACAACATTAGTCAATTGAGGCTTGAGACGATTAACCATAGGTACCTCTGCCATCTCCTCTTCTTGATCTTGAATTGTGGCTTCTATTGTGAATAATGCTCGAGGGGTGACGCGGACTGCTTCTCTAGCTAAATCTCCAAGTGACTTGCTTCTCTTCTCTACTGTTCCCTTCTTGTGAAAGAGTCTTTCTGGATCATCGGTGTAATTAGAGGGTTTGTTTGACTTAGGACCATCCATACCTGTTAGTTTCACTTAACAGAATATATGTACTAAAGGGACGAGTAAAATTAAGCATAATGACTAAACACTAATACATCAAAAAATGTTTAAAAACCTACTATGGCCCCCAACAATGGCACCAGAAAGAAGAGCTTGTTGGTCGTAACCACGCACCCACATATATACCACAAGAGGACGGTGTACGATTGTAGCACTTTTTTCCTTGAATTGAGTATTCCAAGGTTTATCGAATCCACTGGGACCTTAGGGATAATTAAACAAAGTTAACACTAAAAGATCTAGTCAAAGCTACTGTCAAATTTAGGTTGTACGAGGGGAGACTGGCCAGGCAAAGGTGCGCCAAACAGTAAATCTGTCGTTGCGTCGATCAACATAGGGGTTGACCCGATCGGCACGCTAGTAAATCCGTCGTCGCGCCGATTGGCGCAGATGTTGAGCCGATCGGCACACTGGTGAATCTAAGCCAAAGTGTGTCAGATACCTTGTAAGCCTAAGCTGTTAAGTGAGTAGCCAAGTATCTACTAGTGAGATCATAACTAGAAAGTCTAATCAAATAGCATCATAATGGGTACTTACATGGATCAGTGAAAACCTATAATGAATAAGAGCACCCTGCTCTCTGAGCGGCTCGTGATTTATCGCTGCCGAGAGGAAACCCTTAATCACGGGAGTATCTTACCCTACTCAACTATCCAATAGTGTTGCGCAGGTTTAGTGCTGTCACCGCTAAACCACACTACTAGCATCATCAAGCAACCATAATCAATACAATGTCCGAATACTATCCTAATCACCACGATCACGATAATATCTACTTACTTAGCCTAGAACTAAGCAATTGGAATAAGCACATGCATTATTATAGAATCAAGATAGAGAAATCACCAAAACCATCATCAACATATTCAATCATCCTTGAGATACATAGAGTAAGATTCATCCCCGTCGAGATGGCCTATCTTGACAGATCAACTCTTAACACCAATGGTTCTTGAAACTCAACTAGTGATCTATTCTAACATGGCAAGGCCCAGTGTGATGTGGACAAGGGTTCCCGATCTTCCAAAAGGTTTTGGATATGTTGATTTGATCGGAGGCGACACACAAATCGATCCGGCTTCAGAACAGCACGTTCTAAACCCTGTAATCGTAGCACGACGTCTCCTCTGGTTATCAACAGTCCTAAAATGATTGACCTCGCCAAGAAGGCTAATCCCTTCCTGTGAATCAAGAACACAAGCAAGAACAAAGAAGAATGCAACACAATTGCAGATGTATTATGAATCTCACAAAGTTGGGGTCTCACAAACCGTGATGACGGTGAAACTGTTATGAACAGAATAATCTAAGATAAACCCAAACCCTAAAGGTGCGGCGGCGGCTGTATATGAAGACCCTAGGGTCGTGCAAGACCCTCTGGACGCGCCCCTAATTGGGCTCAACTAGATACAAAGCCCAAAGGCCAAAAATAAGCGACACAACACCAAAACAGATTCTGGACCCTCTCTTGTTTTGACGATTCCTGATGACTCCGGATGAATTTTTATATCAGACCAGCGGAATTGGAAAGGTCTTCTTCTTATCTTTCCGTTCATATGTAGAGCATCCAAATCCGAGTCCGTATGCGTCCTGGGCATCCGTTTTAGTGAAGACTGATCCTGAGCCCCGAAACAGACTCGAAGTCAGTTTTGGTTGGGCCTCCACCTTGGCTTCCACGTCCTTGCTGGTCCTCCACATCTCCAAGTCCTTCTCCCATCATCTCCTAGTCCTCTCCATAGTTCCTAATTATAATATAATCATTAGGTAGCAAACTATTCTCAAAAGTGACATATAATAAAGAATGTAGGAACGAGCTCACCTCTAAATTTAGTCGTCGTGCACGAGCTCTAGTCATTGGACCTTGCAAGTCCAGAATTGGAGGAGTGTTGCATGTATCCTTAGGAGTGATGTCCTCATCATCCTCCCCTTCTTGAAGTGGAGTCGTCCTCGACTCAAGCTCATTCTCTTCTCCCAAGTATGGTTTCAAATCTGAAATGTTAAAAGTAGGACTAACCCTGAACTCGGGAGGCAACTCAAGTTTGTATGCATTATCATTAATCTTCTCAATTATTTTGAAAGGACCATCAGCTCTAGGCATTAATTTAGACTTTTTCAAATCTGGAAATCTATCCTGTCTCAAGTGTAACCATACTAAATCTCCTACATCAAGATTTACTTCTTTTCTACCTTTACTACAAGCAATTTTATACTTGTCATTCATCTTTTCAATGCTAAGTCTAGTGGTCTCATGCATTTTCAAAATAAATTCAGCACGCTCCTTAGCATCAACATGAACTCTCTCATGAATAGGTAGAGGAAGTATATCAAGTGGAGTACGGGGATCAAAACCATACACTACCTTGAAAGGACTTACCTTGGTAGTAGAATGTGTTGCCCGATTATATGCAAACTCAACATGAGGCAAACATTCTTCCCAGGCTTCAAATTTTTCTTCAAAATAGCTCTCAATATAGTACCCAAAGTGCGGTTCACCACCTCAGTTTGTCCATCAGTTTGTGGATGACAAGTTGTAGAAAACAACAACTTTGTACCCAACTTATTCCAAAGCGTGCACCAAAAGTGACTCAAGAATTTTGCATCACGATCTGAAACAATAGTAGAAGGCATAACATGCAAATGTACAATTTCTTTGAAAAAAAGCTCAGCAATATAACTAGCATCATCAATCTTATGACATGGTATAAAGTGTGCCATCTTAGAAAATCTATCCACAACAACAAAAATACTATCACTCCCCCACTTAGTCCTAGGCAGTCCTAAAACAAAGTCCATAGAAATATCTACCCAAGGAATAGAAGGGACAAGAAGTGGCATGTATAAACCATGTGGATTCAAGCGAGACTTAGCTTTTTGACATGTAGTGCAGCGAGCAACAAAGCGCTCAACATCTTTCCTCATCCTTGGCCAAAAGAAGTGTGTGGCCAAAATATCCTCCGTCTTCTTGGCACCAAAATGACCCATCAATCCACCTTCATGCGCCTCCTGTAACAACAAAAGATGAACGGAACCAACTGAAATGCATAGGCGGTTAGCTCTAAACAAGAATCCATCAGTCAACACAAATTTGTTCCATGCACGACATTCTTTACAATACAGCATTACATCCTTAAAATCAACATCAGCAGCATATTGTTATTTAATTGCCTCATGTCCAAAAATTCTACAATCAAGTTGAGACAATAAAGTATAGCGCCTAGATAAAGCACCAGTGATCACATTATCCTTCCCTTTCTTCTGTTTAATAATGTAAGGAAAAGACTCAATAAACTCAATCCATTTAGCATGTCTACAGTTCAAATTACATTGAGAACGAATACACTTAAGTGATTCAAGATTAGAATGAATAACAAATTCTTTGTGCAAGAAATAATGATGCCACGTCTGATGAGAACATCACACCTATGGATACACGCAACACTTCTTCAACTAAGATGAAAGTTCATGTGCATCACCTGAATTTACAGGTGACTTCGTTTCTAATGTTTTGTTTATGTGATTTTGAGAATAGATTGCTACCTAATAATTTAATTATTGTTAGGAACCATGGAGATGATGATGATATAGCTGAGGAGGTGATTGGAAGCGTGATGGGCCAGCAAGGACGTCCAAACCAAGGTGGAAGCCCAATCCAAAACCGACTTTGAGTCTGTTTCAGAGCCCAGGACTAGTCTGCACTAAAACGGACGCCCAGGACGCATACGGACTCGGATTTGGACGTTCTACATATGCCTGGAAACATAACGAAAAGATCTTTCCAACCCAACTGGTCCCATATCAAAATTTGTCGTGAGCCATCAGCAATCGTCAAAACAAGTCGATGTGCAGAATCTGTCCTGGTGCTGCAACACCATAATCGGTCTTTGGGCCATGTATCGAGTTGAGCCCACTTAGGGCTGCGCCCAGGGGGTCTTGCACGACCCTGGGTTCTCACAAACCGATCAAACGGCGAAAGCCGCCTCTTCATTAGGGTTTGGGTTTTGCTTAGATTATGCTATTGATAACAGTTTTGCCGCTTGATCGGTTTGTGAGACCCCAGGGTCATGCAAGACCCTCTGGGCGCAGCCCTAAGTGGGATCAACTTGATACATGGCCCAAAGACCGATTACGGTGTCGCAGCACCAGGACAGATTCTGCACATCGAATTGTTTTGACGATTGCCGATGGCTCACGACGAATTTTGATATGGGACTAGTTGGGTTGGAAAGATCTTTTTGTTATGTTTCCAGGCATATGTAGAACGTTCAAATCCGAGTCCGTATGCGTCCTGGGCGTCCGTTTTAGTGCAGACTGGTCCTGGGCTCCGAAACAGACTCGAAGTCAGTTTTGGATTGGGCTTCCACCTTGGCTTGGACGTCCTTGCTGGCCCATCACGCCTCCAATCACCTCCTCAGCTATAGCATCATCATCTCCATGGTTCCTAACAATAATTAAATCATTAGGTAGCAATCTATTCTCAAAATCACATAAACAAAACATTAGAAATGAAGTCACCTGTAAATTCAGGTGATGCACATGAACTTTCATCTTAGTTGGAGGAGTGTTGCGTGTATCCATAGGTGTGATGTTCTCATCAACGTCTCTAAACAACGTACAAGTACATACAATTCCTTATCATACGTGGAGTAATTTAAAACAGATCCAGTAATTTTCTCACTAAAGTATGCAACAGGTTTACTATCTTGCATCAAAACGCCACCAATGCCTATACCACTAGCATCACATTCAAGCTTAAAAATCTTATCAAAATTAGGTAATTGCAGCAATGGTGCAGGTGTAAGTTTATTCTTCAAAGCATTAAAAGACTCATGATGTACCTTACCCTAATGTAAATCAATGCCCTTCTTTGTTAACTCATACAAAGGTGCAGCAATGGTGCTGAAATCTTTGACAAAGCGGCGGTAGAAACCTGCAAAACCAAGAAAACTCCTCACCTGTGTGATAGTTTTTGGTACAGGCCAGCTCTTTATGGCTTCAATCTTCGTCTCATCCACCTCAATTCCCTGTAGAGTCACAACATAGCCAAGAAAAGAGACTCGATCCATGCAAAAGGTGCACTTCTCAAGGTTACCAAATAAACGTGCATCTCATAAAGCATCAAAAACAACACGTAAATGATTCATATGTTCATCTATGGATTTGCTATAAATCAAGATATCATCAAAGTAAACTACCACAAATTTGCCAATGAAAGCTCTTAAAACCACATTCATCAAGCGCATGAAAGTACTAGGTGTATTAGTTAAACCAAAAGGCATTACTAACCACTCATATAATCCAAATTTGGTTTTGAAAGCTGCTTTCCATTCATCTCTAAGTTTCATTCTAATTTGATGGTAGCCACTACGCAAATCAATTTTAGTGAAAATTATAGCACCACATAACTCATCAAGCATGTCGTCTAGCCTAGGAATAGGATGATGATACCTAATAGTAATATTATTAATGGCTCTACAATCTACACACATACGCCAAGTACCATCTTTCTTAGGAACCAAAAGTATAGAAACAACACAAGGACTAAGTGATTGACGAACATACCCATGATCCAAAAGGTCTTGAACATGTCGTTGTATCTCCTTAGTCTCCTCAGGGTTGGTCCTATAAGCAGCACGGTTTGGCAAAGTAGCACCCGGAATCAAATCAATTTGATGCTCAATCCCTCTCAAAGGTGGCAATCCCGGGGGTATCTCAGCTGGAAAAACATACTCATACTCCTGCAAAAGGTTAGTGACAGCAGGAGGCAAAGCTCTAGAAGCAATATCATTAAGTGAAAACAAAGCTTCTTTGCATATCAAAGCATAGCAAATATCATCATTATTAGAAATTTCAACAAGCTCAGATTTTGTTGCAAGACATGAACAACCTTGTAATTTAATTCCAGCACCCTTAGAACTTGAAGAATCATTAACATTACTAGGTGTAGAATTAGAATTAATAGGTTGTTGAATTTCAGGACCTTTATTTTTCAAACTAGCAGCTCTTTATAAATCAGCTTGTACAATTTTAGCAGGGGTCATTGGTAACAAAGTAATTTTAGTTCCTTTATGCATAAAAGTGTACTTATTACTTCTACCATGGTGTACAGCATCATTATCAAATTCCCAAGGTCTACCCAATAAAAGTGAACATGCTTGCATGGGTACGACATCACAATCAACAGAATCCACATAAGAACCAAGGGAAAAAGGAACTCTGCAAGTTTGTATTACCTTAGCTTTTCCAGAGTCGTTTAACCACTGAATGTAATACGGATGTGGATGTGGACGTGTGGTCAAAGCAAGCTTGTTGACCACATCAGAACTCACCAAGTTATTGCAGCTCCCTCCATCAATGATGACACGTGCTTGGCGGTTCTTGATGACAAAGAAAATCTGGAACAAGTTATGGCGCTGCATCGTCTCGTGCTGATGAACTTGTGTGCTAAGGACACGCTGAACAATAATGTTCATGTATCCCATGGTGTCTCCGCCTCCAAGGACGAGGTCACTGCTGGTGGCAGCGACGTCCTCCTCCTCATCCTCCACATCGGAGGTGCTCATGTAACCGCCATCATCTATCGTCACATATGCCCGCCTACTTCGACAATCTTTCTGCACATGACCAAGTCCATGGCAGCAGTGGCACTGAATTCCTGTAGTGCGCCCCGTCAAAACAACAAAGGAGGCACTACTAGCTAGTACCTGCACAGAAATTTTACCTGAGCGTGTAGAAGGTGCAGGGGCTGATCTTGGGGCAGCAGAAACAACACTGTTTCCCTTGGTAGCTGCTAGTGGGGGCGGCCGAAAAGATGGCTTGGGCTGCCCCAATGTTCCCGTCGAGCGTGGGGGGTAGGAGTTCCTCGACTTGCTGTACTCCTCAAAAGCCTAGATAAGTCCTTGTGATTCTTTCTCTGCAAGCATAGCATACTGGAAACACTGGGTGAGGGTATAATATTCTTTATAATCAAGGATGTCCTGAATTTCTTTTCTTAAACCAGAATAAAAGCGACAAATCTGATCCTCTACTTTTTCAACTACAGCATAACGAATCAAACCCTTCTGAAGCTCACTAAAGTACTCCTGAACAGTTTTATCTCCTTGTTCTAAACGTTGCAGTTTATTACGAATCTCTATAAAAAGAAGGAGGAACAAAATGATCACGCATTGCTACCTTAAGTTCTTCCCAAGTAGTAGGCAAATCAGTTTCAGCAGCTAGACCACTCCACCAAACAATAGCAAAGTCCTTAAACTCATTAGTAGCTTGTCTAACTCTATGTTGTTCAGGAACAAGATGGGCATTAAATTTTTGTTCTACAGTCATCTCCTAATCAAGATAAACATCACCATCATACTGACTCGAAAACGAAGGAATTGAAAACTTCATTTTAGCATACGGGTCATCTGGAGCATAGTTACCATGTGGACGATGATTGTAGTTATGGAAACCACCCATACCTTGAGTATTACGGTGCAAACGACGTCATAATCTTGCGGTCCTTGTAGCTGGCCTATCCACGGTGCCATTAGCCTTATACACCGTGTCTTCATCATGGACGTCTTCAACGTCATTGTTATTGGTGTTCGTATAATTGGTCTTGGGAGCGGTCTCCAACGCGACAACCTGATTGGTTAACTTAGAGACCCGCTTCTCCAACCGCTCGATGCTTTCTCCAATGTGAAGCTTGCTGACCGCATCAGTAACGGCTCTGGTGATCGTCTCTGCCAAATCACTTTGAGCAGCCTGCAAAGCCTTCTGGAGCTGCTCTTGGCTCATGCACTCAGCAAATTGTGAGGGTGAAGCCATCTCTCCCTCGTCACTTCCTGCCATCACAAATACCAAAACAGGAAACAAAACATTGAAGGTTATCCCTACAAAATAGCTAAGTAGTGGTGCCTCTCAACACAGCAAAAAGAAACTCCTTACAAAGCTCTTACAAAGTTCTGAAAAGCAAAATAAAGGATACCAGAGAGATGTGTTCCACGATTGCATGGGTCACAAAATAACCTATGTGTTGTCTAGAAGAAATATGTCGAGCTAGGAAAGGCCAAATTTATATATGTGAGTGGCACATAAATCAAAAACAGATAGTAAAGCTGAATAAGTGCCCAAGTAACTTGTCCCTAGTTGTTGGTCTTTTTTTGTCCCTCTATCGCCTCCTTCCGCTCCGGCCAGGGTTTACAAGTATTTATAGAGGTAAAGTCTTGTACTACACGTCGAGATCTTGAAGTTCCATATATCTTCTAGGTAAATATCTTCAAGAGTCTTGCGCAGATAAACTTCCATAAACATGTGGAATGAGCCTCGGTCACTTCTGTGGGCCAAAACACCCTTGCGCCGATCGACGCACTGGGCTTCTTCAATGCTTTTCATCGGTTCTGGATTCCTGTCCTCTCCAGCATCACTTTAATCACCAATTTTACTTGTTTCTGTAATAAAGCTCTAAAACAACACATATACAAATATATAGGCATTATTATAGGTAAATGGCCTAAATTAATATCAATTATGCTCTAATTGGAGTAATATTCACATATAAAAGAGGCACTTGGGGAGTGCCAACATCCTCCCCATAGAATATGGGAACACTCCCTACCTTTCCCGGCATCCTTACTCAAGGTGGTGAAGCCTTAAAGTTGAGCGCTTGGCTCTGATACCAATTGTAAGGACCAAAGGCCTACCAAGAGGGGGGTGAATCTGTAGCCGATCACAAATCCGAATACTTCAGTTTCACTCCTCTAGAACCTAACAATCGTTGCAACCTAAACAATTCTAGTAGGACAAGACCCTATGCATGCTAGTGTTCATAATGCAAAACAAAACGCGGAAGCTAAACACACTAGCCTATGATAGCCACAAACTAGCCTACTAACTAGAGCACACAATTGCGGAATAGTAAAGAGGGGGGTCAAGGAATGCTCATGATTTTTTCCGGTCCCTCCCGCCACAAAGTGGAGTTCTCGCCCACAAGCCCGTAATCACATCCGGAGTGAAGACATGGTGTGCGTCACCGCTGCCACCAAGGCACAAGCTCGCCTCCCTCAAGAACTTGCCGGACTCCCCGAGCCGACACGGGCGCTCACTATTGATGCCTCTTTCATCGGTAGGCTCAAACCGTGTACAAACGTGTGATAGCCTTCACAACCAATCATGATAGGCTCGATCGCCGACACCTAACCAGTCTAGGTCTCACCATAGACTTAGGGTAACAACCTAGATCACACCCTTAAGGACACCCTAGCCTTAGATGTGCAAGATCGCTCCTTGTTACTCTCACTAGCACTCACAAGATATCCAATATCCTCTCCTAGTGCTCTCCTCTTTTCCTCTTGGACCTTACCAAATGCTCTCAGGTATTCCACTGGCCAAGAGAGGTGACAAAGACCCCAGCAACAAAGTTATATAGGCTCCCAACCTCAAACTAGTCGTTGCTCCACGAAATCAGCTTTCTGGGCCTACTGACCAAACTGTCTGGTCACTGCCTGACTAGACCGTCCGGTCACTACAACATCAAGCTCCAATGGCTCTGACCCCTCTGCTGACTCCTGCTGACCGGACCGTCTATTCTATTTCTCTCTCTAGTCTAAATACATTTCGGTGTTGGCTTCCTCGCTGCCCAAGTCTTACCTCTACTGACCGGACCGTCCGATCAGTAGACCGGACCGTTCGGTCACTAGAGCTTTCGAGAATTGGCAGTATCCTCACTGCTTGCGGTAGTCTCCGGACAAAACCTCTTAGTGATCGTACAGTCTGGTCACCTCTGACCCCTTTGTCCGGTCACTTCGTCTAGAAGCTGAAACTTGTTGTCCTCGCTTGACTTTGTTTCTCGGCTTCTCTGAATAGCTCCATGGTTTCTCCACTGTCAACTAGTACATGTGATTTCACCGAGCAACCTTGCACATAACCGACTAGATATGAACTAAGAGAATGACCTAGACCCCCTTGATAGTCTGGTTTTTCCTATGGACTCAAAGCCCTAACACCTAGACAAGTGTTCCCAACACTTGCACCATAGCTTGTCCTTAGCTTCGATCCATCTCCATCAACCCTTGGACTCCATCAAGCTCATCAAGCCTCCATGCTTGTGGTCATTGTCATCAATCGCCAAGGCAACCATCATCCATAAGATTTATAATAGAGTTTAGAGATGATTCCTGCAAAGACAACACTCGTGTAGATATTAGCCCACAATTTCATAGTTGTCATCTATCAGCAAAACATTCATACCTTGGGGATCCAATCATCAATGATCATGAAGCTTACATACTACACTTTTGAGAATAAATTGCCCCTCACCCATGCCACCGCCCTTTGCCCGTGCTGCCCATGGCACCGCCGTCGCGCCCCTCGTCCTTTGCATGTAGCTTCCGCCATCGAAGGCCGAGGTTCAGGCCTGCGCCATCACTCCTCGCTCATATCGCCGACGCCACCTTTCGCCCATGTTGATCCTACCGCCACCGCCGCCGCTGCTCCTTGCCTAGCCAGCCGCAGCAGCTCCTCGACAAGCGAAGGCCATGCCTTCTTCGTGACAAGCATCAAGAGCTATACACGCTATAAGCAAAAAGTTTGACTAGCTCAGATAGAATCAAATTTGCTCCCCATGAGAAAAATTGTCACCTTAAGTATAAGTACTTCCATCCAAAGCAAAACAGACATCAAGTGAATCAAAATATACTAACCAATCTCAATCTCAACCAGGGCAACAAGCATTCGTAGAAAATAAGCTCTACAAACGCTCACATGTGCAATAGAAACTCATAAAGAAGGGAGAAAGACATTATTCTTAGTTGATCCTCATGTAAGTTCTAATCCATGCGGAGGGTTGCACGATTGGGTACGCCAAGCACCCCGAGGCTTCGAAGCACAATTTGTGGATTTAGCATTTTTATGTAACTTCTAATCCATGCGGAGGGTCGAACGACTGGATACGGCAAAGACCCCATGGCTTCGAAGCACAATTTTTTGATTTAGCATTTTATGTAACTTCTAATCCATGTGGAGGGTCACACAACTAGGTACGGCAAACACCCCGAGGTGTCAAAGCAAATTTTCATTTTATCAATTTAACTTGCAAATTTGACCTTCAGCTGACCTTTACAACCAACCGTTCATCAGAAAATACAGGAGATATTCCACCTCTGATTTACACTGGGCCGACTCCAGCAGAAAGCATGAAGGACCGACTGGCAGCGTGTCTAGCTACTGTCTATGAGCAAATCAAATGACCTGCATGATGCATTTATCTTCCTGTCATACCTTTGTATGTAGTATGTGTTCCTATGCTACTGCATGTCCAGTAGGCTAACCATCTTATTACCTCTGTGAACTATGTGTTATGTACTTTATGTGGCCCACCTACTAATTATGTAACATCCATAAAAACCTCGTATGCAAGTGACTGTCTGTTAAATTAGTTCATTATCCTAGCCTCATCTGTTCCAATACTCTGATGGAGACTGGTGCCAATAATATGACTGTGATGCCGAATAAAATGACGAGGACCATATGTCCTAGATATACATTAGCAAGATTACGTATTTAACTGTATGCGGGAAATTACCTATTCTACTCACGATGGCCTGTGTTGTCATATTTTTTAGGTAATTTTCGTTCCGGCTAGGTCTACACCTATGACAAATAGTCACATAGCTTCCTTTGCATTTTAACCCCTGTCAATCGTGTTCTAAGGATAATTTCTCGTTTTCTATGTAATCCGGTGAACTATTGTTCTTGTTTAATATAGGACAAAGAAAAATAGAGATAAAATCAAAACTGATTTTATCCAGCAAAAATTCCTTGGAGTTTATAGCATAATTTGTTTTTTAGGAACAGCCCTACCCTGAACTCTGGTTACAGCAAGTAAAACGAAATATACTATCAAAACTGAGGCAGCAACATGCGAAATGCAAACCTAGCCTTACACCAGATTGGGTCCAAAAGTCATTATGATACATTAAGAAAAGGCAGGTAACAAACGTTTTCCATGACCCGTTTATATCTAGGACCATAAAAGCACGAAATTAGCCCACCAAGGAACACCCGACCCAGCATGGGACGACCTGTTAACTCTTCTAAAATTCCAAAGAGTCCACCAGTCCACCACTATCCAATGCTAGCCTAGCACTTCTTCTGTAAACCCTAGCGATCCAACCCTAGCATCGCACTATTGAGAATAAATCGCCCCTCACGCATGTTGCTGCCCTTTGACCATGCCACCCATGGTAAACCCGTCGCGCTCCATGCCCTTCGCCCGTAGCTTTCGCCACCAAAGGCCGAGGCTCCAGGCCTGCGCCATCGCTCCTCGCCCATATCACCGACGTCGCCTTTCGCCCACGCCGCTGCTGCTCCTTGTCTAGCAAGCCTTAGCCGCTCCTCAGCAAGCAAAGGTCATGCCTTCTTCGCGACTTGGAGAGGCCGTCATGCCGGCGTGCCTGACAGGCCAGCTGGCCCACCATGTTTGACGAGCTTGTCTGTCTGACCCGGCATGACCCATGTAATTCGTGCCGTGACATGGGCCTCTGGCCCAGGATGGCCCCAATTTAACTGTGTTCCGTACCAACGCAGAAATAAATGGGCCGGACCATTACATTTTTGGACCATGCCATACCGGCCAGCCCGTTTGAAAAGCATTACTTGCTTCTATCCGCCGACCCTGCAACAAGGCAAACCAACCATATCCACAAACTCTCATCTTATTGCTGCTACCCACAACTGCATACCTGGCTCTCCACATTACTTGTCTCCACACAAGTCACATCGAGTGGATCATCGAAATATCCTAGTCGTCCCTGCCGACCGAGCTTCAGGTATGACCCCATCCATCCGCTTTCCCCTTCATATATGTGCCAGATCATGTGGCTTGTGCCTCTATTAAATCTCACCTCATCGTAGGACCATCCTTCAGGTGCCAATTTGGATCTACTCCAATTTCCATGCTTCGTTCTCATCCATGAAGTAAGATCCAGCGTCTCCACAAGGTGATTGTGCTACTTTTCGACTGAATCACTGATATTTCTCTTTCCTTCTATACACATGTATGTATATGTGTATACCTTACTACTGCTCATCCACTCGCTAACCTACCAGCCTTTTAGTTTTATTTTCCCCTTGTTTGTTATCATGATAGTGTGCATCAGCATATGTAGACACAACTAATTTTCCTTTGTAATATAAAAGTATCTAAATTTTTTTCTCTGTTGCCTCCTGTTTGTCCAGGTATCATAGGTTAATCTTTTATATAACGTTTCTATGACAGTTGTGGTAGTGAATCAGATATATGAACTACAAAAAGAATTGTTCCTTTAATGTGCATACATAACCATTACAACCCTTCATAGCATATTTTATTTCCAAATTTAATAGATGGAAGATCTAGTGCTTTCACGGTGTACAATACTTGATGTCGTTCTGCATCACCTTTGACTACGGATTGGCATCATATAGTTATTACCACAATGGAGGCTCTACCTTCAAATCTTGGGTTTCCTTTCCTCTATACTATGATCCTAATCAAGATGACACTGGCGATGCGCATAGCGTCTGTACCTACGGAGACTGGTTCAACACTACTAAAAGAAGCATGAGAGAGTGCTGCCGCCAGTGTTGTTGCCTACCTACAGAAAGACTTGAAGTTTTGAGTTGTTGACTTCAGCTACACTCAAATGACTAATCTAATCCAATGGAACCATCGTCTTTCGCTGAATTGCTACCTTATATCCAACACTATAGAGGATCTTGCTCTAGCCTGGATAAGCATGACTTCGGAAATCAATTATGCCGCGTAGGCTTGCAAGTCACAATTTAGAGTATAGAGCTATCCTGCTATTCCTGCCGGTAACATGGATAACACCAGGACTCTACTAAACAGAATTAATATGGTGGCTGATCAGATATACCAAGCTCATGATGATAATCTCAAGACCATCCATGATATCCGGTGTCCTATAGACGGAATACTCAAAGAATTCATAACAGCCAGCAACAATGATGAACAATTGGAAACAGGTCAGCAATGACGTCAATTCTTTCCCTATTATTCCTCCTCTTTTGACTTTGCTTTTACATGCATAACCTTAGATGATTTAAAATTTTGCCATACATTATAGGTGAACCTGTCCCACTCACTGTTACAATTTCTCCTTCAACAATGTTGGTTGAGATGCTAGCAGCGCTTGACCTGCCTCGACCGAAATATGAACGTCAGGTGCGATCTGATGGTCGCGTGGTGGAGTCTTGCATGTTCTACGCATCAAGTGATGCTCTCCTCGGTGCAACCTCTGAAACTATCCTTGGTTTTCCATGTCGACACGACTGTGATGCCCATGAAAGTGCAGCCTTTAGATCTCTTGAATACATGGCCACACAGTACCATATCCAATTTATTGACTACAACTATGAACAAAAGAAATATGAGCTAGATAAGAATAGAGTGCTTGTAAACAAATCCAGGCAGCTAACAATAGCCATGATAGATATCTATAACACTTGGCGGCGATGCACAACAGCCTTCAATCTAGGTAAAGAACTTACCCGGGTGAATGAAATTATCAGTACTGCTGGCCCGTCAGATGCATCACATGATCCGGTCTCTATAATAGACGCCATCATGGAGTGATTTTAATTAAAAAATAATCGAAATTAATCTAAAATTAAAAAAAAACGCCCAAAACTAAACTTTTAGGATCTAGACTTTTTAATCACGCCATGTCATGTGGCGTGATTGGTACATGAATCACGCCATATGACATGGCATGATTGGGTGACACATCAGCATGGACCGCCACGTCGACTCCGGCGACTCGGCAAGGTTGACCTAATCACACCAGACTGTATGGCGTGATTGAGGCCTATATCACGCCAATCTATTTGGCGTGATTAGACTGGTACCTATAGGTCCGGGCAGGCCCCCCTTCCTTTTTCTTCCTCCTCACTTCTCTACCTCTCACTCTATTGTTCTCTATCCGGTGAAAAAAAGGAAATCTTCATCCCCCTCCAATCTTTGATGCTCATTTGGGTAAATTTTTTGGAGGCTTCATCTAGGAAGGTATGGCTATTGATTTGTCCATAGATAAATTTTGTTTAATGGTTATTTTGGTAGGTAGGATGGTAACTAGGGTTTAGGTTTAAGTTTAAGGTCATGAGAGAAATTTAGCTAACTTAAGAGTTGCATTTGCTTTCTTGGATGTTGGTGAAGTTGATAATAGACGGTGGGAGATGTATCCCAACGTAAGCTCGGTGGATGCACCGGTTCCACATTTACTACCTATTCATACGTGTGAATGTAACATCCTTGCACACGTGAAGCAGTCCCGGCATCTGTTGACAGCCGCCCGATCTTACTATTGTTGTTCAAATGATGGGGTATGTGTACTCACCCGTGATCTTGGTGGTTCATTATTCAACTGAGTTGAAATATGAAATTTGCTATAGGTAGGGCAATGTAGCTTCTTTCAGTGGATTGAGGGTCCTGAGGCGTACGATGAGAGAATATTGTTACTCCCTTGGGACCAAGATAATGTAAATATGGCCTGATCTTCCAAGAGGTAAGGGGATAAACTCGAACTTGGGGAACTCGGCATTGACGACCCAACTTGAATCAGTCACGATCTAACCCCACAACCGTTACACCAAGCACAACTTGATTGTTCCTGCAAGCGAAATCGAGAACACAAGCAAATAAGGATAAACACGCAATCTGAAATTGCAAATATGGATGAAGCAAATCATAAGAAAAAGTTCAAGCTCTGAACACAAAAGGACTAATCGCCACAGTGGTGTAGAACAAGAACAGGGGTCCTGGATTACTGTAAAAGGACTTGTCACCACAGTTACAATAATTCGATCAAGTTTCTCTCTGGAAAACTGAACTAAACAAAACCCGAAACTAAAAGACGGCGGCTACCGAGTTTATGTAGGAACCAGGGGCATCCTAGGGTTGGGGGCGACCAGGGGGGCGCCCATAACATGGGCTTAAGGCCCGACAGGATACATTGCCAAGTTGGCCCAAAATAGGTGGCGCAACACCTTGTCATGGTCACACAGCATGACTCACGACCCTTCTGGAGCTAGGACCAGAAACAAAATGACGGTGTCGTTGTCCCCTTTCCAACGCATCAAAGAATGCCTCGTTTAGACGTCGGATGTGGGAGATATCATCAAAACCGTGAAGAGGTGTCGGCTGAATCCGAGACGAATGCGGCGACCGAGTTGGTGACGACTTGTAACTTGGGGAAGGCCATGATATATGCGTATCCAGCATGGTGATGTCCTCATCATCCTCCCCTTCTTGAATTAGAGTCACCCTCGACTCCGTCTCATCATCAATCTCCTGCAAAAGGTTAGTACTAGCAGAATGCAAAGTACAAGATACATGATCATCGATAGAAGATATATCACGACAAAGCATAGTATAGCAAGGTGCATCATGATTATCACAAAGTTCAGCAACAGTAGATGTCATAGCAAGAAAAGCACCTCCCTTTAACTGGATAGCCTTATGTTTAACATCAAAAAGTTGTTTGTTATTATGTTTATTCTCAGTATTTTCAGCAAGCAGTTTAAAATGATTTCTAATATCAGCAAGCAATAACGAACGCAAAGTAATATTCCTGTCCGTATGCATGAAAGTATATGTATTAGTTCTACCATGGTGGGTAGCATTCGTATCATATTCCCATGGATGGCCTAATAAAAGCGAACATGCTTGCATAGGTACAACATGAAAATCAGTAGAGTCTTGATAAGAACCTACTGAAAAGTGTATGCGTGCTGATCGAGTTACATGTGTCATACCACTATTGTTGAACCATTTGATGTGGTAGGGCTAATGTAGTGCATGCGTGGTCAAGCCAAGTTTGCTTACCAAATTAGAACTTACCAAGTTGTAATAGCTCCCAGTATCAATGATGGTGAGAACACGACGGTCCGCGATAATGAGGTACATGTAGAATAAATTGTTGCATTGCTGTTCTTCCTCTTGTCCCACCTGAGTGGACAACACACGCTGTACAATGAGGCTAGGAAAGCCTGCGGTGGCAGCAATGGAATCAATGGTGGTAGTCTCCTGCTCCTCCGTCGAATCTGCAACAAGGTTAGACATATGAGCAAATTCATCTTCAACATCACTAGAACTTTCATACTCATCAGCAGTAGCGATGAAAGAACGACGACTAGGGCAATCCTTCATGACATGTCCCATGCCTTGCAGTGGTGGCAAATAATGGTGGTGGAGGAGCCACTCCTAGCACCGGAAGTAGTAACCTTCTTCTGGTGTTGGTGCTGCACACTAGACGATTGCGCTTTAGAAGTAGGCGCAAGTGGAAGAGTTGTTGCTGGTGGCTTAGCAACATGACTCTTCAAGTTCTCTACTCCAGTGCTGGACCTGCAAGATTGTTGTGGAAGGCGTCCCTGTACTTCTCGTTTAGCCTTAAGAGCAATATGATATAATTGGCTAAACCTATTACACTCTTTATAGTCAACAATATTCTGGATATCACAGTTCAAACCACCAAAAAATCTAGCACTAGTCTCAGCATCATCTTTATGTATATCACAACGTGCTAAACCAATAAGCAATTCCTTATAATATTCCTCTACTGTTTTACTACCTTGTGTTAAAGATTATAATTTCAAACGTAAATCACGTTGGTAATAAGGAGGAACAAAACGAGATTTCATGCGTTGTTTCAAAATAGGCCAAGTGTTGGGTATAGCAGCATTATTATTGCAAAGATCATTCCACCAAAATAGAGCAAAACTCGTAAACTAACTAGTAGCAACTCTAACTCTATGCTCAGTAGGAACTAAATGAGAATTAAATTTCTGTTCAACAGCAAGTTCCCAAGCTAAGTATGCTTCAGGATCAGCACTACCAGCAAAAGAAGGTATGTTAAATTTTGGCTCAACAAAAGTATCAGTATTACCATGATTGTTATTACCTCCCATATCGTGTCGATTATGGTGAAGACGGACTGCATCATGGTCAAAATTGTCATCATTAGTAGCTCGTTGAGGTGGAGGTCGTCGTTCAACGTCCTCAATTCGGTTGGCAACAGTGTTGATATGGCCCGTCAACTCAGCAAACTTCGTTTCCATGAATGTACGCTGGTGCGCAAGAAGCTTCATTAGCTCGACCTTGGACACGCAATCATTGAAGTCTATAGGGGACTCCGACTCTCTAGGTGTCCCTTTCCCTTTCTCTGACATGGTTAGAAACAAAAGACAAGACTAAACAAAAGGATTAGCCCTATCAACTAGCAGGTAGCAGAGGGTGTAGAAAGTGGAAAACAATATTAGAAGCAATGTATCACAATCTTGTAAGTGTTCTTACCAAAGGCAAACTGGTCAACAGAATCTGTAGTCGAACTTGGGTGTAACAGTTGAAAGGAAGAGACATGTGCTGCAATATGTATAGTTTGGAGGGCTAATATGTATGTCAGTGGAACACAATTCAATAACAGATAGTAGCACTCAATAAATGTCCAAAGCAGTGTCCTAATTGCTGGTAAAAGAATCGTGTTCAAAAACAGTTGTGACAGCAAGAACAATGGCAAAGGCAGCAAGGATCAAAACAGACTTCACAGACTTAGAATTTTCAGGGCGGGGGGGGGGGGGGGGGGGTGCAAATCAAAATCATGTTTTTTTTGTATGATTTTTCCACTATTTTTCTGTGATAGAGGAACACAAAGGAAGGAACCACAAGAAGTTTCAACTCAAACAGAGGGGAAACAAAGGGTAGGCAAAATCACAAAGTTTCACCGAAAGCGCTATTTTTGACTTCAATTTTTTTTATTTTTTTCCAATTTTTTTTGAATTTTTTGACGAGGAGCCTAGTATGGGTCACCTCAACTTTGAGTCAAGAATCTACTATAAAAATTTCAGCCCAATCGGAGCAACGACTGAAAAGTTATGTCTGTTTTACCGAAGGTAGGTCAAGATAGGGTTTGAGGGGTGAGAGGGGGGGGGGGAGAACAGAAACAAAATCGGGTAGGGTTTTTTTGTTGGCAATGGATTGTGGGTGTGGTGGGTGGGTGACATGATGGTGAATCCAATGGAAAACACGATGGTGATGGTGGTGTGCAACGGAGATCAAAACACAAACCCAATCGAAACACAAATTCAAACCAGCAACTAAACTCGACTAGGACACAAACTCGACGTCGATGACCCGGCTTGAATCAGACACGATCCAATCCCGCAACCGTTACACCAAGCACAACTTGATTGTTCCTGCAAGCGAAATCGAGAACACAAGCAAAAGAGGATAAACACGCAATCTGAAATTGCAAATATGGATGAAGCGAATCACAAGAAAAAGTTCAAGCTCTGAACACAAAAGGACTAATTGCCACAGTGGTGTAGAACAAGAACAGGGGTCCTGGATTACTGTAAAAGGACTTGTCGCCACAATTACAATAATTCGATCAAGTTTCTCTCGGGAAAACTGAATTAAACAAAACCCGAAACTAAAAGACGGAGGCTACCGAGTTTATGTAGGAACCTGGGGCATCCTAGGGTTGGGGGCGACCAGGGGGGTGCCCACAACATGGGCTTAAGGCCCGACAGGATACATTACCAAGTTGGCCCAAAATAGGCGGCGCAGCACCTTGTCATGGTCACACAGCATGACTCACGGCCCTTCTGGAGCTAGGACCAGAAACAAACGACGGCGTCATCGTCCCCTTTCCAACGCATCAAAGAACGCCTCGTTTGGACGTTGGATGTGGGAGATATCATCAAAACCGTGAAGAGGTGTCGGCTGAATCCGAGACGAATGCGGTGACCGAGTTGGTGACGACTTATAACTTGGGGAAGGCCATGATATGCACGTATCCAGCATGGTGATGTCCTTATCACAAGAGGGCAAGCCGTACTATTTGTTTGAAAAATGGGTTCCACCGCCGCCTAATCCTCCTTTGATGTCTAATCAATAGAAAATCGATGCTTCATATAGGCGTGTGCGTGAGCCTTCCTTTTGCAAGTGTGGTGTTCGGGCAGAGTTGTACCGGCCTCCTCAGGGTTTGGCATACACCCCATTCTTCCATTGTCCATTCACAAGCACGGTTGGTAGTTTTGTTTTAAAAAAATATTGTGGTTATTTGTCTTGAATGACTTGATAACATTATCTTTTGTTATGTCCAGGACAACAAGAGAGGATGCGATTTTCAGGAGTGGATATATGGTCCAAAGGTGTTATATCCATATCCAGAAGAATTGTCAGAGGATGCGGCATATAGAAAGTCATTATCATGTGAGGAGAGGCCAACAATACTTTGTCAATGTGGTGTCCTAGCTAGGCGAGGTGTGGTGCCATCTGAGTTAGGGTACGGATACTATTGTGGCGATATAGTTGGTGACATTGATGAATGGGTGAGTATGTAGCTATTGGATTGATGAATTTAGTGATATGGTATGAGGTCGGTGCTAATGGTTTGAATTCTCCGTGTTTACTCAGGCTAACCGGAAGTGCAATTGGGAGACATTCCTGGACGAGAAAAGTTTCTCCAAGAAGTGAGTAGGTATGGATAGGAGGACTATGTGAAGGTGTTAGAGAGAGGAAGGCAGGAAATAAGGAAGAAGTATGTCGAAAAACCTCCTGACTTCATCATTCAGATGATATGCAACGAGTACCAAATAGATAGAGTAAATGGTGGGTATGTCGCCTATGAGAAGGCTTTGGACATTTGGAGACAGAACCGACATGGATTTCCTACAAAGGTTGTATGGTCCCATATGGATGTACCTCGTGATTGGAATTTTGAAACAACAAAGGAGTGTGTGGCGTGGTGCAAAGGAAAAATGAGATTGATGCTTGAAAAAAGCCATGATGATACAAAGAATTGGGGAAAGAAACTTGACGAAGGTGAGAGTAGTTCCATTATGAACTTAATTGAGAACTTCCCATCCTTTGACAATATGGAGACAGGCATGATAGTACTAGAATGGCACGAATGACCTTATTGCCATTGCGGGTGCAAAGGTATCCACATCAGATGGAAGGAGATACTTCCATTGTCCAACTTTGAATCGTGGCAGGCATTGTTCTTTTACTGAGTGGTTGGACGGCACAAGCTCCACTTCTAATGGTGATATGAAGGTTGAAACGAGGGCCAAGTACATGAAGCGTAAGCAAGAAGGAGAGAGGACAGAAAGGTTCATAATTAAAACCCAGTTGGGCCTTGCACATGCGACAACTTTTAGGAGAAGGAGGTCTAGTTGATGAATTGAAATGTAATTTGTGTGACATATGGAATGTACTAAAATTGTGTCTTTATTATGACTTGTTGAGACTTATGATGTGGGTTAATGCAATTAAGACATGAATTATTATGATGTGTTATCTATGCATTTAAGTTTTTGATGCTTAATACAATTGGAATGGTAACCATCGGCCTTGTTGGGTTGAATACTGAATTTCTGCCTAAGTGTCGAATCACGCCGGATGGTATGGCGTGATTGATGCTTGAATCACACCATACCATATGACGTGATGCAACACTTGGCCATTTCGACGCCGCGGCGCCATCCCGGGAACAAACTAAAAATGGTCGAAGTGCGCCATATGGTATGGCGTGATTCAGGCATCAATCATGCCATATCATCCGGCGTGATTGGTATATCTCCTGGCCAGCCACGAATTCACATCATTTCACACATTAATTCACAAAAATTCATAGGAAATCTGACATACTTCACACAATGCGACATAGTTCACACAATCCGACATAGTTCACACAATCCACACAAGTAACTTCATGAATCCACACGACGTTCACCATCAATCCCACACAAGTTTGACAACAATCCGACACAAGTTTGACACAAGGAATAGATAGCTATGGGAACATCACTTCCCCGGGGTTAAACGATCAGGGCGCTTCTTCTTCCTGCCGGGCTCCGTTGGAAGGATGGTTCCTGGAGTTGCATTCTTGCGGCGACAAAGCTGGCGTGGAGGAGATGCTTGAGATGGCTCCTCTATCGGTGCATCGGGTAGTTGAGAGGACCCGATGGTGTCCTATGCATAGCACATGAGCAAGTGTTGTTAGGGGACCCAGGATAATAAAAAATGAAACGATGCTTTGAATGTTAGAAATAGGGCACTCACCTACGCACCCCCTTCGTCAGTAGACGAGTCATCCTCATCTGATGTTGCATCCACCAAACCCTTTATCATAGCAGCCCCAGAACGGGAGCCCGACGCAAGAACCCCTCCTCGAGAGCCCAAGGAAGCTCCTCCTAGAGAACGTGAAGGCGTGGGTGTTGCTTGTGCGTACATGTCCTGACGTCCACTCACGCAGTTCATCTTCTGTGCAAGACATCGGTAGGTTTTGCGCATCTTCTTGCATGGAACATAACAAGTAAACACATTTGCATAGAAGCATTGAAACAAACAAAGAAAAAAGACATACCTGCACGAAAGCACGTAGGGCTCCAATATCCTCCTGTTATCCCTGCCGGTGGCCTAAAGTGTCTCCGACATCATTTGCCATTTGTAGTAGATGTCTTGCCTATAATGAAAAGTGGGGTTACACATCTATGAAATTTACATTGTTATGAGAAAGAGTAGAGATACTAACTGCATAGTTCTCGAATGGAGCTCTCTCCGGCTACGTGCTCCACCGAGTGATCTTGTCATATACATCAACATTTTCTTCATCACTCCTAGAGTCAGGCTGGTCAACAAGGTACGGCTCTTCCAGAGTGGGCCTCAGCTTCAGTCAGCTATTTTGGTGAAGCCAATACAGGTAGTCTTTGTAAGGTCCAGCGCGATGGGCTGCGCCGCTGAAAGGGAAGATAGATCTTTGCTGACGATAATTCCAGATGATCAGGTAGGGCGCGTGCTTGTTTGCCCAATCAACAATGCCCTTGTCAGATCTTCTGTCCACCCTGCAATCAAGTCAACACTTATAGTCAAGGTACTTGTGAATATCAATGACGAAAAAACTGTACGTGTATTTTATAAACTTACATGTGCGGATTTTGGTTTGCGTTGGTATGGGGGACGTTGACCTCCTGTAAACGGTCAAATTGTTGCATGACCAGTTGTGGCAATTGCCACTCCACAACATAGAAGAAGATGAGAGGCAACTCTGCCCTCCAAAAGTTTATATCACGCGTGCACATCGGACTAAGCCCCAACTCTTGCACCTCCTCTCGTTGGTACGGTGTCCAAGTGACCTAAAACATAGATGATAATATTTTAGTAAATCTATTTCATCAATGAAAACAATGTAGAACTGTGCAACTAATTTACCTCGCTGGGGGTGATGATGTCAAGGGTGTTCGTGTACTCCCTGTACCTCCTGTCAAGGTTGCCCACGACGTTGACACAATTGTGGTAGAGGTACGCAACTGTGGGTTAGGAGCCCTCATCCTCATGTGGCCACGGCTGCAACAACAGATGTTAGGAACATATATAACAACATATATTGCAAAAAGTGAAAGACAAGAGATGTTAGAACATATATAACGTACCTCTACCGAACCACGCTCTAGTCTAGCAAGGGGAAACCTCTCCCACATCCACACCTGGAGTAGATACGCGCATCCACCAAGGTTGGCATTGGCTCCAACAAGTACACCAACATAGCTGAGCCCTAGTTGTACCCACCAATCTCATCCTAAGGCTTCATAATATATGGCAACACCATCAAGGATATAGTGTTGCCACTGGCATCCGAAAACAGGTACCCGCCGACTAGGTGCCACAACCAGGCTCTGCAAGCTACCTCCACAATCTCCTCTGGGTACTGGGTTTCGTTGTTGATGATAAAATTTTGCATCAACCAAGTTGAGCTAACACCAGTAGTCTTGGTGTCACGACGATTAGCAACTGGCTCAGGTGGCCTGAGTCCTAGCCACTCCTCAACAGAGTCAGGCCACCCCTGAGGCTGCGTCCACTCACACAAAGCTAGTCCATCTATGGCCAGCGCCAGAATCATGCCCACATCCTGCAAAGTTGGGGCCACTTCACCATAGGGTAGGTGAAAAGTGTGCGTCTCTGGCCTCCACCGATCAACAAGTGTCGTCAGAGTTGTACTGTTGAAGGAGGGCAAGTTGAAGCTCACCATGCACGCCAAGGGCAAGAAACCGGTGCGTGCAAGGTATGGTGCAAAGCGCTCATCCCACTGCATAGGAGCGTGAGTGCGAATCCTCAAAGGAGTAAGAACCTACAAAAAGACATCAGCATCAATTTCACCACATATACAAACTATATTTAAAAAAATATAGCAATTACAAAGACAAATCCTTCCTCACCTTTCCCTCATCAACCATCAAGTGTGCCCGGTGCTTGTTGTCATAGTTCGTGTCAAGGACCGGGTAGCGCGTGTGGGGGGCCATCTCCCTGCAATAAGGAACACATGTATTAGAACAAAGGAGAATAGGAATATAATGCATAAACAAAAATATATTGAAAATAAGGTTAACAGAAACATAATGCATAAATAAAAAAGATGAGTTATAAAGATACACATAGGACAACATTGATTTTAATTACCTAACCACTACTAATAGATGCATGTCCCCGTCCCCGCTTAGCCTTATGCTTCATTTTTGGTTTGTTCTGTCGAAGCTTGAGATCGACAGTAAATATATAGGGCTACATCGAGACTAAGAACTATGATGGTTACACAAGACGCCGAGTTATACAGGTTCGGGCCCTCTCAATCCCTACGTCCTATGTTCTATGTATTGTATTGATGTTGTGAATATCGTGTGTCATCCCTCTCGATGGGGGGTGCCCTGCCGCCTTATATATCCGGTCAGTATGGGGGTACATTAAGAGTCCTAGTCGTAACCCATAAGAATTTACATAGAAAGTCTATCTCTAAATGCCTTGTGCTCCAAGCCGAGTCGGTCGGCTTCCTTGTTGATGAAGTACCCGGTCGGCTACCAACTTAGTCTTGTTTGAGGATACCCGTAGAGCAAGTATCCCACAGTAGCCCCCGAGTGCTTCCTGATTTTGAACTTTGATTCTCAGAATGATCTTCAATGTTGATCATAAATTAGGAAGACCTCTTTATTGATGTTCCTGATAGATCGGGTGCACCGGTCAGGTGCACCTGATCAGGTGTAGCCCCGGACTCTTGTATAATTTGGATACTAACAAATAATACAAGAGTCTAATTATGTTAGATCTTATTATTTTGTAGGTATTTTACTCAAACCATCAAGTCTGAGTCTAACAGACCTCTGGTCATCAAACCAGTGGGTCACTTCGCAAGGCTTCAACCTTGCCGACCGATTATCAAAAAGGCCGAGTGATATACACTATTTTCGAGTGACTTGTCAATCTGAATTTCATGATATCAATCGTATTTAGTTCATGTAAAATAATATGACATCAATCATATGATGGTATTAAGCTAAGTGACATCAATCATAACATAGCTTTTGCCTAACAATTAGTCACTCTATCTATCCATAAGTCCAATTTTGGCAATTTAGTTATTGACTTCAACCAATAACATAGCCTTTGAACTTATATCCGTACGACCATCATGTCCCTTGCTACATGATCATCAAACCACATAGATACGGTTAAATATTTTTAAGTGGCTTAACCAATGCTTCTCATCAAAGAAGCCCCCGAGTTTTACTTCTCGAGGTTATAAACCCTAAACATGTTTAAGGCCCCTTAATTAATCTTTGCTTAAGCAAAATCCTTCATCACTGTACAGCCCATTCAGGCCCATGGGACCCTTAGGTCAAAAGAGGGAGTATAAAAGGTAGCGTCAGGTTGACTCTCAGTCCATGCCGCATTTGCGCACGAACTCCTCGTCTTCCTTGCGCCTATTCTGCCCTCAGCGACTCCTCTGCTTCTCCGGCTAGGGCTAGTGCTTCGCTTCAGGCCACCACAGATCTCGTCGTACTTAGCCCCCAAGCTTCTGCTAGGGTTCAGTACTTGATCCGTCGCACCCAAAACTACCATCGCTATGGGTCGCAAGAAGGTTTCCACTTCGATTCCAGCAACTTCCGCTACCGCCGCCGCGTCCTCTTCGTCAGAGGTCGACATCCCGCAGCAACTTCGGGAGTTCTCGATGAGCAGCCTCTCCCATGTTGATATGAATAAGATGGTGGTTGACGACATCCTTCCCGAGAAAGCTCGGATCGACTAGAAGGTACCCCGTGAATCTTGCCCCACCCCTATTCATAAACAAATCATCGTGTTTTGCTCGTTCTTCGAGCATGGCTTTGGAGTCCCCTGTTGTAGCTTCTTGCATGGGCTCCTATACTTTTATGGGATTAAGCTTGTCAACCTCAATCCCAACTCGAATCTTCACATCACCATCTTCGTCCATATGTGCGAAGCATTCTTGGGCACTCTTTCCCATTTCAATCTGTTTTGCAATCTATTCGTTCTTTGACATCTGCCGACCAAAGACAACCAAGTGGCTATAGGTGGTGTCGGCGTCCAGTTGCGCAAAAAGGAAGCCTACATCAATGTGCCATTGAAGACTGGGAACAAGAACTGGAAGGATGAGTGGTTCTACTGTGAAAACCCTCCCCCTGTTCTTGCCAAATTCACTGGTGCTAAGGCAATCCCCCTGGCGCAATGGACTGAGAAGCCTAATTCGACCGACCCTCAGGTATTGAAAAAGATTGCTGACTTGAAGGCTGAAGGTATTGATGGAATCACTATCGCCAAAAGCTTCATAGTACGCAGAGTGTAGCCCCTGAAGCTTCAAAGTCACCCGGCGTGGAACTATGTCGACGATAACGAAACCAGGAAGGTGCCTGACCCACCTAATGGTGAACTTCGTCAGAAACACCTATCGAAGATGTTTGAAGGGGATATCCTTCAGGATCATTCATTGGTCAAAAAGGCGTATAACAAGGGCACTATGCGAGCCCGAGTAAGCCTCAGTCTACTTTGAGCAATCCCTCATTATCTTGTCTTGATGTCCTGCTTGATGTCTTGATTTTTATGTAGGTTCTGGATACTTACGTATCCCATCCTCTGCTCCCTTCGACTGACCCTGAAGGACAGGATTATGTTGAGAAGACTCAGCAGACCGGCCCTGGAGGCTCAAGTTTGTCTGCAGGCACTCAATCTGTGCTTGTCAATCGAGTCGTCACCCTGGCTTCCCCCAGTCAACTAGTGAAGCGAACTATCGGGCGCCAAAGGCACTATGTCGGGGACCAGGACGATGATGAAGAAGAGTCGTCTACTGATGTCGGTAAGCCTGCTCCTGCTGCCTCTGACCGACCTTAAAACCAGTCAGAGCCTCCAAGCTAAATGCTGAGTGATGCAAGGGTGGTGCAGCAGACCGACAAGGTGGGCAAATCCACCTAGAAGAGGAAGGAGATTGATTCTCTTTCAACTGCTTTGAAGAAGAGAATGTGCCGAATCAAGCTTAAAAAGGCCCCGAAGTTAATCCTTTAACCTTATGATCCTTGTTCCATTGCTCACAATCTCAGCACATCTTAATCATCTCACTCTTTGTTTCTGATAGTAGTCAGACGAGGGATTCTCAAAGTGCTCAAGGGTCCGAGGACACTCGGTCGGATCTTTCTCCTCGTCCGACTGATCTGCCTAAACCGGTCGGCAAGTCATCAAACAAGCCGACCGCGGTGGGTAAGTCTTCTAATAAGACAATTCCCGCCTCCATTCCGGAGCCTGCACCCCAACCTGCTCCAGTCGACATCCCTTCGCCTCTTGACAAAGGTAAGGCAACATTGCCTGCAGACGCACTCGGTCGGCCCGAAGTGGAGGACGTGGAAATAATGTACCAACACCGAGAAGCCAGCAAGGTACTTCAATATCCTGCTTTAGCTTTGTCTCAACCTCATCTTTAAGCTTACCCATCTTCTGTATATCAGAAAATATATGCTCTTGTGGAGAGGAAACATGCTAGAGTGGAATACCTTGAAGCCGAAACCTTTGGTATGCCCTAAACTATCTGGTCTTCAAGTCTTTGTGTTTAAGAATAACACATTGTTGGTGTTATGTTAGTCACCGGTCAGCAGCTCTCCAAAGCCCAAAAGGAGATTGATAAGCTGTAGACCGACCAAAGGGAGATGACCAAGGCCTTAGACCAAGGCCGTGTAGATATAACCGATAAGATCACATACCATATGTGTTTAAATAATCAACTAATCACTCTAGCGCTAAAAATTCAAATGTTTGTCTTTAGGTCGTGATCAGAAGATTGCAGACTTGGAGAAGTTGACTTCCAATCAGCAAAGGTTTATTGACGCTTTGAACGCTGAGAAGGAAAACCTCTCCAAGTCGGTCGAAGATCAAAAGGCCGAGATCACTCGGCTACAGAAGGAGCTGAAGGAGGTCGACGCAAAGATAGAGGATGCCAAGAGCGTCTCCAAATCCTTCAAATGTAAACTTGCTAGTAAGCCCTTCATTACTTCTCGCAACCTCTATCTTTGGTCACTCCTTGGATTACTTGCTGGAGCATGTGTTGGAAGCTATTTCTTATAACACTCGGCGAGTGGCGACCGAGGCCGGAAGTCAAGTTCTGGCAATTTGCCAATTTTGGTCTCCTGCTCTACCATTGGACAAGATCAAGGAGGGCTTCAACCCAGACTTGACCGACGAACAGTGCCAATTGCTCTTGGATTCCATGTTAAAAACTTCTCGAGCCTTGGTCGACAACATAGAGATTGATCCAACGGTGCCTACTCCACCAACAACTCCAGAGGTTGAACTACGAGCTGAATCATCTTCTCCTTCTAAGGAGTTGTAAATCCTGGCATGTTTATAAAACATTAGTAATATCTATGTGCTGAAACAATGTTACCTGTATGTAAATTAGTTTCATACTTAATAGCATTAAAAGATTGATAAAAATATTATAATTATGTTTCTATCACTGAGAAACTCAAACTGCATCGGTCAGCCTTAACATATTAGGTTGTGACTCATAACCGCATAACAAGCAGAGTCGACCAATCGACACATGACCTCTCGCACTTTGGCTCTGGGTTTAGTGTAGTGGTAGTCTGATGTGCAGTATAGAGTATATAACCATAATGTATAGACGTTAGACCAAGAAAGTGAAGATCGTATTCAAAGAGAAGAAATTGATCGCAAAATAGTCAAAAACCAAAATGAGGTTAGGCTAAGGTGGGACAATATGACTAGTCCCCTGGCTTGATTGTTTAATAAAATAAATTAAGGAATCAAGACAATATAGAATGAAAATCATCAAAAAAAAAATCTTTCATCAAAAAGACTGAAGTTTTATTCATGAATAATGTATAAGAATACAAAAGAATAACTAAGTATAGAAACGACATAGCTGATTTATATTCCAGGAGTTTGGTATGTCATCACCGTCTTCATACATCAATCGATAAGCCCCCGGGCGAGTGACTTCCTTCACCACATATGGTCCTTCCCACTTAGGAGAAAGCTTATGCTGGTTCTTTGTTGACTGCACTTGGCAAAGCACTAAATCTCTAACCTAGAAGTGGCGATTGCATACGTTTTTATCATAATATCGATGCAAGCCTTGTTGATAAAGTGCCGACCAAAACAGAGCGCGATCACGCAACTCCTCTGCTGCAATCAAATCAATCTCTCGGTTCTCCTCAGAAAGTTGTTCATCATATGCCTGAACTCGTGCCGAAACAAGACTGACCTTGGTCGGCAGCATAGCCTCTGAGCCATAGACCAATGAGAAAGGTGACTGGCCAATAGCTCGACTGGTGTTTTTGCGAAGCCCCCAAAGAACTGAAGGCAATTCTTTGACCCATCGACCGGCATAAGGCCTAAACCTGTCAAATATCTGCGGCTTCAATCCTTGAAGAATCATACCATTGGCCTGTTCGACCTGCCCATTGCTTTGATGATGAGCCACTGATGCAAAGTGGATTTTTATTCCCATCTCATCGGCAAAGCCTTGCCGACCAAAGGTATCATCTGAAGTTGCTGTGAAGGCCAAGTCAAAGGTATCATCTGAAGTTGCTGTGAAGGCACATGTGTTTGTTGAGCGAAGAATTGACAACCTTCACACTTCCGAACGACTTGGTGTGCATCTTCGACCGCCGTCGGCCAATAAAACCCTTGCCGGAAAGCCTTGCCGACCAAAGTCTTGGAAGCTGCATGATTGCCACATATCCCGGAATGAATTTCTTCTACCAACTTTTGGCCTTTTTGGTATCGAGATGCATCGCATCAAGATGTTTGATCCTCCTTTTTTGCATCGGGTCTCTAACCTCTGTTGCTCATTAGGATCCGAAGGTAGCGTTCCCTTGTCCAGATATTGGATGAGTGGGTCACGCCAGTCGGTCTTCATGTTGTCTTCACCAATAACATCAACGACAATACTCATTAATACATCCGACCGAGGAGAGATAGTGGGGGAATCCAGAGTGTGTAAGAAAACACCTAGCGGGACTTCAAACCGAGATAATCCCATCTTGGCCAATTCATCAGCCACCTGGTTATTATCCCAAAGAACATGTGTGAACTTCAATCCATCGAATTTGTCTTTGAGCTTTCGTACTTCTTGACAATAAGCACTCATATTGTCATCTACACAGTTCCAATCCTTGGTGACCTGATTAATGACCAAAGCCGAGTCACCAAAAAGCATCAAGACGCTTAATGCCGAGTGATGCAGCAATGCACAGACCATGTAGGAGGGCTTCATATTCTGTAGCATTATTAAACGCGTGAAACATAATCTGAAGGACATATCGAAGCTTCTCTCCAGTGGGCGAGATAAGCACGACTCCCGCACCAGCCCCTTGTAATTGAAGAGAGCCATCAAAGTACATTTTCCTGTACTTGACATCTTGTGCAATGGGAGGATTTTGAATCTTTGTCCACTCGGCAACGAAATCAGCTAACTCTTGTCCTTTTATTGCTGACCGAGGTGCGAACGTAATGGTATATTGTCCAAGTTTGACTGCCCACTTGGCAATTTTTCCTTCGGCTTCTCGATTGTGCAGCACTGTACCGAGTGCGAAGGAAGTCTGGACTTCAATCTGATGAGCTTGAAAATAGTGCTTCAACTTCCTAGAGGTGATCAACAATGCATACAACAACTTCAAGATCTATTGATATCTTGCTTTGGAGGTGCTAAGGACCTCACTCACAAAATAGACCGGGTGTTGTACTTTTTGTATATGTCCCTCATCTTCTCGATCAACTATCAAAACAGTACTCACAACCTAAGTTGTGGACGATATGTATGTTGACGGCTGTTAAGTACCATTTTTAACCGTCAACTATACTCAAATAAAGGAGAATTTGGCATTTCATACACGCATGCTTTAGCACAATAATATAGTTCCACTTGTACTTGGAGAACTTTGTGCATCCAGGAGGAAATGTGAAGGAAACACCTCAAAAGGCAAGAAAACACACTTTCGACCAATCAGAGAGTGCCACATGGACGTCACACGGATTGAAGGGCCCATTTTCAGCACTTAACCGACGTAACTCCCTGTAATACCGCGCAAACCGATGTCAGGGCCCACAGGACAGCCACCTGGAGAAAGCACAGGCCAGGAGGGGCCACCCCCAGGTCGGCCGACCCGGCCGGGCGCCCTCTCCGCCTGGGCTTCCACGTGTTGGCTCCTCCGCGACTCCTGATGACGGTTTGAGATGCCTTCCGTGGCGGTTACTCTCCCTTGCCGACCTATTGAGGCTATAAATAGGAGGGTGTGCCTTCACACTCAACACACACCACAAGAAGCATTTCTCTCTTGCTAGTAGTAGTTCTTGGAGTTTTAGTGGAGTTAGGCTGAGTCTAGAGCTCTCTAGTCCCAAGTCTTCACTTGGAATTGGTATGGCTCTTGTATCTTTTCCCTTTTGTAAGACTTTGCTCTTATCAATATATATATCTTTTCTATATAGTTGTGCTTGGGTCATGAGTTTCTTGTTTGATATTGTGATCCATATATGTGATAGTATAGTCTACTTGTGTGATAGTAGTTTATATTTATTATACTACTATTGTCATGCTAGTTATATACCGTCACTATAGTCTAGTTTATATGTTATAGTCTCTATGCTTAGTTTTAGCTGATAAAGTATAGCATGGGTTTGGTGATCGTATTCGTACGGTAGCTCTGCCTCGTTAATAGTAATCGCGGAGGGGCAGAGTGCTCTTTGGTCATGCAAGTATGGTATTTGGGTGACTGATTTGCATCAATTATTCGTTAGTCTACTGGTTCGTTGAGGTAGGCGGCAGGTGGTGACAGCCCTGTCCGTCCTTTGAAATCCTCCCCGCTAGGCTAGTGCGTAGGCTCTTGGCGGAAGTCGCCTGTGGATGCAGGGGTAAGTCCGTGCCTGAAGTGCTATATTATTGACTGCTGAACCTGAGTGTGGGTCTGTATGTATTCTACTTAGGCTATGCAACTGTATAGGAATGTATAGTAGGAGTAGCTTAGCCTAGTCTTTCCTCCACTAGACTTTATTTATTTAGTAGGAATCTTCTGTGTGTGTCACACTACCCGGTTATTATCATGTACCCGCCTGTCTTGGTTAAGATATCCTTGCTAATTGTTAACATGATCTTATATGTTAGTAACGCTTCTTGATCATACCCTTCCTTTGGGATAAACAAATACGATACCCTGAATACTTCCGGGTGAAATGCTACAGCTGTATTCTCCGTGCGCTTGCGGATTTTACCTACTTGACTCTGGGACATATTAGTGAACCGTTTCTGGTCCCGTGCCGGGAATGATTTATTAATATGGCTTAGCAAAAGTCAACAAGCATTTCTGGCGCCGTTGCCGGGGAAGGCGTATGATTTAAGAAAAATTACTAATGTATATAGTAGTGTTGCAATTATTAAGGCTATCTCCTAGGCAGGCTAACCTTGCTTTGTTTTCTGCATTTTGTATGAAAACAGGGTAGTGTATGACTGGTTTCGACTTGCCGACAAACTTCACTGAAGATCCTGAGTCACTCCTGAGAAGGACACGAGCTAGGCTCACCCCTCCTCGTAAGGAGACTCGGCCAATCGAACCTGTCATTCCCGCACCATCAAGCTCTGAGCAAATGGCCGACAAGACCCTCCGCGAGTTCTCCGCTCCCTCCGCTGCCAACATCCCTACGGGACCAGCTGGCAATGTGGGAGATGCGAACTTCGAGATCAAGACCGGTCTCATCACCATGGTGCAGGCTAGCCCATTCTGTGGGAAAGCCAATGAGGACGCTAGTGCTCATCTCCAGCAATTCCTGGAGATTTGCAACACGTTCAAAATGAAGGACGTCACCCCCGACGCTGTTCGCCTTTGACTGTTCCCGTTCTCTCTCCTTGGGAGAGCGAGACAGTGGTTCTGCGCAAACCCTGAAGCTGTGAACACTTGGGAGAAGTGTTCAGCTGCGTTCCTTGCAAAGTTCTTCCCGCTGGGCAAGACCAATGCCCTCCGCGGAAAGATCTCAAGCTTCCAGCAGGAGTCGAAGGAGTCGATTCCTGAGGCATGGGAGAGGCTCCAGGAGTACATCCTGGCATGTCCCCACCACGGGATGGATGATTGGCTGATCATCCAGAACTTCTACAACGGGCTTACTCCGTCGGCCCGCGACCACCTCGACGCTGCTGCTGGTGGAGCCTTCTTCTCGCTCACTGTGAGCAAGGCAAAAGATTTGATCGAGAAGATGGTGTCCAACCAAGGTTGGAATGAAGAGCGCCTCCAACCTCGCCAGCGAGGCATGCACTCCGTCAAGGAGGTTGACATGCTCGCCGCCAAGATTGACCTTCTCATGAAGAAGATGGACGAACAAGCCAATGGAGAAGTGAAAGCCCTAGACGCTCATATGACTTGCGAGGTCTATGGCAACACGGGACACTCGGGCAATGACTGCCCTGAGACCCGTGAGGACGCAATGTTCATGGGCAACAACAACAACAACGGCTACCGTCCACAAGGAGGTCAAAGTTGGGGTCCACCACGTCCCAACTACCAAGGAGGTAACCCTGGCAACTTCTCTGGTTTTAATTCCGGTTATAATCAGCCCTCCTTGAAAGATCTTATGCTTGGTCAAGCTAAGGTTAATGATAACATCAGTAAAAAGCTTGCCACCACTGATAGGACTCTTGAGAGCATCCACACTAAGATAGAGGGTGTTTCCTCTGCTCTCAAGAATCAGCTGAGCTTTAATAAAATGATAGAAACCCAATTAGCTCAGTTAGCTGCTGCTGTTCCTACTGCTGAGTCTGGGAAAATCCCGGGGCAACCCGAGACCCCCTTAGAAAATGTTAATGCGGTTACCACGAGAGGAGGTAAGTCCACTCGGGATCCGCCATACCCTAACCATGCAGGAAAGAACACATCAGCTGAGAAGCCGGCAGAAGAAGAAGAACTGCCGCCCAGGAAAACGGCCCCACATGAGTTCTATGACACGAACCTCATGCCGTTTCCTGAAAGAAGAAGGAAGCCCACCGTGGACGAGCAGTTCACACGCTTCGTTGAGATGATCCAGAAGCTGCACATCAACGTGCCCTTGCTGGATGCGATACAAGTACCCACGTACGCTCGCTACCTCAAGGATCTTATCAGCAACAAGCGCACACTACCGACCACAGAAATTGTCAAGCTGACGGAAGAGTGTAGCGCTGCTATACTCAACCGGCTTCCTGAGAAGAAGAAAGATCCGGGGTGTCCCACGATCACCTGCTCGATCGGGACACAGAACTTCGACCATGCCTTATGTGATCTTGGGGCAAGTGTGAGCGTCATGCCGAAGGATGTCTTCGACAAGCTCAACTACACCCCACTATCCCCCACGCCGATGCAGCTGCAGCTGGCCGATTCAACGGTCCGCTATCCGGCGGGGATCGCCGAAGATATTCCGGTGAAAATCCGGGATTGCTTCATCCCCGTCGACTTCGTAGTGCTTGACATGGACGTCAGGAAAAGCACACCGCTCATCCTGGGACGCCCATTTCTCAGCACTGTGGATGCTCGCATCGATGTAGGAGCCGGAGAAATCTGCTTCCACATCAATGGCAAGGAGGAGAAATTTGACTTTCGGCCAAGGAAAGAACAGTGCAACATGATCCGTATCAAGTACGGGCCGAACCCAAGCAACATCAAGGAAGTGGAGGTCACTCCGCCAAAGAAGGACAGCCTCATCACATTCATGAAGAACTTCCTTGAGAAGGAAAAGGTTGCACAGCAACAACTGATGAAGGCAAGGAGGCAAAGGTCACACATTAAGCAACAGCCTCCGAAGTCCACAAGGCAGCAACCTCCGAGGTCTGCAAAGAAACAGGCTGTGAAGCCTGCAAAACCGCAGCCTCCGAAGCCCGAGAAGCCACCGACCGCAACAAAGACCAAGAAGGTGTGGCGAGTGAAACAAGAAGCATCATCCGTGTCTTCATCTCCGGGACCGGACAACGCTTCATCGAGCTGAACGCCGGAGAAAAGTCCCGCTCGTCGGACTTTAAAAGGTGAGTCCTCTCCGGGAGGTTAAACCGGTATTTATCCATATTTGCTCTTTTAATTGCATATTTGCTTTCCACCACATTTTGATTTTTTCCGACCACTGCATTTCTGCATTTTTGAATTTTTCCAGCCACCTTGAAATTTTTCAAAACTCATTTGCATTTCTAAAAATTTAGAAAATAGGTTTTTGGGCTTTCCATTTTGAAAAGATTTTTTGTCGAGCTTTTTGAGCAAAAAGGCAGCAGGGGACAAATCCCCTAGCCGTTGGGGAACACATAGGAAAAAGGGGGCTGCCAGGAGGCCCACCTGCCAGGTCGGCCGACCTGGTGAGGTCGGCCGGCCCCCTGGCCCCACCTTTTCCTGTGCTCCTTTCTCCCAACGGCTATATGGCCGTTGCTCTGTCCCCTTCTAACGGCCATCTTGCTTCCTTGGCTATAAAAACCAACCAGGAGGAGGAGCTTCACCATTCCAAGCTCATCTTTTACTCCCCTCCTTTGCTCACTTGTTGCTCTCCTAAAATTTCGTGTTCTTCAACTTTACTGCAGCCCCAAAAACCCAAAAAAATATTTCCACTCTGTTTTAGTGCATTTGCAAGTTGTTGTGAGAAGAAAACCAATTTCGGAGAAGCTCGGGTTTGTCATTTTCACTAACGCTCACCCGAACACTTGTTCGATCTTGTTTTTGTTCTTGTCTTGTGTTTGTTCTTGTGTGCAGCCATGTTCAAACGAATGAAGCAAGTCGCCGGAATCAAGCGGAGAAAAAGCACTCGTGCAAGCACGAGTCAAGCATCCTCCGTCGAGCCCACACCCGACGCTTCGATCCGGACTTCCTCGAGAAAATAGGTATGAGAGAAGAATTTGCCTCTATTTTTCGCACTATGGGTTGGCTAAATTTCGTAGAAGTAGATGAGCCGGGTTCTCGTTTGCTTACTATGCAGTTTTTATGCACCTTTAGAAAGTATGATGAAGGCATTTCTTTTCGCTTGTTTGGGCAAGAGCGCTTGGTCACATGGGGTGATCTTCATGCTATGCTAGGTCTAAATCCTAAATGTAGGCTAGACTTAGATAAAGTGCTAAAGGGGTTCCATAAAGAAAGTTTTTGGAAAAAGATTTCCGGAAACGAGTGGGGTCCCAAGCCTAGAACAAGTGCCATCCATAATCCTACACTTAGATTTATGCATGTGTGGTTGGCTATGACCTTGTTTCCTCGAGGTGACATTAGGGTTGTCCGGCAAGATGAATTGAAAATACTTTATGCCATGGTTAAGAAAATTAGGGTGTCACCCGCGGAATGCATGATTGATCAATGGTTAGACAATATAAAGTTGACAGGACCAATTGAGTGCACCTCTTTAGTTACTCGCATTGCGCAGAAGTGTGGTCTGCTTGAGAATGTTCATGTTGAATATTTGACGGTAGATAGAGAATTTCTAGGCGAGGACTATTTTGTGCAAGGACATACTTTGAAACATGGTCCAAATAATACCTTGATCTATCACTTTCCCGGGTATATAAATGAATTCCCGTTACCTAACCCGGGTCTTTGTTTGTATCACTGTCGGGCACTAACCCTCCCACTTGAGCCAGTGGGAGAAGTTCGCAGGCATAGTGTTTCAGGGCGACCGACACGTTCCCGTAGGCATACGGAGCCTACACCGGAGTTTCACACTCCGACCGGAGATCCGGTATGGGAGCAGCCCCCGCCACAGGACGAGGCGGGTGCATCAACATGGCAGGCCGGAGCATGGGAATCTCAGTACAATTACCCCATGCAGACGTCATCAAGTTCAAGCGGACCGCCATCCTTTGCCACTCGGTCATTCTCATCCCGTGGGTTCCGTGAACTCAACTATGGGATGGCCGAGTTGACAAGGAGGGTGAACGACATTGATTTGCGCACCGAGAGCATGCAACAAACTCTCACGCAACATGTCACCGACACCCAGCAATGGCAGAATTTCAGCGACAACCAATTCCGCCAGCTGAACGCGATGATGGCTCAGAATCAGAGCAATTGGGATGCCTTCTTCCGCTCCCAAGGCTACGACCCAAACCAGCAGATGTGAGCAAGAACAAGCTTGGGGGAGGACCCCCCTTCTCATGGTAACTTGTATCTTTCCCCTTCCCTTTATTTCTTGCATTTGCTAAATCTGAAAATCCATAAAAATTTGCAAAATATAAAAAGAACAAAAATATTTCCCTTTTTCATGCGCGGTATGAATGTGTATAATTTTCCTATGTTGAGATGATGAATAGTTGCTCTGTCCTTTATTCCTCTCTAATGCTAGTTTACAACTTAGTACTCTCTCAAGAGTTAGGTTTGTTGGTAAATCTTGCCTTGAACTTGAATCTTGTGGGTAGCTGATGTGGACAAGGGTTCCCGATCTTCCGAAAGGTTCTTGGTAAGTTGATTTGGTCGGAGGCGACACACAAATCGATCCGGCTTCAGAACAGCACGTTCTAAACCCCGCAATCGCAGCACGACGTCTCCTCTGGTTATCAACCGTCCAAAAGACGATTGACCTCGCCGAGAAGGCTAATCCCTGCCTGCGAATCAAGAACACAAGCAAAAACAACGAAGAATGCAACACAATTGCAGATGTATGATTAAACTCTCGAAGTTGGGGTCTCACAAACCGATGAACGGCGAAACTGTTTATGAACAGAATTGATCTAAGCAAAACCCGAACCCTAATGGTGCGGCGGTGGCTGTATATAAAGACCCTAGGGTCGTGCAAGACCCTCTGGACGCGCCCCGAATTGGGCTCAACTAGATACAAGGCCCAAAGACAAAAAATAAGCGACGCAGCACCGACACAGATTCTGGACTCTCTCTTGTTTTGACGATTCCCGATGACTCCGGATGAATTTTGACATGAGGCCGGCGGCATTGGAAAGGTCTTCTCCTTATATTTCCGTGCATATGTAGAACGTCCAAATCCGAGTTCGTATGCGTCCTGGGCGACCGTTTTAGTACAGACTGGTCCTGGGCCCCGAAACAGACTCGAAGTCGGTTTTGATTGGGCCTCCACTTTGGCTTCCAAGCCCTTGCTGGCCCTCCACGTTTCCAAATCCTTCTCCCATCATCTCCTGGTCCTGTCCATGGTTTCTAATCATAAAATAATCATTAGGTAGTAAACCATTCTCAAAAGTAACATATAGCGAAGAACGTAGGAACGAGCTCACCTCTAAATTTAGTTGTCGTGCACGAGCTCTAGTCATTGAACCTTGCAAGTCCAGATTTGGAGGAGTGTTGTGTGTATCCATAGGAGTGATGTCCTCATCATCCTCCCCCTCTTGAAGTGGAGTCGTCCTCGACTCAAGCTCATCCTCTTCTCCCAAGTATGGTTTCAAATCTGAAATGTTAAAAATAGGACTAAGTGATTGACGAACATACCCACGATCCAAAAGGTCTTGGACTTGTCGTTGTATCTCCTTAGTCTCCTCAGGGTTGGTCCTATAAGCAGCACGGTTTGGTAAAGTAGCACCAGGAATCAAATCAATTTGATGCTCAATCCCTCTCAAAGGTGGCAATCCCGGGGGTATCTCAGCTGGGAAAACATCCTCATACTCCTGCAAAAGGTTAGTGACAGCAGGAGGCAAAGCACTAGAAGCAATATCACCAAGCAAAAACAAGGCTTGTTTGCATATCAAAGCATAGCAAATATCATCAGTAGAAATTTCAGCAAGCTCAGATTTTGTGGCAAGACATGAACGACCTTGTAATTTAATTGCAGCACCCTTAGAACATGAAGAATCATTAACATTACTTGGTGTAGAAGCAGAATTAACAGGTTGCTGAATTTCAGGGCGTTTATTTTTCAAACTAGCAGCTCGTTCTAAATCAGCTTGTACAATTTCAGCAGGGGTCATTGGTAACAAAGTAATTTTAGTTCCTTTATGCATAAAAGTGTACTTATTACTTTTACCATGGTGTACAGCATCATTATCAAATTCCCAAGGTCTACCCAATAAAAGTGAACAAGCTTGCATGGGTACAACATCACAATCAACAGAATCCACATAGGAACCAATAGAAAAAGGAACTCTGCAAGTTTGTGTTACCTTAGCTTTTCCAGAGTCATTTAACCACTGAATGTAGTATGGATGTGGATGTGGGCGTGTGGTCAAATCAAGCTTCTTAACCACATCAGAACTCACCAAATTGTTGCAGCTTTCTCCATCAATGATGACACGTGCCCGACGGTTCTTGATGACGAAGAAAATCTGGAACAAGTTATGTCGCTGCATCATCTCGGGCTGCTGGACTTGTGTGCTAAGCACACGCTGCACAATAATATTCATATAGCCCGTGGTATCTCCGCCTCCAAGGACGAGGTCACCGCTGGTGGCAGCGACATCCTCCTCCTCATCCTCCACATCGGAGGCGCTCATGTAACCGCCATCATCTGTCGCCACATATGCCCGCCTACTTGGGCAATCTTTCTGCACATGGCCAAGACCATGGCAGCGGTGGCACTGAATCCCTGTAGTGCGTCCCGTCGAAGCAACAGAGGAGGCACTACTAGCCGGTACCTGCACAGAATTTTTACCTGAGCGCGTAGAAGGGGCAGGGGCTGATCTTGGTGCTGCAGAAACAACACTAGCTGGTGGGGGCGGCCGGAAAGATGGCTTGGGCTGCCCCGAAGTCCCCGTCGGCCGTGGTGGGTAGAAATTCCTGGACTTGCTGTACTCCTCAAAAGCCTGGAAAAGTCCCTGTGATTCTTTCTCTGCAAGCATAGCATACTGGAAACACTGGTTGAGGGTATAAAATTCTTTATAATCAAGGATGTCCTGAATTTCTTTTCTCAAACGAGAATAAAAGCGGCAAATCTGATCCTCTACTTTTTCAACCACAGCACAACGAATCAAACCCTTCTGAAGCTCACTAAAATACTCCTGAACAGTTTTATCTCCTTGATCTAAACGCTGCAGTTTATTACGAATTTCTCTATAAAAAGAAGGCGGAACAAAACGATCACGCATTTCTACCTTAAGTTCTTCCCAAGTAGTAGGCAAATCGGTTTCAGCAGCTAGATCACTCCACCAAACAATAGCAAAGTCCTTAAACTCACTAGTGGCTTGTCTAACTCTATGTTGTTCAGGAACAAGGTGGGCATTAAATTTTTGTTCTACCGTCATTTCCCAATCAAGGTAAGCATCACCATCGTATTGACCCGAAAACGAAGGAATTGAAAACTTAATTTTAGCATACGGATCATCTGGAGCATAGTTACCTTGTGTGCGACGGGTGTGGTTGTGGAAACCACCCATACCATGAGGGTTACATTGCAAACAGCGTTGTAACCTTGCGGTCCTTGTAGCTGACCTATCGACGATGCCATCAGCCTTATACACCGTTGCTTCATCATGATCGCCTTCAACGTCGTTGTTGGTGTTGTTGTTGGTGTTGGTGTTGGTGTTGTTGTTGTTGTTGTTGTTGGTCTTGTGAGCGGTCTCCAATTCGACAACCTGATCGGTTAACTTAGAGACTCTCTTATCCAACCGCTCAATGCTTTCTCCCAGGTGAAGCTTGGTGACGGCGTCGGTGACGGCCCTGGTGATCGTTTCTGCCAAATCACTCTGAACCGCCTGCAAAGCCTTCTGTAACTGATTTTGGCTCATGCACTCATCCAATTTTGAGGGTGAAGCACCCTCCCCGTCGCTTCCTGACATCAGAAACACCAAAACAGGAAACAAAAAAAGTGAAGGTTATCCCTACAAAACTACTAAGCAGTGGTGCCTCTCAACACAACAAAAGTAAGCTTCTTGCAAAGCTCTTACAAAGTTCTGAAAACAACAAAGCGAAGGATACCAGGGAGAAGTGTTCCACGATTGCAAGGGTTACCAAATAACCTATGTGCTGTCCAGAAGAAGTATGTAGAGCTAGGAAGGCCAAATATGTATATATGAGTGGCACACAAATCAAAAACAGATAGTAAAGCTGAATAAGTGCCCAAGTAACTTGTCCCTAGTTGCTGGTCTAACTATGTCCTAGAACAGTAGTGATAGCAAAGAAGAAACAAGGAGACAAAGGGACACAGCCGATAACAGGGGGCTTAGTGTAAAACAGCCAAACTCAGAAATTTCAGGGGGCTAGATGGAGCACTAGTAGGAATCCCAAATTTCTTTTTTTTTGATTTTATTTTTTTGATATTTTTTTTGCAACTGACTAGCAAACAGGGAGAAACCACAAAAAATTTCAGCTCAAACCGAGCTAGGACGTGGCCTACAGAAAATCTTGAAGTTTCAGAAAACATCGGGTTTCAACTTGAATGAATTTTTTCTTTATCTTCCCGATTTTTTTTGAATTTTTTGATGAGGGCACACAGTGTGGGTATGCTCAACTTTTCGTCTAGAATCTCCTGTAAAAATTTCAGCCAAAACGGACAACCGAGCGAAAAGTTATGGCTGTTTTACCGAAGGGGTGTCGGAATCGGTTTTGAAGAACCCGGTGGTTTCAGTGAAATCCGAGTCGGGCTTGGGGTCGGGTAGGGATTTTTTTTTTAGCGAGGTGGATGCAGCGGAAAGTGGAATTTGTGAAAATTGGTCCGAGGTGGTGAGGGTAGGTTTAGGGTGGGACTAGGGTGGGCGTGTTGATCAATCAACCCTAGCACACAAAGCCGACAAAACCGAGGATGGTGAGGGGGATGGCGGCTAGGGTTGCAAGGGAAACACTACTGACGACGACAAAAACACAAACTAAACCAGCGACTAAACAAGAACTAGGGCACAAACTCAACACTACGGACTCTGAAATTGAAATATGCAAAGGCTAAACACGTGGTTATGGGCGGGGAAAAAATTTTTTTGGTATTTTCAGTGGACGATAGGAAGAACACGAAAACAAAACTAAAGGGTAGTATGAACCTGACGGTGCACCTGAAGCTCTGATTACCACTTGATGTGGACAAGGGTTCCCGATCTTCCGAAAGGTTCTTGGTAAGTTGATTTGGTCGGAGGCGACACACAAATCGATCCGGCTTCAGAACAGCACGTTCTAAACCCCGCAATCGCAGCACGACGTCTCCTCTGGTTATCAACCGTCCAAAAGACGATTGACCTCGCCGAGAAGGCTAATCCCTGCCTGCGAATCAAGAACACAAGCAAGAACAATGAAGAATGCAACACAATTGCAGATGTATGATTAACCTCTCGAAGTTGGGGTCTCACAAACCGATGAACGGCGAAACTGTTTATGAACAGAATTGATCTAAGCAAAACACGAACCCTAATAGTGCGGTGGTGGCTGTATATAAAGACCCTAGGGTCGTGCAAGACCCTCTGGACGCGCCCCGAATTGGGCTCAACTAGATACAAGGCCCAAAGACAAAAAATAAGCGACGCAGCACCGACACAGATTCTGGACTCTCTCTTGTTTTGACGATTCCCGATGACTCCGGATGAATTTTGACATGAGGCCGGCGGCATTGGAAAGGTCTTCTCCTTATATTTCCGTGCATATGTAGAACGTCCAAATCCGAGTTCGTATGTGTCCTGGGCGACCGTTTTAGTACAGACTGGTCCTGGGCCCCGAAACAGACTCAAAGTCGGTTTTGATTGGGCCTCCACTTTGGCTTCCAAGCCCTTGCTGGCCCTCCACGTTTCCAAATCCTTCTCCCATCATCTCCTGGTCCTCTCCATGGTTTCTAATCATAAAATAATCATTAGATAGCAAACCATTCTCAAAAGTAACATATAGCGAAGAACGTAGGAACGAGCTCACCTCTAAATTTAGTTGTCGTGCACGAGCTCTAGTCATTGGACCTTGCAAGTCCAGATTTGGAGGAGTGTTGTGTGTATCCATAGGAGTGATGTCCTCATCAGTAGCATATGCATTCTCTAGTTCTAAGTTGTTGAGAGGTATGATATGATAGATAGGGCTGCTATGATCTTGCTCAATGTAAAGTTTGAATTCCGGAGTTTTATTTTTCAAAATGACAAATTGATAAGTTCCTCAATGATGAAATTCCCACCACAGCCATATGTAGTGTTTACATTTGAAAACCTTTACACATATGCTGCTTGTTTCACATTGAGCTTAGTCAAAATTGTTGTGACCCTAGTAGAACTCTTTTCATGCTTTCTTGATCAAGATCATATACACACATCCACCGCCATGAGCTATCCTTCTAAATCAAGAAGATAGCATCCACCATATCCACCATATCCACCGTGAGCTATTCTTCTACACCGGAAGAAAGCCACTATCCATCCATCCATCCAAAGAAACACTCCATATATCCATTGCAAAATTCCTCTCTCAAAGTATTCATTGCAAACTAGGACTATGGCTACGCAAAAAGAAAAGAAAAAAAAAATGCTCAAAAAAGAGAGCAAGCAAAAGATAGCCATAGCCTAGAAACTCCAAAAGAGAGAAGGAAAATTCAAAAAGGAGTTATTTCTTCCCATCCACCATTCCTCCATTCTCTCACACACTTGCACATCTTGATCAAGATTGTTTGAATTGATGTTTTTCTTGGATCCGGTCTTTTGACATAGCAATATTATGTGAACATGAGTGCCTCATATATCCCTACCTTGAGCTCCACATAAAGCCTTATTTAGAAGTAGGTGATTATAGGCAACACTTTGCCTTGGTGAGGAATCATACACATATTGAGTGATCCGAGAGAATCATTTGAGGAACTTGGTTTTTATTTTCAAAATCTTTTGAAAACCTCCGGAATAACATAGCGGAATCTAGAGCAAGTGATTGGTGCCCTGCAATTGTTCTATCTCTCAACCGCCCAAGACAATGAGGTGTAAAAGCCCCATGGATCGAGGTAAATGGGTAAAGTTATGTGCCAACATATTTAATTCTAGGAAGAGTACTTTGTTATGCGCATAGTATTATTGAGGAGTAGGACATTGTAGCAACTCCTGATCAACAACTTAAGTTTATCTTTGCTTCGGGACGAGCAAAGGGTAAGCTTGGGGGAGTTTGTTGACGGCTGTTAAGTACCATTTTTAACCGTCAACTATACTCAAATAAAGGAGAATTTGGCATTTCATACACGCATGCTTTAGCACAATAATATAGTTCCACTTGTACTTGGAGAACTTTGTGCATGCAGGAGGAAATGTGAAGGAAACACCTCAAAAGGCAAGAAAACACACTTTCGACCAATCAGAGAGTGCCACATGGACGTCACACGGATTGAAGGGCCCATTTTCAGCACTTAACCGACGTAACTCCCTGTAATACCGCGCATACCGACGTCAGGGCCCACAGGACAGCCACCTGGAGAAAGCACAGGCCAGGAGGGGCCACCCCCAGGTCGGCCGACCTGGTCAGGTCGGCCGACCCGGCCGGGCGCCCTCTCCGCCTGGGCTTCCAGGTGTTGGCTCCTCCGCGACTCCTGATGACGGTTTGAGATGCCTTCCATGGCAGTTACTCTCCCTTGCTGACCTATTGAGGCTATAAATAGGAGGGTGTGCCTTCACACTCAACACACACCACAAGAAGCATTTCTCTCTTGCTAGTAGTAGTTCTTGGAGTTTTAGTGGAGTTAGGCTGAGTCTAGAGCTCTCTAGTCCCAAGTCTTCACTTGGAATTGGTATGGCTCTTGTATCTTTTCCCTTTTGTAAGACTTTGCTCTTATCAATATATATATCTTTTCTATATAGTTGTGCTTGCGTCATGAGTTTCTTGTTTGATATTGTGATCCATATATGTGATAGTATAGTCTACTTGTGTGATAGTAGTTTATATTTATTATACTACTATTGTCATGCTAGTTATATACCGTCACTATAGTCTAGTTTATATGTTATAGTCTCTATGCTTAGTTTTAGCTGATAAAGTATAGCATGGGTTTGGTGATCGTATTCGTACGGTAGCTCTGCCTCGTTAATAGTAATCGCGGAGGGGCAGAGTGCTCTTTGGTCATGCAAGTATGGTATTTGGGTGACTGATTTGCATCAATTATTCGTTAGTCTACTGGTTCGTTGAGGTAGGCGGCAGGTGGTGACAGCCCTGTCCGTCCTTTGAAATCCTCCCTGCTAGGCTAGTGCGTAGGCTCTTGGCGGAAGTCGCCTGTGGATGCAGGGGTAAGTCCGTGCCTGAAGTGCTATATTATTGACTGCTGAACCTGAGTGTGGGTCTGTATGTATTCTACTTAGGCTATGCAACTGTATAGGAATGTATAGTAGGAGTAGCTTAGCCTAGTCTTTCCTCCACTAGACTTTATTTATTTAGTAGGAATCTTCTGTGTGTGTCACACTACCCGGTTATTATCATGTACCCGCCTGTCTTGGTTAAGATATCCTTGCTAATTGTTAACATGATCTTATATGTTAGTAACGCTTCTTGATCATACCCTTCCTTTGGGATAAACAAATACGATACCCTGAATACTTCCGGGTGAAATGCTATAGCGGTATTCTCCGTGCGCTTGCGGATTTTACCTACTTGACTCTGGGACATATTAGTGAACCGTTTCTGGTCCCGTGCCGGGAATGATTTATTAATATGGCTTAGCAAAAGTCAACAAGCATTTCTGGCGCCGTTGCCGGGGAAGGCGTATGATTTAAGAAAAATTACTAATGTATATAGTAGTGTTGCAATTATTAAGGCTATCTCCTAGGCAGGCTAACCTTGCTTTGTTTTCTGCATTTTGTATGAAAACAGGGTAGTGTATGACTGGGAAATAAAGAGACTCAAGGATGCCATGCATCCGGTCAGCTTCCAAACGTCCCTTTGAGAATTAGGTGGCCCCATATCAAGGATCGCCTTGATTTTATCCGGGTTAGCCTCTATATCTTGTTTTCAAATGATGTAACCGAGTAGCTTTCCCGAAGGAACCCCAAAAACACACTTCTTAGGATTCAGCTTCATCGAATAATGCCTCAGATTGTCAAAGGTTTCTGCCAGGTCAGAAAGAAGTTCCTCGACATTCCGGGTCTTGACAACAATGTCATCAACATACGCTTTTGTGTTTTGACCGATCTGAGGAGCAAGGCAACGTTGAATACCCCGTTGGTAGGTCGCGCCAGCATTCTTCAGACCGAAAGGCATCGTGATATAGCAATAGGCGCCAAAGGGTGTTATAAAGGAAGTTTTAATCTGATCTTCAAGCTTTAGTGGGATCTGGTGATAGCCTGAATAGGCATCCAGAAAGCTTAGAAGCTCACACCAGGCTTCTGATCAATACAAGGAAGAGTGAATGGGTCTTTAGGACAAACCTTGTTGAGATCGGTATAATCGACACACATCCTCCACTCTTTATCCTTCTTGGGTACAAGGACTGGATTTGCTAACCAATCGGGATGATACACTTCCTTTATAAACTTAGCATCTAATAATCTAACTATCTCCTTCTTCATGGCGTCCTTGCAGTCTTGTGCAAATCTTCTAAGACTCTGTCGAACGGGGTAGTCCCAGGAGGCACCCTTAACTCATGCTCAATCTTTTCCCTAGGAACTCCCGGCATGTCAGATGGTTTCCATGCAAAGATGTCCCTATTTTCCTGGAGGAAAAGAGTGAGCGCGAGTTCCTATTTCTCATCGAGGTTAGCCCCAGCATAAGTTACCTTATCGGGGTTTACAGGATCGAGCATGATCTCCTTGGTCTTGATGTCATCGGTCTGGATTTTGTCTTTGGTCGGCTTCTTTACCAGAACTGGTGCATCAATCTGCTCCTCCATGCCGACTGCCTTCTCGATCTCCTTCTGGTCGGACAGCACCAACTGCTTATTGGCCATCTCACAACTCTATACATCGTAATCGAAAGAGTTCCGAAGATCAGAGTGGAGGGAGATTATTCTGCTCGGTCCTGGCATCTTGAGGGTGAGATATGTATAATGCAGGACCGCCATGAATTTAGCCATCGTCGGTCGATCGATGATAGCATGATATGCCAAGTCAAAATCGGCCACCTGAGAGAGAATGCGCTCGGTCCTGAAGTTCTCACGGGTACCAAAGGTGACCGGTAGACTGATTTGTCCAATAGGATCTGAAGTCTTGCCTGGCACAATGCCATGAAAAGGTGAAGAACTCGACTAAAGGTCATTGACTGATAGATCGAGCTCTTGAAGAGTCTTGGTGAAGATTAAGTCCAAACTGCTTCCTCCATCAATGAGTACTTTGTTGAATCTCACCTCCTTCACTATAGCAGCAAGCCTCAGCAGGTATCGACCCGGCTTTGGTAGATGTTTGGGGTGATCCGACCAATCAAAAATGATTAGCATTTCAGACCACCTCATGAATTAAGGCAGAACTGGTTCCACCGAATTGATCTCCTAAAGTTCCAGCTTCTGCTTGCGCTTGGACACATAGGCATCTGGGCCTCCGAAGATAAAGTTGACTACTTTGCGGGGCTCATGGAACTCTCCTGAATCATCCTTGGTCTTGTCTTTGCTATTGCGCCTCGGGGGATCTTTGGCCACCTTGAGCGCAGCTGTTGCAAAACCCTTCAGGCGATAGCAGTCCTTCACTTTGTGGTTTCCCTTTGGGTGCCAAAGGTACGGGCCACTCAGCAGCTCGTCCATGGACGGTTGGTTTGTCCAAGGATTCTTCTGAGATTGGTCCATCGTGTGAACCACGTTGTCAGATTTCCTCTTCTTGTCCTTCTTAGAGGACTCGAGCTTGTCCGATCGCTTCTCCTTGCCTTTTCCCCGGATGTCATCTAATGCCGACTCACCCGATGCGAACTTATCTATGATCTCGAAACACTCTTGAGCAGTCAGCTTGAGGTCATGATTCCTCCGACCGATCGCTCAGACCAAATCATCACAACGGATACCCCCTTGGAAGGTAGCAATGATTTGTTGATTTGGAACATTGGGGATCTCAATCTTCTTAGCGCAAAAATGCTTGATGTAATCGCGAAGGGGTTCGTCGGTCTTCTGCTTGATCCGAGTGAGGTCAAAGTGGTTGCCCGGTCGGTTGCATGTAGCTTGGAAGCTTTCTATGAGCTTCTTATTGAGGTCCCCCCAAGACATGATTGACTCCTCCGGAAGAGATGTGAGCCATATCCGAACGGCTGGATCCAGGCAGACCGGAAGGTAATTAGCCATTACGTAGGAATCACCTCCAGCTAACCAAATCGCCATGCTGTAGAGTTGCAGACACTCTTTGGGATTGGTCTGACCATCGTATTTTTCGATGGGGACCGGCTTAAATCCTTTTGGCCATCAAGCTATACGAAGCCTAGGGATGTAAGCTTTGATGCCATCGATTTCATTGTCGGTAGGCGTCGGTGACCGCCTATGCCGGTCTGGAGACAGAGTTGGATGACGGATGTGTCACGGACCAACATCATCGTCATGACGATGTCGCTGATGGTCATCATCATTGTTATCGCGCCAATCCTGATCATCTCATCGACGACGGTCATCGCGGTTGTTTCTTCGAGGTGGATCTTGCTGGTCTTCTCGTTGGTTGTCCTGTCGGTCATCCCGTTGGTCATCAGTCCTCCGATCACGGCGTTCTTCCTCATAGCGTCTGTTATCCCAAGCGCGTTCTTCATAGTAAGAGTTGATGGTATCTCATCCATCACGGATACTAGAGAATTTCTCAAATCTTCATGCCTATACCGACCTTGTGAAGATGCGTGGCTAGAACTTGTTACAAACTGAGATTTTTCGGCATCTTAAGTCGCAGCAGCCTTAAGCATAGCTACCACCTTCTGCATCGTAGGGGTCTAATAATTTACATCGACCATTAGAGTGTCGAGCAATGTTTTGGCCCCGGTGATGTTATTCTGAGGGGTGTTATAGACCTTGATGCCATCCACTTCAATGTCTGGGCCCAGATCAAGTCGAAGTGCGTTGCGTGAACCGTGCGACCCTCTTGGTCAACGCCGGTGACCGACCGTTAAGTCATTAACTGGAGGGTTTTCCTCCTGTTGACCTCCTTCGGCTAGTCCCTTCGGGTGGCCATCGATGGGGTTACCTTCTTGCTCACCGTCTTGGTCACCATCTCAATCTCCGTGCACAGGATCTATTCTATCCACCATGTTGACAGTATGGGGGTATGAGTAAGCCGATCCGACCGAGACCTCATCAAAGGACCGATCCAACTCTGAGTCATTCCCGATGGAAGAATCTGCTTCCTCATATCCGAGTGGAACCAATGCGGGGATCATGTCAGACAAACTCGGCGATAGCGCCATAGAGATGGCTACAGCCGAGTCGGATCTATGCTTTTTCAGACCAAGGGCTCCGTTGTCGCCGACCGTGAAGTCGAGTGATCCAAAGGAGATCTTGAAGTTCGGCGAGTACTGAATGATGGGAATTTCGGCCATCGTAGTCGACGGAGAATCCCGGCGAGCCTTGTCCCCTACCTGGCGCGCCAACTGTCGAAGCTTGAAATTGGCAGTAAATATATAGGGCTACGTCGAGACTAAGAACTATGATGGTTACACAAGATGCCGAGTTATATAGGTTCAGGCCCTCTCGATAAGAGTAAAAACCCTATGTCCTGTGTTCTCTGTATTGTATTGATGTTGTGAATACCGTGTGTCGTACCCCTTGACGGAGGGTGCCCTGCCGCCTTATATATCTGGTCGGTAGGGGGGTACATTAAGAGTCCGAGTCATAACCCATAAGGATTTACATAGGAAGTGATGAGGGCATCACTCCTAAGGATATATGCAATACTCCTCCAATTCAGGACTTGCAAGGTCCGATGACTAGAGCCCGTGCATGATGACTAAATTTAGAGGTGAGCTCGTTCCTACGTTCTTCATTATATGTCACTTTTGAGAATGGTTTGCTACCTAATGATTATATTATAATTAGGAACCATGGAGAGGACCAGGAGATGATGGGAGAAGGACTTGGAGAATTGGAGGACCATCAAGGACGTGGAAGCCAAGGTGGAGGCCCAACCAAAACCGACTTCAAGTCTGTTTCGGGGCCCAGGACCAGTCTGCACTAAAATGGATGTCTAGGATGCATACGGACTCGGATTTGGACGTTCTACATATGCACGGAAATATAAGAATAATACCTTTCCAACTCCGCCGGTCTCATGTCAAAATTCATCCGGAGTCATCCGGAATCATCGAAACAAGAGAGGGTCCAGAATCTGTTTCGGTGCTGCGTCGCCTATTTTTGGTCTTTGGGCTTTGTATCTAGTTGAGCCCAATTAGGGGCGCGTCCAGAGGGTCTTGCACGACCCTATGGTCTTCATATACAGCCGCCACCACATCATTAGGGTTCAGGTTTTGCTTAGATTATTCTGTTCATAACAGTTTTACCGTCATCACGGTTTGTGAGAACCCAACTTCGTGAGATTCATAATACATCTGCAATTGTGTTGTATTCTTCTTTGTTCTTGCTTATGTTCTTGATTCGTAGGCAGGGATTAGCCTTCTCGGCGAGGTCAATCATTTTAGGATGGTTAATAACCAGAGGAGACGTCGTGCTATGATTGCGGGGTTTAGAACGTGCTGTTCTGAAGCCGGATCGATTTGTGTGTCGCCTCCAACCAAATCAACTTATCCAGAACCTTTCGGAAGATCGGGAACCCTTGTTCACACCAAGTGGTATCAGAGCTTCAGGTGCACCATCAGGTTCGCATTACCCTTAGTTAATTTTGTTTTGTGTTCATCCTATCGTCCATAGAAAAACCCAAAAAAATTTTTTCCCCCGCCCATAACCACGTGTTTAGCCTTTGCATATTTCAATTTCAGAGTCCGTAGTGTTGAGTTTGTGCCCTAGTTTTTGTTTAGTCACTGGTTTCATTTGTGTTTTTGTCATCAGTAGTGTTTCCCTTGCAACCCTAGCCGCCATCCCCTTCACCACCCTTTGTTTTGTCGGCTTTGTGTGCTAGGGTTGCTTGATCGACATACCCACCCTAATCCCACCCTACTCCCTCCCTAACCCACCATCAACACCTCAGACCAATCCCCATAAATTTCACTTTCCGCTGCATCCACGCCGCTAAAAAAAATCCTACCCGATTCCAAACCCGACTCGGGTTTCTTGAAAACCGACTCCGACCCCCCCTTCGGTAAAACGGGCATAACTTTTCGCTCGGGTGTCCATTTTGGCTGAAATGTTTACAGGAGATTCTTGACTCAAAGTTGAGCATACCCACACTCGGCTATGCCCTGTGTGTCCTCGTCAAAAAATTCAAAAAAAAAATCGGGAAGATAAAGAAAAAATTCATTCAAGTTAAAACTCGACGTTTTCTGCAATATCAAGATTTTCTGTAGGCCATATCGTACCTCTGTTTGGGCTGAAATTTTTTGTGGATTCTCCCCCGTTGTTGGTGAGTGGGATAAAAATATAAAAAAAATAAAAAAAAAAGAAATTTGGGATTTCTACTAGTGCTACATCTAGCCCCTTGAAATTTCTGGATTTGGCTGTTTTACACTTAGCCCACTGTTATCGCCTGTGTGCCGTTGTCTCCTTATTTCTACTTTTCCATCACTACTGTTCTAGGACATACTTAGACCAACAACTAGGGACAAGTTACTTGGGCACTTATTCAGCTTTACTATCTATTATTGATTTGTGTACCACTCACATATATATATTTGGCCTTCCTAGCTCTACATATTTCTTCTGGATAGCACATAGGTTATTTTGTGACCCTTGCAATCATGGAACACATCTCCTTGGTATCCTTTGATTTGCTTTTCAGAACTTTGTAAAAGCTTTGTAAGGAGCTTTCTTTTGCTGTGTTGAGAGGCACCACTGCTTAGCTGTTTTGTAGGGATAACCATCATTGTTTGTTTCCTATTTTAGTGTTTCTGATGGCAGGAAGCGACGATGGAGAGGTGTCTTCACCCTCAAAATTTGCTGAGTGCATGATCCAACAGCAGCTACAGAAGGCTTTGTAGGCTGCTCAGAGTGATTTGGCAGAGACGATCACCAGAGTTGTTACTGATGCGGTTAGCAAGCTTCACATTGGAGAAAGCATTGAGCGGTTGGAGAAGCGGGTCTCCAAGCTCACTGATCAGGTTGTCGAGTTGGAGACTGCTCACAAGACCAACGACACTCTTCCCAACAACAATGAAGAAGATGACCTGGATAAAGACATGGTGTATGTTGTTGATGGCATCGTGGATAGGGCTGCTACAAGGACAGCGAGATTACGGCGTCATTAGAACCGTAACACTCAAGGTATGGGTGGTGTCCACAACCACAACCGTCGGCCACAAGGTAACAATCATGATCATGCTCCTGATGATCCGTATGCTAAAATTAAGTTTTCCATTCCTTCATTTTCGGGTCAATATGATGGTGATGCTTATCTTGATTTAATGCCCACCTTGTTCCTGAACAACATAGAATTAGACAAGCCACTAGTGAGTTTAAGGATTTTGCTATTATTTGGTGGAGTGGTCTAGCTGTTGAAACTGATTTGCCTACTACTTGGGAAGAACTTAAGGTAGCAATGCGTGATCGTTTTGTTCCTCCTTCTTTTTATAGAGAGATTCGTAATAAACTGCAGTGCTTAGATCAAGGAGATAAAACTATTCAGGAGTACTTTAGTGAGCTTCAGAAAGGTTTAATTCATTGTGCTGTAGTTGAAAAAGTAGAGGATCAGATTTGCCACTTTTATTCTAGTTTGAGAAAAGAAATTCAGGACATCCTTGATTATAAAGAATATTATACTCTCAACCAGTGTTTCCAGTTTGCTATGCTTGCAGAGAAAGAATCGCAGGGACTTTTTCAGGCTTTTGAGGAGTACAGCAAGTCCAGGAACTTCTACCCTCCACGCCCAACGGGGACTTTGGGGCTGCCCAAGCTATCCTTCCGGCCGCCCACACCAGCAACTACCAAGGGAACTAGTGTTGTTTCTTCAAAATCAATATCAGCCCCTACACCTTCTATGCGCTCAGGTAAAAATTATATGCAGGTACCAGCTAGTAGTGCCTCCTCTGTTGCTTCGACTGGATGCACTACACGGATTCAGTGCCACCGCTGCCATGGACTTGGTCATGTGCAGAAAGATTACCCAAGTAGGCGGGCATATATGGCGACAGACGATGGCGGTTACATGAGCACCTCTGATGTGGAGGATGAGGAGGAGGACGTCGCTGCCACCAGCAGTGACCTCGTCCTTGGAGGCGGAGACACCACAGGATAAATGAACATTATTGTTCAGTGTGTCCTTAGCACACAAGTTCAGCAGCCCGAGACGATGCAACGCCACAACTTGTGTAACACCCTACTTTTGCAAATTCAAAAAAAAAATGCCAACTATTAGCATTTAGGAGTTTAATTAATAACCTAGGACAGATTGTTTTTTTTACAATAAATAAAAATAAATTGTTGCATTGGCATAGCATGGCATGTTCATATAGGTTTTGTTTGCATCTTGCATTTAATTAATTAATTAACTAATAGCTAGGATTAATAGAATAGAAATTAGAGAAGAAAGGAATTAGGAAAGAAAAGAAAAAGGAGAAAAATCAGAACTGGGCAGAACCCACCCCTTCAGCCCACCCGGAGCTCTCCTCTCCTCTCCCCACTCCTCTCTTTCGGCCCAGCCGGCCAGGCCGCTTTCCCCTCCCTTCTCTCCCGGCCCAGCACCGCACGGCCCACCTTCCCGGCCGGCCCAGCACGCGCGGCCCGCTCCTCTCACGCTCCCTCACTCTCTCTCACTGACACGTGGGCCCACCTATCATCCCCTACTCCGCCTCTCTCTCCCGCCGCCGGAAACTGACGCCGCCGCCGCCGTCGATCTCCCTCCCCCGACCTCCCCGGCTCCTGAAACCGGCGCACGAGCGCGCGCGACCGCCTCCACTTCCCATTCCCCCCTAACTTTCGGCCGGAGAGCCGCGTCGGCTCAATTCCCCCGCCTCCGCGCCTATAAAACCACCCCCTCGGAACCGCCCTGCTCCGCCGCCGCTCCTCCGCTCTCTCCCGCTCGCTCGCGACCATCGGACGACCTCACCCACCGAGCTCCGACCACCGCCGCCACCGAGCCGCGCCGCCGACCCCCTCCCGGCCTTCCCCGCACCCGCGCGACCTGCCGGTGAGACTCCCCTCCCTCCCCTCTCTTTCCCGGGACTCTCGCGGCGAGGAATGGCTGATCGAAGCGCCATTCCGGCCGGTCTCCGACGAACCCCGCCGCGCGCCGCCGCCTAACCGGCCGCCGGCGACGACCTTCCCCCGCCCTTTAATTCTGGTCATTGGATCTTGATCCAACCGTCCAGATTACATACCCCTTCGGGTTATGTAATCGGTCCACCGTGAACCAGTGGACCAATGGTCCACAGAACCTATAGACCCAGTCCACGCATTTCTAGTTTAAAATTATTCAATTAATTCCTGGATATTATGGTAGTTTTGCATTTTAGCCCCTGTGCTTAGTTTAAATTAGGTTTAGGTCCCTGTTTTTGTGCAGAACCATTAGAAAATTGTTTTTAAGCCCCTGAACTTTATAATAATTATTTTTAGCACTATATTTTTACAGAAAAGCCCCCATACCTTTAAGAAATTATATTTTTGCCCTATAAATTGTAGAAAACCCCTGGAATTGTTTTAAATTATATTTTAATCCAGTCTTTTTATATTATTAATGGTATAAATATTATTTTAGCCTTAAATTTTTTTTTACAGGAACATCCCTGTACTTAATTTTAATTATATTTTGGCCCTGTCTTTTTACACTTAAACCCCTGTACTTAGTATTATTTTTGTTTGGGTCCTAGAATTTTTGCAAAAAACAACCTTATACTTTTAATAACTACTTTTCAGCCCTAATAATTTACACTTTAGTCCCTGTAATTTTATAAAATTACACATAGGTCCTTAAAAGCCTCTATTTTTACCCTTTTGCCCCTAAAACTTCAAACTGGCATAACTTTTTACTCATAACTCCAGTTTAGGTGATTCTTGCGCCAAATTTCTCGTAGGAACATAACCTTTGCATCCCTTGCATCTACATACTATTTTCCTCTGTTGCATATAGTGTATTAATTTTGTATGTTTTGCTTGTATTGGTATGTCGTTACATAAAGGCGAGCATACACAAGGACCACCCTACGAGGATTTTCAAGAGCAGGAATTTGAAGGGTTAGAGCAGCATTCTGCGCAGGACGAAGGCAAGTGTCCTTGATGCATATTGCACCTATTGAAATGTTACTATAGAATTGCATGCTTATGTCAATTTATTGGGAACCTATTGTTAGGGTTTTCCTTAGTAATTGTTTTTACCCTGTTCCTTGTCGCCTTGAACCAATGGGTGAATTGTGGGTAGAAAATGCTTAAGATGGCTTATGGGATGTGGGTTAATATTAATTTTGATTAATGAACAATGTCACGTGGGAAATGTTTGGTAAATCTTTTAGTAACATGGCTTAGGGATCTATGCAAGCCAGGTGGAAAGGATGTGGTGTCGTGGGCACATGCTTGTGGTGGTAGGCTTGTAGTAGATCCTATGAACCGGTTCTTGGAGTGACAACCCAGGAAAACAGTACCAATACAAGACCGACATGGGTAAGGCTTGGCCTAGTAATTAGGTGTTCTCCCAGTGTCGGTGCAGCATTTGGTGGAGCGGGGAATGGAAGTCGAGAGTACTGTCCTTGTACCCGAATGGCTCAAGAGGGGGCTCCTGGGGTGATGAGCTGCTTGTTGAAGGGCTATCGCTTATGGACGGGAGTGGAACCTTAGTGGCTAGCATGTACTGGGAGACCCCTTTGGAAAAGCCTCGTAGTGAAACCCTGCCACACACCAAAGGAAGTGTGTAATGTGGGTCGCGTCCACGGGCACCAAGGGAATCACGACTTGTGGGTAAAGTGGTACAAACTCTGCAGAGTATCAAACTATCATGATAGCCGTGCTCACGGTCAAGAGCGGCCTGGAATCCTCACAAGATTAGTTGGGAATGGGTTGGTATGGTTGGAAAGGTGGGATGGATTGAGACTTGGTTAGTATAGCACCTTGTGGAAATCATGGTCGGGATGACCCCACGTAGAAATAAGATGTTTTAGGTTAATTAAAAGCCCATGCAACCCACTCTATAAAGCCTTCTCTTGACCATAGCCCCATGTCATCTTTTTTCCCACTTGCTGAGTACGACATGTACTCACCCTTGCTATACCACGTTGATATTCAGCCCAAGGAGAAGACTGGAGCCAATACGAAGATGAAGGAAGTGATTACTAGGCGATGATCCTCCAATCGATGCCTGTGGAGTTTGGGACGTCTACACTAGCTACTTTCCGCTGCATTGATGTACTTTTCTTCTAGACCCACGGGTCCTTTTGTAATAAAGATACGATGTAATAATTAAAGGATATGGATAAGTGTTCTGTTTACCACTGATGATGTACTGTATGTGTGTATAACTTGATCCTGGGCACACGTACGGCTGCACTCATTTTGCTTCTTAAAATGGGTGTTACAAAAGTGGTATCAGAGCCATATCGACTGCAGGATGACAGCCTAGATAGCCATGAACGTATTTAGGGACCCTACTTTGTCTTACATCAATAAAAACTATTTTAACAAAATATTAATCCTTGTTGTTTCTTATTTTGTTGCTTTTGTTAAATTTCAGATTTCCTTAACCACTGCTTATTCATGCCTTGTGATTTTAAAATATAGATGGCCCGCACCAAGCAAACTGCTCGTAAGAGTACGACTAGACGCCACTATGGACTCCTTGCCCCTAGGCGTGATCAAAGGGAAGAAAGTGAAGAAGCAAATCAACCTGAACGCGAGAAGACCCCAGTAAGGGATGAGACGCTTCCAGAGGAACCACAAGAGGACCCTGAGGAACCTGAAGAAGAAGAAGAACCAGAAGAATATGAGCAAGAAGAGGACCCTGAGGAACCTGAAGAAGAAGAAGAACCAGAAGAGTATGAGCAAGAAGAGGACCCTGAGGAACCACAAGAGGAAGGAGACCCAGAAGAGCCCAAAGACCTAGAAGAGCCTAAGAATGGTGATTACTCGGATGAGGACGAAGACCTAGCCGTCCGTATGGCCGAGAAGTACCGCTCTTTTGGACTAGAGGGTGAGACCTTCTCCAAGACTCTGCGAAAGCTACTTGAGAAGATTGGCATCACCAACAAGCCTCAGTACTTCATCAAGAAAGTAGATCGTCCTTCTCCTGAGGAATGGACAGCGGAGGTCAACATCTACGACGGCGACCGCGTCATATCTACGCACTGTGGCCGCACCCCTAGGGCTACTCGTGGGGCTGCAATAGACGACGCTGCTTGGAGGGCTCTCACTAGCCTCTGCTACATCACTGCCATGGAATAGCAAGGACAAGTTTTGCACACATTCCCCGTCGGAAGCCAGGCACGGAGAAGTACACCGTCGCTCCTACAGAATGGTATGTGAGGACCAGGGAGATGGACGAGACTCAGGGAATAGCGGTGGACTTAAGCCGCACTATGGAGGCACTACAGAGGGAGAACCACACCCTTCGGAAGAGGTTGCATGATACTGAGGATTATATAAAGCGCGACCAGCGAGTCAAGATGGGCGAGCAGAGTGACCTCTACTCATCGGGTATCCGCACTTGGACTGCAAACTCCCCGAAGCGTGCAAGTTCCATACCTTTGATCTCCGACGAAGTCAACTCCCATGCCTAGGAGATTCCCTTACCCGTGAATAAAGATTGTAATAATCAAACGCTTACATCGATTTACTTTCATGGTGTGATGTAATGAACTCGTTGGCTTGGTTAATAAGTGTGCTTGATGTGAGTTGCAGAAAGCCTCGGCACCTTGTCCACAATCTCATAGTTTGTTTGCTTATTAAAATAAACTATCTTTTACTTATCACTCCTTGATACATTTAGATGGGGATCTTTCTTTTCGTTATTACCACACCTTGTCTCACACTACTTCCACCACCTACTCTAATCAGATGGTTCGCACTAGAGGCCACGCTGGAGGTAGCAATCAGAACAACGAGGATGGCAATAATGCTTCAAACCTTGAGCAATTCTTGGCCGTACAGACTCAGCTCATGCAAACAATGATCCAAACTTTGGGCGCTATACAGTAGAACCACAAGAACCAGCAGAACCACAATGCACCTCCACCTCCACCCCAGAACAGATTGGGGGAGTTCCTAAGGACTAAGCCACCTACCTTTTCCCAATCTAAGGATCCGATGAAAGCTGACGATTGGCTCAAGGCAATCGAAAAGAAGTTGATAGTCGCTCAATGCAATGATCGAGAGAAGGTTCTCTTTGCAACTCATTAGCTGTATGGTGTAGCCGCAGACTGGTGGGAAGCTTATTGCAATACTAATGCTGATGTGGAAAGCATCACTTGGATTGAGTTTAAGGATAATTTCCGCTCCCACTATATTCCTACGGGCATCAAATTGCTGAAAAGACAGGAATTTCAGGACCTGAGACAGGGGGACATGTCAGTAAGTGAATACTTGAATAGGTTCATCCAGCTGTCCAGGTATGCTCCAGAGGATGTGAACACCGATGGGAAGAAGCAATACATGTTCATGAGGGGACTGTAGAATGACATCCAGTTTCAGTTGATAAACAATGACTATGTCAACTTCCAGAAACTGGTGGTCAAGGCCATTGTTGTGGAGAATAAGCGCAATGAGATTGAAAGGGAAGGCAAGAGGAAGATGCCATTCCAAGGACAATCATATGGTAGCAACACTCGCCCCCGCATGATGCCATCTTCTAACTCATACTACCGTGCTCCCAGCCCTGCCAGGCCACCCATGCAAGCTCCACGCCCAAACTTTCCAATGCAACGCTCCAACTACCAGGCACCCCGCCCTAGCCAGCAGCAGGCACCTCGTCCCACCTATCAGCAAGCACCCCGCCCCACAACCCCAACAGCTCCACAAAACCAGAACCGCCCCACCGCTGGAAACACTAATGGTGTGAAGCACGGATGTTATCACTGTGGACAGGAAGGTCACTTCATGGGACAGTGTCCTCAACGGAACAATGCACCAAGGCAAACTTCAACTAACCTGCCTTCAGGCAGTCGAGGACAACAGAATTACGCTCGAGAACGCGTCAATCATGTCACTACGGAAGCAGCTGAGCAAGCTGCAGATGTGGTGCTCGGTATGTTCTTAGCTAACTCTCAACCTGCAACCATTTTGTTTGATTCGGGTGCATCGCATTCATTCATAACATCCACATATGTGGCAAAGCACAACTTACCGATTGCTCTTATGAAGCGTACCATGCTAGTTAGCTCTCCTGGTGGAGAAATGAGAACCAATCAAATATGCCCAAAGGTCGCCCTTAAAATAAGGGGGGTGGACTTCTCAGCTAATCTCATAATCCTAGACTCCAAGGGGATAGATATAATACTTGGAATGGATTGGTTACGCAAGTATGATGGAGTGATACAGTGTGCCAAGCAGTCGGTACAACTGACCAGTGCAAAAGGTACCAAGGTGGAATTCATAGCAGCCAACTCTACTACCAAGGAAGTCATACTAAACCAAACCACCGGCACACCCATAGAAGAGATACGAGTGGTTTGTGAATTCCCTGATGTCTTTCCTGAAGAACATCCAGGTATGCCACCAGACCGTGACATAGAGTTTGTTATCGACTTAATGCCAGGAACTGCTCCTATATCTAAGAGGCCCTATAGGATGCCAGTCAATGAATTGGTAGAACTAAAGAAGCAATTACATGAGATGCTAGAGAAAGGTTTCATTCGCCCTAGTTCCTCACCTTGGGGAGCTCCAGTACTCTTTGTCGAGAAGAAGGATAAGACTCAGAGGATGTGTGTGGACTATCGTTCTCTTAATGATGTAACCATCAAGAATAAGTATCCACTACCACGGATTGAAGACTTGTTCGATCAGATGAAAGGAGCTTGTGTATTCTCCAAGATTGATCTACGATCCGGGTATCACCAGTTAAAAATCAGACCATCAGACATACCCAAGACGGCTTTCCGAACAAGGTATGGGTTATATGAGTATACGGTAATGTCATTTGGGTTAACCAATACACCGGCTTACTTCATGTACCTTATGAACAAGGTGTTCATGAAATACTTGGATAAGTTTGTTGTGGTTTTCATTGATGACATCTTGGTATTTTCAAAGAATGAAGAAGAGCATGAGGTTCACCTCAGGCTAGTTCTAGAGAAGCTACGTGAACACCAGTTGTATGCCAAATTAAGTAAGTGCGAATTCTGGCTGAAGGAGGTAGCATTTCTTGGTCATGTGATCTCTGCTGGAGGAGTGTCAGTCGATCCAGGCAAGGTAAAGGACGTTCTAGATTGGAAACCACCACAGACAGTAAGGGAGATTAGAAGTTTTCTTGGATTAGCCAGATACTATCGGCGATTCATAAAGGACTTCTCCAAAATAGCAAAACCAATGACGACACTGTTAGGGAAGGACAAGAGTTTCGAATGGACTCCGCGTTGTCAAACCAGCTTTGAAGAATTGAAGAAGAGATTAACGTCAGCCCCTGTCTTAATCTTACCAGACATCAGTAAGAGTTTTGACATATACTGTGATGCATCCAGGCAAGGACTAGGATGTGTGCTCATGCAGGAAGGTCATGTTGTGGCATATGCATCTAGGCAATTATGGAAGCATGAAGAGAAGTACCCAACACACGATTTGGAATTAGCGGCAGTAGTACATGCTCTGAAAATTTAGAGGCACTACATTCTTGGTCATCGTTGTGAGATCTATACGGATCACAAGAGTCTCAAGTACATATTCACTCAGACGGAGTTGAACCTAAGACAACGACGTTGGTTAGAGTTGATTAAGGACTATGATGTGGGTATTAACTATCACCCAGGGAAGGCGAATGTTGTTGCAGATGCCCTGAGTAGAAAGACCTATTGCAGTCAGTTAATCGTGGAAAGGCTACCGCCAGCACTCTGCAAAGAGTTTGAACGACTAAACCTTGGGTTTGTGAATGAGTTGGAGGCCGTCGCAATGGAAGTAGAACCAACTCTCAATGAAGAAATTTGCAAAGGACAGCTAGAAGATGAGAAGTTAAGTGAGATCAGAAAGCACATTAAGGAAGGAAAAGCTACCGACTTCACAGAAGATAAGAGGGGTATTATATGGATAGGTAAAAGAATATGTGTGCCAGACAAAAAGCCCCTTCATGACATAATCCTATGAGAAGCACACGATTCTGCATACTCCATTCATCCAGGAAGTACTAAGATGTATCAAGACTTGAAGGATCGTTATTGGTGGCATGGCATGAAGCGTGATGTCGTAGAGTATGTTGCGGTGTGTGACACATGTCAACGTGTCAAGGCAGAACACCAACGACCCGCCGGACTACTTCAACCTCTAAAGATTCCTGAGTGGAAGTGGGAACAAGTCAATATGGACTTCATAGTTGGATTACCCCGTACATAGTCGGGATATGATTCTATATGGGTTATAATTGATCGTTTAACCAAGGTGGCACACTTTATTCCCGTCAAGACAACTTATGGTGGTGCGAAACTGGTAGAACTATACATGTCAAGGATAGTGTGTTTACATGGAGTCCCTAAGAAGATAGTATCTGACAGAGGCTCTCAGTTCACCTCGCGGTTTTGGGGGAAGGTACATGAATCTCTTGGCACCAAGTTGAACTTCAGCTCGGCATATCACCCTCAGACGGATGGGCAAACCGAGAGGACGAACCAGATACTAGAAGACATGTTGAGAGCTTGTGCGTTGAAATACGGCAAGAGCTAGGACAAGAGCCTACCCTACGCAGAATTGTCTTATAACAACAGTTATCAAGCAAGTATAGAGATGGCGCCTTTCGAGTTCCTATATGGGAGAAAGTGTAGGACACCTCTATTCTGGAACGAGACAGGAGAGAATCAAGTCTTCGGACCTGAAATCCTACAAGAAGCAGAAAGACAAGTTAAGATTGTACGCGAGAACCGAAAGGTTGCACAGTCAAGGCAGAAAAGCTACGCCGATCGTAGGCGAAGAGACCTATCCTTCGAGATTGGAGATTTCGTGTATCTCAAGGTATCACCCATGAGAGGTGTTAGACATTTCAAAGTCAAAGGGAAGTTAGCACCACGTTACATCGGCCCTTTCAAGATCCTCGACAGAAGAGGAGAAGTTGCATATCAGTTAGAGCTACCCTCACATATCACAGATGTGCATGACGTGTTTCATGTGTCCCAATTAAAGAAGTGCTTAAGAGTACCTGAAGAACAACTCCCTGTTATTGAAATAGACCTTCAGAAAGACCTCACATATACTGAACAACCAGCCAAGATCCTAGAAGTTATTGAAAGAGTTACCAGAAATAAGGTGATCCGGATGTGCAAGGTGCTCTGGAATCATCACACGGAAGAAGAAGCCACCTGGGAGCGTGAAGAAGAATTAAAAGCCGAGTTTCCCCACCTCTTCACCGATCCTTCTGAATCTCGAGGGCGAGATTCATTTTTAAGGGGGGTAGGTTTGTAACACCCTACTTTTGCAAATTCAAAAAAAAATGCCAACTATTAGCATTTAGGAGTTTAATTAATAACCTAGGACAGATTGTTTTTTTTACAATAAATAAAAATAAATTGTTGCATTGGCATAGCATGGCATGTTCATATAGGTTTTGTTTGCATCTTGCATTTAATTAATTAATTAACTAATTGCTAGGATTAATAGAATAGAAATTAGAGAAGAAAGGAATTAGGAAAGAAAAGAAAAAGGAGAAAAATCAGAACTGGGCCGAACCCACCCCTTCAGCCCACCCGGAACTCTCCTCTCCTCTCCCCACTCCTCTCTTTCGGCCCAGCCGGCCAGGCCGCTTTCCCCTCCCTTCTCTCCCGGCCCAGCACCGCACGGCCCACCTTCCCCGCCGGCCCAGCGCGCATGGCCCGCTTCTCCCATGCTCTCTCTCTCTCACTGACACGCGGGCCCGCCTGTCATCCCCTACTCCGCCTCTCACTCCCACCGCCGGAAACCGACGCCGCCGCCGCCGTCGATCTCCCTCCCCCGACCTCCTCGGCTCCCGAAACCGGCGCCCGAGCGCGCGCGACCGCCTCCACTTCCCTTTCCCCCCTAACTTTCGGTCGTTTCGGCCGTTACGAAGCCCTCCCACGCGCATCAATGGCGCTAGTGGCCATTGATGGCCGGAGAGCCGCGTCGGCTCAATTCCCCCGCCTCCGCGCCTATAAAAACACCCCCTCGGCACCGCCCTGCTCCGCCGCCGCTCCTCCGCTCTCTCCCGCTCGCTCGCGACCATCGGACGACCTCCCCCACCGAGCTCCGACTACCGCCGCCACCGAGCCGCGCCGCCGACCCCCTCCCGGCCTTCCCCACACCCGCGCGACCTGCCGGTGAGACTCCCCTCCCTCCCCTCTCTTTCCCGGGACTCTTGCGGCGAGGAATGGCCGACCGAAGCGCCATTCCGGCCGGTCTTCGGCGAACCCCGCCGCGCGCCGCCGCCTAACTGGCCGCCGGCGACGACCTTCCCCCGCCCTTTAATTCTGGTCATTGGATCTTGATCCAACCGTCCAGATTACATACCCCTTCGGGTTATGTAATCGGTCCACCGTGAACTAGTGGACCAATGGTCCACAGAACCTATAGACCCGGTCCACGCATTTCTAGTTTAAAATTATTCAATTAATTCCTGGATATTGTGGCAGTTTTGCATTTTAGCCCCTGTGCTTAGTTTAAATTAGGTTTAGGTCCCTGTTTTTGTGCTGAACCATTAGAAAATTGTTTTTAAGCCCCTGAACTTTATAATAATTATTTTTAGCACTATATTTTTACAAAAAAGCCCCCATACCTTTAAGAAATTATATTTTTGCCCTATAAATTGTAGAAAACCCCTAGAATTGTTTTAAATTATATTTTAATCCAGTCTTTTTATATTATTAATGGTATAAATATTATTTTAGCCTTAAATTTTTTTTATAGGAACATCCCTGTACTTAATTTTAATTATATTTTGGTCCTGTCTTTTTACACTTAAACCCCTGTACTTAGTATTAATTTTGTTTGGGTCCTAGAATTTTTGCAAAAACAACCTTATACTTTTAATAACTACTTTTCAGCCCTAATAATTTACAGTTTAGTCCCTGTAATTTTATAAAATTATATATAGGTCCTTAAAAGCCTCTATTTTTACCCTTTTGCCCCTAAAAACTTCAAACTAGCATAACTTTTTACTCATAACTCCAATTTAGGTGATTCTTGCGCCAAAATTCTCGTAGGAACATATCCTTTGCATCCCTTGCATCTACATACTGTTTTTCCTCTGTTGCATATAGTGTATTAATTTTGTATGTTTTGCTTGTATTGGTATGTCGTTACATAAAGGCGAGCATACACAAGGACCACCCTACGAGGATTTTCAAGAGCAGGAATTTGAAGGGTTAGAGCAGCATTCTGCGCAGGACGAAGGCAAGTGTCCTTGATGCATATTGCACCTATTGAAATGTTACCCTTTTCTTAGTAAGCCTTGAACCAATGGGTGAATTGTGAGTAGAAAATGCTTAAGATGGCTTTTGGGATGTGGGTTCATATTAATTTTGATTAATGAACAATGTCACGTAGGAAATGTTTGGTAAATCTTTTAGTAACATGGCTTAGGGATCTATGCAAGCCAGGTGGAAAGGATGTGGTGCCGTGGGCACATGCTTGTGGTGGTAGGCTTGTAGTAGATCCTAGGAACCGGTTCTTGGAGTGACAACCCAGGAAAACAGTACCAACACAAGACCGACATGGGTAAGGCTTGGCCTAGTAATTAGGTGTTCTCCCAGTGTCGGTGCAGCATTTGGTGGAGCGGGGAATGGAAGTCGAGAGTACTGTCCTTGTATCCGAATGGCTCAAGAGGGGGCTCCTGGGGTGATGAGCTGCTTGTTGAAGGGCTATCGCTTATGGACGGGAGTGGAACATTAGTGGCTAGCATGTACTGGGAGACCCCTTTGGAAAAGCCTCGTAGTGAAACCCTGCCACACACCAAAGGAAGTGTGTAATGTGGGTCGCGTCCACGGGCACCAAGGGATTCATGACTTGTGGGTAAAGTGGTACAAACTCTGCAGAGTATCAAACTATCATGATAGCCGTGCTCACGGTCAAGAGCGGCCTGGAATCCTCACAAGATTAGTTGGGAATGGGTTGGTATGGTTGGAAAGGTGGGACGGATTGAGACTTGGTTAGTATAGCACCTTGTGGAAATCATGGTCGGGATGACCCCACGTAGAAATAAGATGTTTTAGGTTAATTAAAAGCTGATGCAACCCACTCTATAAAGCCTTCTCTTGACCATAGCCCCATGTCATCTTTTCCCCCACTTGTTGAGTACGACATGTACTCACCCTTGCTATACCACGTTGATATTCAGCCCAAGGAGAAGACTGAAGCCAATACGAAGATGAAGGAAGTGAGTACTAGGCGATGATCCTCCAATCGATGCCTGTGGAGTTTGGGACGTCTACACTAGCTACTTTCCGCTGCATTGATGTACTTTTCTTCTAGACCCACGGGTCCTTTTGTAATAAAGATACGATGTAATAATTAAAGGATATGGATAAGTATTCTGTTTACCACTGATGATGTACCGTATGTGTGTATAACTTGATCCTGGGCACACGTACGGCTGCACTCATTTTGCTTCTTAAAATGGGTGTTACAACTTGTTCCAGATTTTCTTCGTCATCAAGAACCGCCGAGCCCGTGTCATCATTGATGGAGGAAGCTGCAATAACTTGGTGAGTTCTGACGTGGTCAATAAGCTTGCTTTGCCCACACGCCCACATCCACATCCGTACTACATTTAGTGGTTAAACGACTCTGGAAAAGTTAAGGTAATACAAACTTGCAGAGTTCCTTTTTCCATTGGTTCTTATGTGGATTCTATTGATTGTGATGTCGTACCCATGCAAGCATGTTCACTTTTATTGGGAGACCTTGGGAATTTGATAATGATGTTGTACACCATGGTAGAAGTAATAAGTACACTTTTATGCATAAAGGAACTAAAATTACTTTGTTACCAATGACCCCTGCTGAAATTGTACAAGCTAATTTAGAAAGAGCTGCTAGTTTGAAAAATAAAGGTCCTGAAATTCAACAACTTATTAATTCTGATTCTACACCTAGTAATGTTAATGACTCTTCAAGTTCTAAGGGTGCTGGAATTAAATTACAAGGTCGTTCATGTCTTGCTACAAAATCTGAGCATGCTGAAATTTCTACTAATGATGATAATTGCTATGCTTTGATATGCAAACAAGCTTTGTTTTCGCTTGATGATATTGTTTCTAGTGCTTTGTCTCCTGCTGTCACTAACCTTTTGCATGAGTATGAGGATATTTTCCCAGCTACGATACCCCCGGGATTGCCGACTTTGAGAGGGATTGAGCATCAAATTCATTTGATTCCGGGTGCTACTTTGCCAAACCGTGCTGCTTATAGGACCAACCCTGAGGAAACTAAGGAGATACAACAACAAGTCCAAGACCTTTTGGATCTTGGGTACATTCGTCAATCACTTAGTCCTTGTGTTGTTCCTGTACTTTTGGTTCCTAAGAAAGATGGTACTTGGCATATGTGTGTAGATTGTAGAGCCATTAATAACATTACTATTAGGTATCGTCATCCTATACCTAGGCTAGATGACCTGCTTGATGAGTTATTCGGTTTAACTAATGCACCTAGAATTTTCATGCGCTTGATGAATGAGGTTTTAAGAGCTTTCATTGGCAAATTTGTGGTAGTTTACTTTGATGATATCTTGATTTATAGCAAATCCATGGATGAACATATGAATCATTTGTGTGCTATTTTTGATGCTTTGCGAGATGCACGTTTATTTGGTAACCTTGAGAAGTGCACCTTTTGCATGGATCGAGTCTCTTTTCTTGGCTATGTTGTGACTCCACAAGGAATTGAGGTGGATAAGGCAAAGATTGAAGCCATAAAGAGCTTGCTTGTACCAAAAACTATCACATAGGTGAGGAGTTTTCTTGGTCTTGTAGGTTTCTACCGCCGCTTTGTCAAAGATTGCAGCACCATTGCTGCACCTTTGCATGAGTTGACAAAGAAGGGTGTTGATTTCCATTGGGGTAAGGTACATCATGAGTCTTTTGATGCTTTGAAGGACAAACTTACACATGCACCATTGTTGCAATTACCTAATTTTGATAAGACTTTTGAGCTTGAATGTGATGCTAGTGGTATAGGCATTGGTGGTGTTTTGATGCAAGATGGTAAACCTCTAGCATACTTTAGTGAGAAAATTACTGGGCCTGTTTTGAATTACTCCACGTCTGATAAGGAATTGTATGCACTTGTACGTTCTTTAGAGACGTGGCGTCATTATTTGTTGCCCAAAGAATTTGTTATTCATTCTGATCATGAATCACTTAAGTATATTCATTCTCAATGTAATTTGAACCGTAGACATGCTAAATGGGTTGAGTTTATTGAGTCTTTTCCTTACATTATTAAACATAAGAAAGGGAAGGATAATGTGATCGCGGATGCTTTATCTAGGCGCTATACTTTGTTGTCTCAACTTGATTGTAGAATTTTTGGACTTGAGGCAATTAAAGAACAATATGTTGTTGATGTTGATTTTAAGGATGTATTGCTGCATTGTAAAGAAGGTCGTGCATGGAACAAATTTGTGTTGAATAATGGATTCTTGTTTAGAGCTAACCGTCTATGCATTTCAGTTGGTTCCATTCGTCTTTTTTTGCTATAGGAGGCGCATGGAGGTGGATTGATGGGTCATTTTGGTGCCAAGAAGACGAAGGATATTTTGGCCACCCACTTCTTTTGGCCAAGGATGAGGAAAGATGTTGAGCGCTTTGTTGCTCGCTGCACTACATGTCAAAAAGCTAAGTCTCGCTTGAATCCACATGATTTATATATGCCACTTCCTATTCCTTCTATTCCTTGGGCGGATATTTCTATGGACTTTGTTTTAGGACTGCCTAGGACAAAGAGGGGGAGCGATAGTATTTTTGTTGTTGTGGATAGATTTTCAAAGATGGCACACTTTATACCATGTCATAAAATTGATGATGCTAGTTATATTGCTAACCTCTTTTTCAAAGAAATTGTACGTTTGCATGGTATGCCTTCTACTATTGTTTCAGATCATGATGCAAAATTCTTGAGTCACTTTTGGCTCACACTTTGGAATAAGTTGGGTACAAAGTTGTTGTTTTCTACAACTTGTCACCCACAAACTGATGGACAAACTGAGGTGGTGAACCGCACTTTGGGTACTATGTTGAGAGCTATTTTGAAGAAAAATTTGAAGATATGGGAAGAATTTTTACCTCATGTTGAGTTTGGATATAATCGGGCAACACATTCTACTACCAAGGTAAGTCCCTTCAAGGTAGTGTATGGTTTTGATCCATGTACTCCACTTGATATACTTCCTCTACCTACTCATGAGAGAGTTCATGTTGATGCTAAGGAGCATGCTGAATTTATTTTGCAAATGCATGAGACCACTAGACTTAGCATTGAAAAGATGAATGGTAAGTATAAAATTGCTGGTAGTAAAGGTAGAAAAGAAGTAAAACTTGATGTAGGAGATTTAGTATGGTTACACTTAAGAAAGGATAGATTTCCAGATTTGAGAAAGTCTAAATTAATGCCTAGAGCTGATGGTCCTTTCAAAATAATTGAGAAGATTAATGATAATGCATACAAACTTGAGTTGCCTCCCGAGTTCGGGGTTAGTCCTACTTTTAACATTTCAGATTTGAAACCATACTTGGAAGAAGAGGATGAGCTTGAGTCGAGGACGACTCCACTTCAAGAGAGGGAGGATGATGAGGACATCACTCCTAAGGATACATGCAATACTCCTCCAATTCTGGACTTGCAAGGTCCAATGACTAGAGCTCGTGCACGACGACTAAATTTAGAGGTGAGCTCGTTCCTATGTTCTTCATTATATGTCGCTTTTGAGAATGGTTTGCTACCTAATGATTATATTGTAATTAGGAACCATGGAGAGGACCAGGAGATGATGGGAGAAGGACTTGGAGACGTGGAGGATCAGCAAGGACATGGAAGCCAAGGTGGAGGCCCAACCAAAACCGACTTCGAGTCTGTTTCGGGGCCCAGGACCAGTCTATACTAAAATGGATGCCCGGGATGCATACGAACTCGGATTTAGACGTTCTACATATGCACGGAAAGATAAGAATAAGACCTTTCCAATGCCGCCGGTCTCGTGTCAAAATTCATCTGGAGTCATAGGAAATCATCAAAACAAGAGAGGATCTAGAATCTGTTTCGGTGCTGCGTCGCCTATTTTTGGTCTTTGGGCTTTGTATCTAGTTGAGCCTAATTAGGGGCGCATCCAGAGGGTCTTGCACGACTCTAGGGTCTTCATATACAGCCGCCACTGCACCATTAGGGTTTGGGTTTTTCTTAGATTATTCTGTTCATAACAGTTTCGCCGTCATCACGGTTTGTGAGACCCCAACTTCGTGAGATTCATAATTCATCTGCAATTGTATTGCATTCTTCTTTGTTCTTGCTTGCGTTCTTGATTCGCAGGCAGGGATTAGCCTTCTCGGTGAGGTCAATCGTTTTAGGACGGTTGATAACCAGAGGAGACGTCATGCTGTGATTGCGGGGTTTAGAACGTGTTGTTCTGAAGCCGAATCGATTTGTGTGTCGTCTCCAACCAAATCAACTTATCCAGAATCTTTCGGAAGATCGGGAACCCTTGTTCACACCAGAAAGTCTATCTCTAAATGCCTTGTGCTCCAAGCCGAGTCGGTCGGCTTCCTTATTGATGAAGTACCCGGTCGGCTACTGACTTAGTCTTGTTTGAGGATACCCATAGAGCAAGTATCCCACATGTTCTTTGGACCTAACATGTGTCACTCCATTCTGTGTCCTTCTTCACTGCATATAGAGCAACGATGTTTTATCTGGTCTTCATTAAAGTCACACGTTCCATACATATCGGTCCCATATCCCTTGCTCATAACATCAAGCTTGTTTCTCAAATGTTTGGTCTTCCGTCTACCCCTTTTGTCTTTCAAAAGACCAACATCGGGAATATAATGTTCTCCTGTATATCCAGGCCATTCCGTCGAGTCCAAACATGGTTCAAATGTGGACTCCCAACACCGTAGTGCATATTGTTTTGAGTAGAACGGGCTCAAGTAACTTGGAGTCACATAACTCAAACCACGGGTACGACATGCAGTCATTACATGTGAACATGGTACATGAAGCAGTTGAGGGGTCATGCATGTGCACGAGATATTGTCTCCAACCTCACCCTATACACCCATTCACCGAACCTCTCACCTCCAATTCCCGTATGACTAACTGATCTAACTTCATAAACCAACTCTCGTGCATTGCAAAGACACGCATCTTGACTCTCGAAAATTACTCCATCATCATGTAAGTGTTTTGCCACGGGAGTTCCCCACAACTTACCCTCCTCTATGCCTTCCTTTGCCTTTAACCACCGATTCACAAAGTAATAATTGCACTTGTGGAATGTGAATATTATGATGGCCGCAATAGGCATCCCTCGAATTCCCTTAAGGACGTAATTGAACACCTCTAAAATGTTAGTAGTTATTGTACCCCACCTCCAGCCTCCCTCGTCAAAAGCCAATGCCCACTTACTCACCTCCTCCATGTGCTCTTCCAACCACTCCTTAGCTCCTGCATTCATAATCTTCTTCAACTCCTCTATTCGAGCAAAGAATTTGTTTTCTTCCATAGCTTTGCACGCATGTTTAAGACCATTTATGACCTCCTTGCTTTTCTATCTCCTCCAAACATTTGTAGCAATGTGGCGCATGCACCAATGATGCACAAGAGGAGGATATCCATCCAATTCCACTCTACCGGCATTTATAAGCCCATGGTGTCGATCCGATATCATACAGATCTGCCTACCTGGACCAATCACTTGTTAGTGGACATGCGTGATAAACCATGACCAACCGGATTTGTTCTCTCCCTCCATGATTGCAAATGCTAGAGGAAATCAACTGATCCTCTGCATCAATGCCTACAACAACCATTAAAGTGCCCTTGTATTTTTTAGTCACAAAAGTTCCATCCACGCTGATAACAGGCCTACAATGCTTAAAGGCCTCCACACATTGAGGAAAACACCAAAACACCTGGCTAAGGCAAGGGCCCTCGGGCCCTACCTTTCCACAAGTATCAATGAAATACTTAGTGCCAGGATTGTAATGGGCAATAGCATTAAGCAACTTTGGCACCTTGTTGTAAGACTCCTTCCAATCTCCCCATAGTTGTGCCATTGCGTATTGCTTTGCCCTCCATGCCTTGCCATATTTCACACGGTAACCAGTGAAATCATGGATAGCCTCAATTAGAGCTGCAACTGTGATACGTGAGTCAGCCCATAGCATTGGAGAATCACGAAGGCCAAGATATCTTGCGGTGCATTGTGAATGCACATGTGATACATCTACTGTTTCGCATGTGTGAGGTTGCCTATCATTTGTCACCCTCCAACGATCCCCGCTATTCTTCACTAATCAGCCCATAAACCCCAAGGACACCCGGCTCGCTAACACTTGATATGGTACCTCTCCCACTGATTCGAATTAATCACATAGTAAGGCCTATGGTGCCGCACCGCATAATCCTCAAAGAAGTGTTTCAAATCTGCCATACTATCAAATATCTAACCCTTTCTAATCATAGGTTGTCCGCTATTTGTCGGTCCTTCTTTCAACACCAAACCGTTGTCACATTTAGCAAACTTGATATGACAGAGATCATGGTGATTAGGAACCTTAGGCAATTCAACATTCATATCCCTCAGTACACGCAACTCTTCCTTACTGTAATATTTCCTCCAATCTATCTCCACTTCACCATTGGAACTAACGGGTTCACTACCGACTCTTCCATCATTATCCATCGGCTCATGAGCATGATCACCAGAATTGTCAGGTCCAACTCCTCCAAAATCACTACTTGCTCAACTATCATCGTCTATTGCGTGACTCTCAGGTTGCTCATCTTCACCATCTGAATCGGGCAGTGATCGAACCTCTTGTTCCACATTCCTTTCCTCCTCCAACTCACGTTCCTCTTCTTAAAACATGTCATCAGAAAAATCGTTCATAACCACTGCCAACTCAAACATAGCCGCATGGTGAAGGTGCTGCACACCGCCAAAAACTGTTGGAGGTGGGCATTTGCGTCTTCCGATGCCTTGCCACAGAAAGGACTGGCAAAAACCATGTTGATTAGGGCCGGTTTTAGCTCATAACCTCCGTTCCCCATGTTTGGGTTCAGATAGGTGCGGATGTTGTCTGTAGACGGGACAGAGTAGTCACGGATTGTCTTCTCAGCCATGGTTGGTTGAGCGGACGTGGAAGGGTCTTGCTGTTGAGCTGGTGGGATCGGAGGTGCTTCAAGAGCAAGTCTAGGTCGAGAGGGGTGAGTCGTTGATGCACTCTGATGAGGACATCACCATGCTTGATACGCGCATATCATGGCCTTCCCCAAGTTACAAGTCATCACCAACTCGGTCGCCGCGTTCGTCTCGGATTCAGCCGACACCCCTTCACGGTTTTGATGATATCTCCCATATCCGATGTCCAAACGAGGCGTTCTTTGATGTGTTGGAAAGGGGACGACGACGCCGTCATTTTATTTCTGGTCCTAGCTCCAGAAGGGTCGTGAGTCATAATGTGTGACCATGACAAGGTGCTGCATCACCTATTTTGGGCCAACATGGCCATGTATCGTGTCGGGCCTTAAGCCCATGTTGTGGGCGCCCCCCCCCCCTTGTCGCCCCTAACCCTAGGACGTCCCTGGTTCCTACATAAACTCAGTAGCCGCCATCTTTTAGTTTCGGGTTTTATTTAGTTCAGTTTTCTAGAGAGAAACTTGATCGAATTATTGTAACTGTGGTGACAAGTCCTTTTACAGTAATCCAGGGCCCCTGTTCTTGTTCTACACCACTGTGGCAATTAGTCCTTTTATGTTCAGAGCTTGAACCTTTTCTTGTGATTCCCTTCATCCATATTTGTAATTTCAGATTGCGTGTTTATCCTCTCTTGCTTGTGTTCTCGATTTTGCTTGCAGGAACAATCAAATTGTGCTTGGTGTAACGGTTGCGGGGTTGGATCATGTTTGATTCAAGCCGGGTCGTCGACGCCGAGCCCCCAAATTCGAGTTTATCCCCTTACCTCTCGGAAGATTGGGCCATATCTACATCAAGTGGTATAAGATTCCTAGGTTCCCCGTGAGGTATTATCGTGTTCTTCCTTGTAGATTCGTTTGTGTTCATCACCTTTTGTCCATGAAAAAGCCTATAAAAAAATATTTCTTCACCATCCCAGACATTGTTTAGCCTTTGCATAATTTAATTTCAGAGTCCGTAGTGTTGAGTTTGTGTCCTAGTCGAGTTCAGTTGTTGGTTTGAATTTGTGTTTCAATTCGGTTTGTGTTTTGATCTCCGTTGCACACCACCATCACCATCATGTTTTCCATTGGATTCACCATTGTATCACCCACCCACCAAACCCACAATCCGTTGCCAACAAAAAAACCCTACCTGATTCTGTTTCTGTTCCCCCCCCCCCCCACCCCACCCCTCAAACCCTATCTTGACCTACCTTCGGTAAAACAGGCATAACTTTTCGCTCGTTGCTCCGATTGGGCTGAAATTTTACAGTACATTCTTGACTCAAAGTTGAGGTGACCCACACTAGGCTCCTCATAAAAAAATTCAAAAAAAATGGTAAAAAATAGAAAAAAAATATAAAGTCAAAAATAGCGCTTTCGGTGAAACTTTGAGATTTTGCCTACGCTTTGTTTTCCCTCTGTTTGAGTTCAAACTTCTTGTGGTTCCTTCCTTTGTGTTCCTCTATCACAGAAAATAGTGGAAAATCATACAAAAAAACAAGATTTTGATTTGCACCCCCCCCCCCTCCCTGAAAATTCTAAGTCTGTGAAGTCTGTTTTGATCCTTGCTGCCTTTGCCATTGTTTCTTGCTGTCACAACTATTTTTGAACATGATTTGTTTGCTAGCAATTAGGACACTGCTTTGGACATTTATTAAGTGCTACCATCTGTTATTGAATTGTGTTCCACTGACATACATATTAGCCTTCCAAGCTATACATATTGCAGTCTTGCAACTGTTACACCCAAGTTCAACTACAGATTGTGTCGACCTGTTTGCCTTTGGTAAGAACACTTGCAAGATTATGATACATTGCTTCTGATATTGTTTCCCACTTTCCACACCCTCTGATAGCTGCTAGTTGATAGGGCTAATCCTTTTGTGTAGTCTTGTTTTTTGCTTTTAACCATGTCAGGGAAAGGGACACCTGCAGATTCGGAGTCCCCTACAGACTTCAATGATTGCATGTCCAAGGTCGAGCTAACAAAGCTTCTTATGGACCAACGTACATTCATGGAAACAAAGTTTGCCGAATTGATGGGACACATCAACACTGTTGCCAACCGAATTGAGGATGTTGAACGACGACCTCCACCTCAACGAGCTGCTGATGATGATGATTTTGACCGTGATGCAGATCGTCTTCACCGTAATCGACACAGTATGGGAGGTAATAATAATTGTGGTAATACTGATACTTTTGTTAAGCCCAAATTTAATATACCGCCTTTTGCTGGTAGTGCTGATCCTGAAGCATACTTAGATTGGGAACTTGCTGTTGAACAGAAATTTAATTCTCATTTAGTTCCTGTTGAGCATAGAGTTAGAGTTGCTACTAGTTAGTTTATGAATTTTGCTCTATTTTGGTGGAATGATCTTTGCAATAATAATGCTGCTATACCCAACACTTGGCCTATTTTGAAACAACGCATGAAATCTCGTTTTGTTCCTCCTTATTACCAACGTGATTTACGTTTGAAATTACAATCTTTAACATAATGTAGTAAAACAGTAGAGGAATATTATAAGGAATTGCTTATTGGTTTAGCACGTTGTGATATACATAAAGATGATGCTGAGACTAGTGCTAGATTTTTTGGTGGTTTGAACTGTGATATCCAGAATATTGTTGACTATAAAGAGTGGAATAGGTTTAGCCAATTATATCATATTGCTCTTAAGGCTGAACGAGAAGTACAGGGACGCCTTCCACAACAATCTTGCAGGTCCAGCACTGGAGTAGAGAACTTGAAGAGTCATGTTGCTAAGCCACCAGCAACAACTCTTCCACTTGCGCCTACTTCTAAAGCGCAATCGTCTAGTGTGCAGCACCAACACCAGAAGAAGGTTACTACTTCCGGTGCTAGGAGTGGCTCCTCCACCACCATTATTTGCCACCACTGCAAGGCATGGGACATGTCATGAAGGATTGCCCTAGTCATTGTTCTTTCATCGCTACTGTTGATGGGTATGAAAGTTCTAGTGATGTTGAAGATGAATTTGCTCATATGCCTAACCTTGTTGCAGATTCGACGGAGGAGCAGGAGACTACCGCCATTGATTCCATTGCTGCCACCGCGGGCTTTCCTAGCCTCATTGTACAGCGTGTGTTGTCCACTCAGGTGGGACAAGAGGAAGAATAGCAACGCAACAATTTATTCTACTTGTACCTCATTGTCGCGGACCGTCGTGTTCTCACCATCATTGATACTGGGATCTGTAACAACTTGATAAGTTCTGATTTGGTAAGCAAACTTGGCTTGACCACACATGCACTACATCAGCCCTACCACATCAAATGGTTCAACAATAGTGGTACGACACTGGTAACTCGATCAGCACGCATACACTTTTCAGTAGGTTCTTATCAAGACTCTGCTGATTTTCATGTTGTACCTATGCAAGCATGTTCGCTTTTATTAGGCCATCCATGGGAATATGATACGGATGCTGCCCACCATGGTAGAACTAATACATATACTTTCATGCATAAGGACAGGAATATTACTTTGCGTCCGTTATTGCTTACTGATATTAGAAATTATTTTAAACTGCTTGCTGAAAATACTGAGAATAAACATGATAACAAACAACTTTCTGATGTTAAACATAAGGCTATTCAGTTAAAGGAAGGTGCTTTTCTTGCTATGACATCTACTATTGCAGAACTTTGTGATAATTATGATGCACCTTGCTATGCTATGCTTTGTCGTGATATATCTTCTATCGATGATCATGTATCTTATACTTTGCATTCTGCTAGTACTAACCTTTTGCAAGAGATTGATGATGAGATGGAGTCGAGGGTGACTCCAATTCAAGAAGGGGAGGATAATGAGGACATCACCATGCTGCATACGCGCATATCATGGCCTTCCCCAAGTTACAAGTCGTCACCAACTCGGTCGCCGCGTTTGTCTCGGATTCAGTCGACACCCCTTCACGGTTTTGATGATATCTCCCATATCTGACGTCCAAACGAGACGTTCTTTGATGTGTTGGAAAGGGGACGACGACGCCGTCGTTTTATTTCTGGTCCTAGTTCCAGAAGGGTCCTGAGTCATAATGTGTGACCATGACAAGGTGCTGTGTCACCTATTTTGGGCCAACTTGGCCATGTATCGTGTCGGGCCTTAAGCCCATGTTGTGGGCGCCCCCCTCCCCCCCCCCCCCTAGTCACCCCTAACGCTAGGACGTCCCTGGTTCCTACATAAACTCAGTAGCCGCCGTCTTTTAGTTTCGGGTTTTGTTTAGTTCAGTTTTCCAGAGAGAAACTTGATCGAATTATTGTAACTGTGGCGACAAGTCCTTTTATAGTAATCCAGGGCCCCTGTTCTTGTTCTACACCACTATGGCAATTAGTCATTTTGTGTTCAGAGCTTGAACCTTTTCTTGTGATTTGCTTCTTCCATATTTGCAATTTCAGATTGTGTGTTTATCCTCTCTTGCTTGTGTTCTCGATTTCGCTTGCAGGAACAATCAAGTTGTGCTTGGTGTAATGGTTGCGGGTTGGATCGTGTCTGATTCAAGCCGGGTTGTCGACGCCGAGCCCCCAAATTCGAGTTTATCCCCTTACCTCTAGGAAGATTGGGCCATATCTACATCACACTCTCCTCAACAAAGCCTCCGGATCGTTGTGATAGTTGTTTGGTAGGTCGAAACTAGTCATAAAGCGTCATGTTTACACCACAAAGAAACAGAACAAGGGTAAGCCCACTAAGGAAAGCGGTAACTCCTTAATAGAAATATCAATGTTAAAATTCTGATATCTTAGCCTATTGCTTCCCCGGCAACGGCGCCAGAAATGCTTGTTGACACTTCTTAACGTCGCACCAAAATATTATTTGGTAACAACACTCAAAGTGTTGATTGATGTTTGTTATGCTTTAAGAGAAGAGTGAACCCATCCGCAAGCACACGGAACATCTATTGTAGCATTTCACCCGGGAGTATTCCAAGGTTTCGTATTTATTTTCCTCAGGGAAGCTGGGCGTAAGATTTTCCCTCTTGGTGCAATTTTTCACTATGACTCTCATCTCTCAAAAGGTGTATTTCCTCACCAAGTTCTCATCATACTCTCTGAAATTTGGCTTTATATGTGGAGCTTGGTAGGATGGCACATTTAATATGCATATTTTGTTAAGTTAAGAGATGGTCCTAGTAAAAAGACTTTGCACTTTCTCATTCCAACCATTTGGAAATAATGTCCAGGGGAGAGGGAGACAATAGACTCACGCGAAGGAGTGGACTAGCACAATAGCAAAAATCTTTATCAAAGACTGGATTTTTGTGCTAGAGTGAAAGGATGGTCCTTTATCTTGCTCAAAGGATTTTGTTTTTTGAATGAACCTTGAAACATGACATTTGTACATCCATGTGCGATGATAATTTTTTTCTCATTTTTCTATTTCTTTCTTCTTTTTCTTTCTTTCTTTTTTAGCTCTCAAAGTGTAGGGAAGCTAGTTCAATGATTCAAATATTTTTGCAAACTTTTTCTGAGCATTTATTTTGGGAAGACCAAAATCTTTCTTGTAGGATCAAGGTTTTCGCAAAGGAGAGATTTTTGGCTAACATGCTTGGTGAAGTGGATGCTTGAATCCAATATGGAAACCGCATAACCAAGCATGATTATTTCAGAACTCAAAGATAACACGAAGCAAAATGATTGGCTTTGAAAGTGCAAGTCCCTCATAAGGATCAAATCCTAACCAAACTCAATGCATACATGGATGGCATAAAAGTGGGTTCACAATTAATATCTAACCTTGGAAGGATTTTTTCTATCATAGGAAAGACATACACCAAGTAGGGGGGTCTTTATTGCAGCATTGTTTTTGAAAGAAATCATTGGACTCTAATCATGAGGAGATCATAGACTCATCCAAAATATGCTATATCGTGAATTCCAACAACTAGACTTGGTGTTTATTAGCCATTTTTCACCCACTAAAACATAGAGAGACTAGCTTATCATCATGCCGGTCTACCATTACCCACAAAAATGAAGAGTAGAGGTTGTATACTTGAGACTCACTGGGAGCTAACAGAGAAACTATTCATCATTTCCATAGGCAAGGTAGAGACTAAGTTCTCAAATTTTATTTTAAAAGGGAAATATTTTTGTTCTTTTTGGCTATGCAATTTTTTATGGTTTTTCTTCGAAAGCTGAAAAATCTTTTTGGGTTTTCTTAAATTTTCTCAAAAATGAAAACAACACAACTAGAGAAAGAGGGAGAGAGGATAGAACTAGCGGCACCTTGGTTTGGGTACCTCCCCAAACTTAGGTCTTTGCAAGACTTAAGCTTAGCTGGCTTTCACTGCGGCGGTTGATACTCGATGTTGAAGTGGCCCAACAGTTGGTCCATCATGAAGATGTTTGTCTGAAGTTGTTCTGACATTTGTTGCTGCCATTCTTGTTCCCTCCATATGGTTGCTTGTATTTCTTGAATTCGCATGTTGGTCCAATAAGCGTTTGCAGCTAGGTATTGCATGTCATTTTCCAACTCCGAAAAGTTGTACGATGTGAATCGGGCAGAACGTGAAGTTCCTATGCCTCCATGAGGTTGATGGTAACTTCCCATCCCATAGGGATTGGACGGTTCATACTCTTCATGGGATGAAGTAGTGTAATGTGTTGATGAACTAGTAAATCCGGGGAACCGTGGTTGCTCCCAATGGTATTGGGAGCTTCTCGAAGCACCCGTTCGAGGTGCTCTTGTTCCTAGCCTATCCCCTGAAACACTGTGTCGTGCATGCTGCACGGGAGCTTGCCATTTGTATTGAAAGTTCTTTCTATCGATGATGGTAAGCTCGGGGTTAGGCAGTTCTATCTCTGTGTCGTGTGCTAGATAAAGCATGTAGAACATATTGTTCTCCTCCTTCAAAAGGTGAGCTTGCCAAAAGTGATCTTTCCCTAGCAAAGGAGCACTAGGGAGACGATCCATTCTAGCTCGGTGAAGTGCACCAACCATCCTAGCAATTCTAGTGACATAAGGGATAAAAGAGATGGGTCCTTGTTGTTTGAATGCTAAAGTGAGCTAATGGTTGATGAGGAAAAATGTGGGGTTCGTTTTAATCTTTTTTATTACAGCATGAAGATAGGCTTTATCCAAACTATTCACCGAGTGTATCTCACCTCGAGGGGTTAAGTAGTGAGTGATAAAATGGTGAATTATACGGAGCGAGGGGTTGTGAATGCCACTAGTGCGTTCTTGCCCCATAACGGGATTTCCTATCTTGGCCCAAAGCCCTTGTGGTGTGAAATCTTTAAGTCTATCAATATCTAGAGCGGGCTTCTGGTCAAAACCAAGGTAAGTGCTAATTTCTTTTAAAGGTTGTTCATAGGTTTCACCAAAAAGATGAAATTCATAGAGGGTGCCCAGTTTGTTAGATTCATGAGTGTGAACTTTCAGCGTGCAAAGGAATTCAATAGTAAGCCATTTAGAACCGTATTCATTAAGGTTGTAGAAATCATACCATCTGACAGTGTTGAGTGCATACTCAAAGTCGACGAAGATGCCGATTCGCTCGAGGAAGTTGTGGTTCAACTTGTGCACAGTCGTGAACTCCCGGTCTTGAATGGCGTTGAACTTGCTTTGCTCGTCGAAGTCGTTGAACACCATGTTTTCTTCACTCTACATAAATTTCTTGAATCCTTCGTCTCACACACTTGCCACTATTGGAGCATCAGATATGGACATTGTTTCCGAGTTGTAACTCGGAGCATGCCCATATGAAGCTCTTGAGTGCTCAGCTTCTGAGTGCTCACTTGGTGTGCACCTCCCACGGCTTGAGCTGATGTTGCTGCTGAACTTGGTGTAGAGGCCTCTCCAGATGTTTGCCATTCCTGCAACAAGGTTACTTGGACACGATACCCGAAGGACAATATGATAATAATAATAATTAGCGGTTAGTCGTCAGGTTAGTAGTCCAAGTGTTAATAGTCCAAAACGTGCAAGAGACAAAGCGAGATTTCCTCTAGTTGGTTTGTTGTAGCACACTTTTATTCCTAAGTGGAGAGTGCACTTGCTAAGCAAACTAGTGAAGTGACAAAGGGAGAGAGATGAATGTTTCAGGAGAAGGAATGGTGGTGGAGAAACAAGTGAGAGGGTACCCGATATTTATAGGCTCGAGGGGGAGTCATGGGGAAAAAATGCCATGCCGGGCGGCGGCACATGCTGGGCGGCAACTCATGTCGGCCGGCATGGCTTTTTCCTCCACTTGCTCAATTGTTGCTTTGGTGGCGATGGGAGATGGCTAGGTCCATGCGCCATGTGATTTCCTTGCTCACTTTGTCCAGAATTGTGTTGAGAGTGTAGGGAGCAAGGATAGAGTGATGGGATGGCCAAAGTTGTAAGTTTGCAATGAATATCATGCCACCTATGAAGCCTAGGGAGGTAGAATGGTAGGTGAGTGTGGGTGGTTAAAGAGTGAGGTGACATGTGTGGCTCTCCTTCTCTTGGTTTTACTTATGGTGGGGATTTTATGTGGGCATTTTCAAAAAGGAAAAACTAGACACACCTCTACCACTAAGGGCCATGATTTATGTAGTAAAACAGCCAAGAATCCAAGAAAAAGTAGTGTTGGGCGGCATGGCCTGCCGGGCGGCAGAAATGACCTAGCCGGGTGGTCATTTTCATGAAAAATGACCCCCCAAGGTGCTAAAACTGGACTGGGTTATTTCAGGTTAGGTGGCTCAAGATTAGCTAGCCGGGTGATCATATTTTGCCAAATATGACCTCCCGGGTGCTAGAATTTGATAGAATCTAACCTCCCAAAATTTATCCAGTCGGGTGGTCATTTTCATAGAATATGACCTCTCGGTTTGCTGAAATCCGACTAGCGGGGTTGGATGATCAGATCATCACCCGAAGGGTCATTTTTATGAAATTTGACCTCCCGGGTGCTAATCTTTGACTGGTCGGGTTGGATTTTGGGTACTTGAATATTACCCAGCCGGGTGGTCATTTTTCATATGACCTCCAGGGTGCTAAAAACTGACTGGCTAGGTTGGAGCCTCAGATTATCACCCGGGTGGTCATTTTTTATGAAATTTGACCTCCCGGCCAGTAAATATGGCCAAGCCATCACCATTTTTTTTTAGCCTAATTTAGTGGTTAAGGAAAATAAAACTAATTTAATGGGGCAAGGAAAAGAAGGGGGATAAATATCGGTTTACTTCTCGACGAGGGTCCGGATTTTACGTCTCGAACAAGACGTTCTCCGCGTTTAATTCTTCGTGTTGCCCGTCGTGGCTGGAGAATTTTCCATGATCGGTGCAACTTCTTTCTTCCGTCATACTTGTTTGATTTTCTTTGGCTTGGCGGTGACCTTTCTCTTCATTTCATGTGGCTCGTTCTTCTTCTTGAGTAGCGGTGGTGCGCTCTCAACTTTTACCACCGGTGCACCCGATTTTTGTGCAATTGGGTATACTTCTATTTTCTGCACCGTGTTAAGATTTTTACTGTAGAAGATGCGTACCTGATTGCATTGTTCCGTTCGGGGCTTGAAGGCGAACTTCTTGTCATGCCCATTAATGTTGAGGTGGATTTCTCCGGCCCCAACGTCAATATTGGCGTTTGTCGCTGTAGGATCCCTATTCAAAATTATTGCAGTTCCTTTTTGAACGGCTGTAGGATGGACGGCCCCCTATAGGTAGTAGGGTAGGATGGGTGGTACCGCTCAGATAGCAGCCAATCCTCCTAACTGCGCGCGGGCCGGGCTTAGAGCGCATGAAACTCATCACTACCTCGTAAGGGCGTTGAGACCATAGCATGTTACACAAAAGCGCCGCATTCTCAGGAGTGTTGTCACACAGCTGCCCGACTAGAAGAGCTACTCGCTCTATAGTGTTGTCACACAAGATGAGCAACTCAACCAGTTAATAAGTTGTATTATATATATTATAGATCAAGTAATATTATGCGCCTGCCCCTTTTTTAGGAGGAGGAGAATCTACTTCCATTTCCATGGAGTCCCTTCTCTCAATCTTTCGAGGACCTACATGAGATTCCTCTGGGGCTTCACCTCCGACAACTAATTCTTTGGCGGTGTCGGAATTTGATCTGGTAACGCTTTGTGGAGCATTATGGTTGTTACTCGCTTCACTGGTCACAACGCCGAACTCCGGCTGGCCCCCCGGATGCGGAGCACTCGATGGCTCTCCCCGATCTGCCAAAGGGCCAGGGTTGTCCGTAGCGGATCCGGAAGGACCCGCATCACTAGGCCTGGGCCCAAGTAGGTTCCCCATAGTGGAAGCTGGGTCTTCAGAAAACAAAGACAAGTGTTGAAAGAGTGAGGTCTGGGGACAACAGTAAACGTAAAAAATGGGATCTCCAAAGCTACCCGCCCTACTAAAGAAGTTCGCAAGCAAGGGACATGCCGAACACCTACCTTTCCAACTAAGTCCCACGCAAGGACCCTTTCATTGACGATGCCTTCCGTCGTTAGCAAGCGGTGGCCGACTAGGCCTTTTCCCTAAATATTTTAGTGTGGTGCTAAGGAATGGTCTTCCTAGTATGAGAGGCATATTCACATCGGCCTCCATGTCTAGCACCACAAAATCGACGGGGACAAGAAAATTTCTTATCCTTACGGGTACGTCCTCCGTGATGCCCGCCGGGTAGCGAACTGATTGGTCGACGAGCTGTAAGCACATTGCTATGGGGGATAATGAATTGACATTAAGTTTATCATACGCCACCTTTTGCATGACGCTCATGTTCGCCCCTAAGTCACAAAGGGCGTTGTTGAATTGTTGCATCCCGATGGAACAAGGGATGGTTGGGCACCCCGGATCTCGCTTCTTTTCTTGAAGAGAGTTCAAGATAGCGGTGTTGTATTCCTCCGTCAATTTAATGATCTCTGTGGATGGAATTGGGCGTTTGTTATTGAGGATGTCCTTTAAATATTTGGAGTAGGTGGGAACCTGCATCGCATCAAGTAGAGGTATGTTGACATATAATTTCTTTATTACCTCAACAAACTTCCCAAATTGCTCGTCCGCTGTTGGCTTCCTCTGTTGTTGGTCGTAATTACGCATCCACTTATATACCGCAAGAGGACGGTGTATAGTTGTAGCTCTTTTTTCCTTAGAGTATTCCAAGGTTATTGAATTCACAAGGAACAAGAGTAACAATTACTATTAAAGGTTTACTAACAAACTGCAATGGGTTGGTTGGTGTGAATGATGACGGTGAGAGAGTGGAGGGTGAATGTTATTGAAGAGGTAACAGGATAATGAAGGATTCTCTCCTTAGAATTTGGTTCACTAGCATGCAACCTTATTCTTATCAACTCGAGTGATGACTCTAATATTCTACAAGACATGATAGTTCCGTTCACCCCGGCTATCACTACAGAGGCTATTAGCTCCCCACTAGTTTCTTGCACTATGCAATGGGCAAAAGCGTACTGGTCGATACACTAATGAAAAGGATAGATAGATGTGCAATTAAGTTTATCACATAGATTAAATTCATCGAGAGAGTATCAATAAGCATGAGAGTTACATGACTAGATCCCCGCACCAGAGAAGAGAATATGAGACTTCTCACTCATCCTTCCGCTAGACATAGCAGAGGGATGAGAAATATCGCTGGAATGCACACGAGCCGATCGGCGGAAGCGTCGCACCAATTGGCGCAACCTCCCTTCTGGTGGATCTCGTCGGTGTTGACCAATCTTCGCCGCAAATATCATGGAACCCTAGTTCTAATAACTGATTCTCGTGATTGTTGTCTATCTGTTGTTCTTGATAATTATCTTCCTTTTATACTCGATGGGATTAGGTCAACTTCCACCGACTCTAACTCATACTGGGATGTGCCTTCATCTTTCTCGGAATTGGGTCCTGCTTTCGTCATCTTTTTCTCCCGCGCCGAGCGGCGCGGCTCCACATCTAGCCCATCATCATCACTCTTTAGTTCTTTATCCATAATTACCCTGTTTTACATCTACTTCCTGCGATTACATCCAAAATAGAACAACTACAAATATATCCAAATATGGGGTTAATTGTTAGTCCAAACCACCAAATTAAGATGCAAAACATCCCTTTTTGGTCGATAAAATAGGCATCAAGAAACCACCAATAGTTCCCACACACTCAAATCATTGCTAGTACTCGAGCAATATAAAATCAAATTTGTAACAAGAATCTTCACACCATCTCTCATGCAATCAATCTCAATCATTATTTTTACTCGTTATCCCTCCACAAAGATTTTCTCTTATCTCCTTTTACCAATCGGCATATCGTACTTGAACTTAATCAAATCATCACAAAACCTTTTCAAAAACAATTCTAGTTCTCCTCAACTCATCTTTAGCATCAAACATCAAGCATATGGTCCTCTTTAGATCTCTCAAGTGTATTTCCTTCCCTCTCCTATCTAATCAAGGATTGTATGTGGATCTTGGAGGGCTATATAACTAAATTAAACCATAAGATTAACCATGTCAACAATTTGCTCAATCATGCCCACTAAGAAAGAATTTTCTTGGGAAAGGACTTTAATGGAGAAGAGGAATATAGAAGATCTAAAAGAAAGAAAAATGTTTCAATGAGAACGATGGCAAAAAAATTAGAAATAATCAGGAAGTTGCTTTCTTCGATGACCTTACTGCCTCTCAGGGAATATTTTTTTCTCTTTATCTCCTTTTTTTTTATTTTTCTGCAACAGCGCCGATTGGCTCAACACTGCGCCGATCGGGGCGGCACATCTATTTTTTTTCTCTTTTCTTTCACTCTTTTTCTATTCCCGATAATCAACAATTTCTGTCTTGTATCAGCAGCAGAAATTTTCTGAATTCTCTTTTATTGAGAATATAGGTTATATCAAGGAGGAGGGAGAAACAAAGATGTATGGTTTCCATGATAGCAAAAAATTTAAATGGATAAGAATGGCTAGAAGTACAGGAATAAACAAATAGATCATCCTTTTCTAACTTGGTTGAAATCATGAGCAAAAAGTTGACAAAGTTACTTACAATCCAGTTAGTTCAAATGTGTAGCTTGCTCTCATTCACTCGGCTATGTAGGCATATTTAGACCTTGCTTTTGCTTTAGCTTATGATGAGTCAAAAGAAATTTTCACAAATACAAAGCTCAAAAGTTAAGTGGTAACCGACTAATTCAAGTAATCAGCCAATCGATCATCAAAAAGACAAGATAAATAGTATGGGCACTTTCAATTTGACAATCGAAACAAACTTTATTAAAGACAATGCAATAATTCAAACTACATAAAAGACCTTGAAGCAACTCTCAACATGACTCATGGCTCTCTTAACACACACACAAACTTAAATAAACACTCATAAGAAAAACAAACAAGAGAAGAAACTAGACTAAAAAACACTTAAAAACTATGACTAATGGCAAAGCCCTTCCCCCACACTCAAAATTTGCAATGTCCTCATTGCAAGAGAAGAAACTCAACACACTAATCATTCAGACCATGCTTGTTCAAGACTCGGAAAATTCATCTTATATTCCTTATGAGAAAAGTGTAGTCTGCTTCGTTCATCTTGATTGTATCCAGGATTCTACGATCCACATCCCTTTGATGCCTGTAAGAACGATCTCTATCTAGATAAAGGCGCTCAATGTTTCTTCGGTAGACAGGACAGCAAGCAGGCGGTTGCAGGTTATGATTTTCAACGCTGTAAGGGGAGGCACTGTTCAAACTCCTCTGAGCCGATCAACGTATAGGCTGAGCCGATCAGCGCAGTGGTGTTCTTTCACCATTGCGACTTCCTCCACCTCCCACTATATTACCATTAACTCTCATTGAAGTTCCTGCTGCCCTGTCATTACTGCATTCTGCAGGTGTTCCCCAATTTTCCAACTTAGGACTACCAAAGCTTCTTCGCATATCAGAATCATCAGCAAAATATCTAGACACACTAGGGTCACCACTCTCCAAAGTATCCAAATAGTATAACGAATCAAAGTCGCTATCCCATTCAGAATACATTTTAAATTGCTTGCCTGATAGTCTAGCCGATCTGCGAACCTCTGGTGTAGTCTTACACTTCTTTGTAGCAGGTTCTTAGTCTTCACTTGGCAGAGCTGTCAGATCAATAAATTCAGCCATCTTGAGGTCGCGCCGATCGGCCTCAGTGTCACGCCAATCGGCTCCGGTGTCGCGCCGATCGGTGCAGCTGGCAGCTTCTTTCATATACTCAGCTAATTGCTCTAGATTACGCTCATGGATCGTGTTATTCTGCTGCCTTTGTAAAATCTCATCATTAATCTCCTTAGGCGTCCTCCCTCCAGGAACTACATGATAGCCATCATCATATATTAAATCTCGAGGTATGAAAGTTGGATCTTCCGCCAATTGGAGTTCAACCTTGTCTTGAAGATCTTTAGCACAAAAGAAACACTTGCAACCCTCAATACAACTATCCTTATGAATCTTATTTTCTTGAAAACTTTCCCAATCGGTAAGAACCCTGGGAAAGGATTCATCCCTTTTAGCTTGAAGATCCTTTTCTGCATCCCACTCGTACATGGCTTCTTCAGCTTCCTCTCACAGCTTGAGTTCATACATGGCAGCAATGTCATGTTCACTATAAAGTTGGCACCTATGGATTGTGAGAAAGCTCTCCTCATCTAGCTCTTCCTTCTCTTGCTCAGTCAATGATCTTTCGAAAGATAGGAAATCCTCATACGACAACGGCTTAGCAAGATCAAGAAGACTTTCCATGGTATACCTTTGAGAAACAGCTTCACCTTTAATAGGCGCTATAGATTTCCCTTTGCGCACCAATACTCTCTTCATCATCTGCCAAAGTTCATTGTCCATCTTCATCTTCTCGGCATTCCATGCGTCAGCTTCGCTTTTCTTCATGAATTTCTTCTGCAGATTCGACCAGACAAGAGGATCATCTGGTGTTGGCGTTAGCAGTTCGACTTCTTCTCAGGACCAATTTGTAGAGGGCTGCAAAAATTCGCCACCGAGCCGATCGGCGCAAGGGTCACGCTGATCGGCGCCGCCTTGGTTGCTTCCCGATGCGTCGCCTTCCATCGCTTCTGCTCTTAGGGTTTGTTCTAGTGATGATGTAATGCGAGTTGATCCGTGGGTTTGCTGTCCTCTCATATTTATATCCCCTGATTTCCAACTGGACCAGGACTCTATCTCTTAATTGTGGAATTTAACGAGTCTTAAAAAGGCAAGGTCCACTGTCCTCTCATATTTATATCCCCTGATTTCCAACTGGACCAGGACTCTATCTCTTAATTGTGGAATTTAACGAGTCTTAAAAAGGCAAGGTCCAAAACCGACTCCGAACCCAAAAAGACTCCGCCGCGCCAATTGGTGTAGGGTTGCGCCGATCGGCGCAGTACACTAAATTACCAAATCAGAAATAGAAAAATCACAGAAATCAAAATACATATAGAGCTTTTGTTTTACATCGTTAAGCTCGACCACATGAGGCACTAAGCAGTGAAATACACATCAAAAGATTTTAATTCAAATGTGTTGGTTCTAGATATACCTTTAGACGTTGTCCATTTATCGTGTACTTGTTTCTCTTGCCATCCATTATGATTACAGCTCCCGAAGGTAACACCGTATTCACAAGATAAGTTCCCTCCCATTTGCTTCGTAGTTTGCCTTTACCAAATAATCTGAATCATTAATTAAATAGGAGCACCCAATCTCCTTCCTTGAATTCCTTCTTCAAAAGCTTCTTATCGTACCACTTCTTTGTCTTCTCCTTGTATATGGCCGCATTTTCATATTCATGCAATCGCATCTATTTCAATTCGCTTATTTGCATCTTTCTTTTCACGCCGGCGGCGTCAAGATCCAAATTCATTTCCTTTATAGCCCAATAAACCTAATGTTCCAATTCCATCGCTAGGTGACATGATTTTCCATAGAAGAATTGATATGGTGTCATACCAATTGGTGTCTTAAATTCCATCATATATGTCCGTAACGCTCCATTAAGCTTTGTGGCCCAATCTTTTCCTTCCTTTGTAACAATCTTCTAAAGAATTCCCTTTAATTGCTTATTTGACATTTCTGCTTGTCCATTTGTCTGGGGATGGTAGGCTGTTTCAATTCTATGTTCAACTCCAGATTTAGTTAAAAACCTAGTAAATTTTCCTCCTGTAAAATGGGATCCTCCATCTGTAATTATTATTCTCGGTACTCCATACCTAGGAAATATCTGCTCCTGAAGTATACTCCTTGATTCTCTTGTAGTATTGGTCTTGCATGACATTGCTTGGACCCACTTGGAGACATAATCAACAGCGACCAATATGTACTCGAAACCATGAGAATTCACAAAGGGTCCCATAAAATCCATACCCCAAACGTCAAAGATATCAACTTGAAGATTGTACTTAAGAGGCATTGCATTCCTACTGTTAATATTCCCTATTCGTTGGCATTGAGCACATGTTGCAACATACCTCTTTGCATCTTCATGCATAGTAGGCCAATAGAATCCACTCGCCCATACCTTTGCTTGTGTTCTGAACTAGCCATAATGTCTCCCATAATCCAAAGAATGACACTTTGCTAAAATGCTCGCTCTTTCTTCTCTGGGTACACATCTCCGTACTGCTCTATCCTCACAATACCTATACAAGTATTGGTCGTCCCATATAAATTTTCTCATTTCACTCTTAACTCTTTTCCTCGTGTTCTTGTTCATCATATCAGTTTGTGAAACACCCTATTTTTCATATTTTGCAAATTATTAATTTCCTTATTATTAATTAGGGTGTTAATATTTTTCTTTAACTAAAAAGATTATTTTTCAAGATTTATTAAGTAATTAAAATTTTTTTTATGTTGCATTCATGCTAGAGTAGAATTGCAGTAGGTATTTTTATTTGGATGTAAAACAATTTTAAAATTCGACTAGAAATCGATTTAGATTTAATTTAGAAGTTGAACTAGAAAAAAATAGAAAACAATTTTGAAAAGGATTTAGAAAAGAAAATAAGGAAGAAACTTACCTGACTCTTGGGCCAATTCTCTCCCCCGAAGCCCACCTTCTCTCCCCTTTTCTTTCTCTTTGTTTTGGCTTTGGGCCATTTCCTTTTTCCCCACGGCCCACTCTCTCCTCCCTCCCTGTTCCGGCCTTGGGCCAACTCCACCACCCGCGCGTGGCCCAGCGCAGCCCCGCCAGCCTAGCAGCACCCCCGCGGCCCCACTGCGTGCACGCGGACCAGCAGCACCCCCGCAGCCCTGCTCTCTGTTCGTTATCGGCCTTAATCACGCAATGATGTGCTCAAATGCGCATCAATGGCGCTAGCGGCCATTGATGGCCACCGAGCTCACCCCGCTTGCCTCCCCCTCCCTCTTTCCCCCTATAAAACACCCCCTCGGCATCGCCACCACCCGTCGCCTCTTTCCCTCTCCTCCCCCTCGACCCGCGACCCCCGGAGCACCCTCCCCGCTGAGCTCCGAAGATCACCGCCGCCTCCTTTCGCCGCTGACCGCCTTCTGGCCATCCCCGGCCCTGCGCGACACCGCGGTGAGGATCCCCTCCCTGCGCGACACCGCGGTGAGGATCCCCTCCCTCTCCTCTCTCTCCCCATGCTCTCGTGTCGAAGAAGCGGCCGCCAAAGCGCCTTCCCGGCCAACTCCGACGAGCCTCTGCCATGGCGCCGCCGCTTGTAGCCGCCGCCCGCTGCCCACCTCGCCGTCGCCCCTCTCCTACCGTCCGATCCTGATCCAGCGGCCTAGATTAAATCACCCCGAAGGGGTATGTGCCCGGTCCATGGTGGACCGTGGACTGCAGGTCAATGCCCGGTCCATGAGCCCCGTGGACCCAGTCCACATTCTTTTAGCATTTAAAATAATTTGAGAAATTCCAAGATAATGTCAGTTTTCCACCTAGGCCCCTGACCTTTACCCTAATTAGGTTTTAATCCCAATTTTTTTAGCAAAAGCTTTAGTTATTTATATTTTAGCCCCCGACTTTTTCATAAATATAATTTTGGCCTAGGAAATTTACAGTTTCACCCCTGATCTTAATTTTAATTATATTTTGAGCCCTAACTTTTTACACTTAGCCCCTTGTATTTAATAATAATTATGTTTAGGTCCTAAAATTTTGTAGAAACAACCTTATACTTTTTAGTAATTATTTTTCAGTCCTAATTATTTACATTTTAGTTCCTGTAATTTTATAAAATTACAAATAGGTCCCTAAACCGTGCTGTTTTTACCTTTTAGCCCCTAGAACTTCAAACTAGCATAACATTTTAACCGTAACTCCGATTTAGGTGATTTTTGCGCTCACGGAATCGTAGGAATGCGTACTATCTTTTAGTACTGTTTTCATAGTAATTAGGAAATGTTTGGTGTATTGTTTCTTATTTTTTTATGTTTTACTTTTTTGGTATTTATCGATATTAGACGAGGAGCAGCTCCAGAATGTCCAAGACCTTGAGTCTGAGCAGCAGCTAGACAGAGAACAAGGCAAGTGTCCTTGACCATATTGTACCTATTAAGGATTAGTTTATTTTCATGCATGCTTGTCTAAATTTGAATCTCGTGTCATTTATCCTTCCTGATTATTCCTTGTCGCCTGGGTTATGGTATAGTGTATGGAATTTTTTGGTATGTCATGTTAGTGCAGTACTTTGGGGGATTAAAAATGAATAATAATAAACTTGACTAATATTTACTTGAACCTAATTATCATTTGGGTAATTTAGATGACCCAAGCAGGAGGATGTTGAGGATGGTGCGGGTATGCACAAGTATGGGTAATGTACTGTTTGGTTTGTGGTAGTGCCTGCTTGTGGTCATATAAACCAAATTCATGGAGCGGCCACCCAGGAAAACAGCGCAAAGCACAGGGCTGATATGGGTAGGCGTGGTTTAGTATTAGATGTCTTTCCAGTTTTGCGGGCGTTCAAGGAAGGAGGACGAGAGGGTTACTTTCGGCCTCAGCTGATGTAGGGTTACTACTAGCCACGGCGTCAGAGGGGGCTTCTGTAGGGATGGTTAATCCCACGGCGGTGAAACCTTGGCATGGACGTTTTGTAAGCTGGGGAGCGCTTTGAAAGACCATGTGGTGATCTCTTGGCCTCACACCTACGGTAGTGTGTTGGCAACAAGGAGACTTTAGTCACTGAATAGGGATGAAATCACCAACCTGTGGGTAATGTTGTGCAACCTCTGCAGAGTGTAAAACTGTTATAACAACCGTGCTCACGGTTAAGAGCGGCCTGGATCCTCACACGATTAGATGGATGATTGGGTGAATCTGGTGGGTAACCAGATTTTGGTGGATCTGGTGGGTAACCAGATTTGGGTGTTAGCTGTAGGTGGGTAACCTGTAGTGTTCTGGTATGAGTGGGTAACTCATAGTCTTGCTATCGGTGGGTAACTGATAGTGTTGGACAGGTGGTTAACCTGTTGGGCTTTTCACCTAGTAAATAGGATGCTTAGAGTCATAGGCTAAGGTTGCGTAGTGCAGTAAACCTATGTCTAGCATGTTCTTGTTTTATCCTGCATGTCATACTTTCCCCTACTTGTTGAGTACTTTATGTACTCACATGTTTTAGTTTTTCCTGTTTTGTTGTTGCTATATTATTGTTGCTTAGATGACGCTGGCGAGATGGACTATGCCGACAAGGACTACTTCGACTAGGAGTGCAACCCCCGGTGGACTGCCTGTGGCGTTATGGAGTCTTCCACTGTTTTCTTTTATCTTCTTGATGTATTCTAGACTATGTAATAATAGTATGATATAATAATAATAACATTGGTTATTTACTGTTACTTCACTTTTGTCCTGTATGCGTGAAAACTTGATTCAGGGCACGTATATAGAAGCATTCGGTTTTGGCCTTAAAACCAAGGTGTGACAGTTTGTCCCTTGAAACCTTTGATAATATCCATCATTCAATTCTCCCTACGATCAAATGCGGCAAACAACTGCTCTTGTCGCATTTCATCTCTTATTGGCTCAGTTGATGATGATTCATGATGAGATAAATGATCTGCAGCAGAATTTTCTACTCCTTTCTTATCTCTTATCTCTTATCTCCAAATCAAATTCTTGCATCATCAATACCTATCGCATTAACCGAGGCTTAGACTCCTTCTTTGAAACCAAGTATCTTATAGCAGCATGATCAGTATATACAATCACCTTAGAATTTAGAATGTAGGACCTAAACTTCTCAAAAGAAAATATAACAGCTAACATCCCTTTCTCAGTTGTTATATAATTGATTTGCGCCTCATTCAAAGTTTTGCTAGCATAATAAATAGCATGCACTTTACCTTACTTTCATTGTCCAAGAACAGCTCCAATTGCATAGTCACTTGCATCACACATAATTTCAAAAGGTACACTCCAATCAGGTGGCTGCATAATGGATGCAGAGCATAGAGCTTCCTTTAATCTTCTGAAGGCAAAGAGTCTTTTATCGTTCATGACAAATTATGTACCTTGCTTCAGCAATTGTATCAGGGGCTTAGCAATCTTCGAATAATTCTTAACAAATTTGTGATAGAAGTTGGCATGTACAAGAAAACTCCTCAAAGTTGTAAGATCAGTAGGGTGAGGTAATTTCTCAACTCTAGATACCTTTGCTTTATCAACCTCTATCCCTCTATTAGATATGACATGACCAAGTACTATCCCTTCTGTCACCATAAAGTGACACTTCTCCCAATTAAGAACTAAGTCACATTCAACACATCTTCTCAAAACCTTCTCCAAATTCTCCAAACAACTATCAAAATCAGTACCATGCACGGAGAAGTCATCAATAAATACCTCCATAATCTCTTCTATGAATTCAGCGAATATTGCATTCATGCATCATTAAAATGTGGCGGGCACGTTGCAAAGACCAAATGGCATCCTTCTATATGCATATGTCCCAAAAGGGCAAGAAAAGTAGTTTTCTGCTGATCTTCTGGTCTTACCGGTATTTAAAAGAAAACACTATATCCATCCAAAGAACAAAAGTATGAATTCTTTGCTAGCCTTTCAAGCATCTTGTCAATGAACGGAAGAGGATAGTTATCTTTCTTCGTCACCTTGTTCAAACTTCTATAATCTATGCACATTCTCCATCCATGTTTCATGAAGAGAAACACTCCGGGGAGAAGGGAGTTGTCCTAGGGAACGTACGTTGTACTAATTTGCGTAGGTGTGCCAGTATATATTCGTATACAAAATTATGTGAAATGTGCAATAAACACAGGAACACAAGTATAGGGAAACATCACTTTATTCATTCATTAGAGAATTACAAAGTACAATTTCCCACACTATGTATTAATATTGCGCCAAGTATCTAACAATCAGATGATTGTGTGGCTTCTGGCTCCCGTGGCCTCGTGAGGCCTCCGGTTAATTACATCCGCAGCTTTGGGCCGCCGAACACCTCCTATTAAGCTATACTAATGGTCGTCGTCTCCAAATAAAATATGAGTCATCTCCAAGTGTACATAAGTACAAGTTAATGAAAATGATAAAGTGCTAGAGCCTCGTCGGCCTCTAGTAGAGGATATCCGGCATCGTCGTGCGGATTCCCATGAAGTCTTGAGTGTTCGGCCTCGTCGGTCACGAACAAGCTCCGGCCTCGTCGATCGCGGAAAAGAAGGATCCAAGCCTCGTCGGTCAAGGAAGAAATAAGACTTCACATGGTTCACCGGCCTTGACGGCACAGAAAAATGGATGATTATGGTAATAGCAAAACTTGTACTCATGCGATACTTAGAAGATTTCTCATTTGTTTAAGCCTCTGAGATAATCATTAATTGTGATATACTTAGTCATATCTGTCAGCTTTATTTGGCGTTAGCCTTGCCATATACTACTGCAATACTTGTTCAGAGCAAAATTAATTGTATCACATATAGTGACTTGCCACCGGGATGGGCCGTTTAGCGAGCCACAACATTGAAGTACTTCGGTTGTACATTTTGATCATTTACTGGCAGGCAGTGGGCTTTAATAATCATTTAGTGATATATTCAGGTACGTACAGCCAAGTCACATCACTCATTCACATTTGCTCGTATGCTGCACATACATGTGCATTGTTCTATTCCTTCCAAGAAACCTGGTTGCTTCTCTGTTAACTGAGCATCGCCTCTACAGGATTAACCTTCTAAGCTATTACTCACGTCTCCGGTGAGCTTTTGCTGTCAGTTAGCCGTCTCGTAGCATCGGTTGCCGGGCTGCGGCGGCAGTCGCCGGAGTCACCCGTTCTAGTACATCGCAAGCCTGTTTATTCTTCACATAGGCTCAGGTCACCATCGGGCGGCGCTCGCCAAAAGTCCTATCACGGGACTTGATTTGCTATGATGCACGGAACGTGCAAGATCGCCGCCTTTGTCGCTAGGTCTGTTGAGCCCTTCACATTGCAGCTTCTGTTAGATGCATCATCAACGACGATGTGCAGGCCACCATGTCTATCAATGCTGGACGCCGTCAGGAGTGTATATGCCCACTGCCAGATCGCCATGCCAAGATCGTTGCTGGTATTGCCTGGGGCGCAGCCTCAAATGATCATCGCTGTCGCCAGCGACCGGATCGCCGAGGTTGCCGCAAACACTTCTGCATCGGTGCATCAGATCATGGCATGTTGTCATCACTCGCCGAAACTGCAGTGATCTACGTATACACACATTTTCCTGCATGGCTATGCACAAGATTGGGCAATATGATTAGTACAAAATATACAGAATCTCACCCTCGAAATGAGCCGCCATCAGAGCGACCGCTGGACGACGAGCTGTTTGACGACGAAGGTGCTGAGGGCCGGCGAGGCCGCCGGGCGCCAGCAGGACGTAGCCTTGGATGAGACGAGAGGCGAGATAGTGTGCAGGTGATTGTTGCCGGTGTAGGATGGTGCTGGATCGGAACAAAATTGTTGCCGGTGTAGGATGGTGCTGGATCGGAACAAAATTGTTGCCGGTGTAGGATGGTGCTGGATCGGAACAAAATGGCGTTGTGTGGTGTGGTTGCGTGTGTATATGGCTGGGTACGGGAAGAAGCAGAATAATTGAGCAGCGCGGCGGCGTGTGGTATGGTTGAATCCCTGTGTTCCATGGGAGGCGACGAGAGGCTCCTTTTATAGGCCGAGCCTTAGGTCAAGCAACAGGAGGAGGGTGTCATCTCGTGCGCCGCCATTCAGTTGTGAGGAGCGTCAGCCCGAGCGAAGCGTCCGGCGGCTTCCGTTCCTTGCCGCTCGGGATTCTCGTACAAATTTGAAATTCCAGTCGTTGGCAAACCTTATCATTTCGGTTCAGGTCTTATCATGAGGTTGGCCAAGTCTAAGCTGAGCTTTGTGAGCCCAGATCTCCGTATATCATTTTTGCGTACTGCTTTCAGAGACGTGAACGTTTGTGCATGGACTGATCCTTCTAGAATCTGAGCCAATAGCTGAAAGGCGGCGCTTGCCATATAGACATATTCTTTCATGAGATATACGAACACCATAAATCAAATAGCTGCCTCTGAAATAAAGACAGATTGTGGGCGCATGTGCATTTGAACTTGATCATCACAACAATACAGATAAATCAATGGATTTATACATAGCCGGATTCATCAAATACGCATGTTGCCGGTATACATATACAATACAAGTGTATTTACAAGGCCTGTGCATGGGCTGCTTCTGTAGCCACATATATTTGGCCTCTTTATTTACATGATCACGCATTGTGTCACATAGGCTAATTGGGCCCATAAGTATTAGCTCATAAGCAAGTAATTTACGTGGATTAGCATGGTAATTATCCCCATTGCTTTGCTAATTGAACTGCTACGTGTCATTAAATCATGTCAAATATCACATCATACAATCCAAATACAGTCTTTTGAGGAATCAACTCTGAAGGACCGAGAAGGCGACCAGAGGGTGGGTGAATGGGAGCCAATCAAAATTCTCCAAGAGAACTTGGCTTATATCCCAAAAATAACCTAAGTCAACCTCCGAACCGATCACCAAGACTACACACACCAACTCGTGATGTACTAGCCCTAAGAGTGATCAACCATAGCAAAGAAACACAGCGGAAATAAAAAGAAATAGCAAGGACTCGAACAAGTCAAGAGATTTACCAAAAACCTGATCTTATTGGACCACTATCGGCAGTGCCGATTAGAGCCATCGGCAGTGCTGGTTGGCCCTATCGGCAGTGCCGATAAGACCCACCGGCAGTACCAGTGCGGGGTTTTGAAATCCACCGGCAGTGCCGGTCCTGGTCGTCGGTAGTGCCGATCGACCTCGATAAAACAGCAGAAACTTTCGGGATTTTTGCAAATCTTCTTCAAAACCTAATTAGACAAACTCTAAATGATGCGATTTTTAGATCAGTGAATCCTCATCACATCACGACCCTAAACCTAGAAGATCAACTCAATTGGCTCAATAAATCATCACGAATTTCAGATCTTGTGCAAAGAACACCAAAAAGGGGAAACTTGAGAAATCCTTCAAATCGAAGGTGCTAGAGCTATTGATTCGGTCAAGGATCCATAAAGGATTGTTCTAGCTCATCCTAGCAACAAGTTCCTCCAGAAATCTGAGCCAAAAACTTGTCCAAAAAGGAGATAAAAAATTCCCACGAAAATAGCTCCAAAAATAGAGAAAAAGAGAAATTCGAAATTTAGGGAGAGAGGAAGATCTTGAGCACAAAAATACTTCTCATATCATAGAAAGATGCTTACAAGATCCAAGGATACAAGGCTAGGAAGACACCCTCTTCCTCCCACTATTTGGAAGAGCAAGAGATGTCTCTCACACCCACTACTCTCCACTAGAACATGAAGACATCTCCTAGCACTTTGAGTAGAACCCTAACACAAGGCTAATGGAAAGAGAGGCACCTCTTCCACCAGCCCTGCCTCCTCTTATATAGGCCTAGGGTCTATTGTCCACATGACCACTCTACCCTTGATCTACATAACACACCCACCTACCATTGGGGGTATAACTGTCCATCTTTTTTCTTGTCACCCGAATGCCATCGAGCCCTTCACAACTTTGCTTGCCCTTGACATAAGCTCCGCGATGGTGCCACGTGCATCTCCAATCGCCGCCACCGGTTTTGAGACACAAACCAGGAAACCGCCTTGCACGCTTCTTAAAGCATGACTTCTCGATGTCGACGCGTGTCACCTTGTCCCGCAATCCTGACCACCGGCAAGTCTCTCCTGGTACTTGTCCATCGGGCCCCCTTGTCAGTTGCACCGGCATCCCGCTTGCCTTGACTTGGTCAACACGCCGTCTTCATCACCACCACGGTTTTGAGGCTCAACCATGAAACGGTCCGTGCTTCTTGCCTCTCCACGTGTACGGTATGGATCACCCTTGACTCCACCCGGCCTCCTGATCATCTGGCCCCAAGTCTCCTACTTGTGCCCGATCCTCTCACCGTTGACCGCCAAGTCGATTCCAGTGACCAACACATCATGAGACAAGCAAACACATTTCCCAACTCCTGCAACATCACCAATTCCTCCACCAACTCCGATTAGTCATAACCATGATATGCAAACCCATGCAATCCCTGGATTCCCGTATTTCAACTCAAACACCAAATCTGCTCAAGTCAATTACCCATCACAAATATTACAAACCATGGCACATCTCCACATGGTTTCTCAAACTTGTTATTCTCATTAGGCACTACTGTCAACCCTCCTTTCTTGGGCACACAATATATTGGACTAACCCATTACTATCAGCAAAAGAGTAGATCATACATGTATTAAGCAGCTTCAAAATCTCCTTTTTAACCACTGGCTTCACTGATTCCTTCAATCTTCGCATCCCTTTAACCACTCGTTTAGCATTCTCCTCTAAGTTAATCTTGTGGGTGCAAAATGCGGGGTTGATTCCCTTGATGTTATTCAATGTGTAACCAATGGCTTTCTTATACCTTTTGAGCACAGCAAGCAACTTCTCTATTTCTTCTTTCGTTAGGGTGTTGCTCATAATAACCAGATATGTTCTATTCTTCCCTAGATATTAATAGCGTACCTCCTTCGGAAGTTTCTTTTATTCCACTTCTAGCGCTTCATCTGGATCCAGCTCCCCGAGAGGTTCAAAATCAAGATTTTCCTGGTTGAGCCGATCGGCGCAAGCGTCACGCCGATCGGTGGAATTTTCCTGGTTGAGACGATCGGCGCAAGCATCGTGTCGATTGGCGCTGGCAGTATGCTTGTCAGTTCCGCGCAGGATGTGGTCCAGTGGGTCTCTGATATCCATCCCTATCTTCTCCTCTTCCTCTGGATAGAATTCTTGATAGTAAGAAGTGTCTTGATGAGATGGGTCGTTAAATTGAAATTGCACTTCTTCCTCTCCTAGGTGTAGCGTAATTTGACCTTTCCTAGCATCCAGAATAGCTTGTACTAATCTTAAGAATGATCTTCCCAGAATGATATCTTCAACCCCAGTTTCTTTATTGTCTAGAACGAAGAAATCTACTGGTATTGTTTTTGAGCTGATCTTAATTTCAACATTCTTTATCACTCCTAGTGGCTTGGTCTTCCCTCCATCCGCCATAATGAGCTCAAGTTCAGTCCCCATCAATCATTGTTGAGTTCCATAAGGCCTGCTCATGAATGCATCATAAGTCATCAAGCTAACACGAGAATCAAAGTCACACAAGGCTTTCGGAAATTTCTTCCCCGATATCTCACATGGTATGTACGGTTCTTCTTCTTCCTCTACAGTGAGACCTACAACATACACACCACATAATTCTTCGTAGGGAGATGGCTCAAAGCAACTGTCTGACAATCTCTTCACTTGTTTCACCTCTGTTCCATCAAGCTCTATATCATCCTTGTAAAGCTTCAAAAAAACTCTCCCAATAATCTCTTGATTGAAAATTTCCGACTTGAGGCGATTACTTGGGAAATTATACTCAATTCTGACTTCGGAGGCATCTTGCGGACTGAAGGATCTTCTCATATTGAGCAACTCGTGTGAAAAATCAATAGGAATCCAGTCCATCGGCTCAAATTCGTCAAGTAGTTTAGAATTCGCCAATGTTCTATCCCCCTTTGGTTTAGCAAAGTTGCCTTCAAATTCCTTCAGGTGGTTTTTTCAGAATCACAGCTTCTATCTTGGTATATTCCTTGCAACTTGATGGAGTCGTCAGGGTGATCGGTTCTCTTGTCGTCAAGGTGATCGGTTCTCTTGTCATCACGACTGCGCCGATCGGCTCAGTGACTACGTCGATCGGCGCACACGTCAGATCCATAGAGGCGGGTCTGATGGGCTCTATTTCTTCGAATTTATGCTCTAAAGTAATCATTGCTCTACTCTCGGACATCAAGATTTGTTCAGCCGACGACTCTTCCTTCCGCATAACTTCTGGGCATTACTGAGTTGGTTCTAGATATTCTTCCCAATGCTTGTGCAAAGCTTCATTCTCGGCAATATCCCTACCTTGGCTGTTAATCTCAGAAAACTTCCTCCGGCCGATCCGTCCAAATGCATCCTCGATGCCTTGTTTATGGCCATGTAGAAGGTTTGAGCGCACATATTCTCATCAATGCCGAGGTCAGGTCCTTGTTTCAACAATGTTTGAAAACGCGTCTAGGCTTCCACGAGAGATTCTTCATCTTTTTGTAAGAAGTTCACCACCTCTCTTCTCAACTTTTGTATCTTTAGCAAAGGAAAATAGTGGAGACAAAAATTTCCAACTAACTCACTCCACTTACCTTTTGCTTCTCGAGATGCTGCCTTGTGCCACTCTTTGGCTTTTCCTCCCAAAGAGAATGGGAAAATCACCCACTTGTAAAGATCCTGAGGCACTCCTTCATAATGGAATATTTGGCAAAGTGCCTCCAAATCTTGTAAGTTAGTATACGGGTTCTCCTCTTTCGCTCCAAAGAACTTGTTCGCTTCAGTCATGCTAATGATAGTAGGGCTCAACACATACGAGGAGGTCGTGGCCTTCTCATCTAAGGATTGAGGCACCATCACGTCTGGAGATGGAAGAGAAAGCTCCTGGAGTGTCGGAGAAGGTCCTGTCGTACTCATCCTAAAAATTCACACAAAACACAAAAACAAAAACAACTAGAAAAGAGAGGATTAGACGTTAGTAAAATATTAATAGTAAAAGAACTGGCTTGTTCCCCGGCAACGGCGCCAGAAAAAGGTAGCTTGTTGGTCGTAATTACGCACCCAGTTATATACCACAAGAGGACGGTGTACAGTTGTAGCTCTTTTTCCCTCAGAGTATTCCAAGGTTATCGAATCCACAAGGAACGAGTGGAACAATTACTATTGAAGGTTTACTAACAAATTGCAATAGGTTGGTTGGTGTGAATGATGACGGTGAGAGAGTGGAGGGTGAATGTTATTGAAGAGGTAACAGGATAATGAAGGATTCTCTCATTAGGATTGGTTCACTAGCATGCAACCTTATTCTTATCAACTCGAGTGATGACTAATATTCTACAAGACATGGTGGTTTCGTTCACCCCGGCTGTCACTACAGAGGCTATTAGCTCCCCACTGGTTTCTTGCACTATGCAATGGGCAAAAGCGTATTGGCCGATACACTAATGAAAAGGATAGATAGATGTGCAATTAAGTTCATCATATATATTAAATTCATCGAGAGAGTATCAATAAGCATGAGAGTTACATGAACAGATCCCCGCACCAGAGAAGAGAATACAAGACTACTCACTCATCCTTCCGCTAGACATAGCAGAGGGATGAGAAATAGCGTTGGAATGCGCACGAGCCTATCGGCGCAAGCGTCGCGCCGATCGGCGTGACCTCTCTTCTGGTGTATCTCATCGGTGTTGACCAAATTTCGCCGCCAATATCCTAGAACCCTAGTTCTAATAACTGATTCTCGTGATTGCTATCTATCTGTTGTTCTTGATAATTATCTTCCTTTTATACTCGACGGGATTAGGTCAACTTCCACCAACTCTGACTCATACTGGGCTGGGCCTTCGTCTTTCTCAGACTGGGTCATGTTTTTGTCATCTTTTTCTCCCGCGCCGATCGACGAGACTCCACATCTGGCCCATCTTCGTCACTCTTTAGTTCTTTATCCATAATTGCCATGTTTTACACCTGTTTTCTGTGATTACATCCAAAATAGAACAACTACAAATATATGCAAATATGGGGTTAATTGTTAATCCAAACCACCAAATTAAGACGCAAAACATTCCTTTTTAGTAGATAAAATAGGCATTTAGAAACCACCAACATCTGTCGAGGGGGAAATGGCAGTATTGGGGTATCATAGAACTCGTGCGGTGCTTTCTTGAGATGTGCTTTTGCCTCCTCAACCTCAATTTCTTCCTCTCCTTCTTCATTGGGTGCTCTGTCCTTCCCTGTATTGTTAAGATTTGGCGGTTCTTGCGTAAAATTTTCGCCTCTAGTTGTGACGGCATTCATATTTTCCTTGGGGCTAGCTTCCGGCTGAGCGGGGAGCTTGCCTGAGTTAGGCTTAACAACAGAAGTGGCCAGCTAAGCAATTTGCGTCTCTAGGTATTAAATGCTTCTATACGGGAATCTATGTTTTCTAGGACTTTATCAGTAGAAATAAATTTCCTACTAATACTTTCATTAATTTTAGATTGTCCTAGAACAAGATCATGAAAGGAAGGTTCATTACGTGTAAAATTGCTAGAGTTACCTGTATTCTTGTCGAAGGAAAGGTTTGGCTTGGACTCCCATCCGAGGTTATTCGTACGGGGCCAAAACCCATTGTTGTTGCTATTGTTGAGGTAGTTCACTTCTTCTTCATGGGTCTCCGGAAAGTGGCTTCCCATGTGTCCAAGGTTCCCGCAGACCTCGCAGGTCATGCGAGAGTCGAGGGATTGGAGAGTCTGAGGTCCGTCCATCTTCTTCAATAATTTATCCATCTTGATGGCTAGCATGTCAATACCATCAACGTTGTGGACTCCCCTCATCTTGGATTACGGTTGGCTCTGCCTCTCATCATAGCCACTATAGTTGGCGACCATCTTCTCTATGAGAGTGTGAGCTTCCTTGACCTTCAGAGAGAAGAAGGAACCTCCAACGGCTGTATCTAGGTGCTCATGAGCGGGGCGATTAAGCCCATGGTAAAAGCTCTGGATTAGCAACCAATCTTGCATTCTATGATGTGGGCATGCTAGAGTATACTCTTGGAAACGCTCCCATGCCTCAGGGATGCTTTCATCGGTTAGCTACTAGAAACTTGAAATCTTATTCAGCAGGGCGTTGGTTTTGCCTAGCGGGAAGAACTTGGCAAGGAAGGCGTTAGAACACTTGTCCCATATGGCCAGATCGTCTTGGTTGCTATAGAACCACTGCTTGGCCTTCCCCATCAGTGAAAATGGAAAAAGGCGAAGGCGTATAGCTTCAGGAGTCACATCCCTCATGGTGAAGGTGCTGCACACCGCCAAAAACTATTGGAGGTGGGCGTTTGCATCTTCCGATGCCTTGCCACAGAAAGGACTGGCCAAAACCATGTTGATTAGGGCCGGTTTCAGCTCATAATCTCCGTTTCCCATGTTCGGGTTCGGACCGGTGCGGATGTTGTCTGCAGACGGGGCGGAGTAGTCACAAATTGTCTTCTCAGTCATGGTTGGTTGAGCAGATGTGGAAGGGTCTTGCTGTTGAGCTGGTGGGATCAGAGGTGCTTTAAGAGCAAGTCTAGGTCGAGGAGGGGTGAGTCGTTGACGCACTCTCCTCAACAAAGCTTCCAAATCATTGTGGTAGTTGTCTGGTAGGTCGAAACCAGTCATAAAGCGTCATGTTTACACCATAAATAAACAGAACAAGGGTAAGCCCGCTAAGGAAAGCGGTAACTCCTTAATAGAAATATCAATGTTAAAATTCCGATATCTTAGCCTATTGCTTCCCCGACAATGGCGCCAGAAATGCTTGTTGGCACTTCTTAACGTTGCACCAAAATATTATCTGGTAAAAACGCTCGAAGTTTTGATTAATGTTTGTTATGCTTTAAGAGAAGAGTGAACCAATCCGCAAGCGCACGGAACATCTATTGTAGCATTTCATCCGGGAGTATTCCAAGGTATCGTATTTATTTTTCTCAAGAAGCTGGGCGTAAGAGTATCTTTGTTTTACAAAGATATGGCTATAAGAGTTATACCAACTGACCAAAGACGGGGTAAAGATATTCAATGATAAACAGGAGAGCAGTGATACAGGAGAAATCCACACTAAGATAGATAAAAGAGATCGATTAAGCTAGCCGGGAGGACATCGAATCTAAGTCTAAAATTCCTAAGATAAACTTTTCTAAATCTAGTCAAGCGTCAAAATTCCTAGTCACTTGGGTTGAGCGCTTACACCAAATCCATGGTACAGCCTCGAGTCTTTCACCAATAAGCTTACTTCGGGGCATGACAACGATCCACTAATAGGGTCGGTAACTAACCACGTGCACTAGTGAGCATGTTACCGCTAGACAACCCTGCTTGAGACATCCCGAACATGGTGGATTACTAAAGGGACGGACAGGTCTGTCACCACCTGCCGCCTACCACACAGCCCGTGGGGACAAATGCAAATCCAGCTAGTGTTAACTTAGGCACCGCGCCTACGTCTTCACTAGATATTCTTCCGTTGGCCTAGCGGAAGAATAGCCGGAGAATAACCAAGTCTAAGTGAAAGTTCTATTCGAGAACTAAACTTAATTAAATCCTAGCCGGGAATCCGGTAAACTATGCTTTAAAGTTCTTTCCCGATAATTGTAACTTGAGGAAAATGACTAAGTAAAGATAAATACTTGACAAGATAAATAAGGAAAAGATAAGTCTCACAAAAGGAGAAAAGATACAAGAGAGCTCATAGCAAGACTCCGAGACGATTTTCGGAATCCCAAACTAAGCTCCCGACTAGACTCTAACTCTCGACTAACTAACCTACTCTACTAGTAAGAAAAGTAGTGGGAAATAGACTCCAATGTGCTTCACTTGCTTCCTCTTTTTCATTTATGTCAAATTTCCCCTCTATTTATAGGTGGCGAAGGCTTGGCGGGTACTTCAAGGTGGAGGAGAGTCGATGGGCAAAAATTCCCCCGCCGGGCGGCGGCATTGGCCGGGCGGCCGCACATGCCAGGCGGCGTGGCAGGCCGGGCAATAGGGACCGTCGGGCGGCCTTAGATTTGGTCGGTTTCTGACCGCCTTCTCTCGGACAGCTCAGATTCGGTCCGAATGACGGTTTTTGGGTCGGTTCTCGACCGCCTTATGCACTTGGCGTTGGTTGGCATAATGAGCCGAGTGGGCTGGACACCCCGGGAGGAAAATCTCAGGCCGGGCGGCCTGGTAGGCCGGGCAGCGGCCTGTGCCGGGCGGCGGCCCCTTTTGGGTGCTGACCCCCTCCGGGTCATATTTTCACTTGTCCATGTTGTGCAACGTGGATGTCTCCTTTACTTCTCCACTTTTTACCCTCCTTAGTCCGGGAATGGAAAACGGCCTTATCTTGGAGTGTTTTGCAGGGTCGGTCGGTCGGATGATTGACGGGGAGATGATCCCATCTAATTGATCAGTTGGTCGTCCGACCGGTCGATTAGGCTTTCGGCCTTCGCCCAGGTGATCACCTTGATCATCCAGCCTGGTGATGATTTTGGCCTCATACGACCCTATTGGCCGACTGTTTTACGGCATGATCGGCTGACACGACATTTTTTCATGTTTTTACATAATTTTGGTCCTTTTGAACCTGCGAACACATATTCCACCAAAACTCGTGGAACTTCATTAGTTTAAGCAAGTTTTTATTTAGATCTTAGTCTTTACCTTACAATTCCTGACTGGTTGGTGGCTGATATTAGGTTTTAAGAGCCACCAATATCGGTCACATCCATATTTACTACCACATCAACTATCACCTCAACACATTTAACTTGAGCATCCTTCAAACAATCCTTGTATAAGGCCCAATCATGATCACCATCCAATTTCATAACCACGTAATGTGCTCGACCAACTCCACCGGCATCAAAACGACCACGTAAACTAACTGACACGCAATCATCCTTGATTGCCTGAGCACGATCCAACAACTCTATAAAACTAGGTGGTTTCTCAAATGTGCTCACTTCTTCACACATATCAACCATCTGACCATTTCTATCAACAGTCCCACCATGAAATAAACGAACTATTCTATTCGTCTACAACAAACAAAGCACATTAATACTATTTGTACCAAAAACATGAACAAAAATCAATATTCATGTCTAATCTAATACAACTAAATGAAATGACACATGCAACCAAACCTACACGTCAATAAAACATTGCAAACTATCCATCTACCGATGCCGACCAGACGATTCATCCATAATCGTCCGATAAACTATCTACAACTCCTCACCCTAGCTACTCCAAACTTTAGCAAAATCACCACGAAAACAAAATCTACGCGGTGGAGATGGTGGAGTTACCTTCCAGGGGGTCCCCCCACAAAATCTGGCGAAATGGTCGGTAGGGAACGACGGATTCGCGGCGGCAGCGGACGGGCGACGGTAGGGGCGACGCTCTGTTTCGGCAGGGGAGGAGAAAAGAATGGAGGAGAGAAGGAAGAAGGAAGGCTGACGCACGGATAAGACACACCCCAATCACACCAATCTATTTGGCGTGATTGGGGCCTCAATTATGCCAGACGGTATGGCGTGATTGGGTCAACCGTGCCACGTCGCTGGCACCGACGTGGTGGTCTACACTGATGTGTCACTCAATCACGCCATGTCATCTGGCGTGATTCGTGTACCAATCACGTCATTTGACATGGCGTGATTAAAACGTCTAAATCCTAGAAATTTACTTTGGGATGATTTTTTTTAAAATTTTAGATTAATTTTAATTATTTTAAAAAAATTCTCATGGAGCCAATCGTTAGTGTCTACCATCAGTTACACATCGCCCATCAATAAGCCATGAAGATAGTCGAGAAGTATGAACCCATACGGGGTATTACCACCAAGATGTACTCTCATCTTGTTACTTAACAACCTGCTCTGTCATCAGGATGTAATAGTGTCGTATATGTATATGCATGCAGCTTTACACTTCATATTATCTTCTCGAGACATATGGTATTGTATTTTGTATAAACAGTTCTGTAACTATCTAGAACCTAATTATTGTAAGAACCCTTATAAATATTTATATTTATTTATGCATATACTACCTGTAAAAACTATGCTTATGTTTAACAGACACAGCTTTTGTTACGCTAATGACTCTCATATTAGTCTCTTTGTGTTCTTTTTTTTGTTTAGTGGGCGCGCAAGCCTCTTCTAGTGTAGGAGTGTGTTTGTTTCTTGGGATCCAAATTTTAGTGGGGTCATATTAATTATTAAAATACTATATATGATTATTAAATATATATTAAATATAATGCGCATCAGTGTGATAAATTCATTAAACTTAATTAAGTCATTATTAAGAGATGTTTATTATAGCACATTATCTAATTATGACCTAATTAGTCTTAATAGATTTATTTTGTTATTCAGAGAGAAAATTATAGACTGGGTTTTATCAGTAATCTATATTTAATACTTATAATTAATATTACAATATTCAATAAAACGGATTTAAAAAAAATCAGAGGAGTCGGTGGACAAATATCTCCCCTCCGGCCCTCCCCCTCTCCATTTCGTTCACTAGCCCCCTTACCCACCCGCCGCCGCCTTCTCATTCCCGGCGCCAGCATCTGTAAGGTAGGGTTTGCACCTTCTCCGGCCTCTCCCTTAGCCCCCCGCCATACGGAAAGCTTGCTGCACCCTTCTCTCCTCTACCCGCCCATTGCTATCCACGGCTGCGCGGAAATGTTGTTTGGCGATCTCCGTCCTACCTCGCTCTATTAAACCTAACCGGCAATTTTACGTTTTTCCTTCGATTTGCCAAGAAAAAAATGCTGTATCTTTTGAATTGGGAAAAAGATTTGTTTGTCGCATCTCAGATCTGCAGCTTTGTAGCCTCTATACCTACCTAACCGTTTTACTGCCCTTGTTCCTTGGCCCTGGTTCTTCCGTAAAACGGATTGGTCCTTCATCCATCTAATAATCTTCAGGCTGTCTTTATCAGAACATGGTGTATGCGTCATGTTTCTTCTTCACGCGGCTACAGATTTTTTTTTCTCATGAAACGAAAGATATAATCATTCTGAATCTCATTTGTTGCGTTATCTTTTGTTTACTGTGTGCTCTGTAGTTTTACTTCAATTATTTTAATATATCTTCATCATCCATAAATTGAAAGTTCAAATCTTTTTCCCATATGTCTGATTGACTGGACTTGTCCAGATGCCTTTGTATGCTTTCTTAGAAGTGTTTTTACGGACTATTGCTTCATCTCTTCAAGTTATGTAGTGCACTGTTAGTGTGTCCTGTTTTTCAGTGCGAGACAACATATATGCTTGATTCATGTTTATAGGTGTAGTGTTTATAGGTAGGATCCTTGTGATTCTCAGGCCTCTGGTAGTCTGGTACCTTAGGGTAAAAAGGCAGCCTTTTTTATATGTTGATTATTATTGATGATGTAAAACACCATATGCTCTATAGTTTAGGATAACCTCCATTCTTGATCCTCATAAGGGAGCTTAAAGTTGCATGCTAAACATCAGTGCTTATTTTACACACTCAAATATTTAACACAATGCATTCCACATCCCACACGGAAACTATCCTGGTTTTGGTCCTATGTTGCATCAGCAGACATCTGATATATTAGACACATGACGCCTAGTGAATGAGCAAAAGTAAAGAAAAATCCGTTCTTTGCTAGTGACCTGCGGGCCTGCTTCCAACTGAAATATGACATCTCTCAACTGTTGACATGGCAGCTAAGTGATCCAAGATCACCTTTTGACGAAGCCTTGGGAACTAATTTTGCACTTGTTGTACATTTGTTGATGGTTTAAGGTGAAAACTAGCATATAAGGTCTTGATCCTTCTGCATATTCTTGAAGATCATTGTATGGCCATTGCCTTGAACTCCAAATACTTTTCCTTTTGTGAAATGTTTTCAACATGAGTCTGGTGGTATTATATTTGTTGTAACAAGGGAGACATTAAGGTATTGTGATTATTTGTGATGTTCACTGAATGTATGCATCTTGTAGATTGGTACATTCACATTGTAATCAGTGGTCAAAGCTCATGTTATTGTTCTCAAAATATAGATGGTTCAGCCATCTTGTAAAGTCTTTTATGTATTTAAAATAAATCCAACACTTCCAGCTTCATATTGCTCATCACAAATGCTCTATATGTATGTGTGTGGAGAAATTGACTTGAACATTTTCCATGACACTCCTGCAGAAATGGAGACAACACAGGATGAGGAAGTGAAATCAGATTCTCTTGAAGCTCATGGATCATCCATGGATGAATGTGATCCGTGGAACCCTCCCTATCCTCCACGTCGTCCTGCTCCTCCAGATCTTGATATTTTTGCCAAAACTGAATTGGTCAACCAGGTAAAGTAACTGACTGTCCATATGATATTTCTCCTCTGTTTTCTTTTCTTAGCTTTGGTTGTTGACACATTTTCTCTTTTAGTGGTTTAATGAAGTAGATGAAATAATCGCTACCTCCAGAAGGACCAAAATAATCATTCCGGACCGTACCCCAGAGGTAGTTTATTATCGTCATTTCAGAACTTGTTGGATAAATCCCTTGGCTATGATATATGGATACTCTATCCTGCAGCATCTTCTACTGTTTTAATGTCCCATTTCAGCTTTGGTATTATGTTACCCCATGATGCATTAGAGCTTTATTTTGTATTCCTCTTCGAATTGATAACTGATTGGATTTCCCCTTTTCACTTGTGAATGGATCATTCTAGGCGGTGGATGGTCACTTATGGCATGTGCTCCCTAAACTGGTGCCCATACTGGACGAGGATAGCATCCCAAAATTTCTTGACTTATTCAATCGAGTTGATGGTGGCTTAGCTTGGGGTTTCATTATCACCCCACTAACCCTCACTCAGATGGTGAAGCAAAATGCGCTGCAATGTGCTAAAGTTGCTTTGGCTGGCAAAGCACCAAAGCTTCATGGGTTCCGTGCCAATCCCAATTGCATGAACCGATATGGATATTTTCCCCTTCATGAAGCTGCTGAAATGTTCTCTGTTGACATGATCAAGTTGCTCTTCCGCTATAATGCATCGGCAAATGTACGCACAGCTGGTGCTGAGGTCATTGAGGGCCTCCTCCCGCTCCATGTTGCAGTTGAGAACACTTGCCTGCATAAGTATCTGGAGGACAATGCATCTCTTAGCGAGGAGGATCTGGATAACAACCAGGCAAATGTGAACTATGTCTACAAAATCATCCATCTTCTATGCCTGCCTGAAATGGTTTGTTGCATCCATTCTACTCAAATAGATACTGTTGCCGTGCAACAGACAAGATATATTGTGCTCTTATGTCAAACTACTAATGCCATAACTTGAGGATTGAATATTCCAACATACCCATTTGTTGATTGCTGAATTGTCATTTTCTGTGTGTTCACATGATGAAATATTTATTTAGTTGTTGAGTATATAGTTAGTAATTTTCAAGTTCATGTCAGCAATTTTTGAATATTCACGGATATAGCGACACTGTTGGACGATATTCAGTTCCATCTTCTGTATATAGATTCCAGTTACTCTCGAGTATTATTTCCTGTTGCCTTTGCAGCAGATCATCGATGTCAGCAAGTTTTTAATATTCTGTTATGTTTTTCTTCGATGACATGCGAAAGCTCCTGGGTTTTGTTCCTTATTATTTTATTTTATTTTACTGCAGAAAATCTTCTTGGATACGATAAGATTGCTTGGTGAGCATACAGATAATCTTATGGAAGAGCTCTGGAATTACATAGAGGAAGGAAGTCTTGTCCAGAGTGCAGTTTTGCTCCTGGCAACTCAAAAGCAGATCCGTAGGTGTTTATCCTGCAGCAGAAATGGCAAAAGCAAGCTAGATGGATTTCATGTTATCATAAATCGTATTCTGAACTACATTATTAGCCTGGAGAATGGTCAAACTGGAAAGGAAGAGCTGAAGGTGAAGAAAACACGTGCTAGTACCGCATTACTGCTAGTTCATGCAGTTTCCCAAGCCGGTGAAGACCTGGATGCATATATCCAATCACATCCAAAGGTACTGAATTGTTGATTAGTTATTGTTGCAATTCAAGTCCGTTTGTTCTTTGCAAGCCTTGATTTCCTAGAAAAGAGTTGCCAGGACATCCTTTCCTGTGTTTGAAAAAGTTTTGCCCATTCTAATATATAGAACCAGTTGAGAGAAATGACAAAATATCTAATATATAGAACTTTAGACTCTTGTCATAGTCTGAGCCAGAGATTAATGTTATTTTGGCAAAATATTTGTTATCAAACTGATTTCAAGGGGAAGATCATTCATTTGCTTGTTTATATTGGCCCTCCAAAGGGTTTCTGGTTGTGTGCTCTTATTTGAAAAAACTGCTGTTGGAAGATTACTGTTTGTAATCCAGTGTCACTAGCATACTAAATTAGAGCTTAACAATCAGTTGGATGTGCATTGTTTTTCTAGGACATGGGGAATAGTTTGTAAATATTTTGAGGTAAAAGAACCCACATGTTAAAGAAGTGTGGAAATAGGCTAATCTTCAACTGCATAATCTGTATGATGTTTCCAACTTAGTGCAAGTTGTTGATTTTGTAAAAGATCATAAACAGCCATAATCTACAAATATAGTACTAACAAACGAGATCATTTAATCTACTACAATGCCAAAAGGAGCCTTTAGAAGCAGGAACTCACCTCTACTAGTTTCAATAAGAAGCCAGAGAGAGCACCTGATGCTAAGTACTTGAAATTTAAGATGACAATGGCCTTCAGACTGTTGATACTAATGCCATTGAGACTCTAAAATTACAAATGTGTTATGCAGTTTAGTTTACATGATTTCCATACTTGTTCCACAGATATATGTTCTCATTAAGTCACAGTAGCCTGAAATGGTCCTGTCATGTTAACAAGGATAAAGTCATAGCTGAACTCTTTTGTTGACAATGTAATTTTTTTTATTTGAAAGCTTTTGCTAGCCTTTTTTGTCATTTGTCAGCTGCAATTTATTATGAGGTGGTGCTGTTTTATACATCAAATTATTTTTCACCATGAACACACCATTTGTCTAAAAAAAGTTGAACATGGTATGCAGGTTCCCTATGTCGTGCAGATACCACGTAATGAGATGATTCATCATGTCAAATCGATTCTCAGAAATAATGGGGTCTGTCCCAGTGGAGGAGACATTGACCTCGGAAACCTGTACTAATTTCTACATCTTTTTGGTAGATTTAATTTAATTAGTATTATATTTTGACATACAACAACATGCTCACTATGTTCATTTACTTCTTCCACTTGTTTGTGAAGCTCGCGCTATGATCGTATATTACTGGAAGTGTTACCTATTAAATGCGGTATGTTAGTGTTTGTGTTGTTTGATATTTCTCTTGTAAGTTTTGAGAATATAGGTCTCAGTTATATGTGGTTAATAACAGGGGATAATGTTGTCAAGGCAGCTGCAGGATCACTTGGTCCACATTCTACAACAGAAAAGGTAGACATTTGTTTGATTCTATTGTATTTATATATGTTGCTCCCTATGCATGATAAAGTCAATATCTCCACTTTACTACTGTTTTTTGCTTAAAACTTTAGAAATTGCCATGCCTTCTGCAAAGTGCCCTCAACTTTGGAAATTGCCATGCCTTTTGAAAGCATTTTTTAAATTGTGGTGGTCAAATTTTCTATAGGGGAAAAGTTAAGTGCTATGCACTAAGTGAGCGGTGACCCAACACATGGAGCTTAGGTGTGCCTAGGCGTTGTCCACTCTAGCAATTATGTATTTGTAAACAATACATTGATTCTTTAGATCTGCTTCTATCTTTCCACTAGGAACTTTCTTAACCAAATCACTGATCGAAGCACTTGAGTGATTACTTGAGTTACTGAATTCCTAGATTCCTACATTTTTTGCCCCTATCTCTTAGACTAGATTCTCTTGATCTGCTTCTTTGGAAACTTTCTCAAACTTTAACCCTGGTCAAAGCACTCGAGCAATTACTTGAGTTACTGAATTCCTGCTCAGAAAACCTATTTGAAGTTGCTTTAGTGTTAGTGCATTTCCCATAACAATGAAGATAACATGCAGTATATCATAATATATGATGTTTTTGGATATCTAACATTTAGATCTTGTTTGAACTGAGGCTAGGTTGAGACGAATGAAATGCCTAGAGGATGGGAACTCGAATATGCACGGATAAGTTATTTCCCATTTTGGAGATCAGTGCTGAAATCCAAGTCACCTGTGAAGGTGTTCCCTGCAGCGCATTTTCCTACTCTTGAAGAGATCAGAAACTCCAGGAATAAACCAGCAAGCGAAGTATCTCCCCTAATTCAAGATTTAAATCTTGGTGTGGTTGAAAGGTTCAAGAAGTTCAGTAATCAGCACAGGAGGATGTTTTCTAGCGTTGCATTTCCACTGTTGAAGGTCTTGAGGAAGGCATGAGTTCGATGTACACTGTAAGTTATGTTTTCTTGTCCAAGCTTGTTACCAACAGAACTTTGATGTGCATCAGAATTTCTAGCAACAAAGCTGTTAGATAGTCGTGTTGCATCTCATTCTTTTCTAGTTCCTAGCTCTATGTGAAATCAAGTGCAATCATCTTATAATTTTGTTTTTTTTGTTTGCACAGGTGCCCATGCTTTGTTCTTTTAATTGAAGCTTGTCTAGGATTAGCTTGATCGCACCCTGCCTGGTGATTCGAACTAGAGTTTGTGACTGCTAATTATTTTGCTTACAAGGCATAAGTAATCCTTATGCAATGTAATGAATGACGTGGTTTTAACTTTGAAGTATGTAATGGCCTGGCTGATATTTCGCTATTATGCTACTGGAATTTACCATGCAGCTATCTGTAACTTTATCCTAATAGTATTATGTTGAACACTGATTTGAGTTGCGATACCTTTTATTTTGTTACTTTTCTTGAAATGTGATAAGATGCATCTTCTACAATAATTATTTTTTGTGAGTTTGCACAAATGGATACCCGCATCATATAACTGATAACATAGAACCGTGGAAATATCTGAACATATCTGTTGTGAATCCACATGGTGGATTATTGACCAATTGTGTCATACACCATGGATTATAGTGTGAATATATCTATAGTGTGAACACTTGAATGACTAGTCTTTACTTTTTTTTCTTTACTATAAATTGTCGGCCAAGAACCGGGACTCATCGAGATTGATGAAGCAAAGTCAGATGGATGGACTCGTCGGAAGGACTTCATTTCTTCTGTATTTTCGTCAACCGGACGAGAACATAGGCACGAAAGCCTCGTCAACACCAGCAGAAGAAAAAAGAAAAAAGTGAAGAACTTGTCAGAATTAAGCAAGACGAGAGGCACGAAGACTTGGAAGACTTCGTTTCTTCCCCTCCATGACCATGGAGACGTAAGTCTTCATCAATTGTTCCACCACGGACTGAAGAACAGATGCTTCAAATCATTGGTTTCGGGTAAACATTGCTTACCCTTTTGAGTCTGGTTCTTCCCATTCTGCATCAATCGGGTGAACGCCGGAGGCCATGTTTCACATAACGGTTGACAGTTGACACTGTTGAAGCCATTGTCTCGCCCTGGAATTTGGCTGACGTTGGCTCTAACGCAACTGCTACTACGACAGAATTAGCCATGGCCGCTACTCCGTCCCTACAAATCACGGTTTGCCGCAGTGGATGTCGCTTCAACCACGGCAGCGGACACGGCAACGCCCGCACGTTACGCGGTGGCTGTGTGTCTCTGCAGCGCTTCTCGGGTGCGATGACGAGACCACCCAACCCGGCGGTTGGGTGTTCACGTGGACTCGGTGGCAGCCTGTCCTGCATGACGCATGTCGAACTGTGGATGATCGCGACAGTACGGCAACGACACTTGTGTCGGCCCTCCCTCATCGGAGTCGCCCAGAAGCCCCCAACGGCCTCTGCAGTGAACTGCCGGAAGCGTCCGGTCATGGCTTGTGTTGCCGTGGTGCATTGGCGGACCGAGGAATTTCGTGGAGCATGGGTGAACATCGTAATGGATAATAACTTCTCATATTTGAGTTGAGCTACCAGCTGTCTTTTTTTTTCTCCGGACTGACCTATGCAAGTTGATTAGCGCAAAGAAAATCAACATATCATATTGTAGATTGTCAAGAACTATATATAGTAGACTGACTATCTATTCGACTCATTTGACGCTATTTATATTTGCAACATATTTATAGTATAAAATTTTGTAATTTACATAAAAAAAAAAAAGTAACAGAAGGCCGGGCCTGGTGCAGCGGTAGAGCATACCGCCTGTAACCAACAGGTCCCGGGTTCGAGCCGCGGTCTCCCCGCATTGCACAGGCGGGGGTAAGGCCTGCCGCTGAAACCCTTCCCCAGACCCCGCACAGTGCGGGAGCTCTCAGCACTGGGTACGGCCTTTACATAAAAAAAGTAACAGTAGGAAAACAAAATAAAATCAAACATTTTTTTATTTCAGTCTTACTTTCTTTGCACGTTTCATCAAGCATATTGTCTATATGTTTTCAGTAGTGAGAAATGGATTAATGGATTCTATATATTAAAAGATTGACACGTACTACTTTTCATTAAGAATTAATGGATTACAAAATCACACCTTATCAGTCCTAGCCTTAGTACTGAACTACAGGACGGAGGAACATCTGATCACTTGGGAAATAGTCGGTTGCTATAGCTTGGTCGGATCCCTTGTTACGTGTCTGCTTGCCTCCATCCAGCGTATGACTCATCTCGTCATATGACCGCCTCCGGCAAATCAACTAACGCCATGGGTTCAGCAGGCGCCCAGGCTCGCCGGGCCTTGGGTCCGCCAGTGCCGTGGTGCATGGTGGCCGGACAATTGCTCCGCTGCGGATGCCTCACAACGTGATGGTGGCGCAAGGTGGCCTCATGGCTGCCTGACTGCCAAGTCTAACTCGTCTACTGTGGCGGTGGTCCGACCGAGCCAAGGCGTCGCGCACCTGTTCCACGGGGCTGCTGCATCTAGGCAAGCGTTGCCCAAACGGTTGCAGTCCTCCTAGAACCGTCAATGGCCTCGGCAGAGAACTACCGGAAGCGCCAAGGCAGGCGGCTGTTACGGCAATGGCCCGTCCCCACATGGCACTCACGAAGAGCGGACACATTCTGTTCTTGCATCTCGACGCGCGACACCCACTCCATAGGGCTGCTTCATGGCGAGAGACACTCGCTACGACGCCCATTCACATAGATATTGCGGCTGTGACGTGACATGTACGACCGAAATTCCATTCCACGCCATGAGAGCGGACGTGGCGACCAACCCGTCCTGCAAGGCGATGGCTGTGCGTCCACGCGGACAAGGCTACAACCCATCCCGCCGGACGTGCTGATGACTCATGCAGGCCTCGGACATACCGCACGTCGCTCCCTTACGAGTACGCGGATGCAGCAGCCGCATGGTTGCTTAGACGGTGACCCTCCCTTACGGAAGTCGCCCAAAGCGATAATGGTGGAGGCCCTCACACTATGCTCGTGACTGTGCGTCCCCATAGACGTGGGGACAACCTATCACACAGTTCCCATCCCGGTTGCTACGACACGGTCGATGTATTGATTCGTCCACGACACGGGGCAATGCCAACGGGAGCCACGTGGTTGTGGGATGGCTACTATGGTTGTGACCCGACCTCGGCATTGGCGTTGCCTATGGCAGCCCCACGCCATGACATTGTCCCGACCATCTCCGGGAACTCGCCCATGATGTGGTGTCCGCCCGTCGGCCAAGAGACGCCATATGGCGACGGCTCGAGAAAAACCTAACTACCTGACGGTTATGCAACACGGTGAATGGGCAGGGCCCAAAATTCACCACAGCCTAGGCCAAGTTGAGCCCATATGGGCTGGCCTATGGGGCCGACTAACAAAGGCCTACTGTGGCTTTACGAGCAGTTCGTTTTGATTCTATAATTTATAGAGTTTTCTTTGTAAATTCTATTTCTCATATTTTTGTCTATGATTTTAGCGATAATTACATTATAAAATTTACTTATGTAAATTCATCGTGTTGATTGCTCAAGCAATCCAAAAGTGCAATTTCTTATGTCCAATGTGTTTACACTTTGATGCATTCCCTATAACATAAGAATTATGTTTAGTGATGTTAAATGTTATAAATTATATTTTCACTCCTATGATGATGTGAAAATAAATTATGTCCAAAGATGGGTTTGTTCGATGAGCATTCTCTAAGATATAATACATATATTTCTTGCAATTGAGACGTCAATTTCTTGCAATCGAGATATCAATAGTGTTTACATTTGTTTTGCAATTGAGATGTCAATCTCTTGCAAACCCAACACTTAGTTCACTGCAGTTAAGCCCATAATGTGCTTAATTCAAGGAGAATTAAAGTTTAAATACTCTAATATTTACAACATTTTTCTTTTACAATTGAGATTTATATCATTCACCTTCATTAAGCATCATATGCTTATTTAAAGCATAATTAAATGACAAACATAATATTCATTGTGATATTGGTGAAGGACCGAGAAGGCGACCAGAGGAGGGGGGGGGGGGGTGAATGGGAGCCAATTAAAATTCTTCATAAGAACTTGGCCTATATCCCAAATACAACCCAAACCAACCACTAAAAGAATCACCAAGGCTACACACACCAACTTGTGATGTGCTAAACCTAGGAGTGAGTCACACCGGCAGAAGAACTAGAGAGAAGTAAAGGAAAACAACCAAGACTTGAAACTAGGAAAGAAAACATAGAACAGGCAGCTCAGACTGACCATCTCGATAGTGCTGGTTAGGGGCATCAACAGTGTTGATTGGTATTATCAGCAGTGCCGATCATATCGTCGGTAGGGCTGATTGACATCAGAAAGAAAATGAAAATCCCAATCAGGACATCGGCAATGCCGATATTTTTCTTCCTGTATCGGCAGTGCCGATCAACCCTCGACATAACAAAAAAGTGTCATGATTTTGCAAAGAACTCACCCAATTCAAAACCAAATGAACTCCAAATCATGTGATTTCCAGATCAGGTAATCCTCAACACATCACGACCCTACTCCAACAAGATCCACTCAAATAGCACAAGGAATCATCATGAATTTTAGATCTTGTGCCAAGAACACCAAAAAGGAGAAACTTAAGAAATCTTTTAAATCGAATGTCCTAGAGCTCTTAATTTGGTCAAGGACCCATATAGGATTGTTCTAACTCATCATAGCACCAAGATCCCTACGAAATCCGACCCAAAAACTCTCCAAAAAATAAGATTGAAAATTCCCACGAAAATAGCTCCGAAAATAGAGAAAAAGAGAAATTCGGGAATTAGGGAGAAGAGAAAATCTTGAGCACAAAATTGAATCTCATATAATTGATCTTTGCATACAAGATTCATGGATACATGGCTAGGAAGCCACCCTCTTCCTCCCACTATTTGGAAGAGAAAAGTTTGTCTCTCACATACCCTTTCCTCTCCTCTAAATCATGAAGACCTCTCCTAGCACTTTGAATGAAACCATAACACAAGGCTAATGGGAAAAGACACCTCTCCCACCAGCCCTACCTCTCCTTATGTCACACCCGGTTCCAATGACCGAAACCGAATGCATCTGTATGCGTGCCTAGGAACAAGTTTTCACGCACACAGGACAAATACTGTGATAAAAGAACAATATCTTTATTAAATCAATAATATTATTACAAGAGTGACCCGTAGGTCAAAAGAAAAAAATTACATTGCAGCGGAATAAACTAAGCGTTGGCGTCCTTCAGCTCCCACAGGAAGTCGACCGGAAGACTGCAGGCCTAGAGCTCTTCTCCATCGTCGTCATCGTTGTACCATCCTTCTTCTGTAACTGAGCAGCAATGTGGTATATAGCAAGTGTGAGTACGTGTCATACTCAACAAGTGGGGGAAAAGATGACATGAGGCTAAGACGAGGAAGGCTTTAAAGGGGTTTATTGCATGAGCTTTTAATTTCCTATGCATCCTAATTACTAAGTGGGGTCATCCCAACCCTCAATCCATAGGGTATTATCCAAACCAATCCCATCCATCATCCAACCATTCCCAACCATTCCAAACCATTCCAACCCGTAAACCACAAACTAATCTTGTGAGGATTCCAGGCCGCTCTTGACCGTGAGCACGACTATCATGATAGTTTGATACTCTATAGAGTTTGTACCACTTTACCCACAAGTCATGATTTCATCCCCTGTTGCTAGGTGGACTAGAGTCTCCATGTTGCCATGCCGGCCAAGCACTAGCACACTTCCTTTGGTGTGCGTCCAGGAGATCACTACGAGGCTTTTACAAAGGGTCTCCCAGTACATGCTAGCCACTAAGGTTCCACTCCTGTCCATAAGTGATAGCCCATCAACAAGCAGCTCATCACCCCAGGAGCCCCCTCTTGAGCCATTCGGATACAAGGACAGTCCTCTCGACTTCCATTCCCCGCTCCACCATAATGCTGCACTGACACTGGGAGAACTCCTAATTAATCAGCCAAGTTGTTCCATAGCAGCCTTGTGATGGCACTGTTGTCCTGGTTTACCGCTCCAAGAACCGGGTCCTAGGATCTACAACAAGCCTACCACCACCAACCATGTGCCCACGGCACCACATCCATTCCATCCGGCTTGCATAGATCCCTAAGCCATGTTGCTAACATGAATTTTCATTCCACCCATGAAGTGACATAGTTCATTAATCAAGATAAATATTAACCCAACATCCCACAAACAACGTAAGCATTATCTACCCACAACCAACCAACCAACTAGTTCAAGGCGACAAGGAAAGGATAAAGCAATACTAGGGAAAACCCTAACAATAGGTACCCATTCAATTGACACAAGCATGCATTTCTACAATAAATGTGATAATAGGTATAAGATGCATCAAGGACACTTGCCTGGAAATAGGTGTTGCTGCTCAGGTCTTCAAGTCATGCTCTTGCGATTCCAGGAACAACCCGTTCTCTAATTAACGTCACGCAGGCACGACATGCACACAATCATATAAACAAACTAAGAAATAGTACACCAAACAATAAATAAGTACCTTAAAATCAAACTCAAAAGATAGTACGCATTGCTACGATCGTGTGAGCGCAAAAATCATCTAAATCAGAGTTACGAGTAGAAAGTTACGAAGGTTTGAAGGTACAAGGTTAAAATAGTAAAAACAAATAGGTTTGGGGCCCTAAAAGTAAGTTTAGAAAAGTATAGGGACTAAATTGTAAAATAACAGGATGAAAATATAGTTTACAAAAAGTTTAGGGACTAAAATGTAATTTATAATAAGCTCAGGTACCAAAGTGTAAAAAGACAGGACTAAAATATAATTAAAATTAAGTGGAGGGGTGTTTCTACAAAATTATAGGGTTGAAATAATATTTATAAAAACATTAGGGGCTAAAACAGAAATAACTAAAGCTAATGTGAAAAAATCAGGTTTAAAAACTAATTAGGATGAAACAGAGGGGCTTAGGTGCAAAACGGCCATTTTCCTGGATTTATTTGAATTAAAATAAATCGTAAAACAGGTGGACCGAGTTCATGGGTTCATGGACCGGCTCTGGGGCACTGGTTCATAGGTCCATGGCGGACCGGGACTGGGTAGGCAGTGGGCTGCTGCTGTGGACAGAACGGCACGACGAAAGTCTTGCGCGTTCCCGCTGATTGGCTATACTAATCGAGCTACAACTTGAACCTATATGTTGAATAAGTTGTGGGACACAATACTAGTAATCTAGTGTGGATGTTTGCTCACCTGATCTGGAGATCGCAGGGGGAGGGGGGGGGGGGGGGGGGGAACAGGCAAGGTCACGACGTGATAGATGGTGGGCCAAACACGTTCCTGGAGGCATCAGGACAGATCTTAGCATATGCTTTGGTCAAGATGATCATGACTTCCTGGAACACATTGCGGATATGATTATGTATCAAGGACACATCAGAATTGAGAGAAATAGAAGGGGAATTACCGATACACGTGCTGGATGTGCCCAGAATAGAGAGCAGTTGTCATTCAAAACATGATCCTGCTCACATCACTGCTCCTATGGTCATGAATTTTGGATATGTTGTAGGCTGCATCAAGGTGCATCTCCTGATAAAATTTCGTGATGTTTCGTTGGCTGGAGCAACGGGAACGTGGATAGGAATTTGGGGGCGTTGTGGCTGGACAGACCGATGGCAAGAGTTGAACTTGATGCTTATGGATGGGAATGAAGGTGAGGGGGCAAGGGAGCTCGTGAGCCAGGTCAAGGGACGTCCAGGGGTAACTTTAGAGGCTTATGATGGGGAGAGGAAAGGGTAGGAAAGGGAGGGGAGAGACCAAGAGGCAAGTAAAACTGCCAGCCATGAATGGTGGCCATCATGTTGATTGTTTCATCTCCTTTTTGGTGGGGATTGATAGATGAGCTAGTGAACAATAAAAATTCCTCATTAAATGGTATGTGGGTGATGTTTATTTGACCACTAGCATGAGCCTAGTTTGGTGCATGACCCATGGGAACAAATGAAAGCGTCGAGAGGAAGTGAATGAACATGATGTTGCCAAGTTGGACATTGGGTGTAGTTGGAATACTAGCATAGTCTAGATTTTGTTGGACTTGGTATGAGCAAGACCAAGAAGAAGAGAAGACTCATAGACTCACAAGGATGGATGTATTCACGAACAAGTTTTTATAGTGTGCGGGTTCGATTGGGACAACATGTCAGACAAGGTTTTGAGCTGGCTATTGATCATTAGGTTAGTTTACGCTTGATGGGAAGAGATATTAAGCAAAGCTAGGAAAATCATGGTGTGGGAAAAAAAATGCCACTCAGTGTTTGGATAATCATAAGGTTATGGGAAAAAGTGACGCGTGGAAGGGTTCGGCTGAGAATATTATGAGGGTTATGCCTTTTGAGTGTCAAAAAGACTCACAACCCAAATTCAGAAAATATAGGGTGTGACAAACTACCCCCCTTAAAAGGAATCTCGTCCCGAGATTCAGTGATATTGGGGCTTAGGAGTTTGAACATAGAAGGAAATAATTTCAGAAGATCAAAAGGAAATGATGGAAGAGGCAATGAATGATGAACTGAACAATTATGAACATGGAATTAGGACCACAGTATATGCATCAAGGATTATAGATATGGATCAAGGATAAAATTTTGGCCAAGGAAAGATAGGCTCAAACAACCTAAAACAATCATAACACACAATCACTCATTACTCTTCAAACAATAGTCTACGTTGACATCCATTGCTTCGTGTCTTGTTGTGGCTGAAGTACTTCACTTCTCTTATTGAAAGTCTTTAGCGCCTTGTCTTATTGCTCTTGCTGTCATGATGATGACATTCGTGGTGGTGATTTGGTCAAACCAAAACAAGTTTTGGAGTCAACATACAAAATATTAATAACCTAAATTAATTTATTTAATTTAGAAAATAGCCCTTTTGCCTAAAATAAATTATAATTCTCTAATTAATTTATAATAAAATTTTAATCTATTATAATTTTTTTGAAATTTAGTGGAATTGGGTCACAAACCAAAATTTGAAATTTTGGGGTGACACCTTATATAAGCCTAGTCATAAAGACCACACTGCTCTTGACCTACAATACAATGCCACCTACCAACAATGACAAACTTGTCCATCTTTTTCCTCGTCGCCTGAACACCCTCAGGCCCTTCACGACTTTGCTTCGCCTCGACGCAAGCTCCGTGATGGTGCCACGTGCACCACCAATCACTGCCACTGGTTTTGAGGCCCAAACTGGAAAACCACCTTGCACGCTTTTCAAAGTCCTTGATGTTGATGCGTGTCACCTTGTCCCGTGATCTTGACCATCAACAAGTCTCTCCCGATCCCAACCCGTTGGGCCCCCCATGTCACTTGCACCGGCATCCCGCTCGCCTTGACTTGGTCATCACGCCGTCTTCATCACCACTACGGTTTTGAGGTTCAACCGCAAAACTGTCTGTGCTTCTTGCCTCTCCACGTGTATAGTGTGGATCACCATTGACTTGACCTGGCCTCCTGATCATTTGGCCTCAAGTCCCCTACTTGTGCCCGATCCTCTCGCCGTTGACCGCCAAGTTGACTCTATTGACCTACACATCATGAGACAAGCAAACACATTTCCCTTCTCCTGCAACTTCACTAATACCTTCACCAACTCCGGTTAGTCATAACCATAACAATGCACACACTCATGCAATCCCAATTTCCCGCATTTCAACTCAAACATAAACTCAGCCAATGTCAATTACTCATCACAAATTGTGAACCATGGCACATATCAACATGGTTTCTCAATCTCCCCCTTGATAAGTACATTGACAACATCAAATGCACAAAGATTTGGAATTTGAAATGCAAAAGAAAACAAGCACATCCAAATGGCTCAAACCCAAAGAAAAGGTGAAAAATAGCCATCTAGCATAGGAAGGATCACAAAGACCAAGAGTTGGCAAAGAAAGTGACTTGAGATTCGAAGATTGTGAAAAACGCATGAAAACGCTTGAGATCATGATATGCTCCCCCTCGACTTGTGGTGGTTGACATGTAATGCATCATGAGGTTATTTTTTTATATTTTTAGCATTATTCGAGCATGCGCACTTTCCCCCTAACTGAGATCATTCATCACAACTTGATAGAACTCACACTCAGAAACACTATCAACTCTAGCAAGCTTAGACCTAAGTGAAGAAATTTCATAATCAGCACCCTCCAATTTTGACTTAAGCTCTATACGTTCACGAACAGCACTGCGGAGCTTATCATCTTGCATGAGCAGAACATCATGCAATTGATCAAGCTCTGAAGAGATCTCAACACGAGTGGGGGGGGGGGGGGGTACCTCGCTTATGTCAGAGTCAGAGCCAGAGTCAGTGTCATGATGATTCTTTGCCATGAAGCAAAGCCCAGTGAAGTCGTCCTTTCTCTTGACTCGTGGCTTTTCATCCTCATCCTCCAATCTTGTTAGGAGTTCGCTTGATGTGTTGTTGACGTTGCTTAATGTGGCAACGCAGGCATGTGCAACTACCTTTGCGAACTTCTTAGAGGACTTGCCCTTCTTGTAGAAGTGGTTCTTCATCTTTATCAAGTCTTCACGGTTGTTGTCATGGTACTCGGCGTTCTTCTTATTCTTGGGGTAGTCAGCAATGAAGTGTCCAGGGTCACCACACTCGAAGCACGTCAGTGAGCCACCGCCTCTTCTCTCCTTGCGGTTGTTGTTGTAGATCTTTCTCAACTTCCTTGTGAGCAATGACAGCTCCTCATCGGGAATGCCCTCCATCTGTTAATCGGAAGCTGCAACAAGAGAAGACAAAGCGAACTCCAAAGAAGACTTGTCATGTGAGGTGTTAGTTCCATAAGAGGTACCACCAAGACTACCCTTTTGAGAGCTAGAAAGCAAAGCCATGCTAGAAGCAGGATTCACATGATTAGGACGAGATTTCCTGGACAGTTCATGAGATTTTAGCTTGCTATACAGTCGCTCACAATTTAGGGTATTGAAATCAGTAGTTTCCTCTAAAGCAGCCTCTAATATTTTCATCAAGAGAGTATAACAATTGCTTAGCTCTATCATTATTAGTATAGACAAGTTTACCACAAGCCCTCAAATTGCAAACAATAGCCTTAAACCTACGAAAGGTATCTTCTAGTGATTCACCAAGTTTTTATGCAAAGGTTTGGTACTGTCTATTGTAAGAATTCTTATGCATAGACTTGATCTGATTGGTACCCTCATGGTACGTGCAAAGTTTTTCCCAAATGGCATGAGAAGTCTCAAGATGAGAAACACGATCAAATTCATTTCTACCAAGTGCAAAGAGCCGAATGTTAACAACTTTGGAGTTGTGTTCATACCTGGTTAACTCACCAATGTTTGTAGTGTTGAGGTCGGCAGGTATGTTGTAGTCTTGCTCAACGATGTCCCAGATATGCCGTCCTTGACTCAGAAGATAGGCATTGGTCCGTTATTTCCAATAGGGAAAGTCTTCCCCTTCGAACATCACAAGCTTTTATGCACGCTTCTCCATGTCGCCTTCGAATCACAAAGCTGGTTAGGGTCAACTAGTGATCAAACCGGCTCTGATATCAATTGGATTTTATCTGCAAGTGAGCCTTTTGTTCCTTGTAAATTTCATGCAAAATTTTAGTGTGAATATCTCCATTATATTCTAAGAAATTAGTATTTCTCGAGTATCTATATATGTTGAGGTATACATACATGAGCCAAATTTTACATAATCGTTACAACATCAAAGAGTTGTATTATGTGACATCAATGCAATTGAGATTAATTTTCTTGCAGTGTCACTTATTTGCAGTTGAGATTAAGCTCTTGCAGTAATCGAGATTAATTCTCTTGTGAAACCATTTATTGCAATCAACATTAAGTTTTCTTGCAATATCATTAATTTGGAATTGAGATTTTATTTCTTGCAAATTATCAAGTTTATTTCAAGAAGAATTGAACCATATGCAAAATTCAAGTGACAACCTCCATTCATATTTGAGAAACACAAAAGTTCTTTTCTCGTGTATCCATCATAGACTAATATAATGTAAAAGGAATCAAGCATCTACTGACAAATGTCATACTTTACATCCTATATTATGAGATTGACACCATTTAATGGTTCTCTTCTAAATGTTGGCTACAAGATTTGTGGTACACACTATGTAATTCAAGTATCAACTTGAATTTACAATTTTTGCATCCTTCTTACATGTTACTGTTGGTGGTTTCTAGATGCCTATTTTATCTACCAAAAAGGGATGTTTTGCATCTTAATTTGGTTGTTTGGGCTAACAATTAACCCCATATTTGCATATATTTATAGTTGTTCTTTTTTGGATGTAATCGCAAGAAACATGTGTAAAATAGGACAATTATGGATAAAGAACTAAAGATTAATGAAGATGGGCTAGATGCGGAGCCGCGCCGATCAGCGCAGAAGGAAAAGAGTACGAAAACATGACCCAGTCCAAAAAAGACGAAGGCCCAGCCTAGTATGAGTCAGAGTCGATGGAAGTTGACCTAATCTCATCGAGTATAAATGGAAGATAATTATCAAGAGCCAGGGGACGAGAGTGGGAGACGGCAGATCGACAGCAATCACGAGAATCAGTTATTAGAACTAGGGTTCCAGGATATTGGTGGCAGAGGTTGCTCAACACCGACGAAACCCACTAGAAGGGAGGTTGCGCCGATCGGCTCGTGCGTGTTCCAGCGCTATTTCTCATCCCTCTGCTATGTCTAGCGGAAGGATGAGTGAGTAGTCTTGTATTCTCTTATTCGGTGCGGGGATCTGGTCATGTAACTCTCATACTTATTCGTACTCTCTCAATGAATTTAATCTATGTGATGAACTTAATTGCACATCTATCTATCCTTTTCATTAGTGTATCGGCCAATACACTTTTGCCTATTACATAGTGCAAGAAACCAGTGGGGAGCTAATAGCCTCTGTAGTAACAGCCGGGGTGAACGAAACCACCATGTCTTGTAGAATATTAGAGTCATCACTCGAGTTGATAAGAATAAGGTTGCATGCTAGTGAACCAATCCTAAGGAGAGAATCCTTCATTATCCTGTTACCTCTTCAATAACATTCACCTTCTACTCTCTCACCGTCATCATTCACACCAAACCAACCATTGCAATTTGTTAGTAACCCGTTAATAGTAATTGTTCCGCTCATTCCTTGTGGATTTGATAACCTTGGAATACTCTGAGAGAAAAAGAGCTATAATTGTACACCGTCCTCTTGCGGTATATAAGTGGGTGCGTAATTACGACCAACAAGCTACCTTTTTCTAGCGCCGTTGCCAGAGAACAAGCTAGTTCTTTTACTATTAATATTTTATTAACATCTAATACTCTCTTTTCTAGTTGTTTTTGTTTTTGTGTTTTGTGTCAATTTTCAGGATGAGTACGACAGGACCTTCTCCGACGCTCAGGGAGCTTTCTCTACCATCTCCAGACGTGCTGGTGCCTCTATCCTCAGATGAGAAGGCCACGACCTCCTCATATGTGTTGAACCCCATTATCATTAGCATGGCTGAAGCAAACAAGTTCTTTGGAGCAAAAGAGGAGAACCCGTATACTCATTTACAAAATTTGGAGGCACTTTGCCAAACATTCCATCATGAGGGAGTGCCTCAGGATCTTTACAGGTGGCTGTTTTTCCCATTCTCTTTGGGAGGAAAAGCCAAAGAGTGGCACAAGGCAGCATCTCAAGAAGCAAAAGGTAAGTAGAGTGAGTTAGTTGGAAATTTTTCTCTACACTATTTTCCTTTACCAAAGGTGCAAAAGTTGAGAAGAGAGGTGGTGAACTTCTTACAAAAAGATGAAGAATCTCTCGCGGAAGCCTGGACACGTTTTCAAACATTGTTGAAACAAGGACCTGACCTCGGCATTGATGAGAATATGTGCGCTCAAACCTTCTACATGGCCATAAACAAGGCATCGAGGATGCATTTGGACGGATCGACTGGAGGAAGTTTTCTGAGATTGACAGCCAAGGCAGGGATCAAATTGTTAGGTAAAATTGCCAAGAATGAAGCTTTGCACAAGCATTGGGAAAAATATCTAGAACCAAATCGGCAATGCCTAGAAGTTATGCGAAAGGAAGATTCGCCGACTAAATAGATCTTGATGTCCAAGAGCAGAGCGATGATTACTTTAGAGCATAAATTTGAAGAAATAGAGCCCATTAGACCTGCCTCTATGGATCTAAAGTGTGCGCCGATCGGCGTAGTCTCTGAGCCGATCGGCGCAGTCGCAACGATAGGAGAACCGACCACCCTGACGACTCCGTCAAGTTGTAATGAATATACCAAGATAGAAGCTGCGGTTCTGGACAACCACCTGAAGGAATTTGAAGGCAACTTTGCTAAACCAAAGGGGGATAGAACACTGGTGAATGCTAAACCACTTGACGAATTTGAGCTAATGGACTGGATTCCTATTGATTTTTTGCAACAGTTGTTCAATATAAGAAGATCCTTCAGTCCGCAAGACACCTCCGAAGCCAAAATTGAGTATAATTTCTCAAGTAATCGCCTCAAGTCGGAAATTTTCGATCAGAGATTATTGGGAGAGTTTTAGGGAAGCTTTACAAGGATGATATAGAGCTTGATGGAACAGAGGTGAAACAAGCGAAGAGATTGCTAGACAGTTGCTTTGAGCCATCTCCCTACGAAGGATTATGTGGTGTGTATGCTGTAGGTCTCACTGAAGAGGAAGAAGAAGAACCGTACATACCATATGAGATATCGGGGAAGAAATTTCTGAAAGCCTTGTGTGACTTTGGTTCCCGTGTCAGCTTGATGACTTATGATGCATTCATGAGCATGCCTTATAGAACTCAACAACGGCTGATGGGGACTAACTTGAGCTCATCATGGCGGATGGAGGGAAGACCAAGCTACTAGGAGTGATCAAGAATGTTGAAATTGAGATCAGCTCGAAAACAATACCGGTAGATTTCTTCATCCTAGACAATAAAGAAACTAGGGTTGAAGATATCATTCTGGGAAGACCATTGTTAAGATTAGTACAAGTTGTTCTGGATGTTGGGAAAGGTCAAATTACGCTACACCTAGGAGAGGAAGAAGTGCAATTGCAATTTAACGATCCGTCTTGATGTTCTTACTACAAGAATTCCACCCAAAGGAAGACAAGAAGATAGGTATGGATATGGGAGACCCACTGGACTACATCCTACGCGGAACTGACAAGCATACTACCAGCACCGATTGGCTCGACGCTTGCGCCGATCGGCTCAACCAAGAAAATCCTGATTTTGAACCTCTCAGGGAGCTGGATCCAGATGAAGCGCCAGAAGTGGAACAGAAGGAACTTCCAAAGGAGCTACGCTATGATATCTAGGGAAGAATAGAACTTATCCAGTTATTGTGAACAACGCCCTAACGAAAGAAGAAACAGACAAGCTGCTTGTTATGCTCAAAAGGTATAAGAAAGCCATTGGTTACACATTGGATGACATCAAGGGAATCAGCCTCGCATTTTGCACCCACAAGATTAACTTGGAGGAGAATGCTAAACCAGTGGTTGAAGGGATGCGAAGGTTGAAGAAATCAATGAAGCCAGTGGTTAAAAAAGAGATTTTGAAGCTACTTAATACAGGTATGATCTACCCTGTTGCCGATAGTGAATGAGTTAGTCCAGTACATTGTGTGCCCAAGAAAGGAGGGTTGATAGTAGTGCCTAATGAGAACAATGAGTTGATCCCTTAAAGGACTATAACTGGATGGAGAATGTGCATAAATTACAGAAGTTTGAACAAGGTGACGAAGAAAGATCACTATCCTCTTCCGTTCATTGACGAGATGCTTGAAAGGTTAGCAAACAATTCATACTTTTGTTATTTGGATGAATATAGTGGTTTCTTTCAAATACCAGTAAGATCAGAAGATCAGCAGAGAACTACATTTACTTGCCCTTTTGGGACATATGCATATAGAAGGATGCCATTAGGTCTTTGCAATGCGTGCGCCATATTTCAAAGATGCATGAATGCAATATTTGCTGAATTCATAGAAAAGATTATGGAGATATTTATGGATGACTTCTCCTTACATGATATTGATTTTGATAGTTGTTTGGAGAATTAGGAGAAGGTTTTAAAAAGATGTGTTGAATGCGACTTAGTTCTTAATTGAAGGACCGAGAAGGCGGCCAGAGGGGGAGGGGGGAGGGGGGGGGTGAATGGGAGCTGATAAGGACATCACTCCTAAGGATACATATAATACTCCTCCAATTCTGGACTTGCAAGGTCCAATGACTAGAGCTCGTGCACGACAACTAAATTTAGAGGTGAGCTCGTTCCTACGTTCTTCATTATATGTTACTTTTAAGAATGGTATGCTACCTAATGATTATATTGTAATTAGGAACCATGGAGAGGACTAGGAGATGATGGGAGAAGAACTTGGAGACGTGGAGGACCAGCAAGGACGTGAAAGCCAAGGTGGAGGCCCAACCAAAACCGATTTCGAATCTGTTTTGGGGCCTAGGACCAGTCTGCACTAAAATGGATGCCCAGGACGCATACGGACTCGGATTTGGACGTTCTACATATGCAAGGAAAGATAAGAAGAAGACCTTTCCAATGCCGCTGGTATCATGTGAAAATGCATCCGGAGTCATCGGGAATCGTCGAAACAAGAGAAGGTCCAGAATCTGTTTCGGTGCTGCGTCGCCTGTTTTTGGCCTTTGGGCTTTGTATCTAGTTGAGGCCAATTAGGGGCGCATCCAGAGGGTCTTGCACGATCCTAGGGTCTTCATATACAGCCGCCACCGCACCATTAGGAAGCGGGTTTTGCTTAGATTATTCTGTTCATAACAGTTTCGCCGTCATCACGGTTTGTGAGACCCCAACTTCGTGAGATTCATAATACATCTGCAATTGTGTTCCATTCTTCTTTGTTCTTGCTTGTGTTATTAATTCGTAGGCAGGGATTAGCCTTCTCGGCGAGGCTAATCATTTTAGGATGGTTGATAACCAGAGGAGACGTCGTGCTGCGATTGCGGGGTTTAGAACGTGCTGTTATGAAGCCGGATTGATTTGTGTGTCGTCTCCGACCAAATCAACTTATCCAGAACCTTTCGGAAGATCGGAGACCCTTGTTCACATCAAGTGGTAGCAGAGCGTCAGGTGCACCGTCAGGTTCGCATTACCCTTAGTTAATTTTTTTTATGTTCATCCTATCGTCCACAAAAAAGCCCAAAAAGGTTTTCCCCCGCCCATAACCACGTGTTTAGCCTTTGCATATTTCAATTTCAGAGTCCGTAGTGTTGAGTATTTGTCCTAGTTCTTTTTTAGTTGCTGGTTTAGTTTATGTTTTTGTCGTCAGTAGCCGCCATCCCCTTCACCACCCTTTGTTTTGTCGGCTTTGTGTGCTAGGGTTGATTGATCGACATACCCACCCTAATCCCACCCTACTCCCACCCTAATCCCACCGTAAACCCACCATCAACACCTCGGACCAATCCCCACAAATTTTACTTTCCGCTGCATCCACGCCGCTAAAAAAAATTCTACCCGATTCCAAACCCGACTCGGGTTTCGCGAAAACCGACTCCAACCCCCCTTCGATAAAACGGGCATAACTTCTTACTCGGGTGTTTGTTTTGGCTGAAATTTTTATAGGAGATTCTTGACTCAAAGTTGAGCATACCCATAGTGGGCTATGCCCTGTGTGCCCTCATCAAAAAATTCAAAAAAAAAAAATCGGGAAGATAAAGAAAAAATTCATTCAAGTTAAAACCCGACGTTTTCTGTAACTTCAAGATTTTCTGTAGGCCACATCGTACCTCTGTTTGGGCTGAAATTTTTTTGTGGATTCTCCCCCATTGTTGGTGAGTTGGAGAAAAATATCAAAAAAATAAAATAAAAAAAAAGAAATTTGGGATTTCTACTAGTGCTACATCTAGCCCTTGAAATTTTTGGATTTGGCTGTTTTGCACTTAGCCCCCTGTTATCGCCTGTGTGCCTTTGTCTCCTTATTTCTACTTTGCTATCACTACTGTTCTAGAACATACTTAGACCAGCAACTACGGACAAGTTACTTGGGCACTTATTCAGCTTTACTATCTGTTTTTGATTTGTGTGCCACTCACATATATATATTTGGCCTTCCTAGCTCTATATATTTCTTCTGGACAGCACATAGGTTATTTTGTGACCCTTGCAATCATGGAACACACCTCCCTGGTATCCTTTGATTTTCTTTTCAGAACTTTGTAACAGCTTTGTAAGGAGCATCCTTTTGCTGTGTTGAGAGGCACCACTGCTTAGCTGTTTTGTAGGGATAACCTTCACTATTTGTTTCCTATTTTAGTGTTTTTGATGGCAGGAAGCGATGATGGAGAGGTGTCTTCACCCTCAAAATTTGCTGAGTGCGTGGTCCAAGAGCAGCTCGAGAAGGCTTTGCAGGCTGCTCAAAGTGATTTGGCAGAGACGATCACCAGAGCTGTTACTGATGCGGTCAGCAAGCTTCACATTGGAGAAAGCATTGAGTGGTTGGAGATGCGGGTCTCCAAGCTCACTGATCAGGTTGTTGAGTAGGAGACTGCTCACAAGACCAACGACACCCTTCCCAACAATAATGAAGAAGATGACCTGGATGAAGACACGGTGTATGCTGTTGATGGCATCGTGGATGGGGCTGCTACAAGGACAGCGAGATTACGGTGTTGTTTGAACCATAACACTCAAGGTATGGGTGGTGTCCACAACCATAACCATCAGCCACAAGGTAACAATCATGGTCGTGCTCCTGATGATCCGTATGCTAAAATTAAGTTTTCCATTCCTTCATTTTTGGGTCAATATGATGGTGATGCTTATCTTGATTGGGAGATGACTGTAGAGCAAAAATTTAATGCCCACCTTGTTCCTGAACAACATAGAGTTAGACAAGCCACTAGTGAGTTTAAGGATTTCGCTATTGTTTGGTGGAGTGGTCTAGCTGTTGAAACTGATTTGCCTACTACTTGGGAGGAACTTAAGGTAGCAATGCATGATCGTTTTGTTCCTCCTTCTTTTTATAGAGAGATTCATAATAAACTGCAGCGCTTAGATCAAGGAGATAAAACTGTTCAGGAGTACTTTAGTGAGCTTCAGAAAGGTTTAATTTGTTGTGCTGTAGTTGAAAAAGTAGAGGATCAAATTTGCCGCTTTTATTCTGGTTTGAGAAAAGAAATTCATGACATCCTTGATTATAAAGAATATTATACTCTCAACCAGTGTTTCCTGTTTGCTATGCTTGTAGAGAAAGAATCTTAGGGACTTTTCCAGGATTTTGAGGAGTACAACAAGTCCAGGAACTTCTACCCTCCACGCCCAACGTGGACTTCGGGGCTGCCCAAGCCATCCTTCTGGCCGCCCTCACCAGCAACTACCAAGGGAACTAGTGTTGTTTCTTCAACACCAAGATCAGCCCTTGCACTTTCTACGCGCTCAGGTAAAAAATCTGTGTAGGTACCAGCTAGTAGTGCCTCCTCTGTTGCTTCGACTGGGCGCACTACAGGGATTCAGTGCCACCGCTGCCATGGACTTGGTCATGTGCAGAAAGATTGCCCAAGTAGGCGGGCATATGTGGCGACAGACGATGGCGGTTATATGAGCACCTTTGATGTGGAGGATGAGGAGGAGGACGTTGCTGCCAGCAGTAGTGACCTCGTCCTTAGAGGTAGAGACACCATGGGATACATGAACATTATTGTTCAGCGTGTCCTTAGCACACAAGTTCAGCAGCCCGAGACGATGCAGCACCACAACTTGTTCCAGATTTTCTTTGTCATCAAGAACCAACGAGCCCGTGTCATCATTGATGGAGGAAGCTGCAATAACTTGGTGAGTTCTAACGTGGTCAACAAGCTTGCTTTGCCCACACGCCCACATCCACATCCGTACTACATTCAGTGGTTAAACGACTTTGGAAAAGCTAAGGTAATACAAACTTGCAGAGTTCCTTTTTTCATTGGTTCTTATGTGGATTCTGTTGATTGTGATGTCGTACCCATGCAAGCACGTTCACTTTTATTGGGTAGACCTTGAGAATTTGATAATGATGCTGTATACCATGATAGAAGTAATAAGTACACTTTTATGCATAAAGTAACTAAAATTACTTTGTTACCAATGACCCCTGCTGAAATTGTACAAGCTGATTTAGAAAGAGCTGCTAGTTTGAAAAATAAAGGTCCTGAAATTCAACAATCTATTAATTCTGATTCTACACCTAGTAATGTTAATGACTCTTCAAGTTCTAAGGGTGCTGGAATTAAATTACAAGGTCGTTCATGTCTTGCTATAAAATCTGAGCTTGCTGAAATTTCTGCTAATGATGATATTTGCTATGCTTTGATATGCAAACAAGCTTTGTTTTCGCTTGATGATATTGTTTCTAGTGCTTTGTCTCCTGCTGGCACTAACCTTTTGCAGGAGTATGAGGATATTTTCCCAGCTGAGATACCCCCGGGATTGCCGCCTTTGAGAGGGATTGAGCATCAAATTGATTTGATTCCGGGTGCTACTTTGCCAAACCGTGCTTCTTATAGGACCAACCCTGAGGAAACTAAGGAGATACAACGACAAGTCCAAGACCTTTTGGATCGTGGGTACGTTCATCAATCACTTAGTCCTTGTGCTGTTCCTGTACATTTGGTTCCTAAGAAAGATGGTACTTGGCATATGTGTATAGATTGTAGATCCATTAATAACATTACTATTAGGTATCGTCATCCTATTCCTAGGCTAGACGACATGCTTGATGAGTTATGTGGTGCTATAATTTTCACTAAAATTGATTTGCGTAGTGGCTACCATCAAATTAGAATGAAACTTGGAGATGAATGGAAAACAGCTTTCAAAACCAAATTCGGGTTATATGAGTGGTTAGTAATGCCTTTCGATTTAACGAATGCACCTAGTACTTTCATGCGCTTGATGAATGAGGTTTTAGGACCTTTCATTGGCAAATTTGTGGTAGTTTACTTTGATGATATCTTGATTTATAGCAAATTCATGGATGAACATATGAATCATTTGCGTGCTATTTTTGATGCTTTGCGAGATGCATGTTTATTTGGTAACCTTGAGAAGTGCACCTTTTGCACAGATCGAGTCTCTTTTCTTGGCTATGTTGTGACTCCACAGGGAATTGAGGTGGATGAGGCGAAGATTGAAGCCATAAAGAGCTGGCCTGTACCAAAAACTATCACACAGGTGAGGAGTTTTCTTGGTCTTGAAGGTTTCTACTGCCGCTTTGTCAAAGATTTCAGCACCATTGCTGCACCTTTGCATGAGTTGACAAAGAAGGGCGTTGATTTCCATTGGGGTAAGGTACATCATGAGTCTTTTGATGCTTTGAAGGACAAACTTACACATGCACCATTGCTACAATTACCTAATTTTGATAAGACTTTTAAGCTTGAATGTGATGCTAGTGGTATAGGCATTGGTGGTGTTTTGATGCAAGATGGTAAACCTATCGCATACTTTAGTGAGAAAATTACTGGTCCTGTTTTGAATTACTCCACGTATGATAAGGAATTGTATACACTTGTACGTTCTTTAGAGACGTGGCGTCATTATTTGTTACCCAAAGAATTTGTTATTCATTCTGATCATGAATCACTTAAGTATATTCGTTCTCAATGTAATTTGAACCGTAGACATGCTAAATGGGTTGAGTTTATTGAGTCTTTTCCTTACATTATTAAACATAAGAAAGGGAAGGATAATGTGATCGCTGGTGCTTTATCTAGGCGCTATACTTTGTTGTCTCAACTTGATTGTAGAATTTTTGGACTTGAGGCAATTAAAGAACAATATGCTGTTGATGTAGATTTTAAGGATGTATTGCTGCATTGTAAAGAAGGTCATGCATGGAACAAATTCGTGTTGAATGATGGATTCTTGTTTTGAGCTAACCGCCTATGCATTCCAGTTGGTTCCGTTCGTCTTTTGTTGTTACAAGAGGCGCATGGAGGTGGATTGATGGGTCATTTTGGTGCCAAGAAGACGGAGGATATTTTGGCTACACACTTCTTTTGGCCAAGGATGAGGAAAGATGTTGAGCGCTTTGTTGCTCACTGCACTACATGTAAAAAAGCTAAGTCTCGCTTGAATCCACATGGTTTATACATGCCACTTCCTATTCCTTCTATTCCTTGGGCGGATATTTCTATGGACTTTGTTTTAGGACTGCCTAGGACGAAGAGGGTGAGCGATAGTATTTTTGTTGTTGCGGATAGATTTTCTAAGATGGCACACTTTATACCATGTCATAAAACTGATGATCCTAGTTATATTGCTGACCTCTTTTTCAAAGAAATTGTATGTTTGCATGGTATGCCTTCTACTATTGTTTCAGATCGTGATGCAAAATTCTTGAGTCACTTTTGGCGCATGCTTTGGAATAAGTTGGGTACAAAGTTGTTGTTTTCTACAACTTATCACCCACAAATTGATGGACAAACTGAGGTGGTGAACCGCACTTTGGGTACTATGTTGAGGGCTATTTTGAAGAAAAATTTGAAGCAATGGGAAGAATGTTTACCTCATGTTGAGTTTGCATATAATCGGGCAACACATTCTACTACCAAGGTAAGTCCCTTTAAGGTAGTGTATGGTTTTGATCCACGTACTCCACTTGATATACTTCCTCTACCTATTCATGAGAGAGTTCATGTTGATGCTAAGGAGCGTACTGAATTTATTTTGCAAATGCCTGAGACCACTAGACTTAGCATTGAAAAGATGAATGCTAAGTATAAAATTGCTGGTAGTAAAGGTAGAAAAGAAGTAAAACTTGATGTAGGAGATTTAGTATGGTTACACTTGAGAAAGGATAGATTTCCAGATTTGAGAAAGTCTAAATTAATGCCTAGAGCTGATGGTCCTTTCAAAATAATTGAGAGGATTAATGATAATGCATACAAACTTGAGTTGCCTCCTGAGTTCGGGGTTAGTCCTACTTTTAACATTTCAGATTTGAAACCATACTTGGGAGAAGAGGATGAGCTTGAGTCGAGGACGACTCCACTTCAAGAGGGGGAGGATGATGAGGACATCACTCCTAAGGATACATGTAATACTCCTCCAATTCTGGACTTGCAAGGTCCAATGACTAGAGCTCATGCACGATGACTAAATTTAGAGGTGAGCTCGTTCCTACGTTCTTCATTATATGTCACTTTTGAGAATGGTTTGCTACCTAATGATTATATTGTAATTAGGAACCATGGAGAGGACCAGGAGATGATGGGAGAAGGACTTGGAGACGTGGAGGACCAGCAAGGATGTGGAAGCCAAGGTGGAGGCTCAACCAAAACCGATTTCGAATATGTTTTGGGGCCCAGGACCAGTCTGCACTACAATGGATGCCCAGGACACATACGGACTCGGATTTCGATGTTCTATATATGCACGGAAAGATAAGAACAAGACCTTTGTAATGCCATCGGTCTCATGTCAAAATTCATCCGGAGTCATCAGAAATCGTCAAAATAAGAGAAGGTGCAGAATCTGTTTCGGTGCTGCGTCGCCTGTTTTTGGACTTTGGGCTTTGTATCTAGTTGAGGCCAATTAGGGGCGCGTCCAGAGGGTCTTGCACGACCCTAAGGTCTTCATATACAGCCGCCACTGCACCATTAGGGAGCGGGTTTTGCTTAGATTATTCTGTTCATAACAGTTTCGCCGTCATCACGGTTTGTGAGACCCCAACTTCGTGAGATTCATAATACATCTGCAATTGTGTTGCATTCTTCTTTGTTCTTGCTTGTGTTCTTGATTCGCAGGCAGGGATTACCCTTCTCGGCGAGGTCAATCATTTTAGGACGGTTGATAACCAGAGGAGACATCGTGCTGCGATTGCAGGGTTTAGAACGTGCTATTCTGAAGCCGGATCGATTTGTGTGTCACCTCCGACCAAATAAACTTATCCAGAACCTTTCAGAAGATCGGGAACCCTTGTTCACATCAGGAGCCAATCAAAATTATCTAAGAGAACTTGGCCTATATCCCAAAACAACCCAAGCCAACCTCCGAACCGATCACCAAGACTACACACACCAACTCATAATGTACTAGCCTTCGGAGTGATCAATCACAGCAAACAAACACAGCGGAAACACCAAGACATAGTAAAGACTTGAGAAAGTTGGAAACCTCACAGAACTGTATCTTCTGGACCACCACCGGCAGTGCCAATCAGGCCATCGGCAGTGCCGGTTGGTCCTATCGGCAGTGCCGGTGAGACCCATCGGCAGTGCCGGTGCGGGGTTTTGCAACCCACCGGCAGTGCCGATCGGCCCCGATAGAACAGGAAAACCTTTGGGAACTTGTCAAATCTTCTCCAAAACTTAATCAAACGAACTCTAAATGAAACAATTTTTGGACCAGTGAATCCTCAACACATAACGACCCTAATCCTAGAAGATCATCTCAATTGGCTCAAGAAATCATCATGAATTTCAGATCTTGTGCCAAGAACACCAAAAAAGGGAAACTTGAGAAATCCTTCAAATTGAAGGTGCTAGATCTATTGATTCGGTCAAGGATCCATATAGGATTGTTCTAGCTCATCCTAACAACAAGTTTCTCAAGAAATCCGGGCCAAAATTTTTTCCAAACGTGAGATCAAAAATCACCACAAAAATAGCTCCAAAAACAAGAAAAAGGGAATTTCAGGATTCAAGGGAGGAGAGAAATCTTGAGCACGAAAATACTTCTCATATCATAGAAAGATGCTTACAAGATCCATAGGTACAAGGCTAGGAAGCCACCCTCTTCCTCCCACTATTTGGAAGAGCAAGAGATGTCCCTCACACACCCACTACTCTCCTCTCACATGAAGTCCTCTCCTAGCACTTTTAATAGAATCCTGACACAAGGCTAATGGAAAGAGAGGCACCTCTTCCACCAGCCCCACCTCTCTTTATATAGGCCTAGGGTCTATTGTCCACATGACAATTCTACCCTCGACCTACATAACACACCCACCTACCACCGGGGGCATAACCGTTCATCTTTTTCCTCGTCGACCGAATGCCATTGAGCCCTCCACAACTTTGCTTGCCCTCGACGCAAGCTCCGCGATGATGCCACGTGCACCTCCAATCGCCGCCACTGGTTTTGAGGCCCAAACTGGGAAACCACCTTGCACGCTTCTCAAAGCACAACTTCTCGATGTCGACGCGTGTCACCTCGTCCCGCAATCCTGACCACCGGCAAGTCTCTCTCGGTCCCTATCCATCGAGCCCCCTTCTCACTTGCACCGACATCCCGCTCGCCTTGACTTGATCAACATGCTGTCTTCATCACCACCATGGTTTTGAGGCTCAACCGTGAAACCATCCGTGCTTCTTGCCTCTCCACATGTACAGTGTGGATCACCCTTGACTTCACCCGGCATCCCGATCGTCTGGCCCGAAGTCCCCTACTTGTGCCTGATCCTCTCGCCGTTGATTGCCAAGTCGACTCTATTGACCTACACATCATGAGACAACCAAACACATTTCCCATCTCCTGCAACATCACCAATTCCTTCACCAACTCCAGTTAGTCATAACCATGATATGCAAACCAATGCAATCCCTGGATTCCCGCATTTCAACTCAAACACCAAATCTGCTCAACTCAATTACTCATCACATATATTGTAAACCACGACACATATCCACATGGTTTCTCACAAATGACAAGGGGGCCCGATGGACAGGGACTGGGAGAGACTTGCCGGTGGTTAGGATCGCAGGACAAGGTAACACGCGTCGACATCGAGAAGTCGCGCTTTGAGAAGCATGCAAGACGGTGTCCCGGTTTGGGCCTCAAAACCGATGGCAGCGATTGGAGGTGCACGTCGGACCATCACGGAGCTTGCGTCGAGGGCAAGAAAAGTTGTGATGGGCTCGATGGCATTCGGGCGATGAGGAAAAAGATGGACGGTTATGCCCCCGGTGGTAGGTGGGTATGTTATGTAGGTCGAGGGTAGGATTGTCATGTAGACAATAGACCCTAGGCTTATATAAGAGGTGGTAGGGCTGGTGGAAGAGGTGCCTCGCTTCCATTAGCCTTGTGTTAGGATTCTATTCAAAGTGCTAGGAGAGGACTTCATGTTTTAGTGGAGAGTAGTGGGTGTGTGAGAGACATCTCTTGCTCTTTCAAATAGCGGGAGAAACAGGGTGGCTTCCTAGCCTTGTAACCATGGATCTTGTAAGCACCTTTCTATGATATGAGAAGTATTTTCATGCTCAAGATTTCTCTCTTCACTTGAATCCCAAAATTCCCTTTTTCCTATTTTCGGAGCTATTTTCGTGGTGATTTTCGATCTCACTTTTAGACGAGTTTTTGGCCCAGATTTCTTGAGAAACTTGTTGCTAGGATGAGCTAGAACAATCCTCTATGGATCCTTGACCAAATCAATAACTCTAGCACCTTCGATTTGAAGGATTTCTCAAGTTTCCTCTTTTTGGTGTTCTTGGCACAAGATCTGAAATTCATGATGATTATTTAAGCCAATTGAGATGATCTTCTAGGATTAGGGTCATGATGTGATGAGGATTCACTGGTCCAAAAATTGCATCATTTGGAGTTCATTTGATTAGGTTTTGGAGAAGATTTTCCAATTTCCCGAAAGTTTCTTCTGTTCTGTCGGGGACGATCGACACTGCCGATGACCTAGACTGGCATTGCTGGTGGGTCTGAACTCAAATCTGCTTGCCGATAGGGAGAGTCTGAACCCCGCACCAGCACTGCCAATTGCGCTGACCGGCACTGCAGATCTGTCTTGTCTGTAGGTTCCAGAGTCCTATGTCCCGCACCGGCATTGCCGATGGGCGTGATCGGCACTGCCGATGGTGCCAACCGGCACTGCCAATAGTTGTGGTCGACACTACCGATGAGAGTCCAGAATTGATCTGTTTTGAGCGCTTCTTGTTCCTTTTTGTTTCTATTGTGTCTCTTTGCTATGATTGATCACTCCTAGGGCTAGTACACCACAAGTTGGTGTGTGTAGTCTTGGTGATTGGGTTGGAGGTTGGCTTCAGTTGTTTTTGGGATATAGGCCAAGTTCTCTTGGAGAATTTTATTTGGCTCCCATTCACCACCCCTCTAGTCGCCTTCTCGGTTCTTCATATTTTCTTTTGAGAAGTTTAGATCCTACATTCTAAATTCTAAGGTGATTGTATATACTGATCGTGCTGCTATAAGATACTTGGTTTCAAAGTAGGAGTATAAGCCTCGGTTAATGCGATGGGTATTGATGCTGCAAGAATTTGATTTGGAGATAAGAGATAAGAAAGGAGTAGAAAATTCTATAGCAGATCATTTATCTCGTCTTGAATCATCATCAACTGAGCCAATAAGAGATGAAATTCAACAAGAGTAGTTGTTTGTCACATTTGATTGTAGAGAGAATTGGATGATGGATATTATCAAAGGTTTCAAGGGACAAACTGATATGATGAACAAGAACACAAGGAAAAGAGTTAAGAGTGAAATGAGAAAATTTATATGGGCTGACCCATACTTGTATAGGTATTACGAGGATGGAGCAGTACGGAGATGTGTACCCAGAGAAGAAAGCAAACTTTTTTTTGGTTTCCCATTGCCAGTCATATGTGCTACTTTAAGTTCAATGAACTTATACGATTGTTTTTTTTTCATTGCTTGACTTTTGTTTTTTAATTTAAGCTTAAGTTATATGATAAGCTAAACTACAGTGGAAGATTCTTCCTGCAGTACATATCTAGGATTATTCCTCTTAGTTCTCTTGTATGTGTCCTATTCTATCAGAATTCTGACATGACACTTTCATTGTCTTGTGATATGACAATTTCATTGTCTTGTTCGATTTATCTAGTTGGTTCCTTGTTTTCATTGTTGTATCATTGAGGTACTTTTTATGGCTGATATATTTATTGTGCAATTTATTTTGTTGACTTGATGGTGTTGCATTTCATAGGCACAGCCATGGGTGGGAAAAACCAGCCTAATCGATCCAAACAACCTCGTCTTTTGTGTGGTTCAGTTGACAATTCAGTCAAGTTGAGAAATAAGCAGCGGCTGGAGAGCCCATATTGTGCTGGAAGATCAACCTCTCATGATAGCAAATTTTGGGATCACTCTCAGGAAAATCTATTCCAAGACATCTATGCTTCCATGCCTGTGTTCGAACATAGATTTGTGGACTGGTCCAAAATGGATTATGGAAAAACATGTGCACTTCATGTTTCCGTTAAGTACAAGAATCTTGGATTGAAAGATCTAACTAGCATGAATGAAACCTGGGCTTGGAATGAGGAACTTGTCAAACAATTCTATGCCACTGTTTTTGTCAACCCAGATCGCACTCATATGGAATTTATGGTAGGCAATGGTCGTTATGCTGCCACTAAGGAGGTCTTTGAAAAAGCTCTATCCATTGAACCTAGAGATGACAACATCATTTTGCATACACCAGGTCCTTTGAGTTCTAGCGATACTTCGTCTCTTTGTGTTGTGCCTGAATTTGACACCAAGAAAGTTAGAAAATGCTTTAAGGCTGATGTTGATCTTATTGTCAGGATAAATGAGCATACCATTTTTCCTAGATCAGGGAATCGTGATGGCTGCAGTGAAATTCCTCTCAAGCTTGCTCATGCCATTTACCATCAAAAGCATTTTGATATTTCTCATTTCCTCCTCAGCGAGATGTGTGCAGTCATTAAGACACCAAACGGTGCATTACCTTATGGTCCTCATATCATTCGTCTTTTACATTATCTTAAAGCTATCCCTGAGGACATTAATCTCCAATGTTTTCCTAAGAAGTACTCCCCGCAGCTTCCTAAGTTGGGTGCTCAAGCACATGTTTCTGTTGCTCAGCATGGAATTTCAGTGGGATCGGATGGTCAAGCACAAGCTGTTGTTGTTCAACATGAGATTCAAGTGGAACAGGATGGTCAAGGTCATAGTATTGTTGCTCAGCTTGGAATTTCGAAGAGGCAGGATGCTCCAGCACAATTTGTTACTCAGCATGGACTCTTAGAGGAACATAATTCGATCGAACAGGTCCTTCCATCCTGCAATCAGATACAACAGACAGATTGTATTGAGTCTCTGAAGAGAAGCATTCATCAACATTCAGAAAAGATGAATAAGCATGGAAAGATGGAGATGAAGGCTCAGTTCATGGAGAATCTGGGTCCCCGTGTTGTCTATAAGCGTAAAAGGTTTAAAGAGAGGAGTGATTCTGATTCTTGTGCATTGGCTGATCCATAGATTCCAAGCCATTCTTAAACTGTGGCTGGAAACATTGCCTCTCTTTAGACAGCAAAGTGAAAACTGCCTCTCTGTAGACAGCAAAGTGATTATTGTTCACGCCAAGATTTGGCAGGGCTCACTGTAACTTGGCACTAGTCCTTTAACATGCATTTTGTGCTGCCTATAAAAGTGGGAGAATGGCTGGACATCATTATGTGACTACGGCTTAGAGCACCAGCAGTGTTGGGTAAAAGCGAACCATCCGCAAAAAATACCGAACCAACAACATTGTGGTCATCGAACCGTAAGAGTCAGACAGCAAAAGCGAACCAGAAACACGGTTCACTTCCACCCGCACCATGGCTAATAAAAAATATTTTTGGGAGAAAGATGGGGAGGAGATTTCACGGTGGCCGTGCAAAATGGGAGCGGAGAGGATGAGAAAAAATACTTTATCTTATGTGGGACCTACTCACGTTGAGGGGATCGAACTGAACAAAATGAAACCGAACCATGGTCATTCGGTTCGCACCAGCGTTGTGGATGCTCTTAGTATGATTCCTGAACTGTATTCTGATTTATCTTGCATTATGACATTTTAGAGTGTTTGAAAATCTGAACTCTGGGGTGAAGAATTTGCACTGATAATGTTTACTTCAACCTTTTTATTGTATGTCTGTCACCTTGTCGATACTTTAAGTAAATGGCAACGTATACTATGAGAATCGGTTTTCTATAAGAACTATGAGAATTTCAATCAGGATCCGAGGATCCTAAATCAATGGCTAGACTTAGATGTGGATTAGTTTAGCACTTAACCCTCTACTAATCCCATCATAATACTTCTTTTTACACTTAACCTCGACCCTAATCGCAGTGGAGGCAGCCGAGCCGATCGGAGAGCCTACAATTACGATCGGCGTCGAGGCGCGAGCGATCGAGGCGGGCACAGCGCGCACGGCGATCGTGGGCGCGCGGCTGTAGGCACAGCGCGGCGGGCGGCACATCGATTACGCGCGGCGATCGTGGGCGCGCGACGGGGGAGTGCGCGCGGCTCTTGGCACAGCGCGCTTGGTGGGCACAGCAAGGAATGATTCAACAGTGCTGAACTGCTGATGACATCGATTTTTACTTGCGCACAGCGCGCAGCAAATTCCAAATGAAATTGATTTTTTTTTCTTGGGCACAGCGCGCGCGGCAATTTCTATCTCATCGCTGTGCCATAGTGCTGATGACATTTCTGCAAGCACGTTGGACAAAGACAGTGCTGATGACATTTGTGCAAGCATGTTGGACAAAGACGATCCTTTCTTTTGAGCTAGAGATATGTTGAGCCGAAGCTCTCCTACAGAATACATTACCAGCAAATGAATACATGGCCAATCCAAAAGTTCAAATACATACAACAGAACTAAAAAGATAGATGTGGGCACAGATTTTGTGGAAAAGGAAGTATTAGGGTGGGGGGTTAAGTGCAAAAGAAAGTATTAGGGTGAGATTAGTGGGGTTAAGTGATAAACTAATCCACAACTACCTCTGGTTATTGATTTAGGATCCTCCAATCCAGATTAAAGTTCTCATAGTTCTCACAAAAAGCCAGTTCTCATAGGATATGTTACCTGAGTAAATAGCTAATTTATTCCATAAGAGCTTAATATATATAATTCACACTCTGGATGTGAGATAATATTTCACATTCTGACCAACCCGCCTAGCCACGTCACACTCTAACCCAACCTAAACCAGCTGGTACGCCCCTGCTGAAAAAACCGACCGGCAAAAAAAAATCAACCTACCATTACTATAAGCGTTATACATTTGGTGCCCATCAATAGCTCCTGCACTTAGGGATATTTTATTAGCTGGGGACAACATGATCATGTTTTTGTAGGTCGTCTTATGCATGACATGTAATCTTAAAACAATTTATAAAATTATGAGGCAACTTATACAATGGGTGGACTGTTTGGTTATCTCCTATTAATTATATGATCCCTTAATTTGTGGATGTAAAAAGGATATTTATATGTTAAAAAACCACTAAAACTGATACAATGGTATGAGAGCTGTCTCATACTCCTAAATTTTAGCGCATGAGGTGGTTGCTTCGCGAAATAACCATCTCTTTCTTTCACCATCCTCTCTCTCTTTCACATAATCAAAAATCCTATGTCAATATATAAGACCACCTATGAGACCGCCTACGTATAGCGTTGTATCTGCCCTTATAGGGCTGACTCAGTCGGAGAAAAACACGCCACGTCAGCCCAGTCCGAGCTGGAGGAGGGAGAAAAGAATAAAGCAAGCGAAGCGGACGTCTCGTGAGTCGCTGGCGTGATGCAGCGGACCCGAGACGGAACCGCTCGTTCCCAACCCGTTGCGGGCGACAGAGCCGGCGCTTCGACCTCCCCATCGATCCCCTACTCTGGCAGCCTCCTTCGCACCAAGTTGGCCGTTAAAACCTTCCTCCCGCGCGCCAAACCTTCCTCCCACGCTCCAATTCGATCTTGCCCGCACGGAATCGAAGTACTAAGCTTTCAATTCCTTGGCACATACACCCTAATCGCCATCCCCAAATTCTAGACTCAAGCTTGTCTTCCCTGCTGCATGGCTCGGGCGAAGAGGATCCGTACTGGATACCCGTCAATCCATGCCGTCTGGTTCTTCATCTCAAGATCCGTACTGGATACCCGGGCTACAACATCCAATCATGTCTGGTTCTTCATTTAAGGTCCTTGGTGGGCACCTCCGTTCAATTTTTCATCTGCACAGATGGATGACTCCGACGTGCAATCTGTTCTCTTACGTTTGTTTAATTATCTTCTTTTTTATCACTTCTGTCTATACCAGTGAGGTCATCATCTTTCACCCCACCTTAACCCGTCGGGCTATTATGGTTCGTCTAATCTACATCTAACCGTTCATAGTTCATCTAAAAACCACTCTAAAAAATTGGCGCCGATAGGTGGGTCCCCCATGCACCGTACAACCCCTCGCCCCTCCCAAACCCTACCTCGCATGCCCGGCCGCCTTCGGCTCCTACCTCCTCTCGGGCCGCCGGTGCGCTGCCGCGCCCTCCTCCTCCCTGAGTAACAAGCACAATATGCTAGTATGTCCGGCTCTCCGACTGCCTGTACCAGTCTTTGCAGCCTCCTCGTGCACACTGCACAGGTGCACCTCAGGTCTCCGGCCCGGTGAGCTGTTCTCTGGGGAACTGTCTGCTCTGCCTGCTGCTCGGTCTCCTCAGACTCTGACTCCTCAGAATCCTCACTCGGAGGTCTCCTCCTCTGACTCCTCCTGCTGCTACCTGGAGGATCCCTGCTCTGCAGTTCTCGATGACCTCTCCTGACGAGAATTTAGAGTACGCTGTGGTCACCGCGGTGGAACAACTCCTACAACCAGAGGTGCAGTTCTCTGCCTGGTGCTCCTCCGTAGTCCCTCAGCTGGCTGCCTGATGATCAACCAAGATCCAGGTGTCCTACATGACTCCTCCATGGCATCTAGCTCTCTCTGACTCTAGATCCAGCCTCTGTCTCTTCTTGCTCTTGGGCTTCTCTGGCATCTTTCCCTTGCCCTTATCCTGACCTGATCCTGCCATCACCGCTGCTAGTTACTGCTGTCACTGCAAGCACATAAGTATATACCGGATGAGCATAGAACCTTTATAATTCTACAAGCAAAGCACCGCTAGGAAAGAATGCGCAATAGAAATCCTAGCATTGAATGAAGTACATGATCACTAGGCAAATATTCAAAATAACAACAGTGATCACCGAATATATGTGGCTGGTGCAGATCATCTAGTATACAGTCAAATAATGGCAATAAAATCTAACTGTAGACTAGATAGGAGACAAACCCTAGATATACAATTAACAGATCAACAATGAAGTAATTGCATCTAGGTTGAGCCAAATTTCCTAATTAATGTAACTAAACATGGACAGTTAAATCTAATTGCATCAATTAAGGGAATTGCTCAGAAATCTGGGCATAATATGATGAAGGGAGGATAGTAGCAATACCCTGGGAAGAATGTCGACTCACCAAGAACAACAAGCTCCTCAGAACACGCTCCGATTACCAAAAAGGTGCAACTTTTGACATCGGTAACAGAGAAAAGAGAGAAAGAGGCAAGCTTTGCCCGAGGGTTCTGTGGGCTAGGTGCTTGCGTGCGAGGGGGGAGCAGAGAGCGGTGGCGAGCTATGCGGCAGTGAGCAGCCCAATGACGAGGAGGTGGCGCACGGCGGCGAGCGGCGGTGCTGGATTGCTGCGACGGTGCAAGCTAGGGTTCTTGGGCAAGTGTCTGCGCGCGTGCGGTGCGAGCGGGTGAGGCATGGGAGCGAGCGAGGCACGACGCAGTGACTCGTCGGAGAGGGCGTGGCGGCGACGACGAGAATCAAGTCAGCAACGAAGACGACGAGGCAAGGACAAGCTCTCGGCTTTCGGGATTGAACAAGGAAGGAGACAACTGTCTCTAGCGATTTTGACCTAGGTCAAAAGACATCAGACGACCGAGATCTAAACAAGGCGAGATCAATGGTCATGATCTAGAAGTGCATCGCACGATCAAATGAGGTGACCAGACGGTCCGCTCATATCACCTTACTGTCCGGTCACCTCAAGGATTTTGGAAACCTAGGTTCTGGGTGAATAGAACGACATGCAGACCGGACTATACGATCTTCACAAGACATTTAATCCGCTCTCTATTTCCACACCTCCGAAGCAACTGTGCATTGCTGCACAAACTGGACCATACGGTCTAATGACTGAACTGTAAGGTCAATTCCAATATTTCGCTGAATCAAGAAAGTTCTCCATTTTCCATGTGCCCTTGCCAAACACACAATTAAACATTGCACTTGGAATATAGAGGCTACTCTCAACCACTCCTTTTCAAATAGCGGCACTCTATGGCCTTATAATTTTCGCAAATGCCAAATGAAGAATCGAGCAAATAAGAACCTAGGCAATTAAGAATCAAAAGGGTATGTATGAGCCTTAGTCTATGAACCGCGCGAGTAGATTTCACCTTGGAGTTCATAAGAGCTTGCTCAATGGGCATGAAGCACAATCCTTTCCTTTGATCACACTTATGGTGATGTAATCTCATATAGAGCATGAGGCACAAATTTCTTCAAATGAGACAAGCCTCCTTTGTGTTTCCTATATGATGCATGCAACACGCATTTTACATATGCAATGAAAAAAAACATACCATGTGAATGCAAGCAATATTAAAAACAAGACATAAAGGAAACCTAACAATGTTAAGTTTGAACCCCTCTCAAGCTTACTCACTATAAGCCATACCCTTGCCTTGGGAGAAGTCAAACCACCATCTCAAGCATTCCCCCTTGCTTATAGCTATCTTGAGTGGGTTAGACATTGACTAATTTTTATGTGTTTTTCTTTTAGTTATTTACACATGCATGGATGCAAAGCATACTAGTCACAAAGGAGTCCTAATTACCATGCAATGCAAGAGAAAGAAAAACACATTACAACTACCAAGAACTAACACGGTAACCTACCTCATGAGTAGATAGGTCGTTGAGGTCCATGTCACTTGTGGTGGACTTCACATGATCTTCATGAAAGCGCTCGGTCCACCACCACTACCATCTAGGTCTTGTTCTTGGGCACCCACTTGGACGCGGTTGACCTCTCAAGATCAACTATGCACTTAGGCACCCATATGGTCTTAACCTTTCTCTTCTTGTTTGGTGGTCCCAATGCCTTTGCTTTCACCTTGCCATCCTTTTTCCTAAAAATCTTGAAATCAGTTTTCTCATGGAACAAGTTAGCATTAGGTAAAACAATGGAACTCCTCACTATATGACAATCCTTGATGGTGTGGCCATCCGTGCAACACATCTTGTAATAGTAGTCATCGGCGAGTAGGGGTTTGACCCATTCGGGAATTGAGTCACTGTTGGCACTCCCCAAGTTCCCCTTTTATATGTGAATATTACCCCAATTAGAGCATAATTGATACTAATTTAGGCTATTTACCTATGATATTACCTATATATTTGTATACGTGTTGTTTTGGAGCTTTATTGCAGAAACAAGTAAAATTGGTGAATAAAGTGATACTAGAGAGGACAGGAATCCAGAACCGACGAAAAGCACTGAAGAAGCCCAGTGCGCCGATCGACGCAGTCCATGAGCCGATCGGTGCAAGGGTGTTTTGGCTCACAGAAGTGACCGAGGCCCATTCCACACATTTATGGAAGTTTATTTACGCAAGACACTTGAAGATATTTTGCCTGGAAGATTTATGGAACTTCAAGATCTCGACGTGCAGTACAAGACTTTATCTCGAAGGAAAAGGCCCACATGGCAGCTGTGGAAGACAGAGGAACCGACTCGGAGAAGAAATCAGAGACGACACGGCTTGCGTCGATCGGCGCAATCCTGCACCGATCGGTGCAATCGCCTTATTTGCTAGAAACCAAGTCCTTTACGAGTAGAACTGTTGGCACTTCTCAAGTGCCCCTTTAATATGTGAATATTACCCCAATTAGAGCATAATTGATACTAATTTAGGCCATTTACCTATGATATTGCCTATATATTTGTATATGCATTGTTTTGGAGCTTTATTGCAGAAACAGGTAAAATTGGTGATTAAGGTGATACTGGAGAGGACAAGAATCCAGAACCGACGAAAAGCACTAAAGAAGCCCAGTGCGCCGATCGACACAGTCCATGAGCCGATCGGCGCAAGGCTTTGGCCCATAGAAGTGACCGAGGCCCATTCCACATGCTTATGGAAGTTTATCTGCGCAAGACACTTGAAGATATTCGCCTGGAAGATTTATGGAACTTCAAAATCTTGATGTGTAGTACAAGACTTTATCTCGAAGGAAAAGGCCCACATGACAGCTATGGAAGACAGAGGAACCGACTTGGAGGAGAAACCAGAGGAGACACGGCTTGCGTCGATCGGCGTAATCCTACGCCGATCGGCGCAACCATCTTGTTTGCTAGAAACCGAGTCCTTTATGAGTAGAACCCTTATAAATGCTTGTAAACCCCTAGTCACGGAAAGACATCAGAAGAAGTCGATAGAGGGACAACAGATTCGTGAGTTAGAGCCACCGGGGCTTGCCCCGTTAGAATAGATCTCTAGTTGAGTTTTAAAAACTATTGGAGTCAAGAGTTGATCCGTCAAGGTAGGCCATCTCGATGGGGATGAATCGTACTCTATGTATCTCAAAGATGATTGAATATGTTGATGATAGTTTTGGTGATTTGTCTATCTTGATTCTATAATCATGTATGTGCTTATTCCAATTGCTTAGTTCTAGGCTAAGTAAGTAGATATTATCTTGATCGTGGTGATCAGGATAGTATTCAGATATTGTATTGATTATGGTTGCTTGATGATGCTAGTAGTGTGGTTTAGCGGTGACCGCACTAAACCTGCGTAGCACTATTGGATAGTTGAGTAGGGTAAGATACTCGTGCGATTAAGGGTTCCTCTCGGCAGCGACAAATCGGGAGCCGCTCGGAAAGCAGGGTGGTCTTATTCGTTATAGGTTTTCACTGATCCATATAATTACCCATCATGATGCTATTTAAGTAGACTTTCTGGTTACGATCTCACTACTAGATACTTGGCTACTCACTTAACAGCTTAGGGTTATAAGGTATCTGGCGCACTTTGGCTTAGATTCACCAATGTGCCGATCGGCTCAACACATGCGCCAATCGGCGTGACAACAGTTTCACCATTGCGCCGATTGGCTCAACCCCTGCGCCGATCGGTGCAATAACAGATTTAAGATCTAGCGCACCTTTGTGCTGGCCAGTCTCCCCCCATGCAACCTGAAATCGATAGTAGCTTTGACTAGATCTTTTACTGTTAACTTTGTTTAATTATCCCTAAGGTCCCAATGGATTCGATAAACCTTGAAATACTCAATTCAAGGGAAAAAAGTGCTACAATCGTTCACCGTCCTCTTGCGGTATATAAGTGGGTGCGTAGTTACGACCAACAAGCTAATTTTTCTGACGCTGTTGCCGGGGAGCATAGCAGGTTTTTAAACATTGTTTGATATATCAGCATCTAGTCATTGTGCTTAATTTTACTCGTCTCTTTAGTACATATATTCTATTAAGTAAAACTAACAGGTATGGACGGTCCTAAGTCAAACAAACCCTCTAATTACACTGATGATCTAGAAAGACTCTTTCACAAGAAGAGAACAACGAAGAAGAGAAGCAAGTCACTTGGAGATTTAGCTAGAGAAGCAGTCCGAGTCACCCCTCGAACATTGTTCACAATAGAAGACCTAGTTCAAGATCAAGAAGAAGAGGAGATAGCAGAGGTACCTATGGTTAATTGTTTGAAGCCTTAATTGACTAATGTGGTCAAGACAGATTTCCAAGAAGCTCAAGATCAACTTCCGTATCAATTGTAGAGATATGTTGGAATAGTGGCGCAACAACCATTCACAAGTTCGGAAGATCCCAATCATCAGTTGCAACACTTCCTTGAAGTTTGCAGTACATTCAAGATAGCGGGATTGACCGGAGACCAAGCACGTGTGCGGTTGTTCCCCTTCTCTCTAGTTGGATACCCCAAGCAATGGTACAATGGATTGGGAAACCCAGTAAAGACTGTGTGGGACACATTAGCAGCTGAATTCTTGGCCAAGTACTTCCCTCCTGGTAAGACTCAAGCTTTGAAGAATAAGATTCTTGGATTTACACAGAATGTGGATGAGAGCATTGGAGAAGCATGGGAGTGATATAATGAATATATGGATGCATGCCCTCATCATGGTCTGACGGTTGGAGAAGTTGTTGAGAAGTTCTACACAGGATTGAATCTTCTATCTCGTCAACACTTGGATGCTTCAACTACAGGTTCATTGATGTAAAAAACTCCCACCCAAGCTAAGGATTTGATCAAGTTGCTAGTTGAAAATCAATCATGGGATGGTGAGAGAAGTTAAAGGAATTTGCAACCTTCAAAAGGAGTAGCGAAGAGCATGATTGAGAGGACTTATGAAGACTTGATTATGGATCACCTCGACACTATTCAAAGGAGGTTGGACAATAATCTTCATATCCCTAAGAAAGAGCCACTCAAGCTAGCAGAATCACGCTCCACTTGTGGTGAGTGTGGAGAATGGTCATGTGTAGAAAGATTGCCCTAAAGAGATAAAGATGCTAAAATATATAAAGAATAGTGGATGGAAGCCCCAATATTAGCAGCAAAGTAGTTCTTGCTCTCCTAGTTCGTCCATGCAAAATTCTATCCCACTTCGTCTCCAATGTCATGAGTTCTTCCAAGCTCAAGAGAAGATCAACAAGGACAATCAAGCTAAATTCAAGGAGATTGATCGTGTCCTTGAGGGAATTAATGACAATGTGATAGAAATTGGAAGCTCCAATGAGCAGATTTTGAAGCATACCATGATTATGGAGTAATAGATGGGACAGTTATTGCAAGCCATTCAAGGCAACAAAGGAGCTATTCCTGGCAATACGAAGTCTGCAGAGCAGCTGAAAGCAATAGCTACGAGGTCAGGAAAACAAACAGAAGATCTGGAGCACCCCACGGGAGCAAAGAGGCCCCGCGCCGATCGGCGCATGCCTGGCGCCGATCGGCACGACGGTCTTGACGACACTGATCGGCTCCCTGAAAGCGTCGATCGGCGGGAGGAGGATGTTGACCTCTCTGGTCTGAAAATGGGTATGGAGACAGAAGAGCATGGCCCTGCCATGTTCTTGGATACTCAATTGCTGACGAAGACAGAAAGAGCGCGGCAACATGACAAGCAATTTGCAAGGTTCGTCGATATTATGAAGAAGCTTTACATCAATGTCCCTTTTGTTGATGCTATTCAAGTACCCACCTATGCCAAGTAAATTAAGGACTTTATGCAAAACAAGAAGTCTCTAGTTTCTGAGGAGGTTGTGAAGGTTACTAAGGAGCTTACGACGGCAATCAATGATGTTGCACTTGAGAAGAAACCCGACCCTGGATCACCAAGCATCAAATGCATGATTGGAACAAGGATATTTGATAGGTGCTTGTGCGATCTTGGAGCAAGTGTAAGTGTTATGCCCCGTCATATATTCACAAGTCTTAATTTGCCTAAATTAGAGCCTATGGGTATGTGTTTGTAGTTAGCCGATCAATCGGTACGCTTCCCTGATGGAGTTGCTAAGGATGTGCCTGTTCAAATTGGAGATCACATCATCCCTGTTGATTTTATTGTGCTTGATATGGAATAGAGGATGAGGACCCCGTTGATCTTAGGCAGATCCTTCTTGAGGACAGCAAAAGCAAGTATTGATGTTGGGAGTGGTGAGATAAGCTTTGATATAAGTGGGACTCCCTACTGTTTCAAGTTTTGCCCAAAGGTAGAAGAGTGCCATACTGTCGATGAAATGAAGAGATACAAGACGCTGTGGCAACGTAGCATCAAGAGTAATTGGAGGGGATGTATGGATAGGTCGTCTGAGTTATATGAACCTTGGAGATAGGTGAACCTTGTAGTGTCGCGGCCTCACATTCCGCACCGCGATACTAAGGATTCATTGTCTGTGGGGAGGTCAAGCTCTTTGACCTCTAAATAACTAGAGCGCTCTTGGGAGGCAACCCAATGATCGGGGGATTTAGATATTGTTTAGTGCTTGCGGGAGGGCAACCCATTTCATCTAGTTAATTAGTGCTGACCGAGCGGGCAACCCGATGTTTTTAATTTTCTTGCTTTTAATAAAGACAATCTCCTGAATAAAAGAAATAGAAAAAGTGTGTGCTTAATTCTTGTGTGCTCTTGCTTTGTCTGTTTATTTGTGCAAAACTGTGTATATACATACTGTAGACTAACAACGCAGGAATAAAACAATAAAAAGGACCAAAAATAGGAAGGAACAGATATTGCGCCGATCGGCACATATCTGCGCTGATCGGCGCATTATTGCCCACGTCAGGACAGAAGGCTGCCGACGCCCAGAATTGAAGGGGTGCTAAAAATCAACTAGCATAGTAATTTTTAGAGACAGAGCTATTTCCAAGGTAATTAAAAATATTTTTGAAATAATTTTTGTGTGCAAAATGGTTGCTAAATGACGCAAGAATGGATGAAGAGCAACATCTAGCACAGAAGCGAGGGGCCAGGAGGAAGAATGGACGTCTAGCCGATCAGCGCGCGTTAGCGCCGTTCGGCACGACCACCAGATGGGCCCTGCTACGTATGTCAATGCTAAAGGAACATTGGGAAAAGTGGAAAATTCGGTGAAAGAGATGAACACGAGGCATAAGGATCATCGTCGGACCAAAAGACGAGGTGCAAGGTGACTTGCGCCGATCGGTGCCCAACTGCGCCGATCGGCTCACGTACCCATGCAGTTCCCAAATAGGCGACAAAGGCGGCACGTGTTGATTTTGAGGAACAGGTATGATTTCTATGTAGGTGTGCGATGCAGAGGAGACACGAAATTGACCAAAAGCTAAAAAAGAGACGGTGCACCTATCAGCGCAGTCAACAAGACATCAGAATTCCGTGTTGTTCCCCTGCCAACCAACATGATCTATCGGGAAGCGACATAAAGGAGGGGAATCAAGCGGCACAGTTGTCAGAGCATTCAAAATTTGAATTGTGCCGATCGGCGCGCTCTCAAATTTTGAAATTTCAAGGCGAGTCCTTCTCCTTAAAGTTTCCCACACTATAAAAGGGAGGGCAGGCGCCCCCAGTTCGGCACACCATCCTGGTAATCTCTCTATCTTCCCCACTACCCACGATCTCGGACACGTTTTGCATTCCTTGCAGATGGATCATCTCCGCTCCTCCGTCGGCAAGTTGGGCAAGAGACTGCGCTGGAGAATCAGTTCCGGCGGTAGCGGCGAGTCGAGGGGCGACTCCTTGGCGAGGGGGAGCCCCGGTGCTCACGTTAATAGGTCAGTGGGTGATGCATCCACCAGCTCGGTGGCAGCGATCCATGCCTGCCACTCCGTCTCCGGCGCGCCCCTTCCAGCGGGGTGTGCTACGAGGAGCCAAACGGCGGCAAGCCTTGGGGTTCCCAGATTAGCACCGCCGCCGGCATTCGTGCCGTGCATGGTGCAAGAGGGCTTCACCCTCCTGAGCGCGGAGGAACAGGAGCACTACCTCACGATGAGGGGAAGGTTCGTCCCCAACTTCAACCTGGACGAGACCTTCCTCACCTCGATCGGCATGTGGGAGGACATAGGGAGGATGCTCAACAATCTCGGCTGGATGGACTTCCACCTCCTTCCCATGGACTACAACCTCGACATCATCACCAAGGTTGCCCCTACAATGAGGCTTGGCACCGTAGAAGACGGCAATGAGGCCATCAACTTCCGCGTCCACGACATCAGCTACACGGTGACCATGGAGGCAGCGGCTCAAGCCTTCGGCTTCGACACCAACGCCGATGTTGCCGGCATCATGGGACGTGGGGAGTTGGACTCCTTTTGGAGGCGACTCTCGTTCGTGGAAGAGATGAAGCGCGGAAACATCCGCAACCCGACCATTCAAGTCTTTCATCTGTGGTTGGCGGCGCGCAGAGGCGACAAGGTCGACTCTAGCAATGTCATCGATGCAGATTTGCGGTGGCTCTACAATGCCATCGTGAGTCCGTCTCACTGTAACCCTATGTCGGTGATGGTGCGGGGTTGGCTCGACAAGAGGGGCAAGAAGAGCAAGAAGTTGGCCTTCGGGGCCTATCTTCAACGCCTAGCAGCCCTCGTCTACGACGATGATGGACCAGGAGGGCGCGATGACAAGTGGGAGTGCGTGACGGAGATCGGCGAGAATATGACTTGTGGCAATGTTGTCACGGGAAGTGTTCATGCCAGCTTCCATGTTGGCGGCACCAATGTAAGTCTCCCGTGTGCGGAGCTAGGAGTTTTCCTCCATCGCAAGCTGGAGGGAGGAAATTGGCTTGAGGAAGGTCTCTTGGACGGGGGTCGAGTTCTCAAGGACCGCCGTGGGCGGGTTCGACAACCGGTGACATCTACAGCTGCCGGCGGCGAGTGGGACCCCTAGAATTCACGCCAGGAGTCTCAGTAGTTGTGGGGTCCCATTCCCCGAGGATCAAGGTCCCGAAGGTGCTGATAATGTAGACACTTGACAATACAACATTGGTACAATTTAAGTTGAATATTACATCGTTAAGGTGATCAAAGTGTAGTAGAATAATACAAGTTCATGAATGTTTTGAAAACAGCGGAAGCAAATAACGTTAAGAAACTATGAGCTCGACGATACAGCATAGTGATGATCCATGCCCGAAGAACCATCACTCTAGCAGCACACAACATCACTGCGGTGGCAAGTCGGACTCCCAGTGGGCAGTCCACCTCTCAAGGACTTGCATGTCCCAAGGCATCACATCTACAGGCAATTTGATTTCTTCATTACCTGAAAATAACAATGGCACAAAGCCTGAGTACTAATTACTCAACAAGACTTATCCGTCGAACACCTAGACATGCAATGGCTCTAATAGGTGGCTGATTTGAAAGGACTCACACTAAGCAACCTATTAGTTCTATCAAGTTTTATTTTCTCAACTTAATTGGTTAGCGCATAAAAGTAACTTTAGTGAAGCATCATAAGGTAGTAAAACAATACATAAAGTAAGTACAACATAAGAGCAGTAATAATAATAATCAACAATAAGCAACATAATCCATTTTTCCAAGTATCATGTGCAACTACGTGATTGGCGCAGTGAGCAAGTGGTACTCATTACTGCGAGGGACAACAATTGCAATCGATTTACACCAGCTAGAAAAACCCGAGATACATGACACATACACACCAATTAAGGTCGTATATGGCAACCTTTCGTAGGAAAAGCACCCACACCTCAGGCCGAGTGTGGTGACGTCGAGTGGGCACGCCGTTCTGCCAACAGTACTTCGTGGTATGAACCGCCCACTTCAGCAGCAGGAGGGTCAACAACCAATGCACCTTAACCGTCCTTGATGCAAGTGACCTTTAATGCTACATCGGTTTACTAATGCCCATAAACTAGCATGCATTTGATACTGTTGAATACTTGATCAAGGGGCCGACCACGGACGGGTCCTAGGTTCGACAAGGCAGGACTACTGCAGTCAACACCCATGTGTTGCTGCAAACCTACACATGCATCATCCCTGCCCTGTCATAACATCAAAAGTAAACTTCTTTTATTAAGTTTCGTTCCCGTGGTCAAGTCTTTCCTTAGTAATAATATCTACCTATACTAATAATTACTAAGCATAGCAACACAATACCAATACTACCAAAGTTCTAATGACAGTAGCATAGGCCATTTGGGGTATCATGCAAGGTGGGTTTCAATCAACTCCTATGACCTAATGCATCAATAATCATAGACACTAGCAACATTATAAACTAGCAAAACTTTATAAAAGGGTGAATGCAAACTGGGGCTTGCCTGGATCAACGTTAGTGTTAGCAACTACAACTTCTTGCTCTTGAGGGTCAATATCCTTCTAAAAATCCTCTTCTTGCTCCTGGTTGTCATTACCTATATGATGGAGTTGAGTTAACGGCATTGTCGGGACATCGTTTAATGCGACGATATGACACATGCAAAGCACATTAGTGTTTTAATGTCAACAAAATTATTATTATGTTCTCGAAGCCATATGCTTCAGAGAAGTAAAGTTGATATTAAGGAAATTATGTGTAGATATTCTTTATGCAATTAAATAGAGTAAATGAGTGATATGAGCAAGTAAATTAATTAGTATAGTAAATTTATTTCTAGACATGTGTGATTTTTATGCCAAGTGGCATGGACAAATTATTTATAAATTATTTACTAGAATTAATTTGAGCAAGCACACTAAATAAATTTCAGAGCCTAAAATAATTCATATTTTACCAAACCAAAATTTGTGATGGTAGATAATCATGTTTTTACTAAGCATGCAAAAATCAGGATTTAATTTTATTCCTAGAATTTCTGGTGAGTTATTTAGTGATTTTAGAATTAAATGAATTAATAAAAATACATGTACATAGACCATGATTTATCATTTTGCTAAAATAGAGCACTTCAAGATGAATCTGACAAAATTTACTTGAACCTCATTGGATTTATATTCGAATTACTATGGTTTTTAGAAGTTTTTAGCTATTTTCTGCCATTTTCCTGGTATTTTCTGGTTTAGGGACTGCCACGTAGATGACACATCAAAGCCACGTAGACGCCACGTCGGTGCCACATGGGCGACAGCGAGGCTGCCAGTCAGCGCCGACAGAGGCAGAGCAGCTCGCCGGAGAGCTCGCTGCTGGGCGCGTCCCTGGGTGGAAGCTTGTCACGAGAGCATAGAATTGATGCGCATACCGAGGCGAACGGGTTGGCGGGGTTCCTGAGGCTGGATTCTCACCGAACGGGTGCCGGCGTCGAGAGGTGGTGAAGGTTGAAGGTTCGGCGGTGTTGCGTTTCTTCTACAGGGCACCAACTCGGACTTCATCGCCGCGCACAGCTTCACTGCGACACCACGAAGCGCGGCATCGGGCAAGGTTACGACGAAGAGGACCAGAAGGTAGAGCTCGTCATGGAGCGGCTTTGGCGAACAGCGGCAAGGGGTAGGACCGGGCAAAACTGAGATGCCGGTGACTCTAGAGGAGGAATCAAGGAATCATGAGGTCAGAGAGGTGCGTGGAATGTTTGTGCTTACGTGCGAAGTGGAATGAGGCAAGGAGGCTCACCGAGCACTGCGAATTCTATCCAGCAACGGAGGACGTCGCCAGGGGAATCTCCTCTGGTTTTCCTTCAATTCAATCCATCCACGCACGAATTTGGCCAGGCTGGGTCAGGCTAAGGTAGAGGGGGAGTAGGTGAGTGCTTTGGAGCTCTCAGCTCGACTCGGAGGGCAGGGAATCAGTGGCCATGTGAGGTCGACTCAGGTTCAGTAATGGTGACTGGAAATGAACTGTCACACCCCAAAATTTCAAATTTTGGTTTGTGACCCAATTCCATTAAATTTCAACATTTTTTTATAATAGATTAAAATTTTATTATAAATTAATTAGATAATTAGAGAATTATAATTTATTTTAGGCAAAAGGGCTATTTTCTAAATTAAATAAATTAATTTAGGTTATTATTATTTTGTATGTTGCATTCATGCCAATTAGTTGCATGTAGGATTTAATTGTGTGCAAAACTATTTTTAAAAGTTGTGTAGAACTTGATTTATAGTAGTATATAGTAAATAGGAGCTTTATTTAGAAAATAGGAAGGAAGAGAAATAGATTGAGAAAGAAAAGGGAGAAAACAAAGCTCTGGGCCGAGCTCCCCATTTCCAGCCCATCCGGACCGTCTCTCCATTCCCCCACTCTTCCCCTTCAGCCCAATCGGCCCAAGCTGCACCCCACCAGCCCAACCGCCTGCGTCCCCACACAGAAGGCCCCTGGCCGAAAACCCGCCTTCCTCCCCACCATCTCCTCTCACTGACACATGGGGCCCGCCTATCATCCCCGACCTCCAGCCGGGATCCCCGCCCCCTTTCCATTTCTCCTCTCCCCGTTCAAAATCCGCGCTGCACGCGCTCGACCCCCCCCCCCCCCCCCCCGACACCACGTGCGAGATCCCCACGACGCGCAATCACCGCCCCGGCTTGCCCCCGTCAAACCACCGCTGCTAGCTCCAATTTTTGGAATGCGGCGAAGTTCTCGGCCTCTGCCCCCCGGCAAATTCCCGGCAACCCTAGCAACTCCCCTTCTATAAAACCTGAGCCATCGGCCCCCCTGCACCCCATCCTCACCGCGCCCGAGTTCTCCCCCTCTCTCATTTGCTCCAGCGCCGCCGTGCGCAAGTTCTCCATCACCGCCGGTAAGAGCTCCTCCGCCGCCACGATTCCACTTGTCCGACGCCTCCCGATCCGACTTGACCCATCGCAGCGCATCGCAAGTGCTCGAGGACCGTTGCGAGTTGACCCCGGCCACTTCCCGTCATCGCTCAACCCTCCTTGATGTCGCCGACGAGCCCGAGCCGTCGATCGTCACCGTGAGCCATCCCCGACCCTCTGCTCCCCGTTGTGATTCCCCTCTGTGAGATCCCCGTGTTCTCCTCCCCCCTCTGGTTCCCTCCCGGCCGAGCTCCAACCACCGGAGCGCCGATTCCGGCGAGCTCTGCCGCGCGCCGCCGCGCTGGCCGCCGGCAGCCCCCGCCTCCCCCTCTGTTTTAATCTTGGCCGTTGGATCTTGATCCAACGCACCAGATTACATACCCCTGCACCTTGGACCTGTGGACCACGGGTCCACAAAACCCATAGACCCGGTCCACGGGATTTAGCTTTAAATTAATTCGCTTAATTCCTGGTTAATGCTACCCTTTTGTGGATAGGCCCCTGGGTTTTGTTAAAATTAGATTTAAAATCTAATATTTATCCAAAACCTTTACTTAATGATATTTAGGCCCCTGAACTTGTTTTTAATTATTTTAAGCACTGTATTTTTTATAGAAAAGCCCCTGTACCTTTCTGAATTAATATTTTAACCCTGTATTTTTATAGAAACACCCCTGTACTTTATTAAAATTATTATTTTGGTCATGTAATTTTATAGAAACGCCCCTGGACTTGTTTTTAATTATTTTTAAGTCCTGCCTTTTTACACTTTAATCCCTAGACTTTACCAAAATTACATTTTTATTTCCTAAAATTTTCATAAACTGAATTGTCACCCTATTATTTTACAATTTAGTCCCTATACTTTTCTAAAATTACTTTTAGGTCCCTAAACCTATCTGTTTTTACTATTTTAGCCCCAAAACTTCAAACCTTCATAACTTTTCAACCGTAACCTGGATCTAAGTAATTCTTGCGCCAACACGATCGTAGTGATCAATATTATTTATTTATACTGTCTTACAATAATTTGCTAATTTTACTATTTTAACCCTGTACCTTCAAACCTTTATAACTTTTTACTTGTAACTCCGATTTAGATGATTCTTGTGCTCACACGATCGTAGCAATTCGTACTATATTTTGAGTTTGATTTTAAAGTACTTATTATTGTTTGGTGCACTATTTCTTAGTTTGTTTATATGATTGTGTGCATGTCATGCCTGCGTGACGTTAATTAGAGCACGTGTTGACCCTGGAATCGCAAGAGCATGAATTGAAGACCTGAGCAACAACATCCATTTTCAGGCAAGTGTCCTTGATGCATATTGTATCTATTATAACATTATTGTAGAAATGCATGCTTGTGTCAACTGAATGGGTACCTATTGTTAGGGTTTCCCTAGTATTGCTTTATTCTTTTCCTTGTCGCCTTGAACTAGTTGGTTGGTTGGTTGTGGGTAGATAATCCTTAGGTTGCCTATGGGATGTGGGGTTAATATGAATCTTGATTAATGAACGATATCATGTGGGAAGTGATTGGTAATTCTTTTAGTAACATGGATTAGGGATCTATGCAAGACGAATGGAATGGATGTGGTGTCGTGGGCACATGGTTGGTGGTAGTAGGCTTGTTGTAGATCCTAGGACCCGGTTCTTGGAGCGATGACCCAGGAAAACAGTGCCATCACAAGACCGATATGGGTAAGGCTTGGCCTAGTAGTTAGGTGTTCTCCTAGTGTTGGTGCAGCATTTTGGTGGAGCGGGGAATGGAAGTCAAGAGGAGTGTCCTCGGATCCGAATGGCTCAAGAGGGGGCTCCTGGGGTGATTAGTTCCTTAGTGATGGGCTATCACTTATGGACGGGAGTGGAACCTTAGTGGCTAGCATGTACTGGGAGACACTTTGGAAAAGCCTCATAGTGAAACCCTGCCACACACCAAAGGAAGTGTGTAATGTGGGTCACGTCCACGGGCACAAAGGGAATCACAACTTGTGGGTAAAGTGGTACAAACTCTGCAGAGTATCAAACTATCATGATAGCCGTCCTCACGGTCAAGAGCGGCCTGGAATCCTCACAAGATTAGTTGGTTATGGATTGGAATGGTTGGTTGGTGGATGGGATTGGACTTGGTTTTGATAGTACCCTATGGATTAATGGATGGATGACCCCACCTAGTAATTAGGATGCCTAGGAAATTAAAAGGTCATGCAATAAACCCCTATAAGCCTTCCTTTTCTTTAGCCCCATGTCATCTTTTCCCCCACTTGCTAAGTACGGCACGTATTCACCCTTGCTATATACCACATTGCTGCTCAGCTACATGAGAAGGTTGGTGCAATGATGAAGACAATGGAGAAGAGCTCTAGGCCTAATGTCTTCCGGTCGACTTCTTGTGGGACCTGAAGGACGCCAACGCTTAGTTTATTCTGCTGCAATGTAATCTTTTTTTCTGTTGACCTATGGGTCACTATTGTAATAATGTTATCAATTTAATAAAGATATTGTTCTTTTATCACGTATATTGTCATGTGTGCGTGAAAACTTGATCCTGGGCATGCATACAGATGCATTCAGTTTTGGTCATTGGAACCGGGTGTGACACGAACTCAGAGGGAGAAAGAGAGAAGAGGGAGCAGGGGAAATAAGGGCGGAGGAGTTCTTGCGAGGTGGTCACTAGGACTAGATGGTCATGCAGGAGGGAATGGATTGGTTGGGGGGGGGGGGGGTGGAGAGCGGTAAGAGCGCTCGGCATTGAAATCCTTGCCGATCGGTCGATGGTGGCGTGCAGAGGGGATGAAGAGAAGGCCGTTGGGCGGCGCTGCGGCTGAGGGGACAGGACGGGGTGAGGCAGAGGGGGCAGGCGACGCTGTAGCGACGTGGGGTTCCGAGGCGGGGAGGCCTAGGGCGCTGGCGTGCGGAGGAGAGGGAGGCATGCGTCAGGGAGAAGATCTACGCCAGTGAGAGGAAGAAGAGAATGATTTTGCACTGCGCCCCATAAACTTTCAAGATCCTTGCAAATAAGCCCTTGGTCAAAGGTAAATCCAAAACAAATAGCTAGGCACCTCCAAATGAATTGGGATTTTGCACATAATTCCCTTGGGATATTTGTGGTGTTCTGGTGGGACCCAATTTACTAGCGGATTTATAATTATTTTATAATTATTTCCCCATTGTGAAAGGTTTCTATATGTTTTAATTAATTAATTGGGGTATTTTCACATATGGTAAAATGCTCATTAAATTCATTAAATTCTATTTTATTATTACCAATCTGATTATGAATTTATTTGACATATGTTATATTGAAATGTTTAAGTTACTTCTATATCTTGGTTGCAGGGTTTTTGAATTGCCTAGAATTATTTAAAAATTGAGTGAGGTCTTATTATTTCATGCTACCCTTAACTATAATTTGTGCTCTTCAAGCTTGTTAGGCAAAAGTGAGACACCTGGGTGTTACAGTCCTCCCTGGTTAAAGAAATCTTGTCCCGAGATTATGAACAAGGCAAACTAGAGGGACGTACGGTGGTCAAAATATACTTGCGTATGATGACCAAAATTTTGGGTAATGGGTACTAAAAAATTCTTCAGATTCCCAAGTGGATTCATATTTTGAGTGATTACTCCACTGAATTTTATAGAACTTGATGGTTCTTTTACGGGTTGTGCGCTCTTTCTCATCGAGGATCTTTATTGGTTGTTCGGAGTATGTGAGGTCTGGTTGAAGGTGATTATATTCTTCCAAGATCTTGTCAATGGGTGGTTTGAGACACAACTTTAGCTGAGAGACGTGAAAGGTGTTATGAACTCCAGATAGATTAGCGGGTAACTCTAGCTTGTAGGCTATGTTTCCACATCGTTCTAGAATTTGGAATGGTCCAATATAACGAGGAGCTAACTTTCCTTTGACTCCAAATTGTTGGATACCCTTCATAGGCAACACTCGGAGATAGACATAGTCACCTTTATTGAAATATAGTGGTCTATGTTGTTTGTTTGCATACTTCTCCTGACGGCATTTAGCAGCTTTAAGATTTGTTTGAATGATATGAAGTTTTTCTTCAACATCCTTTACAAGATCAGGACCAAATGTTACTCTTTCTCTAGGTTTGGACTAGTTCAGAGGGGTTCTACAACTGCGACCATAGAGTGCTTAAAATGGTGACATTTTTACACTCTCCTGGTAACTGTTGTTATACAAAAACTCCACATAAGGTAGATACACTTCCCAATTACCACCATGTGCTAAAACACATGATCTAAGCATATTCTCCAAAATTTGGTTGACACGCTCTGTTTGTCCATCGGTAGCGGGATGGTAAGCAGAACTATGAATTAAGCCTGTACCCAAAGATGCATGTAGCTATTCCCAGAAGCGAGTGACAAACTGCGAACCACGATCTGAGATGATGGTTTTGGGTACTCCATGAAGACACATAATTCTTGCGATGTATAGCTCTGCATATTGCCGTATGCTATATGTACTGTTGACTGGCAAGAAGTGAGCAGATTTTGTGAGTCTGTCCACAATGACCCAAATCGAATCATGCTTCCGAGAGGTGAGAGGGAGGCCAACAATGAAGTCCATGCTGATGTCTTCCAATTTCTAGGCGGGAATACTCAATGGTTGAAGTAATCTGGCCTATTTCAGATGGTCAGCCTTTACTCTGTGGTAAGTATCACATTCTGTAACATAACGGGCAACTTCTCGCTTCATTCTTGTCCACCAAAAAATTTTCTTCAATTCTTGGTACATTTTATTACTAACCGGATGGATGGAGTATTTGGATAGATGTGCTTCATCCAAGATTTTCCGTCGAAGTTCAAAGTCCTTTGGTACTACTAAATGGTTATTGAACCATAGAGTACCGTCCGAGTCTTGTGTGAAACATTTTGCTTTACCGTTTTTAATGTTTTGACGGATATAATTCATACCAATGTCATTCTTCTATGTAGCAATGATTTCTTCGCGGATGGTGGAATGTATACTAAGGTTGCTGATCACTACAGTAGGCAAAACACGAAAGCTAGGTTATGAAATAGTCACGTGGTTGCTGCTGTCCTGAAATTCCAGCACCAAGTTATTGCAGTGGATTTTTCTGCTTAACACGTCGGCGACTACATTAGCCTTGCCTAGATGATAATGAATCTCTAGATTATAATCCTTGATTAATTCCAGCCACCGACATTGTCTCATGTTCAGATCGGTCCGAGTGAAAATGTATTTCAAGCTCTTATGATCTGTGTAGATATGCACTAAATTCCCGAGTAGGTAATGCCTCCAAATCTTTAGCATTTTCCAACTCATGATTCCACCATCTGTGAAGAAATCATTGCTGCATAGAAGAAAGACATTGGTATGAAATACATCCGTCAAAACATCAAAAATGGTAAAGCCAAATGTTTCACACAAGACTCAGACGGTACCCTATGGTTCAATAACCGTTTAGTTGTACCAAAGGACTTTGAACTTCGACAGAAAATCTTGGATGAAGCACATCACTCCAAATACTCCATCCATCCAGGTAGTAATAAAATGTACCAAGACTTGAAGAAGAATTTTTGATGGACAAGAATGAAGCGAGAAGTTGCCCGATATGTTATAGAATGTGATACTTGTCAGAGAGCTAAGGCTGACTATTTGAAACAAGTCGGATTACTTCAACCATTTAGTATTCCCACCTGGAAATGGGAAGACATTAGCATGGATTTTATTGTTGGTCTCCCTCTCACATCTCGGAAGCATGATTCGATTTGGGTCAATGTGGACCGACTCGCCAAATCTGCCCACTTCTTGCCAGTCAACAATAGATATAGCATACGGCAATATGCAGAGCTATACATCATAATAATTTTGTGTCTTCATGGAGTACCCAAGACCATCATTTCAGATCGTGGTTCGCAGTTTGTCGCTCATTTCTGGGAACAGCTGCATGCATCTTTGGGTACAAGCTTAATTCGTAGTTCTGCTTACCATCCCGCTACCGATGGACAAACAGAGCGTGTCACCCAGATTTTGGAAAATATGCTTAGAGCATGTGTTTTAACACATGGTGGTAACTGGGATGAGTACTTACCATATGCGGAATTCTCATATAACAACAGTTACCGGGAGAGTGTGAAAATGTCACCCTTTGAAGCACTCTATGGTCGAAGTTGTAGAACACTGTTAAACTGGTCTGAATCTGGAGAAAGAGTAACATTTGGTCCTGACCTTGTCAAGGATGCAGAAGAAAAAGTTTGTACCATTCGAGCAAATCTTAAAGCTGCTAAATGCCGTCAAGAGAAGTATGCAAACAAATGATGCCGTCAAGAGAAGTATGGTGCACGGGGTGGAAAGTTCTGTTGTTGTGGTGGCCTCGAGTAGTTCTTACCAAGCTGTCACTGATACTATTGCTGCGGAGATGCCCGGCAACGCTACCCGGTAGGTGAAGTGTAAATCAGGCGATGCTTCGCCTGTGGGGCAGCAGAGGCACTAGCAGGGGCCTTTCTCTTGCGATCTTCTTCTTCAACTTGGCGCATAGCGCCTTCCTGCACAATAGCAGCATTAACCAAGTTGTTGTACGTGCCGGTTGTCTGCCAAGTCAGACGCTTCTTGAGTGTGGCATTCATACCACACAGAAATGCATATCTCTTCTTCTCCTTAGTATTGACATACTCAGTGGCATACTTAGGAAGGTGATTGAAAGATTTAGAATATTGGAGGACATTCCTCCCTCCTTGTTTCAGATCCATAAATTGCTGGAATTTCCTCTACATAAGGCCATCTAGAATGAAATGAGCACAAAATGTAGCCTTGAACTCATTCCATTCAATACGGCGTCCAGCGGGTAGAGAAGCTTCATAATTGGCCCACCAGGCACTAGCAGAGCTCTGGAGTTGTTGGGCGACGAACAACACCTTCTGGTGCTCGGTGCATTCCAGCAAACTGAATTTAGACTCAGTCTGATGCAGCCAATGATTAGCATCCAACGGCTCTCTGGCACGCTCGAAGGTTGGTAGATGAGTACCCAGAAAGTCTGAGTAAGTGCTCTGTCGGGGCTGGTTGTTGTTGTAGCGGTTGCCTCCACGTCCACCCAAGTTGGGCGTGTTCTCCTCCAGCTGACAGAGCAGATCGGAATCATTCTGCTGCCGGTTGACCACAACAGCCAGTATTTCAGCCAGTGAGGGCTGAACATTAGCTCCCTGATGAGAGCTCTCAGGATCATCCTGATTCGGAGTACGCACCATGCTGCAATTTATACGGTTACACATTAGTTGTTTCTCAAATAATCCATGAAAACGCATGTGCAAGAATATAAATTTGCAAGAGGCATAAATAAAGTTTCAGAAGTGACAACCATCTCCATTAATTTGATTCAGACTACATGGTTGTTAAAAGGACATCACCACACGATTTCTCACACCTATGTGCCAACACATAGCTACGGTATTGCGGGCACATTATGCAAGATTTACAATCCTATATCCGAACTAGAGATACAAATACTACACGACCGTACACAGGGGTGTAACGTACCATCTACTCCTGGTCTATATCTTCCAGCTCTTCTGGTTCTTCCGGTTCCATAGGCTCTCCCGGTTCCTCCGGATCCATCATTTCCACATCTTTAATACCGGTAGGTGCCATCTCTACATCCATTTGTTCTCCGTATTCCATGATGATCTCATCCCAATTCCCTTTAATAGGAAGGTGGACAACTTTGAATGCGTCCAAGTCATCTTGAGCCTCAATCATATCATGCTCAAAATCTTCTGCATCCTACAAGGCTTGGTCACGTTCTTCTATAATCGCATCCATCTCTTCATTCTTTGCTTGGATTTGTTGGTTCAGTTCTGCAATTTCCTCATCCTTAGCTTATTTTTTGACTTCGGAAAGTCAAAGTGCAGCATGAAACACATCCAGTCGGTGGCTCAAGTTTGTGCACAAGGCAAAAGTGGATAAGCCATAATACTCTATTATGGGCAGCATAGGATCATGGTGGCGATGGTTTGCATCAAAGATGAAGTCCACACGCCGATTCCATTCAAAATCCTTCACATCACTGATGGGCAATATTCGATGGGTGTTCCCGCAACGTCGTGCTTGTGATCTTCACAAAACCGATTGAGTGCCTTGAAAGCAGCAACACGTCAAGTGGAAGGCAAATCTGTCCCAGAGACGCTAATGGTCCAAGATTCCCACGCTGGAGCAACCGAGTAGTTGGTGGGGACTGCCACATGGATGACACATGAGGGGACTCCATGCTCCTCAAATTCCTTGCCAACATACATGGTAGGGGTATCATAACCAAAGCCACGGAGAACTCTCCAAAATCGTCGAGTCATTCCGATGAATTCCAGGTCGTCGGTGATCTCCCAACCCGGTGGTGATTGGTTGTTTTCGGCCATCTACAAGGAAAGTATTTTGATTGAGTCAAACCTTCCTTACAGTAAAGATGCATTTCACATAAAGTGCTATGAAATATAGAGATAAAGTTTTAGTTTACATTTTCCAGTCTCAAGGGGCAATAATACGGTAACGGTTTTTAAAACAGATTCTATCTTGACTATATAACAGTCAGAAAAGTGAGTATTTTGATCCGAAAACAAGGTCTTCAAAACTAGGGCTTGGAACAATGTTACAGTAGACTTTCATAGCTTTCCAGATTGTATTTACACTCTATAAGGATCATGACCATTGAGGTCACCCCGAGGTATGGAGTTTTGGTGATGCATGACAAACATGAAATGTGACTAATATCTACACGAGTGTTGTTTATGTAGGAAACCCTTTCTATCTTATGATGATTGTCTACGGCGTCCTTGGCAATGGATGACAATGACCGCAAGCATGGAGGCTTGTGAACTTGATGGAGTCCAAGGGTTGATGGAGATGGATCAAAGCGGAGAACAAGCTATGGAGCAAGTGTTTGATACACTTGTCTAGATGTTAGGCTTTGACTCCATAGGAAAAACCGGACTATCAAGGGGGTCTAGGTCATTGTCTTAGGTCATGTTGTAAGCTTCATGACCATTGATGATTGAATCCCCAAGGTATGAATATTTTGGTGATAGATGGCAACTATGAAATTGTGGGCTAATATCTACATGAGTGTTGTCTATGTAGGAATCATCTCTTAACTCTATTGCAAATCATATGGATGATGGTGTCCTTGGAGATTGATGACAATGACCGCAAGCATGGAGGCTTGTGAACTTGATGGAGTCCAACGACTGTTGAAGATGGATCAAAGCGGAGAACAAGCTATGGTGCAAGTGTTTGGAACACTTGAGTAGTTGTTAGGGCTTTGAGTCCATAGAAAAAACTGGACTATCAAGGGGGTCTAGGTCATTCTCTTAGGTCATGTCTAGTCGGTGATATGCAAGGTTGCTCAGTGAAATCACAGGCACTAGGTGACAGTGGAGAAGCCAAGGAGCTGTTCGGAGAAGCCGAGAAACAAAGTCAAGTGAGGATGACAAGTTTCAACTTCTGGACATAGATACCGGACAGAAGGGTCAATGGAGACCTGACTGTACGGTCACTATGTGGAGTTGTCTGGGCCTTCCAGCGAGGAGCGAGGAATCTATCTGTGCGAGGGATCATAGATACCGGATGGTCCGGTCTATAGACCGAACGGTCTAGTCTGTAAGGGTGAAGCACGGGACAGAGAAGAAGCCAAGTCTCTAGAATCCGACGAGGAAGTCCGATGCGTCGGACTTGTCCGACGGTTGGACAGACCAGACAGTCTGGTCTGCTGACCGGATGGTTCGATAAGTACATGGAAATCGCCTGTGCATAGAGGAGCCAACGGCTAGGAGAGCCGTTACAGGAGTGACCGGACGGTCTGGTCTGGCAGAGACCGGACAGTCCAGTCACTGCACCCAGAAAGGTGATTTCATGGAGCAACGACTAGTTTGAGGTTGGGAGCCTATATAACTTCGTTGCTAGGGTCTTGGAGACAACTCTTGGCTAGTGGAATACTAGAGAGCATTTGGTAAGGTCCAAAAGGATAAGAGGAGAGCACTAAGAGGAGATATTGCATATCTTGGGAGTGCTAGTGAAGAGTAGCTTGGGCATCTTGCACATCTAAGGCTAGAGTGTCCTTGAGGGTGTGATCTAGATTGTTACTCTTGATCTATGGTGAGACCTAGACCGGTTAGGTGTCGGTGATCGAGCCTATCGTGATCGGTTGTGAAGGCCGTCACACGTTTGTATACGGTTTGAGCCCACCGTTGGAAGGGGCATCAATAATGAGCGCCCGTGTTGGCTCGAGGAGTCCGACAAGTTCTCGAGGGAGGTGAGCTTGTGCTTTGTGCAGCGGTGATGCACACCGTGTCTTCACTCGAGGGGTGATTGTGGGCTCGTGTGCGAGAACTCTACTAGGTGGTGGGAGGGACCGGGACTCCGGCGGGAGTGGTCCAACGAGGATTAGGGGAAGGCGCCATCCTTCTGAGACCTCGGGAAAAAATCATGAGTATTCATTGACCCTCTCTTTACTATTCCACATTTGTGTGCTCTAGTGAGTAGGGTAACTTGTGGCTTGCATAGGCTAGTGTGAACGGTTTCCGCTCTTTATGTTATCATGAACACTAGCATGTGTAGGGTCTTGGATTACTAGACTTGCATAGGTTTTCTTATCTTGTTAGACTTGAGTAGCAAAATTGAAGTATTTGGATTCGTGAGTGGCTTACCGATTCACCCCCCCTTCTCGGTACGCCTTCGGTCCATACAAGTGGTATCAGAGCCAAGTGCTCATCTTTGAGGCTTCACCGCCTTGAGTAAGGATGCCAGGATAGACGGGGAGTGTTCCCATATTCAATGGTGGGGACTATGCTTATTGGAAGGCTCGCATGCAAGCCTACCTTTAGTCCCTTGATCCGGAGATATGGTCGGTCACTCATGAGTCCGATACGAATGTGAACCTACTTGAGCCTGACTACATTAAGTGTAATGCTAAGGCCAAGAATGCTTTGTTTGCTTGCATCTCTAAGGATGTTTTTGCTCAGCTTGATGCTAGTACTTCATCATATGGTATCTGGACTGAGATTGAGGGGCTCTATGAGGGCACCAGTGATGTCAAAGAGGAAAGATACTATGTGCTGAAGAACAAGTATGATAACTTCACTAGATTGCCACATAAGAGAGCTAACACTGTTTATTCTCGTTTTCATGTACTAGTGGAGGAGATCAATGCACTTGGGGATGATTTCAAGATGAAGCCCGTCGAGGTGATAAGAAGATTCTTGAGGCTATTCAAAGACCCTAAGTATGAGTCCATCATCACCTTCATCTTGAAAGGTGACCTCAAGACCAAGACCATGAAGGAAGTAGTGGGCAAGATCACCGCCTTCGAGAGCTACCAATTGGGGTTGGATGATCCTCAACCATCCAATCTGCTCTACCGGCTGACAAGCAAGAATCTAGCAAGAGCAAGAAGCACAAGAAGAAGGTGATCATTGAGGATGATGATGAAGAAGATGATGATGAGGGTGACTTGACTGAAGACTTGGCTCTTCTCATGAGGAAGATGAAGAACTTCAAGAACAAGTTTGCTTCGAAGTCAAGAGGCAAGTGCTTCAATTATGGCTCAAAGAATCACTTTGTTCGAGAATGCCCAAAGCCCAAGAAAGAAGCATTCAAGTCACAAGATTCAAGTGAAGAAGAAGAAGAAGACCCCAAGGCCAAGTACAAGAAGAAGAGGTTCTTCAACAAGGACAAGAGCAAAGGCAAAGGCAAAGCTCAAGACTACAAGAAGAAATCTTCTCGCAAGGCCCTTGTTGGAGAGTGGACAAGTGACAACTCATGTGATGAGTCCTCTTCCTCAAGTGATGAAGAAGTGGCCGGTCTAGCCATGATCATGACCATACCTACACGAGCTCTTCCTCCACCTCCCATGGGCCTCATGGCCGCGAGCCAACTTAGGGAGAGTGAGGATGAGAGCAGCGATGAAAGCGATGATGAGGAGCACACGTGTGTCGAGCTTTGGAGTATGCTAGAGCAAGCCCGTGACATCGCCATCAAGAAATCCATAATGTTGGATGTGGTAAGAAAAGAGTGTAAGTTGTCTAAGGACCGTGTTGGTGAGCTTGAGAGTGAGCTCAAGGACCTTGTCTCATCTCATGAGGCCCCAAACAAGAGTTATGACAAACTCAAGGGTGATCATGTAGAGCTTCATGAGAAGTACAAGACCCTTGAGATTACTTATGAGGCCATCAATGTTGAGAACCTTGCCTCTCCCTCCCCTAGTTCATCTAAGAGTGATGCTTCTACTATGTGTGATGAACTAACCACCTCGGTTGAGGTTTCTTCTCTTGAGCCATTTGTTTTGAAGGAATACCATAAGCTCAAGGAAGAGACGAAGATGGTGATGGACGGCTTTGAGAGGCTCACACGAGGTAGAGCCATCCACAAGGAGATTCTTGGGAGGAACATTGTGAACAATGTATCCCACCGGGGACTTGGCTCATATCCCGCCGCCATCGACATCATAGGGACAAGTGACTCCATCCCCACATGGATCAAACCCCTTCTCGCCGAGGACTACTATTGCGAGAGGTGTTGCAAGGATGGACATGCCACCAAGGATTGTCCCATGGTGAGAAATTTCATTGTTTTGCCTAACGCTAACTTGTTCCATGAGAACACACATTTCAAGCTTTTTAGGAACAAGGATGGCAAGGTGAAAGCTATGGCCTTGGGACCACCAAACAAGAAGAGGAAGGTCAATAGCATATGGGTGCCTAAGTGCATTGTTGATCTTGAGAGATCGGCTACGTACAAATGGGTACCAAAGAACAAGACCTAGATGGTGGTGGTGGTGGACCGAATTCTTTCATAAAGATCATGTGAAGTCCACCACAAGTGACATGGACCTCAACGACCTATCTACTCATGAGGGAGGTAACCGTGTTAGTTCTTGGTAGTTGTAGTATGTTTTTCTTTCTCTTGCATTGCATGGTAATTCGGACTCCTTTGTGACTAGTGTGCTTTGCATCCGTGCATGTGTAAATAACTAAAAGAAAAAACACATAAAAATTAGTCAATGTCTAACCCATCCAAGATAGCTATAAGCAAGGGGGAGTGCTTGGTATGGTGGTTTGACTTCTCTCATGGCAAGGGCATGGCTTATAGTGAGTAAGCTTGGAAGGGGTTCAAACTTGACATTATTAGGTTTCCTTTGTGTCTTGTTCTTTAACATTGCTTGCATCCACATGGCATGTTCACTTTCATTGCATATGTAAATTGCTTGTAGCATGCATCATATAGGAAACACAAAGGAGGCTTGTCACATTTGGAGATATTTTTGCCTCTTTCTCTATATGAGATTACATCTCGGTAAGTGTGACCAAAGGAAAGGATTGTGCTTCATGCCCATTGAGCAAGCTCTTATGAACTCCGAGGTTAAATCTACTCGTGAGGTTCATGGACTAAGGCTCATACATACCCTTTGGTTCTTAATTGCCTTGGTTCTTATTTGCTCGATCTTTCATTTGGCATTTGCAAAAACTATGAGGCCATAGAGTGCCACTATTTGAAAAAGAGTGTTTGAGAGTTCCCTCTATATTCCAAGTGCGGTGTTCCTTTGTGTGTTTAGCGAGGGCACTTGGAAAATGGAGAAAGTTCTTGACTCAGCAAATTCTGGAAGTGACCGTACGGTCCGGTCTTTAGACCGTACAGTCCAGTCAGTGGCACTGGAAATAGTGCCTAGGGGGAGTCTGGTCGTAGAGACCGGATAGAGCTGTGACACCCCAGTGTCTCACTTCTACTTAACAAACATGAAAGAGCACAATCATGAACAATATATCATGAAATGGTAAAGCCCATTTATTGAATTAATTCCAGGTAATTAAAAACCCTGCAACCAAATTGTGGGCCAAATGAAATTTTGTTATACAACACATGCCAAATAAATTCATAATCAGATTCATAGTAATAATATAGAATTTGATGAATAAAATTAGCATTTTACCATATTTGGAAACACCCCAAATAATTAATTAGAATCTAGGAACCTTTCAAATTTGAATTTAAATACAAAAATCTCCAAAACAGTTCTGACCAAATGGGCACCACTAGAGCACCAGGAATATCTCTAAGGGCCTTTGTGCAAAATCCCATAAAATTAGGAGCTTCCTAGATATTTGTTTGGAAATATCTTTGTCCAAGGACCTGTTTGCAAGAAATCAAATAGTTCAAGGGCTGCAGTGCGAAATCTTCTTTTCTTCTTCCTCACTGGCGTAGAGCTCCCCCCCCCCCCCCCCACCGACGCCTTCCTCTCCCCCGCACGCCACCGCCTGCACCCTCCCTACCTCGGAACTCTACCGCGCATAGTGTTGCCTGCCCTCTGCTCACCCCGTCCCATCCCATCAGCACCCCCATTTTCCCCATCCCGTCTTCAATTCTCACCGCACCGACCGGCTCTGCCATGGCCGCTTCAGAGGTTCGCCCAACCCTTCGCACCTGGCCGCTCCCGTCATCTCAGCTGCATAGACCGATGCGCTGACTTAGCACGAACCCAAGCCACCCACCCCGGATCCCTCGGCCATAACCAGCTATCTCTGCTCTCATTTTTCCCCCACCACTAGTCGCCATTACCGAACCTGAGTCGACCTCACGTGGCCACTGATTCCTTGCCCTCCAAGTCGAGCTGAGAGCTCCAATGCACTCGCGTACTCCCCCTCTACCTTCCTCTGACCCTGCCTAGCCGAATTCGTGCATGTTGACGGCTGTTAAGTACCATTTTTTACCGTCAACTATACTCAAATAAAGGAGAATTTGGCATTTCATACACGCATGCTTTAGCACAATAATATAGTTCCACTTGTACTTGGAGAACTTTGTGCATGCAGGAGGAAATGTGAAGGAAACACCTCAAAAGGCAAGAAAACACACTTTCGACCAATCAGAGAGTGCCACATGGACGTCACACGGATTGAAGGGCCCATTTTCAGCACTTAACCGATGTAACTCCCTGTAATACCGCGCAAACCGATGTCAGGGCCCATAGGACAGCCACCTGGAGAAAGCACAGGCCAGGAGGGGCCACCCCCAGGTCGGCCGACCTGGTCAGGTCGGCCGACCCGGCCGGGCGCCCTCTCCGCCTGGGCTTCCACGTGTTGGCTCCTCCGCGACTCCTGATGACGGTTTGAGATGCCTTCCGTGGCGGTTACTCTCCCTTGCCGACCTATTGAGGCTATAAATAGGAGGGTGTGCCTTCACACTCAACACACACCACAAGAAGCATTTCTCTCTTGCTAGTAGTAGTTCTTGGAGTTTTAGTGGAGTTAGGCTGAGTCTAGAGCTCTCTAGTCCCAAGTGTTCACTTGGAATTGGTATGGCTCTTGTATCTTTTCCCTTTTGTAAGACTTTGCTCTTATCAATATATATATATTTTCTATATAGTTGTGCTTGGGTCATGAGTTTCTTGTTTGATACTGTGATCCATATATGTGATAGTATAGTCTACTTGTGTGATAGTAGTTTATATTTATTATACTACTATTGTCATGCTAGTTATATACCGTCACTATAGTCTAGTTTATATGTTATAGTCTCTATGCTTAGTTTTAGCTGATAAGGTATAGCATGGGTTTGGTGATCGTATTCGTATGGTAGCTCTGCCTCGTTGATAGTAATCGCGGAGGGGCAGAGTGCTCTTTGGTCATGCAAGTATGGTACTTGGGTGACTGATTTGCATCAATTATTCGTTAGTCTACTGGTTCGTTGAGGTAGGCGGTAGGTGGTGACAGCCCTGTCCGTCCTTTGAAATCCTCCCCGCTAGGCTAGTGCATAGGATCTTGGCGGAAGTCGCCTGTGGATGCAGGGGTAAGTCCGTGCCTGAAGTGCTATACTATTGAATGCTGAACCTGAGTGTGGGTCTGTATGTATTCTACTTAGGCTATGCAACTGTATAGGAATGTATAGTAGGAGTAGCTTAGCTTAGTCTTTCCTCCACTAGACTTTATTTATTTAGTAGGAATCTTCTGTGTGTGTCACACTACCCGGTTATTATCATGTACCCGCCTGTCTTGGTTAGATATCCTTGCTAATTGTTAACATGATCTTATATGTTAGTAACGCTTCTTGATCATAACCTTCCTTTGGGATAAACAAATACGATACCCTGAATACTTCCGGGTGAAATGCTACAGCGGTATTCTCCGTGCGCTTGCGGATTTTACCTACTTGACTCTGGGACATATTAGTGAACCGTTTCTGGCCCCGTGGCGGGAATGATTTATTAATATGGCTTAGCAAAAGTCAACAGTGCACAAATAGAATGAATTGAAGGAAAACCAGAATTGACTTCCCCGGCGATGACCTCTGCCATTGGCCGAAATTCACAGCACTCAGTGAGCCTCCTTGTCCCATTCCTTTTTGCTCGCAAGCGCAAAACCTCAACGCAACACCCCTCCCCTCGACTCTCTTCCCCTTTGTTTTGTGCGCTAGGATGTCGGCATTCCACTTTTCCTCGACCGCCGTCTCCCTCTCCGCCGGTAGAACCGAGACGCCTCCACGGTGAGCTCTACCTTCCGCTCCTCACCGAAGCAAGCCGACGAGATGCCGAGCCTCCCCGAGTCGCCGTGAAGCTGTAGGAGAAGACCGCGCCGGATTTCCCGCTCCGAGCACGACGCCGCCGAACCTACGACCTCCGCCTCCTCTCGACGTCGGCACCCCTCCGGTGAGCTACCTTCCCCGCGAACCCCTCCAATCGATGCGCCTCGACGTGCCCATCATTTCTTAGCGCTCGCGACGAGCTTCCACCGCCCACAGCCGGCGGCGGCGAGCCCTCCGGCGACCTCCGTCATTGACCCCCGTGCTGACTGGCAACTGGCGTGTCGCCTACGTGGCATCTACGTGTAACTGACATGTCGCCTAGTGGCCTCTCCTAAAACCAGGAAAACCCAGAAAAAACCCCAGAAATTGTTTAAACCTTTGAAAAACCATAGTAAATCAAATTTAAACCCAATAAGGCTCAAATAAATTTTGTTAGGTTCATTGTGAAGTGCTCTATTGTAGTAAAATGGTAAATCACTGTCTCTGTACATGTATTTTTAATAATACATTAAATTGTGAAAAAACTGAATAATTAACCAGAAATTCTAGGTATGAAATTAAATCCTGATTTGTGGTGTTCTTAGTAACAACATGATTAGCTACCACCACAAATTTTGGTTTGGTAAAATATGAATTATTTTAGGCTCTAGAATTTATTTAGTGTGTTTTCTTAGATTAATTCTAGTAATTTTCTTGTAAATAATCTGCCCATGCCACTTGGCACAAAAATCACTCTTACAAGCCTCTGTTCACAGTAAATCACACATGTCCTGAAACATAAATTTGTTTTATTAATTAATTTAATTGCTCATATCACTCAATTACCTTGTTTAATTGCATAAAGAATATATATACCTAAAATCTTAATTACCAACCCCACTTCTCTGAAGCATATGGCTTCGAGAACATAATAATAATTGTAATTGACATTAAAACAACATGTTCTTGTATGCATCATATCATTGCATTCAACGGTATTCTGATAATACCGTTAATTCAAATTCCATCATATAGGTAACGACCATCAGGAGCAAGAGGATGACTTTCAGAAGGACGTTGACCCTCAAGTGCAAGAAGTTATAGTTGCTAGCACTAACATTGATCCAGGCAAGCCCCGGTTTGCATTCGCCTTTTATAAAGTTTTGCTAGTTTATATCATTACTAGTGTCTATGAATATTGTTGCATTAGCTCATAGGAGTTGATTGATACCCACCTTGCATGTTATCCAAATGACCTATGCTACTGCCTTTAGAACTTTGGTAGAATTGGTACTGTGATGCTATGCTTAGTAATTACTAGTCTCGCTAGATATTATTATTACTAAGGAATGAACTTGACCACCAGAACGGGAACTAATAACAGAAGTTTATTTTTATGTTATGACCGGGCAGGGATGATGCATGTGTAGGTTTGCAGCAACACATGGGTGTTGACTGCGGTAGCCGTGCCTTGTTGAACTTAGGACCCGTCCGTGGTCGGCCCCTTGATTAAGTATTGAACATTACTGAATGCATGCTAGTTTATGGGCACTAGTAAACCGATGTAGCATTAAAGGTCACTTGCATTGAGGTCGGTTAAGGTGCGTTGGTCTTTGACCCTCCTGCTGCTGGAGCGGGCGGTTCATACCACGAAGTACTGTTGGCAGAACAGCATGCCCACTCGACGTCACCACACCCGGTCCAAGATGTGGGCGATTTTTCTTGTGAAAGGTTGCCATATACGACCTTAATTGGTACGTATGTGTCGTGTATCTCGGGTTTTACCAGCTGGTGTAAATCGATTGCAATTGTTGTCCCTCGCAGTAATGAGTACCGCTTGGTCACCGCGCCAATCACGTAGTTGCACATGATACCTGGAAATTGATTATGATGTTATTATTGCTTATTGTTGATTATTATTATTATTACTCTATGTTGTACTTACTTCATGCATTGTTTTATTATCCTATTGTTGCAACTAAATTTACATTTCAGCTCAACCCATTTAAATTGACAAATAAAACTTGATAGAACTAATAGGTTGCTTAGTGCGAGTCCTTTCAAACAAGCCACCTATTAGAGCCTTTGCATGTCTAGGTGTTCGACGGGTAAGACTTGCTGAGTAATTAGTACTCAGGCTTTGTGCCACTGTTGTTTTTCAGGTAATGAAGAAATAGAATTGCCTGTAGATGTGATGCCTTGGGACATGCAAGTCCCTGAGGGTTGGACTGCCCACTGGGAGTCTGACCTACCGCCACAGTGACTGTTGTGTGCTGCTAGAATGATGGTTCCTCGGGCATGAATCATCACTATGCTATATCATCGAGCTTGTAGTTCTTATCGTTATTTTGCTTCTGCTGTTTTCAAAATATTATGAACTTGTATTATTCCGCTACACTCTGATCACTTAATGATGTAATATTCAACTTAAATTTGGACCAATGTTGTATTATCAAGTGTCTACGTTATCAGCACCTTCGGGATCTCGATCCTCGGGGGCGGGACGCCACAGCTGGTATCAGAGTCATGGTCCATGATAATACAACAAATAAATCATATTTTCAAAAACTACGATGTTACATGTGAGGATACGTTAGTATTGCCCATATAGATAATAGGGTGGTGACAAAGCTAACCTGGGTTATGCTTGTTTACATTATTGCATCTACGACTTCTTCAAATGAAGGTACGTGCGTGCTTAACCGACAGGCGTGATATCGGTGTCTGTGCTCACAGGCGGATACGAGACACTATTGGCTCATGACTTATCACAGAGCGATCCTTTTCCATGGATCATTACTAGTAGAACTATGCTATTTTTGTAATTTTTTTTGAATTTGATGTATTGTTTCTGAAATGGACCTTCTACAGGTACACTAACGCCGTTAGTATAACACTTAGAATAACTTACGTGTTGAGTGTGGGTCATCACCGAATATTCGTGTCGCTAAGTATCGGCAAAATATGTGTTGTGTTGTGGGGAACGATAGGTTAATAAAGTGAAAATTTTGCATCATGCATCCCTATATAACTAAACTAAAATTTTTGTTCTCATCTTGCTCACCAACCTCTGGATACAAAATTTCTAAATTTGTTGAGCATAAAAATTCAAAACACAAGTCCCATTTGTCACATTAACAAGAATCTGTCCTGATTTCAGTTGTCAACTTTAAAAATTCACAGTTATCAAATTATGCAACCAAATAAGGCATACAAATACTTTTTAGAAAGGTCTAAATACCCTCTGTTTCCCAATGGTTAATTTAATTATTGATCATAACAGTAACAAACTCAGAAACAGAGAACAAGTATAATCTGCCAACACCCTGTTTCCAGCATGACCCTGAACTTAAAAATTTGATAAACGAAGTTGTACTTGGAATTTTTAAGTGTTTGAACCCAATCTGGAAATACCTTGAAGTCTATTTTCATCTCCAATAGGTTTAACCATTTTATTAGTTTTCCTCTGTCCAGTAGAGCCAAAACACTAAGCCTCTGTCATCCTGAAACAGAATCTGCCAACCTGAAATTACAAAATTCATAAGTCCAGATTTACTTGGAATTTTTGAGAGTGCAAATATAATATGGAAAGCTATGAAAGTCTACTGCAACATGGTTCTAAGCACCAATTTTTAAGACCATGCTTCTGATCGAAATTCCCACTTTTCTGACTGTTGTACAGTCAAGACAGAATCTGTTTTAAAAACCGTTGCCATATTATTGCCCCTTGAGACTAGAAAATGTGAACTAAAACTTTGTCTCTATACTTCATAGCACTTTATATGAAATGCATTTTTACTGTAAGGAAGGTTTGACTCAATCAAAATACTTTCCTTGTAGATGGCTGAAAACAATGAACAAGCCCCACCGGGTTGGGAAATCACCGACGGTATGGAATTCACTGGGATGGTTCATCTGTTTAGGAGAGTTCTCTAGAGATTCGAATATCACCGTCCTCCCACCTATGTTGGCAAGGAATTTGAGGAGCATGGAGTTCCCTCTTGTGTCATCCAAGTGGCAGTTCCCGCCAACTATTCAGTTACTCCCGCATGGGAATCTTGGACCATTAGCGTCACCGGGACAGATTTGCCTTCCACTTGGAATGTGGCCGCTTTCAAGGCACTCACTTGATTCTGTGAAGACCACAAGCATGATGTTGCTGGAACACCCATCGCCTTGCTGCCCATCAATGATGTGATAGATTTTGAGTGGATTAGGCGTGTGGATTTCATCTTTGATCTAAACCATCGCCACCATGAACCTATGCTGCCCATAATTGAGTATTATGGCTTGTCCACTTTTGCCTTGTGCACAAACTTGCGCCGACGTCTGGATGTGTTTCATGCTGCACTTTGACTTTCTGAAGTCGAAAAACAAGCTAAGGATGAGGAGATTGTAGAACTGAACCAACAAATCCAAGCAAAGAATGAAGAGATGGATGCGATTATAGAAGAACGTGAGCAAGCCTTGCAGGATGCAGCAGATTATGAGCATGACATGATTGAGGCTCAAGATGACTCGGATACATTCAAGGCTGCCCACCTTCCTATTGAAGGGAATTGGGATGAGATCATCATGGAGTATGGAGAACAAGACGATGTAGAGATGGCACCTGCCGGTATTAATGATGTGGAAATGATGGATCTGGAGGAACCAGAAGAGCCGGAAGACATACATCAGGAGTAGATGATTTGCTACACCCCTGTGTACGGTCGTGTAGTACATGTATCCCTAGTTCGATGTAGGAGTGTGAATCTTGCATATTGTGTCCGCGATACCGTAGCTAGGCGTTGGCACATATGTATAAGAAATCATGTGATGATGTCCTTTTAACAACCATGTAGTCTGAATTGAATTAATGGAGATGGTTGTCACTTCTGAAATTTATTCGTGCCTCTGGCAAATTTATATCCTTGCACAAGTGTTTTTATGGATCATTTTGAGAAATAACTAATGTGCAACCGTATAAATTGCAGCTTGGTGCATACTCGGAATTAGGAAGATCCTGAGAGCTCTCAGCAAGGAGCTAATGCTGAGCCCTCACTAGCTAAGGTATTGGCTGCTGCACTCAACCGGCAGCAAAACGACTTTGAGTTACTTCGTCGGCTGGTAGATATTACGTCCCACTTGGCTGGACATGGAGGCCACCGCAACAACAACAACCAGCCCCGACAGAGCACTTACTCAAATTTTCTGGGTACTCATCCACTATCTTTCGAGCATGCCAGAGAGCCACTGGACGCCGACCATTGGCTACGTCAGACTGAGTCTAAATTCAGTCTGCTAGAATGCATTGAGCAACAGAAGGTGTTGTTCACTGCCCAACAACTCCAGGGCTCTGCTAGTGCCTGGTGGGCCAATTATGAAACTTCTCTGCCCGCTGGATGCCGCACCAAATGGAATGAGTTCAAGGATGCTTTTCGTGCTCATTTCATCCCCGTTGGCCTCATGCAGAGGAAATTTCAGGAATTTATGGATCTGAAACAAGGAGGAAGGAATGTCCTCCAATATTCTGAAGCTTTCAATCACCTGGCTCAGTATGCTATTGAGTATGTCAATACTAAGGAGAAGAAGAGATATGCATTTCTGTGTGGTATGAATGCCACACTCAAGAAGCGTCTGACTTGGCAGACAATCGGCACGTACAACAACTTGGTTAATGCTGCTATTGTCCAGGAAGGCGCTATGCGCCAAGTTGAAGAAGAAGATCACAAGAGAAAGGCCCCTGCTAGTGCCTCTACTGCCCCACAGGCGAAGCATCGCCTGATTTACACTTCACCTACCAAGTAGCGTTTCCGGGCATCTCCACAGCAACAGTATCAGCGATAGTTTGGTAAGAACTACTCGAGGCCACCACAACAACAGAACTTTCCACCCCGTGCACCATACCAATAGCAAAATAACTAGTACCGTGCATCATATTAGCAGCAAGGAAATCAGAATGCTCGTGCCCCACAACCCGCTGATTGTGGAAGTAACTATCCGTGTTATAACTGTGGTCGTACCGGCCATTTTGCTAAGAACTGCACTGCACCTAGGCGCAACAACCACAACAACAACAGCAACCAGCGATAGAACCAGATTAGGAATGTGAATGCACCGTCACGTGGTGCCCAAGTGAACTACACCAATGCTGAAGACATCCCTCTGGGCGAACCCGTGCTGCTCTGACTCTATCGCCAGCCTGTCCTTGTACTTTTTGATTCTGGTGCTACGCATAATTTCATTATCAAAGCTTGTGCAAAAACATAATCTCCACACCACTGTCATAAATAGATGCTTCACCATTTGCTTTCTTGCTGGACAAATTTTTGCTAATGAAGTAGTGTGTAAAGCTCCACTAGAAATTAATCGGAAGATTTACCCCACCGATTTCATCATGCTCAAGGATCAAGAAATCGATCTGATCATAGGTATGATCTGGATCAAAACCCATAGAGCCATGCTAGACATCGAGCACTATATCGTTCAAATCAACTCTCCCTTGCATGGAAAAGACACACTTTCCCTAAACACCGATTCATCGAAAGCCTTGGTTGTCCATCACCTGGAAGGGCAATCACTCGAAAGTATTCCCGTCGTTCATGAATATCTGGATGTATTCCCTGAAGACATCTCTGGCCTCCCGCCTGACCGTGAAATGGAATTTAAGATAGAGCTACAGCCAGGAACTTCTCCGATATCCCGTCGTCCGTATAAAATGGCCCCGAATGAGCTGGCTAAGTTGAAAAAGCAACTGAATGAGTTATTGGAAAAGGGATTCATTCACCTAAGCACTTCACCTTGGGCCTGCCCTGCTATTTTTGTGAAGAAAAAGGACAAATCTCTACGTCTCGTGGTTGATTATCGGCCTCTCAACGAAGTTACCATCAAGAATAAATACCCACTACCCCGTATTGATATCCTTTTTGACCAATTGGTTGGTGCTAAGGTCTTTTCAAAAATTGACCTCCATTCGGGTTATCATCAAATCAAGATCAGAGCAGAAGACATATCAAATATCGCCTTCTCCACTAGATATGGATTATTCGAGTATCTAGTAATGTCATTCGGTTTGACGAATGCACCTGCCCATTTCATGTACCTCATGAATTCGATATTCATGCCAGAGCTAGACAAATTTATGGTAGTATTCATTGATGACATCCTCATCTATTCTAAGACCAAGGAAAAGCATGCCGAACATCCTCGCATTGTTCTTCAACGTCTCCGAGATCACAAGTTGTATGCAAAATTCAGCAAGTGTGAATTTTGGTTGGACCGTGTGCCATTTCTCGGCCACATAGATTCAGCAGAAGGAATCTCGGTAGATCCTAGCAAAGTTCAAGATGTGCTAGATTGGAAGCCACCGAAAACAGTTCATCAAGTTTGTAGTTTGCTTGGATTAGCTGGATATTATCATAGGTTCATCCCTAATTTTTCCCAGTTGTCCAAGCCTATCACAAGATTACTGAAAAACGATGTGAAGTTCAAATGGAATGATAAATGTGAAGAAGCATTTCAGAAGTTGAAGGAACTATTAACCACTGCTCGAGTATTGGCTCAGTCGGACATCACTAAACCGTTTGACGTGTATTGTGATGCATCTGGGACAGGACTTGGATGTTTGCTTATGCAAAGCGGTTGTGTCATTGCCTATGCATCGCGACGACTACGGAAGCATGAAGAACATTATCCAACTCATGATTTAGAACTAGTTGTAGTTGTGCTTGCGCTAAAAATTTGGAGGCATAACCTACTCGGAAATTTAGTGCATATCTACACAGATCATAAGAGTTTGAAATACATTTTCACTCAGACCAATCTGAACATGACACATCATCGATGGCTGGAATTAATCAAGGATTATAATCTGGAGATTCATTATCATCCAGGCAAGGCCAATGTAGTCGCCGACACGTTAAGCAGAAAAATCCACTCCAATAACTTGGTGCTAGAATTTTAGGACAGCAGCAACTACGTAATTTCAGAACCTAGCCTTCGTGTTTTGCCTGCTGTAGTGATCAGCAACCTTAGTATATATTCCACCATCCGTGAAGAAATCATTGTTGCACAGAAGAAAGACATTGGTATTAAATACATCACTCAAAACATCAAAAATGGTAAAGCCAAATGTTTCACACAAGACTCAGACGGTACCCTATGGTTCAATAACCGTTTAGTTGTACCAAAGGACTTTGAACTTCGACAGAAAATCTTGGATGAAGCACATCACTCCAAATACTCCATCCATCCAGGTAGTAATAAAATGTACCAAGACTTGAAGAAGAATTTTTGGTGGACAAGAATGAAGCGAGAAGTTGCCCTATATGTTATAGAATGTGATACTTGTCAGAGAGCTAAGGCTGACTATTTGAAACAAGCCGGATTACTTCAACCATTGAGTATTCCCACCTGGAAATAGGAAGACATCAGCATGGATTTTATTGTTGGTCTCCCTCTCACCTCTCGGAAGCATGATTCGATTTGGGTCATTGTGGACCGACTCACCAAATCTGCCCACTTCTTGCCAGTCAATAATAGATATAGCATACGGCAATATGCAGAGCTATACATCGTAATAATTTTGTGTCTTCATGGAGTACCCAAGACCATCATTTCAGATCATGTTCGCAGTTTGTCACTTGTTTCTGGGAACAGCTGCATGCATCTTTGGGTACAAGCTTAATTCGTAGTTCTGCTTACCATCCCGCTACCGATGGACAAACAGAGCGTGTCAACCAGATTTTGGAAAATATGCTTAGAGCATGTGTTTTAACACATGGTGGTAACTGGGATGAGTACTTACCATATGCGGAATTCTCATATAACAACAGTTACCGGGAGAGTGTGAAAATGTAACCCTTTGAAACACTCTATGGTCGAAGTTGTAGAACACCGTTAAACTGGTCTGAATCTGGAGAAAGAGTAACATTTGGTCCTGACCTTGTCAAGGATGCGGAAGAAAAAGTTTGTACCATTCGAGCAAATCTTAAAGCTGCTAAATGCCGTCAAGAGAAGTATGCAAACAGATGACACAGGCCACTATATTTCAATAAAGGTGATTACGTCTAACTCCGAGTGTCGCCTATGAAGGGTATCCAACAGTTTGGAGTCAAAGGAAAGTTAGCTCCCTGTTATATTGGACCATTCCAAATTTTTGAACGATGTGGAAATGTAGCCTACAAGCTGGAGTTACCCGCTAACTTGTCTGGAATTCATAACACTTTTCACGTCTCTCAGCTAAAGCGGTGTCTCAAACCACCCATTGACAAAATCTTGGAAGAGTATGACCAACTCCAACCCGATCTCACATACTCCGAACAACCAATAAAGATCCTCGATGAGAAAGAGTGCACAACTTGTAAAAGAACACTCAAATTCTATAAAGTTCAATGGAGTAATCACACAGAAGATGAATCCACATGGGAATCTGAAGAATTCCTGAGTACGCATTACCCGAATTTTTGGTCGTCATACGTAGGTATGTTTTGACCATCATACTTCCCTCTAGTTTGCCTTGTTCATAATCTCGGGACGAGATTTCTTTAAGGAGGGAGGGCTGTGACACCCTGGTGTCTCACTTCTATTTAACAAACATGAAAGAGCACAATCATGAACAATATAGCATGAAATGGTAAAGCCCATTTATTGAATTAATTCTAGGTAATTAAAAACCCTGCAACCAAATTGTGGGCCAAATGAAATTTTATTATACAACACATGCCAAATAAATTCATAATCAGATTGGTAATAATAAAATAGAATTTTATGAATTTAATGAGCATTTTACCATATTTGGAAACACCCTAAATAATTAATTAAAATATAGGAACCTTTCAAATTTGAATTTAAATACAAAAATCTCCAGAACAATTCTGACAAAATGGGTCCCACTAGAGCACCAGGAATATCTCTAAGGGCCTTTGTGCAAAATCCCATAAAATTAGGAGCTCCCTAGCTATTTGTTTGGAAATATCTTTGACCAAGGACCAGTTTGCAAGAAATCAGTGCGAAATCTTCTTTTCTTCTTCCTCACTAGCGCTGAGCTCCCCCCCCCCCCCCCCCCCCCCCCCCCCCCGTCGATGCCTTCCTCTCCCCCGCACGCCACCGCCTGCACCCTCCCCGCCTCGGAACTCCACCACGCACAGTGTCGCCTGCCCTCTGCTCACCCCATCCCATCCCATCGGCACCCCCCCTTTTCCCCATCCCGTCTTCAATTCTCGCTGCACCGACCGGCTCTGCCATGGCCGCTTCAGAGGTTCGCCCAACCCCTCGCGCCTGGCCGCTCCTGTCATCTCAGCTGAACAGACCGATGCGCTGACTTAGCACGAACCCAAGCCACCCCACCCCGGATCCCTCGGCCATAAACAACTACCTCTGCTCTCATTTTTTCCCCCACCACTAGCCGCCATTACCGAACCCGAGTCGACCTCACGTGGCCACTGATTCCTTGCCCTCCAAGTCGAGCTGAGAGCTCCAACGCACTCGCGTACTCCCCCTCTACCTTCCTCTGACCCTGCCTAGCCGAATTCGTGCACAAATAGAATGAATTAAAGGAAAACCAGAAGTGACTTCCTCGGCGATGACCTCTGCCGTTGGCCGGATTGCACTCAGTGAGCCTCCTTGTCCCATTCCTTTTTGCTTGCAAGCGCAAAACCTCAACGCAACCCCCCGACTCTCTTCCCCTTTGATTTCGTGCGCTAGGACGTCGACATTCCACTTTTCCCGGCCGTTGTCTCCCTCTGCGTCGGCAGAACCGAGCCAGCTCGGTGGTGAGTTCTACCTTCCGCTCCTCACCGAAGCAAGCCGACGAGATGTCGAGCCTCCCCGAGTCGCCGTGAAGCCGTAGAAGAAGACCGCGCTGGATTTGCCGCTCCGAGCCATTCCTACGACGCCGCCGAGCCTACGACCTCCGCCTCCTCTCGACGTCGGCACCCCTCTGGTGAGCTACCTTCCCCGCGAACCCCTACAACCGGTGCGCCTCGATGTGCCCATCATTTCTGAGCGCTCGTGACGAGCTTCTGCCGCCCACAGCCGCCGGTGGCGAGCCCTCCGGTGAGCTCCGTCGCTGACCCCTATGCTGACTGGGAGCTGGCGTGTCGCCTACGTGGCCTGTCCTAAAACCAGGTAAACCCAGAAAAAACCCCAGAAATTGTTTAAACCTTTGAAAAACCACAATAATTGAATTTAAACCCAATGAGACTCAAACAAATTTTGTTAGGTTCATTGTGAAGTGCTCTATTGAAGTAAAATGGTAAATCACTGTCTCTGTACATGTATTTTTAATAATATATTAAATTGTGAAAACACTAAATAATTAACCAAAAATCCTAGGAATGAAATTAAATCTTGATGTTTGGTGTGCTTAGTAACAACATGATTAGCTACCACCACAAATTTTGGTTCGGTAAAATATGAATTATTTTAGGCTCTAGAATTTATATAGTGTGTTTTCTTAGATTAATTCTAGTAATTTTCCTATAAATAATCTGCCCATGCCACTTGGCACAAAAATCACTCTTACAATCCTCTGTTCACAGTAAATCACACATGTCCAGAAACATAAATTTTCTTTATTAATTAATTTAATTGCTCATATCACTCATTTACCTTGTTTAATTGCATAAAGAATATATACCTAAAATCTTAATTAACAACCCCACTTCTCTGAAGCATATGGATTCGAGAACATAATAATAGTTGTAATTGACATTAAAACACAATGTGCTTGCATGCATCATATCATTGCATTCAACGGTATTCCAATAATACCATTAATTCAAATTCCATCATATAGGTAACGACCATCAGCAGCAAGAGGACAACTTTCAGAAGGATGTTGACCCTCAAGAGCAAGAAGTTATAGTTGCTAGCACTAACATTGATCCAGGCAAGCCCCGGTTTGCATTCGCCTTTTATAAAGTTTTGCTAGTTTATATCATTACTAGTGTCTATGAATATTGTTGCATTAGGTCATAGGAGTTGATTGAAACCCACCTTGCATGTTATCCAAATGACCTATGCTACTGCCTTTAGAACTTTGGTAGAATCGGTACTGTGATGCTATGCTTAGTAATTACTAGTCTCGCTAGATATTGTTATTACTAAGGAATGAACTTGACCACCGGAACGGGAACTAATAAAAGAAGTTTATTTTTATGTTATGACCAGGCAGGGATTATGCATGTGTAGGTTTGCAGCAACACATGGGTGTTGACTGCGGTAGCCCTGCCTTGTCGAACCTAGGACCCGTCCGTGGTCGGCTCCTTGATCAAGTATTGAACAGTACCGAATGCATGCTAATTTATGGGCACTAGTAAACTGATGTAGCATTAAAGATCACTTGCATTAAGGTCGGTTAAGGTGCGTTGGTCTTTGACCCTCCTGCTGCTGGAGCGGGTGGTTGATACCACGAAGTACTGTTGGCAGAACGGCATGCCCACTCGACGTCACCACACCCGGTCCGAGATGTGTGCGGTTTTTCTTGTGAAAGGTTGCCATATACGACCTTAATTGGTGCATATGTGTCGTGTATCTCAGGTTTTCCTAGCTAGTGTAAATCAATTGCAATTGTTGTCCCTCATAGTAATGAGTACCGCTTGGTCACCGCGCCAATCACGTAGTTGCACATGATACCTGAAAATTGATTATGATGTTATTATTGCTTATTGTTGATTATTATTAGTATTACTCTATGTTGTACTTACTTCATGCATTGTTTGATTATCCTATTGTTGCAACTAATGTTACATTGCAGCTCAACCCATTTAAATTGACAAATAAAACTTGATAGAACCAATAGGTTGCTTAGTGCGAGTCCTTTCAAACAAGCCACCTTTAGAGCCTTTGCATGTCTAGGTGTCCGACGGGTAAGACTTGCTGAGTAATTAGTACTCAGACTTTTCGCCACTGTTGTGCCTGTAGATGTGATGCCTTGGGACATGCAAGTCCCTGAGGGTTGGACTGCCGACTGGGAGTCTGACCTGCCGCCACAGTGACTGTTGTGTGCTGCTAGAGTGATGGTTCCTCAGGCATGAATCATCACTATGCTGTATCGTCGAGCTCGTAGTTCTTATCGTTATTTCACTTCTGCTGTTTTCAAAACATTATGAACATGTATTATTCCACTGCACTCTGATCATTTAATGATGTAATATTCAACTTAAATTTGGACCAATGTTGTATTATCGAGTGTCTGCGTTATCAGCACCTTCGGGATCTCGATCCTCGGGGGCGGGATGCCACAAGAGCGGTCCTAGAGACTGGACAGTCCGGTATGCAGAGGCCAGCAGACCCCGACCTGACCGAACAGTCCGGTGTGGAGACCAGACAGTCCGGTCAGTTCAGTTGACCGTGCGACGCGCTTTCCAATCTGAACCGCTGATTCATTCCTTGTGGATCTCGGCCATCCGTGAGCTTTTGACCTAGGTCAAATTGGGAGTCTCCGTTTGGTTTCTTCCTCGTTCTTCTCTCGACGCTAAGAACACACACAGTGCGTCGCCGAGCCGTCGAGCTCACCTCGCCCGCCCCCTCCCCACCCCCGCCCCCCGTCGCCGATCAGCTCCCCTGCACGCCCGCACCCACTCTCCCCTAGCCGTCAGTCGCACTCGCCTCGCGCCTGCACCAGCTCTCGCACCTGCACACGCCACACACCACCAGCGCCGCCGTCTCGCCTACCGTGCACGCTTCGCCGCCGCACGTCACCAGAGCCCCTGCACGTCACCCGCGCCGCTGCTCTGCACCTCACGCGCGCAAGCTCCCCCTCTAGCTGTGTTCCTTTGCCGATTAGGGTGAGGTTTGACCTGTCTCCATTACCGGCGACTTCAAAGCTTCGATCTTTCCTGTGATCGGCTGGGAGTTCTTCTTCGATCTCGGCTTCGTGACTCCTAGGGTATTGAGCCATCTCCCAATTCATCGATTTATGCCCTGCTTGTCGAGTAGTTAGGTAATTAATGCAATTAGTCAAAATTCCTATCTTTAGTTGCATTAATTGATTAATTAGCTCAACCTAGATGCAATTAATTCATTGCCTATCTAATAATTGCATGTCTAGGGTTTGTCTCTTGTCTAGTCTACAGTTAGATCTAATTGCCATTATTTTGACTGTACACTAGATGACTTGCACCAGCCACATATTGTCGATGATCACTGTTGTTACTTTGCTTAATTGTCTAGTGATCATGTCCTTCATTCAGTGCTAGGGTTTCTATTGCGCATTCTTTTCTAGCGGTGCTTTGCTTGTAGGTGTATTAGGACTCTATGCTTATCCCATCTACACCTATATACGTGTAGTGACAGCAGAGTAGCAGTCAGTGATGGCAGGGTCAGGATAGGACAAGGGCAAGAGGAAGATGCCTGAGAAGCCTAAGACCAAGAAGAGACCGAGACTGGACCCAGAGTCACAGAGGGCCAAATGACTTGGCAGGCACCAGGATGCCATGGAGCAGTCACGCAGGACACCTGGTTCTCGCTTGATCCTTGACCGGTCAGCGGAAACACAGGACTTGAAGAGGAGCATCAGGCAAAGGACAGCATCGCTGGCAGTTGGAGTTGTTGCGCCACTGTGGCCGCAGCGTACTCCGGCTTCTCGTCAGGAGAGGTCATCGAGAACTACGGAGCAGGGATCCTCCAGGAAGTAGGAGGAGTCTGAAGAGGAGGACGCTAAGGAGTCAGAGGAGGAGACCTCAGAGTCTGAGTCTAAGGAGCTAGAGGTTAGAGACCGAGGAGGCTGGATAGACTGTTCCCCAGAGGACAGCTCATCAAGCAGGACACCCGAGGTGCACCTGTGCAGTGTGCACGAGGGGGCTACAGAGACTGGTACAGGCAGCCGGAGAGCGAGACGTCCTTAGGGTTCCTGGAAAGGACCTTAAGGCGCTTCGCTTAGTATCCTACGAGCAGTGGGTGCTAGTCCCTAGAGACCCAGCTGCTGGAGAGAGGTACTGGACAGGCCTCCAGAGGAGGATCGGAGAGGGTCTGAGACGTTACCTTGGCTTGAGAGGCAAGGACAGACTCTTTGTGTCGCAGCAGTACACGACGTACGAGGCCATGAGGAGGGCCACCGGCACAGACATGGAGCAGTGCTTCACGTACTTGCCAGGACTAGCAGAGATGGTTACTGCTCCACACAGATACAGAGAGGATGTGGTGCTAGAGTTCTATGCCACACTGTGGGTTGCTAGGGCTCGCTCAGAATTTTGGTTCTTGTTCAGAGGGCAGCCACAACGTGTGACTCGATAGGATTTGATCCAAAATCTAGGACTCCTATCTTCAGACTTCTTACTTTACAGGAGTGCCTATGGTACACTAGCACCACCCCGTAGACCTCAGGGAGGGAAGATGCCTACAAACGAGATAGTGCCGATTGCCTTTCCACCACCGCACACACCAGAGTTGGACAGAGGGCCTGCAAGACTCACTACAGAGGCGAAGGTGGTGAGAGCGATAGTCACCAGGACTATCATCCCTAGGTCTGGCTATAGAGAGGAGTTCATACTTCTTCACCAGTGGGTTATAGCAGCTATTCTGAGGAGGCAGTTTTTTGACTTGGCAGACCTTCTAATTGGAGAAATGGAGGAGGTGATCTCTGAGAGGGTTGGAGGACGTCACTTGGTCTACGGGCCCTATATCTGCTATCTCTTGAGGAGGATGGGCCTAGTGATGGAGGAGCAGTATGACGCTTTCCCTACGATGACCACCAGCTACTCACCTAGAGTCCCCAGGGGATCCCAGTCTACCTCCAGCCAGCACACAGGAGAGGAGGAGCAGGAGTCACCGATACTTCACGAGCAGGCAGCTCAGCCAGAGACGGTGGTTCCTGAGTGAGCCAGCATAGGAGTGCCTCCCCAGCCGATAGGTTTGCAGTCTGAGGACACTATCACAGTGGTAGCACTTGTAGGACGGTTGGGAGAGTTTATCCAGAGTGTGTCAAAGGACAGGCGTCACATGATGGAGCTCATCAGAGGACAGGGAGATCTTTAGCGTCGGCAGATGGCTCTTGTCTCCGCTCTAGTGACTCAGATGACGGAGCTTACTCAGAGGCAGGTCGGTCAGCAGCTAGGACCTTCGGTGTTTCCTCACTTCTAGCAACTGTAGACTCAGCCAGGACCCTTTAATTCTTTGATGACAACACAGTCCAACGGACTGTCACTCTTAGGGGTCTTACCGACAGGGGGAGCAGGATAGACTTTCTCTTCAGTACAGCTCTCTCCCGTGTCATCCTTTTCTATGTCATACTACTCCAGAGTTTCGCTCAGGAGACTGCCACAGTCACTACAGCAGCACAGGACAGCGGGTCTGAGTTGCCTGTAGACCTTGGTTTCTTTGAGCAGCTGGATGCTCAGGCGGCACAGGCTTAGGGAGCACAGCAGGATCCACCTCAGGAGCAGCCAGGAGCAGAGCCCACAGACGACATCACTACACCACTTCCTTCGACCATGAGCACTTAGATGTTCATCTTTTCCCACCTTTTTGGCTTTTTGGTGCTTGTTGCCAAAGGGGGAGAAGATACTAGGTCTAGGGGGAGTGAGAATGTGATCTTGTTTCGATTGAGAGTAGCTTGTATCTAGGGGGAGCTACGAGGTTTTTGGAAGATAGACCATTTGGTTCTTATTTTGAGGAGTTATTCGTTGTTCATGGATTATGATGAGTCATGGATTTCATTCGCTCGTGTTTGACTCATTTTGATCTGACTTGGTTTATTTGTTTTTCATATGTAGTGCTTGTATTTGTTGATTATCTTGTATGCTTGTGTATGATATCGTGATGATGGATGCTTGTTCTTAATTCTATGCATTTTCATGCTAAATTGTTGCATCTCATCATTTATGGCTTGTATTGCATGTCCTTATGCTTTCACTCAATGTCACACCCATTTTAAGAAGCAAAACGGGTGTAGCCGTACGTGTGCCCAGGATCAAGTTACACACACATATAGTACATCATCAATGGTAAACAGAATAAATATCCATATCCTTTAATTATTACACCGTATCTTTATTACAGAAGGACCCGTGGGTCTAAAAGAAAAGTACATCCAAGCAGCGGAAATTAACTAGCGTAGATGTCCCAATCTCCGCAGACATCAACTGGTGGATCATCGCCTAGTACTCGCTTCCTTCATCTTCGTAGTGGCTCCAATCTTCTCCTAGGGCTGAACAACAACGTGGTATAGCAAGGGTGAGTACATGTCATACTCAGCAAGTGGGGGAAAAGATGACATGGAGTTATAGTCAAGAAAAGGTTTTATAGGGTGGTTTGCATGAGCTTTTAATTAACTTGTGCATCCTATTTACTACGTGGGGTCATTCCAACCATGATTTCCACAAGGTGCTATACTAGCCAAGTTCTATCCCACCTTTCCAACCATACCAATCCATACCCAACTAATATTGTGAGGATTCCAGGCCGTCCATAAGTGATAGCCCATCACCAAGGAGCTCATGACCCTAAGAGCCCCCTCTTGAGCCATTCGGATCCAAGGACAATCCTCTTGACTTCCGGTCCCCGCTCCACCAAAATGCTGCACGAACACTAGGAGAACATCTGATTACTAGGCTAAGCCTTACCCATATTGGTCTTGTGATGGCACTGTTTTCCTAGGTTATCACTCCAAGAACCGGTTCCTAGGATCTACAACAAGCCTACCACCACCAACCATGTGCCCACGGCACCACATCCTTGCTACCCGGCTTGCATAGATCCCTAAGCCATGTTGCTAAAGAATTACCAACCAATTCCATATGATAACGTTCATTAGTCAAGATTAATATTAACCCCAAAGTCCCACAAGAAACCTAAGCATCATCTACCCATAATTCACCCATTTGGTTCAAGGCGATAAGGAACAGGGTAAAAACAATACTAGGAAAACCCTAACAATAGGTTCCCAATTAAATGACACAAGCATGCAATTCTATAGTATTATTATAATAGGTACAAAATGCATCAAGGACACTTGCCTTCTTCCTGCGCTAGAGGGCGCTCTAACACTTCAAATTCCTTCTCTTGAAAGTCCTCGTAGGATGGTCCTTGTGTATGCTCGTCTTTACATAAAAAACGACACAAACAAACATACAAAAATCAATACATAGTTATGCAACAATGGAAAAACAATATGTAAATGCAATGAATGCAAAGATTACACTTCTACGAGAAATTTGGCGCAAGAATCACCTAATTTGGAGTTACGAGTAAAAAGTTATGCTAGTTTAAAGTTTTAGGGGCAAAAAGGTAAATACATGAGATTTTAGGGACCTATTTGTAATTTTATACAGGGAGTAAGGTGTAAATTATTAGGACTAAAAAAATAATTACTAAAAAGTATAAGGTTGTTTTTTTTTGCAATATTTTAGGACTTAAACATAATTATTATTAAGTACAGGGGGCTAAGGGTAAAAAGATAGGGCTGAAAATATAATTAAATATAAGTAGAGGGGTGTTTCTGTAAATTTTCAGGGCTAAAATAATATTTCTAATAATGTATAGGGGTGTTTATATTAAGTTAAAGTGCTAAAAATTAATTTTATAAAAAAATTTGGGCTTAAATACAATTTTCTATAGTTCTGGACAGAAATAGGGGCTTAGTTCTAATTTAGCCTAAGCGCAGGGACCTAAATGCAAAAAGGCTAGCATTAACTAGGAATTAATGAATTAAATTAAACCTAAAACCCGTGGACCGGGTCTATGGGCCCCGTGGACCCTTGGTCCACCGGTCCATGATGCAACGATTACATACCCCTTCGGGGTATTAGAACAGGAGGGGGAGGCGTTGGCCGCCGACGACCAGCACAGCGACGCGCGGCGGGGGCTCGCCGGAGATTGGCCGGAACGGTCCTCCGGCCACCCATTCCTTGCCGCAAGGGCATAGGGAGGGAGAGGGGAGCAAGGCGACTCTCACCGAGAGATAGCGTGGTGTGGGGGAGGCCGGAAGGGGGTCGGCGACGGAGATGGGTGGCGGCGGCGATCGGTGCTCGGCGGGGAGGTGGCTTCGGTGGTCGTGAGCGAGCGGGAAGGAGCAAAAAGGGGGCGGCGGAGAAGGCCAGTGCTGGGGGGGTTATAGGGGGAGAGAGGGAGGGGAGGCGAGCGGGCTCGAGCTCGCCGGGGTAACGGTCGGTGGTGGCCGTTCGGGCGCGGTAACGCGCGATAGTGCGCGTTTAAGGTGCGGGAGTGGGGAAGAAGGGAAAGCGGAGGGGTGCGGCATGCGCAGGCAGCAATTTCGAGAGTCCGGGAGGTAGGGGGTGGGAGCGGAATCGGGCGGGGCCATTGACGGTTTCCGTCAGCGGGGAGAGAGGGGCGAGAGGAGGGAGACGACCGGGTGGGGCCGGTCTGTCAGCGAGCGTGGGCGGGGGCCAGGCCATGGGGGCGAGATGGGCCGACAGAGGGAGCTGGGCCAAGGCGGGGGAAAGAGAAGAGAAGGAGGGGAGAGGCGGCCTGGGCCGGAAGGGGAGGTGGGGGAGAGTGAGTTGGGCCAGAGGGAAAGAGCTGGCCCAAAGCAGAAGAGAATTCCTCTTCTTTTCTTTCTAAATCCTTTTCAAAATAAATTCTTTTTCTAATTTTCTTGGTGATAAATTAAGTAATTAATCTAAATGCATAAAGAAAATATAAAAATCTACATGGACATGACATGCTATGCAAATGCAATAATTTAATTTAAGTTATTTTTAAAAAAAATGAATTGGTCCTAGGTTATTTAATTAACTCCTAAATGCTAATAATTGGCATTTTTAGAAATTGTAAAAAGTAGGGTGTTACAAACCTACCCCCCTTACAATGAATCTCACCCTCGAGATTTGGAAACATCGGTGAAGAGGTGGGGAAACTCGGCTTTCAATTCTTCTTCACGCTCCCAGGTGGCTTCCTCTTCTGTGTGGTGATTCCAGAGTACCTTGCACATTCGGATCACTTTGTTTCTGGTAACTCTCTCAACAACTTCTATGATCTTGACTGGTTGTTCCGCATATGTGAGGTCTTTCTGAAGGTCTATTTCATCAACGTGGAGTTGTTCTTCAGGCACTCTTAAGCACTTCTTTAGTTGGGACACATGGAACACGTCATGCACATCAGTGAGGTGTGGGGGCAACTCCAACTAATATGCAACTTCTCCTCTTCTCTCAATGATCAAGAAAGGGCCGACGTAACGTGGTGCTTACTTCCCTTTGACCTTGAAGCGTCTAACACCCCTCATGGGTGATACCTTGAGATACATGAAATCTCCAACCTCGAAGGATAGGTCTCTTCGCCTACGATCGGCGTAGCTTTTCTGCCTTGATTGTGCAACCTTCAGGTTCTCGCGTACAATCTTAACTTGTCTTTCTGCTTCCTGTAGTATCTCAGGTCCAAAGACTTGGTTTTCTCCTGTCTCATTCCAGAATAAAGGTGTCCTACACTTCCTTCCATATAAGAACTCGAAAGGCGCCATCTCTATACTTGCTCGATAACTGTTGATATAGGAAAATTCTACGTAGGGCAGACTATTGTCCCAACTCATGCCATATTTCATAGCACAAGCCCTCAACATGTCTTCTAATATCTGGTTCGTCCTCTCGGTCTGTCCATCAATCTGAGGATGGTAAGCAGAGCTGAAGTTCAGCTGGGTGCCTAAGGACTCATGTACCTTCTCCCAAAACCTCGAGGTGAACTGAGAGCCTCAGTCAGACACTATCTTTTTAGGGACTCCATGTAAGCACACTATCCTTGACATGTATATTTCTGCCAACTTTGCACCACTATAAGTTGTCTTAACGGGAATGAAGTGTGCCACCTTGGTTAAACGATCAACTATAACCCATATAGAATCATATCCCGACTGTGTCCGGGGTAGCCCAACTATGAAGTCCATACCGACTTGTTCCCATTTCCACTCAAGGATCTTTAAAGGTTGAAGCAACCCGACAGGTCTTTGGTGTTCTGCCTTGACCCGCTGACATGTGTCACATACAGCGACATACTCTGCGACATCGCGCTTCATGCCATGCCACCAATAGTGAGTCTTCAAGTCTTGGTACATCTTGGTACTCCCTGGATGGATGGAGTATGCGGAATCGTGTGCTTCTCATAAGATCAAGTTACGAATGGCCTTCTTGTCTGGGACACATATCTGTTTGCCAATCCATATGGTACCCTTCTCATCTTCTGTGAAGTCGGTAGCCTTTCCTTCCTTAATGAGCTTTCTGATCTCTCTTAGCTTCTCATCCTCCAGTTGTCCCTTGCGGATTTCCTCACCTAGAGTGGGTTCCATGTCCATTGCAATGGTCTCTAGCTCATTTACAAACCCAAGGTTCAGTTGCTCAAACTCTTTGCATAGTTCTGGTGGTAACTCCTTCATAATTACCTGGTGGCAATATGTCTTTCTACTTAAGGCATCCGCAACAACATTTGCCTTCCCTGGGTGATAGTTGATACCCACATCATAGTCCTTGATCAACTCTAACCAACGTCGTTGTCTTAGGTTCAACTCTATCTGAGTGAATATGTATTTGAGGCTTTTGTGATCCGTATAGATCTCACAACGGTGACCCAGAATGTAGTGTCTCCAAATCTTCAAAGCATGTACCACTGTTGCCAATTCCAAATCAGGTGTTGGGTATTTCTCTTCATGCTTTCATAATTGCCTAGAGGCATATGCCACAACATGTCCTTCTTGCATAAGCACACATCCTAGCCCTTGTTTTGAGGCATCACAATATATGTCAAAACTTTTGCTGATGTCTGGTAAGATCAAGACAGGGGCTGATGTCAATCTTCTCTTCAATTCTTCAAAGCTGGCTTGGCAATGCGAAGTCCACTCAAAACTCTTATCCTTCCCTAACAGCGTTGTCATTGGCTTTGCTATCTTGGAGAAATCCTTTATGAATTGCCGATAGTATCCAGCCAATCCAAGGAAACTTCTAATCTCCTTTACCGTCTGGGGCGGCTTCCAATCTAGAACGTCGTTCACCTTGCCTGGATCAACTGACACTCCTCCAGCAGAGATGACATGTTCGAGAAAGGCTACTTCTCTCAACCAAAATTCACATTTGCTCAGCCTGGCATACAACTTGTGCTCTAGTATCTTCTCTAAAACTAGTCTCAGATGTTCCTCATGCTCTTCTTCATTCCTTAAAAACACCAAAATATCATCAATGAACACCACGACAAACTTATCTAAATACTCCATGAATACCTTGTTCATAAGGTACATGAAGTAGGCTGGTGCGTTGGTTAAACCAAAGGACATCACGATGTATTCATATAACCCATATCTCGTCCGAAAAGCCGTTTTGGGTATGTCTGATGGTCTGATCTTCAATTGGTGATATCCAGATCGCAGATCAATCTTGGAGAAGACACAGGCTCCCTTCATCTGATCAAATAGATTGTTAATCCGTGGTAGGGGATACTTGTTCTTGATGGTCACCTCATTAAGGGAACGATAGTCCACACACATTCTCCGAGTCTTATCCTTCTTCTCGACAAAGAGTACTGGAGCTCCCCAAGGTGAGGAACTAGGGCAAATTAAACCCTTCTCTAGCATCTCCTATAATTTCTTCTTAATCTCTACCAACTCATTAATTGGCATCCTATAGGGCCTCTTAGATATAGGTGCAGTTCCAGGTATTAAGTCAATAACAAACTCTATGTCGCGGTCAGGCGGCATACCTGGGAGTTCTTCTGGAAAGACATCAGGGAAGTCACAAACCACTCATATCTCTTCTATGGTGGTGCCAGTGGTTTGGTTTAGTATGACCTCTTTGGCGGTAGAGTTGGCTGCTACGAACTCAACCTTAGTACCCTCTGCACTAGTCAGTTGTATCGCTTGCTTGGCGCACTGTATCACTCCATCATACTTGCGTAACCAATCCATTCCAAGTATTATATCTATCCCTTTGGAGTCTAGGATTATGAGATTAGCTGAGAAGTCTACCCCCCTTATTTTAAGGTTAACCTTTGGGCATATTTGATTAGTTCTCATTTCTCCTCTTGGAGAACTAACTAGCATGGTATGCTTCATAAGAGCAATCAACAGATTATACTTTGCAACATAGGCTGATGTGATGAATGAATGAGATGCTCCCAAATCAAACAAGATGGTTGCAGGTTGAGAGTTAACTAGGAACATACCAAGCACTACATCTGTAGCTTGTTTGGCCTCCTCAATGGTGACATGGTTGATGCGGCCTCGAGCATAATTATGTTGATTGACTTGCAGCATGTTGGTCGGATTCTTGGATGAGGTTGTCCTTGCTGCGTTGTTCTTCTGGGGACACTGACCTATGAAGTGACCCTCCTATCCACACTGATAACAGACTCTCCTCGGACCATTAGCATTCCTAGCAGTATTGTGGTTCTGGTTTTATGGAGCTACTAGGGGTGCGGGGCGGGGTGCCTGCTAATAGTTGGGGCGAGGTGCCTGCTGCAGGTTAGGGTGAGGTGCATGAAAGTTTGGTCGTTGCATCGGGAAGTTGGGGCGTGGAGCTTGCATGGGTGGCCAGACTGTGTTAGGAGTTCTGTAATATGGGTTTGGGGATGGCATCAAGCAGGGGCAAGTGTTGCTACTAGATGACTGCCCTTGAAATGACATCTTCCTCTTGCCATCTCTTTCCATCTCATTGTGCTTGTTTTCTACCACAATGGCCTTGTCGACCAGCTTCTAGAAGTTCACGTAGTCATTGTTCAGCAGCTGGAACTGGATGTCATTCTGCAGTCCCCTCATGAACATGTACTGCATCTTTTCATCCGTGCTCACATCCTCAGGAGCATACCTGGATAGCTGGATGAACTTGTTTATATATTCACTCACTGTCATGCCTCCCTGCCTCAAGTCTTGAAATTCTTGCCTCTTCAACATCTTGATGCCCGTAGGGACGTAATGTGAGCGGAAACTAGCCTTGAACTCAATCCTAGTGATGGTTTCTACATCAGCATGGGCATTGCAATAGCCTTCACACCAATCTGCGGCTATACCAAATAACTGATGAGCTGCAAAGAGAACCTTCTCTTGATCATTGCATTGAGCGATCATCAACTTCTTCTCTATGGCCATGAGCCAATCATCAGCTTCCATGGGATCCTTCGACTGGGAGAAAGTTGGTGGCCTAGTCCGTAGGAACTCCCCCAACCTATTCTGGGGTGGAGGTGGAGGTGGAGGTGGATGGTGGTTCTGCTGGTTGTTGTGGTTCTGTTGTATGGCGCCCAAAGTCTGGATCATTGTCTGCATAAGCTGAGTCTGCATGGCCAAGAATTGCTCAAGGTTCGGAGCATTGTTGCCATTCTCGTTGTTCTGATTGCTACCTTCAGCGTGGCCTCTAGTATGAACCATCTGATAGAATAAGTGGTAGATGTAGGGTGAGATGAGGTGTGGTAATAATGAAAAGAAAGATCCCCCATCTAAATGCATCAAGGAATGATAAGTAAAGATAGTTTATTTAACAAGCAAACATATGATGAGGTTGTGGACAAGGTGCCGAGGCATCCCACAACTCACATCAAACATACTCAAATCAAGCCAAGCAAAGGGTTTATTACATCACACCATGACAAAGCGATCTAATGTTTGGTTATTACAATCTTTATTCATAGGGACAAGGAACTTCCTAGGCATGGGAATTGACTTCATCGGAGACCGAGGGTAGAGAGCTCGCACGTTTCGGGGAGTGTGTAGTCCAAGTGCGGAGAAAAGAGGAGTAGAGGTCACTTAGTTCGCCTGTCTTGGCCCGATAGTGGATCTTTATATGAGACTCCACATCACGGAGCCTTTTCCGAAGGGTGTGGTTCTCCTTCTGTAAGGCCTCCATGTTGTGGCTTAAGTCCACTGCAACTCCTTGAGTCTCATCCATCTCCTTGGCGCTCGCATACCATTCTATAGGCACCATAGTGTACTTCTCTACGCCTGGCTTCCAACGCGATATATGGGCAAAGCTTGTCTTGGCTATCTCATGGCGGTGAGTGTAGCAGAGGCTAGTGAGAGACTTCCAGGCAGCATCGTCCACTACGGACGCACGAGTAGCTCTGGGGGTGCGGCCACGGTGGGTAGATATGATGCGATCGCCTTCATAGACGTTAACCTCCACTGTCCATTGCTCACAAAAAGGGCGATCCACTTTCTGGAGGAAGTACTATGGCTCGTCGGTGATGCCGTCCCTCTCAAGTAGCTTTCGCAAGGTCTTGGAGAAAGTCTCTCCCTCCAGTCCAATGGAGCGGTACTTCTCAGCCTGACGGATGGCGGAGTCCTCCTGCTCCTCCTCTAAGTCATCATCATTACCATCTTCCGGATCCTTGGGCCCTTCAGAGTCTTCCTCTTGCTCATGTTCTTCAGGTTCTTCCTCTTCAAGTTCCTCAGGAGCTTCCTCCTCTATGGGGTCTTCCTGTGGTGCCTCTGGACGCTCTGGGGTCTTCTCACGTCTGGGCTGGTTCACTTCCTCACTTGCTTCCCTATGAACATGCCTAGGGGCAAGGAGTCCATAGTGACGTCTAGTCGTAGCCTTACGAGCAATCAGCTTGGTACGGGCCATCTACATTTTGGAAATAACAAGGGGGAATAAGCAATGGTAAAAAAAATCAGAAAAGTAAATAAGAAGAAACAAAAAGAATACCATGGTTTAAAACAGTTTGTACAGTTATAAAGAAAAATAGTGTCCCTAATGCGTCCATGGCTAGCTAGGTTGACATCCTACAGTCGATATGGCTCTAATACCACTTCTATCACACCCATTTTAAGAAGCAAAATGGGTGCAGCTGTACGTGTGCCTAGGATCAAGTTACACACACATACGGTACATCATCAATGGTAAATAGATTAAATATCCATATCCTTTAATTATTATATCGTATCTTTATTACAGAAGGACCCGTGGGTCCAAAAAAAAAGTACATCCAAGCAGCGGAAATTAACTAGCATAGACATCTCAATCTCCGTAGGCATCGACTCGTGGATCATCGCCTAGTACTCGCTTCCTTCATCTTTGTAGTGGCTCCAATCTTCTCCTAAGGCTGAACAGCAACGTGGTATAGCAAGGGTGAGTACATGTCGTACTCAGCAAGTGGGGGAAAAGATGACATTGGCCTATAGTCAAGAAAAGGCATCATAGGGTGGTTTGCATGAGCTTTTAATTAACCTGTGCATCCTATTTACTACGTGGGGTCATTCCAACCATGATTTCCACAAGGTGCTATACTAGCCAAGTTCTATCCCACCTTTCCAACCATACCAATCCATACCCAACTTATCTTGTGAGGATTCCAGGCCGCTCGTGACCGTGAGCACGGCTATCATGATAGTCCTCTTGACTTCCGTTCCCCTCTCCACCAAATCGTTGCACCGACACTGGGAGAACACCTAATTACTGGGCCAAGCCTTACCCATATTGGTCTTGTGATGGCACTGTTTTCCTGGGTTATCGCTCCAAGAACCGGTTCCTAGGACCTACAACAAGCCTACCACCACCAACCATGTGCCCACGGCACCACATCCTTGCTACCCAGCTTGCATAGATCCCTAAGCCATGTTGCTAAAGAATTACCAACCAATTCCACATGATAATGTTCATTAGTCAAGATTAATATTAACCCCAAAGTCCCACAAGCAACATAAGCATCGCCTACCCACAATTCACCCATTTGGTTCAAGGCGACAAGGAACAGGGTAAAAACAATACTAGGAAAACCCTAACAATAGGTTCCTAATTAAATGACACAAGCATTCAATTCTATAATATTATTATAATAGGTACAAAATGCATCAAGGACACTTGCCTTCGTCCTGCGCTGGAGGGTGCTCTAACACTTCAAATTCCTGCTCTTGAAAGTCCTCGTAGGATGGTCCTTGTGTATGCTCGTCTTTACGTAAAAAAAACCGACACAAACAAACAAACAAAAATCAATACATAGTTATGCAATAGTGGAAAAACAATATGTAAATGCAATGAATGCAAAGATTATGCTTCTACGAGAAATTTGGCGCAAGAATCACCTAATTTGGAGTTACGAGTAAAAAGTTATGCTAGTTTGAAGTTTTAGGGGCAAAAAGGTAAATACAGGAGATTTTAGGGACCTATTTGTAATTTTATAAAATTACAGGGACTAAGGTGTAAATTATTAGGACTGAAAAAAATAATTACTAAAAAGTATAAGGTTGTTTTTTTTTCAAAATTTTAGGACTTAAACATAATAATTATTAAGTATAGGGGGCTAAGGGTAAAAAGATAGGGCTGAAAATATAATTAAATATAAGTACAGGGGTGTTTTTGTAATTTTCAGGGCTAAAATAATATTTCTAATAATTTATAGGGGTGTTTCTATTAAGTTAAAGTGCTAAAAATTAATTTTATAAAAAAATTTGGGCTTAAATACAATTTTCTACAGTTCTGGACAGAAATAGGGGCCTAGTTCTAATTTAGTCTAAGCATAGGGACCTAAATGCAAAAAGGCTAGCATTAATAGCAATTAATAAATTAAATTAAACCTAAAACCCATGGACCGGGTCTATGTGCCCTATGGACCCTTGGTCCACCGGTCCATGATGCACCGATTACATACCCCTTCGGGGTATGTAATCTGGCGTGTTGGATCGAGATCCAACGACCAGGATTAGAATAGGTGGGGGAGGCGCGGGCCGCCGGCGGCCAGCACGGCAGCGCATGGCGGGGGCTCGCTGGAGGTTGGCCGAAACGGTCCTCCGGCCACCCATTCCTTGCCGCGAGGGCACGGGGAGGGAGAGGGGAGCGAGGCGACTCTCACCGAGAGATTGCGCGGTGCGGGGGAGGCTGGAAGCGGGTCGGCGACGGAGATGGATGACGACGGTGGTCGGTGCTCGACGGGGAGGTGGCTCCGGTGGTAGCGAGCGGGCGGGAAGGAGCGAAAAGGGGGCGGCAGAGAAGGGCGATGCCGAGGGGGGGGGGGTTATAGGGGGAGAGAGGGAGGGGATGCGAGCGGGCTCGCGCTCATCGGGGTAACTGCCGACAGTGGCCGTTCGAGAGCAGTAACGCGCGATAGTGCACGTTTAAGGCACAGGAGTGGGGAAGAAGGGGAAGCGGAGGGGTGCGGCACGCGCGGGCGGTGGTTTTGGGAGTCCGGGAGGCGGGGGGAGCGGAATCGGGCAGGGCCGTCTACGGTTTCCATCGGCGAGGAGAGAGAGAGGGGCAAGAGAAGGGAGATGACCGGGTGGGGCCGGTCTGTCAGCGAGCGCGGACGGGGACTGGGCCACAGGGACGAGCTGGGCCAAGAGAGGGAGCTGGGCCGAGGAGGGGGAAACAGAAGAGAAGGAGGGGAGAGGCGGCCTGGGCCGGAAGGGAAGGTGGGGGAGAGTGAGTTGGGCCAGGGGGAAAGAACTGGCCCAAGAGCAAAAAAGAGAATTCCTCTTCTTTTCTTTCTAAATCCTTTTCAAAAGAAATTCTTTTTCTAATTTTATTGGTGATAAATTAAGTAATTAATCTAAATGCATAAAGAAAATTTAAAAATCTACACGGACATGACATGCTATGCAAATGCAATAATTTAATTTAAGTTATTTTTTAAAAAAATGAATTTGTCCTAGGTTATTTAATTAACTCCTAAATGCTAATAATTGGCATTTTTAGAAATTGTAAAAAGTAGGGTGTTACACTCAATATATTGCCATGACATGCATGCATTCTTCCACCTAGAGTTTGCTCTTCACTCTCTTCGTATATCTCTAGATGATGCTTGATTGAGTAGGACCTTATGCGTCTCTCTTTTATATTATTATGGTTCCTCTCGATCTTTGTGTAGCTTGTTTAGTCCGGTTATTCATTGAAGTTTTTCAATTAAGTAGTGGTTGTCATCAATCACCAAAAAGGGGGAGATTGTAAGCTTCATGACCATTGATGATTGAATCCCCATGGTATGAATGTTTTGGTGATAGATGACAACTATGAAATTGTGGGCTAACATCTACACGAGTGTTGTCTATGTAGGAATCATCTCTTAACTCTATTGCAAATCATATGGATGATGGTGTCCTTGGCGATTGATGACAATGACCGCAAGCATGGCGGCTTGTGAACTTGATGGATTCCAAGGGTTGATGAAGATGGAACAAAGCGGAGAACAAGCTATGGTGCAAGTGTTTGGAACACTTGAGTAGTTGTTAGGGCTCTGAGTCCATAGGAAAAACTGGACTATCAAGGGGGTCTAGGTCATTCTCTTAGGTCATGTCTAGTCGGTGATGTGCAAGTTTGCTTGGTGAAATCACAGGCATTAGGTGACAGTGGAGAAGCCAAGGAGCTGTTCGGAGAAGCCGGGAAACGAAGTCAAGCGAGGACGACAAGTTTCAGCTTCTGGACATAGAGACCGGACAGAGGGGTCAGTGGAGACCGAACTGTACGGTCACTATGTGGAGTTGTCTGGGCCTTCCAGCGAGGAGCGAGGAATCTGTCTGTGCGAGGGACCATAGAGACCGGACGGTTCGGTCTGTATGGGTGCAGCACGGGACAGAGTAGAAGCCAAGTCTCTGGAGTCCGATGAGGAAGTCTGATGCGTCGAACTTGTCCAACGGTTGGACACACCGGACAGTCCGGTCTGCTGACCAGACGGCCTGGTCAGTACATGGAAATCATCTGTGCATAAAGGAGCCAACGTCTAGGAGAGACGTTATGGGAGTGACCGAACGGTCCGATCTGGCAGAGACCGGACAGTCCGGTCAGTGCACTCAGAAAGGTGATTTCGTGGAGCAACGACTAGTTTGAGGTTGGGAGCCTATATAACTTCGTTGCTGGGGTCTTGGAGATAACTCTTGGCCAGTGGAATACCAGAGAGCATTTAGTAAGGTCCAAGAGGAAGAAAGGAGAGCACTAGGAGGAGATATTGCATATCTTGAGAGTGCTAGTGAAGAGTAGCTTGAGCATCTTACACATCTAAGGCTAGGGTGTCCTTGAGGGTGTGATCTAGATTGTTACTCTTGGTCTATGGTGAGACCTAGACCGGTTAGGTGTCGGTGATCGAGCCTATCGTGATTGGTTGTGAAGGTCGTCACACGTTTGTACACGGTTTGAGCCCGCCGTTGGAAGGGGCATCAATAGTGAGCGCCCGTGTCGGCTCGGGGAGTCCGGCAAGTTCTCAAGGGAGGCGAGCTTGTGCTTTGTGCAGCGGTGACGCACACCATGTCTTCACTCAAGGAGTGATTGCGGGCTTATGTGCGAGAACTCCACTAGGTGACGGGAGGGACCGGGACTCTAGCCGGAGTGGTCCAACGAGGATTAGGGGAAGGCGCCATCCTTCCGAGACCTCAGGAAAAAATCATGAGCATTCCTTGACCCTCTCTTTACTATTCCGCATTTGTGTGCTCTAGTGAGCAGGGTAACTTGTGGCTTGCATAGGCTAGTATGAATGGCTTCCGCTCTTTATGATATCATGAACACTAGCATGTGTAGGGTCTTGGCCTACTAGACTTGCATAGTTTTTCTTATCTTGTTATGTTTGAGTAGAAAAATTGAAGTATTTAGATTCGTGAGCGGCTTACTGATTCAGCCCCCCCCCCCCTCTCGGTACGCCTTCGGTCCTTACACATGTCTAGTCGGTGATGTGCAAGGTTGCTCGGTGAAATCATAGGCACTAGGTGACAGTGGAGAAGCCAAGGAGCTGTATGGAGAAGCCGGGAAACCAAGTCAAGTGAGGGAAACAAGTTTCAGCTTCTGGACGTAGTGACCGGACAGAGGGGTCAGAGGTGGCCGGACTGTATGGTCACTATGTGGAGTTTTCTAGGATTTAGTGCAAGGAGGAAGGACTCTGTCTGTAGGAGACTCCATACAGACTGGACGGTCCGGTCTGCTGACCAGACAGTCTAGTCAGTAGGAGTGCAGGGACGACAGAAAGGATGCAGTTCGCGGACCTTCCTGGAATAGAGAGAGAAAGTGGACCGGACGGTCCGGTCCAATGACCGGACAGTCCGGTCAGTATAGGATTTTGCCTAGACAGAGAAGCCAGCGTCTGGGAGAGCCGTTGCTAGAGTGACCGAACGGTCCGGTCAGGCAGTGACTAGACAGTCCGGTCAAGCAGTGACTGGACAGTCCAGTCAAGCAATGACCAGACAGTCTGGTCAGTGTGTCCAAAAAGGCAATTTCGTGGAGCAACGGCTAGTTTGAGGTTGGGAGCCTATATAACTTTGTTGCTGGGGTCTTGGAGACCTCTCTTGGCCAGTGGAATACCTGAGGATAATTGGTAAGGTCCAAGAGGAAAAGAGGAGAGCACTAGGAGAGGATATTGGATATCTTGAGAGTGCTAGTGAGAGTAACATGGAGTGATCTTGCACATCTAAGGCTAGGGTGTCCTTGAGGGTGTGATCTAGGTTGTTACTCTTGGTCTATGGTGAGACCTAGATTGGTTAGATGTCGGTGATCGAGCCTATCATGATTGGTTGTGAAGGACGTCACAAGTTTGTACATGGTTTGAGCCCGCCGTTGGAAGGGGCATCAATAGTGAGCGCCCGTGCCGGCTTGGGAGTTCGGCAAGTTCTCGAGGGAGGCGAGATTATGCTTTGTGCAGCGGTGACGCACACCATGGCTTCACTCATGGAGTGATTGCGGGCTCGTGGGCGAGAACTCCACTTGGTGGCGGGAGGGACCGGGACTCCGGCGGGAGTGGTCCAACAAGGAGTAGGGGAAGGCGCCATCCTTCTGAGACCTCGGGAAAAAATCATGAGCCATCTCTTACTCTACTCCTTACTTTGATGCATTACCTTCCGTATTTACATACCGTGCTATTCATGCTTGTGTGCTTATCTTGCTCTAGTTGACTACCTTGTAGAATTGCATGAATAGGCTTCTTGCTTGCTAGTAGTGCTTGAGCTTCCGTATTTGATCACTAGCATGTATAGTAGTTGTTTTGGCTTGATTGCTATCCTTGTATGTGTGGTACTACTCATGCTTGTTTGCACTAGTTCCTTGTCTTGTAGAATTGCATGAGTAGGCTCCTTTGCTAGCTTGGTGTGTGCTTCCGCATTGTTTCTTTTCTAGATTGCATAGGAGTTGTATTGCCTTGTGTGATCCACTAGTATGCATAGGTTGTCTTTCGTTTCATAGGATTGCCTTGCTAGTGTGATCACCACTAGAATTGTTATAGGAGTTGATTGAGTGGTCGGTTTGAGATATTGGCAAAATTGGTACAAAGTGGTAGTTCCCGATTCACCCCCCCCCCCCCCCCTCGGTCACTACGATCCTTTCCAGTGGTATCAGAGCCAAGTGCTCATCATCAGGCTTAACTGCCTTGAGTAGTGACCGTATTGAGTTAGGATGTCATCCCATTAGGGGCCGGGTCATGGCTCATGGAAGGATTGCTTTAAAAGCTACCTAAATGCCATGATTCTTGATGAGTTGATGGATACTCTTGTGGACTTTGCCAATACCTTTACCGATGATCATGTGTATGATGATTGTGATGATTGCGTGGATGTGCCTTGAACTAGTGAGTGCCTAGACTCTTCTAGCAATGACTTGATAGGTTGCCCTACTAGTATGCCTAACATGATGATTGATAATGATGTGTCTCTTGATCTTGCTTGCTCTAGTAGCATTGATGATGTTTGTGAGTCTCCTATTGATCATGCTAGTAGTTCTATTGTTGAGGATTTCTTTGCTTTTCATGCTAATGATAATGAGGACTTACTTGACTCTCTTATTCGCTTGCGAGATATTGCGGACAGGATTGGAGCAACTACTTTCGAGCTCCCCAAGATCGTGATAGTGGAGAAGATCCTCTTCTTGGTTCCGAGTAGCAAGCTCTTCTACGTCACACTTGACCTTCTCATGGAGAAGAGTCTCTCCGTAGAAGATGTGATTGAGCTGCTCTTCAAGGATGAGGAGATTGTCGTAAGCATGGCATGGAAGAGGACATTCAAGGCAACTCATGAAGCATCCTTGAGCAAAGGGAAAGGAGTAGCTTCGAGCTCAAACTTCTTTGATCCCTTAACAAGATTGTCTTGCAACAACTTCTACAACCCATTTGGAGCAAGACATACATCGGGCGCCTCATCAAGCTCTACCTCAAGTGTCATTCTAAGTCCTACTCCAAGCACTTTGAGTGGACCGAGCATTGGCATAGGGGGAGCACCAACAACAATGCTCGCTCGATCATTTGAGATGATCAATCTTGCGGCTTCGGCTTCGACGCCTCCACCTCCTCCGCTCCCTCCACCACAAGATCATCTTTGGCATCTTCGTCGAGCTCACCAACAAGACCTCCTCTTTGAACTTCGTGAATTTGTGAGAAATCCAAATGATGACCTTTGTGAGAATCTATTGAGTATCTATGATCTTGTGTGTAGGATTAACTCTTTCAGGGAACTTCGGAAGATTGCACCATATGAAGTGATTGACAAGCTTCTCCAACAAATCACAACTCCTGAGAGGAGTTTCTTACTTGAGGAGGTAGTCAACAGGAGACATGAGCTCTCAATTGAGAGAGCAATGGAGATGATACTTGTGCTCCACTCTCAAGTGGGACATGTGCTTGAGCATATCATTGGACTCTATGATCCTCCCCATTACTACATCAACCTTGACAATGTGCACATGGGGGATGATCATGTACATTGGAGATATCATGCTCCTCACTATCCTATTAGGAGGAGACTATTGGATGGGATTGTAAGAATCCCTATCTATGAGGATGGTCTCATTGCTCGACATCATGAGGTTAGTGCTAGTCAATCAAGTAATGCTTTGGATACTAACTCCTCTTCCTCTAGTGCGTGTCTTATGGCTACTACTAGGGTCAACTACAAGAGTGGAGGCACTCATTGGATTCTTGATAGTGGGTGCACTCAACACATGACCGGGAAGCCAACCATGTTCACCACCATTAATGAAGACGAAGAGAGTGAGAAGGTGACTTTTGGGGATAACTCAAAAGGGAGAGTTAGAGGCTCGGGCAAGGTGGCCATCGCAAATGACCTCCATCTCTCCAAGGTCTTCCTTGTGGAAACCGTCAACTTCAACCTTCTATCTATTGGTCAACTTTGTGACATGGGTTTAAAGTGCACCTTTGATGAGGATGGTGCAACAATTGAGAATTTCAAGAGAAGGCTAGTATTTCATGGAGTGAGACATCGGAACTTGTATGTCACGGACTTCAAGTCAAGCAATATGCTACCAAGCACTTGCCTATTCACTCACTAAGGCATTCAAGGGATGGTTGTGGCATAGAAAGCTAGCACATGTCGGAATGAATCAGCTCAAGAAGATTGTCAAGAGGAATTTAGTTGAAGGAATCAAGGATGTGACCTTTGAGAATGATAAATTGTGCAGCACTTGTCAGGTGGGGAAACAAGTTGCATCCTCACATCCCACCAAGTCATTCATGTCTACATCTCATCCTCTAGAGCTCTTGCACATGGACTTGTTTGGGCCAACACATTACAAGAGTCTAGGAGGCAATCTATATTGCTTGGTGATTGTTGATGATTTCACGAGATATACTTGGACCTTCTTTCTTGTGGAAAAATCTCAAGCTAGTGGTATCTTCAGAAAGTTTTCCAAGAGGGCAAAGAATGAGTTCAATGCTAGCATTATGAAGATAAGGAGTGACAATGGGACGGAATTCAAAAACATCTCAGCGGAGGAATATTGTGACAAAAAGGGGATCAAACATGAATATGGAACTCATGAGAGGTTTTGCGCGGAGGCAATCAACACGGCTTGCTACACCTCCACCGTTTGTTGAAGAAGACACCATATGAGCTATTGGTGGGACGGAAACCCAATGTTTCCTATTTCCGAGTCTTTGGATGCAAGTGTTACATTCTCAAGAAGAGGAGAAAGCTCGGGAAGTTTGAGAGCATAACTTATGAAGGCATTCTTGTAGGGTACTCTAGGACTTCTAAAGCATATAGGGTCTACAACTCCACCATTGGATGTGTGGAGGAATCCTATGATGTGTAATTCGATGAGTCAAATGGGTCCCAAAAGGAGGATGAATTTCATGAAGTGGACATTGGACATGAGCCTATGAGGGACGCTTTGAGAAACATGCCCGTGAGCGAGGTTTTACCCCACGAGGCCAGTGATGGTGATGTTGATGAGCCCTCTACTCAACCACCTCAACCTACCTCCTCCTCCGAGGCACAACAAACAACCCAATATGCCACAAATACTCCCACAAGCTCCTCCCAAGATTCATTGAGAGTACACCCACCAAATGATGAGGAATCTCAAGTGAGAAGTGAGCCACAAACCTCCCCACATACTTCATCACAAACCACTTTTCTAGGTCTTCACAAGATAACCTTCCATCCACCTCAAGCCCAAAGTTCAAAACAAGAAAGCATAAGAGTGACTCCTCCACCTCTCTTAGGATACAAGACACTCATATATCAAGAGAGCAAACAATTCATGATGCACAAGGAACTTCACCAAGAGCCTCTCCCACACAAAGAAAACACCATCCTAGACCCAAGGGCATCAACAAAGATCATTCACAAGACTTGATCATTGGGAATCCATCTCGTGGGATAAAGACAAGGAGGAATCAATACAAGCCCAACTATGTGAGTGAAGAGAATAATGATGAGGCCAATGTTGAGATTGAGAACTTCTCTTTCGTCTCTATGATTGAGCCCACTACCATTGATGAAGCTATGGATGATCACAAGTGGGTAATTGCCATGCAAGAAGAATTGAACAACTTCAAGAGGTGCAAAGTGTGGAAATTGGTTGAGAGACCCAAGAATCATAATATGATTGGCACCATGTGGGTCTTCAAGAACAAGCAAGATGAGAAAGGAGCAATTGTCAAGAACAAGGCTCGCCTAGTGGCTAAGGGATATTCTCAAGTGGTGGGGATTGGATTTGAAGAGACCATTGCTCCCGTGGCCCGTCTTGAAGCTATTTGGATCTTACTTGCCTATTCATCACATAATGGCTTCAAGCTATTTCAAATGGATGTCAAGAGTGCCTTCTTGAATGGAGAAATCAATGAGAAAGTCTATGTGGAACAACCTCTGGGGTTTGAGGACCCAAAACATCCAAGACATGTATAAAAATTGAAGAAAGCTCTCTATGGTCTCAAGCAAGCACCAAGGACATGGTATGAACACTTGAGGAACTTCCTACTCAAGAATGGATTCACAATTGGAAGCATTGATAGCACCTTGTTCACGAGGCATGTTGGGAAGGATCTCTTTGTGTGCCAAATCTATGTGGATGATATCATCTATGAGTCAACCAATGAGAAATTCAATGAAGAGTTTCGGGAGATGATGGCTAGGGAATTCCAAATGTCAATGATTGGAGAGTTGCACATGTTCCTTGGATTTCAAGTCAAGCAATTGAGAGAGGGAAACTTCATTTATCAAGAAAAATATACCAAGGACCTTCTCAAAGATTCAACATGGAGAATTGCAAGCCCTTGCCCACACCTATGGCTACAAGCAAACCCTTGGATGATGATGTGAAAGGGAAACCGGTGAACCCTATGGCTACAGGCAAACCCTTGGATGTTTTTGTGCCAACAACTGGGAGAGCCGTTACCAGAGTGACCAGACTATCCGATCAGGCAGTGATCGGACTGTCCGGTCTAGATGTCCAGTAAGGCAATTTCATGGAGCAATGGCGAGTTTGAGGTTGGGAGCCTATATAACTTCTTTGCTGGGGTCTTGGAGACCACTCTTGGCCAGTGGAATACCTGATAGCATTTGGTAAGGTCCAAGAGGAAAAGAGGAGAGCACAAGGAGAGGATATTGGATATCTTGAGAGTGCTAGTGTGAGTAACTTGAGCATCTTGCACATCTAAGGCTAGAGTGTCCTTGAGGGTGTGATCTAGATTGTTACTCTTGGTCTATGGTGAGACCTAGACCGGTTAGGTGTTGGTGATCGAGCCTATCTTGATCGGTTGTGAAGGCCGTCACACGTTTGTACATGATTTGAGCCTACCGGTGAAAGGGGCATCGCTAGTGAGCGCCCATGTCGGCTCAGGGAGTCCGGCAAGTTCTCTAGGGAGGCGAGCTTGTGCTTTGTGCAGCGGTGATGCACATCATGTCTTCACTGAGTGATTGTGGGCTCGTGGGCAAGAACTCCACTTGGTGACGGGAGGGACTAGGACTCCGGCGGGAGTGGTCCAATGAGGATTAGGGGAAGGCACCATCCTTTCAAGACCTCAAAAAAAAATCATGAGCATTCCTTGACCCTCTCTTTACTATTTCACAATTGTGTGCTGTAGTGATTAGGGTGACTTGTGGCTTGCATAGGCTAGTATGTTTGGCTTCCGCACTTTATCTCATCATGAATACTAGCATGTGTAGGGTCTTGACCTACTAGAATTTTTTAGGCTGCTTATCTTGTTAGACTCAAGTAGTGGAATTTGAAGTAATTGAATTCGTGAGCGGCTTACAGATTCACCCCCCCCCCCTCTCGGTACGCCTTCGGTCCTTACACCGTACAGTCTGGTCACCTCTGACCCCTCTGTCCGGTCACTTCGTCCAGAAGCTGAAACTTGTTGTTCTCGCTTGACTTCATTTCCCGGCTTCTCCAAGCAGCTCCTTGGCTTCTCCACTATCAACTAGTGCCTGTGATTTCACCGAGCAACCTTGCACATCACCGACTAGACATGACCTAAGAGAATGAGCTAGACCCCCTCGATAGTCCAGTTTTTCCTGTGGACTCAAAGCCCTAACAACTAGACAAGTGTTCCCAACATTTGCACCATAGCTTGTTCTCCTCTTTGATCCATCTTCATCAATCCTTGGACTTCATCAAGCTCATCAAGCCTTCATACTTGTGGTCATTGTCATCAATCGCCAAGGCAACCACCATCCATATAATTTATAATAGAGATTAGTGAAGGTTCCTACATAGACAACACTCAGGTTGATATTAGCCCACAGTTTCATAGTTGTCATCTTGATGAGGACATCACCATGTTGGATATGCGCATATCATGGCCTTCCCTAAGTTACAAGTCGTCACCAACTCGGTCGCCGCGTTCATCTCGGATTCAGCCGATACCCCTTCACGGTTTTGATGATATCTCCCACATCCGACGTCCAAACAAGGCGTTCTTTGATGCGTTCGAAAGAGGACGATGACGCCGTTGTTTTGTTTCTGGTCCCAGGTCCAGAAGGGTCGTGAGTCATGTTGTGTGACCATGACAAGGTGCTGCGCCACCTATTTTGTGCCAACTTGGCCATGTATCATGTTGGGCCTTAAGCCCATGTTGTGGGCGCCCTCCCTGGTCGCCCCCAATCCTAGGACGTCCCTGGTTCCTACATAAACTCAGTAGCTGCCGTCTTTTAGTTTCAGGTTTTGTTTAGTTTAGTTTTCTTGAGAGAAACTTGATCGAATTATTGTAACTGTGGCGACAAGTCCTTTCACAGTAATCTAGGGCCCCTGTTCTTGTTCTACACCACTATGGTGATTAGTCCTTTTGTGTTCAGAGCTTGAAACTATTCTTGTGATTTGCTTCATCCATATTCGCAATTTCAGATTGCATGTTTATTCTCTCTTGCTTATGTTCTCGATTTCGCTTGCAGGAACAATCAAGTTGTGCTTGGTGTAACGGTTGCGGGGTTGGATCGTGTCTGATTCAAGCCGGGTCGTCGATGCTGAGTTCCCCAAATTCGAGTTTATCCCCTTACCTCTCGAAAGATCGGGCCATATCTACATCAAGTGGTATCAGATTCCTAGGTTCCCCATGAGCTATTATCGTGTTTTCCCCTTTAGATTCGTTTGTGTCCATCACCTATTGTCCATGAAAAAGCCAACAAAAAAAATATCCCCACCATCCTAGAAATTGTTTATCCTTTGCATAATTTAATTTCAGAGTCCGTGGTGTTGAGTTTGTGTTCTAGTCGAGTTCAGTTGCTGGCTTGAATTTGTGTTTCGATTTGGTTTGTGTTTTGATCTCCACTACACACCACCATCACCAACGTGTCACCCACCACCACATGCACAATCCATTGCCAACTAAAAAACCCTACCTGATTTTGTTTCTGTCCCCCCCCTCCCCCCCAAACCCTATCTTGACCTATCTTCGATAAAACAGGCATAATTTTTCGCTCGTTGCTCCGATTGGGCTAAAATTTTTATAGTAGATTCTTGACTCAAAGTTGAGGTGACCCACGCTAGGCACTGCCCTGTGTGCCCTCGTCAAAAAATTCAAAGAAAATCAGTAAAAAATAGAAAAAATTTGTGAGGACAAAAATAGCGCTTTCGATAAAACTTTGAGATTTTGCCTACGCTTTGTTTCCCCTCTGTTTGAGTTGAAACTTCTTGTGGTTCCTTCCTTTATGTTCCTCTATCATAGAAAAATAGTGGAAAAATCATACAAAAAATAAAGATTTTGATTTGCACCCCCCCCCCCTCCCCGCCCTGAAAATTCTAAGTCTGTGAAGTTTGTTTTGATCCTTGCTGCCTTTGCCATTGTTCTTGCTATCACAACTATTTTTGAACACGATTCTTTTGCCAGCAATTAGGACACTGCTTTGGACATTTATTCAATGCTACTATCTATTATTGAATAGTGTTCCAGTAACATACATATTAGCCTTCCAAGCTATACATATTGCGGCACAGGTTTCTTCCTTGCAACCGTTACACCCAAGCTCGACAATAGATTGTGCCGACCTGTTGGCTTTGGTAAGAACACTTGCAAAGATTGTGATATATTGCTTCTGATATTGTTTTCCACTTTCTACACCCTCTGCTACCTGCTAGTTGATAGGTTAATCCTTTTGTTTAGTGTTGTCTTTTGCTTTTAACCATGTCAGACTTCAATGATTGCGTGTCCAAGGCCAAGCTCACGATGTTTCTTGCGGACCAGCGTACATTCATGGAAATGAAGTTTGCCGAGTTGATGGGTCACATCAACACTGTTGCCAATCGAATTGAGGATGTTGAACGACGACCTCCACCTCAATGAGCTGCTGATGATGATGATTTTGACCATGATGCAGACCGTCTTCGCCGTAATCGACATGGTATGGGAGGTAATAACAATCGTGGTAATATTGATACTTTTGTTAAGCCCAAATTTAACATACCACCTTTTGCTGGTAGTGCTGATCCTGAAGCATACTTAGATTGGGAACTTGTTGTTGAACAGAAATTTAATTCTCATTTAGTTCCTGTTGAGCATAGAGTTAGACTTGCTACTAGTGAGTTTATAGGTTTTGCTCTCTTTTGATGGAATGATCTTTGCAATACTAATGCTGCTATACCTGCCACTTGGCCTGTTTTGAAACAACACATGAAATATCGCTTTGTTCCTCCTTATTACCAACGTGATTTATGTTTGAAATTACAATCTTTAACACAAGGTAGTAAAACAGTAGAGGAATATTATCAGGAATTGCTTATTGGTTTAACACGTTTTGGTGGTTTGAACCGTGATATCCAGAATATTGTTGACTATAAAGAGTGGAATAGGTTCAGCCAATTGTATCATATTGCTCTTAAGGTTGAACGATAGTACATGGACGCCTTCCACAACAATCTTGCAGGTCCAGCACTGAGCTATCTATCCAGCAGCGCACTTGTAACACCCATTTTAAGAAGCAAAATGGGTGCAGCCGTACGTGTCCCCAGGATCAAGTTACACACACATACGGTACATCATCAATGGTAAACAGAATAACTATCCATATCCTTTAATTATTACATCGTATCTTTATTACAAAAGGACCCGTGGGTCTAGAAGAAAAGTACAACAATGCAGCGGAAAGTAGCTAGCGTAGACAACCCAATCTCCACAGGCATCGATTGGAGGATCATCGCCTAGTACTCGCTTCCTTCATCTTCGTATTGGATCCAATCTTCTCCTTGGGCTGAATATTAACGTGGTATAGCAAGGGTGAGTACATGTCGTACTCAGCAAGTGGGGAAAAAGATGACATGGGGCTATAGTCAAGAAAAAGGCTTTATGGAGTGGGTTGCATGAGCTTTTAATTAACCTAAGCATCCTATTTACTACATGGGGTCATCCCAACCATGATTCCACAAGGTGCTACACTAACCAAGTCTCAATCCATCCCACCTTTCCAACCATACCAACCCATCCCCAACTAATCTTGTGAGGATTCCAGGCCGCTCTTGACCGTGAGCATGGCTATCATGATAGTTTGATACTCTGTAGAGTTTCTACCACTTTACCCACAAGTTGTGATTCCCTTTGTGCCCATGGACGCGACCCACATTACACACTTCCTTTGGTGTGTGGCAGGGTTTCACTATGAGGCTTTTCCAAAGGGTCTCCTAGTACATGCGAGCCACTAAGGTTCCACTCTCGTCCATAAGTGATAGACCTTCAACAAGCAGCTCATCACCCCAGGAGCCCCCTCTTGAGCCATTCGGATACAAGGACAGTCCTCTTGACTTCCATTCCCCGCTCCACCAAATGCTGCACCAACACTGGGAGAACACCTAATTACTAGGCCAAGCCTTACCCATGTCGGTCTTGTGTTGGCACTGTTTTTCTGGGTTGTCACTCCAAGAACCGGTTCCTAGGATCTACAACAAGCCTACTGTCATATCCGGTTCCAATGACCGAAACCGAATGCATCTGTATGCGTGCCCAGGAACAAGTTTTCACGCACACAGGAAAATTACTATGATAAAAGAACAATATCTTTATTAAATTAATAAGATTATTACAACGGTGACCCATAGGTCAAAAGGAAAAGATTACATTGCAGTGGAATAAACTAAGCGTTGGCGTCCTTCAGCTCCCACAGGAAGTCGACCGGAAGATCGCATGCCTAGACTCCTCCATCGTCTTCATAGTTGTATCTTCATTCTCCTGTAGCTGAGCAGCAATGTGGTATATAGCAAGGGTGAGCACGTGTCGTACTCAGCAAGTGGGGGAAAAGATGACATGGGGCAAGACAAGGAAGGCTTTAAAGGGGTTTATTGCATGAGCTTTTAATTTCCTATGCATCCTAATTACTAAGTGGGGTCATCCCAACCCTCAATCCATAGGGTATTATCCAAACCAATCTCATCCATCATCCAACCATTCCTAACCATTCCAACCCATAACCAACTAATCTTGCGAGGATTCCAGGCCGCTCTTGACCGTGAGCACGGCTATCATGATAGTTTGATACTCTGTAGAGTTTGTACCACTTTACCCACAAGTTGTGATTTCGTCCCCAGTTGCCAGGTGGACTAGAGTCTCCATGTTGCCATGCCGGCCAAGCACTAGCACACTTCCTTAGGTGTGCGGCCAGGAGATCACTACGAGGCTTTTACAAAGGGTCTCCCAGTACATGCTAGCCACTAAGGTTCCACTCCCGTCCATAAGTGATAGCCCATCAACAAGCAGCTCATCACCCCAGGAGCCCCCTCTTGAGCCATTCGAATACAAGGACAGTCCTCTTGACTTCCATTCCCCGCTCCACCAAAATGCTGCACCAACACTGGGAGAACTCCTAATTAGTCAGCCAAGCTGTTCCATAGCAGCCTTGTGATGGCACTGTTGTCCTGGTTTACCGCTCCAAGAACCGGGTCCTAGGATCTACAACAAGCCTACCACCATCAACCATGTGCCCACGGCACCACATCCATTCCATCCGGCTTGCATAGATCCCTAAGCCATGTTGCTAACATCAATTATCATTCCACCAATGAAGTGACATAGTTTATTAATCAACATTTATATCAACCCAACAATCCCGCAAGCAACCTAAGCATTATCTACCCACAACCAACCAACTACTAGTTCAAGGCGACAAGGAAAAGGGATAAAACAATACTAGGGAAACCCTAACAATAGGTACCCATTCATTTGACTCAAGCATGCAATTCTACAATAAATGTTATAATAGGTACAAGATGCATCAAGGACACTTGCCTGGAAATAGGGGATGCTGCTCAGGTCTTCAAGTCATGCTCTTGCGATTCCAGGAACAACCCGTTCTCTAATTAACGTCACGCAGGCACAACATGCACCCAATCATATAAACAAACTAAGAAATAGTACACCAAGCAATAATAAAGTACTATGAAAGCAATTTCAAAAGATAGTACTCGTTGCTACGATCGCGTGAGCGCAAGAATCATCTAAATCGGAGTGACGAGTAAAAGTTACGAAGGTTTGAAGGTGTAGGGTTAAAATAGTAAATTAGCAAGTTACTATAAGATAGTATCAATAAATAATATTAGTCACTACGATCGTGTTGGAGCAAGAATTACTTAAATCCGGGCTACGGTTGAAAAGTTATAAAGGTTTGATGTTTTAGGGCTAAAATAGTAAAAATAGATAGGTTTAGTGACCAAAAAGTAATTTTAAAAGAGTACAGGGACTTAATTGTAAAATAACAGGGTGAAAATATAGTTCCTAAAAATTTAGGGACAAAAATGTAATTTTGGTGAAGTCTAGGGGTTAAAGTGTAAAAAGACAGGACTTAAAATAATTAAAGACAAGTCCAGGGGTGTTTCTGTAAAATTACATGGCCAAAATAATAAATTTAATAAAGTACAGGGGTGTTTCTATTAAAATACAGTGCTTAAAATAATTATGTGAAAAGTTAGGGCTCTAAATATAATTTTATAAAGGTTTTCCTAATTTTTCATGATTAACTATAATTAAAATAAAGAGCAGGGGCCTAAATATAATTAAATAAAGGTTCTTGTTAAAAATTAGGTCTTAAATATAGTTTTAATAAAACTCAGGGGCCTATTTGCAATTCTATAAAATTATAGGGACTAAAGTGTAAAATATTAGAACTAAAAAAATAATTATCAAAAAGTATAAGGTTGTTTTTACAAAATTTTAGGACTTAAACCTAATTTTATTTAAGTACAGGGGCCTAAGTGCAAAAAGGCAGGACTAAAATATAATTAAATATAAGCTCAGTGGTGTTTCTGTAAAATTCTAGGGCCAAAATATTATTCATGAAAAGTTCAGGGGCTAAAATATAATTTACTAGAGGTTCTGAAAAAAGATTAGGGTAAAAATCTAATTTAAACTAAACGCAGGGACTTAAATGCAAATAGTTAACATTATCTAGGAATTAAATGAATTAATTAAAAAAAAACTATGGACCGAGTCTATGGTCTCTGTTGACCAGGGTTGACCAGGGGGTCTATGGTCCTCGGTGGACCAGAAGATACCCCTTCGGGGGATCTAATCCTGGCCCTCGGATCTGGATCCGACGGCTAGGAGGGGTTCCGGCGGGTGGTAGTTGCCGGCGGCCACTAAAGGCGGCGGCGCGGCGGCAGAGCTTGCCGGAGCTGGTCAGAGGCGGCGCTCTGGTGGCCGGATCGAGGCACGGACGGGTTTTGGAGAGAGAGGAGGACACGGGGATCTCACCAGGGGAAATCGCGTCGGGAGGCAGAGGATCGGGGATGGTGCGCGGCGACGATCGGCGGCTCGGGCTCGTCGACGACGGCGGGGAGAAGCTCCGGGCGGTGAGGCTTGCCGGGGAGGGGCTTGTCGGGGGTAGCGCATCCTCGCGATGGACGGCAGCGGTTCGACTGGGCTCGAGGCGGCCATGCGGCGCGTCGGCTTGGAGCTCGCCGAGCTCCAATGGTGGGGCGGCGGCGCGGGCGATGATGGGGAGCCAGGGTGGGGAAGCGGCGACGGCGGCGGCAGGGAAAGGCCGAAGGGGGGGCGAGGGGCTGGTCCCGCCCTTTTATAGGGCCCGGTGCCCTAGGCGGCCGGGCACGCACGCCGAGGGGCGGCGACGGCGGCGGCTAGGGTTTCGGCGGGGGAGCGCGCGGGTGGGCTGGCCGAGGGGGTGAGCTGGGCCGGGGCGCGGGAGTGGGCTGGCTCGATCGGGGTGGCTGGGCCGCGCGGGGAAGGGCCCAAGGCCGAACGGGAAGGGGACGATGGGGAAGGAGGAAGTGGGCCGCCGGGGAGGATTTCGGCCCAGTTCGTGGGAGGCTGAGCTGGAGAGAGGGGAGATGGAGGGTTTAGGTGGGCCGGCTAGCTGGTTTAGGCCCAGAGGGTTTGCTTTCTCTCTCTTTTTTTTTTCTTTTTCCAATTCCATTCTCTATTCTAAATTCTATACTGAACTAATAAAAATTCTTATTTGACTTTTTAAGAAAAACATTTTGCACCCAATAAAACCTAATGCATATATTTCGGCATGAATGCAACAGATAAATATTAATAACCTAAATTAATTTATTTAATTTAGAAAATAGCTCTTTTCCTACAATAAATTTTAATTCTCCAATTATCTAATTAATTTACAATAAAATTTTAATCTATTATAAAACAAATGTTGAAATTTAGTGGAATTGGTTCACAAACCAAAATTTGAAATTTTGGGGTGTGACACCTACCACCACAAGCATGTGCCCACGGCACCACATCCTTCCCACCTGGCTTGCATAGATCCCTAAACCATGTTATTAAAAGATTTACCAAACATTTCCCACGTGACATTGTTCATTAATCAAAATTAATATTAACCCACATCCCATAAGCCATCTAAGCATTATCTACCCACAATTCACCCATTGGTTCAAGGCGACAAGGAACAGGGTAAAAACAATACTAAGGAAAACCCTAACAATAGGTTCCCAATAAATTGACACAAGCATGCAATTCTATAGTAACATTCAATAGGTGCAATATGCATCAAGGACACTTGCCTTCGTCCTGCGTGGAAGGCTGCTCTAACCCTTCAAATTCCTGCTCTTGAAAGTCCTCGTAGGGCGGTCCTTGTGTATGTTCGCCTTTACGTAACAAAATACCAACACAAGCAAAACATACAAAAAAATCAATACACAACTATGCAACAGAGGAAAAACAATATGTAGATGCAATGAATGCAAAGGTTATGCTCCTACGAGAAATTTGGTGCAAGAATCACCTAATTTGGAGTTTCGAGTAAAAAGTTATGCTAGTTTGAAGTTTTAGGGGCAAAAGGGTAAAAACATGGGCTTTTAAGGACCTAATTGTAATTTTATAAAATTACAGGGACTAAAGTGTAAATTATTAGGACTGAAATTACAATCTTTAACACAAGGTAGTAAAACAGTAGAGGAATATTATCAGGAATTGCTTATTGGTTTAGCACGTTGTGATATACATGAAGATGATGTTGAGACTAGTGCTAGATTTTTTTGGTGGTTTGAACCGTGATATCCAGAATATTGTTGACTATAAAGAGTGGAATAGGTTCAGCCAATTGTATCATATTGCTCTTAAGGTTGAACGATAGTACATGGACGCCTTCCACAACAATCTTGCAGGTCCAGCACTGAGCTATCTATCCAGCAGCGCACTTGTAACACCCATTTTAAGAAGCAAAATGGGTGCAGTCGTACATGTGCCCAGGATCAAGTTACACACACATACGGTACATCATCAATGGTAAACAGAATAACTATCCATATCCTTTAATTATTACATCGTATCTTTATTACAAAAGGAGCCGTGGGTCTAGAAGAAAAGTACAACAATGCAGCGGAAAGTAGCTAGCGTAGACAACCCAATCTCCACAGGCATCGATTGGAGGATCATTGCCTAGTACTCGCTTCCTTCATCTTCGTATTGGCTCCAATCTTCTCCTTGGGTTGAATATCAACGTGGTATAGCAAGGGTGAGTACATGTCGTACTCAGCAAGTGGGGGAAAAGATGACACGGGGATATAGTCAAGAAAAAGGCTTTATGGAGTGGGTTGCATGAGCTTTTAATTAACCTAAGCATCCTATTTACTACATGGGGTCATCCCAACCATGATTCCACAAGGTGCTACACTAACCAAGTCTCAATCCATCCCACCTTTCCAACCATATCAACCCATCCCCAACTAATCTTGTGAGAATTCCAGGCCGCTCTTGACCGTGACCACGGCTATCATGATAGTTTGATACTCTGTAGACTTTCTACCACTTTACCCACAAGTTGTGATTCCCTTTGTGCCCGTGGACGCAACCCACATTACACACTTCCTTTGGTGTGTGGCAGGGTTTCACTACGAGGCTTTTCCAAAGGGTCTCCCAGTACATGCGAGCCACTAAGGTTCCACTCCCGTCCATAAGTGATAGCCCTTCAACAAGCAGCTCATCACCCCAGGAGCCCCCTCTTAAGCCATTCGGATACAAGGACGGTCCTCTCGACTTCCATTCCCCGCTCCACCAAATGCTGCATCGACACTGGGAGAACACCTAATTACTAGGCCAAGCCATACCCATGTCGGTCTTGTGTTGGCACTGTTTTCCTGGGTTGTCACTCCAAGAACCGATTCCTAGGATCTACAACAAGCCTACCACGACAAGCATGTGCCCACGGCACCACATCCTTCCCACCTGGCTTGCATAGATCCCTAAGCCATGTTACTAGAAGATTTACCAAACAATTTCCCATGTGACATTGTTCATTAATCAAAATTAATATTAACCCACATCCCATAAGCCATCTAAGCATTATCTATCCACAATTCACCCATTGGTTCAAGGCGACAAGGAACGGGGTAAAAACAATACTAAGGAAAACCCTAACAATAGGTTCCCAATAAATTAACACAAGCATGCGATTCTATAGTAACATTCAATAGGTGCAATATGCATCAAGGACACTTGCCTTCGTCCTGCGCGGAAGGCTGCTCTAACCCTTCAAATTCCTGCTCTTGAAAGTCCTCGTAGGGCGGTCCTTGTGTATGTTCGCCTTTACGTAACGAAATATCGACACAAGCAAAACATACAAAAAAATCAATACACAACTATGCAATAGAGGAAAAACAATATGTAGATGCAATGAATGCAAAGGTTATGCTCCTACGAGAAATTTGGCGCAAGAATCACCTAATTTGGAGTTTCGAGTAAAAAGTTATGCTAGTTTGAAGTTTTAGGGGCAAAACGGTAAAAATAGGGGCTTTTAAGGACCTAATTGTAATTTTATAAAATTACAGGGACTAAAGTGTAAATTATTAGGACTGAAAAATAATTACAAAAAAGTATAAGGTTGTTTTTGCAAAATTTTAGGACTTAAACATAATTAATAATAAATGTAGGGGGTTAAGTGTAAAAAAACAGGGCCAAAATATAATTAAAATTAAGTACAGGGATGTTTCTGTAAATTTCTAGGACTAAAATAATATTTATACAAATACTAAGGATTAGAGTATAATTTTAAATAATTCTAGGGACTAAAACATAATTAAAGTAAGTATAGGGGTGTTTCTGTAAAATTACACAATAAAAATAATAATTCTAATAATGTATAGGGGTGTTTCTATTAAGTTAAAGTGCTAAAAAATTAATTTTATAAAAATATTTGGGTTTAAAAACAATTTTCTACAGTTCTGGACAGAAACAGGGGCATAAATCTAATTTATTCTAAAGGCAGGGGCCTAATTGCAAAATGCCGCAATTATCTAGGAATTAATTGAATTAATTTTAAACTAACAATTCATGGACAGGGTCCACGGCTTTGTGGACCGGCGTTGACCGAAGGGTCCACGGGTCCATGGTGGACCAGAAGATACCACTTCGGGGTGATCTAATCTAGACCGTAGATTAGAGGATTGACGGCCAGATGGGGTTCGGCGAGGCTGGTGGCTACCGGCGGCGAGGATAGGGCGGCGGCGGCTGGAGCTCGCCGAAGATCGGCCGGAACGGCGCTCTGGTCGGTGGTTTCTCGTCGCGAGGGGTCGGGGAGGGAGAGGGGAGAGAGAGGAACCTCACCGTCAGGTCGCGCGGGTGCGGGGGAGGCCGGGAGGTGGTCGGCGGCGCGGCTCGGTGGCAGCGGCGGTCAGAGCTCCGCGGGGAGGGCCTCTGGGGGTCGCGATCGAGCGGGGAGGAGCGGGGGAGAGGCGGCGGGAACATGCGATGCCGGAGGGGGGGTTATAAGGGAGAGAGGGAGGGGAGGCGAGCGGCTCGAGCTCACCGGGAGTAACGGCCGGCGGCGGCTGTTTGGGTGCGGCAATGCGCGAGAGTGCGCGTTTAAGGCGCGGGAGTGGGGGAGAGGAAGCGGAGGGGGTCGCGCGCGCTTGTGCGTCGGTTACGGGAGCCGGGGTCGGTTTCCGGCGGCGGGGAGAGAGAGGGGCGGGAGGAGGGAGACAACCGGGTGGGGCCCACGTGCCAACGAGAGAGAGAGAGCGGGGCTGGGCCGCAGTGTGAGCTGGGCCGCGCAGGAGAGAAGGTAAAGGGGAGGGGAGTCGGCCTGGGCCGGTTGGGCCGAAAGAGGGGAGTGGGGAGTGGGGAGAGGGGAGGAGAGCTCCGGGTGGGCTGAAGGGGTGGGTTCGGCCCAGTTCTGGTTTTTCTCCTTTTTCTTTTCTTTCCTAATTCCTTTCTTCTCTAAAATTCTATTCTATTCTTCCTAGTAATTAATGAATTAATAAACTAAATGCATGATGCAAACAAAACCTATATGAACATGTCATGCTATGCAAATGCAACAATTTAATTTAATTTATTATAAAAACAATTTGTCCTTGGTTATTTAATTAAACTCCTAAATGCTAATGTTGGCATTTTTAGAATTTGCAAAAGTAGGGTGTTACAACACTAGAGTAGAGAACTTGAAGAGTCATGTTGCTAAGCCACCAGCAACAACTCTTCCACTTGCGCCTGCTTCTGAAGCGCCATCGTCTAGTGTGCAGCAGCAACACCAGAAGATTGTTGCTACTTCTGATGCTAGGAGTGGCTCCTCCACCACCATTATTTGCCACCTCTGCAAGGGCATGGGACATGTCATGAAGGATTGCCCTAGTAGTCATGCTTTCATCGCTACTGATGATGGGTACGAAAGTTGTAGTGATGTTGAAGATGAATTTGCTCGTATGTCTAACCTTGTTGCAGATTTGACGGAGGAGCAGGAAACTACTGCCATTGATTCCATCGCTGCCACCATGGGCTTTCCTAGACTCATTGTACAGCGTGTGTTGACCAGTCAAGTGGGACAAGAGGAAGAACAGCAACGCAACAATTTATTCTACATGTACCTCATTATTGCGGACCGCCGAGTTCTCACCATCATTGATACCGTGAGCTATAACAACTTGGTAAGTTCTGATTTGGTAAGCAAGCTTGGCTTGACCACGCATGCACTACATCAGCCCTACCATATCAAATGGTTCAACAATAGTGGTACGGCACAGGTAACTCGATCAGCACGCATATACTTTTCAGTAGGTTCTTATCAAGACTCTGCTGATTTTTATGTTGTACCTATGCAAGCATGTTCGCTTTTATTAGGCCGTCCATGGAAATATGATACGAATGCTGCCCACCATGGTAGAACTAATACATATACTTTCATGCATAAGGACAGGAATATTACTTTGCGTCCGTTATTGCCTGCTGATATTAGAAATCATTTTAAACTGCTTGCTTAAAATACTGAGAATAAACATGATAACAAACAACTTTCTGATGTTAAACATAAGGCTATTCAGTTAAAGGGAGGTGCTTTTCTTGCTATGACATCTACTGTTGCTGAACTTTGTGATAATCATGATGCACCCTGCTATACTATGCTTTGTCATGATATATCTTCTATCGATGATCATATATCTTGTACTTTGCATTCTGCTAGTACTAACCTTTTGCAGGAGATTGATGATGAGATGGAGTCGAGGGCGACTCCAATTCAAGAAGGGGAGGATGACAAGGACATCACCATGCTGGATACGAGCATATCATGGCCTTCCCCAAGTTACAAGTCGTCACCAACTCGGTTGTCGTGTTCGTCTCGGATTCAGCCGACCCCCTTCACGGTTTTGATGATATCTCCCACATCTGACGTCCAAATGAGGCGTTCTTTGATGCGTTCAAAAGAGGACGACGCCATTGTTTTGTTTCTGGTCCTAGCTCTAGAAGGGTCATGAGTCATGCTGTGTGACTATGACTAGGTGTGGTGTCACCTATTTTGGGCCAACTTGGCCATGTATCGTGTCGGGCCTTAAGCCCATGTTGTGGGAGCCCTCCCTGGTCGCCCTCAATCCTAGGACGCCCCTGGTTGCTACATAAACTCAGTAGCCACCATCTTTTAGTTTCAGCTTTTGTTTAGTTCAGTTTTCTTGAGAGAAGCTTGATCGAATTATTGTAACTATGGCGACAAGTCCTTTTACAGTAATCCAGGGCCCCTGTTCTTGTTCTACACCGCTGTGGTGATTAGTCCTTTTGTGTTCAGAGCTTGAAACTTTTCTTGTGATTTGCTTCATCCATATTTGCAATTTCAGATTGCATGTTTATCCTCTCTTGCTTGTGTTCTCGATTTCGCTTAAAGGAACAATCAAGTTGTGCTTGGTGTAACGGTTGCGGGATTGGATCGTGTCTGATTCAAGCCGGGTCGTCGACGCCGAGTTCCCCAAATTCGAGTTTATCCCCTTACCTCTCGGAAGATCGGGCCATATCTACATCAAGTGGTATCAGATTCCTAGGTTCCCAGTGACGTATTATCGTGTTTTCCCCTTTAGATTCGTTTGTGTCCATCACCTATTGTCCATGAAAAAGCCAACAAAAAAAATTATACCCATCATCCTAGACATTGTTTATCCTTTGTATAATTTAATTTCAGAGTCCGTGGTGTTGAGTTTGTGTTCTAGTCGAGTTCAGTTGCTGGCTTGAATTTGTGTTTTGATCTCCGCTGCACACCACCATCACCAACGTGTCACCCACCACCACACGCACAATCCATTGCCAACGAAAAAACCCTACCTGATTCTATTTCTGTCCCCCCCCCCCCTCAAACCCTATCTTGACCTACCTTCGGTAAAACAGGCATAACTTTTTGCTCGTTGCTCTGATTGGGCTGAAATTTTTACAGTAGATTCTTGACTCAAAGTTGAGGTGACCCACGCTAGGCTCTGCCCTGTGTGCCCTCGTCAAAAAATTCAAAACAAATTAGGAAAAAATAGAAAAAAAGTTGTAAAGTCAAAAATAGCGCTTTCGGTGAAACTTTGAGATTTTGCCTACGCTTTGTTTCCCCTCTGTTTGAGTTGAAAATTCTTGTTGTTCCTTCCTTTGTGTTCCTCTATCACAAAAAATAGTGTAAAAATCATACAAAAAAATCAAGATATTGATTTGCACCCCCCCCCCCCCCACCCTGAAAATTCCAAGTCTATGAAGTTTGTTTTGATCCTTGCTGCCTTTGCCATTGTTCTTGTTGTCACAACAATATTTTAACACGATTCTTTTGCTAGCAATTAGGACACTGCTTTGGACATTTATTCAGTGCTACTATCTGTTATTAAATTGTGTTCCACTAACATACATATTAGCCTTCCAAGCTATACATATTGCAGCACAGATTTCTTCCTTGCAACCGTTACACCCAAGCTCGACAACAGATTGTGCCGACCTGTTGGCTTTGATAAGAACACTTGAAAGATTGTGATACATTGCTTCTGATATTTTTTCCACTTTCTACATCCTCTGCTACCTGCTAGTTGATAGGGTTAATCCTTTTGTTTAGTGTTGTCTTTTTCTTTTAACCATGTCAGAGAAAGAGAAAGGGACACCTGGAGAGTTGGAGTCCCCTACAGACTTCAATGATTGCGTGTCCAAGGCCGAGCTCATGAAGTTTCTTGCGGACCAGCGTACATTTATGAAAATGAAGTTTGCCGAGTTGAAGGGTCACATCAACACTGTTGCCAATCGAATTGAGGATGTTGAACGACGACCTCCACCTCAACGAGCTGCTGATGATGATGATTTTGACCGTGATGTAGACCATCTTCATCGTAATCGACATGGTATGGGAGGTAAAAACAATCATGGTAATACTGATACTTTTGTTAAGCCCAAATTTAGCATACCACCTTTTGCTGGTAGTGTTGATCCTGAAGCATACTTAGATTGGGAACTTGTTGTTGAACAGAAATTTAATTCTCATTTAGTTCCTGTTGAGCATAGAGTTAGACTTGCTACTAGTGAGTTTACAGGTTTTGCTCTCTTTTGGTGGAATGATCTTTGCAATACTAATGCTGCTATACCTGCCACTTGGCCTGTTTTGAAACAACGCATGAAATCTCGCCTTGTTCCTCCTTATTACCAACGTGATTTATGTTTGAAATTACAATCTTTAACACAAGGTAGTAAAACAGTAGAGGAATATTATCAGGAATTGCTTATTCATTTAGCAAGTTGTGATATACATGAAGATGATGTTGAGACTAGTGCTAGATTTTTTGGTGGTTTGAACCGTGATATCCAGTATATTGTTGACTATAAAGAGTGGAATAGGTTCAGCCAATTGTATCATATTGCTCTTAAAGCTAAACGAGAAGTACAGGGACGCCTTCTACAACAATCTTGTAGGTCAAGCACTGAGCTATCTATCCAGCAGTGCACTGGAGTCGAGAACTTGAAGAGTCATGTTGCTAAGCCACCAGCAACAACTCTTCCACTTGCGCCTGCTTCTGAAGCACCATCGTCTAGTGTGCAGCACCAACACCAGAAGAAGGTTGCTACTTCCGGTGCTAGGAGTGGCTCCTCCACCACCATTATTTGCCACCGCTGCAAGGGCATGGGACATGTCATGAAGGATTTCCCTAGTCGTCGTGCTTTCATCGCTACTGCTGATGGGTATGAAAGTTGTAGTGATGTTGAAGATAAATTTGCTCGTATGCCTAACCTTGTTGCAGATTCGATGGAGGAGCAGGAGACTACTGCCATTGATTCCATTGCTGCCATCGCGGGCTTTCCTAGCCTCATTGTACAGCGTGTGTTGACCACTCAGGTGGGACAAGAGGAAGAACAGCAACGCAACAATTTATTCTACATGTACCTCATTGTCGTGGACCGCCGTGTTCTCACCATCATTGATACTGGGAGCTATAACAACTTGGTAAGTTCTGATTTGGTAAGCAAGCTTGGTAAGCAAGCCGGTGTACTTTTCAACAAAGACATTAATGAACAATATGATTTGGGTGTATCTCAGGAGGATCTTAGCACGGTCAACAAGCTTAATCCAGAGCAGAAAGCCGGCTATGATTTGATCATGAACCATATAAGAAGAAAGAGGGAGGGAGCAAGTTTTTTTCGTGTATGGCCTAGAAGGAACAGGGAAAACTTTTCTTTACAAGGCACTGATTGCTACTGTCGGAATGAAGGAAATATTGCACTTGCATCCGCCACATCAGGTATTGCGGCAACAATCATGCCAGGTGGTCTCACAACACATTTTGTATTTAAAATCCCCATCCAGATCACAAACACAAGCGTGTGCAATATTCCAAAGACAAGTTACTACGCCGATCTTTTGCATATTTCTTCGCTTATTATTTAGGATAAGGTGGCTATGACTAAAAGGAAAACTGTGGAAACACTCAATCGTTCACTTCAAGATATTATGGATTGTAAAAATCCTTTTGGTGGCAAGATGATTGTGTTTGGAGGTGATTTTTGGCAGGTGTTACCGGTTGTAGCTCGAGGCACAAGGGCACAAATTATAGATGCTACATTGCTGTAGTCATACATATGTCAGGATATAATGAAAATAACTTTGACCCAAAATATGAGGGCAAGTCTAATCATTGGTTTGCTAATTACCTTCTCCGCATTTGTAACGGTATAAAAATGCCCATCTGTGGTAATTATGTCGCTCTACCACAAGACATTACCATTGAGTATACGGATGAATATTCCATAAACTAGCTTATACAGTGCATTTTCCCTATTCTACACCAAAATGCATCTTTTGTTAGATATATGAGTACTCGAGGAATTTTATGCACGAGAAATGACTATGTTGACCAAATAAATGACCATGTGATGTCCAAGTTTCCTGGTGAAGAAAAGGTGTATTACAGCTTTTACTATGTTGAGGATGATACTCAAAACAATTATCCACAAGATTTCCTCAACTCTATGATCGTAAATGGGTTGCCACCGCATGAGCTAAAGATTAAACTGAATTGTCCTCTGATTCTTCATCGCAATTTGGACCCATGTAGTGGAATGTGCAATGACACGTGTCTGGTTCTGAGGGCTTTTAATGATCACGTTATTGATGCAGAGATGGTCAATGGCACACATTCTGGGGATAGAGGTTTCATACCTCGTGTAAGCTTCATGACCATTGATGATTGGATCCCCAAGGTATGAATGTTTTGGTGATAGATGACAACTATGAAATTGTGGGCTAATATCTACACGAGTGTTGTCTATGCAGGAATCATCTCTAAACTCTATTACAAATCATATGGATGATGGCGTCCTTAGTGATTAATGACAAGACTACAAGCATAGAGGCTTGATGAGTTTGATGGAGTCCAAGGGTTAATGAAGATGGATCAAACCGGAGAACAAGCTATGGTGCAAGTGTTGGGTACACTTGTCTAGTTGTTAGGGCTTTGAGTTCATAGGAAAAACCGGACTATCAAGAGGGTCTAGATCATTCTCTTAGGTCATGTGATGTGGACAAGGTTTCCCGATCGGAAGAAAGGTTCTGGATACGTTGATTTGGTCGGAGGCGACACACAAATCGATCCGACTTCAGAACAGCACGTTCTAAACCCCGCAATCACAGCACGACGTCTCCTCTAGTTATCAACTATCCTAAAACGATTGACCTTGCTAAGAAGGCTAATCCCTGCCTGTAAATCAAGAACACAAGCAAGAACAAAGAAGAATGCAACACAATTGCAGATGTATTATGAATCTCACGAAGTTGGGGTCTCACAAACCATGATGATGGCGAAACTATTATGAACAGAATAATCTAAGTAAAACCCAAGCCCTAACAAAGAGGCGGCGGCTGTATATGAAGACCCTAGGGTCGTGCATGACCCCCTGGACAAAATCCTAAGTGGGCTCAACTCGATACATGGCATAAAGGCCGATTATGGTGTCGCAGCACCAGGACCGATTCTAGACATCAACTTGTTTCGACTATTGCCGACGGCTCGCAACAAATTTTGATATGGAACTAGTTGGGTTGGAATGATCTTTTAGTTATCTTTCCAGGCATATGTAGAACGTCCAAATCCGAGTCCGTATGCGTCCTAGACGTCCGTTTTAGTGTAGACTAGTTCTGGGCCCCAAAACAGACTCAAAGTCGGTTTTGGATTGGGCTTCCACCTTGGCTTGGATGTCCTTGCTGGCCCATCACGCCTCCAATCACCTCCCCAGATATATCATCATCATCTTCATGGTTCCTAACAACAATTAAATCATTAGGTAGCAATCTATTATCAAAACCACATAAACAAAACATTAGAAACGAGCTCACCTGTAAATTCAGGTGATGCACGTGAACTTTCATCTTAGTTGGAGGAGTGTTTTGTGTATCCATAGGTGTCATGTTCTCATCATTCTCCCCCTTTTGAATTAGAGTCGTCCTCGACTTCATCCCATCTCTTTCTCCCAATAGTTGTCTCAAATCTGAAATATGAAATATAGAACTATTCCCAAACTTGGGATGCACCTCATGTTTATATGTGTTATAAAAATTATCATCAGAATGTGAAACTATAATAGAAGACATGCCGTACCAATGAACAACCTCTTTAAAAAATTGGGCAGCAGTAACATCATCCTCGCTCTTATGATAATTTAGAAAATATGTGATCTTACAAACACTAGAAAAACTTGACATGACATGATAATTGTTACTATAGTTTTCAAGTTGATCATTTAATTTTATAACACAAGGAGGTTTCAATTTTGAACAAATATAAACTCTGTGCACCATAAATGAACCTCTATGATCATAATAGCCAATAGCATGAAAATTGTTTCTTGCCAACAAAGGCAATTTAGTTTGACAAAAGATTTGCTTCTCCACGGTATTTAGATCACAAGGAATATCAAATTCAATATAACCCAAAGTATTTAGAGAAGACAATAATTTCTGCTCATTCTTTTCACATTTAACTAAAACCAAATGCTTAATTTCAGCTCTAGTGGATGAATCATAAGCAAAAACATCGAGCTCATTCATTTGTTGTGGCAAAGGTATAAGTGAAGCAGTGGCACACAACTCCTCTTTGTCACAAGGATCAGTAGATAAATCAACTTGTGGCAAAGGCAAATCAAAACAAGGTTCCGATACAGTAAGATTGTTGGAACAATTCAATACATCAAGAATCCTCTTACCTGAAGCAACAACATGTTCTTCATCTTTCTCACTATCCTCTTCTTTGTGTAGAACCTGAAATGTACTAATTGCAACAATAGGCAAGGAAATATGTTCATCCTCTAGTAATTCAGATTTTGATGTAAGTGTTGCAACATTTGAAACAATCCACTCTTTCCTATATGGTTCATTCTTTCTCCTCTCAAACCTTGGTTGATCCTCTTCTAAAATTTCAGCAGTTGTCATAGGTTTAAGAGTAACTCTTCTACCATTGTATTTAAATGAGTAGCTATTTGTAATGGTATTGTGTGAAGCATTATTTGTAATAATCCAAGATTTACTCAATAACAAATGACATGCTTGCATAGGTACTATATCAAATTCTGCACTATCCTTATAAGAACCAATAAAAAATTCAATACGTGCAATTTTATCTACCTTTATCTTACCAAAAGAATTTACCCATTGGATGTAGTATGGACATGGGTGTGGTTGTGTTGTCAATCCAAGCTTCTCAACTAATTCCAAACTTGCAATGTTGCGGCTACTCTCTCCATCAATGATAACACGACAACGTCGATCCTTGAAAACAAAGTGAGTCTGGAATAAATTGTTCAAATGATTTTGCTCTACCTTCTCCATTTGAGAACTGAGCACTTGCTGTGCTACAACACTCTTATCATCATGAGGTGTCATCAACTTATTACCATGGGTATTGTAACCTGTCATTGTTAGTAGTAAACAAGAAAACACACAAGAGTATATTTTCATATCACTACTATCTCATCACAGTGGAATCTCTCAACAAGCAAACTGAAGCATCTTACTAAGCTCTTATAAAGTTCTTAATTACAGCAAGCGAAGGATACCTTAGAGAGTGTGATCCGATGATTGCGAGGGTCAAAAATTTGTGCCTGCTCAGAAGGATATAAGTGGAGCTTGGATAGGCAATATGTGATAGCAAGGATTAGCAAAATTTCAATTCAGAGGTTGCAAAACTGAATAATAGTCCCAAGCTAGTCTATATCACTGGCCTAAACTTGTCTCGGACCTAGTTCAAGCAAGCAAGCAAATGACTCAACAAAGGACGCAAAGGCTACAAGCAATTCTGAATTTTTATCTTTTCCCCTTTCTACTTCCTCTTTTTTGTGCGGCTTTTCCTCTTGTGCACTTTTGCCTTTTTCTTTTCTTTTCTTGTGAATCAAAACTACAGCAAGGTATTAGTGCTAGAAAGAAAAAGGAAAATATATTCTAGCATAAGCAAAATTATGATCTGAATATGATAGACACAGAGATAGATAATATATTATTTCAAAACTCTCAATGTGTGCAACAAACTGATTTTTTTTTCTCTTGATTCTCTATGAACAAGGATGTGCACCACTCAAACAAGACCAAAGAACAAGCACTAGACCAGCAATACAATGACCTTGTAGGGACTAAAATTCAGAGAAGCAAACTAAACTAAAAATTGCATAGCACAATGGGGATATAGTACAGCGGAAACATGACGAACAAATATTTTTGTAGGGTAGTTTTCTGGAGTTTAGAACTGAACAAAATAACAGGGATAAGGGTGAACCTAACGGTGTACCTGAAGCTCTGATACCACTTGATGTGGACAAGGTTTCCCGATCTTCTGAAAGGTTCTAGATATGTTGATTTGGTCGGAGGCGACACACAAATTGATCCGGTTTCAGAATAGCACGTTCTAAACCCCGCAATTGCAGCACGACGTCTCCTCTGGTTATCAACCATCCTAAAATGATTGACCTTGCCAAGAAGGCTAATCCCTGCCTGCGAATCAAGAACACAAGCAAGAACACGTGATGACGGTAAAACTGTTATGAACAGAATAATCTAAGTAAAACCCAAGCCCTAACGAAGAGACAGCAGCTGTATATGAAGACCCTAGGGTCGTGCATGACCCCCTGCACGAAACCCTAAGTGGGCTTAACTCGATACATGGCATAAAAGCCGATTACAGTGTCGTAGCACTAGGACAAATTCTGGACATCGACTTGTTTTGATGATTGTCGACGGCTCGCGACGAATTTTGATATGGGACCAGTTGGGTTGGAAAGAACGTTTCGTTATCTTTCTAGGCATATGTAGAACGTCTAAATCCGAGTGCGTGTGCATCATGGGCGTCCGTTTTAGTGCACACTAGTCCTACGCCCCAAAACAGACTCAAAGTCGGTTTTGGATTGGGCTTCCACCTTGGCTTGGATGTCCTTGCTGGCCCATCACGCCTCCAATCACCTCCCCAGCTATATCATCATCATCTCCATGGTTCCTAACAACAATTAAATCATTAGGTAGTAATCTATTCTCAAAACCACATAAACAAAACATTAGAAACGAGCTCACCTGTAAATTCAGGTGATGCGCGTGAACTTTCATCTTAGTTGGAGGAGTGTTGTGTGTATCCATAGGTGTCATGTTCTCATCATCATGTCTAGTCAGTGATATACAAGGTTGCTCGGTGAAATCACATGCACTAGTTGACAGTGGAGAAGCCAAGGAGCTATTGGGAGAAGCCAGAAATGAAGTCAAGCGAGGACGAGGGTTTCAGTTTCAGGATGAAGTGACCGGACAGAGGGGTTAGTGGTGACCGGACTGTACGGTCACTCAGAGGTTTTGTCCGAAGGCTACAGCGACTCAGCGAGGAATCTATCTGTGCCAGAGTCTATACAGACCGGACGGTCCGGTCAGTACGACTTGCACAGGGCAGAGAGGAAGCCAGCGCCGAAATGTTTCCAGACTAGAGAGAGAAAAGGACCGGACGGTCCGGTTAGCTGACCATATGGTCTGGTCAGTAGAAGTCAACAAAGGGGTCAGAGCTTGAGTTGCAGTGATCGGACGGTCCGGTCAGGCAATGACCGGACTGTATGGTTAGTAGGCCCAGAAAGCTGATTTCATGGAGCAACGGATAGTTTGAGGTTGGGAGCCTATATAACTTTGTTGCTGGGGTCTTTGTGACCTCTCTTGGCCAGTGGAATACCTGAGAGCATTTGGTAAGGTCCAAGAGGAAAAGAGGAGAGCACTAGGAGAGGATATTGGATATCTTGAGAGTGCTAGTGAGAGTAACAAGGAGCGATCTTGCACATCTAAGGCTAGGGTGTCCTTGAGGGTGTGATCTAGTTTGTTACTCTTGGTCTATAGTGAGACCTAGACCTGTTAGGTGTCGGTGATCGTGCCTATCATGAATGGTTGTGAAGGCCGTCACACGTTTGTACATGGTTTGAGCCCACCGTTGAAAGGGGCAATGTTGGTCGTAACTACGCACCCACTTATATACCGCAAGAGGACGGTGCACGATTGTAGCACTTTTTCCCTTGAATTGAGTATTCCAAGGTTTATCGAATCCACTAGGACCTTAGGGATAATTAAACAAAGTTAACAGTAAAAGATCCAGTCAAAGCTACTGTCGAATTCAGGTTGTATGAGGGGAGACTGGCCGGTGCAAAGGTGCGCCAGACAGTAAATCTGTCATTGCGCCGATCGACGCAGGGGTTGAGCTGATCGGCACACTAGTAAATCTGTCATCGCGCCGATCGGCGCAGGTGTTGAGCTGATCGGCACATTGGTGAATCTAAGCCAAAGTGCGCCAGATACCTTATAAGCCTAAGCTGTTAAGTGAGTAGCCAAGTATCTACTAGTGAGATCATAACCAGAAAGTCTAATCAAATAGCATCATAATGGGTAATTACATGGATCAATGAAAACCTATAATGAATAAGACCACCCTGCTTTCCGAGCGGCTCCCGATTTATCGCTGCCGAGAGGAAACCCTTAATCGCGCGAGTATCTTACCCTACTCAACTATCCAATAGGGTTGCGCAGGTTTAGTGTTGTCACTGCTAAACCACACTACTAGCATCATCAAGCAACCATAATCAATACAATGTCCAAATACTATCTTAATCACCATGATCACGATAATATCTACTTACTTAGCCTAGAACTAAGCAATTGGAATAAGCACATGCATGATTATAGAATCAAGATAGACAAATCACCAAAACCATCATCAAAATATTCAATCATCCTTGAGATACATAGAGTAAGATTCATCCCCGTCGAGATGGCCTACCTTGACGGATCAACTCTTAACACCAGTGGTTCTTGAAACTCAACTAGAGATCTATTCTAACGGGGTAATCCCTAGTAGCTCTAACTCACGGATCCGTTGTCCCTCTGTCGCCTCTGTCTGCTTTGGCCAGGGTTTACAAGTATTTATAAAGGTTCTACTCATAAAGGAATCAGTTTCTAGCAAATAAGGCAGTTGCGCCGATCGGTGCAGGATTGCGCCAATCGGTGCAGGATTACGCCGATCAGCACAAGCCGTGTCTTTCCTGGTTTCTTCTCCGAGTCGGTTCCTCTGTCTTCCATAGCTTCCATGTGGGCCTTTTCCTTCGAGATAAAGTTTTGTACGACACGTCGAGATCTTGAAATTCCATAAATCTTCTAGGTAAATATCTTCAAAAGTCTTACGTAGATAAACTTTCATAAACATATGGAATGGGCCTCGGTCACTTCTGTGGGCCAAAACACCCTTGTACCGATCGGCTCATGGACTACGCCAATCGGCGCACTAGGCTTCTTCAGTGCTTTTTGTCGGTTCTGGATTCCTGTCCTCTCCACGGTATTTAGATCACAAGGAATATCAAATTCAATATAACCCAAAGTATTTAGAGAAGACAATAATTTCCGCTCATCCTTTTCACATTTAACTAAAACCAAATGCTTAATTTCAGCTCTAGTGGATGAATCATAAGCAAAAACATCGAGCTCATTCATTTGTTGTGGCAAAGGTATAAGTGAAGCAGTGGCACACAACTCCTCTTTGTCACAAGGATCAGTAGATAAATCAACTTGTGGCAAAGGCAAATCAAAACAAGGTTCCGATACAGTAAGATTGTTGGAACAATTCAATACATCAAGAATCCTCTTACCTGAAGCAACAACATGTTCTTCATCTTTCTCACTATCCTCTTCTTTGTGTAGAACCTGAAATGTACTAATTGCAACAATAGGCAAGGAAATATGTTCATCCTCTAGTAATTCAGATTTTGATGTAAGTGTTGCAACATTTGAAACAATCCACTCTTTCCTATATGGTTCATTCTTTCTCCTCTCAAACCTTGGTTGATCCTCTTCTAAAATTTCAGCAGTTGTCATAGGTTTAAGAGTAACTCTTCTACCATTGTATTTAAATGAGTAGCTATTTGTAATGGTATTGTGTGAAGCATTATTTGTAATAATCCAAGATTTACTCAATAACAAATGACATGCTTGCATAGGTACTATATCAAATTCTGCACTATCCTTATAAGAACCAATAAAAAATTCAATACGTGCAATTTTATCTACCTTTATCTTACCAAAAGAATTTACCCATTGGATGTAGTATGGACATGGGTGTGGTTGTGTTGTCAATCCAAGCTTCTCAACTAATTCCAAACTTGCAATGTTGCGGCTACTCTCTCCATCAATGATAACACGACAACGTCGATCCTTGAAAACAAAGTGAGTCTGGAATAAATTGTTCAAATGATTTTGCTCTACCTTCTCCATTTGAGAACTGAGCACTTGCTGTGCTACAACACTCTTATCATCATGAGGTGTCATCAACTTATTACCATGGGTATTGTAACCTGTCATTGTTAGTAGTAAACAAGAAAACACACAAGAGTATATTTTCATATCACTACTATCTCATCACAGTGGAATCTCTCAACAAGCAAACTGAAGCATCTTACTAAGCTCTTATAAAGTTCTTAATTACAGCAAGCGAAGGATACCTTAGAGAGTGTGATCCGATGATTGTGAGGGTCAAAAATTTGTGCCTGCTCAGAAGGATATAAGTGGAGCTTGGATAGGCAATATGTGATAGCAAGGATTAGCAAAATTTCAATTCAGAGGTTGCAAAACTGAATAATAGTCCCAAGCTAGTCTATATCACTGGCCTAAACTTGTCTCGGACCTAGTTCAAGCAAGCAAGCAAATGACTCAACAAAGGACGCAAAGGCTGCAAGCAATTCTGAATTTTTATCTTTTCCCCTTTCTACTTCCTCTTTTTTGTGCGGCTTTTCCTCTTGTGCACTTTTGCCTTTTTCTTTTCTTTTCTTGTGAATCAGAACTACAGCAAGGTATTAGTGCTAGAAAGAAAAAGGAAAATATATTCTAGCATAAGCAAAATTATGATCTGAATATGATAGACACAGAGATAGATAATATATTATTTCAAAACTCTCAATGTGTGCAACAAACTGATTTTTTTTTTCTCTTGATTCTCTATGAACAAGGATGTGCACCACTCAAACAAGACCAAAGAACAAGCACTAGACCAGCAATACAATGACCTTGTAGGGACTAAAATTCAGAGAAGCAAACTAAACTAAAAATTGCATAGCACAATGGGGATATAGTACAGCGGAAACATGACGAACAAATATTTTTGTAGGGTAGTTTTCTGGAGTTTAGAACTGAACAAAATAACAGGGATAAGGGTGAACCTAACGGTGTACCTGAAGCTCTGATACCACTTGATGTGGACAAGGTTTCCCGATCTTCTGAAAGGTTCTAGATATGTTGATTTGGTCGGAGGCGACACACAAATCGATCCGGTTTCAGAATAGCACGTTCTAAATCCCGCAATTGTAGCACGACGTCTCCTCTGGTTATCAACCATCCTAAAATGATTGACCTTGCCAAGAAGGCTAATCCCTGCCTGCGAATCAAGAACACAAGCAAGAACACGTGATGACGGTAAAACTGTTATGAACAGAATAATCTAAGTAAAACCCAAGCCCTAACGAAGAGGCAGCAGCTGTATATGAAGACCCTAGGGTCGTGCATGACCCCCTGCACGAAACCCTAAGTGGGCTTAACTCGATACATGGCATAAAAGCCGATTACAGTGTCGTAGCACTAGGACAAATTCTGGACATCGACTTGTTTTGATGATTGTCGACGGCTCGCGACAAATTTTGATATGGGACCAGTTGGGTTGGAAAGAACGTTTCGTTATCTTTCTAGGCATATGTAGAACGTCTAAATCCGAGTGCGTGTGCATCATGGGCGTCCGTTTTAGTGCACACTAGTCCTACGCCCCAAAACAGACTCAAAGTCGGTTTTGGATTGGGCTTCCACCTTGGCTTGGATGTCCTTGCTGGCCCATCACGCCTCCAATCACCTCCCCAGCTATATCATCATCATCTCCATGGTTCCTAACAACAATTAAATCATTAGGTAGTAATCTATTCTTAAAACCACATAAACAAAACATTAGAAACGAGCTCACCTGTAAATTCAGGTGATGCGCGTGAACTTTCATCTTAGTTGGAGGAGTGTTGTGTGTATCCATAGGTGTCATGTTCTCATCATCATGTCTAGTCAGTGATATACAAGGTTGCTCGGTGAAATCACATGCACTAGTTGACAGTGGAGAAGCCAAGGAGCTATTGGGAGAAGCCAGAAATGAAGTCAAGCGAGGACGAGGGTTTCAGTTTCAGGATGAAGTGACCGGACAGAGGGGTTAGTGGTGACCGGACTGTACGGTCACTCAGAGGTTTTGTCCGAAGGCTACAGCGACTCAGCGAGGAATCTATCTGTGCCAGAGTCTATACAGACCGGACGGTCCGGTCAGTACGACTTGCACAGGGCAGAGAGGAAGCCAGCGCCGAAATGTTTCCAGACTAGAGAGAGAAAAGGACCGGACGGTCCGGTTAGCTGACCATATGGTCTGGTCAGTAGAAGTCAACAAAGGGGTCAGAGCTTGAGTTGCAGTGATCGGACGGTCCGGTCAGGCAATGACCGGACTGTATGGTTAGTAGGCCCAGAAAGCTGATTTCATGGAGCAACGGATAGTTTGAGGTTGGGAGCCTATATAACTTTGTTGCTGGGGTCTTTGTGACCTCTCTTGGCCAGTGGAATACCTGAGAGCATTTGGTAAGGTCCAAGAGGAAAAGAGGAGAGCACTAGGAGAGGATATTGGATATCTTGAGAGTGCTAGTGAGAGTAACAAGGAGCGATCTTGCACATCTAAGGCTAGGGTGTCCTTGAGGGTGTGATCTAGTTTGTTACTCTTGGTCTATAGTGAGACCTAGACCTGTTAGGTGTCGGTGATCGTGCCTATCATGAATGGTTGTGAAGGCCGTCACACGTTTGTACATGGTTTGAGCCCACCGTTGAAAGGGGCAATGTTGGTCGTAACTACGCACCCACTTATATACCGCAAGAGGACGGTGCACGATTGTAGCACTTTTTCCCTTGAATTGAGTATTCCAAGGTTTATCGAATCCACTAGGACCTTAGGGATAATTAAACAAAGTTAACAGTAAAAGATCCAGTCAAAGCTACTGTCGAATTCAGGTTGTATGAGGGGAGACTGGCCGGTGCAAAGGTGCGCCAGACAGTAAATCTGTCATTGCGCCGATCGACGCAGGGGTTGAGCTGATCGGCACACTAGTAAATCTGTCATCGCGCCGATCGGCGCAGGTGTTGAGCTGATCGGCACATTGGTGAATCTAAGCCAAAGTGCGCCAGATACCTTATAAGCCTAAGCTGTTAAGTGAGTAGCCAAGTATCTACTAGTGAGATCATAACCAGAAAGTCTAATCAAATAGCATCATAATGGGTAATTACATGGATCAATGAAAACCTATAATGAATAAGACCACCCTGCTTTCCGAGCGGCTCCCGATTTATCGCTGCCGAGAGGAAACCCTTAATCGCGCGAGTATCTTACCCTACTCAACTATCCAATAGGGTTGCGCAGGTTTAGTGTTGTCACTGCTAAACCACACTACTAGCATCATCAAGCAACCATAATCAATACAATGTCCAAATACTATCTTAATCACCATGATCACGATAATATCTACTTACTTAGCCTAGAACTAAGCAATTGGAATAAGCACATGCATGATTATAGAATCAAGATAGACAAATCACCAAAACCATCATCAAAATATTCAATCATCCTTGAGATACATAGAGTAAGATTCATCCCCGTCGAGATGGCCTACCTTGACGGATCAACTCTTAACACCAGTGGTTCTTGAAACTCAACTAGAGATCTATTCTAACGGGGTAATCCCTAGTAGCTCTAACTCACGGATCCGTTGTCCCTCTGTCGCCTCTGTCTGCTTTGGCCAGGGTTTACAAGTATTTATAAAGGTTCTACTCATAAAGGAATCAGTTTCTAGCAAATAAGGCAGTTGCGCCGATCGGTGCAGGATTGCGCCAATCGGTGCAGGATTACGCCGATCAGCACAAGCCGTGTCTTTCCTGGTTTCTTCTCCGAGTCGGTTCCTCTGTCTTCCATAGCTTCCATGTGGGCCTTTTCCTTCGAGATAAAGTTTTGTACGACACGTCGAGATCTTGAAATTCCATAAATCTTCTAGGTAAATATCTTCAAAAGTCTTACGTAGATAAACTTTCATAAACATATGGAATGGGCCTCGGTCACTTCTGTGGGCCAAAACACCCTTGTACCGATCGGCTCATGGACTACGCCAATCAGCGCACTAGGCTTCTTTAGTGCTTTTTGTCGGTTCTGGATTCCTGTCCTCTCCAACATCACTTTAATCACTAATTTTACCTGTTTCTGCAATAAAGCTCTAAAACAATGCATATACAAATATATAGGCAATATCATAGGTAAATGGCCTAAATTAATAGCAATTATGCTCTAATTGGGGTAATATTCACATATAAAAGGGGCACTTGGGGAGTGCCAATAGTTCCCCCACACTTAAACCTTTGCTCGTCCCGAGTAAAGTAAAAGAAAGAAAAATCAAAGAACATACTCTTTCTATCCTAAAAGATATCTCAAATCAGCAAATGTAGAGCATTGTTCTATTGTGGTGTATTTCATATTGGTATTCAGCAAAATAGTTCAAATATGAGCATAAAGCTTAAAGTTTCTCCCCAAAGCAATAAATCATGTCCAAATCACAAATTATAACTTTTACACACATGTAAATCACTTAAAAGATTGTTGTGAACATTTAAGAATATATCTTCCAAATAATCCCAGGCAACAACTCATCTTTCAAATCGCTCAACCTATATTCTACATCATAATGATCAAATAATATTTGTGTATGGCTTATATGAGTAGCTAGGTGAGATAGTTCAAGGATTGTAAATATAAATCAATAATATATTGTAAAGCTAGGAGATTATTCTTCGTTGGAATTATAGAAACTTACCAAGACGGCCATTAAGAAAGAAATATTTAAGAAAGGACTCACACTTTGGATATGTGGACATGTGCATAGAAAAAATTTGATCTTGGAAGAAAAAGAACTCCCATTATCAGATTGCACATGGTTGGAATGATTCATGGCTATATTAGAATGAATTTTGAGAATAAGCATGTCATATACCATCCCCCACACTTAAAATTTTGCTAGTTCCTTAGCAAACAGCAGAGCCTTTCTTTTTCTTCCTTTTTTTTATCATTTTTTTGTTTCTCCCTTTTTTTATTTTGCTCTCTGTTGCGCCGATCGGCTCAGAGTGCGACGATCAACTTTAAACCCGAATTCACCAACATTTGTTGGTATTTGATTCATCTGGCTTCAACATTTATTCAAGAATTAAATATAGCAAGAAATATAGGATGTGGTCAAGGAATGATACTCAACAAGATATTCTTGGTTTATGGTAGGATACTCAGCGGAATTGAATTTTTGCATGAGTAATTCAAGGCTAGAAAAAGGTACACAAAGATTTGCCATCTTAGTAAAGTTCATACAAAAAAGAATTAAATCCTAACCGAACTCAATCATCAATTTAATGTTTATCTACAATTCTAAGGTTCATGAGAATTGCTCAAAATATGGCATTGAGAGGTAAGGATCTTGAAAAGAATAAATTCCAAAGTTCACAACATGAAAATTTATTTATGAAAAGACTGGTACTAAGTTATCATCTAGAGAGTATCAATAAGTATGAAGCTACATGACCAGATCCCCGCACCGGAGAAGAGAATATGAGACTACTCACTCATCCATCCGCTAGACTTAGCAGAGGGGTGAGAAATAGCGCTGGAATGCACACGAGCCGATCGGCGCGACCTCCCTTCTGGTGGATCTCGTTGGTGTTGACCAACCTTCGCCACCAATATCCAGGAACCCTAGTTCTAACAACTGGCCCGCGCCGATCGGTGCAGCTCTGTGCCTGGCCCATCTTCATTACTCTTTAGTTCTTTATCCATAATTGCCCTATTTTACACATGTTTCCTGCGATTACATCCAAAATATAACAACTACAAATATATGCAAATATGGGGTTAATTGTTAGTCCAAACCACCAAATTAAGATGCAAAATATCCCTTTTTGGTAGATAAAATAAGCATGTAGAAACCACCAACAGTTCCCCCACACTCAAATCATTGCTAGTCCTCGAGCAATACAAAATCAAATATGTAACAAGAATCTTCACACCATCTCTCATGCAATCAATCTCAATCATCATTTTTACTCGTTATTCCACCACGAAGATTTTCTCTTATCTCTTTTTAACCAATCGGCATATCATACTTGAACCTAATTAAATCACCACAAAACCTTTTCAAAAACAATTTAGTTCTCCTCAACTCATCTTTAGCATCAAACATCAAGCATTTGGTCCTCTCTAGATCTCTCAAGTGTATTTCCTTCCCTCTCCTATCTAATCAAGGATTGTATGTGGATCTTGGAGGGCTATATAACAAAATTAAACCATAAGATTAACCATGTCAACAATGTGCTCAATCATGCCCACTAAGAAAGAATTTTCTTGGAAAAGAACTTTAATGGAGAAGAGGAATATAGAAGATCTAAAAGAAAGAAAAATGTTTCAATGAGAGCGATGGCAAAGAATTAGAAATAATCAGAGAATATTTTTTTCGATGACCTTACTGCCCCTCAGGGAATATTTTTTTTCTTAATCTCTTTTTTTCTTTTTTTTCTCTGCGCCGGTCGACTTGGTCTATATATTTTTTTCTTTTTCTTTCACTCTTTTTCTATTCCTGATATAATAAGCAATTTCTGTCTTGTACAAGCAGTGCAAATTTTCTAAATTCCCATTTATTGATAATATAGGTTGTATCAAGGAGGAGGGAGAAACAAAGATGTATGGTTTTCATGATAGCAAGGAAGTTAAATGGATAAGAATGGCTAGAAATACAGAGATAAACAAATAGATCATCCTTTCCTAGCTTGGTCGAAATCATGAGCAAAAAGTTGATAAAGTTACTTACAATCCAATTAGTTCAAATGTGTAGTTTGCTCTCATTCACTCGGAGATGTAGGCATATTTAGACCTTGCTTTTGCTTTAGCTTATGATGAGTCAAAATAAATTTTCACAAATACAAAGCTCAAAAGTTAAGTGGTGACCAACTAGTTCAAGTAATCAACCAATCGATCATCAAAATGACAAGATAAATAGTATAAGGCACTTTCAATTTGACAATCGACACTAACTTTATTAAAGACAATGCAATAATTCAAACTATATAAAAGACCTTGAAGCAACTCTCAACATGACTCATGACTCTCTTAAGCACACACACAAACTTAAATAAACACTAATAAGAAAAACAAGCAAGAATCTAGACTCAAAAACACTTAAAAACTATGACTAATGGCAAAGCCCTTCCCCCACACTCAAAATTTGCAATGTCCTCATTGTAAGAGAAGAAACTCAACACACTAATCATGCAAACCATGCCTGTTCAAGATTCGGAAAATTCATCTTATATTCCTTATGAGAAAAGTGTAGTCCGCTTCATTCATCTCGATTGTATCCTGGATTCTCCGATCCACATCCCTTTGATGCATGTAGACACGATCCCTGTCTAGATACTAGCGCTCAATATTCCTTCGGCAGACAAGACAGCAACCGGGTGGTTGCAGATTATGATTTTCAACATTGTAGGGAGAGACACTGTTCAAACTCCTCTGAGCCGATCGGCGTAGTGGCTGAGCCGATCAACGCGGTGGTGTTCTTTCATCACTGCGACTGCCTCCACTTCCCTCTCCATTACCGTTAACTCTTGTTGAAGTTCCTGCTGCCCTGTCATTGTTACATTCTGCAGGTGTTCCCCAATTCTCAATCTTAGGACTACCAAAGATTCTTTGCATATCAAAATCATCACTAAGGTCTTCAGGCACACTAGGATCACTGCTTTCCAAAGTTTCCAAGTAGTACGATGTATCAAAATCGCTATCCCACTCAGAGTACCTTCGAATTGGCTTACCCGATAGCCTAGCAGATCTGCGAACCTCTTGTGTAGTCTTGCACTTTTTTGTAGCAGGCTCTTCATTTTCACTTGGCAAAGTCGTCAGATCAATAAATTCAGCCATCTTCAGTTCGTGCCGATCGGCTTTATTGTCGCACTGATCGGCTCCGCGTCGATTGGCTCCAGTGCCATGCCGATCGGTGCAGCTGGCGGCTTCCTTCATATACTTAGTCAATTGTTCCAGATTACGCTCACGGATCGCCTTGTTCTGTTGCCTTCGTAAAATCTCATCGTTAATCTCCTTAGGCGTCTTCCCTCCAGGAACTGCGCGATAGCCATCATCATATAAAACATCTCTAGGTATGAAGGTTGGATCTTTCGCCAATTGGACTTCAACCCTATGTTAAAGATCTTTAGCACAAAAGAAACACTTGTAACCTTCAATGCAACTGTTCCTATGAATCTTGTGTTCTTGAAAACCCTCCCAATTGGTAAGAACCCTGGGAGAGGCTCCATCATTTCTAGCCTGAAGATCCTTTTCCGCACATGGCTTCTTCGGTTTCCTCTTGCAGCTTGAGTTCATACTTGGCGGCAATACCATGTTCACTATAAAGCCGACACTTATGGATTATGAGAGCGCTCTCTTCATCTAGTTCCTCCTTCTCTTGCTTAGTCAATGATCTTTCGAAAGATAGGAAATATTCATATGACAAGGGCTTAGCAAGATCAAGAAGGCCTTCCATGGTGTACCTTTGAGAAACAGCTTCACTTTCAATAGGTGCTATAGATTTTCCCTTGCGCACCAATATTCTCTTCATCATCTGCCGAAGTTCATTGTCCATCTTCACCTTGTCTGCATTCCACGCGTCAGCTTCGCTTTTCTTCATGAATTTCTTCCTCAGATTTGACCAAACGACAGGATCATCTCGTGTTGGTGTCAACACCTCGTCTATTTCGTCCCAGGGCCAAATGGCAGAGAGCTATGGAAATCCGTCACCAAGCCGATCGACGCCAGAGTCGCGCCAATCGGTGCAAGTGTCGCGCCGATCGGCGCCGCTTTGGTTGCTTCCCGACGCGCCGCCTTCCATTGCTTCTGCCCTTAGGGTTTTGTTCTGGTGACTACGTAATGTGAGATGATCCGTGGGGTTGCTGCCCTCTCATATATATATCCCTTGATTTCCAATTCGACTAGGACTCTATCTCTTATTTGTGTAATTCAACGAGTCTTCAAAGGCAAGGTCCAAAGCCGACTCAAAAACTAAAAACACTCTACCGCGCCGATCAGTGCAGGACTGCGCCGATCGGCGTAGCATCGTGCCGACAGCGCGATACACTAATTTACCCAATCAAAAAAAGGAAAATAACAAAAATCAAAAACACATATAGAGCTTTTGTTTTACGTCGTTAAGCTTGACCACACAGGGCACTAAGCAGTGAAGTACACATCAAAAGATTTTAATTCAAATGTGTCGGGTTCTAGATATACCTTTAGACGTTGTCCATTCATCGTGTACTTGTTTCTCTTGCCATCCATTATGATTACAACTCCCGAAGGTAAGGCCCTTCCTATTTACTTCGTTGTTTGCCTTTACCAAATAATCTGAATCATGAATTAAATAGGAGTACCCGATCTCCTTCCTTGAATTCCTTCTTCAAAAGCTTCTTATCATACCACTTGTTTGTCTTTTCCTTGTATATTGCCGCATTTTCATATGCACGCAATCACATCTCTTCTAATTCACTTATTTGTATCTTCCTTTTCACGTTGGCGGCATCAAGATCCAAATCCATTTCCTTTATTGCCCAATAAGCCTTATGTTCCAATTCCACCGGTAGGTGACATGATTTCCCATAGACAAATTGATATGGTGTCATGCCAATTGGTGTCTTGAATGCCGTCCTATATGCCCATAATGCTCCATTAAGCTTTGTGGCCTAATCCTTTCCTTCCTTTGTAACAATCTTCTACAGAATCGCTTTTAATTGCTTATTTGATGTTTCTGCTTGTCTATTTGTCTGGGTGTAAGGACCGAAGGCGTACCGAGAGGGGGGATGAATCGGTAAGCCGCTCACGAATCCAAAGACTTCAATTTCGCTACTTGAGTCTAACAAGATAACCAATGTAAACAAGTCTAGTAGGCCAAGTCCCTACACATGCTAGTGATCATGATAATACAAAGAGCGGAAGCCATTCACACTAGTCTATGCAAGCCAAAAGTTACCCTACTCACTAGAGCACACAAATGCGGAATAGTAAAGAGAGGGTCAAGGAATGCTCATGATTTTTTCCCGAGGTCTCGGAAGGATGGCGCCTTCCCCTAATCCTCGTTGGACCACTCCTGCTGGAGTTTCGGTCCTCCCGCCACCAAGTGGAGTTCTTGCACACGAGCCCGCAATCACTCCTCGAGTGAAGACACGGTGTGCGTCACCACTGCACAAAGAACAAACTCGCCTCCCTCGAGAACTTGTCGTACTCCCCGAGCCGGTATGGGTGCTCACTAGCGATGCCCTTTCAACGGCGGGCTCAAACCGTGTACAAACGTGTGACGGCCTTCACAACCAATCACGATAGGCTCGATCACTGACACCTAACCGGTCTAGGTCTCACCATAGACCAAGAGTAACAATCTAGATCACACCCTCAAGGACACCCTAGCGTTAGATGTGCAAGATGCTCAAGCTACTCTTCACTAGCACTCTTAAGATATGCAATATCTCCTCCTAGTGCTCTCCTCTCTTCCTCTTGGACATTACCAAATGCTCTCAGGTATTCCACTAGCCAAGAGAGGTCTCCAAGACCCCAGCAACGAAGTTATATATGTTCCCAACCTCCAACTAGCCGTTGCTCCACGAAATTACCTTTCTGTACACACTGACCGGACTGTCCGGTCACTGCCTGACCGGACCATCCGGTCACTCTGTAACGGCTCTCTCCAGCCGTTGACTCCTCTGTCCAGGCAATCTTCTGAACTGACCGGACTATCCGGTCACTGGACCGGACCATCCAGTCCACTTTCTCTCTCCATTCTAGGAAGGTCCGCAAACTGCTTCCTCTCTGCCGTCCCTGTACTCCTACAGACCGGACCATCCAGTCAGCAGACCAGACCGTCCGATCTATATGGAGTTTCTTGCAAACAGAGTTCTTGCTCCTCACGCTAAGTCCTGGAACAGTCCCATAGTGACCGTATAGTCCAGTCTCCACTGACCCCTCTATCCGATCTTTATGTCCAGAAGCTGAAACTCACCATCCTCGCTTGACTTGGTTTCCCGGCTTCTCCAAACAGCTCCTTGGCTTCTCCACTATCATCCAGTAATTGTGATTTCACCGAGCAACCTTGCACATCACTGACTAGACATGACCTAAGAGAATGACCTAGACCCCCTTGATAGTCCGGTTTTTTCTACGGACTCAAAGCCTTAACAAGTACTCAAGTGTTCCAAACACTTGCACCATAGCTTGTTCACCGCTTTGATCCATCTCCATCAACCCTTGGACTCCATCAAGTTCACAAGCCTCCATGCTTGCGGTCATTGTCATCCATCACCAAGGACACCATTGTTGGTGGCCCTTAAAACCCAATATTAGCCACCAACCGGTCGGGAAATGCAAGGTAAAGACCAAAGTTTCATGAATATTTGTTTAAACTAATAAAGTTCCACAAGCTTTGGTGAAATATGTGTTTGCAAGTTCAAAAGGGCCAAAATTATGTAAAAATATGAAGAAATGCCCCATCGGCCGATCCTGCTGTAAAACAGCCGGCTGACAGGGTCGTATGAGGCTGAAATTAGGGCCCGGCAGGGTCGTGAAGGCTGAAATCAGAACTCAGCCGATAGGGTCATATGAAGCTAAAATTAGCCACCCAGGGGGGTTAAAACAGAGTCTCATCAGGCTGAACCATCCGATCCAGCCGACCCTGAAGAATACTCCACCATGAGGCTGTTTTCCATCCCCAGACTAAGGAGGGTAAAAAGTGAAGAAGTAAAGGAGGCATCCCCGTGGCACAACTTGGACAAGTGAAGGCATGACCCGGAGAGGGTCGGCGCCAAAAATCGGCGCCCAGCACAGACACGGCCTGGCCTAGGCCACCGGCCGGCCGACCAGGCCACCCAGCCTACCCTGCCGCTCGGCCTGGGAACTTCCTCCAGGGGTGTCCAGCCCACTCGGACCATCATGCCAACGGACGCCAAGTGGATAAGGTGGTTGAAAGCCGACTCAACAACCGTCATCCGGACCAAATCTGAGACGTCCAAAGGAAGTCGGTCGGAAACCGACTTCATCCAACGGCCGCCCGACCTGGGTTGCCGCCCGGCATGCCCGGCCGCCCAGCGTGGCCCGCCGCCTGGCGGGGGAACTTTTGCCCACTGACTCTCCTTCACCTACAAATACCCGACAGCACTTCGCCACCTATAAATAGAGGGGGAATTCGGTAGAAACAAAGTATCAAAGCAAGTGAAACACATTGGAGTCCATTTTCCCACTACTTTTCTTACTAGTAGAGTAGGTTAGTTAGTCGGGAGTTAGAGTCTAGTCGAGAGCATCGCTCGAGATTCCCGAAATCGTCTCGGAGTCTTGGTATGAGCTCTCTTGTATCTTTTCTCCTTTTGTAAGACTTATCCTTAATTAAATATAATTATATTTTTCTTATTTATCTTGTCAAGTATTTATCTTTACTTAGTCAATTTCCTCAAGTTACAATTATCGGGAAAGAACTTTGAAGCATAGTTTACTAGATTCCCGGCTAGGATTTAATTAAGTTTAGTTCTTGAATAGAACTTAGACTTGGTTATTTCCCGGCTATTCTTCTGCTAGGCCAACGGAAGAATATCTAGTAAAGGCGTAGGCGCGGTGCCTAAGTTAACACTAGCTGGATTTGCATTCCTCCCCACGGGCTGTGTGGTAGGCGGCAGGTGGTGACAGCCCTGTCCGTCCATTTAGTATTCCACCACATTCGGGAAGTCTCAAGCAGGGTTGTCTAGCGGTAATGTGCCCACTAGTGCACGAGGTTAGTTACCGACCCTATTAGTGGATCATTGTCGTACCCCAAAGTAAGCTTATTGGTGAAAGACTCGAGGCTATATCATGGATTTGGTGTAAGCGCTCAACCCGAGTAACTAGGAATTATTGACACTTGACTAGATTTAGGAAAGTTTATCTTAGGAATTCTAGACTTAGACTCGCTGTCCTCCCGGCTAGCTTAATCAACCTCCTTTATCTATCTTAGTGTGGATTTCTCCTTTATCACTGCTCCCCTATTTATCATTGAATATCTTTACCCCCGTCTTTGGTCAGTTGGTATAACTCTTATAGTAATATCTTTGTTAAACAAGATACTCTTACGCCTAGCTTCCCTGAGGAGAAAAAAATACGATACCTTGGAATACTCCCGGGTGAAATTCTACAATAGATGTTCCATGCGCTTGTGGATTGGTTCACTTTTCTCTTAAAGGATAACAAACATCAATTAACACTTCGAGTGTTGTTACCAGATAATATTTTGGTGCGATGTTAAGAAGTGCCAACAAGCATTTTTGGTGCCGTTGTCGGGGAAGCAATAGGCTAAGATATTGGAATTTTAACATTCATATTTCTATTAGGGAGTTACCGCTTTCCTTAGCGGGCTTACCCTTGTTCTGTTTATTTGTGGTGTAAACAGGACGCTTTATGACTAGTTTCGACCTACCAGACAACTACCACAATGATCCTGAGGCTTTGTTCAGGAGAGTGCGTCAACGACTCACCCCTTCTCGACCCAGACTTGCTCTTGTAGCAGCTCCGATCCCACCAGCTCAACCGCAAGACCCTTCCACGTCCACTCAACCAACCATGGCTAAGAAGACAATCCGTGACTACTCCGCCCCGACTGCAGACAACATCCGCACCGGTCCGAACCCAAACATGGGGAATGGAAGTTACGAGCTGAAACCGGCCTTAATCAACATGGTTCTGGCCACTCCTTTCTGTGGCAAGGCATCGAAAGATGCAAAGATGGTTGCCAACTATAGTGGCTATGATGAGAGGCAGAACCAGTCGCAACCCAAGATGAGGAGAGTCCACCAAGTTGACGGTATTGACATGCTAGCAATCAAGATGGATCAACTTTTGAAGAAAATGGATTCGTCACAAACTGCCCAATCCTTAGACTCTCGCATGACTTGCGAAGTTTATGGGAATGTTGGACATATGGGAAGCCACTGCCCTGAGACTCAAGAAGAAGAAGTGAACTACCTCAACAACAACAACAGCAACAACAACAGGTTTAGGCCCCGTACGAACAACTTCGGATGGGAGTCCAAGCCGAACCTTTCCTTCGACAAGAACATGGGTAGCTCTGGCAACTTTACTCGTAATGAACCTTCCTTCGTGATCTTTTTCTAGGACAATCTAAAATAAATGAAAGTATTATTAGGAAATGTATTGCTACTGATAAAGTCCTAGAAAGCATAGATTCTCGTATGGAAGCATTTAATACCTCTATGCAAAACCAACTTAAGAATAACAAAATGCTAGAGACACAAATTGCTCAGCTGACCGCTTCTGTTGTTAAGCCTAACTTGGGCAAGCTCCCCGGTCAGCCGGAAGCTAGCCCCAAAGAAAATGTTAATGCGGTCACAACTAGAGGTGGAAAATCTACATAGGATCCGCTAAATCCTAACATTGCAGGGAAGACCAGGGAAACCAATGAAGAGTCAGAAGGGGAGGAAGAAATTGAGGTTGAAGAGGCAAAAGCAACCCTCAAGAAAGCACCGCACGAGTTCTATGATACCCCGGTGTTGCCATTTCCTCCTCGACAGAGGAAGCCAATGGTGGACGAAGAATTCGAGAAGTTTGTCGAGGTAATAAAGAAATTATATGTCAACATACCACTACTTGATGCTATGCAGGTTCCTACATACTCCAAGTACCTAAAGGACATCCTCAACAACAAACGCCCAATGCCATCCATAGAGGTTGTCAAATTGATGGAGGAATGTAGCACCGCTATCTTGAACTCTCTTCCAGAAAAGAAGCAAGATCCGGGGTGCCCAACCATCCCTTGTTCCATCGGGATGCAGAAATTCAACAACGCCCTCTGTGACTTGGGGGCAAGCGTGAGCGTCATGCCAAAGGTAGTGTATGATAAACTAGATGTCAATTCATTGTCCCCTACGGCAATGTGCTTGCAACTCGTCGACCAATCAGTCCGCTACTCGGCGGGCATTGCGGAGGACATACCCGAGAAGGTAAGGAACTCTCTTGTTCCCGTCGACTTTGTGGTGCTAGACATGACGGCCGACGCAATGACACCTCTTATACTAGGAAGGTCGTTCCTTAGCACCACAAACGCCAACATTGATGTTGGGGCTGGAGAAATCCACCTTAACATTAATGGATATGACGAAAAGTTCGCTTTCAAACCCCGAATGGAACAATGCAATCAGGTACGCATCTTTTTTGGCAAAAATCCTAACATGGTGCAAAAATTTGAGGTGTATCCAATTCCATCAAAATTGGGTGCACCGGTGGTAAAAGTTAAGAACACACCACCACCGCCCAAGAAGAAGAACGAGCCACAAGAAACAAAAACAAAGGTCACCGCCAGGCCAACAAAAATCAAACAAGTATGACGGAAGAAAGAAGTTGCGCCAATCGTGGAAAATTCTCCATCCACGATGGGCACCATAAAGAGTTAAACGAGGAGAACGTCTTGTTTGAGACATAAAATCCGAACCCTCGTCGGGTGGTAAACCGATATTTATCCCCCTTCTTTTTCTTTACCTCTCATCAAATTAGATCAATTTTTCCTTCACTACCATTAAATTAGGTTGGTTTTTTTTCCTTCACTAGGTTGGTTTTTTTTCCTTCACTACCACTAAATTAGGTTATTTTCATCTTTAACCATTAAATTTGGCTATAAAAGAAAAGAAGTTAAAAATTAAAATTTTGAAAAAAAATTTATGGTGATGACTTGGCCAAGTTTCCTGGCCGGGAGGTCGTTTTCGTGTCAAAACGACCATCCGGTTGCTTATCCAAGGCTTTAACCCAGCCTGAAATAACCCAGTCAAATTTCAGCACACTAGAGGTCGTATTTCATGAAAACGACCACCCGGCTGGGTCATTTCTGCCGCCCGGCAAGCCATGCCGCCCGACACAACTTTTTCTCAAATTCTTGGCACTTTTAGTGTAGAGATGATGGCCATAAGTGGTGAAGGTGTGGCCAGCCTAACCTTGAAGAAAAATGCTCATCAAAAGCTCCACCATGAGTGAAAGTGAATCAATGAGAGCCACCAAATGTTAACAATGCTAACAAACAACCTAGCAAGGGATGGTTCTAGGCATACTTGGAGGTGAATCCACTATGAATATTTTCAAGGAACGTCCTAGGAGAGGAGATCGGAGGGGAGCACTATGAGAATACCTTGAGAGGAGAGAGGAAATGGACTTGGAGAAGAACCGGCCTCAGATTCGGCCTGAGCGGTGAAGGAGCGGCCAAATCCCCTTTAGAAACAATGGATTCCATGGAGGAATAAAGAGATCACCATGGGAAGACTTTCACTGTGAGGAGAGAGGTGCAGGAGATGAGAGAAATGAATGTGGCACTGTTTTGGAAGGAGGTAGTCATGGGTTAAGTTAAAATTTAAGGAAACCGGTCTAACCGGTTGGAAAAACCGGTCTGACTGGTGAGTGATTATAGGACATGTCCGATGATCATAGGACAAGTCCGATGCATAGGACATGTTCGATGATCATAGGACAAGTCCGATGAAAAGGGGTGACAAGCTTACTGGAGTGTGATAGACTTGTCCGATGCGTCGGACAAGTCCGATGATTTTCTGTTGGGACAAAGGATTTTGGCTAAGAAAAAAGAATCTTGGCTCTTGGTTCACTTCCACTTCATACTTTTGTGTCCCTCCTTTTTTTCACTTCTTCGACAAGATCTCAAATTTGAATATTATTGGGTCCTTCCATTTCAAACACCTTTGGACTTTGTTTTGGTTCAATCATGGCTAGCCAACAAGCAATAAGGGAGAACAATAGCCATGATAGAAATGATATGGTCACAAAGACCAAGAAGACCCAAATATTTTCGAAAACCGCACAACCTAACAATTCTAGATAGATTTTCAAAACACTTATACTAGAGCAATCAGAAGCAACCAACATCCAAGGATTCCTTTTAGTATATTTGGCATATACCCTTCATTTGAAATAATTCTTGACCTAACATATGTCAAGGTTCCATGGATAAGGTATAAGCCAAATATCTAAGATACTCGAACTCATCAAGTGACACACACTCGACAAGACTTGAATTGATCGTATGCTCAAAACACTCTAAACATGCAAAGGCCTAGATGCACAGATAATTAAAAGCATCTAAACTTTAAAACATACCTTTGCCATATGTCACAATTTCTTTATTTTGGTGAAGAATAACCAATAACTTGTGCCATTTTCAATAATGATCTTGCCATCTCGTCCAACTAAAATTTAACTCCTTAAGTGAATGATGAGAGGCCCAAGTGGCACTTGCTCATATGTATAGTGCATGTAAAGAATCATAGAGCTTCTCAATTGACTTCAACCGATCTGACCGGTAACACACACCGGTTTGACCGGTCTGTCTTAGGTCAGTTCTTCCTTGTGTTGATTCTTGCTCCGTTTTTCTTCCACATGTTCAAGTGATGCTATATCCATGTCAAGATGAATACCTTGCTCTACTAGAGAGCCATTAAGAGCATATGGTACAAATAGATAATACTAAGGATAGTTCATTGCATGAATGTCTATAAGATGAATAAATTACAGAAAAACATTCATGACAGAGGCATAGTTCAGAACTTATCTGTTTTGAGATACTATTGGATCATTATAATAAAGTTTATTTCATGCTTGACAACTTGAGTGTTACTCTACTTTTCTTGGTGTGTGTCAAGCATCCAATGTATCTCATGGTACCTGCAAGCTCAATTAGGTTTTCTTTGGTACCCAAGACTTGTTTGGTCCTTCAAGGTTAGTCAACAATGATTTTGGCACCCAAATGACTTTAGTGCCAACATGTGGTGAACAAATCATATTTGTAGCACTACTGATCATTTTTGCTTTGCCTTTCTCATTAGAAACAGAATTGATCACTTTAGATTCAGTTATGTTACCATTTGGACAATCCTTGCTTAGGTGTCCTTTGAGTCAACATGTGTAGCATGTTCTTCTTTTGATCTTGGGGATGATCTCCTTTTCTTGTTTCTGTTGTGGCTTTATCAATCCTTGCCTTGTTCTTGATGCAACTCTGTCATTTGTGATCATGTCCATTTTATGGCCAATAATAGTGCTAGACCGGTCTGACCGGTTTGGCCTACACATTTCTGTCCAGATGGGGAATGTGGACAAGACATGATCATATGACCTTTATTCTTGCATCCAAAGCACACAATGGCATTGATGAGCTTTCTTTGTCTTCTTGCGAGTCTTGCTTTGCTCTCAATCTTAGCGGAGCACATAAATGAATAATGACCCATATTGGAGCACTTGAAGCATTGGATATGATCAAAATTCATCCTTCTTTGTTCTTTCTTCTTGTGATGAAGAGACTTGTTATTTTGTTGAGGAGCAGGCCCTGTGACCATTGTTCTCGCCTCAAGCTTCTTCACCATGTTGTCATGGTTATCTTGAGGTGGTTGTACTTGGACCATGCTCGTCAACTTGATCACTTCACTCTCAAGTCCCTTGACTTCTAGCTTGACTTGATCATTTTCTTAAGCTATAAAGTCATCACAAGATTCTACATCAACTTGCTCAATATTTGAATGTTGGCTTTGAGAGCAACAAGGATTAGCACAAATAAATTCAATAGATTTTTGTGAGCATGTGCATTTTTGTGTGAGAGGTTGATTAAATTTTACTGATGTCAATACAACCTCATGAGCAACTTGTAGCATAGCATGTGAGTCTTGGAGCACTTCGTGATAGCACGGGAGCTCTTCATGATCTTTTTGCATTGTCACATGCTTGCTAGTGAGCACTTCAAGATCATCCTTGTTTTTTGCTTTAGAGATGCTGCACAAGAAGAAGCATTAGTAACACTAGTATATTTCTTCAATAGTTCTTCATATTTACCAACCAAGGAAGCATGTGAGTTGTTAAGTTTCTCATGCTCTTCATTTAGAGCTTTGAGCTCTTCCATTTTCCCAATGAGAAAATCTTCTTGCCTCTCTAGCTGAATATCTTGCTCTCGAATCCTTCCTACGAGCTTCATAACTTTGAACAAGTCTTTCTTGCATATGTTGTCAAACTCAAAGTCATCATCTTCACTTTCACTCTCATCTTTCTTGGTTTGCTTCTTCTTTTGCTTGGCCATAAAACAAGTACCATGACCATTGTGCATGGATTGTGATGTTGATTCTTCACTTGGTTGATGTCGCTTGTTTTTATTGAGCTGAGAAGTTGTTTGTCTGTTCACACCGGTCTGACCGATATGACCAACCGGTCTGACCGGTTGAAACAAACTTGCACGTCTAGCACTATATTGGCTTGCTGTGGGCTTTGAATATTTTTCTCTAAGAGTGTTCCACAGCACATGAGCATCTTTTAGGAAGCCATGCTCCTTATAGATCTTCATCTCAAGATCTACACTTAAAGCACTCAACAAGGCATTAGTAGCTTGAGCATTTTGTTGCAAGCATTTTACTTCCTCATCAGAGCAACTATCCCAATTAAAATTTGGGGGACAAATGCTTACATCCACAATGCTCAATAAAACAGGATCAATAGCCTTAAGGACTTCTAGCATGCATTTACACCAAGACACATAATTAGAGCCATCAAGCAAAACATGTTCTAGATAATTTTTACCTTCCGACGACATCCTTTTCTCATAGCGGTTAAGCTTAGATGTGAGTCCAGGCTCTGATACCAATTGAAAGGACCTTGATGTCGCCTAGAGGGGGGTGAATAGGCGAAACCTGAAATTTACAAAACTTTTTCGCACAGATTAGTACTAAACCGATCTGACCGTTGTGACCTACTGGTCTAACCGGTGTGACCTACTGGTCTGACCGGTATGCACTGACAGAAATAGATCAAACTCCCAATTCGAATCCTAGTTCAACCAAGACTTGGAGTAGTGCTCCAGGAGATTTTGTTTAGCACATACACTTAGTACCTGCACATAAAACGACACTACCAAGTAGATCAAAGCGGAAGCACAAAACACTTTGGATCTCACAAAGAGAGGTTGGGGAGAGCTCAAATGGCCATTGGAATGCTATAGAGTTGGGCAAGAACCAGCGGCAACCGAAGGGAGAGGTGGAGGGGTATTTAAACACGATTCCAAAAACTAGCCGTTAGGGCTGTCAGGCACATACCGGTCTGACCGGTTGGAGACAAGCCACCCAACCAAACTAGTCAAAAAAAAAGCTCCACAAGCTACCCACTGGGCTGCTAAACAACTCAAACTAATTACCCAACTAAATTTCTAGGCCAAACACTCACTAACCCAAAACTGGACCCAAGAACTCTATTCAAACCGGTCTGACCGGTTGACACAACTGGTCTAACCGGTTGAAGCACTGCTGCACACTCAGGGCTAGGATTTAGGTCTATCAAAAGGTTTATCTTTGGGTTTTGAGCACTTTGACTTTATCATGAACACATGTTGCATCCCTCTTGATAGAACAGCAACCTATACTCAAGGAATAAATGAATGACACTAAAACCATTGCTTGAGCTTGAGATAATTCTATTTGCCGGTATTCTTTATATTTCTCTTCATGAGGGTGATCAACATTTTCAGCACTTGAGCATATCCACCTTGAGCTGATGACTATGGAGGATTACTTCATATGGTCAAAACTCCACTTTTCATCCATGTCACCTTTTCTTCTTGATTCAAAAATAATTGACACTTAGAAACTTGTGAGTCTTCATGACTTCTTTGATTTATCGGATTCAAACATCTACTTGCTCTTCTCCATCACAAAGGTCCTTCGGCGCCAAGTCTCATGCTTGCCCTTCTCCAAAGTATGGTCCATCGCAGCCAAGTCCTTGCCAACCCTTCATCAACTTACCATCATGATTCACATATCTCCTTGTATCATCCATGAGCACACGATTGATTTTTGTTTAGATGTATTTGATTCCTTTTGATGTGTAGCAAGCAATAAGGTAAGTACCAATGACCATAGTGAAAAAATGCTTGATACATCAACTAGATCTTTTTGTCTCTTGTCATCAACAATTGCTTAGTCATATATGTCACTTAAATTGTAATAGAGAATATTCACAAAGTAACACATTCCATTTCATCCATCACAATCTTTGGCATATGACATATATCATGTGCACTTTGAATATCCATATACAACCATGTCTTGATACACAAATTCTCATTAGTATCATCACATTTCCTGTTACAACTCAACAAATGCATTAGCTCTTTAATCGTTTTGTCATTCAAACACCAAAACCCACTAGGAGACCTAGATGTACTTTCACTTACTAAATTAATGGCCAAACCTCATATCTATAAAGTATTAAAAGGATAGCTTTGAATATGGATACAATTGAAGCATTGAAAGCTGAAAGGATTGCTATATAAATATTACCAACATGCTGCAATATACAAAGCATTTACCGTTTCAAGGAGGAAACTATGTCCATAGGAGTTCCAGACTTAACACTCTCTTGCCAGGCATTATCAAGCTCTACAGCCAGCTGGTAACCATCCTATGAAGACAGTCCATGGACGCAGTAAGTACTGGATCGAAACACCACAAGATATCCACCAAGATAATAGTGGTTTCCTAGACATGACAAACAAAGAAATCACATATCTCAATAGCCATGCAGCCACCTTGACCCAAATTCGGTTGCATGGCATGGACTGAATCACCAAGCAAGGTGACACGACCTTTTCCCCAATTCATAGTAGGTGGGCGGTCATATATATCCTGGTGAAGAATCGCTTCCTCTTCAGTTGCATTTATCAGATCTATGACATTATCACACCAACCACTGAATATCTCGAGCAATCTTTTCTTTTTGCCTGTCAAAAAAAAATTAGATGATAAGTGTACTCAATTTCTTCATAAGTTGTGATGTGGAATAATTCCTTTCACTAAGCACGAAAATTCACTCACCATTTTCAGGGTCAGTACCACCAGCAACTTCTTTGTGAAAGGCATACCATTGCATTTTACCTCCACCGACGTCTGATGAGACGAAGTATTGTTTGTGACCAAGAAATACTCGGTAACTTCAAGAGAAGAACAGGAGCAGTACACTGTTAGACCACAAATGAAAGTTCATAATCTCTGAATAATACAACTCAGTCTGGGATCCATGGGACATACCCAACAGTGTCAATATCAGGAGGCACAAAGTCTGCAATTCCAGTGTAGCAAGTGTAACCGGAATAGTTCTCTGTCTTCTGTGTTTTTTTTTTTCTGACTAGAAGGGGAAGCAATCACGTTACCTTTGACCATATTCCATCAGCCCCAACCAAAATATCACCTTGAAATCTCCTACCATCTTCCAATATGGCAGTAACCTGCATTCATAAGGGAAAAAAAATTTAAAGTTTGACATTTGCGACGCTGTTAACTGAATTTCTATGGGCATTGTCTCTAAAATATATTTGCTCATTCACCTTGTTGCCATCATCTACAAAATCGATCACATGGCTTTCATTCAGTATGGCATCATCGCCAACTGCACGAGCAAGAATCTGCTGCAGCGTCATGCGGCTAATGACCCTTGTGACTGGAAGCCCTCTCTCAGCTGCAGGAATAAAAGTATCAAACTTGATGTACCTGAATACCATTGGCACTGTCAAATGGACGCCTCCAGCAAATGAAATGCCATGTCAAAGGTAACTGACAGTGAGACATAGCATGGAAATGCAAACAGATACAGTAGAATAAGCAATAAAGGATATTTGTAGTACACTCACATCAACACCAGTCCAGTAAAGAAGCAACATTTTTCTAAGAATTAAGTGCCAGCATTGCAGAACAATAATCTTGTCACAAATTTCCGCGAGAATGAGCCAACAGGAAGAGTCCAATCTTTCTCGATGACGAGGCGTAAACAAACAAAATTCATGGCGACTAAAATAAATTGAATAAGACGAGTGATCAAACACGATGCTCACAATCAACAAATGCTTATATTTTAGAACGGAGGTAGTACTACTATACTACAGTAATATAAAGAGATAATGCTAAGAGAATCGTGTGGTCAAAGTATAAGTTGCATCAGCAAGAAGAAGAGTAGTACTGCAGGTTTGGTCAATCAACCCATTTGATCACGTTACGGAGTCACTACGCACTAATTTGTTTCATCTACAACATGTACGTAATGAAATCGTCCCTACACGCCGTACCAGAAGTGAAGGCTCGACGACACACAGCATTTCGTGAAGGAAACGTCTGGCAAGCGCGATACGGCACAGCGGGTACAGTTGTGAGTTGTGCTCGGATAAATCGACACAAGCACAGACAGAGAAGAAGAGAGGACGTTTACCAGGATCCGGAGACGCCATCGACGAGCCCGTTGATGCAGTCCCCGGTGACGCAGCCGTTGCGCATGACCTCCTCGGCGACGGCCATGTCGATGGCCTCTAGCACGGCAAGCGCGTTGCTCTGGATCTGGATGGGCCTGCGGTACTGCCCCTCCCCGCGCACCGCGCTAAGGTCCCGCTCGAACACCGTCACCTCGTATCCATTCGACCTCAAACACGCCAATCTAAATGGCGTGTCTGGTTGAAAACACGCCTGTTCGACGTGTTTGGCCTTTATACCCCGCGGGCATTGGCCTCCTTTATTCCTCCTCTCCTTTCTTTCTTCTTCCCAAAACCGAACCCGTAGGCCACCGCTGGTCGCCGCCATGACTTCTCCTCGTCGCCCCGCCTCTCTCCGCCACCCATTTCAAGGGAGCTCGTGGGGGGGGGGAGCCCCTAGGAAGGTAAGGTATCAATCCCATCATGGTAGATTTTGAATTTAGGCTATGTATAGTAGGTTTTGTGGTAGCTAGGGTTTGATAATGGTGGTTGTAGAGATTTTTTGAATTTGGACAAATGAAAATAGATCGGATAGTTGGGATCGCTAGATGAATAGGTTGCATTGTTTTCTTTAACATATAGGTTAGCATGCATGTATTCTCTCAATTAGTTATATTGGGTTAGACATATGTTCCAATATTTTAGGAAATGTGAATAGAATACAATTAATTATGTCAAAATTGTTGTAGATGAATCAACTTATATGCTATATTCACAGAGGATTAGTGAATGGATATAGAGAATTTGTCAATATGGTTGAATAAGTGGGAACATTTGTGAAAGCATCGGCGTTTAGTGAGGTTATGGATAAAGCTTGTTTAATGAGTCAATGTGGAAGATCAGTTAGTTTACGTGTTAGATTTGACGCCGGTGATGGAGGCCGAGCATATTACGTGGTTATGAATTTGTGTGGGGAGGCTGATTGGGATTTATATAAGGAATGTTTAAAAGATTCTCAGGTAAAGTGTGCTGAAGTTATAGTAGATGTCATTAATAATGTGCATGCTAGGGAACATTCTATATCTCCCTCGGAACCCCATCCTGTTTCTTGCAAAGAAGAGACGATTAAGACATTGACTCAAGAAGTAACATGTAATGTACAAGAGCTTGTGGAGACCCCGAGTGATATGTTTGAGTTAGCAGTGGTTAGGAATGATTCTCCTGAGAACACATTCGAAGAGGAGGAACGGGAAAGGAATGAGAAAAACCATGTGGAGATTGAGGTATCAAGCAATTCTGAAGGGGAAGATGATGAGTCATATGGTCGTCAGGCGGCGGACGATAATAATGGAGTACACAATGACTATGTAGATCTTGATGAAGGCAATATTAGTCATGAGAATGTGGATGAAGTGGGTCATGATGACATTAGGAATGAAGGTGTTAGGGACCTCAATTTTTTTGATGGTGTTGTGGAGATTGATTGGAGTAAACATTATACCGCAGAAGAGTTACGTGCACTGCGAGATATGAATATTGAGTTACCTAAAGTTCTGAATTATCATGATCGGCGTCGAATCATGTGTGTTGTAAGTGACAACGGTTTGCTTTCAAAGGATGCACCAGCAAGCAGCTCAGAGCCAATAATTATGAAGAGCATGATATTTGATAATATGGCTGACTTGAAACACTTTTATAAAAATTATACGGTGTGGCATCACAGACCGTATTACATGATAAATTCAAATCAGTCTGAAAGGTATCATATAAAATGTCAATGAGCTAATTGTGGTTGGGGTGTTTGGGCTCGTATACTGAAGAATAGTAGTGGTCGTTGGCAGGTGACAAAGGTGCATCAGCCTCACGCATGCGGAACACTTAATGTGGCAGTAGTACATTCACAATAAACTGCAAGATACCTAGGACTACGTGTCGCTCCAATGCTATGGATTAATTCACGCATCACTGTGGCAGCTCTAATTGAAGCCATCAAACTTCCTGAAAAAATTCTAATATTTTTCTTATTTTCACCATGAACAAAACCTAAAGTGTCTGAGACCAAAAGAAACGATCCAGTGTCCAGGAGACAAACCAACATTAAAGTGTGTCCTACACACAAATTTCCCTTGAAAATAAACTGGTTTAATTGATTACAGTTTACTGAAATTGGTAGACAGTTGCTCAATTGTGTGCATTTTGTAGGTCAATTATGTTGTTGGCACTGTGCCTAATTAGCTGATGCACTTTTATGCATGTAGTGTGATTTAGCCTGCTGAAAAATTGATCCAAAAGTTGTGGCTTCCAATTATATAGACATATTTTGCAAATGTTCCATAGCTGATGATATTGGATAAAGTAAGTGCTGTAGCGTACCCCCATTGAACTTCCAACTACTTTACACCTGAAACTACAATCGATTTGATAGTTATTATTTTAGGTTCGGATCATGGTTGACTATATGAAGAGCATTGGTCCTCAAACTTTAAATCTACTGAAAGCTTTACCTTTCCTAATTTTTAGGACATCGTCAAGATATTGAACTGATCAAGAGAGGTCAACCAACAGCTATGTAGAGAAGCGATTGGTATGTCTCTTCTTATTGCTCTCCTGTAGGCCATTAGAGTGGTTTTCTCGCCTAATGATATGCAATACAAGGATGTTGACAATAATTTCGTTGCAGCGCACTGAGTCACCCTAACTCAAAATGTACTTGGTAAATAATATCTTTACAGGTAACTGGGGTGTTTTGAGATGTTATCTTTCATATATCTCAACAGATGTTGGTCCACTAGGTTCTTCTTGCGACTACAGTTATACTGCCTCTGAGAGTTTAATTCTATACAAAGATAGTTACATGTAAATTTACCACTTATATTCCTTGACTGCGCAGCTAAATATGTATATCTGGTTGACTCCCAGTCAAATGATTGGTTTTCCTTATTTGAAAAATTGCTACCACCTGATGTATGAATCTGTAGTATTTTTGTACCTTTTTTTTAGCACAACAGGAAAACACATACTAATATATCTTTTTTATAGATTTATTTTATATTTACAAAGTTTATGTATAGGAACAAAGCGAGAAAAAATATTTTTAAGGACATCACAGTATCCAAAAAAAAAGAAGATGATCATCTAAAGGTGGCTAACCAATGTTGTAGCTGCTGTTTTTTTAGAGCCCTTTACCTTTATAATGGTGAGGTCTATCTCATCACTTTTAAGTTATCTCTTCCAATTAGCTAGGGAGGTTGTTTTATTGTCAAAGAAGTTATACCATTTCTATGCTTCCAGATTGAAGTATTGTTCTAAACAATTTTTTCTGTTAATTTTGCATCTTGTAATCTGTTTTTTTTTTTTTGTGAAATGTTTCATTGTCGGTACAGTTATCTCAAACAAATTCAGATGCGTATCATCATCTTCCACATTGACTTATAGAAAGGTGGGTGAGGTGTTCTCGTTATTGTTATTTAACTTATGTGATATTTTGAATAAACTGCTCGTGAATCCATTGTTGTGATGACTTTGAATATGCAGAGTTATGGTTTGCGCTCAGTACCTGTGACATAACTGATAACCAGTTATCGTAGGGACTTTTCTAAGTCATATAGGAGAGAATGAACTTGACAAAGGGTCTTGGTTTAGGAACATCTAGCAATCTTGTTGACCATCAATTTGGACAAATGCTTTTCCTTTTCATGTTTTTGGTAATACAATTCACCAATGCAGACAGTGGCAGCTTCCTCAAACTGCTATCACCCTATAAAAAATACTCTAATTTGACTCTTCTGGTTCATGTTATACTATATAGGTAGGATTCAGAGAGATGATCTATTATTCAGGTCATGGTGCATTTTAAATTAACTTTACCATGGAGTGAATATACCTTTCTAAAATACTAGATTTCATATCAATAGATTTGCCGGTAATAATGCAATGGAACCAGAGATAAATTCAGAGGTGTTGAATGAAGTTGAGACTGACATCATGTTAAATTCCTAGGATGTGATCATAAATGTTTAGACTTTTAAAACCAACCTCAGGTATTGAAATGACCTATTCATGATATTTCCGGGGCAAATCCCCAAATTATGCGCTATCATGCCTTGATCATGAGGGATGCAAGAGCCTTACAGTTTCCTTCCATCTTGTTGAGATTGAGAACGTCCTATGATGATATATGGAACAGAAATTTTAATCCTGTTCAGAACCTTGATGATATGATGTGTTCTTCTATTTTGGCTCTGCAGATTGGTAGAAGTAGGAGAGTTCTCATGTTCCATAAGCACTTTTCTTTTGCTCTTGGCAAGTTTTCTAATAGGAGCATTTCAAGATCGGGAGCTACTCTGTTTCATAATGGACCTCCCCTGATGAAAACCATCCAAGGTAAGAGTAATTTAATTTATCTGTCTGCAGTAAAATAGTTGTTTTATCTCAATACACTAAGTAATGCTAAATGATACAGTCAGACAAGTAGACATTAAAAAGCTAAATAAATCCACTATTCTGGCAATAGGCTGGAGCACCCTGCCACAAAATACACTATCAAGTATCAACTAGAGAACTATCTTCATTCACATCGAAGAAAAGGTAATCATCTTCATTAGTCAAATGTATATGTTCACTGCTTTATTTTGTTTGTCAGCTACCTTTGATTCAATGCAACTAAGACAGAAGATGGAGATAAACAAGCAAGGATATGTGCGCAAGGAGGCTTAGAATTCTGAACAGGTTACACAAGTCTTCTTTTTTTTTTTTTTGCCATATCCTTTTTTCCTGGTTGTTGAAATGACTGTTCCGTGTATATGAGACAAGATTTATTCCAAGATTTGGAAAAGGAAGTTGATTCCCTATGTCAATGAAACTGAAGGTGGTTTGGATGAGACTATGAGCTGAACGTTGAAGAATGTTACATCCAAAAGGCAAGGGCATAGGCTCAAGAGAACATAGAGATATCTTCCTTCAATGTGTAGATACTTTAGAGGCGGGAAGGGTCTGACATCCATATGTAGATGAAGGAAATACGGACTCCCAACTTCTGAATATTGTCAGATACAGTAATTTTCTACTGCAGATATGCCTTGTGACCTAATAAAGTTTTTTTTTATGTTTGCTTCCATGTTACATATGCCCAATCAATCGATAAGTTGATGAAATAATGTGAAATAAAGTCAAAACCACTTGAAAATAATTAATGATAGTATGAATTTACAAGTCTTGTTTTTCCATGTTTTTGATTGATGCTATTCAATGTGACAGCATGTGACGCATATTTCTATTTGAATTTGTTTTTTCCCATGTACAATGTATCATGGACTTTTGGGTGTGTTGCCGCTCCATTCAGCTTAAGATCAGAGTAAGAAGTTGTTACTAACATGGTAGATATGGCACGAGTAGCATCTACTATTGCCCACTTTAGCTTGCCCTTCAAGTACTTCTATACAAAAAAAAAGTTCTGACCTTGTGCTTCAGTGCTGCTGTCACAAGATTTGCATATCTGTTGTAAGAGTTGTTGAGATTTGCTCCTAATTAATTCAAATAAGTTGTGGGTACAAAATATTTTTGTTCTATTACATTTGGATTTCTCCGTATGAGCATACTTGTGTTATATTAAAAGGTTTCTTTATCCTAAAACATGCATGTTTCTTAGTCATGCAATCCAATGTACAGGTTAGTTTCAACAGAGTTGCTGCCTTTTTAGCAGGCACTGCAATATTTGTGATCCTTAAAAGCTAAAGGGCTATTGCTTCACTTGCCTTACCATTAGGCTATTGCTTCACTTGCCTTACCATTAATCTATATTTTTCTTTCAATACTCTGAATGGACAATGTCATTACAGGTATGACAACACAGAAATATAAGACATACGTGTGTCAATGAAAAACATCTTAGAGGTGTCCTGCTTGGAAGCTTTATAGATGAACCAAACTGGACAGTGCATGTGGCGGATATTTGAGCAACAGTTGCAAATTGCAATAGTATTCGATTGAACCAAATATAAGTAGACGGTACAAAGGCTGACTTATTAGTTCTATTACAGTCAAGTTTGCCACAAGTCCATGACTCCAGACTGCCTAAGTTCTCGGTTTCAAGATACGCAAAGTTGGTTTCAAGCTACGCAAAGTTGACCAAGTCAGCTTCACTATGATTAACGCAAAATCAGTCTTTATTTCTTGAGTATCATGACCGTGGATTTTCGCCATGAAGGAGCAACAATGTTGGTCAAAACTGGATGGCACTGTGCCCACCTTGAACTTCAAATCTATGAAAGAATTCTTCATTACGGCAACCAGATACCTCTTCAAGAAACATGACTCTGCAATGGCACCATCAAAGAGGCGGATTTTCTCATCCAACTCACTGGTTAAACAACCAAGAGACAAGCTGAATCTGCTTTGTACTTCTGATATGAGAACCTCTATAGTTGCCTCAACTGCATAAGGAATACTTGATAGAGTTATGCCTATAGCACCACGGCCACTAGAGATAGGAAATTTGAATGGTTCATTCAATACGCCTGCGGGGCCTATAAGTGATGCACCATCGATCAGTGACAGGTCATCTTTTTCTTGTTCACCCGTTTTGATCCTCAAGTCATATTCAAGGAGAGTAGTGAATTGCATGTATATTCCTCGCTTAGGGCCAACCATTTTGATGAGAGAGCCCTACAAAATCATTATGTTTAGTAGCTTTACACATAAAAATAAGAAATATCTAGAGCTAAATACTTCCTGAAAGATGTTTTGCTTGTAATAGCATTTACTTAAAGGATTACTCCATAACTAATAAACAAGATCTTCGTCACATATCAAACAAGGGAAAAGTCTATTTTACTCCCTCGAACAATCCACTTTGCCCAATTTACTCCTCGAACAAAGTCTTGGCTCAATTTACTCCATCAAATAATTCAAGTCGGTGCAATTTACTCTCTGCTGTAATTTGTCTTTTTTGTTTTTCTTTCTACAATTTAAATTTGATGCTCAAATTTTGCATTATGAAAGATTATAACAATCACTATGTAAAAATATATTTGTTTTATTTTTCCTAAATATTTTGTATATAATTTTAAAGCTCTATAGTTAGGGTAGCGTTAGATATTATTCAACTATATAGCATATGCGTAAAATAAATTTTTTATATTTTTTTAACACAAGGTTCTATGAAAACTATTATTGTGCAAATTTTTAGCACTAAATTCATATTTTAAAAATAGAGATAAAAAAGACAAATTACATCAAGGAGTAAATTGCACCAATTTAAATTGTTTGAGAAATTGAGTCAAGATTTTGTTTGGGGTGTAAATTGGAAAGTGAATTGTTCAGGAGAGTAAAATGGACTTTTCCCATCAAACAAAATGATTACAAAGTGCATAATGATGACTGAGAGAAAACAGCCCATTTCATTTGATATATTTGATGAAATTCCCAAATATCTACATAAATTGTCAGATCATTTAAGCTATGCATCTTCATATACCCACAAATAAAAGGAAGTTCATCATGTAGCAACCAGGAGTCCAAAACTATTCAGTTTGATATAGTATGATATTGTTCAGACTTCAGAATATAATATTGATACCACTAAGTTTCATATTTTATTAATTGTAAATTTCACAAAACCCTATTTTGGTTCGTACCAGTAAACCCAGGTTCTGGTTAGTTTCATAATGTAGTTCCTGTAGCATGACGTTGTGGCCGACCCCCTCACATTGCTCATGTGTCTATGGCAGACACCAAGGGGATGCATCATGTACAGGCCTGGGGAAAAAGAAAGAAAAGAAAAGGAAAAGAATAGGGATGAGGAAGAGATTGGCTGTTGTGCTGCCATTTCTAGGCCCAGCCAGCCCAAGATTTGCCCTAAGCCCGTCCCATCCCACTTCATAACTCATGTACACAGCCAAGCCGCCACAGCAGCAGCTCTTTCTCCCTCTGTTTCTCTTCTTCCATGATCTAGAGGCGCCATAGCTTCAAATCACTCGCTGCTGCACACCGTATCACATCAGAATTAGTAAAATCGGCTGCCTGTGTCCTCTTCTTCCTTCCGATGTCTTCACTTTTTATGGGAAATCAACTAACATGGCTGCACTCATTTCTCCTTCTGTCTCCAATCTTACCATCGTACCTCCCCATCTCCTCAGGCGCCCCTTTCCTCATCGATCGTTTCTTTCACCCAACCCCTCTATTTTCCACCTCTCCCTTCCGATTCATTATCAAATAACCATGTTTCACAAAACCCATCCTAATCAAATACTATGACTATGATATATGAACCCCATTTTTATTTTAAGAGATAATATAACAGTGGCTTACACGATCCAAGTATTATGTTACTATCCTATTATTTTTCAGGAAATTAGTCACCGAGGCAGCTTTTCTTTTCAGCTAAATAAATATTACACAGAGCAATGAAACTATTATTTGTGGAACAACAACAAATAACTAATACTATTTCAAGTATTAAGAAATCATCAAGAGTAAAAACTGAGTTTTACACCTACTAGATAATTCAAGGGCACAAATGATTCAAGTTCACAATCTATCCATCCTTAATGATGTAAAAGAGAGGTTACGGTGTGCCATCAAGAAAATATAATGGCCCAGTCTCTATGTCCTATGGTATTCAAAATAAGGAACAAGTCTACTTAACACATCACTAGTATAAAGGTTCACCTACTTAACACACTTAAGCATAGAATCTGATATTTAACCACTGAAATATTCCATACCATGTATAAATCTTAATGATTCTTTGGGGCAGCTTCTTGAAACCACCTCCAAACTGCCCCAAGGTGTGATTTATATGATATTGGATACTATTACAGGACAGACACCTGGTTTTATACTTACGGGGCTAAGGGGACAAACCTCAATATTAGAGTAGACTTATTCCTTGAAATAATTGCAGATAAGTACAGATGCTCACCTCCTCCAAAGTGATGGGATCATCCCTGCTAATATTGACAACATAATGAAGCAGTGGATCCAGATCATCCCGCACTGCTACGTATCCATACAACTCAACAAAACCACCATCCACAGGAAGTTTAGCCAACTTTAATGAGAAAATTTGCAGCATAGTACAGGGAACATGATTATAGCAAGATCCATTGATCATGATGCAATCTGAGGGATATAAATTCATCCGTGCTTCATATAAAAAGTAAAGTTATATTGTAAGTCTCTAACAGGAAATCAATGCAGTAAATAAATGCAGCCATTGAAGTAAAATCACCATTTGAGATTATCCTGCTAGAATATCTTTCCTTTTCATCTCCTAAGTATGAACTATCTATGTAGTTTTTACTAGGAACTTCGCTCCCTCAAAAACTTGTTTAGGAACACCAAAAGAAACAGTGCCTTAAAAAATGACTATAGAACTTACTACTAAAATCTATGTTCCCCTTTCACAGCTAAAGGCTTGCTGTCTGTGCAATTCGTCACAACTCAACCAAGTAGTTACTCAGAACAGAACAAAAGCGCGTCTTCCACATTCCACTTTCATACCCGATATGAGTGAGGTCAAAAACAACTGATATACCACACACAACAGCACGCAGGATGTAGACAAGCATTGAAGATGGTTAAGGTGGTCAGTTCAAAGAAGACGATAACTACAGGGTTGAATTCATGACAATCACTGAGAAATGTCCATTTTTGTGCAGGAAATACATTTGTGCAGCAACAAAAAATACATTTATGATTTCGCTAGAAGTGCTAATTGTAACTACAGTGGTGTCCACCCATATTTTGAGACTCATATTACACTCAAATGATATTGCATAATCACAGTGTTGATTTGGAAGCAAATTTAAGGGAGAAGAGAAAGCAGAAAGCTACTTTATTCATGCTCACATAGGCAATTATGTATTTATTATGTAATTACACAACTTTAATAAGGCCCCAGTCCATGTCATCAGAACTCTACGTGCTAATGTTTTCAAGTCGTCCGACTAATCGTGATTAGTCGCAAATAGTTGTCCTGATCGGTCCCTTGCTCTTGATCAGGGACACTGACGTGATTTGCTCGACTAGATTTCCGATCGTCTGACTAATCGTCGCTTAATCATGACTAGTCGTCCGATTATGTGGTGGACGACCAGGCCAAGTGCTTCTAGCGGACGGACCTGCTTCGTGGGCTGTAAATTTGGCCCACTAGGGTTAGAAAATATAGTGCCCAGGAGGCTAAGACTCATGAGAAGCGAGGCAGTCTTGACTCTTGACTCCCCGGTCGCATTGTCACCTGCCTCGTGCCTCTCTCAAGCATCGGCGGCTGCTCTGATCCTCTTCACGGGCACCTGCTTTGCTCTCCTATGGTACTCTTCACCGACGGGGGCTTCCTTTCATGTCCTCTCATCCACCTCTGCTTTGTGGCCTGACGCCCTTTTGCAACCAAGGGTTTATGAAGACAAGCTCCTCTGACGATGGTGATGGGTCCCTTACTCTCTTCCATCCCTCTACATCCTCTTGCTGCTAGGTCTTAGTTGTCTCCTCTTGCTGATGGCTGCTCCCTTTTGCTGCCGTGGTGTATACGTGTAGATGTGGAATGGTGCTACTACGTAGGACTGACTAGACTCAACTAATCTATCTGGTCGACGACTAATCACGACTAGTCGTCTGGTCAGTCCTGTGGCGACTAGGGTGACTAGACGATATATAAACATTGTACCATTGTCATGGTGGTTCTCTGCTATTGAACAGGAACATATGCTGTAGGAGTTGCTATTGAACAGGAACATATGCCGTAGGAGTGGACGAGGTTAACCGGGGCTGCTGAACCGCATGTTTGGATTTGGCGCCGTTGCAAAGTTGCCGAGACCCAAACGTATGGGAGATAGAACTTAGGAGAATACTTTTCTTGCTTGTTGATTCACGTTGCCTTACCCTCCATTATATAGGTGTTATGGCTTACAATCTTATTGGACTTTAACTCAATCTCTAACTAATATTTCCTAAATTAACAAACCTTAACCCTAACTCTAATTTGTCCCCTAACTCTAATTTGTCTCATGGATGGGCCTAGTTCAGGCCCATGACAACCTCAGCCTATCCCGCAAGGTAATGGCACAAATTACTATTCATGCATTCAGTGCCAAGTTAAAGGGCCTGCAAAAGAGAAGTGTATATTTGATGTTTGGAAATGCTACTCTCATCCAAGTATTTTTGTGGCGACCTAGGCGTTGTGAGGATGGTGGGGCGCCACAGGACACCACACAGTTTTAGTTAGTTGTGAGGGGGTTGATCACGACAGGAAGCCACAAAAACCATGGTGCAATTCTCTCATATCGACAAAGAAAGTTTGGGGAATGTTGCATGTGGCTGGCAGTGCTTTTGGGTTCAATCAAAGTAATCTCTAAGATCAGAATGAAATGTGTACAACTCTAAGGTATGGAACAACATACAGTATGTTCAAGGAATCAAATCACATCTCTAAAAACAAGAAATAAAAACAGAAAAAGAGATATTGATCACTTACTTTCATTACGGTCTGCTATACAATAATCCTCTTTCCACCATAAATCCATACCCCTGTATATTGAACCATCACGGTGTCCGCTTTCTTCAAGAACATTAACCTTAGTATATTCTTTATCATCACTAACTGTCTGATCCTTGGTTGCACTTGTTTGATCTTCTTCAGAATCAGTGAGGTTAATATTTTGCCCCCATTCATCATGTTTGTCAACTATAACCTCCAAGGCTGTCCTACAAGCATCCTTTTCACATCTCGTATCATATTCGTCAACCAATGAAATCGTGCCCTTAGTCTCAATGTTTTTCCTTTTTTCTGAACTGTCCGTATTAAAGTTTTTCATGCCTTGGGTGATTGCAGAATGCTTGGCGCCCTGCAAAACAATAATAGCCTCACCAGAAGAGGTGGACAGCCGCCTATATGGTTTACCAGACTCGTCTCCTCGTACTGGACTGATGGTGGCCATGTTCCGAGGTCCGTGAGAAAATCTGCAGCAGCATAAAAAGGAATCTTAGCATCCGATACAAATAAGATGGTACCATCGGTAATAAGGATTATTGTAATAGTAATGTAAACATTAGCTAAGCCTGACTGACTTTTATTTTTTTCGTCCCTTTTTTTTTTCTGTGTTTCGGTTCACATGAGGTTAGACGTCTCCCCATTCGCCTTCAAAACCCAAAACCCGAACTTTACAATTGCAATCCAGATCCAAAAACTGCAGCGCGACAACTAAAGTAGCAACCTTTCCCATCAAAACAAGAAAAAGATTTTCTCTCATTTGCTTTCTTTCAAAAATTCACATGGGAAGGGTAAATAAAAGGCCTAAATAAAAACCCAAAGTTGGTTATAATCCACATCGAAAATTATAGCAACCAAGTAAAACTTTAGCGCCCAAACAAGAAAAGGCACCGGGAATCACGAAGGATTGGTGGATTGCAGGCCGCCATGAGTGGGAAACTTCGTCGCGCAAGCGTCGTTGGTGGCCGCCAGCGGAGTGCAGGAGCGATGAAGGAGAGGAGACGACGCGAAGGAGATGAGATGGAGTGCATTGGGGCAGAAGAGTTTGCGACGTTAGGGCTTCGGAGGAGATGTCGAATAGAGCGGAGGATTTGCAACTGAACGCGCGACGGCAGCGGCGAGGGGGGGATCAGAATAGCTGAATTGGATCGGGCGGTGGCTTGCTGTTCATAAAGGAAAGGCTCTCCACTCATAATCTCATAATGGCTTTTATCAACAGTCACATTATGTTGGTCCTGCGCCCCAGAAAGAAATGTAGATTTTTTAGAATTTACCCCTTAATACGGCAGCGTCACAACCTTTGCCATCAAATACGTGAGCATTTGATCAGAACTCGTATTATGTCCCGTTAATTAACTTGTATATAAGTTTGTTATAGGATGGTTGAAAAATGTAGGGCCTGATCTCCAATATAATGTGCAATTTCTCTCTAAATTTGTGATAAATAATAAAGGAGAGTACAAGATCAAGCTCCAATAATAATGTCTGAAATTTCTAGCTGACGGAGTCGCAGGTGGCCTTGGCGAACGTGATCCTCCCCCGTCGCAGGTTGTAGAGCACCTGCATGTTCTGCTGCTGGTAGTTGCCGAGGATGGAGACGCCGTTGGTCTTCCCGATCATGAGGCACATGAGCCGGCCCGTCCGGTCCTCCACGAACAGGCGGTCCCGGTCCAGCTCCAGCCACCGGCCGTCGAAGGAGAGCGAGACGGAGGGCACGTAGACGCGGTCCATCCCCACCCCTTCCGGCAGGATGAAGCAGAGGTCGAGCCCCAGTCGCGACGCCGCGCCGCGGGGCAGCCTGATCTCCTGCTCCAGGTCGTCGGCCAGCTCCTCGTACAGCGACGCCTCTAGGAACGAGATGGTGGATGCGATGTCCACGATCATCCCGTGTGCGTGGGCCCGGTCGCCCACACTCGCTCCCGGCGGCGACGGCGACGTCATCGTCTTCCTCTTCCTCCTGTTGTTCCTGCTGTTGAGGTCGCGCGGGGTCCGGTCGCCGACGGCGAGGCCGTCGAGGTTGAGGTAGTAGTAGGATGGGTACCGCGCGTCGGAGGACATGGTGACGGCGACCCGGTCGGTGGCGTTGCGGACGGCGTCGGCGCCGGCGCCGAGGACGAGCTTCCCCGTGGTGCGGGACAGCGGCGGCGGGAGGCAGTACATGAAGCGGCGCACCGAGAGCTGGCTGACCAGCGAGAGCGGGCCGCGGCCCAGGCCCACGAGCCCCGACGAGGCCTGCGGCGGCGGCGGCAGCCCGCCCCCGCCGGCGCTGACCGAGTCGCTGCAGCCGAACACGACACCGTGGAACACGTTGCCCCCCACCACCAGCTTGTCCATGCCCAGCGTGCCCTTGGTCACCGCGTTCCCGCTGTACCTGTACGTGTACTCGCACGCGTTGTCGTCGTCCTCGTCGCGGCACCTGTTTTTGGTTCAGCAAAAAATGCACCATCGGATTTTCCTCCTCTTTTAATTTATTGGTGCAGCGATTCATCCCGTGTGAATGAACTCCGGCGTACGTACCTGTGCTCGTCGAGCTGGTCGCACGTGTCGCTGCCGCACGGCACGACGGCGAAGGAGGAGGAGAGCTTGGGGTTGAACACCGGGTCCGCCTGGCGGTAGCAGCTGACGCAGGGCTGGCACTGCATCCACACCAGGTCGCTGGCCGTGTCGATGGCCGCCGACACCACGTGCTGCGGCGTGCCGACGCCAAGCTTCACCAGGTACTCGCCGCCGCCCTGCACCAGCGGCACCTCCACGGCGGCCTTGTTACTGTTACTGTGCCCGTCCGCTCCTCCTCCGGCGGCGGCGGCCCGGTCGAGGCTGCGCTGCACGGCGCGGCGGAGGAGCTCGTGGTCCGTCAGGTTGGCGGACGACAGCGCGTCCACGCGGGCCAGCTCGAGGTGGACTGTTGTTGACTGTAATGGTGGTGGTGACGAGATGCCGAGCGTTGTTGGGAGGATGGGGAGGGCGAGGAAGAGCAGGAGCAGCAATGTGGAAATCATGGTGGTGACGCGGAACTTGCTGTTGTTGCTGGCGCGCGCGGCGGCCGGGAGTGCCTGCGCACGGTTCAGACGCTCGTGTGCATCATGTGTTCGCTGCCTGGTGGTGAAAGGCGTTAAGTAGTAGTAGTAGTCGAGCGCCCGGGTGTCTTGATTCCGGGACGCACAGAAAGGCGGTGCCCGGAAAGACGAACTGGTTGGGGGTAGCATTTCACAGCATCCTCCATGTGTGTTCTTTCGTGGGAAGCTGTTTCTCTTAGAAACACGCACATGCCCCTCCGTGATGCGCTCTTAGAGAAACGCGGGCCGTGCGAATGCTTTGCTACGCTTGGACTTGGTGCATCCCCGGCCTCGCGGGTACAAAGCCTGGGCTGCAGCACCAAGGTTCTAGGCTGTGTAGCCGGCCCAATTACCATTCTGACGGTGGACTCGGAGAATGCAGCGCTCCTCTGACACTGACTCGAGAAGAATTTTCACACGTGTAAAAAAAAGCTTCTTTTCCCTGATTTATTCCGAATGACCGCTGAAGCAGCAATCGGGAATCATCAGAGCCGTGTGGCCTCTACCAAAGTTCAGGAGAGTTATTATTAAAGTCTCGAAGGCGACTTATGAGTTATGACAACCCAAGGAAGCAAAAATGCTTCTATTGGACAGCGTGTAAACGCTGTTTGAAAGGTGTCGGATTTTCGCAAATTAACATCCGACCAAGTAATGGACCAGATGGGTCTCCGTCTCTGACCCAAAAAGCTTGCTGTGACCTCCCGTCAAACAGAACAAGCAAAAGCAATCGCACCTATTGCTCCAGCATGATCGAGATTTTTTTTTATTTTTTTGGTACCAAAAGGCATGGTCACGAATCACGATATCAACAGGTCAAATGATCAAATATTGGTCCGTGACCACACCACCCAATGTCAGACATCCAGTGCATCGAGACGTCGTACACATAGACCGCTAGGAAGCAGCGAGCAGAGTGCCAGAGTACACCTGATTCGGTGCGCGCCCCCTCGCAATTTGGCGCATTTTCGCCGGCAGTATAGTACACGAACTAGAAGTTCTGTTCGAAATGCGGTGGCTTTTTGCTGCGAAGTAATTTCAGACCTTCAAGTAATGGACCAAGTGGGTCTGTGTCTCTGACCAAAGCTTTTTGCTGCGACTTCCGCGTCAAACAGAAGCAGCAAAAGCAACCGCACCTATCGTTCGTTCCAGCGTGATGACGACACCAACATATCAGAATCGATCCATCAGAGAGACCTATTACCCCTCGTAATCCATCCAATCCAAGTATACAACCACGTCATCCATCCAATACATACATACACGTATAATAATCCTAAGAACCAACGATTCACAACTTGTTGCACTGCACGGGCGCGAAGGACAGCTTCTCGCCGGCGATGTCGTACACGAACTGGAAGTTCTGCTGCTGGAAGTTTCCGATGATGGACAGTCCCTTGGACGCCATCACCGTCAAACACAGCGCCCCGCTACCGGCGTCCATGACCATGTAGTTCTCGGCGGGCAGGTCGAGGTCGGCGCCGCCGTCGAAGTGGAACACGAGCTTCGGCACCTCCACCCGGTCCACCCCTTTCGCCGGCGCACGGAAGCACAGGTCCAGCCCGACCTCCGACCCGTCCGCCTCCGGCAACGCCATCTGCGCCACGAACGCCTTCCTCAGCGCGCGGTACCCCTGCAGCTCGAGGTAGGTGATGGATGTCCCGGAGTCGACGATGACGCCGCCTGTGCCGTCGTCCTGGACCGCGAACGCGGCGGTCGGGAACGGGACGCGGGTGGACCCCACCGTGACGCCGGTCAGCGACACGTAGTAGAAGGACGGCTGGCTCGGGTTCTTCACCAGCGGGGTGGACTGCACGGCCGCGGCGGCCTCGGAGATCTCGGCCACGGAGCCCAGCAGGAGCGGGCTGGTGCTGCCGGCGTCGTCGAGGGAGGTGAGGCAGTAGGAGAACTTGTCGAGGCCCAGCTGGGAGACGAGCGAGAGCGGGCCGCGGCCCAGGCCCACGAGCCCCGCGGCCTGCGCGAACCCGTCGCCCTCGTTGGTGTCGCCGCACCCGAACGCCACCCCCGGGAGCGACTCCTTGGCCAGCGTGAAGGTCTCGGTGGCCAGCACGCCCTGCGTCGACGACGAGTCCCCGTAGGTGTAGGTGTACCCGCAGCTGTTGCTGTTGTTTGAGGACGAGGTGCAGGAGGAGGTGGGCAGGTCGGAGCAGAGGGAGCTGGAGCAGGGGACGGCGGCGTAGGTGGAGGAGGAGGACGGGTCGAAGAGGGGCGTGCTCTGGTTGAAGCACTCCACGCACGGCTTGCACTGCGTCCACACCAGGTCGCTGCCGGTGTCCACGATGGCGGAGTAGGGCAGCGCGGGGGTGCCGATGGCAAGGTCCATCAGGAACTCGCCGTTGCCGGCGTGGACGGGCACCTGGAGGTCCGCGCCGCCGGAGGCGAGGACGACGGACTTGCTGCTGCTCATCCGCGCCACGAGCCGCGACATGCGGTGCCGGCTCCGCCGCGCCGCGCGCTGAAGCAGCTGCAGCCTCGAGTAGTTGCCGTGCGCGTCCACGTGGGTCAGGTGCACGCGCAGGCCCTTGATGCTGGGAGTCGCAGCGGCGCTGATGACATTGCAGCTGATGGCCGCGATCATCCCCATGGCAGCAGCAAACACAACCAACCGTGCGCCGGAACCCATCATCATCGTTCCTTTGCCTTGGAATTTGGAAGTGAGACAAGGGGAAGCTATCAAGCTAAGCTAGTGCGAGTTTAATTCATCTACTGGACACACGAAGGACAGGCTTTATATACCTGTGATGATCATGCATAAACAACTACGATTTGGTGGTTATTGTTAGGTTTGCTCAATCCGATGACCCTACGCGTATGATCCTGATTTAATAACGAAAAACAAGAGTGAGAAGGGGAAAAAAAAAAAGGGATTGACAAGGTCTGAAAGAAAAAGGTAGCGGACAGCACCAGCAGGCCAAGCGAAATGGGTTACCGTGTCTGAAGGAGATCGGTAATCTGTGACGGCTGCTGTTATCCCACTGCTATCTTCTCCTTGGTGCCTGTTTGGTTCGTGCTAGTACTTGTTAACGTTTTTCCATTATTGTGGAGAGTACCCCCACGTGGCCTTTTAGGTCCAAATGGTTGCGAACTGCATCTCACTTCAGAACGTTCCTGCCCGCTACAAGATTTTTGCTTCAACATGCTCTCTAGAAGCACTGTTGTTTTTTCCCCCAGTTCCTCATGTACAAATGCGTCCTGAATTACACGCCGGTCTATTGGAGCCTTGCGCTTTTGCGAGGAAAGTTCGGTACCATTTGGACCCCTTTCAAAATTGAGGTGCTAGCTTAGGTAACCAACACACACATGATGCCTCAGTTGGTGAGCGACCGGGTGCTGGTCCAATTGGGACTATACATTACTTGGCCCCTGACCATGTTCTTCCAACACTGAGTGGCCTACCTGGGTTTGTTTCCCTTGCAAGTAACTCCTGATTGGGATTTGTTTCTCTTCTCCGTGTGGATTCATCAGGTAGGCCTAGTTGACCAACGTCATACTCATACACCGCTTTCAAATCCTGTAACCTTTTCAAAATCTAACTTCAATGTACCTAGAAACACCAGTTCTTTTTAAGACAGGTTGCACACGCTGTAAATCAAGGCAAAATCCTCTTCAAATCTCCACAAATAAGACTTGTAAGAACGGGCTAGCGCACGAGAGCTTGGAATCATGGGCTTATTGCGATGCCGGCGTCTAGTAGTGGTTTGGTGAGCAACATGATCCGCTACTCTTTTCAGAGGCGTCAATGGGTGTAGGTGAGAAAGCAACACTTACCAGCAACACACGTATAACATCGTCATCGTCCAGACTATTTTCTTAAGATTAGCACCGTCCGTTTTGCTAGGTCCCCATAGCTGTGGCAGGTGCCCAGCCATATATGATGTAAGATTCCGTGTAGTCGTGGAATCTTATGACACACTACTGGATAATGGGAACTGTCACCGAGAAGACGTTATGACCTGTGGGGTACTCGAAAGCATTCTGCACTGGCAATCTCGATTCACAAGTTCTCAACCAAGCACACACTGAGAAAGACCTCGATGAGCCGGGCTTGATTGATGTCGCATCTTAGATTCCTAACTTTCGCTACGTCTGTTGTGCGTGGAAGTAAGGAAAGAGTTGCATTAACAAAATATAGAGGAAACAGAGAACAATTAAGACCAAGGTAATACTGTGCACCTTTCTTGTTAAGCTCGAGCATTCTTTTTCCCTTTCTTTTTTTTCTGGAAAAAAAGGATAAACCATCAAAAGTAAAAAAGACAACCTATTCTTTCAGAGCAACGCCACCCCTATGTGCCTCCAAACACCAGACAAACTCTCATTTGGTATTCCTTCTGGGAAAATGAGGAAGAAAAACCCTAAAAACCTCTTTTCAGCAGGGGGAAATGTTGGCTCTACTGATGAAACCTCCCCCACAGGTTGCTGAACAAGCATAAAGAAAACAAAAACCTCTCGATTTGCTATGCTAGACAATCATTCCCTGTCGGTTGACCGAGGGAGTTACCAAAACTCATGATGCAACAACTTAACGCCCACATGTTCTCAGCATGGTGACGACACAGTAACGTTGCTCCTCAACTTCAGTGATTAGCCCCTGCACTCCTGAAGCTTCTGCTGCAGCCTCACGTTCTGCCTTACCTGCAAAATTGGGGGAAACCATAAAAAAAATTCAGTGATATGTTATGTTGATATCAAAATCGAGCAACAGTATATATTTAGGATAATCCTGATCAACTAGGCTAGAAAAATATAACTTACACAATCAGCAATCTCTTCCTGTTGAAGAGGTGGAACTACTTCATTCTCATCCCAGCCAAGAGATCGCAGGAAAGCAAGCTCTTCTGGACTTGGCTGGTCTTGAGCAAAACAGAGTTCCTCCTCCCCTCCTCCGATGTGCTCGAACCCTTCAGCAGCATACGCTTCCTCCTCCCCTGCTCCGATGTGTCCAAGCTCTTGATCAGGATATGATTCCTCCCCCTCAGCTGTACCAAATGGCAACTTGGCTTCATTGTTGACAGAGTTGGACATCATGGAAACACCATCGACATATGCAGGTATGCCTGGTTGGGGCTTCTTAGAAGCTACATCTTCGGTGTCAGCAGTTGCTGAAGAAGAGCTAGCACCCCTGTTGTCAACAAGAATCCCCAGAGACCCCTCATCTAAAATGTCACGAGATTCTGAAGGTGGAATAACTTCCTCATTGTCGGATAAGTGTCGTTGAGATCCCTCGCAAGAATTAGCTTCTTCACAGGAACTACTCTCGTTTTCAAGAAATTTGACTCCAGAATTATACAAGGACAAATCAAGACAGGAGTTTTGCTGATCATCAATTAAGCTAGATGAAGACTCAGCAGCAGTGCTTGAACCATTTACAGATTTGCTCCGCAACAATTCAAAGAATTTATGTTTGTCCTTCGCACTTGCTTTCCTCTCACCAAATGAACCTTGTAGCATATGCAAAGGAAGACCATTAGTGACAACCTTCAGCTTTTGGTTAGTAGGCTTCCTCATAGGTTCCATTGAAGAAGATCGACCAAGAACAGGGCTCATAGGATTGCTGATGATGCTGTCTTTTGCAGTATTTACAGTGCCATTCTGTTCACGGCTAAGAACTTGAAGGCTACCTGATTGAGATGGCTTTACAAGCTCAGTTTTGACTGGAGTACGAACAGAGCTACTAGAAGGCTGTACCGACAGTTGTGGTGCAACCTTGACAGGAACATTAGCCTCTCCAGCTCTTAAAGCTTTGGGTTTCAACTTATCCAGAGAACTTGATGCCTGTGTAGTATTATAAATTAGTTCAAACTAATATGCTACTAGTTCAGCACAAGAAAATGCAAGTCAACAAATATGCAAGACAAGTAATAAATGCCAGTCAGAGAAAGCACATTCATCTAAAAGTTTCATTATATGTGGGTGGACAGAAATTACATGAACCCGGAGTTATCTGATAATCAAGGATGTTTGACTGACTGATGATTCAAACGTACATTTTATTCTTATTTTATAAGCCTCAACCAGCAGGTACAATCATTATTAGACATACTAACTAGCTATAAGGAATGAGATGGGTCTGACCACTGAGTGAACTGTGCTTATCAGAAACACACATGACACACAAAAAGAACATTTTCTGGAGCCACAACTATGTAAGATTTAAGACCATTCAATTGTTCAAATACAAATTGTTAAAGCGCTCAACTTTAGAAAAGCTTTCTACTCTCTAGTTAAGAAATGATCTATGAAGCACATCCCTTGCAAAGCAGTTTGCTTATAACAGAAAAGTTAAATACAGCATGTAGCAAAATATTCAATATTTTAGATTTTTTAAACAAGGAAATGAATGTGGACAGTCCCAAACAAAACTTATCAAAGAATTATCCAGTACATAGAAAATATCATGCATTTCACGTTCATAAATGAATAAAATAAAGGCGTCTGTAAGCACTGCCAAGATAATCACAAATACTAGTTCATGGGTAAGTTGAAGGTTGAATAAAAGATCAAGGCAATCATAAATCAAAAAATAAATTTCAGGCAATCAAAACAACCTGTGTAACTGACCTGAACATAATCACTAATAGCACAACTGCACAAAGTGTACAGACATAACTAATCTCATTGATAATTAAAAAAATTAAAATTATAGTTGTAGCATGAAGTTTTATGAATGTAACTGTAACTTTTCATTATACAACAAAACAAACCATATTTGCAATGTTTCTGTCATCCTTTGTAAAAACAAAGCAATTTCCAAACAAAATGTGTGAGACTAGAGCTTCTATGCACATTTCCAATAATTACACAAACAACAAAAGGTAAGAACTAATTAGCCAGGAGATAATAAATAAGGTACTCACAGAAATTTTGCTTGATGATGGCGTCAGAGGTCTTAGAATGCACTGCCTAATAGTACGTTCTTCAATCTTCTGAGCATCAATTGATAACTGGATAAGAAAAAAGATGGTACAAAAAAAGTCAAAAACTATAGTATGAACAGATATGTGAAAAATATAAACATCATGTTTATTAACCACCTGAGGTGCTGTAGAAATCTTCAATGGTGATTGCATAAGTGTTTCAGCCATGCTTAATGGACTTCCAGAGTTGGACACTTCAGTCTGTTTACTTAAGCCGGCAGGTAATGAAGATGAGGAAACAGAGTTATTGCTTGGATCGCCATGTATAGGAACTTCAGCTAGCACTGAATTCCATCCCTCCGGAGCAGTAACCAATGGTATGCTCTGAATGGGAGTGCTAATTCCAGGAGATGGCACTCTGCCTATGTCCTGCTTTACATTTTTGTCCTCTGAACCAAGGTGTGGGAATTCTCGCTCAAAAGAGATGCCTCCAGTATCCTTCTTAGATACATTACCATTAACTAAACTTACTCCTACTGTCCGATTTGATATGCCCACCTTTGAACGAGTACGGTTCAGCCTGTCCTTTTCCGATCTGCATGAGCTAAACGACTCAAAGCCATCACGCAGAGGATCCTCTGGCTGAACCAACCTACCCTCCCGTTCACGAAAATCCGGTTCCTTTTCTTGTCCCCTTTCCCTGTTGTGCCTTCCAAAACTGGCATAACCTCTCGTCTTCCCTGCACTATCGCGATCAATCCGCCTTGACGCACTTGAGCCTGGACCCCTCCGTGATGTGGACTGTTGGGAATTCCGATCACGATCACGTGCTAATGCTCGGTTTCTTGATGAAACACCCTTGCCTTGATCATCTAATTCATTCAAGCAGTAGCTTCTCAGCACATATATAATACAAAAAAAAAAAGATGCAAAATAATAACCAATTACTATTCCCTGTGTTTTTTTTATCGATAAAGTTAGGATAACACGTTCTTTTATTTCAGCTAAATTTGTTGGTCTAATGTAATAATACAGAAAACAGAGGGGAAAACAGATAGCGCACAATTTATCCACAATGTGTATCACATTAAGAGTTAAAGTACTATAAACCAATCAAAATGTATACACTACTTATAAACAGGCATTAAACAAAAATAGTACTACATGAGAAAGCAAGAAAAGTCTATAAACTACATAAGAGCATTTATTAAGAGCAAGAACAATGAGTTTCTGAAGGGTAAAAGCCATACGGTTCTAATTAGCACAACACTACAAAATATCATCTGTTCGGGTGCTAGCCTAGCCTTCTGCAGTTCTACTTCTACCCATACATCCAGCATTTGTGGACAGACCAAAAGCTGGAATTTTAGAGGAATCAGTGGAGTGACTCCAATCTGGCATGCCCTATTGATGTAAATAGCAAGCCATGCGGACATGCATGTCTCCTTTGCATCAAGTAAATGAAGTGACGCGTCGATCATACGGTTTGCATTTGAGTGCGGTTTACAAAGTTGGATGTGTCAGCTGCTTCTAATAATTCTTGCCTACTCCGCGAAAGCAGTTGATGCTATGTGGATCAAAGTATAGCAGCTAAGAAAAGGAAGTTTATCATCCAACACTCACAGGAAATAGGAACCACCCTCCAAGGTCCCAACAAAGACAACACTAACAACTCCATGAGAAATTTTTCCTATAAAAGAACCTCCAATTTCATTGCAGTTCCATTGTTACAATAACAAATTGAGCAACATTGGTTCCACAGTATCCAAGTGTGAGGTTGATTTGCAAACAAACCATTTTCTTCACCAGTAACCGTTGCAGGTACAAATTTCTAGCGCAACATACGTAACTGCAATATTTTGATGCAACTTACTACATTAAATAGATCACGTGTATCATGCAGACATTGGTATCATATACGACACGTCGACATCAGGTATTCACATTAACAACTATGAATACAAGGAAGGCATATCTTAATTTGGCATGAACAATGAGAAAGCATGTTCTCAACAGACAACTGAACCAGCTTCTAACATGCATAAATAAAAAGTACAATATGATGAACATAAATTTAAGCCTTGATAAGATGACAGCCGCTGTGCCACACTATCCGACGTCACAGCAAACCTATCTGGCGTAATAACTTATCGAAAGAACCATAAATCCCACGTGAATTCTACGGTAACGCTATCCATTAAAGCAGCACGAACCGATAGGTGACACGGATGGTGAGCTCACCTGCTCGAGCTGAAGTCACAGGCCGAACAGCTGTGGCAGCTACTGTACTCGGCCCCCGCAGCAGCCATTCCGGCTTCAACGAGGGCTCGCTCCGCTCCATGCCGGGTGGCACTGTGACGAAATCACCAGCACCCACCAATCCTGTCCACCACCACCAGGGGCGGACTTAACGTGGAGCATGAGGGTTCAGTTGAACCCTCAATTTCTCTGGGAAATAAACTGGGGCACACCTTGTGTAGATTGATCCTCCGCGCGTTGAAGGACAAAAGACCTAAAACACAACGATGTTGGGTTGGATTAGCAGTGTCTTACGTCGTCAGCGAATCTTCAGCACGCCCTCCGTGACATAACGAACTCCACGAAATCCGTCCGAGCAAGCTAGGGTTACTCACCAACGCGGGAAGAGAAATCGATCCACGCCTTGGTGGATCTCCGCCCCACGCCACTCCAGTACCAGTTAAACGGCGGAGGCGGCGACGGAAAGGCGCAGGGCGACGCCTCTCGACGAGAGGGGGGCGTTACCGCTGAGAAGAGCCGTGGCCCTGCCGGCGCGAGGAGGGACCCCCGATGACGAGCTGCGACAATTCGTGGCCGACCACACCTGAGCAACAGAGAGGGGCCCCTCGGGGAAAACACGCCGCAGCGGTGGCGACGACGTGCAGCGGGAGATTGAGGCGGCGGCGGCGGTGAGCGCGGAGGATTGGGGAATTTCAGCTGGGATTCGCGTGATTCGTGACGGGGCACAGGGAGCGCGTTGGGGGAGGAAGGGATTTGGAGCGCCGGATTCCGGACGGGATTTTTCGCCCTCGGAAAATTTCTGAGCCTCCGGTGGGTTTGTGAATTTCCTGGGAGGCGTGGGTGTGTGTGGTGGAGTACTTGTCTGTCTCGGCTCGGCGGAGGGAGAGAAACCCTAAGCAAACTGTGGCTTTCAGCGCCCCTCCCTCTCCTCTTCTCTCCTCTCTCTCTCTCTCTCTCAGAGATCAACGACGGTTACTGCTTCCAGATGTGGCTCGTCCACCCCCTCTGGTTTTACCTATCTCCTGCAGCCACAGCAGCCAGCTCATTTTTGGCAATAAATAGTTACCTATCTCCTGCAGCCAGCTTATTTTTGGCAATACTAGAGATCAATATATTTTGTTCAAAAATTCTAAGATGAGTGATGATCAATTTTATGTGCTCTATGTATCTCTCTTATTCATCTTCAAAAGAAAAATAAATAAAGATAATAAACAAAAAAACATTATAAGTGATAGACATGTAAGAAAAAAATGTAAAATTTATATATTTTGATAACGTGCATAGTTGATCCGTATCATAGATAACATATATAATTGGTCCGTTACCACAAAAAGTATGTATGTTAGTCCATTACCGTAATGACACGTAATATAATAGTTTAGATAATTAAGGATCACAAGTTTCATTCACTTGTTTGGATCGTTTATCAAACAAGTGATAACTGTAACTAGGATATAGAAAAAATAAAGATGATAAACAAAAAAAAGACATTACAAGTAATAAACATGTAAAAAAATATATAAATTTTATCTTTTGATAACGTGCATAGTTGGTACATATCATAGATAACGTATATAATTTGTCCGTTATCATAAAAAAACGTGTATAGTTTGTACATTACCGTAATGACATATAGTTTAGATAACTAGGGATCATAAATTTTTTTCACTTGTTTGGATCGTTTATCAAACAAGTTATATCTATAACTGGGATATAGGTAACGACATTTTTGTCATGGATCTATAGTAAATTAACGAGTTGAGCAATTAAATATATGACAACAACTTCTTATGTGATACTAGATTTTGTTACAGAATAACTAGGAGCTATTACTATACGACGACAATAGGTTTGTAGATTAAAAAGTATATGTCATTAAAAAAACAGGACATATGAGTTTTTGAATTAATTTTTCAGATTTATGATGAAATTGATGAAGTAAACAACCTCATTGAACATAAAGTATTGCACTATTCTATAAGATGATTTTAAGAAATTAAGTAGTAAACTAGCAAAGTGCTCGTGCGTTGCTATGAGTTTAAAAAACAAAATATTTTTTATAATTTAAACGTAAATTATTTATATAATATAATTATTGACATTTTTATATGAAAGATCATATATTTATATTATTATTGGTGCTTCTTAGTGTATCATTTTATATGTCATAAGTAATAATTTTTTTACCGTATTCTTATCATAAATATATATATATTACCTCTAATATTATCGATTTTCACAGTGCTATGTTGCAAAATTAAGTGAAATGACATTAAGAAAAAATGATCAAATATAAGAAGTACCGATATAAAGCCCAATTTACCATATAAAGTGGGATTCTCACAAGCTCATAATAGCTACAAAACATCATTGAATCTCTATAAAGCCTAACATGTAAGACCAAGATCGTGATCCAATGCCTAAAGATTTATAGAAGTTTTATCCGATAAAAAAAATTAATTCACGCAGAACAAAAATAACATTGTATTACGATGCGATTTTTGACTTGAAAATATGTTCTAATGAGAAAAGTTAAAACACGAAAATTATAGATCTCATCGAAATATTTTTAGAACATATGTGGATCATATTATTTGGAGTTTGAAGGTAGGGGACATGGACCCGCACAGAGACCTGCGCACATGAGTCCGAATAAGAATAAATATTTTTCATCATAAATTTGGAAACTAAAACGATGGAATCTTAACTTTTATTAAATATCAAAGTTACAGAACTTTTTGAGGGCTACGAGATAGAGTCCGAGTTTGTCTTATTTGAACTCCGGACGAGGGATTTATAATTTTTTAAATTTGATACTTGATGGAAGGTATAAAATCGATTTAAATTCAATCTTTAATTTTGTGGCGTACGATAGATTTTTTTGATGTGAATATTTTCATGTAAATTAATAGATTGTAGAGAAGAGATATAAACTATGGCATCTAGAACGATTGAACGAATACAACCGAGCTATAATTTTGGAATAAAATATTATGTTTTGAGGAGGACTTTTTAGCGATGGGTTTTTTTAATTGCATGAGAAGAAAATTATCTTTTTCATTAGTGGGCTCTGTGCCTAACCATTCGGCCTGCTGTCGCCAAAATCAGGCCCGGTCAGGCCCAAGGATGACCTTAAACCCAAAGGTTCGCTCATTCACCTGGACCCTCATCGTGTTCTTCGCCAGCGGCAGCGCCCGCGCCGCCGAGACCCGCCTCCCACCGTCCTTCCAACGAAGCGCGAGAGACACCACGAAGGAACCCCTGGTTCCCTCTCATCGTCCTCGCCGTCCTGCACCTCTTCTCCTATCTGCTCGTGCTCGGTTGCTGTGGAGTAGAGATCCATCCAGAGTTGGGACTGATTGGTAAGAAGTTAGGAACCTGATTTGTGTTTTGGATGCAATATCTTTCTCTTCTCAATCATTTCGGAGCGTTTTTTTCCTTGCTGCATTGTGGGGGTGTTAATGTAATGCGCGCATCCGTGTTCTGTTCGTCCAATATCTTAGGCGGGTACAAGATCGATCGATCTTAGGTGTCACGTCTTGTTATTTCGGGATTATTGTTTCTGAAAAGTCGAATCCTTATTTCCACCGCCTGAACGGGAGAGAAACCGTATACTTTCTACTGTTTTAGTCTTTTAGAACTATACCATGTATATTCTCATATGGAGGCAAAAATCTCATTATGCAGCGTTCTGCTTAACAGTAGTATTTTATTAGGTGGGGACTGCAAATTTGTGATGTTTCCTTTTGGAATTTGGAAAGAACCACATTTTTAATGTGTACTTTGGCTTGGTTCACATTATTAAACTGAATATTTCCTTGTTTTGACTGATCACATTCATACTATTGGATATATATTTGGAAGCACATCAACCTTAAGCATAACTCTCCACTCTGTTAGGTTCCGTAGCTTGCTGCAAATAGTTGCATGATAGTCTTTGGATTTTAGGATGTACTGGACAATTAACTGATTTGCCATTTTCTTTGAAAGAATGCACTAAATCTGCTGCATACATTTGGATTGACATGATGAATTTGGGTAATAAATTCTGAGGTGCATTATTTGAGTTCTATTGTGATACCCCCAAATTGGAAATTGGAGAATCTTGTCAATACCCACAACAACAACAACAACGAAGCCTTTTTGTCCCAAACAAGCTGGGGTAGGCTAAAGATGAAACCCACAGGAACCAACAAAGAGACAAGCGCAAAAAATGTTGGAAAAAGAGAAGGGAAAAAGTAGGGGATGACACTAGCTGTTCTTCCCGAGAAATGCTTGGTCATAAGCCATATGTAACTTGTGTGGCTGTCTGACAGTGTTTGCTAGACTGAGGAAGGAACTAATATGCTAATATTTGCTTACTCAGCACAAATGTGTTTGGAAGTTAATACCAAAGGTGCAGTGATCACTGCTCAGTTCCAAATGAAAGTTTATATTGAACAGATATAGTGCATAAAGTTGAAGTACAGGTTACTTGTTTTTTAGTTGTAGCATTGCTTCTTGGAAGAACTGATTCCTCCAGCTTTGAGTTGTTGGGTTAATGTTCAGATTAGAGCATTTCACTGTTCCATATCTGCCATGTTGCAATGGCAAAGATTTCCATGAAGTAGGGGCCATTGAACTAAGTACAGGTCACTTGAATTTTGTGCTTCACTTTTGCCATGCTATGCATTTTGCTTGAAACATGTCGAGCAAATAGTCAAAATCCTCTTTGATGTTACATGATTTAGAAAGTATGCATAAGTTAATCAAAGATGAAACAAATCCTGGATACCTTGGAAAACAATCTGTTTGCCCATGTTGGCCATGCCTATCCCAACTTGCTTGGGATTAAAGGCTTAGTTGTTGTTGTTTGTTTGTTCATGTTTGCCACGTTCTGCTATGAGGGTATGGTAGCTCATGGAATAGGAGTATTTTTAAGTACTTCATTTGCTTTATTATGTGATTTGCATAAAAAATTCATACGAACCGATCCTGCATTTTTCATGAGAACATAAGTGAAATTTTACTTAAGATCTGTACCTTAATATTACTGCTTTTTTTTTTTTTTGCCACTCTCCCAGGTCCAGTTCCCCATTGTTCTCAAGACATGGCAAAAATTCCAAGAAACAGTAAGATGACAACTCAGCATCTTAGGGCAGCTTCCCGTGCTGTACCTTACAAGTGCAAGAAAGCAAAAAGGACAGTCAAGCAAAATGAGTCGCAACCAACCTCAGGGAAGAAGGACTGGAAACATGTCACCTGCTCAATATGCTTGGAGCGTCCACATCATGCCGTCCTTCTCCTTTGTTCTTCTCATAACAAAGGTTGCCGGCCATACATGTGCCATACCAATTATAACCACTCTAATTGTCTTAAACTGTTTAGAAATGCTTATTCAAGGGAAAAAACAGCTTGTGAAATCTCAATCATGGCGACCTATGCTAAGAAGAAGGCAAAGGCAATGGTTCTTACATGCCCTATCTGCCGTGGGGAAGTTAAAGGGTGGACGGTGGTTGAACCAGCACGGCGATTCCTGGACCGTAAGAGGAGAACTTGCATGCATGAGGATTGCTCATTTGTCGGGACATACAAGAAACTCAGAAAGCATGTGAAGTCCCAGCATCGTTCGTCAAAGCCTCGTGAAGTTGACCCTGCACGTATAGCTGAGTGGAAGGAGTTTGAATGTGAGAAGGAGAGGCAAGATGCAATCAGCATTGTCAGTGCCCTGCATCCAGGAGCTGTTATTGATGGGGACTATATCATTGATCCATATACCAGCAGCAGCGACTATTACAGTGACGACTCTTATTATGATGATGACTCTGAGTCATCTGTAGGTAGTTCTGATTCAGGATCTTATCAAATAGACTGTTTCCCTTGAAGGTTATAGGAAAAATGGGGGAAGACCAAGTCAAAATCTCAGACATTGGGGATTCTGCTACTAGCTTTAGTCTTTCAGTCAGACGCTAATGAAGCTGATGGTGATGATATGAAGGTTCTTTAGTTCGTTTGTTGATATGGCAGTGAGAGAGTTTGAGTTAGAGGAGCTTTTTTCAGTTCTGTTGAGCCATTTTTCTGTCTCTGATGTGGCCTTGTTCATATTAGGATTGATGGAAGCTGCGTTGAACGTCTGAATGATCGTCTGGTTGGCATTAATTTTTTCTCATCAAAGTAAATTAGGAATAGGTTACGACTATAGCAAAGTCTGGTCTACCCTGTAAATTTCCCAGTCCCAGTTTATAAAGTCACTATATAAGTTTCCAGTAGTCCACTGCATGCTTATCTCAAATTGAAAGTTTTCTGTGTTCTTGAACTGTTTCAGTGTTGCCTATGAACTGACCGGACCTATTGTGCTTGTCTAGTCTGCTACCATGATGCGGCTTGGCAGAAGCCAGAACGCTGCTCCTGGGTCAGCTATAGTTTATTATCTGTTTTGATGTTGCTGCATATCAATTCTACATTCAGGAAAGGATGGTTAGCTACCATTTGAGCTCAGTTTTATACGCTCAAAATGACAGAACCTGCATGGAGCTTTACAGTGCATAATCACAAGAGTGATCAATTCTTGATTATATCATACACATGTGTACAGCCCCAGCCCCGGTTTCAAGATATGCCGACCGTCTTCCCTAGGAGCCACATGACAAGCGAGAACTCGATCATGAACAGCGCGTGCAGCCATGTCCTGTCGACGACGAAGCCAAACACCGTGATCCCGGCGCGGTTGTTCTCCAAGTACGTCACTGAAAACGCCATGACCAGCTACAGTGAGCACCACACCGGGCAGGTATTGCAGACGTGCTGTGTGTGACAAGATGAGTACAGTATGCACGCGAACGCTAACCTAGCGCCTGCCTCTTCTGGTAGGAGATGTTGGTGACGTGGAAGGACATGGTGAACCTTGAGGTGTCGACGCTGTCCTCGCTCCGCGTGTCGTCGTCGTCAGAGTCCTCGTCGTCGGACATGGTCGCCACCACCGGCGGGAAGGGGCTCGCGGGCGCCTGCGGGTGCAGCTGGTACGCCTTGCTGGGCGTCCTGGGATTCTCCTGGTCACGGTCCGTGCCGTTGATGGTGGCCTCCGCGTGCCACGTCGCGGCCACGCTGGTGATCGCCTGCGTCTTGTGCGTGATCTTGGCCGCGCTGTGGAGGCAGATGAGCAGGCCGGTGACGAGGCTCATGGAGCAGAGCTGCATACGCATCCCACAAGAACATGCATGTTAAGATAAACAAAGGTCAGCTATATTAAACACAGTAATTATTTCATCAATAAAAGCACCCCGGATTCAGGTGGGGGTTTCCCCCCACCGTAGTTTCCTCAAAAAAAAAAAAAAAAAAAAAAGCACCCCGGCCGGTCGGGGAAGAATGGAAGATGATATGGTACTCACCGCGAGCTCGCCGGCGGTGGCGATGTCGACCTGCGCGTGGGGCCTGGTGGTCGCGAGCAGCGCGGAGAACTGGCTCGCCGTGACGAGGACGAGGCATGACAGTATGAAATTCCGGTACCGGTGGCTGATCCTCCGGAGCTGCCCCCGTATGCGTCGGTGCTTCCTGAGCACGGCGGCGACGTCGGCGCACTGCCCGAACTCCCTCGCGAACCCCGCCATGCGCAGGATCTGCAGGTAGCAGATGATCCTGAACAGCACGCACACCATGAAGAACATGGCCGCGCGGTATATCCACGACGCCACCTCGAGCGCGCACGCCGCCGCGGCCCACCACCACGCCCGGAAGAAGAAGAACAAGGGCCGGTTCGCGCCGTGATTATTA